>JAPDNY010000005.1:41112569-42362569 GCA_029375565.1 Gekko gecko | reverse complement strand
CCTGTTTTTCTACATTTTTTGGGGCCACTGTGACCACTATACCACACTGGATCTCTTATGATGGAGCAGAAGTCCATCAGTGGCTATTAGCCACAAGGTATAGATAGGAACTCTCAGTCTGGGGCAGGTGATGCACTCTATTCTTGGTGCTGGGGGGGGCAGCAGTGGGAGGGCTTCTTGAGTTCTGGCCCCACTGCTGGACCTCCTGATGGCACCTGGTATTTTTGGCCGCTGTGTGACACATAGTGTTGGACTAGATGGGCCATTGGCCTGATCCAACATTGGCTTCTCTTATGTTCTTATGACAGAGACTACAATGCATAAGTCTATCATGGGGCAAACTGGAGGACGCCAGCAGTGAAATCTAGCTAACAAGGACTTTGGAAGAAAGAGCTTTTGTATAGTTGAACTTCTGCTTGAAAAGACTTGGGCTTTTACTTCAAATTTGACAGTTTAAGTAACAGCCTCATCTCATATTAGTTTGCATAAACCAAGATGGTTATCACTTTTTTTGGCAATACTTTTTGATGGGGAGGGCAGAAGTCTAACTGTTTCTTTGTTTGGCAGGCCCAATCTTAAAAGAAAGCTGCAGGCTTTGAGGTTTTTCCAAGGTGCCCTGAAACATCCTTTTTGTACCCTACCCACCCAATTCTCCTTTATTGTTACTTAACATTGCGCCTGATGAAGCAGTTCTGGGGAGCTAGAGAACTTGCAGGCAAGATTCTTTTGTGATGTTTTGGATCTCTGGTCCTACTTAGTAAGCAAAAAGGATTACACCACAGCAGCCGGTGAAGCGTGGCTTTGCAAACGCTTCGGGACGGTGCCGATTCCTGTCTGAAAGGGAAGGAGGGCTCATCTTCCTGCCAATGCGCGCGCGTGCATCTCCCCCAGGGAAGCCGATGTGTAGAGACACGCCGTTTCGAGAACTGCTCTCAGCAGGGGCGGGGGAGAGCGAGCGAGGAGTTGCTAACTGCAGGCAGGAAGGACGGCTCAGGCTTGGCTGGAAAGGTGCCCTGAACCGCTTCAGCCAAGCGGCAGCGAGAGGGCAGGTGATGACAACATCGCCGCTATTTATGGTTCTTTGTGACAATCGCAGCCTTATATGGGCACGAGAGACCTGCGGGGCGGAGCGTCGGGAGAGCTGGGAGAGCAACGCGCGCGCTGGCCTGACCGGCCCGCCAGAAACCCCACTGACCTCCTTTCTCGCGGGATCCGCCGCTCCGGCCCGCGCCCGCCGAGCGGCCAACAAAGAGAAGCCCCTTTGCCCCACCCACCCCGGCCTGCGAAAGTGCTGCCATCGGATTCACTGCCTGGTGCCACAGGAGGGTGCCACCTTCTGTGCCCACTGCCCGGAGGAAGGCGTGCACCAGAACCCCTTTCGCCGGAGATTACCGCACTGGAAAAAAGCTGTTCTTGGCGTCCACTTTGGCCTGCCTGAGGGAAGGGCTGGGCCCGCTGAGCAGTTGTTGTATGCCCACGTGGTGTGGTGGGCCTTTATTTGAAGGAGATCTGTGCCCTTTCACCAAACATCACAACCGTTTCAATGCAGTTCAAAATTTCCAGAGAAAGGAAATTTGAACAAGAAGTCTTTCTAATTCCGAACAGTCAGGAGCCAATTGTAGTTATTCAGCCTTGAGAGAAAGGCTCAACTCTGCTCATGTTCAAAGGCATCTTCAGTATAAGTAGAACTATGAGCCAAGAAGTCCCTGACTGGAGAAGGGTGTTGTTTTTTTTTTGGATAAATAGTACTCTCCCAGCATCTCCTTTGCAATAGGGTAGTGATAACACTGGCCAGAAGGGGGGGGGGAGTCTCCCTCTGACCTGTCTGAGTAAACAGAGTTCTGAGAGTCAGAGACTGGCAGGTAAAGCTTAATGGGCGTGGAACCAAGCCCTGATGGCCACAGCAGATCACGTTGCTAATAATAATTATATGGCATCATGTGTAGCATAGCCAGGAGTCTGGAGATTGTCTGGCAGCGTTAAGTTCTAGCCCTTTAAGCGTTATGCCCCACTAAAGTGGCAAGCGAGACTTACTGGGGGGGCTGAGAGAGCTCTGAAAGAGCTGTGACTAACCCAAGGTCACCCAGCTGGCTTCATGTGGAGGAGTGTGGAACTGAACCCGGCTCTCCAGATTAGAGTCCCTCACTCTTAATCACTACACCATTGTTGTTAAAGACAAAGCTACAGAGGGTGTTTGAGAAATTGGCAATCTAGATTAATAATCTGCTCCCCTGTGGCTCCTGCCAGTGTGTTTGCTGGTGCCCACTTGCTATTTGAATCTTGGTAATAAAATGCCAAAGGTTGGGGTTGCTCCCCACCAGGGCCGGCTCCAAGTTTTTTTGCACACTAGGCAAGGCTACCTTCTGGCGCCCCCCCCCCCCCTTGTGCCCACCGGTGTTTTTGCTCCTGATCTGGTTCTACAGTAACAATTAGCACAGGTATACAATCAATACAATCAAATTGGAAGGAAAGACGCTCAACTCTTCGGGGTGACGTTTTTCCTTGGGGGGTCGAGTGCCCTCTTTCCCCCTCCTCTTTTTCTCTCCCTCTGGGATCCCCTTCTTAAAAGGAATTAAACTGACCTGCCTCAGCTGGGTGGAACTGGGGGAGGGGGTGGCACGCCTTTCACAAGCCTGGCAGTTCCCTTGGCTTCTGCCCCAGAGTTTTCTTCTGAGTCCCCCCCCTTTCTTCTGCGTTCTCCCCCCTTTCAAAAATAAATACAGGCGCTGGGAAGGTGGCTTTCCCTCTTCTTCCCTCCCCCCCCCCGCCCCACTCCCAGACCTTGCCCTGTTTCTGGCTGCCAAAGCCGCAGCTACAGCCGAACCCGGATTAAGGCGTACGGGCTTCCCGCTCTGCATTTATTAAAGCGCAGAGTTTCCCTCCCAGCCATGCTCAAGTGGCTGGCCTGGCGGGGGGGGGGCAGCGTGTGCCCACCGCAGGCAGCAAAAACACACAGCGCGAGAATTTGGGTGAGCGAGGGTGGCAGCAGAGAGGCTCTGCTGCCCGAAGCCAGTGCCGGAGTGCGGGGTGGAGCCGTGCGGGAAGGGGGGCTTGCTGGAGGCTGGAGCAGCGTGGAGTCCCCAGAGCAGCACAGCTGGAAGCCGGTCTCCGCCACTGCACAGGGTCACAGCAGCATCACCTCAGCCTACCCTGTTTAGAAGGAATACTGGGGTATAAATCCATTCTGTGGCACTGGTGCTTGCCCAGGCTGCGCCCCCACCTGCCCCGCAGCCAATTGCTCCCCAGGGGCTGGCCTGGGCCGACCTTTCTCGGCCGTCCCCAGAGGGACGGAACAAGCTGAGCCAGGCAGAAGAGGGCTCTGAGCTGAGTGCGCGCCCTGCCTGCCTGCCTGCGGAGCGGCTGCTGGCCGTGTCCAAGGAGTGTGGAATCGGGGGAGAGAAGAGGTGGCAGGGCATGCGGCACGAGCTTTTGGTAGGGGGGGCTTTTGGTGGGGAGGGCGGCTCAGTTTGGCACCCCCATGATGGCCCCGCCCTAGGCGAATGTCTAGTTCACCTAGTGAGTGGGCCAGTCCTGCTCCCCACCAGCTGACTGACAATTTGCTGAGCTCATCCTGGGCAGGCATGCCAAACCCTCATCTCATTGATTTCTTCACAGACTCTCTTAGGTGTCTGGGTTTGTAAATCTCTTTCACTTATGACCACACAAAACCTCCCCTTCCTTTGGAACTCAAAACCAAATTGCATCTCTTTTCCAAAGTAAAGATCCAGCCTAGCTTTCCTCTCCTTCAGTGCCGGGGGTACTTCAGAACAGCCTTTGCATTTGCAGGAAGCACCCATTCAGAAGCAGATTTCTGCCACAGGATAACACTTGGTTTGGAACCTCCTACCATTTTGTGACTGGTCTCCGTGGAAGCCATTCAGTCACAGCACTTACTACCATTTCTCAAAACTCCAAAATAGGCTTGGCAAGATTGGGAACCCCTGAGGTATGGGCACTTAGGACAAAATATTAACTATTATACCTCATAATTTCCAGCCTTGAGCCCTGACAATGAAAACAACTCCTGCTTTTCTCCACAATGTGGACTGAAAGCGGGTTGCAACGTTGCTCTCCCTCCTCCATTTTATCCTCACAACCACCACCTGTGAGGTAGATTAGACTGAGATCACTGCCACAGGAGGAGGTGGTGGCTACAAGCATGGACGGTTTCAAGAGGGAATTGGATAAACATATGGAACAGAGGCCCATTAGTGGCTATGAGCCACAAGGTCTGGGGCAAGTGATGCTCTGCATTCTTGATGCTTGGGGGGGGCAATGGTGGGAGGGATTCTAGTGTCCTGGCCCCACTGCTGGACCTCTTGATGGCACCTGGTATTTTTGGACACTGTGTGACAGAGTGTTAGACTGGATGGGCTATTGGCCTGATCCAACATTGGCTTCTCTTATGTTCTTAAAGCATGACAGGCCCAAGGGTATTCAAACTTGGGTCTCCTGGATCCTGGTCAAACATCATCCTGGCTCTCAGCTTCAGTCTAGCTGTCAATCCACCAATCACACAAGAACTTACCTCAGAGTACATATGGTAAGAATCATTTTGGAAAGCCCTGCCTGTAGAATGTAATAGCTGTCCTTTATTGCAGAGCACCCTGGTGAACTGGTCAAACAACAAAACATGTTTTCATTTTCATTTTTTTGACATTTAAATTGTTAGATTACTGGTAGGGCTGGAAGGGAGCAAAAGGTTAGCAGGTCCAAATGCTCTTCCCTGAGGCAAAATCTCATGTATGCCAGCTCTCCAAACAATGAACAACACATCCCATGCCAGCCGGTTTGCAGCAAAACACTGCTGGAAACCAGCACGTTCATTGGGATGGATAGACACAATCCTGCTTCAGTTGAAGCAAGTGCAAGTTCTTTCCAGTAAGAGTGACTTCACTCTTAGGTGTGAGCCTAAGTGTATCTACTCAGAAGTAATTTTCACTGAATACAATGGACTGGACTTCCTAAAAGTGTGTTTATGATTGCTGCCTTTTGAATAAGCATGCAGCTGAGCAAAGTATAGGTTCTGTTTTGTTCAGTGGGACTTATCCTTAATAAAATCCAGAAATAAAAAGTTAACATGTGGTCTTTGTTAGGACCAATCAAAATGACACAAAACAGTATGCATGTTTCTGAATTCTTCAGAACTCTTCACCGGGCTCAACTTAAAAAAAGGGGGGGGGACATATTTCAGGCCATGGCATTAAGTCCTCTTTGGCTGTGGTCACACTAGCAGTTCGCGTTGATATAGTTGTGTTAACTTTGCAGATTTAAAGAGCACAATCAGACAAACATCTGTCTTCCATGCCCCAATTGTTGGCACCTGGGTCCATCCCATCCTGGAAATGGAGTTTGCCAACACCAAGGAAAGTCCAGTCTTTACATGTGCCAGTGCTTCCATTCCACTTTTCCTGATGTCTGGACCCTGTCTTGGTCATGGGATGTGTGCATAATCACATATGAGTATGAGCAACTCCCATTGCCAGCAAGGGCTGTGTTCCATGGTTGAGGTGCCAGTAATGTGGATGCTTCAGCACAGGACGGGTGCACAGAGGAGCCACTTCAGAATATACTGTCTGGTCACCCTTTCCTGTGACAATTTAAACCACTGCAAATAGAGACGCTGCCAGATTACACCAAACCTCTAGTGTGACCACAGCCTATGTCTGCATCCAAAGGATTGTAGGATGCTTCATAGGAGCCTATGGGATGCAGACAAAAGTGCTTTAATGCCATGGTCTGAATTCTTCCCTTGCTTTTTAAAATTTGTTTAATACCCAGCTTGATTAAGAATTTTGGAGAAGCTTGCACACTGTTTTGAATAATGTTGGTTGTTCCTAATAAACAACCATGATATCTGTTTTCTCAATTTTGCCTTGGACCAACACAGATCCTTCCAACTGCTCATTGTTCAATGTGTGTTTCAGACTGCAGTTTGTCCCTGCTCATATGTGATGTAGTGGTTTGGGTGCTAGACTTGCAGATCAGGGAGACCCAGAGTCTAGTTCCTGTTCAGCCTTGACAGTTACTAGGCAATCTTGGGCCAGTCGTGCTCTCAGCATGACCAACCTCATAGGAGCTTAGTAAGGTAAAATGGAACAGGGGAGGACAATGTATGCAGCACTGAGCTGCTCTTAAGAAAGGTTAGATACAAAACTAAATATTTGGAAGCACCCCTGGCTGCAATCATACACACTAAATAATCCACTTTCAATGCACTTTCCAACTGGATATTTACTGGGTGAACTGGCAAAATCCAATTCAAAAGTGCATTGAAAGTGGATTATTTAGTGTGTGTGATCATAGCCTCTGAGTACCAAGAGATTGATCCCTGAGAAAGTTTCAGATGGTCACTGTGCTGGTCTGCAGACTGCAGTAGAATAGTTAGATTCAAGCGCCATAGCACCTTAAGAGACCAACAAGAGTTTCAAGGCATGAGCTTTCCAGAGTCAAAGCTCCCTCTGTCAGAAATGAGTAGAAATGGAAATCTCTGAGTCCCCAGGCATTTCCCCTCTGCTCTTATCAAAACAATTACAATATGCACTGGACCTCTGCATCCTTTACAAACATTCTTTGCAGCATCCCTCCCACCTTCTGAATGTTATAGAAGTACTCAGAGATCTCCATTTCTACTGTCTGATGAAGGGAGCTTTGACTCTCAAAAGCTTGCACCCTGAAGCTCTTGTTGGTCTCGAACCTAACTATCCCCTATAAAATATACTTAGCATTGCAGCCTTTATTATTTTCACACAATCAAGATTACAGTGGCTGCGGTCACACTGGCGGCTTGGCACAGTATGGTGGCGCCTCTAATTGTACTGGTTTAAAATGTTGTGGGGCATATCATCCAGACAGCACACCCTGCTGTGGGTTACCCACGCGGCCATCCCCTGGTCAAGCATCCACATTACTGCAGCACCTCAGTCATGGAGTGCGCTGCCTGGTCATTTAAAAAAATGCAGGTAGGTGCACATGTACCTGTGAGCATGCATGTGTGCTCATGTGCATGTGTGCTCATGCACATATAGCCAGAAACTGAAGAAAACCCACCACAGCAGAAGAAATGGATTTGCAGATTCAGACATCCCTTCCAGGTTCCTTTCGCTGCAGGAGGGTTCAGACATTGTAAAACCTGAAGGGAACCCCAAACAACCCATTAATACTGGACTTTCCCTGGTATGTTTATTCTGCTTCCATTATGGAACAGCACGGTTGCCAATGACTGTGTCACAGGAGGCAGATGTTCTTATCTGGAGGGGCCCATCTATTCTACTCAGGTAACACTACTGTAGTGCCACAAATTGCACATGTGACTGCAGCCAGTGTGATACAAACAGAACGGGAGTAAACGAGATACTTGCAGAATGCATAAATCTTGGATTGCAGGCACTGAGTAGCGGGTCCATGAAAAGTTCTGCTAGAGCGACAGCACTCCTAAGCAGGTCTACTTAGAATCCTACTCCAGTCGATTCAATGAAGCTTACCCTCAGGAGACTAGTCTTAGGATGTCACTGTAAATGTGTTAGTTTTAAAAGTACAACTCTTTTTGTTTGTTTTCTGCTGCTGGAATGTGCCCCACTGGAATGTGTAACTGGAAAAACCCAGGAAGCCTAGAAGTTAATAAGGAAAAGCAATGCCTAGGAACCAAGGATGGGGTGAAAACCATAACCAGTTCAGAATAAGGCCAGTCACATCAGTAGTTCTCAGCTCAGGGGTCAGGACACTCAGGTGGTTCACAGAGCTCCAGCTGCTGGGCCAAAAGCCTCTGTGGAGGTGCCTTTTTTATCTATACATGTGACATGCTACAAGCGCGCATGGGTAGAGAGCTAGAGTGCCATGCTGCCTGTCCTTCTTTGCATGCGCGCAGAGTGAAGTGACAGAATTGTGAGGGGAAGATGGACAGGGCAGGATGATTCCTCCATAGCTCCAACCCTTGTCTTATGCCTCACTAAGATATACCTTCTGATACTCGGTTTGTGTTTCCTCACTACCTCTCTTGATCTGCTACCCACAGTCCTAACCTCAGCACCAATGAGGTAATAACTCTGGCTCCACCTCTTCCTGTCCCAGCTCTGATAAGAGATGCCTTCTTGTCACATGCTTGCGGTTCAGTGGGCCCCATGCTCAATGAGGCCCTGCTCTGGAAAGGCTGAAGATCACTGATTTACATGAGCTGAATGAGGAAAGGCAAAGATCATAATGCCTAATTTACATAAATGGCCACTTTTGGATCACGTCTGGAAATATTCGTCACTGTAATTGTAGTTTGTAATTGTAGTTTAAACAGAAGTGCTATTACTTCCATTTAAAGTCTCTGTGTCAGGTAATCGTTTACGGAAGCCCAAGGTGATTGTATCAAGACAAGCAATGATTAAAGCAATATCCTCTTTATATCTTCAATAAAAAGTAAGTTTTAAGAAACAACAGGTGATAAGCCAATTTACCCATTGGAAAATTCCTTCCTGAACTCAAATTCAGCAATCAATCTGTCGGGAAGAAACGAGACGAGACGAGTGTGGCGAAAGCTGACCTCCTCACTTAGGAGCGCTGCTTTATTTATAGGTCAGAGGGCAACGTGTACAGAGGGGATTGGACGGACAGTGCAGTACAAGGTGTCCACCGCTGATAGGGTGAGAGGGGCAGCAGGATGCGCAGCCGCGGTGTGGTCTGCCAGCACTACAGCTGATCGCATCGCCTGCTCCCTACATCTCCCCCTTTGTTGTTTTAAGCTGGTGGTAAGCATAATACATAGCGCGGCGTTGCAAGGTTTCTTTAGAAGATCCTAGCATGGCCACGAGGCCAGGAATACATTGAACACAGCAGCAAAGGCTAATAGCGACAGCAGCGCATGATATGAGGCCAAATAACAACTGTCGGAGCCAGGTGGCATCCGGGAGCCACGAAGAGAACCAATCAAGGGGGCTCCAACCCGTGCTCACGACATTGTTGGTGATAGAGTTTCGCAGCTGTGCCAGTTCGTCTTCAATGGTCTTGTTTAGGTCCTTGAAGCGAACTGCACACCCTGCTGAGCCGATGAAACGGCAAAAACCTCCTTGCCGGGCAAGAAGGAAATCTAAGGCGAAGCGGTGTTGGAGTTGTACCTGATGCAGACTCCGGATTTCAGTCTGCAGATCCCTGACTAACTCGGTGGTAGCGTTGATGGATTTTTCCAAACGACAAGTGAGACCGATGATGGAGGCCCTGTTCTCCTGGACCATGATTCCAGGGTATGAGCCCAGAGTGAGGACACCAGTGAGCGAGCCCAAGAAGGCTCGGAGCCCAGTGGAGCCGCCACTCAGCTGCTTCTCAACAATCACTTCGTCGGAACATTGCGGTCCCAGGACCGCGCGGCGAGCCCTGGGGCCGGAATGTGACGCTACCACTTGAACCGGAAGTGTGAGATATCCGATAGAGGCGCACTGATATCTTCCGGGGTGGTAGTTGGTAGCAATCCCACCGCCCCAGAAGAACCATAAGTTGGGGTCCTTGATGACCCAGTTACCACATATAGAACCACCTAAGAGGGTAGAGGCCTTTGCAGAAAACATAGGCAGCCGATAATAAATATCAGCCAGGGAAGCATGCATAAGGGTTACATTAGGGACAAAAGAGGAATTATACGTGCCGTGAAGATAAAAATGATCAAGGCAAGCTGTCTGATTCTTTGCCTTGCTTCCCCAGTGCCGATCGGCACCAGCCTTATATTGCCATTTGCTAAAGGCAGCATTGGCGGCATAACAGCAAAAACACAGACCTGGTAATTGTCGATGGTAGGAAAAGGTGCGAAAGGCGGTTTGATTAAGATCAGCTACCCGAGGTACAAACAAATTAGAGCGATTCAAGTTCTGTAGGTGACTGAGTACCAGTTCAGGAACATTAAAGGGAGTAGGTAGAAAGGACATGCCCGCCGCAGCCATTGGAGGCTCATAAACAAGAGTCACATTGGTCCCGTGATGATGAAACATGTACGAGGCATGACGAAGCCACAGGTTGGGGTGTGGGTTGTCGTCATGCTGAAGCGGTAAGGCTGCTGCGGGAGTCAAAAGGAGGGATAAGCAACAGATTAGGGCGAGGCAAGAGTTCTTGTTAATACAAGCTATCAGGGCTAGGAAAAGATGTTCGGGCGTTGCTTCCTTGTCAGTTTCGTGCAGCAGGGCAGTGGCTTGGTCGGTGAGGCGTTTGACTGCGCCCCAGGTAATGGGCGCAGCCCGATGTCCTCGCTCACGACGTCGCTGCTGCGTCACTGGAACATGGAGAGTCGCGCGACTGTTGAACTCCGGAATGGGATTCTCCAGGCCGTTGTGCCATGCCATCCGGGTTCCACGGTCTGACGCAGCGAGCTGGAATCCACACGGGACCGGTTGGTGTTTGAATTGCGGCGTAGCCACGGCCCCAGGTGATGAGCGGTGCAGGACCGAGCCACTCGGGACTCGGTGGACGCCGATATCGGACCTGTGCGCGAGGGAGGGGAGGTCCTGCTGAAAATGACGCTGTGTGCGGGTAAAAAGTTGAGAGTTAAACGTACAGAGGTTCAAGTGATTGAGCGTAAATAAGACCGAGGCAAGGGCGGACTCCCTTGCCAGCAAGGAGGAGGCAGTTCCCCCTTCTGCGAATGAGCAGAGAGGGCCGTCTTAAGGGTCCGGTTGGCACGCTCGACGACGGCCTGGCCCGTGGAGTTGTAGGGGATTCCAAAAGTGTGGCGGATGGACCACTTGGAGCAGAAGTCAGCAAAGAGGGTAGAGCAGTAGGCGGGACCGTTGTCGGTCTTGAGGGCGAGTGGCTTGCCCATGACCGCGATGGCCCGCAAAAGGTGGGAAGTGACATGTTGAACCTGCTCACCCTTTTGCGGGGTGGCATGGATGTATCCAGAGTAGGTGTCAACACACACATGGATGTACTTCCACGGGGCGAAACCTGGCAAGTGGGTGACATCCATCTGCCATAGGTCATTGGCAGCAGTGCCGCGGGGGTTGACGCCCGTGGAGGGAAAGGAGAAGTTCCCAGAGCATTGGGGGCACTGCTGAACGATGGCCCGTGCCTCGGAAAGAGGGAGGCCGAATTGCCGAGCCAGAGCCTTGGCGTTTTGATGGTGGATGTCATGGTCGGTGATAGCCGACAGGGGATAGGCGCTAGTGAGGACGTCAGCGTGGTCATTTCCCTCAGTCAGCACCCCGGGGAACGGCTGATGGCTACGAATGTGAGCCACGTAAAAAGGAGCCGTCCGACACGAGAGGTGTTGTTGGAGGGAAAGGAAAAGGGACAGGAGGTTCCTGTCACAAGCGGGCGAGACGTAACTGCCCTCAATGCGCCGCAAGACATTGGCCACATAGAGGCTGTCAGTGATGACGTTCATGGGTTCAGCAGGGAAAAGCGAGGCCGCAACGACAGCGGCGGCAAGTTCAGAACGTTGCGGAGAAATTTGGGGTCCGGTGTGGCGGCTACACCACTGGCCGGAAGCGTCTTGCCATGTAACCGCTCCCCTGGTGGGCCCCCCATCGGTAAAGAGGGTGACGCCGCGGAGCGGAACAGGAGACAACAATTGAACAAATTGAAAGGGACATAAGGGAACAATCTGAATCCTGGGATCCTTGGGGAGATGGTGAGATATTTCCCCGACATAGGCAATGAGACTGAGTTGCAGGAGATCACTGTTGCGGAAGGCGTGATCCCACGGATCCTTCGGGAAAGGAACTATCACTGTAGCAGGTTCCTGTCCCAGGAGGGCTTTAGAACGGGTACGGCCCCGAGAGATCAGAGCCGCCGTCATGGCTTCCAGAGTAGAGATGGTATTGTGCGCAGTATGAGCGAGATGGAGCCATTCTAAAATGACAACAGAGGGGCGGCCAGGGGTAGGCTGTTGAAACAGAAATCCAAGGCATTGCGCTTGAGGCCGCATAATGGCGAGGTGAACGGGCTCATCCGGCTCACACCGATCAGCCCAGCGGGTCGCCATGTGGTTATTAAGTAAGGTGACGACTGCCAGTTCAGCGTCCGTAAGGGTTATGCGATCGTCGGGTTGCCGATTGCGCCGGAGAACACTGAATAAAGGCGCAAGCTGATCAGTGGTTAACCGATAATAAGGGCGAATCCAATTAATTGAGCCTAGAAATTGCTGCAATTGAACGTATGTCAATGGGTTGGGCAGGGTCAAAAAGGGTAAAACAGGCATAGCATATGAAGCAAACACCTTGTGACCCAAATATAAGAAGGGCTCATGCGTTTGGACCTTCTCTGGGGCTATTTGAAGACCGAAAGCTGCAAGGGCACGTTGAAGATCAGACCTCCACTCCTGAGGTAAAATTGGAGCGGCAATGGCAATGTCATCCATGTAATGCAGCACCCGGACCTGCGGGTGCTGGGTGCGAAACGCACATAGGGCCTGATCCACAAACAGCTGACACATTGTGGGCGAATTAAGCATCCCCTGAGGGAGGACGGTCCATTGAAAACGCTGGGTGGGGCGCTCCGCATTCAGTGCTGGGACCGTGAAGGCAAAATATGGTTGATCTTGGGGCTGCAGCGAAATAGTGTAAAAGCAATCTTTGAGATCCACTATAGCCATTTCCCATCGTGCGGGGATAAGATTGGGGTTAGGTAGCCCGCACTGAAGGGGACCCATAGGCTGTAAGAGTTTATTGATTGCTCGGAGGTCGTGCAGAAGCCTCCATTTCCCTGATTTCTTTTTTATGACAAACACGGGGCTATTATACGGACTGGTGGTAGGGGTAAGGTGCCCACCGTCCAATTGTTCTTGCACCAAGGCATGAAGAGCTGTAAGCTTGTCCAGAGGCAGGGGCCATTGCTCCACCCACACGGGGGCGGAGGCGACCCAAGTAAGCGCAACTGCGCGGGGCGGAGTGGGAGGGTCACTCATCAAGGACGATGTGGGCTCTCAGCTGCCGTAACAAGTCCCGCCCCCACAGGTTGACGCCGATGGGGATGACGACCGGTTGGATATATCCCAACAGATCACCAGAGAGGACAGAGCGTACTGCGAGTTGAGAGGCGCTCTGCACGGCACTACTTTCCCCGCCAACCCCCAGACAGATGGGCTGGCTTCCAGTGGCCATTTCGGATCCCATTGTTCCTTGGTGATGACCGAGACGTCAGCGCCCATATCCAGGAGGCCAGAGAGGCGTTTCCCGTTTACAGCATACTCACGCAAGGGCTTTTCCGTCCGGATGTCCTGGCGGACGAGAGCGATCTGCAAAGAAGAAGAAGAAGAAGGCGCCGGGCCCTGCGGACCCGTGAGGGGCACGCAGTTAGCAATAGTGGCCCCCGCCGGGAGATCAAAGGGGAGATTACTCCAGGCTTGCACCACGAGTGGAACCTCCGGGGCGGGGCAAGCCTTGACCTCCGGGATTACAAAAATTCCTTGCTCTCCCGCTGAGGAGAGCGGCAGGACCAACACATGAGAGCCTGGAACGTGATCCAAGAATTGCATAGGAATGCAAGTCACTTCCCCAGGGAGGGGTTGCGTGGCTCGTGCGATGGTCGAGAGGGCAATGGTGACAGAGGACGCAGATTCCATTTGACCGGGGCGGGAATCACGCCCGGAGACTAGTTTTTGCCCCCTCTCCAGGCGGCCCGGACCGGCATTGACTAGCCCAGTGATAGCCTTTATTGCATTTAGGGCACTTCTTGTTAGGTTTCTGCTGGTTTCGCTGAGAGGTGTTTTTTCCGGCCGCTGCCCCACCCCCAGGGGCGCGGCACTGAGCTCTGAAATGGCCGGGCTTTTGGCAGTTAAAACAGTTCCCGGTGGGCTTTCCCCCGCTCCTCCCCCCCCCTCGAAGGGCGGCGGCGAGGAGCGCCATTTCGTGACTTTTGGACCCTACCTCAGCACACGCTGTAAGCATTTCAGCGAGGGTGTAGTCCGGGCGGTGGACGATAGGGGTGAGAATGCGCTTGCAGTCAGTGTTGGAATTCTCATAGGCCAACTTAACCAAGAGTTCGTTTTGGGCCTGTGGATTGTCAAGTTGGCGCGCTATCGCCTCCTGCAAGCGATCTACAAAGGCACCATAAGGTTCACCATTGCCTTGTTTGATGGTACTAAAGGACTTGGCGGGCCAATCGGTGACGGGGACGCGGCGGATGGCCCGTAATACACAGAGGCCGATAGCCGCGAGGTGCTCGTCGGGGAGCTGTACTTGGGCTTCTATTGGCTCGAATGGACCAGCGCCATACATCTGATCGTAAGTAATTTGTGCCATGGCTGAAGCAGTAGCGGCAGCCTTATACTCGCTGTCAAAAACCACGTATTGAGAGGGGGAAAGGACCATGCGAAACAGATCCTTCCAGTCTCGTGGGAGCATTCTATAACCATTCGAGAGGCCTTCAATAGTTCCTAGCACGTAGGAGGATTTGAGGCCGAAGTCTTTGATGGATTTGTTGAGCTCTCTGAGCACACTATACGGGAGTGGCTCCCAGTTAAGCTGGAGCTCGTCAGCATTATTGGGGTTCCTAGTCCGTGTAAGGGGGAAGAAGGCGGGTGACTCTCCGTTCCATTCTTCCGTGGGGTCCAACGTACCCTCTTTACGAGCGGTAGCGATGGCCTGTGCCACTTTACTGCGTACAGTTGGTGGCGGATATTGAGGCAAAGCCTGCGGAGCCAACGGCTGATCAGGAATATTCAAAGAAGTCAGAGCAGGGTACAGGTAGGGAGGCGGCGATGCCCCAGGGTCGTCCGGCGGCGGCTTAGTAGGTTGTAAGAGGGCATTCTCTGCCGGTGAGAATGCACAGACCGCCGCAAAGGCCTTCTGCCATGTTAACAGAAGGTTTATGGGGGCCCGGGGTTCGCCCTTGAGTTCCCGCCCTATTTTTTCCCAATCCTGCGGCTTTAAGCTACCCCGGAGGGGATACCAAGGACATTGGCAATCCACCTCTCGGAGAAGCTCTTGGATCTCTTTTGCTGACACCGTCTCGTCGCGGGCCATGGTTTTTATCAGCGCCGCCAGTTCTGTCGCATGCTCAATCTGCTCTTTGGACAATGATTCCCCCATACTTACCTGAAAAAAGGGAGCCGAAGCTGAGGTGCACCGTAGACTATCACAGTCGGGCAAGCAGGGAGGCGCCAGGAATCACGTCGGGGTCACCACTTGTCGGGAAGAAACGAGACGAGACGAGTGTGGCGAAAGCTGACCTCCTCACTTAGGAGCGCTGCTTTATTTATAGGTCAGAGGGCAACGTGTACAGAGGGGATTGGACGGACAGTGCAGTACAAGGTGTCCACCGCTGATAGGGTGAGAGGGGCAGCAGGATGCGCAGCCGCGGTGTGGTCTGCCAGCACTACAGCTGATCGCATCGCCTGCTCCCTACATCAATCAAAGCTCTGCACATGAAGCATGTCACATCTATCAGAGCTGCTTCCCCATTCTTGCTATGGAAGTCCAATGTTTTGCCTTTAATTGCTGCAATCATTAATACCCCTGAGGAAGCTTTTGGGAGACCCAGGATGCCTCTGCCAAACAATATCACCTAAGCGCTCAACTGGTAACTGCTTGTCCAGTCCAGATCCTACTTCAGTAGAACAGGTTCTGGCTCTTTCAGGCTGCTGCTTCTATTTACCTCCCACCACGCCTGTTTCCAGCTGTGTGGATGGACTCCTAGCTATACAAGGATGAATGCCTGTGTGACTTTGTGTAAGTTACCTCTTCTCAAGCAGGTCTGCAGCTGGGTAGCCCGTGGATCCAATTTCTCTGTTTCCCTGTGGATACGTTTACATTCAAGCTTAGATTGAGTCAAGTAGCTTCAACATTACTCATCTGCCAGTTTTGATTATGCTCCGGCAACCTTGAAATCAGGTTTATAGTATACACCTTGCTCCTCCAGTTAGCAGGGAGAAGCGACAGACATCACAGCCTTTGTTTCCCAGAGAGGACCAGACATTGCTGCTGTGGTCTCACAGCTGCAAAACACAGCCTTTGAAAGCATGAAAGAAAAATAAATGAGTAATAGACTAACCAAACATTCCTACATTACTATGAGAAAAGGAATCCAGGACTTTTACAGTGTTCAAAACTGTGCCCATTAATGCTGTACAGCAAGGGTCCCAACCAAGGTGCTCAAGAGTTTTTAGAAAGTGGGTGTAGCCATGTGGGGCTCTTGCCCAGCATGGGTTTCTGACTGGCCACCGATTGGCTTGCAGATTAAAATAAATACTCCACTTCTCCCCTCCACTTCCTCTATGTATGTGGCTCCATCTCCTGCGGCAACCATTTCGTAGTTGTGCCCATAACGTGTCAGAATTCTAAAGGTGCCCACAAGCTCCTACTGGTCTAGGGTTGCCCAGTCCCTCCTGGGAACTGGTGGGGGTTGGGGAGACTTACTAGGAGCAGGAGGGAGGCCCAGCCGATGTGCAGCTGAGGTGGCTACGTCACTGCCCACATGACCCAGAAGTAGGCTTGCCATTCCCTAGGTCCAGGAGAGAAATCCCCCAGTTCTAGGGGCTTCTGCCCAGTGCTGGCCAGCGGGGAAACCCCACCCCTAAACAGCGACGTTGATGGCAATGTCACCGACACACTGACGTATAAAGAGACCACCGGCTGAACAGTACAATGAACATATAGAAAAACAGTCGGGATTAAGTACTCAAACTATTAAACCATGCTATTGCTTTTACAACAGAAATATTTATAACAACAATTACTCAAAGAACTCATCAAAAATTACAGAAGATCAATATGCAGCAACAATGTCCAACAATTTCCAAAAATAACGAAGCTCCCGGATTACATTTCTTCGTTTCCAAACTTCATCAGAAGTATAATTGATGCAGTCAGTGTTCAATAGAACATCAATGGTGTGTTGTCTTATTCAATTGGTTCTAATTAAAAAAGTTTACAAGGAGTAGTCAACTTCCACTATGAACAACCAGAAGAACACTGGAGATTAAGTTGGCTTCAGTCTTTGGTGCCAAAAGACTACAAGTTGCTGTAAACTTTGTTAATTGAACACTGACTGCATCAATTATACTTCTGATGAAGTTTGGAAACGAAGAAATGTAATCCGGAAGCTTCGTTATTTTTGGAAATTGTTGGACATTGTTGCTACATATTGATCTTCTGTAATTTTTGATGAGTTCTTTGCGTGATTTTTGTTATAAATATTTCTGTTGTAAAAGCAATAGCATGGTTTAATAGTGTTTGAGTACTTAATCCCGACTGTTTTTCTATATTTTCACCAACACACTGTCATCACCCAGAAGCGATGTCATCATGTCGGGGACATCACACGGCAACTCTATGGTTTGGGGAAAACTCTATGGTTTGAGGGCAATTTTCCCATCAAGTTTTGCCCTTAAACCGGAGTGTCACTGCTCGACATTTCTGAAGTGATGACATCACTTCTGTGCGACGTCATCACATCACGGAGCCCCACTCCCTGAAGACTCTCCCCCACCCCCCGCTGGCCCATCGACAGGCCAGCAACCCTACCCAGAAGTGATGTCATCATGTCAGGGTGATGCTCTGATATTTGGGCAAAAACTCTGTGGTAAATTTGGTTTCTACCATAGAGTTTTTGTCCAAATACCAGAGTGTCACCCCAACCTCACCAGCATAATTGTATCACTTCTGGGTCACATGGGCCATGATGTAGACACGTCGCTGCATGTCGGCTGGGCCTCCCTCCGTTTCAGGGTAAGTTTCCCCCACCAACCAGCTGAGAATAGGGTTGCAAACTCTGGGTTGGGAAATTCTTGGAGTTTTGGGGGTGGAGCCACGGGAGAGTGGGGGTTTGGCGGGAACCTGGTGGGATATAATGTCATAGAGTCCACCCCCCAAAGCAGCCATTTTCTCCAGGGAAACTGATATCTTTAGTCTGGAGATCAGTTTTAATTCTGGGAGATCTCCAGTTGCCACCTGAAAAGCAGTTTAAGCTGAGAGTAGCTGGTCCAAGGTCACCAAAAAAGCTTTGATGGCAGAGTAAGGATTTGAACCTGGGTCGCCATGACTCTAATCTAATACTAAGCATGGCACTCAGCTGCCTACAACAACCTCCACACCCAACCAACACACTTAACAGGACAGGATGGATTGGGCTCCCACTGTTGGGACTTTTCACAATACTTGCAGCCAAGGCCTCTGCCTCAGGACAGAACATCTGATCCTCCAAAAATGGCTGGCAGGAGGAAGAGAAGGGGGCCTCAGAGAGTTAATCCCGTCGTCCAGCTCTCTAGTCTAACAATTGTCCAGGGGCTGCTGCATTCCCTTCACTTCATCCCAAGGAAGATATTTTTCCCGCCTCTCCCCAGAGTCTTTTTATTTTAGGAAGAAAGAGTATTCGCCCCTTCAGTTATTTTCAGTAGAAGGTTTAAGAGGATGTCAGCATAAACATCTGTGATGGAGATAACATTCCTGTCTAATTAGTGAGCTGTGAGCAGAGAGGACTTCCTGTCCTTCTTTTCCCTCCCCCATCCTAAAGGGCAGCCAAAACAACTCAAATGAGAAGAGGAGGAGGAGGAAGCCACCCCCCCCAGGCTTGCTGTTGTGTCAATCCGTATGCTTGAGCAAAGACCTCCTTTGCAGGGTCCCTTGGTTCCCACAGTCCATCCAGAACTCTTCCTCCCAGTGCAAAGTTTGCAGTTGCTTTTTTGTAAACATATCCAGAGAGTGTCTTGGAATAACAGACATTCTTCGAAGGGATCTGGTACAGATACCCAGGCAAAAATGTTGCACATGCTGGAGGCGCAAGTCTGACTGGTCATGCATGGCTGTGCTGTCATTTCCTCCAACAAGCCAATTAAATCATACCTGCCCAACGGGGTAGGAAATAGTTGGACTTTGACTTGACTTTAGATACTGGGGTGCAGATAGGTGAGAGCTAGCTGGCTGGTGTCAAGCAAGGTGCCCCACTTCAGCACACTATTTTTTTTTTTTTAAAGAGATAAATATGAGTTTGCAAACATCATGGCAGGAAAACTTGCAACTGGGAATCCTCGTTGAGCGACAGATGGCCGGCTTCTTATCTAAGTGGACAAAGTCCATGTGTTCGCCTCAAAACCATTTTGTTGCCAAAAGCAAAGCACTGTTTGCATGCGCTGTTCCAGGATCAATGGGAAATTCAGGGCAACTTCTACAGTGCAGATTTCCTTGGGTTGCAGTGGACACCTGTGATGCCTTTGCCATTACTTGCTTGTTTACAAATGGTGTTATCAGGGTGGATAAACCAGCACATGGCACAGGCAAGCCTGTTTTCAAACAGACATTGTTAAAAGCACCAAAATGGCACCAAGTCCATTAGGAGAGGGATCACAGCTTAAGTGGAGTCCTTTGTTGTTTCGGGACTTGTGCTTGCACCATCATCATGTGATGTCTGAAAAGTGGCACAAGTTAAAACACACCCCTTGGCTTCAGTTGGGAACCCTCAGTGCCTGCCTTTCTGCTACCTGTCCCAGGACTCCCAACTAGCCCAGAAGCCAGTTAACAGTACAGGAAAAGGCTCCTGTAATCCTGCTTGTTGCTGTGCACGTTCTCCCTTGCCCCAGCTGAGCCAGTGTGGTGCAGTGGGCAAGCGTCAGACTGGGATCTGGGAGATCCAGGTTCAAGTCCCCACCTCCCATGGACACTCATGCTCTCTCTCAGCCTAACATCCTTGAAATGCTTGTCGTGAGGATAAAATGGAAGAGAATAATGGCTGTAAGCTGCTTTGTTGTCCCCACTGGGGAGAAAGAGGAAGAAGAGTTGGATTTATACCCCGCCCTTCACTAGGGAGTCTTCGAGTGGCTTACAATCTCTTTCCCTTCCTCTCCCCACAACAGACCCCTGTGAGGTGATGGGGCTGAGAGAACTCTGAGCGAACGGCTCTTGAGAGAACAGCTCTGAGAGACCTGTGACTGACCCAAGGTCACCCAGCTGGCTGCATGAAGAGGAGTGGGGAATCAAACCCAGTTCTCCAGATTAGAGTCCGCAGCTCTTAACCACTACATCAAGCTGGCTCTCAACTGCCTACAACAACCCCCACACCCAACCAATACACTTAACAGGATGAAGAAAAACAGAGTATAAATATCTAAGGAAATAAAAACGCTGCTTCCCATCACAGTGGTGTTGGTATGGTGGAAGTGGTGCTCGGAGTAGTATGGTAGCGCTGGTTTCTACTGCTATATTGTACTTTTGATTTTGCTGTTAGAGAAACACAAAAACAAATGGACTAAGCCTACTTCACTGTAAGCTCCAATGTAACAGCAGACAGCATAAATGGACCAAATGTATGCAGGTCAAGTGTTGCTGTAACGTATTCACGTGACTATCCCCACATTTTTACTCTGCCACCAGGAAAGATGGAAGCTACACGGGATTATTTCAGGTCAAGAAAACAATACAGGGCCCTGACCTGGATAGCCCAGGCAAGCCCGATCTCATCAGATCTCAGAAGCTAAGCAGGGCTGACCTTGGCAAGTATTTAGATGGGAGACCTCCAAAGAATACCAGGGCCGGGAGGCAGAGGGAGGCTATCAAGCCACTTCCCTGAACATCGTCCATGCCCCAGTAGGAGTCACCAGAGGTTGCCATGACTTCCAGCCATGGGTACGCACACGCACGCACGCACACACCCCGTGAGGCAAACAGAGGTGGTTTGCTATTGCCTGCTTCTGTGGAGCAACTGTGGTCTTCCTCAGTGGTCTCTCATCCAAGCACTAACCAGGGCCGTCCCTGCTTAGCTTCTGAGAACAGGCTAGGCGGGGCTATCTAGGTCATGTGCATGCTAGTTCCAAACAAAACACAACTGCCTCGGAGCTCTGTAAAAAGAATCTTATCTGGTTTAGCCTTAAAAAAAAGAAGAAATAAAATCTTACAGGGTGCAGTGTACAATAACACCGAGTAAGAAATAAATCAAACTGTTCACAGAGATTTGTAAAGGAAACCATGAGACAATAGCAAAGAAAAAGTGGAGGAAAAGCCATCGTGTGTAAGCTCAGCTGTTGCCACGATTCTTCTTGAAGCATGGCAACAACCGAGAAAAAGCCCAAGACAACAGTATTCGCTTATGGAAGGGACCTAAATTAGAAGAAGAGATTGGATTTATATTCCACCCTTCACTCGGAGTCTCAGAGCGGCTGACAAACTCCTTTCCCTTCCCCTCCCCATAACAGACACCCTGTGAGGTAGGCAGGGCTGAGAGAGCTCTTTCCAGAACTGTCCTTGAGAGAACAGCCCTGCCAGAACTATGGCTTGCCCAAGGTCATCCAGCAGCTGCAAGTGGAAGAGTGGGGAATCAAACCCGGTTCTCTCGGATTAGAGTCCGTGCACTTAACCACTACACCAAACTAAACGCAGGCACTAAATACATGAAAGGGCCTTCTCTTGTGGACCTATACCATCCTGACACTGCACAAATGGTTTTTATTCTAGAATTTTTTGTGTGCGATTTGCTGTTGTTCAGTCGCACAGTCGAGTCTGACTCTTCGCGACCCCATGGACCACACCATGCCAGGCCCTCCTGTCTTCCGTCGTGCTCCGAAGTTCACTTAATTTCATGTTCGTTGCATTGATGACACTGTCTAACCATCTCATCCTTTGCCGTCCCCTTCTTCATTGACCTTCAATCTTTCCCAGCATCAGGGTCTTCTCCAGTGAGTGATACAGATGGGATTTTATAGCTCTGTTGCAAACAATACAGAGGCCTTGTGTGCCTAATATTATAAAAATATTCTAAGGTATTTTTTAAATAGCCAACATTTCTGTTGATCCTCGTCAATGATCAGATTCTACTGCAGCTTACGTTGAGATTTAATAATGCCGCATGGCTCACTATTATTAAAAAATGGTGCTTCTTTCTTCTAACAAACTTGGGAGAGTACAGGGTTCTCAAGGGCCCCTCACCCACCCCTACCACCTCAACGATTTGTTCCAGTTGGCCCCTTTCCCACCTTCCAGGCAGCCCTCTCCCAGGGGCACTCATTCCCTTCCATGTCACTCACGCCGCGCCTCAGTGCCTTAATCCCTGCCAGAGAACAACACAGCCAGCTTATGACTTCTACAAACAATGCAAATAAAAGTTAAATTATGCCCATATGCGAACGATGCTTAGATAAGGCTAGAGCCTGGTGGCTGTTATCCCAGGAAAGAAAGGGGGAAAAAATATGGAGAACTAAATAGCAAACTTCTTGGGGGTTTCCTGCCCAGTTGCAAAGCTGTCGAATTGTAAACACTGAACAATGGTTCTTCTTGTTTCTGCAGCTATTAAACCAGACACCTGCAGGACTTCCTGCAACCAGGAGGCTGAAGGACAAGGGCTTTTCTACCTATGTGTTCTTGATTTTTTTTTTTTAAATCTGTGACATGGTTTACATTCTGGTTAATCTACCTTGTTCCCTGCAGAGTGAACACTGAAGCAGAATAGTTCAGCCTCAGACAGGAGGATGTGGTTACTTGCTTTGCCTCAGCTGAGATGCATTTTCATCTTTCAGACATGTTTCTCCACACAGCAAAGAGGTTGGGGAGGATTCTCTGCATTAACCCCAAGTCAGCTCTTAGCCTCTTGCAAAGAACATTCTATATAGTCTTAGTCACAGCCTTACAGGGAGTTGCTGGTTGTCCCCCCCCCCCAATCATTGCATAAGATTGCTGCAGGAACAATTTGCTGGCCAACAAACTATTTAAAGGCACTACTAATTTCTACAGCACCCTCCTATTTCAAAAGCATTTCACAAACATCCGCCAGTTGGCACCGCTGGCTACACCACTTTGAAGGTTGCAAAATAAATTGTTTTCTGCTTCTGTCTTCTAAATGCTGTTTCCGACTAGGACAGCATTCTGACATTTAAATCTGACAACCAGACTTTCCTCCCCTCCATCTCCCTCCCTCCCAGCCCCTCTCTTCAATTACTGCAGTAGGTGATTCTTTCTGGAAACTCTGACCTTCAACCACTTTTAATTACATCAGTAAGGTTTCCTTCTTCTTCTTTTTAAACCCACTTCTGCAGGAAGGTTTGCAATACTTGCAACCCTTTCCCTAAGTCTGCATCATTGTAAACTTGTGAAGATGGAAGTCTGGCATGGAACCAAGGAGGATCTCGGAAGAGGCAAGGTGACCTTGGCAACTGTTAAAAATTCAGATAAAGAATAACAAAAGTTAGATAAACGTTTGAAGACATGCCCCGGCAGATGCACAGACTATTTTTAACAGTGCCTCTCATTACTGCTTAGAGAACGCAAGGCTTGGCCTTCCTCAGGGCCCAGCCTTGCACAGTGGTAGGATATATGTATGAACTGTAGTGTTAGAGCAGATCAACGTATATTATGATAGTCGGATAGAATAATACCCTTTACCAGGAACAACCAGTGCTCCCAAGTGCAGCCTGGAAGACTCGTGTAAACATGATGCTGCCAAGGTAAAAGAATTTAGCTGTGTGATTTTGCATGCACCCACAGCCTTGTTTAAACTGGACTGCTGCCTGCTCAGAGCAGTTACATGTGCTTAGTTACTACGCCAGAGATCCATAGCCTAGGCAGATACTGTTCTGCTGATCTCCCTAAGCACACATAGCTGATTCGCACAGTTAGCAGCCCAGCTTAAACAAAACTCTGAGCACATGTAAAGTCATGCATAATATTGCTTTTGCCTTGCCAGCACCGTGTTCAAACCAGGCCTAAAACAGGACTGGTTAAGGGAAGTCTGCACGTTCTTTCTGCTCTAAGATGGTAGTGGAGAAGCTCTTGCAGACAGTCCTATGCCCTCTTTCTTGGGAATGATCAGTGGGCAGTACCACCTAGTAAATGTATATGGGCTTGCACTGCATGAATGTTAGAACTCTGTGCCTTGTACAAGAAAAGTCTCAGGAGCCTGAAACAGAGAAGGAAAGAGATGCTTTGCCTTTGGAGAGACAAAAGCCAACCTGCTGCTTCTTCTGTGAATGAGGTGCAGCAGAAGTAAGGCAGGAACATCTTAAATAACAGTGTGTAATTGTGCTGTTTTTACAGGTGTACACACACGGAGAAGTCACAGCCAAACTGAGATTCTTGGGATGTGTAGATGGAGCAAATAGGTACATGTGCAATCCCCAGTGTGAAAAGCATATGTGCAAAGCCATTATTTCTTACTGAGAAACACTTTGTGAGCATGAATTTAATTGTGCACCAAGCAGCTCCAATGCTACTGAGGTTAGTGCCCATCAGTCCACGTAAAGGAAACCCCCCCACTAACATTAGTCATTTACAGATATGGATTTCATTTCAACATAACCAAATATTAAATTACTAACTATATGGCAAAATCTCCAGGCCCTTTCCAGAAGGCCACACTACAAATGGACAGCACATGAGGGTGTCTGTGACCACACGGCATCAAAGCACTTTGGCTGAACCCTCTCTCAAAACATTCTGGACCTGTTGCTTCGCCAAGCAAAGAAATATCTTAATTTGGTCACTCCGCAATTCACATATACAAAATTCTTTAGTTCTATAACAACATAGCAACAGTGGCAGACATTTTATCTAAATTACCCCAAATTACCCCAGTCACCCCCATGGTAATTCTTATTGTAGCATGCTGAACCTGTAGTCACAAT
Organism: Gekko gecko; assembly: GCA_029375565.1. Classification (NCBI taxonomy): domain Eukaryota; kingdom Metazoa; phylum Chordata; class Lepidosauria; order Squamata; family Gekkonidae; genus Gekko; species Gekko gecko. Next base: position 42,338,061 of record JAPDNY010000005.1, on the reverse strand, counting down.
GATGGTCACAAAATGCCCCCTGGAAATTAAGGCAACCTTGCTTATTTTAACTTCTATGTTCTTTAAACCAGTGGTACACAACCAAAGTGCTAGAGCAGTTTCAAATCTGAGGTTGGGATACAAGACACCGCCCACGATCCTTTAACAACAAACTGAGCACAAACCTTCTGTACCTACTAGGCAGCATGGCAGCTTGCGTGTAGGCAGCTCTTAACAACTGGGAGAGGGGCACAGCAATGCAATGGAAGCAGAAAGGCAAAAGCAAGCAGACAGGTGAGCAAGGTTATAAGATTTCACTCTCCCTAACCACCGAACTGGGGCTGCGGTGGCTCAGAGGTTAAGTCTGCTGAGTTGCGGACCAAAAGACCGGTAGCTCGGCAGTTCGAGACCCTAGTGCTGCATGACGTAGTGAGCTCCCATCTCTCGCCCCAGCTCCTGCCAGCCTAGCAGTTCAAAAGCAAGACATTGCAAGTAGATAAATAGGCACCGCTTCGGTGGGAAGGTAACAGTGTTCTGTGCACCTTGGCATTTAGTCATGCCGGCCACATGACCACGGAGAAGTCTTTGGACAACGCTGGCTCTTCGGCTTGGAAATGGAGATGAGCACCGCCCCCTAGAGTCGGATTCGACTGGCTTTTGAGCAGGGGAAACCTTTACCTTTTTTAACCACCGGATCACACTCTCTTGGCCATAGCCAGCCACTCACTGTGAAATGCCGTCAAGTTGCAGCTGACTTGTGGCCATCCCTCACAGGGTTTGCAAGGTGAAAGAGGAACAGGGGTGGCTTGCCACTGCCTGCCTCTGTGCAGGGAACCATGACATCCCGGGTGGCCTCCCATACCAAGTACTGACCAGGGCTGACCCTGCTTAGCCTCGAAGATCTGACAAGACTCGGCTAGCCTGGGCCATCCAGGTCAGGGGAGTCACTCACTACCTGCGGGCAAATGAGGAGTGAAAAGACGAGAACATTTTGTGTCAGCTATTTTAGGAATGAGGTTTTTGAAGCCAGTGGTGCAATGATACGTGGACTGTAACCTCTGAAGCAGAGCACGACACCTTTGTCACCAGAGTCAAGCCGCGGTTTTTATTAAGACAAGAACAGAACAATATATATGGCATCAAAAATACCGAAGCAGGCACATTGCAACGACTGAGAGAAAAGAGGTAATGGCGTAGAACACTTTTCTAAATTACTGGGGGGACATGAATCCTTCCGGGCAAAGCCATATCTAACAAGCCACCTACAGTTCCAAGACGGCTTTCCTTCTCTCTCTCCATTATCAGTAAGGTCTAAATTTGGGGCAGTGGTTAGGAGTGCGGACTCTAATCTGGGAGAACTGGGTTTGATTCCCCACTCCTCCACATGCAGCTGCTGGTGTGACCTTGCGTCAGTCATAAATTCTTTCAGAGCTGTTCTCTCAAGGGCAGTTCTTGAAAGAGCTCTCTCAGCCCCGCCTACCTCACAGGGTGTCTCTTGTGGGGAGGGGAAGGGAAAGGGATTGTAAGCCCCTCTGAGACTCCTTTGAGTAGTGAAGGGCAGGCTATAAATCCAATCTTCTCTTCTTCTACCTTAATGGCAAAAAAGGACTGGAAACTAAAGGGGCAGGGCTTGCTGTGCAACAGAAGCATCTTTGTCCTTCCACTTTTTTGGGGGGAGGCATTGTAAATTCAGAGCTTCAAAGGCTTCCAAAGCCTCAAGAGCTCTTTAGTGGCTTTAAAAAGCTATTCGGGATTTGGAGAAAGCAAATGGGATGAGATGCCTATGGAATTGTTGCCCCCTTTTCCGTCCCCAGAAACATTCAGGTCACCTTAACATACAAAACGAGCAGCCGTCTATTAAGATTTGCCAGTAAATCTTTGGCTTGCCTCAACAGCACACAATACTACCCAGACCCCAGAGCCTTGGGAGGAAGCGATAAAACAGCCCATGTATGCAGGCTCTTAAATACACAATGCAAAGTCACAGTGCCTACAGCTGTTTTTTCCTGTTCGGGTGTTTATGGTAGGGCATGAAAGTTAACCACTGCAGCAGCATACCAGGACTATTCCCCTCCCAGGCTTTTCCTGCCTGTCGCTGACAATGCCGCTCTTTGCTACAGACAGGAAGCATGCCTGTTCCAAGCAGGCACAAGAGCAAGCAAGGAACTGGGATTCCAGTGCTGAAAGGTAAGCCACGGAAAACTAAGCTTCTGTCCCTCATTGTTCCAGAGAACGGCTTGAAAATATGTTGAAAACACAGGAAATGGAAAAGCAAACAAGCACCAAGCCACCTTTTAAGAACGTAAGAACATAAGAGAGGCCAATGTTGGATCAGGCCAATGGCCCATCTAGTCCAAAGATGTGTCACACAGTGGCAAAAAAAAACCTCATAAAAAACACCAATTAAAAATACTTACATATTGCTATCAGAAAGAATTTGCCAGTTTTGCTACTCAAAGATTATGTCCATTACTTTAATGGAATGGCAGTTGCAACCAAGAAGGTGACTGTGTTCTTCCATGCCCCATTCCCATCACTCCGTTTCCCCAGACAGCTTGGTGGTGGCAACACAAGAAGCCCTCTTTGCTCCAGCAGACTGAAGGCAACTAGAGCAGAGGAGCCATGAGCTGAGAGGGACAGCTGCATGCTCCGTCCCTGCCAGGCATCCATTAAAGAAATAGGCACCATCTCTGAGTTGCGGCCTGGCAACCTTAAATTGGAATTACATTAACTGCACTACCCTAACTTTCAACATTTCTAGAGAGAGAGAAAATTCTGGAGATGACTGCCATTTGCTGGAGACCCTACGAAGGCCAAGACGGCAGAATGAAAAAGTCTTGTTCTTTGAAAATGTGTCAAGGAATCCTTAACGACAAATAGACAAAACACTGTGTTTAAGATCTCTTCCAAATTTAATGCAAGCAAAAGCAAGGCTCTATAGCAAAACTAGTCAGGGACTGAGCCAAATAAAGGGAGAACACAGCCTCCTCCCTCTTCCTGGTTCCATTTCCTGCAGGCAAATCGGCCCAACAAGCACCCTGGCTTGGGAAATCTGGCAAGAACATTGCTGGATGGGCAATTATGGTTGCAGGAAAACACTCAAGCACATTAAGTGTAGCTTGTTAAAAGATTTGCTGCAAATCGTCTGACGTGACAAGCTGGGTGAAACTTCTCCTGTGCAACAAACCCGGCATTTAGATCCAGTGCGCTGCAAGGAAAGGAAGCAATTGAGGACACCAAAAAGTTAAGTATCAAAACAACACTGAAAACTATCTCTGTAAAGGCAAAAGCAATAGAGGCGGCTATAAAGATAGCGTTGAGAAGTTAACAAGTATTGGCTGTGCCTGGGGGGGAAGGGCTGCTTCTCCACCTGCCAAAAAGAGAGAGAGATGGGTGTGGCAAGTGGAAAGGCTAGCCGTGTTAAGGAATCAGGCGTTGGCCACAAGGTGTTTGAAAAGATGGTGGTTCCAAGGAACAGGCAAAAGCAGAGAAGTAGCTGGGAGGGGCTACATTCAATTACACGCAAGAACAAATAAACTCCACTGTCACAGTCAAAAGGTTACAGTAGTTACGGCCGAAGGTATGGGCTGATTGGCCCTGCTGTATGCTTACAGCTTAGAATAAGATTCCTTTGTTAAGATGAGATGAAACTTCAAATAGCACAGGGTAGAAATCCAGTACTAAAAACCATATGGCAAAGGAAGAACAGGCTGCGGTTCGTTTTGGCTGCCTTCCTCCAGAAATTTTTAGCCAGTGGTAATTATACTGAATTTCATTTCCGGAAACCATAGTGCCATGGTCCTGTTCCCATTCCCACAAGCACTCTCCTTGCAGGCAGGCTAGTGTTTTAGAAAACACGTGCTGGATGCCAAAATCCAAATCCCAGGGCATCAATCATCCATCCATCATGAGAATTTGCTTGGACCCATAACATGCAGATGCTGAACTTCTTTATTGGAAAAATCAACATGATCCAAGAACCCAGCCTCTCCAACGATGGCCATCTGTGTGCTTTCAGGAGCAGTGTGCTTCCAGTACAGTAGCAAACACCACAGTTTTACACAAAGTATGTTAAAGCACAAAGCAGTGCTGAACAACTGCAACCCTGTCCCATGGTTCTGCATTTTGTCCACAGGGACATTCCCAATGAAAAGGAGTGTATCTGGGACCTCTCGCATCACAGAACAGACACTGCGGCTCTTTCAACAAACCTGTGTTTCTCACCACGGTTGTACTATTGGGCCAATACACCATCATTTACTAGAGAGTTCCAAAAATGAATTTCACATGGCCTAGATGACCATTTCCTTTAGTTGGTTGAAAATCTGATGCGTACAGCCACCCCCTATTGTCAGGCAGGGGGAAGCAACCCATCCCAGGGAGCAGATTTTAGGACATGGTTAAACTGCCAATTGTTGCATGCAGTTAGTATTTTAAACCATGAATCAGGAGTATCATTCTGATAGGTGACTGCAGTATGTCCTGGCTCCCGCAGTGCAATCAAGATCCTCCCAGAATGATCTTATCAACCGATCCTATAGTGCCCCAAAAGAGATACCCTATATAGCAAATAAGGTATTCTCTACAGAAAGAACAAAAATAATTAAAGCAGTCTTTATTGTAGATCTACAAATAAATCCAAACAATATTTCTCTTTATTTGGTATATAAACAGCAGCACGCTGGGGAGGAGGAGGGGGGAGAGAAAAGACACAGGCCCTGTGGCAGCAACCCGAGAGCTGCAAACCAATTTAAAACCACCTCTAGACCGAGGACACGGGCCTGACGGAAAACACACCTGCTCACGGGGGTTATCTGCACTTACCTGGCACCTCATTTGAACTGGTCTCCCAGCTGCACAAAGCAGTTAGGCAAAACAGCCAACTTTAAAACGAGACCCCAGGAAGGTGCTTTTACCTCACTCAAGTCAGGACAACATTTGAGAGAGAAAGCAGAGTGACAGAATTTTGCACAAAATCTGCCCCCTCCTCACTGGCAGCAGTTATGAACTACGTTGATTCTAGCCTGGATCACGGTGGATAAGGAAACTTCTCTCCTCAGCAGGAGCCCCACCTTTCTTGCCACTGGCTATTGGGCCATACCTCCACCACCAACTGACCAGCCTTCCCATCGAGCTCAAACCTCCTGGGAGTGTTGCTTCCCCCCACCCCTCATAAGGAAGGGGGAAGAAGGTGGTGCCCACTCCCTCCAACCCACATGTCCCCTCCAAGCAAACAGACAAGAAGGACAAAACGCAAGAGGCCTCAGTGACTGCTGTCCTTGGCTTGCTCAAGGCCCAATGAGTTTCTTGAGGAAGGCTTCCAGCTGATCTTCATCCTTAATCCCCACAAATTTATCCACCACGTTGCCGTTCTTCAGAGCCAAGACTGTAGGCACAGCCGAAACCTTAAAAAATAAGGACACAAAAGAAACAGCTGAGCGCAAGTGACCTGTGACCATCATTTCAGGAGGAGCAGCAAAAGCAAACACTAAACAAAAGGTACAGGCCTTTTAAAGAAGTGAATGATTAAGCTTCCCATCCCCCCAGTGGAGGGTTTGCAAGGAATTTAGCAGTACCGTTCAACTCCCTGGGAGGTTGTGTGTTTTTTAAAAATGTCTGTCGTGTTGAACTGCAGGGAGTTGTTTACAGGATGGAGAAAGGGAGCTGCCACTGAATGATTCCAACATCTTGAATCTTAACAAACCTGCTTCAGGATACCAAAAAGCTACATGTTTGGGGAACCCAGTGAAAACCAGGGCTAGATTGGTCCGGAGGGCCAGGCTCCACAATCGTTTCATCAAAGCTCAAGGCTGCTTAAGTCAGTGCAACTTTATGACTTCTGAAAATAATAAGGGCAGGAAAAGAAGGAGAGAGAAAACCCTGATTTTTTCCCCCTTTCAATAAGACCAGCAATGTCTCCTGCCTGCTTTCTAAACAATTCTGGGTTTTCCAGAAACGGAAGTTCCAGCTGCTTGTTAAAAGATCTGAAGGGAAGCAAAAACCCTTCACAGGTTTCAGGCCATGCTGCCGTTTCTCCAAAAGAGAAGGCCGTGGGTGGAGAAAGATGGCCAGGATACCCTCTGTGGCTGCTTAGAAGCTTGCCAGGAGGCAGCTTATGGCTGTATGGTTATTGGTTACCAGTGACCATGTCAGTAACCCAGCATTAGCTACACCCTCCTCCCTGCCCTGCCCCAGCTGCACACAAACAAAGGCAATGCACAGCTGAATGCCATGCCTGGAAATGACAGAAGATCTAAAGCATTTACACCGCTCACTCTGGGCTCCCCGTCATTGATTTCTGCTGTGCATCTGCCATGAAGCTCACATTCAACAATACCCTCAGCCTGCAGACGCTCGTAAGAGACTTTGTTCCCCCTGAATGTGCATTTAAGGAGGTACAGATGAAAATGACCAAAGATGGAAGTCAGTGAAATGTGAGAACTGTTAAGTCCAAGTTCACACTCGAATTTAACCAGACCGTGAGATGGCAGGGAGGGAGGAGCCAGGGCTTGGCTCTTGTGGCCCTTTCTTATATGCCCAGGGTAAGGCCAATCGACACCATGCGGTCAGGAAGGAATTCTCCCCCAGGCCAGACTGGCCCAGGGATCCTGGAGGGTATTTTTTACCTTCCTCTGAACACAGAGCAGGGTTCATGGGTGGGTGGGGTGGCTGTGGATTTCCTGCACTTGGACCAGATGGCCCTTGGGGTCCCTTCCAGCTCTATATAGCTATGTTTTGTATGCATATTGCGGCATGGCAGCTGTAACATATGGAGCTGCTTTTTGCTGAGTTAGAGCATCCACCCGCCCTGCTCAGTATTACTTATAACTGACCCTCCAGGGCTCAGTATTACTTATAACTGATTAGTTATAATTGATCCTCCCGGGAGTTCAGCAGAGAAGAGCCTGCTACCCAAGGTCCTTTAACTGGAGGTGCCAGGGACTGAACGTGGGGTTCCCCCCGTGCAAAGCATGCCCTCTATCACTGAGCCCCAGCTCCTCCATTTCAAGGGCCTTTACCTGAACATGTAGCCTCTTATGCACACACACTGCCTGGATCTTAGGCTCCCTTTACACTCATGGAACAAGAAGAGAACGATTTTGCCCTCTTTTCTCACCCCCCATGTTCCTGGGGGCCCACTGACCCCCAGAGGCACAATATCAGGAGAGCATGACTGACTGCTGCAGGAAAGAAGAGGGGGAAAAGTTAGCCATTTATTTGAACACATGAAGCTGCTTTTTATGGAGTCAGAGAGCCTTGGTTTGTCAAGGTCAGGTGTGTCTACTCTTGACAGTCAGAAGATTTCCAGGGTCTCAGGAAGAGTTATTTCACATCACCGACTACCAGATCCTTTTAACTGGAGATGCCAGAGGATTAAATTTGGGACCCTCTGCATACCAAGCAGATTCTCCACTGCTAAACCACAGCCCTTCCCTTATTTTGCTTAACTAATTCTGCTTGACACAGGGAGGGACAAAGACTTCTGCAGGGCACAAGCCCCCCCCCCCCGCTCCCTTCCTGCAGTTGCCCATGTCACTGCTGAATGCACAGACTAGCCAGTAATGTGCCTTAGAGCAATACAAAGGGATATGTCAGAAATCAGGCCCCAAATTTCTGCCCCCTGTAGTGTTCTGTCACATCCTACCATATCTTATTTTGGAATTCACTGTATTGTTTGGAATTCACTGTCTCAGTTGCTACCCTGTGTGGTTTTTGTTGGTTTTTGTCTAAGGATAAGGTGGCAAGCGAGGACCAGGTCTGACTCGCAGAAGAGGACTCAGAAGACACAAACACACATTCAGGCTAATAATCAGTTCACACACTTATGTGGCACGGTTTAAAGACCAGAAGGCTAAAACCAAAAAACACAAAGTACAAGCCACACAAGGGCAAGCCCCTTTAAAACTAAGAGAACGACAGGATGATTTTGTAAATACTTTAGAACAGGCCAACACATTCCACAGCTCCTCTGGCGCCCTTATCTTCAGGCAGCTTAGCCACTGGGTCGTGTCCCATCCTTATCTTGAACGCTGTCCGTCCCTGGAATGCACCCTCTCATCAAACACACTCCCAGCTGCCTCAGGTCTTGCTGACATCAGCAATTTACCACACGCAAACCCACCCCAATGGACAGCTCTCCCAGACCAGGCTGCTCCAGACACAGAGGCCTGTTTTAACTGGCCCCACCCTTTCCCCTCTGCTGGCCAATGCAGAACTCCTCCTTCAAGCACCACATGCCACGCTTTATCCGGTAAGGGAAGGTTCCATGTGCAAATCAACAGATTTCGATGTTCTTTAGTGCCCTCTAGGGGCCAGTTAGCAAACGTCATCGTAAGCCCTCAAAATGTTCTTAAGCTTTGGGGTGAGGCAAGGGAGGAGAACCTGAATATTCATAAGAACGCATGCTTATGGGAAGGTGTGGGATAGAATTCATTAGTAGCACTTCTTTATGGATTAAAGGCTTCACATCTGTTCTCCCTTCCCTCATGACCGAAACTGGAGGAAATCAGCAGAAAAAGATCTATGCCCCTAAGCCATAAGAACATAAGAGAAGCCAATGCTGAATCAGGCCAATGGCCCATCTAGTCCAATACTCTGTCACACAGTGGCCAAAAATACCAGGTACTATCAGGAGGTCCAGCAGTGGGGCCAGGACACTAGAAGCCCTCACACTGCTGCCCCCTCCAGCACCAAGAATAGAGTGCATCACTTGTCCCAGACTGAGAGTTCCTATCTATACCTTGTGGCTAATAGCCACTGATGGACTTCTGCTCCATACGTTTATCTAATTCCCTCTTGAAACTGTCTATGCTTGTAGCTGCCACCACCTCCAGTGGCATTGAATTTCATGTGTTAATCACTCTTTGGGTGAAGAAGTACTTCCTTTTATCTGTTCTAACCTGACTGCTCAGCAATTTCATGGAGTGCCCACGAGTTCTTATATTGTGAGAAAGGGAGAAAAGTACTTCTTTCTCAACCTGCTCTATCCCATTCATAATCTTATAAACCTCAATCATGTCCCCCCTCAGCCGTCGTTTCTCCAAGCTAAAGAGCCCCAAGCGTTTTAACCTTTCTTCATAGGGAAAGTATTCCAACCCTTTTATCATTCTAGTTGCCCTTCTCTGCACTTTTTCCACTGCTATAATAGCCTTTTTGAGGTGTGGCGACCAGAACTGTACACAGTATTCCAAATGAGGTCGCACCAATGATTTATACAGGGGCATTATGATACTGGCTGATTTGTTCTCAATTCCCTTCCTAATAATCCCCAGCATAGCGTTGGCCTTCTTTATTGCAGTTACACACTTAGACATTTTCATTGAGTTATCTACTAGGACTCCAAGATCTCTCTCTTGGTCAGTCTCTGCCAGTTCAGACCCCATCAACGTGTATTTATATTTAGGATTTTTGGCTCCAATGTGCATCACTTTGCACTTGGCCACATTGAACCCCATTTGCCACGTTGCCACCCATTCACTCATCCTTGACAGATACAGGAAGTCTGTGGCACAGCAGTGACTTCTGGGTAGCACTGAACAGCACAACCACTTAATCACTTTGTCATTTACTACTACATGGTTTTCTAGAGTAGGGGGAGATCAATAGCTGCTTTACAGCAAAGTGGTCTCCATCTACTTCAAACCCCTTTCTCATATGCCGTATTTGTAAAGACTTGGAAAAGGAGTGAGCATGAGACTGGGGTCCCTGGCCTTGCTGAGCCTGCAAATGCTTTTTAGGTTTTTTAACCCCTAGGGAGTAGCTGGCGATCTCCTGCTATTGCAACTGATCTCCAAGCAACAGAGATCAGTTCCCCTGGAGAAAATGGCTGCTTTGGAAGGTAGACTGACTGGCATTATAGTCCACTGAAGTCCCTCCTCACCCCAAACCCCGTTCTCTTCAGGCTCCACCCCTAAACTCTTTATGTGTTTCCCAACCTGGAGCTGGCAACCCTAATACTTTTAGATTTTGAAAATAGGTAGTACCTGCCCATCACAAAATGTCTGCCATTGGGGTGGAGCCATCACAAAACAGCAACCAATGGGAGGATTCACTTTTTCCTTTGCAGTTTGGCCTCAATTTCTACAAAGGAGGGGAGGAAGGATTTGCTCCCTGCACTACCCAGGGAGAGGTTTCCAAGCCCAACATCATAAAGTATATATCTACATCCAAGTTCACGGTATACAGCGATGACACAATTGCCCAAGAGGGGGTCAGCGCTTTAGACAGACAGCTGGCACAGAGTGACCTTAAGCTCCTCTAAGTGACAGCCCTTCAAATACTTCGAGAGAGCAATCACGTCCCCCCTCAACCTCCTCTTCTCCAGACTGAACATTCCCAGGTCCCTCAGCCTTTCCTCACAGGGCTTGGTCTCCAGACCCCTGATCATCCTCATCACTCTCCTCTGCACGCGCTTCATTCTGTTCACATCCTTTTTGAAGTGAGGCCTCCAGAACTGCACACAACACTCCAGGTGCGGCCTGATCAATGCAGTGTACAGTGGAACTATGACGTCTTGCGATTTGGATGTTAAGCCTCTGTTGATACACTCCAAGATCACATTAGACCCTTTTTGTCACCACAGGTGCTTTAACTCACTCAAGATCTGTCCAGGTCATGCTGCCAAGGTGACACATGGGGTTCTGGGCAAAGGAAGCAGCAGCCACCCCCTCCGTTCTCCCCACCCACAATCCAATCTGTCCATCAGCAGCATAAAGAGAAGGGTCACCATGGAAGCAGCATACGCTCAGCTGGAAATTAATAGGAATGGCAGCAGCAAGTCAAAGCGAGCTCCAAAGAGTTCAAAGTGAGGTGGCTGCAGGCTGAGGCAGGCCCCACTTCCTGCCCACCACCAGAAGAGTCACATAGCAGGGAGAGGCCCTGGGGCTGAAGAGAAAGGACCATCCACTGGAACAAATGTAGTAATGGGTCCCAGGTGCTTATAAACCCACAGGATGGACCAGGCAACAGGCCTCCCACTACCAAAAGCTGGAGGACCAGCAGATCTAAGGCCCAGGGTGTCCAAATGTGTATGTAGTACAGCGGTTAAAATTTCCCACTAGGGTGTTAGAGATCTAGGTTCAAATCTATATGCTGCCACAGAAGTTTGCTGGCTGATCTTGGGCTAGTTATGCTCTCTCTCAGCCTAACCTACTTCACAGTATCAAAATATAATGGGAAAATTTCCATTGTAGGCTCAACAAAACAAAAGAAACTGCAGACACTATTACCCTCAACCATTAGTATAGCCAATAATATCATCCTTATTAAAAACTTTTATCTGATCATCCCATCCTTACTCAAACCCATGGTAAAAGCTGCCCCTTTACCACAGGATAGCGTAAGGATTTAATGTTATCTGAAATTATCAGACGGAAGTTTCTATTAAGGGTATATTATTGGCTACATTAAATGTTGACAATAGTGTTTTCAGGGGTTTTTCTTTGTCTTTTTTAGCCTACTTCACAGGGCTGTTGTTCTGAGCACAAAAATGGAAGGGAGAACAATGCAAACCACTTGGGGGCCCCTCTTGGGGAGAGAAGCAAGACACAAATCTGCATGCCTAGCCTACTTGAGAACTGGAAAATAAAGTCCTGGCTGGTGGACAACCAGCTCTGGGAAGAGTCCTTGTGAAGGTTCTGTTCCCCGCCCCCCAGTAGGAAAGGCATCACGGATGAAGGCTCCACTGGGACAGCCCGGAGCCAGGGGCAGGCCGGGGCCTGTGTGAAAGAATGCACAGGCATTCCGAGGCTCACAGAGGGGGTCTCTGGCTCTCTCTCCAACTCCCTGCTAAAGAATCCACCGCAAAGAGGTTGTGAAATGCAAAGGCTGAGATGTCAGCCAATGCCTTGTAAACAGAGGGAGGGGAAGGGGGAGGGGAAGGCTGGGTTGAGGGGCGGTTGACTGGCAATCAGCAGAAAACTCACAGGGTTAGGAAGAGAGAAAACAACAACAGGGAGACCAAAATGGTTCATGATCCAGAAAAACCACAAGCAGAAAGGCTTTAAAAAGTTTCTGCTGTACCAAGTTGCCTTAAGGCCCAAGTACGCTGGAACCAGGAAGAACGCTGACTGGGGCTGTGGTGCCATAGAGCAGAGTGGGGGCGTTAAATCTTCCCCCGTATTCTGTTTTCCTGATGCAACACTGCCCTCTGCCAGCTGTGATTTACCCCAAACTGCCCCCTCAGGCCAGCTCTGGTGTGGCCGGGCTAAGGTAAAACTGTCACACCCCACTCTTTCTCCTGCCCAGAGCTGAATAAGCCCACACAACCACTTAGCATACTTTAAATCACTTCACATGCATTATACATTGTTGTAATCCTTACAAACGAACCACCCTGCAGGAAATAAAAAGGTCAGTGTTCCTGATTCCATATTTCAAATGGCTTGTCTCAAGACTGGACTCGAAAGCAGCAAGGTATGATCTGTGGGTCCAATTCGTAGCTCCATACAAAAGGTCCGGGGAGGGGACTGTGGCTCAGTGACAGAGCATCTGCTTGGCATGCAGAAGGTGCCAAGGCCAACACCCACCATCTCCAGTTAAAAGGATCAGGTGGTAGGTGACGCGAAAGATTTCTGCGACCTTGGAGAGCCACTGCAAGTCTGAGTACACAATACTGACTTTGATGGACCACTGGTCTGATCCAGTGTAAGGCTGATTCATGTGTACTGTATTCTAGGTTATTTTGGAGGAAGGGCCATGAGCTCAATGGCAGATCACCTGCTTGACATGCAGAAGGTTCCAGGTTCAATCCTTGGCCTCTTCAACAAGGATCAGGTAGTAGGTGTGTGCTGAGTGTCGTTTGGTTGATTCCAACTTATGGCAACCCCATGAATGAATGAATTCCAAAACGTCCTATCATTAACAGCCTTGCTCAAGTTGTGCAGACTGAGCGCTGTGGCTTCCTTGATTGAGTCAGTCCATCCCATGCTTGGTCTTCCGCTTTTCCTGCTGCCTTCAACGTCTCCTAGAATCATTGTCTTTTCCAGGGACTCTTTGTCTTCTCATAAGGTGACCAAAGTATGATAACCTCAATTGAGTCATTTTAGCTTCTAGGGAGAGTTCAGGCTTAATTTGATCTAGAAGCCATTTGTCTTTTTTTGGAGGACCATGGTATCCATAAAACTTTCCTCCGACACCACATTTCAAATGAATCAACTTTCTACCTGTCAGCTTTCTTCATTGTCAGATAGGAGGTGATGTGAAAGGCCTGAGACCCTGGAGAGCTACGGAAGATCTAAGTAGACAATACTGATGTTGATGAGCGGATGGTCTGATCCAATATAAGGCAGCTTTGTGTGTGTGTGTGATCACAGACCCGCACAACCCAGTACAGCCGACTCTCGCCTAGGAATGGCTTTCCAAGTTACTGGCTTTTTGGGTTCCTGCGACATAGAATGTTTCTGTTTGTTTAGTAGAGATTCTGGGGAATAAATCTGAGACACTAATACATGCCTTACCACAGATCATCTACTGCTGATCCATGGATGCTCCCATAAGGTGCTTTTTAAAATATAACTGCACTTTAAATTTGTTCCTGCCCTTATCATGTTATGTTTCAGAATCAACCAATTAAGTAAAGAACGCCATGAAATCAGCCTGACTTAAACACTCCTGTGGTCATTAGTCAAATACTAATAATGATATGCAAAACTGACACACGTGATGCATGCTAATAATAGTAATCTACAGTCATAAGCGGCATACAAAATTCATAACACTACAACAACACTGAATATCTAACAAATGCAACACAACATGCAAGTGAGCATGTAATACAGGAAAACTGTAGAAGAACTACAACAGACTTGAAGCCTCGGAAGGATTTCTTTTAAAAAATATGAAAAAGCAACACGATATGAGCAGTTGGATTTTAGACCATTTCGACCATGTATCTTCATCAGGTGATGTGTACAAACATCCATCGATTGTTGCACGGAATCCAATGTAGATTTTGTTTGTAACTGCCAAACATGCTGAAAGATAATGGTAAAATCTTGGAAAGAAATAAATCTACTTTGTAGATTTGGAATCATGTAATAGAGATTAACGGTGTCAATTTCAAAAGCTGGCAAGAGAAGTTGGAGAAATAATACAACTTTATTTGTTTTTGTTTAGTCAGATATACTAAAGCAGAACACCTAATGACCACAGGAGTGTTTAAGTCAGCCTGATTTCACAGCATTCTTTACTTACTTGGTTGTATCCTATACATTTTTTTTTGCCTGTTGTCTAACATATTTTAGAATTAGGCAATGAAAACCAATTATGCAGGCCTTGGGCTCCATGAAAAGCCACAAGATAGTGGGCTTCTGCCATTTCCCATACAATGAACTGGGTAGCAGATTTAGAATGACTTCCTGAGAAAGAACATATAACCATTCTTTTTTTTTTTAAGTGACTTTATAGCTTTTGAATGGAAACAGCTTTGCAAATGGAGAGTTCTCTTAAAGAGCATGAGTGCTCCTGCTTATATTCTCTACCATGTACGAAGGGCCATTCTTAACTCTCTGTATTCTTTCAGTCAGTCTCCTGATCCACCCATAACCCTCTTGAACTGCTGCCTCCCTGCACCCTTCATTATTCAGTCATCCAGCTCTATTCCCCATGCAGTGAATATCAAGATGGACTGACTGATAAAAATCACTCAGGGGATTATCTTTATCCCTTCTCAAAGCCTTTCCTGGTCCACCCCAGGGTGTCTGCTGCCAAAAAACTCAACCCTGCCCCAGTGTGCATCTCTACTACACAAAGTACCTCATCTCTCATTCTCTTTCTCCCTCCTGTCTCACTTAGTTTGTAATCCCACTATGAAAAAAGGATCCTGTCACTGCTGTGCTTTATATAGGACCTAACACCCTGCTGGTACTAATTAAAGCATTAAACAGCAGCAATAGGAAATGCCGCAAATGTACTTGTGCAGCCAGTGATCACAAGCCAGGGACAGGACCACCTCTGCACCTTGCACAGCAATTTGTTCAATTTCCCCCACGGCCTGCGCTTCCCTCTTCATACTGCTACATCCTTGCTGCTGTTCTTCTGATTTCCTTGCCATCCCAGCCCTGGCAAAAGTTTTATTGCAGGGGAACAAGCCACCACCACCCCTCCTTCCAAGCCCTAAGAGGATTACCAGAACAAATAAAACAAACATGGCGTATAAAAGAGAAGGAATGCTCATGGAAGACCAGTTAGGAGGAGGAAGATGCATCTTGGGTAGGATCACATGCTCCTTGAAAGACCACAATCACATCCTGGGGCACTACTGGACCCAGCCTTGGTCCTAAATTCCCAAGAGTTGGCTTTGGATCAGAGTGCCTTTTATCCACTTCGACTGGTTCATCAACCACATTCCCCATTAGAAGAAAGATCTGGCCGCTGTGATTAACACCTAGTGGTCTCTAGATCAGACTATATAATGCTGTCTGCATAGGGCTGCCCATGAAAACAGTTATAGCTGGAGCAAAATGCAACAGCTAGACTGGTGTCAGATATATGTTTGTAGAACCACTTCATGGCCCACAGTGAAACAAATGTACTAGCTACCAGTGCAGATCCAGCCAAATTCAAAATGCTGGTGTTGATTCCCAAAGCCCTAAACAGCCTGGAAATTTCCAGAAATTATGATGTGATGGAAACGAAGCCCGCTTTTTCCTAGAAAAACAACAAAGGCTTTTTTGGGGAATTGCAATATAAACAATACTTACTTGTCCATCAAACCTAAACTACTTTTACTGATTTAACAACATAAACACATTTTATAACTCAATAGCAAATCAAATGGTACTATCTAACATTTATGGAATTTAAAAGTATGAAACTCTCTTAGGAGTCACTGTAGGTAGCACTACTACCATGTTTGGATATTAAGCTAAACTTTATTAACAATGAAAACACTGAACTCTTTAACGCTGTTATCATTAAACACATCAACTGTTGCCAAAACTATTAAAAAATATTCCTGAAAATGTTGCATATGTCTCCAATATAAGAGTTCTATTTTTCAGTGCTCCCTAAAATTCCCTAATTTTTCCATTGGGAAAATCAAAAAAGTCTCAGACATTTTCCATGCTATATATTTTGAGTGTGGAAAAAACTTGCTTGGATAAGCACTGTACTCATTCTGAAAGAGAAAATAGCTGATAGGTGTTTTTTCTTAGTGCTTCCTATACATTCCAGTTTTCCACTGAAAAAATAAGTCTATCCCCTCAAAACAACAACAAAAAAACCCCCAACCAACAGAAATATACCTTTCCCCTGAATTCTTCGCTTCCCCCCCATGCCTTCACATCTTTAAGCCTGCATTCTGTGCATCTCAGGGAATGCCTGCTTCCATATGAGCTTAAAATTTAAGATCAACTGGGGAGGCCCTGCTCCAGGTCCCAGTTTATTCAAAGGCAAGACTGGGGTTCTTCAAGGAGCAGGGTCTTAGCACTAGGTGCCCTAGAGCTTTCATAGAATCATAGAATGTTAGAGTTGGAAGGGACCTTGCAGGCCATCTAGTCCAACCCCCTGCACGAACACAGCTGAAACCCCTACATACCTACAACATACCCAAAAGATGGTTGTCCAGTCTCCTCTTGAAAACGTCCAGCGAAGGAGCATCCACCACCTCCCGAGGCAGTCTGTTCCACTGCTCAACCACTCTTACAGTCAGGAAGTTTCTCCTGATATTAAGCCGGTAACAACTCCCTTGTAATTTCCACCCATTAGATCTAGTCTTGCAATCCGGAGCAAGAGAGAATAGATCCACTCCATCTTCTACATGACAGCCCTTCAAATACTTGAAGAGTGCAATCATGTCCCCTCTAAACCTTCTCTTTCCCAGGCTAAACATACCCAACTCCCTCAGCCTTTCCTCATAAGACTTGGACTCCAACCCTCTCACCATCCTGGTCGCCCTTCTCTGGACCCGCTCGAGTTTGTCAACATCCTTCCAAAAATGTGGTGCCCAAAACTGGACACAGTACTCCAGGAGGGGCCTGACCATAGCAGAATACAGCGGAACTACCACCTCCCGTGATCTGGACAGAATGCTTCTGCTAATGCATCCTAAGATTGCATTAGCTTTCTTCACAGCCGCATCACACTGCAGGCTCATGTTTAGCTTGTGATCAACCATAACACCTAGATCCCTTTCACATGTGCTGCTGTCAACCCAAGTCCCTCCCATTCTATATCTGTGCCTTTGATTTTTTGCACCTAAGTGTAGGACTGCACTTATCTCTATTGAAATTCATTTTATTTGTCTCAGCCCACTGTTCCAGCCTATCAAGATCCTTCTGAATCCTGACTCTGTCTTTTTCAGAATTAGCAATCCCACCCAGCTTTGTGTCATCTGCAAATTTGATAAGCATCCCCTCTATGTCTTCATCCAGGTCATTTATAAAAACATTGAATAACACCGGGCCTAGGACCGAGCCCTGTGGTACTCCACTCGAGACTTCCCTCCACGTAGACGCAGAGCCATTTACGAGCACTCGTTGGGTACGATTTTTCAACCAACCATGAATCCACCCAACGGTTGCGCCATCCAGCCCACACTTAACCAGCTTATCCTCAAGGATATCATGAGAAACTTTGTCAAATGCTTTACTGAAATCTAGATACACTATATCCACGGCATTGCCAGAGTCAACCATTTTAGTAACTCTGTCAAAAAAGGAGATAAGGTTACTCTGGCATGACTTATTCTTCATAAACCCATGCTGGCTATTACTAATTAACTCATTTTGTTCAAGGTGCTCACAGACAGAGCGTTTAATAATCTGCTCCAGAATTTTACCAGGTATTGATGTCAAACTGACAGGCCTATAATTTCCCGGTTCTGTCTTTTTCCCCTTCTTGAAGATTGGGACAATATTCGCTCTTCTCCAGTCTTCCAGCACAACACCCGTACTCCAGGACCTCTCAAAGATTATAGCCAGAGGCTCTGAAATAACATCTGCAATTACTTTTAGCACCCTCGGATGCAAGCCATCCGGCCCTGGAGATTTGAAAGTATTTAAGGCAGCTAGATGTTCTCTAACCATTTCCTTACTTATTCTGAACTGGCAGTTCCCCTTTCCTTCATATGCCCTGCATTCTTCAGTTTGTATACAGCTCACTTTACGGTTAAAGACCGACGCAAAGTTAGAGTTGAGTAATTCCGCTTTCTCTTCATCCCTTGTTAAGGCTTGACCATCTTCCCCTAGCAATGAGCTTACTCCATCCCTGTTCCTCTTTTTGCTCCGAACATAGGCATAGAAATTTTTCTCGTTATTTTTTGCATCCCTTGCAAGCCTCAGCTCCATCTGTGCTTTAGCCTTTCTGACACCATTCCTTTGGACTGTGTTCTGCAAGATGGTGAAGACCTCTTCTATTTTTGGCCGAGCTTTGGCTAGTAATATTTTGAATCCACAATTAAGTCTTTTGGTGCTTTGTTTTTGTTTACTTTATTCACCCGACTAGATAGCTATTCTTTCTTTATTCCCATGGCCTTCAGTTTGCAAGACCTGAACAAGGCTTTAATGATAGCAAGTTTTGGAGGTCATTGATTCATGGAGTCGCCATGTTAGTGATTTAACACACGCACACACCATATTTATACCATTACATCTTAATGTCAGTGACAGTAGTTATAATTTTATCTGATGGCCAAATGTCCCACCAGGCTTTTGGCTGAGGTGGTGGATGTCCAAATGACACCAGCCTTCCCTGCTCAACCTGCCTGCTTTATCTGCACCATCCGCCTAGGGCACTCCCGATACCAACTGGTGCCAGCACCAGCTGATCCCGGCTCTGAGAGAAACGTGCCCTTCCTAACATTAGTGCAGCAGTCACTGTAGTCAGAACTATTAATGCTGCCATTTGGGATTTTAAACTGATGTGTCTGTGATGTTTTTATGAATTATTATTTATTGTTTTATTATGTTGTGAGCCACCCTGAGCCCCCTTAGAATTAAATAAATAAATAAAATATTTATATTATAGAAATAAGAATTCATCACGCTCACACTCTCTCTCACACCCACACAGGTAGTATTTGGGGTACATACCTCATATTCAAGGGCTAGATCTGTGTGGTCGTCAATGTCCACTTTTGCCATCAGCACTCTGCCCTTCTGCTTTGCCACCATCTTTTCTAGTCTGGGCCCGAGGATCTTGCAGGGGCCACACCACCTCCAAGTGAAGAAAAGGACATTAAGGGTTCAGATAGGAAAACAGCAGCGGTAGCAGGCAAGGAGGTGCTTTTCAAGACACTGAGCTTTTCCTCATTCCCTTCAAGGTGAATTGACTGTTAAACCACAAGGGAAACCTCTGAACTTCGAATATCCACCTTGAGAGTTTGCTAGCAAGAGTTTATAAGCCTGAATTAAAGACTATTAGTGGCATTTCTACACAGGCCCCCCCAAAAGTATTTTTGAGCCTCTTCTGTGTTATTTGCACCTTGTGTGAATTTTGTTAATCAGGGACAGAAAGCAAGACAGCATCATTTTCAGAGACAACCACCTTTAAATCCAACGTACTTTCTAACCAATGTAAGTTTTACATTCACATTACAAATCAGACATGAAAATGCTGCACAAGAGAACCCTAGGAGTTCGGAAAGAAACAAAATGGGGGGAATGCCACACATTCTAGTAATCATGTTTTAATTAAAATAATTACACAGCAACTTGAATGTGCTGGAACGCCTGTCATCGGAACTCCCACCGCTGTCACCTTCTCAGTCACCATGGGGACTACTTTGAAACACTAGCTTGGCAATTACCCAACAATAGGAACCAATCTGGGAAGAGAAGATCTGAAGCCTGTTCACCTCATCTGAACACAGGAAATCATCCATACTGAGCTATTCAGAACATCTCAGGGTCATTACAAAGAATCACAGAGTTGGAAGGGACTTCCAGGGTCATCTAGTCCAACCCCCTGCACAAGGCCTCCCCTCCACACCCGCAGTGACCACTGTTCCATGCCCAGAAGATGACAAAAAGCTTCCAGGATCCCTGGCCAAACTGGCCTGGAGTAAAATTGCTTCCTGACCCCAAAGTGGCAAACAGCATTTCCCAGGGCATGTAAGAAAGGGTCAGAAGAACTAAGCACTGATGCAGCCCTTCCCACCCTCCCTCTCATGATCTGCCTAAGTTCACACAATCTGCATTGCTGTCAGCTGGCCATCTAGCCTCTGTTTGAAAACCTCGAAAGGAGGAGAGCCCACCAACTCCTGAGGAAGCCTCTTCCACTGAGGAACTGCTCTAATTGTCAGGAAGTTCTTCCTAATGTTTAGCCAAAAACTCTTCTGATTCAATTTCAACCCTTTGGTTCTGGTCCAACCTTCTGGGGCAACAGAAAACTCTACACCATCCTCTAGATGACAGCTCTTCAAGTACTTGAAGATGGTTATCATATTACCTCTCAGTCGTCTCCTCTCCAGGCTAAACATACCCAGCTCCTTCAACCTTTCCTCATAGGTCTCCAGACCCCTCACCATCTTCATTGCCCTCCTCTGGACACATTCCAGCTTATCTATATCTTTCTTAAATTGTGGTGCCCAAAGCTGAACACAATACTCTAGGTAAGGTCTGACATGAATCAGTTTCCTTACCCGGGTATACACTGGTTCAGATAAACCCACATCTCATGCCTATCTGTTTTACCAGAGGCAAAACTCTCAGTTGCAAGCCCTTCTGATAAGTTCACAATTGGCAAAAGAGGGTCTTGGGCTTCGATTCACTGGGGTGGACAGCCACGGAGCAGGGACCCTTCTCCCCTACGAGCAGCATTTCAGGATACAGCGGGAGGGGAGATTTCTGTTCCAGAGGCAGAAACCCTTCTATCCACAGAAGCACTCCAATTTATACCCTGCCATTTTCCCCAATGAAGAGCCAAAGCAGCTTATATTGTTATCCTCTCCTCCATTTTATCCTCACAACCACCATACAGGGTAGGCTAGGCTGAGAGTGTGCATGACTGGCCCAAAGTAACCCAGCAAACTTCCATGGCAGAGTGGGAATTTGAACCTGGCCAAGCCTTGGTTTTCTTCACACAGGGTAGCACAGATGGTTCTCCCCCCCCACCCCATACAGGAGAAACATCAAGGGTAAAGGACCCTCCATGTCCACAGCAAATGCTCAGTCTGCACACAGACACTTTTTCACACTACCCACACAAACATCAGAGAGCCTGCATCCTAGTCAGTTTGCAAGCTGATCATTTTGACCCAGATCTTCACACGGCAAAATGTTCTTTCCCTCCAGCCAGATGGCCTCAGGCCCAGTTCACACAATACCATGATGATGTGGCTGCTGAAAACCAGCCCAGCTCTATGGGGGTAAGCAAAGCTCCATCAACAGCAGCAACATACGCAAGCACTGGTCAAAAGACTTGCTTGCCATGCCAGCAGCCACACTAATTGATACAATATCACTGAATGATGAGACTTCATGATCTGGCTGAATTACAGGTGGCACCTGGATATGTTATCGGCTTGTGGCCACGTGAGCCAGTGGGCGCTTCTACATTGCCAAAGGTAAGGTCCAGTTAGACTCTCGAAATTGCAAGGTCCAGACAAGGGAAACCTTGACAGGTTTAGTAACCTATTCAGCATATTCTCTAGGCAGGAACACACCAAGAAGCAAGTCAGCTTTCCAAATACATACAGGTTACCACTGCCACATCTTTAAAAACACTACAAGAGCTCTTCTGGATCAGACCAGTGATCCATCTAGACCAGTAACCTGTCTCACACAGCAGCCAATCAGTTGCCCTAGAAGGCCAGTAAACAGGTCACAGAGGCCAAAGCTGCCTCTCCGACCACTGGGTTTCAGGGCTTTTTGCTGCCTCTGACTATGGAGGGTCTCTTTACTCACCATTGCTAGTAGCCATTGATGGACCTATCTACCATGGCTCTATCTAACCACTGTAGCTAACTACTATGGGCTAGAATAAACCTATTCTGAATGAAGATACTATGGAAATCAGCTCCCACTGCTTCCACAGTTGCCAGGCAACCACCCACATGCTCTCTCCATTTCTTCTCCCTGCTAGCAACTGAAAGCAACAAAAAAAAAATCTAGTATGATTTAAGAGTTTGATGGAGATATGAACAAAGGGCACAGTTCAATCAAGTTAAACTTTATACTGTTTTGCTCCAAAGGTCATAGAGTGAAGAACGATTTTGCAGTTCCTGTAGTGCTACAAAGTAATTCTAGTTATATTTGTGGCAGAATGTTGGCTTAGATGGAGACATGAGAATTTCTGTTCTTCTCAATATACTCTCTGAAGATGCTAAGGCCTATATTCTAGTAAGAACAGACTCTGGTTCTGCCCCAGAAGGCACTGCAGTCCAGCTCTGCCTGCGTCTCATGAACACCCTGTAACTAGCCAAACAGTACCCTGCATACTGTTTACATTCTTCAAGAATAGAGTGTACCATCTCCAAATGTAAACTGTTATAGATTAAAGACAGGCCTGCTGGTGCTAGCCAGCCCAGGGATAAGGGACCCCCCCCTCCAATATTATAATTAACACTTGAATTTGACAGCCATCACTCAGGCAGTAAATACAAAAAAATCCCAAAACGTCTGCTTGTCATTCATTAGTGAAGTTGATCCCTTGAATACAACACATGAATCTTAGCTCCAAAATGCTCTTTCTGCTCTGACCACAAAGCATTTGATACAAACAAGTAAGGAAGATTCATTCAAGCAACACAGTTGGACAGCATGTTCAGAGTTGAAAGCCACATTACAAATATATTTTAAGCTAAAGAGTTACAGGTAATATGCATACTTTGATGGGATGTAATTTCAATAATTCATATACAGAATATGCAGAATTTGTCAGATTATTATTAGTAAGCTTTTAAAAACTTTCAATATTTTAATTCTGAAGATATTCCTCCTGAATAACTAAAAAAAATTAAGCCACAGGCCTTGAAAATAATTATTTCTATGGACTTGGAATGATGGAAGTTGAAATACTATGGGCTTTTAAAAATTCTCTTCAGTTTGGTACATATCACAAACCCTTTTATTGCTGTCACAAAAACTAGAAATGAAAAAAAATAAAGCCAGTTATATGCCAATCTGCCCTATGGGATTTCTTTCCTCTTAGGTTCAGAAATGGGAAGAAACAACTATTCCTTTCCCTCCAACAAGCAGAAGGTCTTAACTAATAACTCCTTCTGGGCCATTACTCCCAAGTGGTTAGGAAGAACTCTAAGAAACTCCTTAGGTTTCCAGGGTACTTCTCTTCACTTGCTAGCAGACAAAACTTTAAGAAATTGTCTGGAGTCCCCAGTGCCTTATCTCAAATCTGCCCAATTGCGGGTGAAACCAAGTTCCACTAGCCTTAGCTTCCACTGGGCTTTGTTTCATCTTCATTACCTTTGAAGAGGCTCCAAAAGATTTGTTTCCCCCTCCATTAAAGTAGGGCCTTAGAACAAAATTATGATCCTAACTTCTAAAATACTCCTGACATAAGGAAACCTGAGGCACATAGAGGTGAATCTGTCCAGCCTCACAGAGGTAATCCAAGTGCCAAAAGACAATCTTTCCAATTACATGAGACCTATCCTCACAGTATCTCAGCACTTTGCAATGAATCTGTTGCTGTATCGTGTTAATGAAAAGGGGGGTATCACCACCATCTTACGGGATTTGAATCCCAGCCTTGCAATCAGTCCAAATGATTTTAGGCCATGATTGTTGAGCCACGAAAGAGAGACTGCTTAGGGAATGATGGGGGAAGCTGGTACCTTGCACAGGGGGCAGCCACAATCTGACCTTGAAGCAGGTATTTCTTCACAGCAAATTCTTGCCAAGCTCCACTAGAGCTGGAAAAATTCAGCTTAAAATAGTGAGAGGCAATTAATTACTAATGTCTGGCAATGTCTGCCTTTAAGAGCAGCAACCTCAAAAAAAGCAGATAAGCACAAACACAGCATTGGCCAACTTCTTCAGCACGGGAGTGAGGAACGGAGGGGCAACCCCAAAGAATCCCAGACTAGTGTGGATGTCATCCCGGCCTCCGGACAGTTTGGCTAGGGAAGCACAAGAAGTCAATGCTATGGAAAGAATGAAAGTGAAGGTTTAAACTAGATGCTCAGACTTTTAATTAATCAGGTTGGAGTTGCCAGACCTCACTCATATTCCTCACAATCAAACAGGAGCTACGGGGAGCTGCTTTTCAAAGAGCTGCAGGGCCTCAATTCTGCCCAGGATAACAGCATGGGAGGAGAAGAGAGTTCTGCCTTCTTCCCCATGCCTCTTTTTGGAGCAGAAACGGCCCTCAGGGAGAGTGTTATTTGCTCCATTCTGGAGCTACACATGCACTGAATACTGGATATGCAGTTCTAAAACGTGACAAATAACACACACACAAACGTTTCAGTTTGGAAAGCAGCACACAGGAGAAGGCAGGAGTTCTCCTAACCCCATGCGGTCCCAAGCAGAATCCAGCCCCTGTAGCTCTTTAGAAAGCAGTTCCCTCCAACTCTGCTGTCAGTGCGGGAAACACAATCTGGGTCCAGTGAACCCAGATCCAACTTGTTAAAAAGCTGTAACTCTCTGCCTCGCCTCTGACAACTTGAAGTCAGGGAGAACCTCATGCGCGCACACACAAGACACACACTTCCCACTCACTGTGCATGGAAGTCTACCACCACTGGCTTCTGACTCTTCAAAACTCTGTCCTGGAAGTCATCTTCATCCTGGACATTAAAGGTGTCTCTGAAGACCTGAGTAGTAGAAAATGTCCTAGTAGCTGCAGCACGTGCAGCAGTGGCGGGCAAGGAACCACACAAGATGGTGCGGCGTGACACAGCAGACACCCTGGAGAGCAGTGAAGAAGGTGGGGATCGAAGTGGCACAGAGAGGTGCTTGAGAGGGACGGACTGGAACGGCCTCAGGAGGAGCTTCTGGGCCATCTGCAAAAAAAAAAAAGGTAGGGGGAGACACAACAAATTATCACCAGGGAAAAAAGGCAAAAGTGGGGCCACTTACATCTGTCCACCCCTGTTTGTGCATTTCACTTCCAGTTTAGCCATTGCTCTGCATCATTCCCTTTTCGATTGGGCTAGGGCTCCCCATGCCCATTGTAGCTCACTTAGCTATCTCCTGTATGAGGCGCCCTTCACAGCCTTGACAGAGTTTTACCATGTCCCACTGTAAGTTTATTCCCGCCCTCCAGTATTCCTGGCCCTTCCCCCAATAGTCTGGAGTGCCAATAATAGTATAATACAGACTTTTGTCTAGGCACCGTATACAAATTGGACAGGCAGGCCCTGCCAAACGGGGTATAATCTGACCTACTTTGTGGGTTCCAACCAAACTTCTCTCTACTTTTTCTCAGCCTCACTTTGGGTTGTCAGGTCCAAATATCAACAAGACATTTGCCCTGCCCTCTGGAAACAGGAGGATCTGAAGACAGACAAACTCAGGGTCATTTGCATGCTATTCCAGATTCTCCTTTGCCTCTGCCCCTTCCCCATTTTACCCAGCTGAACTTTCAACCAGCGAGTCCTTGCTACCCTACCTAATCCGGTCATTCCAGCTGATACACCAACAAAGCAACTCTAAGCAGGCTTTCAGTGGATTTAGAAGGGTGTAACTCCCCTTAGGATGGTACATCTCATTCCTCAGTGCCAGGGCTCCAGCAAGCAAACTGGAATACTTTAATACCAACATTTTTGGTCCTTGTTCATGTAGCACATTATTAATGCCATTAGAATTTCACTCAGGATTTTCAAGAACGAGAAGTTTTACAATTTTCATTTAATAAAAACTAAGGCAAAAGCTCAATGACTTGCTGAAGGCCATCCAGAGTTTGCAGCCCACAAAAAAACCTGTGCTGTTACAGACCTGTTAACCTCTATGGCACCACAGGACTTCTAAAAACATGTATGGTCAAAATGTTACCCAATTCACTTTTCAAAGGGTTTTATAAATGAATCACTTATTTTGCTGTACAATGAATTACCCGGCAACCATAATAAAGATGTACCTCTGTTCTGATGATGCTATACCCTTCAGATGAAATCAGATACATACAAATGATATCATAACAACACTTGGTATAATAAATGTATTCAAAGGGGTCCACAGTCATACATCTGACTACAGTTATGAAGAGCCAGTGCTGTATATTGTTCAGCATGCTCAACTAGGATCGTTACTTGTCATGAAACTCACTGACTGATCATGGTCTAGTTTTTCCTCACCCCCCCCCCCCGCCCCCGGGCTTTTTTCCTGAAACTTCTGCAACAGAAAAGTTTGGAAATTTAAAAACTTCTGTGAATGATTTTTGTTTTCTGAATGAGTGAAATGCTTCATAAGACAAGGGTTTTCTCATTCGAAATGCATAGCATGAAAAGTCTGACACATTTCTCAATTTGTCCAGTGGAAAGACTGGGAAATTTGGGGGAGTACTGAAAAAAACTCACATGTATTTTTTCCCTTTTAGAATGACTGAGGTTTTTTTATGGTAAGGTTTTATGCTTCTTCTTTACTCAAAATGTGTAGCAAAAATATTTATATAAGACAACCTATGGCATTATGTAATGATTCTTATGTTTACTGTACACATATTCAATGTACATTCAAGAATACATTTATTGTTTAAATGTTAATAGTTTGGGCAACATTTAATATGCTATAATGTCTTTAATAATAATACATTATTAAAGAGTTCAGTGATTTCCAATATTATAAATAACTTGATATCCAAATATGCTGGTAGTCTCAGATACTGTGACTGCATGAGTATGTTTCTATACAAATGACAGAACATCTCTTGCTTACTTCAGAATTTGTTTTCTACCTTCAATTCCCCCCCCCCTATTTCTCAAATGGCAAAAACGACGACATATTTCTAAAACATAGGGAACAGCAGCACTCTGTCAAGTACTGGACATATTTGCAATTTTTCTTACAGAATATTAAGACGTTTATACTTCTAAATTCCATAGATATGCCATAGTACAATTTTATATAAGTCAAACAATACATTTTGTTATATCAGCAAAATAAATTTAGGTTAGATAGGAGAGTATGTAATGCATATATTCCAGTTTCCTCAAAAATTGCCCCCAAAGGGTTCCCTTACCCATGGTTTCAAAATTTCCAGAAATTTTAGGTCTCTAAGACTAACCTACCTCACAGGGCTGTTGTTGAGGATAGAACAGAAGTGGAGAGAAGTATGCCACAATGAGCTCCTTGGAGGGAAAGCAGGGCAAAAATGTACATAATAAATAAATTGTTCTCTAAGGCATGGCAAAAATGTACTAAATAAACCAACACCTGAAAGGTAATTGGGTGTCATCACAGTGTTAAGCAAACAAATGCCATTTCCATGGGATCTAGAAGCAAATCTCATGAAAAGCACTTTGAAAAGAGCCATTTCAGACAGAACTGTTTTCATGAAGTCCTGAACAAACCTTTTTACATTTAAAAGCCACTGTCACATTTCCATACAGGTAAGATTTGAAAATATTAAGATTCCTACCATTTCAAAGCTTAGTCTACCAATTTTTTAAGGAAGACAAACAATACAGCATTATTCAAACAGGGGCAGCTGAACTTCAAACATTCTTTATGGTGGTGGTGGTGGAAAGTGCAGTCAAGTCACAGTTGACTTCTGGCAACCCCATGGGGCTTTCAATGCAAAGGACATTTCAGGGGTGGTCTGCCATTGCCTGTCCCCCACACCACAACTCTGGTGTTCCTTGGAGGTCTCCCATCCAAATGCTAGCCGGGGGCAACCCTATTTAGCTACCAAAATCTGGGTAGACTGGGCTGTCCTGGAACCCCCACCCCGAAATAGCACATATCCAACAGTACCAATGAAGGGTACTGTTCTCCAGCCGTTTCTATTGCTTAATCTACATTTTTCCATCCAGGCTCTTTTGCCTTTAACCACTACTTGACAAGGAAAAAAATAAAAAAATTAGACTGCGAGCAGGGTTAATAATTTTAATATTCTCTCCTTAATTCCTTAGAAATAACAAATATTTGTTAACAATATTTATTACTGCTATTAAAACATTATAAATATTGTTTCCTGGCATAAAACTAAAGTAATAAGAAAAGTTTCACGAGCTAAATTTCGGTGACAGGAACCTTGCCCAGAAATTAGTTGGCAAGAACACTTCTAGGCTGCAGCTTTTTAAAACTGCGTAGCAGCTGACTTTTGTTACTTAGTGATAGGGAAAGGCACTCTATATATGCTCAGAGTACTACAGCGCATACTCTCGAACACCAGTTCTACGGAGCCCAGCTTCAAATTAAGCCCAGACTGGTTGCCCTGTAAACTGGCTCTCCTTCCCACTGGCATGCTACCGTCCTCGGCCAGCAGCCTCTCCAGTTTTCGGCTGGACCGCCAAAGTTTCTCATTCACAACCTCCACCGCCACCCCCCCTTCCACTGCGTGCGTTTACCGAGCCTCCCCCGCCAAGCTCTCAGCCCCCCTGTGGGCGAACCGGCCGCGACGCAAACAAACAAGAGAGGAGCAACCTCCCCCCTCTCACCTTTCAGAACCCCTGAAGAGTGGCACGCGCAAGAGAATCAGAAGACTGAAGCAGCCTGACCGCTGATTGGCTGGAGAAACGTATCTTCGTAAACGCCGCCTTCTATGAATGGCGGGCGAGAGGAAGTCCTTGAGAACTCTGGAAGGTGATTGGCTAGGAAGGGCGCCTTCTGGCCTGAGACAAACGGGAGTTTATTGGCGGAAAAAGAAGTAGTTCCCGAAGGTTGAGAATTTCCCCCCCTATACTAAGTGTTGATTGGCTATTGAAGAAGTCTGCCTTTGCGACCAAATTTCTATTCTCCAATAGCAAACCAGAGGCCTTTTCTGCTCTTGTATCGCGGTCCCGCCCCGCAGAAAGAGAGTCCTGGTACATACATCAGGATGGGCACATGGTGTGTTTTATTTAATTCTTGTACCTTATAGTTGCTCCGACCTGTTCGGTTCAAGCTAGTCCTATCCGATCTCATCAGATCTGGTGAAGCTAAGCAAGGTCGGCCCTGGTTAGTAATTGGACGAGAGACCACCAAGGAATCCCAGGGTCGCTATGCAGAGGCCGGCAATGGCAAATCACTGTGAACGTCTCTTGCCTCGAAAGCTTTAAGCCCTGTGGGGTCGCCGTAAATCGGCTGCGACTGTACTTTCTACCACCACCATCTCATGGTCAATGAGGAGGGCCCATTATATGAATTGGCTCATTCATGTAGTTTAATCACTCCTTTGCGTTAGCAGCTAGAGTAGTGTGTGTGTGTTTGTCATCAAGTGGCTTCCGATTTATGGCGATCCTAAGAATTAATGACCCAAAACATCTTTATCGTTGACAACCTTGCTCGCGTCTTGCAAAATGAGGGCCGTGGCCGTCTTTATAGAGTCCATCTCTCTCGTGTTGAGTCTTCCTCTTTTCCTGCCATCTTCAGCATTTCCTAGCATTATTGTCTTTTCCAGGGACTCTCGCCTTCTCATAATGTGACCAAAGTAGGCTAGACTTAGCTGAGTCATTTTGGCTTCTAGGGAGAGTTCTGACTTAATTTTATATAGAACCCACTTGACTTTTTTGTTGGTGAATTTATGTACTTCTGTACATTCATGTTTACAGGTGCTGGGAATTCTAGTCCACTTTTGTGAATAGTACAAAGCCTGGTTGTGGAAGTTACTCTAAATGAATATGGAGAGCAAAGGGATGAGCTTGTCACAACCAGTTTCTAGTACAAATAACATGGGGGGAGGAATGGTGTTGTCGGAGCTCCTAGATCGTTAAATCTTACATAACTCTTCAGAAGTTCTTCATTGGGGGAATTTCAGAGTTGAAGTTTAACCTAATTTAAGATTCTCCTTCCTTACTCTGGGCTAGAGTTGGTACCTTCAGGTGGGGCCTGGAGATCTCCTGCCAGCACAACTGACGTCCAGTTCAAATGACAGATCAGTTCCCCTGGAGAAAATGGTGGTTGCAGTGCTGAGGTCCCTGCATTCCCTGGGTTCTACCTGGAAATCTCCAAGAATTTCCCAACTAGAAGTTGGTGACTCTGCCTTGGGCCAAGGAGTGTTCCTGCTGTTGGGAGTTTGGTTCTGATTACCCTAAAGTGATATGACTGAGGGAAAAGTAAAGGTCTTCAGTGTTCATAGAGATTTCCTTAATGGATTATAATTTTTAGGAAAAGATTGCGAAGAGATGTACTCTTCAGATGAAAGGGGTGGCTTCCACATGGGGATGGGGTTTTGTGGTTTCCACCTTATTGGTGTGGCTGCAGCTAAAGTGCAGCAGCAGCTGGGCCTCTACATGGCAGGTTTCCAGGCAGCTTCTCTGCCCCAGTCATGCAGAAGCAGTCACCCCTCCTCCCCTAGGATGCCAGGATTTCTGCAGTTTAAAAAAGGCACTAGTGTCTAAACAGTGGGGCCAAGACATCTAACAGTGCCATCCTAAGCAGAGGTACACCCTACTGAGTCCACAATGGACTTTGAAGCATGTAACTCTACTAAGGATGGCACTATGGAAGAAGACTGGCTGATTCTGTACAAACTTTCCCACCTATGAAGATAATCTTCAGAGACCCTATGGGATTCCGCCATCCAAAGTGAGGTGGATGGCCACTGAAGATGGGGCCTTCTTGCCTGTGGCAATTCATCTTTGGAACTGGCTCCTTGTAGCCATTTGCCATGTTTTAGATGTTACTTTGAAAACATTTGTGCTCTCCCAGGTATTTGTGGTTTGACGTTGAAGTCAGTTGCCATTTTCATTGTGTTAATCTGTTATATATTTGTCCTGACTTATTTTCTCTCTTTGTACCTTGTCCTCTCCTATGTTTTTGGCTTTACTCCTCTGGATTTTTATACTTTTCTCCCCCTGTTGATGTTTATGCTGCTGTTTATTTGTGGTTTTATTCTTATATGGATTTTGTTTTAATATTTGTAAGCCGCCTTGTGAATTTCTTAGTGAGGGGAGGGTACAAGATCCTAGAACTCTCCACTTTACTCTGTTTTTTCAGTGTATAACTGCAGGGCCACTAGGGAGAAAGGACTACTTTTATAGCCTTTACAAAGCCACAAAAGGCACCTCTACATTCAGAGGCAGGCAGCATTATTTCTCCAGCTCTCTTCTACATCCGCAGGCCCTTGCTTGACATTTGATGCTCATTTAAAAAGCACAACTAGATTTCTAGACCACATAGCCTTACAGATGTAAGACTGCAAGGCCTGTGCTTTTAAGCTACTCAGTATTTTTAAAATCAAACATATTTCAATGTTTTTAAAAGATATTACGGCTGAAGTCACAAGTCTGATTATTGGACAACAGCAGAGGCACAGATAAAAGTGACTGGAGAGAGGATTTTACATTATGGTCAAAGTATACATTGCTGATTTACATATACATCTAGCAAAATAAATGCAGTACACCAGCTCCTGGGCTTGGACACATTTTAAAAAGTTCATTCCAAGAATACAACCTTACATGGCACATTTACAATACTACGGCATTACCAGTTACCCGCTCGTTTGATGATGGATAGTTAAAAATAATACTGTTCAGGAAAAACC
Organism: Gekko gecko; assembly: GCA_029375565.1. Classification (NCBI taxonomy): domain Eukaryota; kingdom Metazoa; phylum Chordata; class Lepidosauria; order Squamata; family Gekkonidae; genus Gekko; species Gekko gecko. The sequence continues at coordinate 42,306,552 of JAPDNY010000005.1, read as the reverse complement.
CAGAGCATTAAAAACCAAATAGGCAGCTGGCAACTGCTGTGGCTACTACGGAGCCGTGAAGCCGTCTGCAAATGGCTAAATGTGACAGGCACTGAGGATAAAGCAGCAGAATGCTCAATCCTGGCTTGGCAATTGGGCTTCCAACTGTGGGGGAAATTACCTGCAAAACAGGACAATGCTTTTTTAAAAAAACTTTTAAGAAAATCATTAAAGGCAACACGTACATTGTCAATTTACAGCACTGGGTTCCTTGCGGTATTTATGGTGATTGGAAGAAGAGTGATTGCCAGCAGAAAGGCTGCCCTAGGCAAGGAATTCAAATCTACCTACTTGATAGATCTTTAAGATCTTTGAACATTCCAGTTTGACCAAGGCAGCCCCAAAGTGTCAAAGACACAGGAAGTGTTAGCTGTAGGCTCCTTCTGAGGATTCTGCTTTGCACAGGATTCTTGGCTCTGCTTTGAATAAACACATGAAGCTCCCTTTTACCATCAGATCTTTGTTCCATTTAACCAACACTGTCTAATCTGAACAGCAGCAGCACTCCAAGGCCTTGAGATTTTTACCTGCCGATGCTGGGGATTCACTCTGGGATCTCCTGCATGCAAAGAAGGTGCTCTCTGGGCTCTCATATGGCCACAGAGACTGTCTCAACCTGTCAACCTATGCCAGCAGCCCAGACGAATTCTAACTTGCAGCAGCACTTTTACTAGTGTACTGTTAACACCACAGACTCTTTTCAGCTTCACTTTCAAGAGTAAGTGGCAGGTGAGATTGAAGGATTAGACATTTACAGATGAGCAAGGGAGCTAAAACAGCATTAGGGCATCAGCTGCTGGAAAGGTGTCACCAAGGAAGCACAAGTGCAGAGATTACAGAGGATTTAAAGTCCCCTTCTTCTACCTCTTATAGGCTAATAGGAAGATCAGAGTCAAGAACTTGAACTCCTTCCAGTCTTCTTCTCCTGACTTGCAGGAAATGTGAGACGGGTGTGCAATAAAGTGCGGATAGCTTCCCCATCTAATCTACAAATAAAGGATATTTTAAAAAAATACAATTGGAATAACAGGATTACATCTTGTCTCAACAAAACTAAGGAAGCTTTCTAAAAGGGGGATAGTGCAAAGAGAAGACATGTTTTGTAAGGGTACAGGGGCCTCCTGAGAATGGCAAGCTGGCACATGGGAATACCACTTCCACAGGACAAAGTAATGCCTAGGGATGTGGGTGCAATTGGGCCACACAGCATGAAAGGGATCCAGGCTTACAGTGCCTTGAGAGACACTGGTCCCTCATGGAGGCAGCGGCTCGTATTTCCCAGCTTGGGAAGTTCACCTCTCACCCAGCCACTTTCACCATGTTGCTTATACATTCATGCACATACCACTTTGCAAGTATATGCAAGAACACAATACAGACAGCATCCATAAACGACACATCCCTTGCAGATAATCACAAAACATGCGATCAAGAATAATACTCCCTGGCAAGTCATTTGGGTATCACTTTTTCCTCCCTTGTGTAATACACCAGAGACTGGCTCATATAACAGAAATGCAACACCATCAGCATCTGTCAGCAGGCGGTGAATGGGAGCAAAGGCGTGCCTTGGCATCACCCACTGACTGCTTTTGTTAATTTCCATGCAAGACCCACGCAAACCTTTGGCAAGTCATGGTCCCCATGAAGGGGTAGGTAGGGACCCATCTGTGCATGGTGGAACTTGGAGCTCTTCTGCAGATCCTTGTCACAGTACCAAGACCACAGTTCTTTGTGGATGTTGACCAAAGAGTGCTAAAGTTCATCCTTGGAGCTCATAAGATGCTGTTGCAGGTGATGGTTTGGCATCATGCGATCTTCCAACAGGTGGTCATGCAACCGTGCATTGCCCTCTTCTGGCTCTTTTAGAAAGTCCACAGCAGCGTAGTCCTCCAGCAATCCGCCTTCTACGGCATGCTGTCTAAGTCTCTTGTTACCCATCAGCCCTTGTCTTCTCATGTATCCCTGCTGACAGAAGACTGGCAACTCCTGGCGAGTCAGTGCAAAGAAGAAACAGGACTCTACAGAAGAGGGGGGCAAATGTTACAATCCTGGTAAATTTCTTACATTAAACATTCCCCAGAGTACACAGGGAACCAAAAGAATTAACAGCACTAACATTCTCTCAGTAACCCAGTGAAAGAGCCCTAATCTAGCTGGTTTATAAGAAAAAAGACTGACGGTTCCTCAGTTATGATATGTAATTGGGGAGGGGCTGTGGCTCAAGTGCGTGTTTTGCAGGCAGAGTGTCCCAGTGGGTCACTGGCAGCCAGGAAGAGGCTTATCCAAGTTAAGCCTGGGATGATACAATAGTCCTGCAGCCAGCTCAGCCCAGCAAATCCTGCAGGGGCCCACTGATTTAGACCCGGTCTTGACAATGGGAGAAGGATTGTTGCTTAGAGGTAGAGCACCTGGCTTGGCATGCAGAAGATCCCAGGTTCAATCCCGAGCATCTCCACTAAGGGTTGGGTTGTAGGTGATGTGAAGAACCTCCACTGAGACCTTGGAGAGTCACTGCCAGTCTGAGTAGACAGTACTGACTCTGATGGACCAGTGGTCTGATTCAGTGTAAGGCAGCTTCATGTGTTCATTCTTCACCTGGCTCAACCTGCTCTGAGGCTGTTTTAACAGTACAGTCTAGTCCTGGGTCCCAGATTCAATCTTTGGCCTTCCCAGTTAATATATTTGGAAGAAGGTGACCTGAAGGGCTTCTACCTGAGACCGTAGAGAACTGCGGTCAGTACAAGCTCTTTGCCCCTCTTTAGGTGCAGCGTTAGCAAAATACAGTGTGCATTCTGAGTGTGTGTGTGTGTGGTATGTATATGTATGTTTCTCTATATACATAAATACCCACTTCCCCCTGTTGCAGAATGTGTTTTTTCTTCACTGGAGAATTTAGATAATCCTGGTTCAGAATACTGATGTTTTAAGCACAAATTATACAAAACACTTGTAATGAACCCCCAGTTCTGATACTGCAAAAGCTTTCCTATCCAGTTCAATCATATTTCTGCACAGTGTCCTTCTGCTCTGAAGTCCACAGTGGTCTCCATTGCAACACTAGGCTCCCCAAGGGGTGGAGGACAGGTGCAACTTTAGGAGTCCGTCACTTGCCTGGAGTTTGAAATCAATACAAAATGATGTCTCTCTGATGTGTTTGTGTCTAGACCCCTGTATGCCTGTTCATTTTAGCAGTCATAGTAATGATAAGATCACTAACACTTACAAGCCAAAGGTTCCATAACTGTTAATTGCCTTGTTGGATTGCTTTTGTTCCATTGTTCCTAGGCCTCTGTGTCCTCATCCCACTGGCTTCCCTTCAGCCTGGGGTTTGCCACCCCTAAAATCTCCAGGTATTTCTCAACCCAGGGCTCACAACCTAACTCCAGCCCCATCTAATGTACCTGCATAGAACCTGCGCAGGTCGATTCCCAGGCAGTTCTCCAAGAAGCGTCTCAGAGGGAGGATATGAGCATTCTGAGCAGTCCAGTCAGTCAGGAAGTCCTCCACAATGTGATGGATGGCATCCGGGCGGGGCAGGGGCCAGTCTGGTGGACAAAGCCTCATTTCACGCTCTGTTGTGAGACAAGTCAGAGTAACCAGAGACTAAATAGATCCATGGCAAAAACCGAATGGAGGAAGCAGAAGGGGCCAAAAAGGAAGGCAGAAAATTAGGATTTCCTTGTCTAGGCACAGTCATCTAAAAGAAAATATCCCGTCTTCCAGCCTGTTCACCAGGTTGTGTTTGGGGGGGGGTTTGGTGGAAAACTTTGTTTTTCCAAGACTCAACCTATAATATATTTCTTGCTCTGAAAATGAAAGTCTTTTAGCAAGCACATCTCATGCAATTTAGAGTGCTCCGTGGAATGTGTAAAAGGGAGGGGCCACTGGTTGAATGCTTGCATGCAAAAGGTTCTAAATTCCATCCACAGCATCTCCAGTTAAAGGATCAGATAGTAGGTAGATGAGAAAAATGCCTATCAGAGAGTGTGGAGAAGAGCTGCAATTCAGAGTAGACAGTTCTGAGCTTTATGGATCAATGGTCTGATTTGCTGGAAAGCCACCATGTGTTAATGTGGCTGTATGGTTGTGTGTGGACTAGTGTTAGCAATATAAACAGTGGAAAAAGTAGCCCAAGCATCCCCTTGTGTCTGTTTCATTTTGTAAACATAAAAAAAAATTTCTGAGCAATCTTCAGTTGTACCATTCAAGTACCTGAACATTTGTGCAGCTTTTAAAGCAAACCAAAGGAAACATGAGAAAGACTTCCTTCCGTTGAAGCAATAATGCACCCTTTTTTTGCTTTTAATTCCCCCCCTTTTATTTCATACCTCAATATATATGCATTTTAAAATTGCTCTGGTTTCTCTTCAGATTGCATAAATCTTTTGCCTTTTAATAACGCATCATTTTGAGAAACTAGAAACCACTACTTTTTTAAAAAGTTATTTAAAGGCTATGTGTTTCCCCTCTCAAGCACTGGAACACATGATCCCCCCACCCCTTTTCCCCTTAATGTAGTGAATGACCTATTCCCCATCCCCAGGACACCTTGATACACAGTGGATAGTTTACCAGCACCAGTCTAAGCAGAAGTACACCCTTCTAAGTCCACTGAAGGAAATAGGCTTCAATGTATAACCCTCCTTTGAAGGACACCGCAACTCCCCATAGATCATTTGGGAACTATCAGTTGCATCCAGGTCTTACAGACAAACCTCAATTTGTTTGTACCAAGCATAAGCCAGGAACGCCTCTGTCTCATGAGCTCTCTCCCTCCTCCCCTTGCAGGCAGCTGGATAAATGAATGCTTCCTGGTTCTATTGAACTGATGTTCATCATCCATTCTGAATCATGTACAAGAGTGTGATTCTGATTTAAAACTCTGATTTGAAGGCAAGAGAACAAATTGCAGTTTGTTGTTTCACTTAACACGAATGTCATGACAAAATGTATAGAACCAGAAACCTTCAAATTTTCTAGCCTCATGCAAATTTAGGAAGGAGGCAGGAAGTGTATGAGCCAGAGGGCTTCCTTGTTTGTCGAGCTATCATGCCAGTCAGGACTAGTAAAGCACTCTCATCAGGGAGAAAAATATTGGGAGGGACATCTTTCGCTTCCCCTTCCTGATGGAGCTTGGGCGTGGCCAGAGCTGGAGGGCAAGAATCAAAAGGCTCTCACCCCTTTGGATTTTAGACGATGGCTTTCCATGAAGCAGCCACTGCATCCAGCACTGGTCCTGGATGTCATTTGTTTTGTATGTTGGTTTATTTATGTATTTTTAAAAAATTGTTAGCTGCTTTGGATCCCTTTAGGGGAAAAAGTGGGACATAAAATTCTAAATTCAGTATAAAACCTTATTTCTTCATCAGGAAAGGGCTTAAGTTCCCAGCTGAATAAGTGCTCTTACCCACCCCCCCTGGCTACTTTGGCATGCTGATTTGCCTCTATGTCCCTCTTTCCTCTGGTCACTAGCCAAAGCTTGATCCTAAGCATCTTCCAGGACTGGCATAGGACCGTTTTATTCTAACTGCCTTTTCTGGCCAGGGACAGAGAGGGAGATGGTACAATAATTTTGTTCCTGCCTTAAGCCCTGGGGAGAAGGCAGACAAGAAGTCATTGAAATAAATATATTCTTGGCAAAACCTGTTTCCAGATGAGACAGTCTCTTTTTCTGGTTCATCCCAGAATTTATTACATCACCTTTATAAGGTTTATACACCACACTGAGAATTACATTGAACTTTTAACAGTCACCTATGGATTCCATAACAGCATTCCGTGCACCTTGGTGTTTAGTCATGCCGGCCACATGATCACGGAAACGTCTTTGGACAGTGCTGGCTCTTCGGCTTTGAAACGGAGATGAGCACCACAACCCTAGAGTCGGATTCGACTGGCTTTCGAGCAAGGGAACCTTTATGGATTCCAAAACCCCAGAAGTTTCAATCGAAACAACTGAGCAAACATAAGGCTGCCAACTTCCAGGTGGCACCTGGAGACCTCCCTCTATTACAGTTGATCTCCAGATGACAGAGATCAGTTCCCCTGGGAGAAAATGGCTGCTTTGGAGGGTGCACTCTGTGGCATTGTACCCTGCTGAGGTCCCTCCTCCCTCAAACCCCACCCTCCCCAGGGTCCAGCCACAAAATCTCCAGGTATTTCCCAACCCAGAGCTGGCAACTCTAATTACAAACAAGAGTCAATGAAACACAGAATCAAATAGAAAATGAGGAAAACGGTGAGATAATTCCTTTCTTTCACTTTCTTCAGTCCCTCTCAGCAGAAGCTATAATAGGCCTCCCATTTGAAATTACCTGCTCCCAATTCCTATTTCCACAAGGCATTGAGAAATGGGAGGAAGAAATTACCTCCAAATAGTGACACCCTAAAAGACCACAGAAACTGGAGAGGTAGTCTAAAGTGTCACCTGGAGGTCACATCGCATTGTCCCCACATTCCATTGTCCAGAAGCACCACCATCAAAATCCCCAAGAATTTGCTGAGGCAGTGTCGGGAACCTGAACTATAGGTATGATGGAAATGTCATAACACTGCTAGCCACTCTGAACTACTATCAGCTTCAGCAGATCACCAGTGCAATCCTATGCAGCGTTACTCCAGTCTAAGCCCATGGCCTCAGACTGGAGTAACACTGCATATGACAGCACCATAAAGGCCACGCCCTTTCTTTACGTACATTGTGGGCTACGTCCTTGAGGGACCAAAGTGTCCTCACCGGAAAAACTCCAAGGCTCTAACATTTCTGACCATCCCATCATTATGAAAAGTTGTAACTGTTGGGAGGAGGAAGAGGGGGAAAGAATCACTGTACTTACCCGTGGGGAGTCGTTTGTAGTAATAAATGACAGGGTGCAAGAAATTAGACTGCCAGGCATGCTGTGCTTCACCCACTGCCCGATTATAATAGAAGACATCCTTGTCAGGGCCAGAAAAGTTCCTCCCATACTCCATCATGATGACGAAAAGCCCATTCTGAACTTTCCTTCCTGTGCGCCATTCAAGGTCTTGCAGGACTCCGACCGGAAATTCTTCCAGATACTCAAATTCAGTGGCGTTCCTAGATGCAAACATCACGTTAGCTGGACACTGGTCAAGGGTACAGTTTTTGTAGGTATACTGATTACCCTGCAGAAACAAGAAAGCTGCACCAATCCGCAGGGGAGGAAAAGACTGGAAGAAACTATCTGAAAGCTGCTGCTCTGTTTCAGCAAAAAACACACAAAGGGAGATAAGCTGTATCTCAGGACTGTATGATGTCACCACCACATTGTACCTCCATATCCCTTTCTCCATGGCAGCCATGGAGAAACCAGCAGGCGAGGCCTGGTCCTTCCACCCTATCATACAGTGCCTACAGGTGCATCATCATCATCACTATTATTATTAATTGCTATATATTTTTTAAAAAATTCTGCCACAGATTTATGAAGTTCAAGAATGGGCACAACAGTATCATGAAGGTGGCCATGGTCACCCTGGGAGTGGAAGACATACTGCCTCCCGTGGGCACTTCCTGACAACACCAAGAGAAAACCGGGGGGGGGGGGCAATAATCAGCATCCTGATGTGCTGATGTCACCTCGAGTGTGTGGCCAGAAATTAAATCATGATGTCATCACAGAGTTAATCCATAGAGTTCAGCCTGAATGCTAGAGATTCACTGGTGATGCGATGATGTGATTACATCTCCAGTGAGGTCCTCCCTCAACAGTGAGTCTCCTGCAGGGTTGCCAGCTTTGTGCTGCCAGCCCTACGTGTCACAGAGCACAGAACCTGGCTCTCCTGCCGTTCCCACCAAATCTTTCAAATCTTAAACTGAAGGGGGGACGGGACGACACCATGAGTTTTTCATTTGTCTGAACATCTGAAAATCCACAGACAGCCTACATTGAATGCTTGGGGTCTGTGTGATACAGCTAAATTGCATGGACCTTTTTTAAAAAAATCACACACAGGAGGTGTTTATTGATCTTGTTTCTTCATTGCAAGTAAAACAGCTTCCCCTGGCAGTGTGTGGTGGCTAGACAAGGATCCAGAAGACTCAGGTTCAAATTCCCACCCTGGCATGAAGCACACTGGGTACTACAGTTGCCAGCCTCCAGGTGGGACCTGGAGATCCCCTGGAATTACAGCTCATATTCACACTGCAGAGATCAGTTCCCACTGAGGTTCCTGTCCTCCCTAGGCTCCATCCCTAAATCTCCAGGAGTATTCAGGAGGGCTTAGTCACTATCCTAAAATGGCAGCGAAGGTGTGGGCTTAGTGTCAAAGCTCGCATCTGTACCTTCTTTTATTTCCTTTTATCTTGGTTTTAATGAATCGTAGCTTTGACTGTTTTAACAACAAGAACTGTAGCAGAGATAAGTGGAAGGTTTTTGCAAGAAAATCTGCGGGGAGGCTACATCTGCTGCTACTGCTGCTACTAATGATAAGAAATATGCCCAGAAAATGGAACCAGTTAAAAGGCCTCGAGATAAAGAGGAAACAACAGGGTTACCAGCAAAAAAGCAGACCGAAATAGCTGATTACTTTGAGATGCAAAGACCTGTGATATATAATGTGCCTATAAGAAATAAATACGCTCCTTTGGACACTGGCCCAGAAGAGCGGGGGAGAATGACAGAGCTCTGGGAGTATTCCAATCTGGATCCGGCAACTCTACCCCGCATCCCCTGCTTGTGGCCAGGGAGGGCCTGGCAAACCTACGGGGTGGGCCTTAGGCCAGTCACTCACTCTTAGTCTAACTTACCTCACAGTAGTGTTGGGAGGATAAAATGGAGAAGGGGAGAATGATGCCCATCACCCTGAGCTCCCTGAAAGAGGGGTGGGATACAAATGTGCTAAATAAATAAAACGAATACATACTGGCGTCTCCTCTTAGGTACACAAACACACAACTCAGCCCACTAGAAATGACTACATATGGGGGCTTAGTGTCGACAAGTCACTCACCAGGGGAAGCATATCCTATATGAACAATATAATATGAAAATCATTCCACAATACCGGACACTCAACTTGATTCCAGATCTTCAAAAACAGTGTATCCAAATCATGATGTGATGGCCAATACCCCCAACTTCACCAGTTTATTACAGTGGCAGATTCTGAGTTTTTGGACCCTAGTATCGTGTTTTGACAATGCAGAATTCTAAGTTCCCAGCCTTAACTGCAAAGCTACTGACATTTTTTTCTCCAGTGCTAATACAACACTGACATTTACTTGTTGGGCTAATTTTATCCCCACTGTGCCACTAAATGGCTCTGAAAAGGTAATGATTTCTAGTTATGACTTTTGAAGATAGAAGACTTTGATGGGGAGAAAAGTCATTCTCTTGCTGAAGTATAAAACAAGGCCAAGGCATTTCCCATCAATCCTTTTTCATTTCAAAGCCATGGAAGTCCCCGAGCAGCAAGACACTCCCGTTGCCCCAACCCACAAGGGAGGAAGGCACCAGAGGCCTAGTACTCACTCTTTCAGCAGAATGATGTCTGCCAGAACCGTGAACATCTGGTACAGCCCGGATGCCTCATTCACTCGCTTGACAATGGAGTTGGTAAGCTGAATAATGGGGTAGGAGAAGGATGGCCATGGGACGCCATGGTGGCGGACTTCTAATAAACGATGGACAACACGAGCTGTGTGGTGTGGAAGGAAAGAAAGGTGTGTGCTATTTTTTGAAAAAAGTGCTAAGGGTTGTGGGTTCAGAAATCTAAGCCTTGCAGTAATGCCACTGACAGTGAATCCTAGGCAGAGTTACATCCTTCTAAGCCCATTGATGTCAATGGGTTTTGAAGGGTATAATGGCCATATGCAAAGCAGCTGTTAGAAGAAGTAATGAATGCCAGCCGAACAAGCAGATTTCTGACCCGGTTTTACTCAGGGTTGCCAATTGCAGCTTGGGACATTCTTAGGGATTTGGGTGGCACTGCATGTGGAGGGAGTTCAGCAGAAACACAATGTCATTCTAAGATTTCCATTTCTTCTCAATGCTCTGGTATACTGTAGAGTGGGTCTGCTCTCCAAAGCTGCCCTTTCCCCCAGAGCAATTGCTCTCTGTAGTCTAGAGATCAGTTGTAATTCTGGGAGGACTCCAGGCCCTACCTGGAGGTTGGTAACCATGGCTTCACCCCACAGCAATTAGAAGGGGAGGGTCCTACAGTCACTTTCTTGGGAGGAAGCCCCACTAAATAGAACTAAGAAAGATTAGGACTAGACCTGTTTAGGATTGCTCCCTAAGTGTGGATTGGCTGCTGATGGGGAAAGTACCCCAACAGCTAAGCCACTGCCTGCAGTCTCCCCTCCCAGGAAGAGAACAGAGGCTCTCTTGCTACTCATCTGCCTGTTCATTTCAATAAATGCTGTCTGCTAATGCTCCCCTGACCAAAGCCAGGAATCTATAATACAAGAGAAAACAAAACACCCAGCTAAGAGGGGATGGAAACCAGGCATGTTAGAAACATCTTCCGATTTTCATTTTGCTTGCTCATTTAATGCTTTATTCCAGTGGTTCACAGCAAATGTGAGTAAATCACAATGCATTTTTGAACAAGGTTACTCTTTAATCCAAACAACTCACAAATACTTATGGCAGAAATGGACAAATGGACAAGAAAACTTAACAACTTAGAAGCAGAAATGTTTTGGTAGATTGGAATGACTTTAAAGACTATATAGAGAAACATTAGGAAATGAAGGATAGCATATTTAGCTTGGAAAACTACTAGAGATGTAACAAATGTATACAATCAATAAGTACTAGTAGTAGGTGCAAATAAGTAAACTGCGTTACCTGTAGAATTTATATGATAACAGTGAATTAATATGTATTATGTATTGATAAAATGGTGGAATCAATGCTGGGAGCCAACGGGGGGGGTTTGAAGAAAAGGATATGATTTATATTATTTTAGCTAAATTGTGAAGTATTGTATATCCTAATAAAATTTGTTTTAAAAAATAATTAAAAAACACACAAATAACAGTGTTCTGTGCGCCTCAACGTTTAGTCATGCCAGCCACATGACCACGGAAAAGTCTTCGGACAGCGCTGGCTCTTCAACTTGGAAAAAGAGATGAGCACTGCCCCCTAGAGTCAGATTTGACTGGCTTTCGAGCAAGGGAAACCTTTCCCTTTCCCTTTAATAGAAAACAGATTTTTTCTAATAAAATTTAATATAAAAACCTTTTAACAGCACCACATTTCAAAGCCTCTGAGAGCAAAAAATAAAAAGAATAGCAGAACATTAACTTCTTTTATATTCAATGACTATGTTGCATTATATTCAATGACTATGTTGCATTATCTATACCCTAATCGGATAAAGCATGGCTGTAAATGCAGGGACACATCTATGTGTTGGAATTAAATTAGATTTAGGATAGTTATGACACTATTCCATGGTTTCAGCATTTTCAATTAAGGAATTACATTGTAAGGCATATGGGGGCTTATGACAAAATTTGAAATAACTTTTATGGGCAATAGATCAGCAACACTGCAGTCCTTAGCAGAGTCACCCTCTTCCAAGCTCACTGACTGCTATTGAACTTAGAAAGATGTAACTCTGCTTAGAATGGCCATCCAAGAGGAATGTTATCAAAGATATATTCTTTCTTAATGTGTTTAGAAAGGCGGTTGGGAAATGACTAAGAAAGATATGGGAGAAAACAGCAGGCATGCTAATGACAGAGGACAAAGCCCAGCATAATTTCCTTATACTAAAGGAAATCATTATAAGGCTAATTTCAATTGTATACATTTTTAAAAAATTAAATTTATTTTGAATTATTTAAAGGAGAAATGTTGGTGTTGTGGATAGCCAACAACTGCATTTACTGATACAGGATAGATGTGGCTGCAGATAAATTCATTAAAAATATTTATGCAATTAAGCTAATGAAATGGAGTTTGTTATTGTTTTGTTTGTTTGTTTTTAAAAAGGCAGAAGAATTCTAGCAACTTCCAGACAACACAATTGCAAGAGTAGAAAAAGTCAATAGAACTTGTACTTCCTGTAATGTTGTTTCTGTTAACTGTCTTGCAGTTGCAGTTGTTACAACACTTTGGAAAGGACGTGCATTTCATAGTTCATTTAACTTACCAAGACACACAGTAAAGGTTGAAAACAAACCAGGCCTTTTCAGTACCAGCCCTTGCCAACAGGCTCAGTACCTTCTATTTCCCCCATTGCCAGCCAATGTCTTTGAGCTCACCTGTATATCGGAACCCGTGAATAAAGCCTCCAGCAGCTTTGCGGAAGTCAACTGAGTGGCTTGCAGTGCCCAATATGAACAGGCCTCGAGTTGCTTTGGCTTCATAGCTGGGCTTGATCAAAGGATATTTTTTCTTACTGCCTTTGCCATGCATCAGCCCAACAGACCTAATTAGAAAAAAGAAATAGCACATGCTGCAATTAAAGGCTTAGGAAGTGGTAACTGGAAACTAGCTGGATACAGAGAATGAACTAGAAGTGATGAGCAGGTCATTAGAGAGGAGATCCTCCAACTCTCACCTACATGCACCCCCTTACCCAGATTGCCCAGAGTTGTGGGCTTCGGTGCCATCAATATGTGGATGACACCCAGCTCTATCTGATGTTGGGCATCCAGTTGAACTCCACCCCGGATGACCTGCATTGGGCGTTACAGGCTGTGGCAGGTTGGCTCAGACTGAGCCAGTTGAAACTAAACCCAACAAAGACGGAGGTCCTGGGTCTGAGTTGCATCGGCTTGGGGTTGGGGCTCCCTCTCCCGACCTTCGATGGGGCGCCTTTGGTGCCAGCGCCAGAGGTTAGGACTTTGGGTGTGCTCCTGGATCCCTCCTTAACGATGGAGGCCCAGGTGGCGGCCACTTCCAAGTCAGCCTTTTACCATCTTCGGCTGGCTCGGCAGTTGGTCCCTTTCCTCGCCCATGATGACCTGGCCGCAGTGATCCATGAAACGGTCACCTCGAGGCTAGACTACTATAACGCTCTCTATATGGGGCTGCCTTTGTTGCAAATCCGGAAGCTGCAGCTAGTGCAGAATGCTGCAGCCAGGCTGCTGATGGGTCTCTCTAGGCGGGACCACATCTGGCCTGTGCTGAAAGTGCTGCACTGGCTGCCAATGGCTTACCGGATTTGCTTCCAAGTGCTGGTTCTTACCTTTAAAGCCCTATATGGCCAGGGTCTGGCTTACCTAAGGGACTGCCTTTCCCCACATGTTCCCCAAAGGACACTACAGTTGGGGAGTCAAAATCTCCAGGTAATTCCAGGCCCCAGGAACATCAAACTTGGTTACCAGGGCCATGACATTTTCGGTGGTGGCTCCTACCTGGTGGAATGAGCTCCTGGAGGAGATCAGGGCCCTGTGGGACCTTGGGCAGTTCCGCAGGGCCTGCAAGACGGAGCTCTTCCGCCAGGCTTTTGAGTAGGAGCTGCCACCACCACTTTTTACCATTGTTATTTTCCACCATCACTCCCCTACCACCACTGCATGGGCTTTGTTGGCGTGTGAGACATCCCTGGATGACGATGAAGATGGGATGGTTGAACCATGGGGTGGTATGTTGCTGGACTGAAATTAACAACTTTTCTTAGAAACCCATCTTTGAGAGTATTGACATCGAGAGCACCGACACTTTAGTATATTGTATTATATTGTTTTATTCTGTTTTATCTGTTTTAACTGTGGCATTTATGCCTCTTTGTTAGCCACCCTGAGCCTCAGGGAAGGGCGGGATATAAATCCAAAAATAAATAAATAAATAAATGCATCCTCCAGAGGAAGCTGATGGCAATGCCAACATGGGATGAAACCACCACCTGAATCACAGGGTAGCTCTTTACAGACATTACCAATGCAGCACAGGAGTAGGCCATGCAAAAGCAGTTCCTACACCACAGTGGTAATGTTTGAATGGATCTCATTCCAAATTTAGTACTCAGTTTATCTACTGTATCATGATCAAAGCCATGTATGTTGCACACCTTCTAATCCCTACCCGCTTTTGAACACGTCAGAGAATCATGTGATAGCTTACATCGCGATGTAAAAGAGGATTGTTAAGACTCTCCCCTCCATGCCCTGCAGGTCTGTTTTCAATTTTTAACACAAACTTCTCATTTAGAGTTTTCATAGTTGCCTATAGTGAGTGACTGTTATCTCCAGGCAACAGAGAACAGACTGACGGCCATCACCACAGAACCAAGGGATTAGCTACCATAATGCTCTCTTGCCACTCAGGGGTCAGCATTCTACTGCATGCATGTCAAAAGCACAAGGAGTGGCTCAAAAATTTCTCGGCCTAAACCCAAACTCATTTTAATTAGGCTGAGACTACTTTAGCCACCTCGTATATGGTCACTCTCATCTGGCCTTCCTGTCACTTTAGTGCCAGTTCAGTCTTACTTGTTAAATATGGAGAAGTCAAACTGCCAACCCAGGCAGCGAATGGCACGGTTGTAAGGTGCCCGAGTGGCAAAGTTGTCCAGCTCGTCCTGGGGAAGGGTAACGGGCTCTTCACTGCTGTTGCGGTTCTCCAGGTAAAAGCGAAGGGTAATGTGCAGCTTCCCTTTTTTATCCTTGACAAGAACCAGGTCTTCCAAGTCACCTTCCAGTAGGCCGTCCAGAGATTTCAGCTGATATGTGTCCAAGAGGCCATTGTTAATTGCTCTAAAGGAGGATGAGTTGGGAATACATCCAGAAGAGAATGAGATTTAGAGGTCTGCATGTCTCACTTGGAAACATCACAGAGGACGAATACAGACAACCCATTCAGTTGGAAGCTGTGGCAGACAGGCCTATAGGCCACTGGCAGTTCACAAAAGCTAGAAGTGATCTTTTGCACGAGTAAGCCAATTCCTATATTATAGGCCTGTTTGTTTGTACCGGTGATTCCTGACATGGTGCTTCTGGACACCAGGGCACTTGCCAGTGTATTTCCTGGAGCCCACATACTTCTTCTTCAAAACACCCTATCAAAACAAAGAGCCCATTCGGGTTCTCCTCATGTTGTTGAAGCAGGAGATGCTTTGTAAGAGCTCAGGAGCCATCATTTTTATGCCTGCACCAAGCACTCAATTGGAAACAACTGTCTCCATAATATAAGGATGTTTGGCTGGAAGGCAGGCTTGAAGCTGTCTAAAATTCTGTGGAATATCCTAACATTTTGTGATTGTACCAAGCTCCTGTTGCACCCATTTTTGATAGGTTTCCTGCCATGGCAGCCATATTTCTGGCACCCATTACCTGTACTCAACATTTCAAAGGTGCCCACAGGTTCAACAAGGCTGAGGACCCTGGTTTAAAAAATCAGGACTCCTGGAATAAGATTGGGAAGGGAAGGCTGAAACGTACTGAAAAAGACTCAACAATAACAACAGGCAGTTCAAGGACACTTAATTCACAGCTCTTTGGCTCTGACATGAAGTGTCAACTAAAAGCAGAGCAAAGGTGCTGCCTCTGGGAAATGAAATTCATAGTTTCATAGAGGAGCACATGCGAACCTCTTGCACTCTCAGGCCCATGGAGGAAGCACTGCTTCATGTTAAAGTGAAAGGTAGACTACCTACCACATGGAGCAGGACCTTCATGATGTCCCACACTGCAAGCAGTATGAGATCCAACAAGATGCTTCACCGTATGTTTACCAGTGGATGGTAAAAATATTTTTATGTCTTGAAGCTTTTAAATATCATGCTGCTCTATTTTGCTTATTTTGGCTTTCCTGTTTTTGTAATTTCATTGTTGTAGGTGAGATTAGTGTTATTTTTGCTTTGTATACGATAGTATAATACCTTCAGCACATAACAGAACATTGACTGATAATTCAACTCTGTGCAGAGTTACTACTCGGGAATCAATATACTGGAGCAACTCTGCAGAAGATGGCATTGCCAGAAATACAACATTACAGATTTGTAAATGGAAAGCGCCTCCAAGTCAAAAAAGGCATGAAGGCTGCATGATTGCATACTTCATTCTCTTTGTGCTGTTGTGTGAAACTCTGAATGGCTGCTGCCCCTCCATGGATGTGAATTTACAATGAAATAATTCTGAATTCAGTCACCACAAATACTAATATAAAGAAGTTTTCACTACAGGTAAACTGCTTCCATGCAAGAAATGTTATTTATTTGATTCTAGCATTTAATATCCCACTGGCCAACCAGAAGGAACCTCACAAAAACTTCCAATTGAATAAAACAAATGCACACAAAAGCAGACATAACAAATTACAAGTCACAAAATACTAACAAAAAATCTGAACAAAACCCAGCAATCACTGAAAACTGGCTCAGACTTAGCAGCAGCAGAAAGATGAAATAAAATTGTACAGAATCAGCAGGAGTGGAGCTTCCTCTGGTACACAGTTACAAAGGCAGCCCAGAGAGACTTTGGAGTGCCTTGCTTATGTAGACCAGGCCCTCATACGCTGTGACCCAGATGGCCGGACTGTGCTAGTCTGTGGCAGTCAAAACCAAGAGTCCAGTGGCACACTAACCTTTCATGTACTACACTCTGACTAATGAAAGCTTATGCTGAAATAAATTTTGTTAGTCTTTAAGGTGGCACTGGAATCCTGTTTTATTCTGTTCATTTATGCAGCTTGAACAAAGTGGAGGTGCCTTTTGTTCCATCACTTTTAAAACAGCTCTAGATGTATTTACTACTCAATTGAGGAAGACTTACCTCAGATCTCCAACGTAGTGGGTAGCCCAAGAGAGGCGAACTCGAGAGCGGCTCACCATGTGTATGAAATTGGTGACTCCCAAAATGTTCTCAGCTGTTTCAAAGGCAGAGTTGCCTCGGCCCAAGATCAATACTGACTGGCCAGCAAAGTCCTCTGGGTCAATAGACACTGACTCATAGCCCTCGACATATTCTGAACCAGGAAAGTTCACTTTGTGAGGAATCCAAGTCCCCGTGGCCACCAAAAGAACACTGCAATGTAAGGTAACAATTTTGATCAGGCTCACCAAACACACAGCAAAGGAAAAGATCAGTTGTCCACACTGGCCAATTACATAGAATCACACAACTTTAATCTGAGGTTTACCTCAGTTACATTTAATATGGAATGATGGCCATAAAAGCTAGTCATGTTATGGATACAATGGCTGCTTTAAAATTAGTCTTCAGATAGTTCTCAGTAGTTTTACTCTTACCATTATAATGTATAAATGCTGGAGGAAAAAAATATCAGAAGTGCACACAGGCATGTACAAAATGTAATCTTGGTGTGCAGCAGCAGGAAGAAAAGGCTTACGTGGCTAGTTTCACACTACCTTTATATGGTGCAACCACATTTGGCATACTGCAAAGAGTTCTGATCATCTTGCCTCACAGAGTGCAGAAAAATACAGAAAACGACAATCAAAATGATCAAGGCACTGAAAAATCTTCTCTACAAGGAAAGAGTCTGGGGCTTTTCATTTTAGAAAAAATGATGACTAAGGAGATGGGGAACAGGACAGAAGTTTATAAAACTATGCATGGCGGGGCATGTGTCTTGAAATCTTTGTCCCACTTTCATAAAGCAGAACTCAGAGTTAGAAAAAGAAGGTTGTACAAACCTCTTTGTACACAACACAGTGTATGGAATTCACTGTTACAAGTAGTAGACAAGAACAGATCTATCAACAGCTATTAGCTATGATTAGAAATGGCATGCTGGCCAATTAATTGTTCAGATATTTTCAGCAGACTGCTTCCTAGTTGACCATGGTCCAATATTCCAAGAGTCAATAATACCTTTATGTAGGTGGCAGCTCATCCTTTTCTAAAATTTCACATGGGGCTTCTACTAACCTGTTTTAGCTCTAAGTTAGGGGGCAACTTAAGCTGTTGTTTTTGTCTCAGTATAACAAAGAGCCATCATGCTAGGGCAAAGACCAAGAAAGGTGGCACTTTGAGGGAATTACTATTTTGTAATCACGACAGAAGGAATTGCAACACATGGATGTCTTAACAGGTTAGGTGGGATGCTTTGATACTCACCTGCATTTATAGAGCTGAGCGTTCTGATCAGTGAGGAAAAAGTAGTGTCCGTTCCATGCCTTGGCATCCTTCTCCAGCATCACATGAGTAATGGATGTGTTGTAGTGCACCTGGAGGTCTAGCAAGGAAGCAAAGTCTCTCAGGTAGTGCAACATGGCATCGGCATTGGGGAAGTAGTCAGAGGAATAGTGTCGGAAAAGAAGCCTACTATCATGGCTGAGTAGCGAGTTCCAGTCGTGGCGAAGGTTGAACTCATGGTTGGCTTTGCCCGTGTAGCGCTTGTTGATGCTGACAAGCTTGCGATGGCGGGGATACAAGGCAAAGAAATGTCCTGGTATGTGGCTACGTTCAAAGACCACATAGTCCCGGCCTGCATGTTGGAGAAAATAGGCTATCTGCAATCCTGAAGGGCCAGCCCCAATGATGCAATAGTCATGGTGCGGAGACACTGGACGATCATCTGCCCGGGCAGAGGCCAAAGAAAATGCAAAGGTTAGCAGAAGGTCTTGCACACACTTTGAGGCAGATGGCAGCATGGTGGGGGCAAACCAGTCAAATCTGTTCATTGCAAAACCTAAAGACAAGGCACTTGGAAGAACCAAGAAGGCAGAAGTCAAATCAACCCACTGAGGACTTCAGCGGTAGCTTCACTGGTACTAGCCTCTCTGGGCACATCATGCAGGCAACTCTGTGTCTTCCATCTTCTTCAGGGTTGATGTATAGCCAGATCTTGCCAAACCTACCCCTGGAAAACATCAAGAAGGATTTTTTTTCTCCAGGACAGTTGGTAATCCTGTGCTGGTATGAATGTCATAATTTGTGTGGGTCTTCAGTTATATAGTGGAGCTAAAGGGATCAGACAAATGTCCCATTTAAGAAATTACTTGGCCCTGTTGCTCTACACCATTGCAAAGCTCTGTGGCCCTAACAACTCGACAAAGCTTTACCTCTTTGCCTCTATTTTGTCTTTTCTTCCCAGTTTCCACCACTGCTATGGCTTCTGTTTGCAGATCTTCTAAGGGAATGCATTTGGGAGACAGAGTACAAACCTTCTAAGCCTGAGTGACAGGTGCCAACTCTTGCACAGGGCAAACATGTTACAAAATGAGTGGGCATTCTCCCTGTACTTGTGGCATATTTTGCAGTGGCTTTACTACTACACATTGTTTTTTTATTATTAAATATTTTATTGAAATTTTTAACAAGAACTATAAAGAACAAAAAAGGGAACAATAACATTGATAACAATAATAACAAATCCACCAATAGTGTAGTGAATTTCTCTAAGAGACATAATCCAGCTAATAAACAATTGGCAAAACATTGTATTAGGTCATAACACCCAGTCATGACATAAAATCGTAATATTGCGAGTGTTGAGAAGTACTAATTCGTTCCAGAATATATTCCAGCTTTTCCAAAATCGAATACCATCTCCCAGAAAATGAGTCTGCCTTATATGATGGCTCGTTACAGGCAAGTCTATCTGAAATGTTGTCCATTAAAAGATGGTTCCATAAATTGGAATACCAAGATCTTATACTTAATGGGTTTAGACCTTTCCAACTGGTTGCTATTGTTGTTTTAGCAGCAGAAAATAAAAGGGTAACTCTTTACTGTGTATAGGGATGGAAAAATCCTTCCAATAATTTCAAAGTATGATATCTGATCTTAGGGGGATTGCATATCCTGTTAGTTTCTCAATTTCAGATATAACTTCAAGCCAAAAAGACTGCACTAATGGGCATTCCCACCAACAATGCATGTAAGAACTTATCTTACCACAATTTTTCCAACATATGGGTGATAACTTAGAGTTTATTTTGTGCAATTTCAATGGAGTCAAATACCATTGTGTAATTAGTTTAAAATTTTGCTGTTGGGCATTTATAGATTTAGTGTTTGCTGCATAAGATGACCATACTGCCTCCCAGAAATCATCAGACAATTCAGATTTAAGATCTGATGACCATGCTATGGAGTAAGAAGGCAAGTTTTAGGGTTTACGGTCTATCAGAATCTTATATACTTTGGAAATCGTTCCTCGGTTTCCCTCTGAAGTAGTAATGAGGAGTTTCTCAAATTCGGTAAGAGGTCGAGTACATGCAGCTTTAATCTGAGGAGAAGAAAATAAATGTTGCAGTTGCATATACTCGAACCATGGCAATGTTGCATTTGCTAACTGTTCTAGCTTGGACTTCTCCATTAACTTTTTTTAATGAATTAAATCATGTAGAGTTATCAATCGAGCTTCTTTCCATAGCTGAAAGGAGTTAGGATCTCGAGTCGGGGGGAACCAGCTTTGACCTATGAATAGGGAAGCTAACGATATATCTGGAGCCGAAAAGGAACGCTTAGATCTCCATACTCTAAACAGGGTCAGGAGAAATGGGTGATTTTCAATCGAATAAGCACTAACAGGGGATTTATTCCATATGGCAACTTGCATTTGTGTACTGCCTAGGAAGTGTTCTTCAATCTTGACCCATTCGGGCTGTGGGTTTGATTTCAAAATCCTGATTAGATTCGAAGGAGTAGTTGCTTCATAGTAAGTTTTAATGTCAGGGAGGGCTAAGCCTCCCAGCCTAACAGGTCTACGTAGTGTATCAAATCGAGTTCTAGGTCTATGGTAATTCCAAATAAACTTGTTCCATTGTGTTTGCCAGGTCTTAAATTGGGAGGCTGGAATAAACAATGGGAGTGTGCAAAACAAATATAAAAGTTTGGGGAAAACAAAGGATTTAATGGCTTGTATTCTCTCCATCCATGACAAGTTTTGGTTCTGCCATAGCTCTAATTGCACTTTGGTTTTTTCTATGATTTCTGTATAGTTTACTTTGAAAAGATTTTATAAATTCACAGGGATTTTAACCCCTAAGTATGGCCATGAGTGTGTCACCCATTGATATTGAAAATGGGTTTAGATGTATTGTTCAGTCACTTGTGGTATGTTGATTGGGTATAAAAGTGTTTTCGATTGATTGACATGTAAGCCTGATACAGATGCGAAATCTAGTAGGGCACTCTCTATCCACTGGAGTGAAAGGTGGGGTTGTTTCACATATAGCACAAAATCATCTGCGAATAGACTGATTTTAAAAGTGTGGTGATTTATGGTGATTCCCGGAATTGTTTCTGAAAGTCTGATTTTGTTAGCTAAAGGTTCAAAAGAAATGGCGAAGAGGAGAGGGGACAGGGTACACCCCTGTCTAGTATCTCTAAATAACGTAAAATCATCTGAGATAGAGTTGTTAAGATTAATATGTGCTGTGGGAAAGGAGTATAGTGCTTGGATAACTCTCTGGAAAGTTAACCCAAATCCCGTTTCCTGTATGACTTCAAACAGAAATCTAGGTTCTACCTTATCAAAGGCCTTTTCTATGTCCAAGGCCAGCAAATAGGTGTCTTGTTGGAACTGTTTGCAATATTGAATTTTTCCAATGGCTTTCCTTATATTGTCTACGATGTCTCTGGCTGGAATGAAGCCTGATTAATGTCTATATTATTGCTTATAAAAGTGTTGCGTCTAGTAGTCATTACCATCGAGAATATTTTGTAGTCGCAATTTAGAAACGATATAGGACAGTAAGACTGTGGAGTCAGACTATCTTTACCTTTTTTAGGTATGACTATAATCCTTGCTTGATACCATGTTTCCGGGAATGAACCTGATTGGAGAATATTGTTACATACTTCCTGTAAGGGGGTTGCCAGTTGGTTAACAAATTTTTTATAGAAATCGACTGGGAGGCCATCCCTCCAAGGTGCCTTGTTGAGTTTAACTTGTTTTATTGCCTTAATGATTTCTTGAGAAGTAATAGGTTCCTCCATTAACTGACTATGAGTAGGAGATAGCTTTTTGACCAAATCTTTGGTTTTAAAAAATTGCCATATAGATTCAACTGAAGGGTAGTCAGTGTTATATAGCTGTTTGTAGTATCTCTTAAGAGTTAAAAGAATGTCTTTTGTAGAGGAAATAAGTTTTCCTGTGTCATCCTTAAGAGAGTTCATGTTTCTAGAGGCCTGTTGATTTTTAATTTTCCATGCCAATAGTTTCAGAGACCTAGGGTGGTAGAACCAATATTTATGTTTAAGATATAATAATTGTTTTTGAATTTGGGTTGTTTCTAAAGATTCTAGGTTTTTTTGCTCAACAAGAAGACCAATTTTTTTTATGGAGCCTGATTCTTTTTGTTTATTTTCTAGGGTTTTTATATTATTTAGAATATCCTGAATTAATTTAGTTCTTTTTTATTGTAGGTAGAAGTGAGAGAAATAATTTTGCCTCTAATGACTGCCTTCATTGCATCCCAGACTACCGGCAGGGGAACTCCACAAGAAGAATTTAATTTGAAATATTTGACTATAGATTGCTCTATTTCTGAACATGCCAGTGAGTTAATAAAAGATTTTTGTTAAGGGATCATATGCGTGGACCATTTTTTTCCATATCCATTATCAATGAACATTCTGTCCATGCATGGTCAGATAATGTTCTGAGACCTATGTCGGATGACTGTATCTAATTAATTAAAGAGGTGAAAATCAAAATATAATCAATCCTAGTGAAAATGTTGTGTCTGGATGAAAAATAAGTATAATCTTTCACCCCGGAATGCTGCAAACACATTGTTTTTTGACTGTGTACCTTTTTGGAGAATCTAGCACTTTCATTTATGGCACAGTTGGCTGGTGGATGCATGCAATGTGCCTGCTGGTTTCATGAGTAAGTGGGAACCTTGGTGCCACTTCTGCTTCCACACAACAGTTCCCCAGCCTTTAACACCACTGTTTCTCTCCCCAGCATTTCAGTATATTCTCTTTCACAGCTGCCAGTTACAGGCTGTATTTTCTTCCTTTGGCATACTTCAGCTAGACACCCTTCTCTACCTTCCCTTTAGGCGATGACTCAGTTGCTTTTGGCTTTACAGATTATCGCAGGCAGGGTGCTAAGGGGCAAATGTTTACCTTGGATTTGCTCTTTGCTCAGGAGTCACCTTTGAACAGCTGGTCAATCTCATATGGCTCTTGTGTGTAGCCACTGCGTGGACATACAGAAACCTAGTAAGATTAATCTACTGCAGATATTATATTCTTTCCCACATGTGGGAATCTAACATGATTGCATTTACATTTCAGTAGTTAGGAGCCTGTCATAGCTGCAGCAATAGAAGATCTGGGATCAGTGCTGCATTTAAACAGGTCTCTTTAACAGCACAATTGTAACCAGAATTATTTACTTCCATACCTGTTGACTTCTGTGGACTGAGAGAGTTGTGACTCTGCTTAAGATGGCACTGTATCTATTGTCTTTTTCAGAAGCTGGTGTGAAGACTTTGACAGCTCAATCTTATCTGTGTTTATTTGGAAGCAAGATTAACTGAGTTAAATGGTACTTACACACTGAAGTAAGTGTGCACAGGACTGCAGCTTGAATCACCCATACCTTGCACTAGTTGGGGCAGGAATGCTTATCTGTTTACCTGGAAACAAGCACTTCTGAGCATGCACAAAGTACACATCCAAAGTACACACTTTCAGCCCGCTCCCCTTCCAGTCAACTGAGACTAGGAAACAAACTTTCCTACCAAATTAAGCACTGTCCTCCCCCTTTGTATACATTTTGTTTTTGCTAAAGAAGCCCTTTGTAAACATTTGAATGACAGGCTGTCATCTAAGGAGCTCTGCCTGTTGTCCTAGGCAGAGCTGGTACCATGGTGAGCTGTATTTTTATGTAAATTATGTGTAACGTTGTATCTACATATGTAAATTAGCACATGCAAATCTTATATACATGTCTCCCATCCTTTTTCAGGGTTCTTATCCTTTAGTTTCATGGCTGCCTGGGCACAGGCTTTTCTGGTCACTGCCCCTCTGCTCTAGAACGGCCTCCTGGAAAAGGCAGGCTCGCTTTATAATCTGAGGCCCCGTCCACACTGAGCATTTGCCCTGCTGAAGGCACAGGAGCCCTGTGGACTTTCCGTGCGCAATCATACGAGCACATCTGGGAGGCATAGTGCTCCCGTGGCCAACCCACGGCTTCCGATGGAAAACGTGGAGTAAAAAACTAGTAGGTCCGAAGTACTAGTTTCTGGAAACCCTGGGGCAAAGGCTGGCGTCTGATCGCGGAAGCGCCAGTATCCCGCAGCTTCCGACGCCCGCCCATGTCCCTGGGGTTTCCGGATGTTGTAAGTGTCCATGGGATGCGCACCAACGCTGAACAGCGCATGCGCGCATACAAGACACTGACAGCAGCCCACCCCCCCCATGGCGCATGCGCACTTCGCTGCTTTTTTGCCGCGCTGCAGCAGCGCAGTGTGATCGGGGCACAGAGCTGGAGTGATTGGGCTACCGTGCCTTATTTAGCTCCGGGGCAAACTGCCACGCCTCTCCCCCGCATTTTCTGGCCCGTATGACCGGGGCCTTACTTGTCTTTTAGAAGAGGCTACAAAACTGAATTATTTAGGAGGGCAATTGATATGGGCTGAACAGGGTTTTTCTGGCTTGATCATTTCCCTAGGATCAGCAGTGTGCTGGCTATTGTTTCTGAGGGTTTTTTAGTTATGATATTATTTTTTGTTTGCCTGACTGTTGTTACCTGTCTTGGGTTCAAGTAGTGCTGGAAAAAGGCAGGCTTAGGAAAACCGTTAAACGGTCCTGGGAGCCAAGCAGTGCAGAGATGGGTGCTGCTCTGCCACTTCTATAATTCAGCTGGTGAGCTCAGAATGGATCCTTCCGGGGACTAGAGCTGTAAAGTCTTGGAAGCCAGACCCAAGTACATGATTCCTTTAAATTAAAAAAGGATGCTGTTGTGTTGGTCCATAGCAAAACAAAATCCATGAATGCCTTTTATTAAGAACAACGGAAATAATGCAACACAATGTGGTCTCAATAGAAGTTATTACTTCAGTGTTGGTTTTGGATTATGCACATGGATGGCGATGATGACTCTACACACCTATAACACCAAGAAACAGGGAAGGTATCTCTCATGCTAGTTCTGCCCCTCAGCCAGAGGAGCCAGGATGCATCTGTTCTAGGGGGCTTTACCAAAAGAGGCTGAAACGGAAACCCAACGCTTCCATGAAGATTGGCCTGGAGCCCGGGACCACCCCGGTCCTACCCTCTGGGAACCTATCAGCGAGGGGTGCCCTCTATTGGCCACGATGCGAAGGGACTCAGGCATGACACGGGATGACCTTCTTTCCCCGCCCAATGGGAAAAGGGAACGAGAGGAACCGCGTGACGGTCTGCGGCGCGACGTACTGACGTACCTGGCGCGTCCCGCCACCGCAAGTCGGGCAGGTGGGTCTTGGTCTCGCGCGGCCGCCCCGCAGCACTGCACGCTAGACCGGCACCGTAGAGGCCATCGTGCTCTGGTCCTCCAGTAAAAAGCCTTGGAAGAAAAGCAACGAGATCCTCGGCTAGCGCGGCCTCTCTTTTCCTCCCCAAAGAAAAATGCTGGACCGCTTTGCGCCGTGCACTCCCGGTGTCACGTGATCGCCTCGGTGCCTTCGCTGAAGAAAACGCTTCCACACCGTGTCCTTGGTCATGTGCTGTGCTGAAGGCGGAAGCGCGTTACTCTTAAAGGGCCCCCTGTCCTCGTCTGCCACACCATCAATCCCCCTATAACGGAGTGTCTTGTAGCACCAATTAAGGCTAAAAGTTTGATTTCTCTTCCCCTATAGCTATTATGGCAGCACAGAAAAGCTGGGAAGGATGAATTAAGTTCAGTAGGGTAGCGCTTTTCGTCTCTTGCAGCCAAAAAAAATCCTTGTGGAAGTTTGAACACTAGCAGATGTAGCATAAGCTTTCCACATGGTTAGATACATGAGATACGTCATTAGCAGATTACAAATGAATGTGTAGGGATATAAAGAAAATTGTAAATAGTGGCTGCAAAAAGGCCAAGAAATGCAAGAGGTACAGTCCAGGTAGACAGCATCCTGTAAACAACTCTGGAAATGGCACACTCTGGAAATTGTAATGTTCACCTTTCACATGCATGCAGAGATTCCCAGGCCAAGTTTCTTGGGAACCTGTACATTTGCCCCAGTGAGGCAAGTTGCATCTCTCTAGAATTGTTTGGTGCCAGTTCCCCCTATGGGAGCCAGTTTGGTGTAGTGGTTAAGTGCCTGGACTCTAATCTGGGAGAATCGGGTTTGATTCCCCACTCCTCCATTTGCACCTGCTGATGTGACCTTGGGTCAGTCACAAGCCCTGGCACAGCTGTTCCTGAAAGAGCAGTTTGTGTTAGAGTTCTCTCAGCCCCACCTACCTCACAGGGTGTCTGTTGTGGGAAGGGAAAGGAGTTTGTAAGCCGCTCTGAGACTCCAAGTGATGGGCGGGGTATAAATCCAGTCTCCTCCTCAACTGTTTCCAGTCAGGAAAGTGTGTGTGGGGGGGAGGCTTTTCCCCTTCCTTTGCCCTACGTGACTGATTTTTAGATTGGGGGGGGACTTAGGAGTTCCATTTACTAAACTCCCAGAACCATGTGTAGTTGAGACTGAGAAAGATCTCTACCCAAAGGACTCTGCCACTGCTTGGCATAGTAGACAAGAGGTGGACCAATGACAGGACTTGGTAGAAGGCAGCTTCACATGTATACATACTAAATAGTAGACAGTATGAAAAACAAAACCATACTGCAACAAAACCATACTCAGACTGTTAAGTATGCGACTCAACACGAAGGATTTCAGCAACAAGTGATTTCAGCTTTATTTAACGGCAAAACTCCAACTCAGGAACACACAACAACAAGTGGAGCACAGCTCCCTTTTTAAACTATCCCGGGATGTCAAAGCCACACCCATAACAAGTTAAGACCAATCATAACACAGGGATAAAGGCCAATCAGGACTGTTCCCTCTTTGATACATTTTCACACAGTGATTGGATATTTACAATGGTTTCACAGAAACCAGCCAATGGTAATGTGACAGATTAAGAGCCACATTCAGACTGAAGTCTAACATAGGATAACATAGGATGGATTCAACTTCAGTACATAACACAGACTAAGGCTGTACCTCTTTGTTGTTCCTAGTGGATCTATCTGCAGCCTTTGATTAAGTGGACCATGCCATTTTGTTGAGACATTTGGAGGGAGAAGTAGGTATGGAGACATCCTCACCGACTGGACTCAAATGGCTGTTATTGGAGACCAGTTGTCATCAGTGTGGGACCTATACTCGTGGTGCAGTCCTATCTCTGATGCTTATCAATCTATGTAAAACCCTTAGGTGAAAGCATTTGAAGTTTTGCAATTGGGTATCACCAATATGCTGATATTAAGTACCTCTCTATCCAAACTGGTAATGCAGCGGAGGTCTTGAGCAACTACCTGACTGCTGTGGCCACATGACTAAGAGTGAATAAACAAACTGAATCCCAATAAGACAGAGGTAATGCTGGTTGAGAAGTCTGAGATTTTGAAGGACACTCTGCTTCCCAACTTTGATGAGGTTCTGCTGACTCTCGCTGACTCAGTTAACAGCATGGGGGTTATACTGAATCCAGTGGTAACTACTAGAGAATGTGGCTTCCAAATTAGTTTAGCCTAGTAAAAGGCTCTCTACCTTGACTTGACCAATCTGGCCACCTGATCCTGCTGCAGTAACCTCAAGATTAGAGTATTGTAATGCACTCTACGTAAGTCTGCCCTTGAAGTCAGATCGGAGACTCCAGTTGGTACAGAATGCTGGAGCTCTGTTAATGTAGGGAGCTATCTGGAGCATGCCTCGCATATCCACTTTGCAGTCACTCCAATGCCTGCACATCTGTCAAAAGATTAATCAAAGTACTATCACATACAAAGCCCTCCATGGCCTTAGACCCTCTTATCTGCAAGTCTGCCTCTCCTGCTATGCTCTACAACAATAGCTTTGCTCATCTAAACTGAGCCTTCTGCAGGTGCCACCCTGCAAATGGGCAAAATCAACCTGCACGTTGTCTGTTGTGGCCTCCATCTTGTGGAGTGGCCTGCCCAAGGTGGTCATAAAGGCTCCCACACTTCAGTAAGTCTGCAATCTATATAAAACACAATTGTTCAGGATGGCATTTTAATAAACGTAATAAAGCTATAACAAAATAGTTCAGGAAGGCTGTTTTATAAAGGGAGCACAACTGTGAATTATACCACTATATTGTATGCTTATCTTTTTCCTGTATATATTTCACGGCTTTGTTTTTATATTTATGCAGTACCATTTTCTGCACTGTTTAATCATATGTTTAATACTTTATGCTTTCTTCCATATTGCTGTAATCCTATATTGATTGCATTGACCCACTGCATAATCTGCCTTGAGTTTCAGTGAGCATGTGCCCTGTACAGTAATTAAGTAGACAGATGGGTATCCCCATTGTACTGAAAGACCTCCATGGAATACATTTCACCATGCTCAGCCACTTCTTTGTAGCTGCAGAGAAAACAAGAATTCATGCCCGGTTGGCACTTTCAGCATGTGGCACAACCATACCATTAAGTAATGGGTTTAACACGGCAGAGGCAAAGGCAGAGTGATTTCAACAAGCAGCAGTTTATTGCATCTCAACAGGAATGCTTTACATGGGGCAACTGCCCTAACTATATACACCTAAGCCACTCCCAGCCCACACGTGATTGGTGAGTCCAAATGGCCCCCAGGGGCCAATCTGCAGGCAGGTTCCAGGATCCTGCCTGCCTTTGTTCTGGGCTTCAAGCTCCAACTAGGTGGCCTGCCAGACTAGCACCAGCAGCAGTTAAGCCTGAGTGGAAGATTACACATGTCCAGACATAACACATACATTCCTTGCACTTGAAACAAGGATGGTGGAAACGAGTTGGAACTTCTTGGCAGGTAGGAATCTTACCAGGGATGGTATGAGATTTCTGGTGACTGAAGAGCTAGATTCAAGTCCAGTAGTACCTTAAAGACCCACAAGATTTGGGGGGGGGGTATAAGCTTTTGAGAGTCAAAGCTTATACCCCCCAAATCTTGCAGGTCTCTAAGGTGATACTTCTAGCTCTTCTCCTGCAGCCCAACATGGCTACCCTCTCAAAGTGATTAATGAAGTAGCCTGGGTAACAGGAAACTGTGCTGTGCTTATATTTGATGCTAATACTTGGACTTTCTTTTTTTCCAGTAAGGTCTAGTGCAGGGGTGTCAAGCTCATTTGTTATGTGGGCCGGATCAGACATGAATGTGACATTGTTGGGCCAGGCCATGTGTGTCATAAAATGTAATGCCAGGTAGTGGAGATATAGACTTTATAAAGGACACAAACACAAATGGTTTTTTTTAACTTAAAAACATTAGCACTCTTGCAATATTTTGTTTATTTAACAGTAAGGAATTTCACATTACCGAGATTCTGCCGGATTGAAGCCGTTTCTGATTCGTCTTGAAGTAAACCGGTACAGGGCTGCCATTTCACACATGGCTTGACCTTACCGGAAAGGAGCCGAATCAGAAGCGGGTTGGCATTTCAGACTGCACCGCTTTGTTTTCCCGCCGTTTCCCGCCGCGGTTTTTTTTTCCGAACGTTCGCTTTAGAGCGCTATAGCGCTATAACGATATAACGGAACCATAAAACAGCGCCATAGCGATCCCATAGGAATGCCTGGACTCCACTGGGAGACTTGCGATGGCTACATCTGCCACCTGGAGACAAGCACCCCATTGGATAGAGGCTTCTGGCGGGACATCGGGGCACCACTGATTGGAGAGAGCCTGATGAGCCCCCATCCATGCCAACCCAGCCTGATGAGCCCCCATCCATGCCAAGAGGCAATTGGCTGGCGCACAGCTGGACCCAGGTATAAAGGGCAGGGAGGCAAACCCCTCATCTCTGTGGGTTGAAGTTGGTGAGTGGCAGGCTTGGTGGGATAGAGTGTGTGACTGTGTGTGACTTTTGTGTGACTGTGAGAGAGATTACTGAGCTCATAGTCATGATCTCCATAACTACCTTGTTGCAACTGATCCTGGAGGTGTTGCAGATGATGATCAGCAGCACAGCAGCTTTGAATGAGGTGCTTACGCACTACCTCCATCTCTCCAGGAGGAGGGGGGGGAGGAGAACTGACATGCCTGCCATGACCCATGCACCCTTCAGGTACAACCGGAGGGCATCTATCAGGGCATGGGCACCTGTCATTGCTGCCCATACAGTCCCTCGACGTTGGTGGGTGAAAGAGAGGAGTGCGGACTGGTGGGACAGCGATGTGATGGGCAGATGGATTGATGAAGACTGGCTCAAGAATTTCCGGATGTCTAGGGCAACCTTTTTTGAACTGGCTGGCACCCTGAGGCACCGCCTGGAGCGGCAGAACACGCACATTCGAGTCTCCATACCAGTGGAG
The DNA here is from genome assembly GCA_029375565.1 of Gekko gecko. Taxonomy (NCBI): domain Eukaryota; kingdom Metazoa; phylum Chordata; class Lepidosauria; order Squamata; family Gekkonidae; genus Gekko; species Gekko gecko. The sequence goes on along the minus strand of JAPDNY010000005.1, from coordinate 42,276,160 downwards.
AAAAGGCTGGGCATCGCCTTATGGTACCTGGCCAATCAGGAATACTTCCGGAACCTCAAACATCAGTTCGGTGTGGGCCTGTCAACCGGATTCCTTATTGTGAAGGAGGTGTGCCTAGCAATTTTGGAGGAGCTCTTCAAAAGAAGGTCTGCCTTGGCAATGAGGTTGGATCGGTGAGTATGGATTCTTTATTTTCAGGAGGAGTTCAGTGGGGTTCTTTTTGCACAGATGCTTGCCAAGGGTCATCTGTAGGTTCAGTAATAAACCAAGGGGTGGGAGAGAGGGACTAACTGTACTAGTGAGTGATGGTCTTATAGTTCTGGAAGAACAAAACTGTGGTTTGGGTTCCACAGATTAATTAGCCCTAAGTAACTCCCTGCTGTTTCCATTGATACTTACTCTCACTATTCTGTAATGGCATTTGTGCTACTGCAATGTGGATATGTGTCATATACCTAGTGGCCTTCGTTTGTTCCCCATTTCTATGTCTGTACTGAAGGTATTGTCACAAGTAGCAGGTAGCTAGTATTCCTGGTATTAAATTGAAAACTTATTGCAGATATCATTGCTGTTCTTCCCATACAGATAATGGATGGATTCTCCAGACTGGGGTTTCCAAATTGCATCGGTGCACTCGATGGGACCCACATACCGGTGGCTCCCCCAGCTCATCGGGCACACATTTACATAAACAGGAAAGGCGGTCACTCCATTCTGCTTCAGGGAGCGGTAGACAGCACAGGCCGTTTTATTGATGCTGAGATTGGCAGGTCAGGCAAGAGACATGATGCCAGTGTTTTCAGGGCATCTAAGCTCTGCAGGGCGATGGATGGTGGGGTGTTTGTCCCAGGGAACCCCACCATCACTGTGAATGGAGTGACTATCCCCCCACTGATGCTGGCTGATGGGGCTTATCCCATCAGAGGGTGGCTTATGACACCATTCAGAACCCCCACTGACCGGATGGAGAAACTTTTTAATAAGCGGCTGTCCAGGGCACGTATTGTGGTGGAGCATGCATTTGGAAGACTGAAATCTAGATGGAGATGCCTCAGCAAAAGATTACGTCTCCAGGAGAAGGACTTCACCCCCATCACTGCAGCATGTGTGGTTCTCCATAACATTTGTGAAGAAAAGGGACACTTTGCTGAGCCCCTGGGCTCAGGGGACATGCAAGTACTACCTGTTCCCCCCCCTGATCTACTGTCTGATCGCAGACACACAGCACGGGGTCAAAGGGTGCGGGCTGCATTGATGTCTGTGGTTTGTAACACTGAATAAAGTGCAGCTTCCTTTTGCACACTAAGACAGTTCCTTATGGTGGGTTTGGGTGGGTATGGGAATCCTAATTTGTCACTATCTATCTGTTCTGAAATAAAAGTTTTGCCTTTTTGTTTCGCAATCATAAGACTCAGATTCTCCTGTGTGGTCTCATCTCTGCCCTGGTTTGCTGCCCTGGTTTGCTAACAATCTGGTGTTCTCTGGTCATTCCTGCCCAAAGTAATGGGGCAGGGGGTGGGGGTGGGGGTTATCACACTACACTCCTCCTAGGAAATCACAGCAGAGATGCAAGAGGTATCATTGCACAGCAGAGGTTAAAACATATCAAGGGGGATATATCACTTACTGACAACCATGATTCACCTTTTGTAAAAAGTTTTAGTAGGTAGAACAAAATGACAACAGAATACAACAAGAAATATAAACGGTTGGAAAATGAACTATGTACAGAATAATAAACTATATACAAATATCAGTGGCCACCAGCATCCCCCTCTGGTGGGTCCACAGGAGGCCTGACAGCACCCTCCACGGCCTCTAGGCGCTGGTGTATGGCATCCACTGTTGGGGAAAGGCACAGTGGTTAGTTTATAGTGCTGGACTTTACGGTATTCCACCCGCCGTACCCTCTTTAAAGAAAACATGCATCTGTTACTCACAGCTGGCCCGCATTTCTGTGCGGATAGCTTCTAAGAGCTCCACCACTGATGGGCTCCCAGGAGGCCTGGCAGCACCCTCCACGGCCTCTAGCCGATGGTGTATGGCATCCACTGTTGGGGAAAGGCACAGTGGTTAGTTTATATTGCTGGACTTTACGGTATTCCACCCATAAGAGAACACAAGAGAAGCCAATGTTGAATCAGGCCAATGGCCCATCTAGTCCAACACTCTGTCACACAGTGGCCAAAAATATCCAGGTGCCAGCAGGAGGTCCAGCAGTGGGGCCAGGGCACTAGAAGCCCTCCCACTGTTGACCCCCTCCCAAGCACCAAGAATAGAATGCATCACCACCCACCGTACCCTCTTTAAAGAAAACATGCATCTGTTACTCACAGCTGGCCCGCATTTCCGCGCGGAAGGGCTCCAGGATTGCCTCCACGTGCATATTCACTGGTGGCCGTTCTCCCCCTTTTGAAAATACAGAGGTGATCAATAGATACATGAACACAGGGAACTTCTTTGGTGCATCAAATTCGCTTCCATCCTCTTAGAATGGAAGAGATTCTCATGGTGCACAGGCTTGGGTAGTATCACCTGACACCTTAGGACTGAACCTGGAACTTTCAGCATGGACTGAACAGGCTGTCCTAGCCTGCCATGCCACCTTCCCCTCATTTGTGAAGAAATGGGGACCCGCCCACAGCCCTGGGAGACTGAGCAGCCGGTCTGTAGCTCACAAGTCCATGTTTTCGCCTGCCCACACTGCCTGGTGGGGCTATTTCCCTTCGTAATTTGGTGCCACTGCTCACTGAATTCACACCATCTTCCTAGAGGGACAGTGAGACCCCTCTGACTGATCCCCCAACCTGGGAAAGCGGGTACCACAATCTTTGGGCACCCCCTGGAGAGTTGGCAACCCCTCTGGTTTGGGCCCATTTTGGTTCCCTGGCCTCCCTTTTGCCTCTGGTAATGTGCAGAGTAGGGAGGACCACGTGGTCAGGGCACATCAGGTCTTGTAACTAAAAAAAGGTTTATTTTAACTATATACTAGTTTGGCACAACCGGGCACAGAAAATAAACAGGATGAAATCACAACTCCTCTGTCCCTACACACACCCCTCTCTACCTCTTGGGGGTTGTGGGCCTCAGGGTGGGATTTGCTTTCCCCCTCCTTCTTGCTGTTGAGAAACTCCAGCCCTCCTCAGGACTGGTCACCTGTACTGCTGATGGATGCTTACCAAGCGCTGCAGCTCCCTGCGCAGGCTCCTCCTCAGGTTGCCCTGGCTGCTCTTGTACATCTGCATGGAAGACCAGTTCAGAGCAGTGAATTGAGTGACCAGTATTATTTTCCCCAGCTGTCCCATCCACCAACCTGCTGAACATTTGTGTACCTTCAGCCACAGGCTCATCCTGTCCTGGGGGAGGGGGGGCTCTGCAGCTGCTGCCTCCTCCTCCTCTTCCTCCTCTGGTGCCTGCTGCTCCTGAGGCCGGCCCCTACGGGCTGCTACAGAGGATTACAGAAACGGTATATGCAAATGAATTGAACCACCAGTTCTTATAGTTAAACCTTATAGTTTCCAGCCCTTTATAGTTCACTACTTACTAGGGTTGCCATCTGGTTTTGGAAATTTTTCATACATGTCATTTCAATTCAGGTGGGGTACCTGTTCTGAAGCAGCAAAACTATTCTTGAGTCCAGTGGGACCTTTCAGACCCAGAAAGATTTAGTTGAGGTAGAAGCTTTTGTGTGCATGCACACTTCACTGTATCTGAGGAAGTGTGCATGCACACAAAAGCTTCTACCTCAACTAAATCTTTCTGGGTCTGAAAGATCCCACTGGACTCAAGATTAGCACTGCACTTTTATTGTTTGTTTACTAATTGTGCAAGATCAAGGGAAATGCAGGCATTTACATATGTTCACTGGATGGACTCCCAGTGATGTCCCTGGTCTGCCCAGGCTCCAGCACCAATTCTCCAGCAGAATATCCCCCCTGCAAACTACATGGGATCAAGGGTTCTGGATCCCCCCCCTTAAGGCACTCTTGCATTTTAGGGAATGGGGAAAGGACAGGAGATACATTTGGGGGGGGGGCATACTTACAAGCGTGCCTTCTATGGGACCAGTGAGGCCGGTCTGCCTGGTCCCAAAGTTCAGCCAGGAGCGCGAAGTATGGTGGCCTGGCTCTAGTTGGGGGAAGCCCCTCCAGGCCTCTAGGGCACTATAAAAGTCCCCCTTGACCCGCTTGAATTTCGAACGGCACTGAAGTGCCGTTCGATGGTACCCCTGGCCTCCAGTGTCACAGACACCCTTGAGAACAGCCTGAGGTTCTCCTCGTGGGTGCTGTGCATGACTCTGGAGCCCAGGTGACCACCTATAAGGATTTGGAGCATTGCCTCCACCTCCTCGTCGCTCCAAAAAGCTCCTCTCCTTCGGCGGGCTGCCATGGTTCTTCAAAGATTTAAAATTAAAGAACGTGGGTTTCGCTACCGCGTTTTTTCGCTATCGCGATGTTTCGCGATAGCGTCATAGCGCTCTTATAGGTCATGTGTGGAATCGCGCGGTTTTATTGGAGGATTTAAAATTAGAGAGTGAAAGTGCGGGAACGCGCGGTTGGAGAGCATTTCTTGAAAAGTGGGCAGCCTGCTTTTGCTTTTTCAAGCCCCAAGTCCTTCCAGATTAGCAAAGAGGATCCTCCTTCTGATGACCAGCATTTAGGGATTGACATGACTGGTAATACTAGGTGCGGCGTGGGTGGGATTGGCAGTGCATAAGACCCTGGGATCCCGGACCAGCCCGATCTCAGAGGCTTGGCTGGGTCAGGGCTGGTTAGACCAGCCAGGAAGTCCAGGGGTGCTGTGTAGAGGCAGGCAATGCCAAACCACCTCTGTCTGCTTCTTTCCTTGAAAACCCTACAGAGTCCCCCAGTAGTCACCTCAGCCAGTGTCCACTCTAAGCTGAGTTAGTGTGAGCTAGCTAACAGTTTTGTAAGCCTCTGGCTGACACATTTCTGTCTCAGCTCAGGAAGGATGGCTTCAGAGCAAACTTAATTTATTCAGCAGCCCAATTGCTCACTTGCAACTTTAATGCCAATAAGCTCACAAAGCTGATTTTTTGCTCACAGGTCACCATGGCTTAGAGGGAGTAATGGAGGACTCCATTGAAATCCCTGTTCTCCCCAGGCTCATTCCCAATATCTCCTGGAGTTACCCAACTAGGAGCTGGCAGCCCCCCCCACCCCATGACTCTCATCAGATGTACACATGATTTAGTTAGTATTTCCATGCAAAACCATTGAGGGCTCCTCAAGTTATGTCTCACTTAGGACAGGAATTGGTTCTAAACCTTTAACTATACAGTCTGATAAACCTCCCCACCTAAATGCAGTGGTGTAGCCAGGAATGACCAGGCAACCTTTTGATAGTTCATGTTGTATATAGATCTGATTTTGACATTTTGATATTTCTTGTTCCAATAGGTGAATGTTTTTTTAAAAAGTGGTCAGCAAATGATATATCCCTTGATATGTCTCTCTCTGCTGTGATTTCTTAGATAACCCCACCCCATCCCCCACCAGTGTTCCCTCTAAGCTGACTTAGTGTGCGCTAGCTCACAGGTTTTTTACCTTTGAGCTCACAGGTTTTTGCCATAGCTCAGGAAGGAGGGGTCCAGAGCAAACTGATTTATGCAGTAGCCAAACTGCTCACTCACAACTGTGATGCCAGTAAGCTCACAAAGTAGGATTTCTGCTCACAGGACTCCAGAGCTTAGAGGGATCATTGCCCCCCCCCCGCCCCATTACTTTGGGCAGGGATGACCAGAGAACCCCAGATTGTTAATATATTAGGGCAGGGGAAAAAACCCACATACCAGGGCAGAATTGAGACCACACAGGAGAGTCTTATGAGTGCAAAACAAGAAGGCAAACTTTTATTTCAGAACAGATAGTGAAAAGTTAGGATTCCCATACCCACCCAACCCCCCTTAGGAACTGAGTTAGTATGAACTGTTAGTATAAACGAAGCAACTCAACACTAAACTTTCTGAACAGAACAGATTAGTAATATTAGGGTGAAAGTCTCTCCCTTGGACACCCCGCACTTTTCCTTTTCCCCCTTCCACCCCCACGGTTCTCAGGAGCTGAGGTCTGCCTGTTCTGCAGCTCCCTCTCCAGCAGATCCGTGAGCCTTGAGAGAGTCTGGGAGCAGTTCCTTAGCACCTCATTGTGCTGTGAGATGGCTTCACGGAGCAACTCCCTGTCCTCCCTGCTCTCCAGCAACTCCTGCCTCCTCGCCTCCATATGCTCAGCATGGTGGCTGTCCATTTGTTGTAACTGCGCAGCATGCTGCCTGTCTGATTGTTCCATCATTTTATCTGCCACAGCATACAGCCCATATTGTCGCTTCCTCCGTGCTCTTGTGAGCTGCCTGGGTTCTTCCAGGATGGCATGATGTTCTGGTGGAGAACAGTTGCCATGATGAGAGGGTCCTGGCTGCTCCTCCTCATCAGGGATGGTGTTTGGAACTGTTGGGAAATAAAATATAACAGCAAAGTGAAAATTCCTATTTGTGAATGTCCCTGGCAAGCAGTGTTCTGCAGCAACACAACAGTGATTTATTCTGTTGGAATTATATACCCACCCTGTCCCCCAGGTTTGCATTACACCTGTAGTTAGAATCAGTTAGAATTCCAATAAAATAAAAGTGCAATGTGCACCTTTTACTTGAAGGGAGGGCAATTGAGAGAGCAGATTTCTTGCTGACATATAGGATTAAATCAAGACTCACCAATGAACTCCTCTGCCACTGTTTCCTCTGCCTCCTCTGCCTCCTCCAAGGGATCATCTATGAAAGTAACAAAATGCAAATGATTACACAACCAGGTTAATCCCTGACCACACCAGCTATATACCAATAACAGTGTAATAGGCATACACTGACTCCAGTGGCACCTTTAGGACCAAAAAAGTTTATATCTATGCATAATCTTCTGTCTGTCCTTCATAGTCCTCTAACTTGAAGCATGTCTGAATTCTAACATGCTGCCTTGCCTCCCATCAAATACAATTGTGGCAGTGCCTGTTGGCATAGGTGAATTGGTACAGTTCAGAGTTTTTTGGGCAAACAAAAACCAAACGGTTCCTGCCTTTCTATCACTGCAAGAATACAGTTGGAGAAGAAAACGACATCCCTGTAAGGTAGACAGCACCCATAAACAAGGTCCATTTTAATAAGCCCCCAGTTCAGAATTCTTGCAAGCCACAGAGAGACCGAGACAAAACTAGGGAAGCAACAACTTTCACTCCACTTCACTGAAAGGTCCACCCAGCAATCAAGCAAGGAAGATCTGTACATGCATACTACAGTCATCTGTGCATCATCTTCGACAGTGAACTCACCCCCCCCCCATCCCTTATATACATGACTTACCAGGTCTGATGTCCTCCAGATCCACGGTCTCTGGGCAAAAGAGGTCCTGTGAATGTCCTGGCACCTCGTCCTGGAAGGTGATGGCACTTGCCACCTCCCCCTTGGCCTCAGCAATCCTTCACCTTTGAGGATCCGGTGAAGCTCCCTAAAATAGGGACAGGACCTTCTCCTATTACCAGGCCTGGAATTCTCATCCAGAACCTGCCTGTACCTCATCCTCATAGCTTTTGTTTTATTCCGGCATTCCTCTGCCGTCCGGTCATGGCCACGTTTGGCCATTTCCAAAGAAATTTTGTGGAATACAGAATGATTCCTCTGGTTAAGTTTCAGGACATCCTGTATCCTTTCATCCCCCCACAATACAAGGAGGTCAAGAACCTCCTGCTCTGTCCAAGCTACCCCCCTTGTCACACTCATCCTCCTTCCAATAGATCAGTCTCTCACAGTCACACAAAAGCACTCTATCCCACCAAGCCTGCCACTCACCAACTTCAACCCACAGAGATGAGGGGTTTGCCTCCCTGCCCTTTATACCTGGGTCCAGCTGTGCGCCAGCCAATTGCCTCTTGGCATGGATGGGGGCTCATCAGGCTGGGTTGGCAACATCTCTCTCTCCAATCAGTGGTGCCCTGATGTCCTGCCGGAAGCCTCTGTCCAATGGGGTGCTTGTCTCCAGGTGGCAACCTGACAACCCATCCCCTTCCCTAACACTTCTTTGGGCATGGCAGGGTTGGCAACATCTCTCTCTCCAATCAGTGGTGCCCTGATGTCCTGCCGGAAGCCTCTATCCAATGGGGTGCTTGTCTCCAGGTGGCAACCTGACAACCCATCCCCTTCCCTAACACTTCTTTGGGCATGGCTGGGTTGGCAACATCTCTCTCTCCAATCAGTGGTGCCCCGATGTCCCGCCAGAAGCCTCTATCCAATGGGGTGCTTGTCTCCAGGTGGCAGATGTAGCCATCGCAAGTCTCCCAGTGGAGTCCAGGCATTCCTATGGGATCGCTATGGCGCTGTTTTAAGGTTCCGTTATATCGTTATAGCGCTATAGCGCTCTAAAGCGAACGTTTGAAAAAAAAAAAAGCCGGCGATCGCGAAAAAAGGCGGGAAAGAAGCGTATCGGATCCGGGAGAAGAAACCGACGACTACTTGGAAGCGGTTGACAGGTAAAACGCTTCAGCCCCGTTTCCTGAACGGGACAGAAGCGTTTCTGTGTGAAATTACAAATACATTCCGGTAGAGAACCGGTTCTAAAACGGTTCTGTCTGAAATGCCAGACCAGAAACCGTTTGGGAACCGTTTCTCTTCCGGATTATATCCTCTGTCTGAAATTCCCCAGTGTCTGATAACTGACACCTCTTGCTCTGAATTATTGCATCAATATGCCTTTGCTGTCGCAATTTTGAGTATGCTGTTCAGGTGTGTAGCTGTAAGCTGCAAATCTACAATAACGCAGCAGCAGCAGCAGAACTGGAAGAAGCAGCAGTAGCTAGCCAGTTCCACTACAGGCCTGACAGAAGCCCTCTGGTGATCTCATCCGGCCCCCGGGCCGCATGTTTGACACCCCTGGTCTAGTGGTTTTACCATGTTCAGCTCCAAACCTCTTGTTCATAGATCCAGAGGAGTTAGCCGTGTTAGTTTGTTGCTGCAAAATAGTAAAAACCCCATTAGCACTTTTAAGACTAACAAACTTTATTGTAGCATAAGCTTTTGAGAAACAGCTCTCTGACAAAGAAACCTCTTGTTGTGAATCCTGGTATCTCCTAGCATTTAGTATTCCATCTAGCTAAGTGCTAGGGAGTACTAATAAACCTATTAGGTTATTTAAATGTATACAAATATTAAATAAGCAAGCTGATCATCTATTGAAAGTGCAGCACCACATGACAAAGGAACCAAAAATACATAGTAGGCAGGATGTTAGGTATCTGTTCTCAGATGGGATGGAGTGTACATTAGGATCTAATTATTGGTTTGAAGGGAGTCTATTTTGATTCAATAAACCTGTGAAAGCAGTGGAGAAGTAGCATGTGAAAATATATAGGCCTGATTCCCAACTTTAGCAGTTGAGTGATGGGTAGAAATTCAAGTGAAGTTCTCCCTGTCACATCTTCTTTAGGCCAGGAAGTTTTATTGACTAAATGACTGGAAAAAACCTCTATGTGGTCCACAACATACCATTTAGAGTTAAGGTCATGTTTTTGTTGAACCTATGATGATGATGAAGATGATGATGGAAAAGAGTTTTATGTATACCGTGGACCACCAAAAAGACAAATAAGTGGGTTCCAGATCAAATCAAGTGTGAACTAGAAGCTGAAATGACTAAACGGAGGCTTATTGTACTTTGGTCACAATATGAGAAGAGTCACTGGAAAAGACAACAATGCTAGGAAAAATTGAAGGCACCAGAAGATGAAAATCCAACATAAGATGGGATTGGCTCAGTCAAGGAAGCCAAGACCATCAGTTTGCGAGACCTGAGCAAGGCTGTTAATAATAGGATGTTTTGGTGGTCATGAATTCATAGGGTTGCCATAAGTTGGAAGCAGTTTGACCACACTTAACACGCATGTACGTGGTAGCTGTTTCTTGCTCATTTGATATATCTTTTAACTCATTTTGTTTTCCTACAGTGAAACTATGTTGAGTATGGCCTTTTAAAAAATGTGAATGACCCGGAACGGGGGAAAAAACATCCCACACATTATAGTGAGCTGCATATTGATGAAGTATTTGGTAATTTTTAAAATATATTTACGTTTATTGAAAAGATGCATGCATAAAGTATCTTTTTAAAGGTTTTATGACATTGATTCACTGGGATGTGTCAACTGGAAGACTGTTTTTGTGTGAAAAGACATTTTAATTATGATTTTTACATTTTTATACTTTCTACATGATTATATATTGAACTTTGTATGTGTGTCTTTCTTATAAGTAAACTGATTGATGATTGGATGGATTTGACCACTGATGAATACATTTTCATCCAGCTTTGAGTTTATTATTAACACTTTTTTTGTGCAGGTGGTTTATATACCACACATTTTTCAGGCCTTGAAAATTATGAATTTTGTGAAATGTATTCCTTAACAAGTGCTTTTTATTCTTTGTCACAAGCTTTTGGTTACTCACTCTCTTGCCTTCTAAATAAGCTTGCCCAGCAGAGACAGAAGGGCAACATTAAATCACATCCAGGCAATTATCTGTTCTTTCCTCCACTCTCAAAAGCAAGTAGTTACTCCCACACATGAATAGGTTGAAATAGCCAAATAGACAAAACCACATATACTTATGTACTAACACTACAATCATACATACATACATGGGGGTTAGTGCTATTGAATACAGTGGGGGATTCCAGGGAAGTTTGCATAGAATTGTGCTGCAAAACAGCTAATCATATTTATCACAGTTAATTTATTTCATTTAAACCCAACATTTCTCCCTGATGGGGCCCAAAACAGCATACATTTCCTTCATGTTATCCTAACCACAACCTTGTGAGGTAGGTTAGGCTGAGAGACTGGCCCAAGGTCTCCCAAAATGCTTCCATGGGATCTCCCAGATCCTGGTCTGACACAGTTCATGTTCACTGGTTAAATCCTGTGTAAACCAGATAACCTTAGGTCCAGGTGTAGAAATACAACTGTAAAATACCTGCAGTTTGGTGCTGCCACTTTGGACACCATAAGACACATCCACACTGAGCAGTCACACATATTGTTCAAGATACATGTTGTTGCTCCTTGTTCGCTCAGTGGAGGGAAAGAACAGCTTCTGTTGCTGCTACAGTAGCAAGGAAGTGCTGCACCAGCCAGTGGTGCATTGGCTCCCTGCTGTGCATTGTTAACAAGGCTGTGAGCGCTGTTTATTATTTTGTGAAGGACTTTGGGGATCTAAGATGATAATGAACTCAGATCCTGGGCTCCAGTCACTCAACAGTGAAAATGCTCGGAACGGAACTCCCAGTTCTTCCTACGGAGCACCAGGCAGCACACGTATGCCTCTCTGCAGCAGCTGGGAAGAGATAAGGCCACACGGGAACTATTGGAATATGATTAGAGAAAACCCCGCAGTCCCCTCATCTAGCCAGGTCTGCCTGCCAAGGCCATTAATGAGCAGAATGCCAAGGTTCAAGCAATTGCCCCCTCCAGCTCTGCAGCATAAAAATGCATTTAATTGACAGGGAGCCGCTTCCCTTGCAAGACCCTCCTCCAAGGCATGCTTTTGGCAGCAGAAGAGTACAAATTCCATCCGTTAAAATGTTACTGATAATAGCTTTTAATAGTTCATTGCAATTGGTGAGCAGAGAAAAAGATGTTATGTTATTTTGTATTTCAGTTCGGTCGCTGAAGGCCCCAGGGAGAGAATATGCACAATTCCCTCTAAAATGGAGAGGAGGGCGGAAGTAGAAACTAACAAACCACAAGGAAGATTCTTCAGAGATTATGTCTGAAGTAGTGCCGTGGGTGTGAATGCCACAATACACAGCCAAAAAGAAAGGGGTTCATTACACATTTCTTTACAATGGCAGCTCATTGCTGAACAAAATTCCAGAGATAAATTTATAAACCCATTTCAGTTATATTTCATGAGCAAAGTCACAGCCAACCTCCCCACACGACTGAATCACACAATGCAGGTTTTCTTACACTGTACATTAGATTCTTTTCTAATTGTACCCGAGCACTCCACTGGCGCTTTGAGAGCATGGCAGATAAGCAGGTCCAGGGACATCTCAAATATTGTACATCTTGATAAGTTGTCCATGTTGCATCTCAAGGATATTTATCACCCCTTACTCCACGAGTGAACATCTCAGTGTAAGGGCCATCTTGTATGAGTTCTATGTATATTTTTGTTAAATTTATGGAGTGCTCAGTTTGAATTTTACCACTGAGGAAGGCTTTTAGCCGAAATGTGTTTGGTATTGGTTCTTGTATATGGAGAGAATTTATACCTTTTAGTCTGTATTTATATGATTGGACTAGGTACTTATATGGCAGAGCCATAGGATTGTGGTTTTTTAAATGACATGTTAGCACTTTTGTATGTACAATTAAATTATATATGATATTCTGTACATCAGTACTACATGCATAGCTATATTTTAGTCTTGGGTTTTTTTGTCTGAACTCTTTTGGTTACCATTCTCGTGTACAGTTGTGTTTTTCTCCTTTCTCTCTCTCTCACACACACACACACACAGAGGACCTTACTCCTGAGTAGTTCCCCCTGGAAATAAAAAGCCTCCCTGCTCAAAGCAAGCCATTATCATTAGGGCAAATGATTCTTAACTTAGCTTTCTCCCCCAATATGGCTGTTTTCTATATTCAGAGAATAGTTTCCTTTCCCAAGTGAATGCTCATGTAATTCCTCACCTGTAGTCTGAAGTGGACCAGGTCCAGGAAAAGCGGTATCATGCAACTCAGACTTAAAAATGGAAGGGCAGTGCTTACTATTAGATCTGTCAATTCCCCCTGCAACATCCTTAATAACCAGACAAAAGGAAAAACTCGTTAGGAGAACTGATTTTATTGTATTCTTTAGGTTGTAAATAAGTGAGGCACAGATTCAGGTTTGATCCATCCACTGAGTACACTACAACTTGCATGTGCTTTCAAGTCACTGTCACTTTGATGTCTGGCGCAATGTTCAGCTCTCTTCCTCTGGAACACAAAAGAAAAGTTGAAATAGAACATTTCTTCCCATCCCAAGCCAGGCAACAAAGCAAACAACATCAAAGGAGGACAAAAAAGGACAACAAACACAGCCACAATCTTTGCTGCCCTTTTCCCACACACTGCCAAACATCAGTGCATGTAAAGACAGATCATAACTTCTTAGACAATTGGCCTTTTCAGCATATTGATAGCCAACCATTTCAAAATGTAGATTTAAACAGAGACAATCCAAGTCCTGCATTCAATACGTTTGTCAAGAAAACTTTCAGAAACTGCCCTGACCTAAATAGCCCAGGCAACCTTGATCTTGTCAGATCTTGAAAGCTAAGCAGGGCTGACCCTGGCAAGTATTTGAACAGGAGACCTCCAGAGAATACCAGGGCCAGGAGACCAGAGGCAGGCTATCAAGCCACTTCTCTGAATGTCCTCCATGCCCCAGTAGGAGTTCCTAGAGGTTGCTATGACTTCCAGGCACAGGCAAACACACACAAATGCAAAAATACCCAAAAGAAGAAAACTTTCAGAAACCAATACACTCTAATAAGGTCTGTGTGCTAATGCAACCAGGAATATTATAGTGACGCACTGTGGGGTGGGTGGGGCTGGGGGAGTTCTTTCCAGAGCTGTCCTTGAGAGAGCAGCTCTGACAGAACTATGGCTTGTCCAAGGTCATCCAGCAGCTGTGGGTGGAGGAGTGGGGAATAGCAGGCAATAGGAGTGACTGGGGAAAAGGAGCTGCAATGTTATGAACAGGAACCAGGAGGCAGCACAGAGTCATCAGCTCTCGAGCTGGATTGCAGCCCTGCATGGGCCAGATGCAGCCTGCAGGCCATATCTTTGACACCCCTGATACAGAGGATTAAATTTTATGTGGGGGAAAAGCAGCCAGGACAGGAAATGGAAGGAGGCAGTAGACCACTCAGGAAGGGGCAGCACATGAGGGGCCCCAGAATGCTCAAGGTACTGGGACAGTCGACCGAGAAGAATGAATAAGGTGATGTACATTGGGACAAAACATCCTAACTTTGAGTATAGGCTCATAGGGTCTGGACTTGCTAAGACTGAGAAAGGAAAAGATCATGAGATTGTAGTGGACAGCTCAATGAAAGAGTCAACCCAGTATGCTGCAGCAATGAAAAAGGCAAACTCTATGTTAGGGATTATTAGGAAAGGGACTGAACGTAAATTTAAACATACCTAGTTACAATAAGGTGGTAGTCTCTCCAATATATCCTTTCAGTATTGGACACTACTCTAGCTTCAGCCATATCTACATTGCCACACCCACGATGGACAAACCAGATATTGTGGCCTGCATCCTGATCAATATTTTAACTGCCTTTAATGTTTCCCTCCTTCTGAACAAGACTTACAACATTTCCATCACATTCTCCAACTTTCCTCTCTAACTGCCCAAAGTATTTTTTAAAAGACTATACATTTATTTTGAAAAACCTCATTCCATGTCTTTCTTCTGCCGATTTTCAAAGATCTAACAAAAAAGAAGGGGAAGAGAAAGGCAGCAGGATGCTGCGATATATCATATATAGGATTCCCTAAAGATTACTAAGTGTGTCAATTGGCAGGTGGGCACACAGTGAGATTCTTTTGCAAAAGCCACAATTTGGTAAGATCACTGGACATTTGCTTCACCTACTGGGTTCAAAAAGAGGGCATGGGAAATGGAATGAGGAAAATCTTCCATGTTACATCAACTCTAACAGCAACGTATCTCCTGCTCTAAACAAGCAATCCCAGTGTCCTTAAGTAATCTTTTAATAAACCTATTTCAGATGTTCCTGTCTGTCACTTGTGACTATTTTATGTGTGTGGTCTTGACTCTTCTTTCTTACTACATGGTCCTGATGTGACAAAACTGTAGATTTCATGAATGGTTTTATCAGGTCACCCCAGCTGAGACTAAAGAATGGGAAAAGTAGTCTCCCATGATTCAGCTCTTTTTTAACTTGGGCACTTTCAGGTCTCGTTCTTTATGCTGTGATAATGCTAGCAGGCATCCACAACGTAACATTCTACAAACCTTCCTCTTCCTCCTCCTCCTCTTCGTCATCCTCCTCTTCATCAGAGCTGAAGGTACCATCAGGCAGACTGTAGACCCGAATGACCTGCTTGTTTGGGTCTTTCAAGATGAGGTACTTGCCCTCATCCAGTTTCATGCAGATGTCAATGACACAGCGCAAGATGCCCCAGGCATTCTCCATGCTTAAATTAATTTGGCTGGCAAATTCGTTGGGCTTGAACTGCTGCGTGCCCAGGATCACATGCCGTGCGGAGTCTTTGACATGGTAGCGGGACACATACCTGGAAAGGATGGCCAAAGGAGAGTCAGGAAGGGCAGTAACGCAGCTCAATGGGCAGATAATAAGAACATGTGTGTGTGTGGGGGGCAGTGTGTTTGAAATGAAGTTCATGGACCGTCCTTCACACTTAGCTCTGCACAGATGTCACTTCCATGTTAGCCTTTTCCAAAGGGTCCCGATAAACACATTAGTTAAAGATCTATTTGAAAAATTACTGTTGAACTCAACAGGATAGGCTTCTGAAGTCTAAATTTTTGGATGTAAAACAATCTAGGAAAAGGAGGAATGTGTTAGCTTCTTACTGACCTACACAGCTTTTCTGTGCTCAGAATATGAACTATCCATTTTACTTACTATCACTTAGAATGATTTTCAAGACAGCTTCTATGTCTTGAATATTTGGCTGTTTACTCTGTGTGCCTGAAGTATTTTACTCCTTAGGGTAACTTCAATGTAACAACTATTTTACTCAATCTTTCTTTTGAGGCTAATTTGTAGAATCTTTGTCTGCATGGCTTTCTGTCTGTGCAGTCTATTCAAGGTGTCCGATGGGTTCCCAGATTGGGAGCAAATGTAAAAGTAACTCAAGTACTCTGCCAAAGCAGCAGCTTTTCCAAAGTCTTGAGCTTCTGAAACTACAAACCAAGAGACCGATTCTTTGAGTGCCTATAATTCTGCAGTCTACACTGACTAGCAACCATGGAAGGACACTCAGGTAAGCATGTCCTGTCCTATCTTTTTGTATGGCCTTTGCAATATGGGAAAAGGAGCTGCATCGTAGCAACTCCCACATCGTTGGCCAAACAGATTCTTCTCATATTGCTTAACCACCTTCCAGCCAGTTGCTACCAGGGCCCTGAGCAAATTTATGCCTGCAGCAACACATCGCATTCTTGTGCTACAGCAGCACAAACAGAAGAACCCAGACCTTAGTGATGCCATGCTTCTCCCAGGAGGTGCGCATCACCAGTAACGTACCAATTGTGACCTCGTGCTGCCTGCGTGTGCTTATAACCAAGGATAAATGAAAATCATTAGACATGCCCCCAAAGCACTAGGGACCCAATTAACACTGGCAGTAATGGGGCCAAGGAGACTAATAGACAATGCTGTAGAAGGTGGCAACGTATGCTTGCACAGGAACCAGAGAATATTTCATAAAAAAAACAAAAGCTACTTGGTATCTCTGGGGAATCCGCCTCTTGTTTTAGATCACTCTTTTAGTAACAGGGTTTTTAAATAGCTATTGGGTTCCCCATAATGTTTCTATTGTGTTTCTGCTATAAAGGCTATCAAAGCACAATCGATTATTTGACAAACAGGCAACGGAATCTAGTTCTGAACAGTGGCTCAGGTGATCCCTAATATTTCATTAAGCATATCAGGTCCCAGTGAAGCTTCGAAAACATCAATATGTTACAGAATTAAATGGCCAATGTGAACTAAGCCTCTTTTGCTTGTAGAGGTAGCCATTACATGACAATCTTATAGCATTTTAAGAAGAAAGCACAAAGGAAACACGCCCCACACTATGGACATTTCAAGTTTTCACCCATGAGCCGAGCATTCAGTCAAATATCTATTTCTTTAGAAGAAGTACCAGACCGGTTGCTGCAGCTTTGAATCTAGATCTTAGCACTTTGTGTCCCTGACAAAAGTGTGTTTCCCTCTTCTTACATACCCAACCTTCAGACAAAAATCATTTGAGACATTAATTCTTGGTCTCACCCAAGTTTTAGGTATTCTGATCCAGCCAGCAGCGCACAACATGTCCAACGGGCAAGTTTGTAGCTGTTGTTTTTCAGTTCGGTGGCAATCACAGCTCCTCTCTGAGAGTCCAGTTTCTGACGCCAGTCTACTCCATTACAATGCTGCAAAAGTAGGTACAGCTATGAAGATTTCATGTAGTATTGCAGCATGGTTAGAGTTCAGGATCTAGGCCTCTCACTCTCAACCTAGCCTAACTCATAGGGTTCTTGTGAGGAAGAATGATGGTTTGGGTCCCAACAGGGAAGAATGCAAGATATAAATATAAATGTACTCCTACTGATTTCATAATGATAGATTCAGGTCAGTAGGTGCGTTAGTCTGAAGCAATACAACAAAGTTGGAGTCCAGTGGCACCTTTAAGACCAACAATGTTTAATTCTCGGTATAAGCTTTCATGTGCATGAAGACTTCATCTGATGTAGTGTGCATGCATATGAAAGCTTATATACCCAGAATTAAACTTTGTTGGTCTTGAAGGTGCTACTGGACACAAACTGATTTCATAATGGTTCCAATGGTGAGCAGGAATGTGAAGATCCCACATTCCTTCCTACCTAACACACTGTGAGTTTGTTAAGTGATTTCTCTGAGGTCTTTCCTCTATCACAGCAATACACTGGCTGCCACATATATCTAGAGCTAACACCAGTTAAAACTGACCAGCACAAACAAGTCACAAGCAGTCAGATGACCTACAAAATGCTCTTCTGAAGTCAGTGATACAGCAGTTCCACAGACTGTTTTGCGCCTTGGAATCCGTAGCCAGCAACAACAGACATTATAAAAACGTAAAGCTCTGGGATCTTCCTCACCCTCGAATCCCATTCATTCAGTGTTTTAATGTTGATGAATGACACTTCTCCATTGGCTCCAGTCATCACTCCATCATGTTCACAACGTACAATCAGGTCTATGTCATCTCCCAGCTTCCACCTTCGATACCTACAACCAAAAATCCTGGTCAGTAACATTACCATTAGAGATTAATTCAAACCCAGCTCATGACAAAACAAGCAGAAAATAATGGTGAGTTTGCACGGGGTCTCCAACAAGCCTGGAAGCTACCCATCAAAGCAATGTGTCCCTGCCCCCCCATCTCTTTGCAGGCAAGAAGCTGCATACCGGTATGCAACAGAAGCCACCTCATTCTTATCCATGTCATCTTCCACAAATGGGTTTGGATTTGGAAATGTGTATTTTTCTTTTCCCTGTAAAAGAAGCCATGCAAATTTTTTTTACCAGATGAATGACACAAGAACATGAGTTTCAGACAAGAAGTCTCCTATTTTCCATCTTTGGGATGAGAAATCTGAAGCCTGCCTTTCTTCACCAAACCCTTTCCCATACAGCTTGAGTAGCAAGATAGTTTCCTTGCGACTACATCAGCAGTATTTTCTCTGGCATTTCCCAAAATGATATTAATCTCACAAAACAAATTTAACTTAATATTGTTATATTCAGCCTTCTGGGGGAACTGTCGAAGCTGGCTATAAGCAAAGCAACTCCTTTTCAGCAGATATAATCTTGTTTCGGCTTGCTAAGAAAGAGGATCCTTTCATGGGAAGGCAGTTCTGAACAGCCGCAGCAGCTCCTACCACCACCCCTCAAATCTTTACACAATGTAGAATGATTCAAGACCATCCTTTCTTCTTACCATCCTCAGGCACTGCTGGGAGAAGTTATGGTTGATATAGGTGGCTTCCATAGCAAGGTTGCGGGGTGAATTGAAGGAATTGCCCTCATCCTGTGGTGGCTCATTAGCAGTCTCACTCACTGTTAGGAGATCTGAGGATACAGCAAAGCAGAAAACTTCTGGACATTCAAAATATCACAAGGGTGTAGCACAAGCCAGCTCTATATGATAATGTGGTTCAGACATTGCAGCAGATTTTTTCCCAGCCCTCATTGTTCTTTAGACTAATCTTCCCTTCAAACAGTCAGAAATCACAAAATCCAAAATTTCCAGATACCACCTGTCATCCTCACTCAACCACAACACGCTAGAGACTCACCAAAATCAGAGTTGTCCCTCTTGTCGAAGAAGAGCTTGGATCCAACTCGCTGAACAATGATGTCCCAGGAATACACAGAACGAGTGCAGGCCATGAGTGTGGCTAGGATCGCATCGGTGGCAAACACGTTCCCTTGAGTCTTGGCCAGCTGTGCACAGAGAATAGTCAGAAAGAGAACGTGAATCCTTCCCTGCCTCTCAAGGGTTACACAGCCCTCCAAAGTATTATTTTTATAACTGGCTTATAAACAGAAAACAGAGAGTGAGTATAAATGGGAAACTTTCTCAGTGGAGGGTGGTAAGCAGTGGGGTATCACAGGGATCAGTACTTGGTCTGATGCTTTTTAACTTGTTTATTAATGATTTGGATTCCGGAGTAAGCAGTGAAGTGGCTAAATTTGCAGATGACACGAAGTTGTTCCGGGTGGTGAAAACCAGGGAGGATTGTGAGGCACTCCAAAGGGATCTGTCGAGGATGGGTGAGTGGACGTCAACGTGGCAAATGGGGTTCAATGTGGCCAAGTGCAAAGTGATGCACATTGGAGCCAACAATCCTAAATATAAATATACGTTGATGGGGTCTGAACTAGCAGAGACTGACCAAGAGAGAGATCTTGGAGTCGTAGTAGATAACTCAATGAAAATGTCTAGACAGTGTGTAACTGCAATAAAGAAGGCCAACGCTATGCTGGGGATTCTTAGGAAGGGAATTGAAAACAAATCAGCCAGTATTATAATGCCCCTGTATAAATCATTGGTGCGACCTCATTTGGAATACTGTGTACAGTTCTGGTCGCCACACCTCAAAAAGGATATTATAGCATTGGAAAAAGTGTAAGAAGGGCAACTAGAATGGTAAAAGGGTTGGAACACCTTCCCTATGAAGAAAGGTTAAACTGCTTGGGGCTCTTTAGCTTGGAGAAACGACGGCTGAGAGGTGACATGATCGAGGTTTATAAGATTATGAATGGGATTGAGCAGGTAGAGAAAGAAGTACTTTTCTCCCTTTCTCACAATACAAGAACTCGTGGGCACTCCATGAAATTGCTGAGCAGTTGGGTTAGAACAGATAAAAGGAAGTACTTCTTCACCCAAAGAGTGATTAACATATAGAATTCACTGCCACAGGAGGTGGTGGCAGCTACAAGCATGGACAGTTTCAAGAGGGAATTAGATAAACATATGGAGCAGAAGTCCATCAGTGGCTATTAGCCACAGGGTATAGATGGGAACTCTCAGTCTGGGGCAGGTGATGCACTCTATTCTTGGTGCTGGGGGGGAGCAGTGGGAGGGCTTCTAGTGTCCTGGCCCCACTGCTGGACCTCCTGATGGCACCTGGTATATTTTGGCCGCTGTGTGACAGAGTGTTGGACTAGATGGGCCATTGGCCTGATTCAACATTGGCTTCTCTTATGTTCTTATGTTCTTGTTCTTATTTTGCCTCTGTGGAAGAGAATGATGAAATTGGGTCCTAGTTGCCCTTTCAGAGATTATTCTATCTTTCAGCAATTAAAAAATGGGGAGGGGGACCCCTGCAATTAAAATGGTTTCTCCCACACAGGGAAGAAATATTCAAAAATCTTCACAATCCACTATTTAACTAGACTGTTATCTTTAAGGCAGCTCCAAGGCTCATGGAAAATACAAGGTCTAAAAAGTCTCCCGCCTCCATTAAGTCTTACTGTAAGTATTTAACTTTCCCCTTTAATCCATTAAAGATTGTTTGCTTTCCATATGAACCTGCCTCTCAATTGAGGTCTTTGTTGGAGGGCCCTCTTTAGGTACTCTTTCCTTCAGAGGTTAGGCAGAGGCTAATGCAGAGAGGGTCTGGATTGTGGAATGCCTTCCCTACTCATCTGCTGCCTGTGCGAATCTTGTTGGCACCCGGAACATCTGTCCTATTTCCCCTTGCTTTCAACCACAGGTAAGGGCTCACTGCTTTCTAAGCTCTGTGGCTATGTTATCATTTCTGGTTTCGTATCGGATGTTTACTGTTTTTATTGACTTTGAGCATTAGCTGCTCTGTTTTCTTGGCAACAGGCACAACTTCCTTGCTCACTGGAGTGTGACGCACTAGCTGCACTGACCGACCATTTTTGAACCAATGCCTCCAAGAAGCAGCAGCTACTCTGCATGACGGACCAAAGAGGCATACCTTGCGGATGACAGGATCGTCAGTAGTGGTCACGGTATGGAAAATGCGCTTGATGCTGCGAAGGGTCTTCTCATTTCTTGTGGTGATGCGGTCAAAGCCTTTGTCATAGTATTCTAGAGCCCCACAGCACTCTCTGAAAGTACAAAGGAAGGATCGTCAAGGTAGAATACTGACTGCCAAAAGCAGAGTAACCAGTTTCTCTGTTTATGGATGGAGTCAGTTTCTTCAAGGCTTTGCTCTTTTGTATCTGCTTTAAAATAACAAGCAGGAGAACTGTTCCATTCTGAATGCTTCTTCTGACAAGAAGGTTTGGATCCAAGATAGGCATTTTTAAATTATCTACAAAAATGTGAGCATATATGTGCATCTTTTGAGCATTAGCGTCTCTCTCTTTTCTCACAGTTCATGTGATCTCTCCCCCCTTTCTGTTCTGATTATGTCTTCATATACAACCTTCACTCAGGAAGGCCTATCTCAGTGTTTTTCAGCAGTAATAACTTCTGACTCTTGATTCTCAACAGAGAATTCACAGACAAAACAAAAAAGGCTTCTTGGGAACACTGAGGAATGAAAATAAAATAACTAATGTCATTATGTTCTTCCCAAGGTGAGATCAAAATCCACCAGGGCAACATGTATTCACCACAACCTGACTTTATGTTGACTAAATCAGAGTTGAGGGACTTGGTCTAGCCTCCAAACAAAACAGCCACAACCAAAACAGTGCTCCATATGCATGCCTACCGCGTCACTTTCCAGTTTCCACACTCATGTTCCTAGCATTCAGTCCTACCTTTCTGCTCATAGTGAACCCTTGGAAGAAATAAAGTAATATTAACTAAAACTCCAGATGTCTGTCTAGAACATAAAGTTATACTGACTGGGAAGAAAAGGGACCCACAACTATAATTGGTTAAAGATGCCCAGACATGGGATACAAGCTTGTGTCTTGGTGAAGACACCATTAATGGCGTCATCAGACAGCACCTAAACAAGGGTACAGTCCATACCCAGCCAGCTCCAGGACCCCAAAGTCACCAACCAACTCAAAGACTTACATATCCTGAGGCTCTGACACTTCCAGATATCTCATCTTCATCAGCCTTGGAAAATCCATCTCCTCCTTCACCTCCCAGTCACTACGAACTTCAACAGAAGAGTCACGAGGCTTCTACTATGCAGGCAGAGGAAGTACAGGCGGACAAAAGGGAGGGAGGAGACAAAACAGCCGGGGTTAAAAAGGGAGTAGGAACTGAAAGGGAGTGAGATGGTGGCACTTCAGGAAATGTGTGAGGCTGGGTGCAATAATATCAGGCAGAGAGAAATCTCACCAGGCTAGAAAGCAGCTTACTTTACCTGTGATTTTTGGTCCCATTTCTGCCTCACTCCAAACTGCTTCTGAAACTTTTTTTGCAGACGCAGCCTGTCCCTGTAATGACATAAAAACCAACAGCAACATCAAGACAGAGGGTCTCTGGCACTCCCAGTTCCTTCACTTGTGGCAAAGATTAGAATTTAAGTTGTAAACTTTGAAGGATATTTGCTGATCTTTTCGGTCCTAGAATGGCTAGAAGCCAGAGTGTAACTCCAGTCAATAATCAGTATAGCCCCATACAACCAAAACTAAAAATGACAGATTACTGGCTCTGGAGTTGGTTGGGGGATCCATTCAGGAACCATAAATTTAGGAAAGATCTCAGCAGAGCATGCCAAAATGCTTGGTTACCAATGTACTTTTTCTGGAGAAGCTATGTTTGTTAAACTAGCTCTGCTCAACAACTGCATCCAAAGACCAAACTGCATGCCCTCTCACAAGCACAGCACACTCACCTTTCCTTCTGCTTGGCACTTTTAGGCAGCGTCTGCAGGTTGAACTGAAGTATGTTCCGGCGGTCCTTGTCTCTCCGAAGGTTCCTCTGAAAGAGGTTGTTTATGTAAACGAGACAGCAAGGCATAATCGATCTCAGAACTGTTTTCTGAAGTCCAGGTGCTGGCAGACAACCCAGCAAAGGATTTCTGTCTGGTAGACATTGGAATGCATGGAATATGCACTCAAACGCATCACTAAATGAGCTCAGAAGCATCATGAACATTACACAAACAGGAACCCAGGGAAAACAAAAGCATTACTTAGGGAGTAAACCTAAGCAGGTATAGTCAGAAGTAGTCCCATGTTATTCAGCCGGGCTTACTTACAGGAAAGTGCTCATAATGTACAGTTACCAAAGTTGCAATCCTAACCCTCCTCCCACACTGGAGAATCAAAACAAACTTTTAAAATAATAATAAATCAATCTTTCAAAGTTTTGCTTGGGATGGCAAAGAAGTAGGTGGGCTTTGGGTCCTGTGTGACATAATGCAAGCACTGCCAAAATCTCCCACTAGAAAACTAGAGGCTCCATTTAGGTAACCTGCTCACTTGTTCACAATAAGCTTTCCTTTATTTTGAAATTATCTAGCCTTGTAATGTTGTAATGGCATCTGCTATGCTCTGCAGCAGATTTTTCAAAAGTTAGCAAGGCCTTTTTCTACAATAGTCTATCTTCAGGACCGTAAGAGCTACTCCCAACTCTCTGCTTCATTGTATCTGATGAAGGGCACTTTGATTCTTGAAAGCTTATAACCCAAAACCACTGTTGATCTGTAAGGTGCTACTAGACTTGAATGTGGCTGTTCTACTGCAGACCAAGATGCCTACCCTCTGAAACGATCCAGCTCCCTAGTGTGCATTTTCTCATGACTATCTCTCAATCACCCCAGCAGATGAATTTGTTTTTCTACTTTGGCATTTGATCAAGACAGCAATAAAGAAGGTTTCCATTGTAAGAATCCAGGCGGAATGGCAACACAGACAGCTGAGACTGCCAGAGCCTTGTCCACAACAAACAGAGAAATGTACCAGCTGTGGCACCCCAGCAGAACTGAGAAAGAAGGTCCGAGTGTCCTGCAATATTTTCCTGGCAATGCTATTTTAAGAACACTTTCAGTGAGTAAGCCCCACTGAACAGATTTCAGTAGGACTCTTGAGTAAACCTGCTTAGGATTGCTCTCAATCACCTTCCAGAGCCCAGTGTCAATAGGAAGACAGCTAATGTGCGACAAGTTCACCATTTCATAATCTCACTCCAACTAATCAGCTAAAAAGAGCAACACTAAACTAGTCTACTCAGAATCCTACTCAGCTCTATTCAACATGGCTTACTGCCAAGAAAATATTCTTAGGATGGCACTGTAAATCCTCTCCTCTGTCACCCCAAGCACAGTAACAGATATGAGGCAAATTCAGAATATTTTGTTAGGAAGCAGTTCAATGCAGGAAAATAAATCTTCAACAAACCCTAACAATACATCAAAGGTGGGCAGCCGTGTTATTCTGTCTGTAGCAGCAGCAAAGAGCAAATGTCCAGTAGCACCTTAAAAATTAACAAAATTTGTGGCAGGAAGGAGCTTCCCTGAGTCACTGCTCACTCATTCAGACCCCTAATGAGACTCTGATCATTAAAAGGGCGGCTCTCAGCTTTGCATGCATCTATCCATCTATCTATCTATCTATCCATCCATCCATCCATCCATCCATCCATCCATCCATCCATCCATCCATCCATCCATCCGGAACAGAGATCTCTGCAAGTGCAGGGGCCAAACCCAAGCTTTTCAAGCAGCCCCCCATCATACCTGCGCAAACCTCATGCGATTCCTCTGGTAGGCAGTCTTCTGTGTCCGTGCCGTGTCCACCAGCTGGAAACTGGTCTCATCTTCCTCATGGAAATAAGCATACTGGCTGCCTCCACCAAACTGGGATGAATACTTATCTGGAAACACAATTATCTCGATCACATCACTATTCAAGATTGAGATTTCCTAAGATTGGAATGGTCATTCTTCTCCAGTACCGAAAAACTGGAGGTGACATACCCAAATCTTATAAAAATGGTGTAACACCACTATGTAATTTTGTTAAGTAATCATGAACCTCCCCACAGAACACAAAACAAAAATGGAAGCTTCCTCTTCTGCAGCTTGAAAAAGGAAAAGCAGCCACATTTCTATAGTGGTCAGCACTGAGATAAGACACCCCCTGGATCTCTCCCTAGCCAAAGTTTCGATTACTACATCAGTGTTTACACAACCAAATCCCAATGGGACTATTTGGTACAACTTGCAGGTATTTGTCAAGCTCGTAATATAATCTTCCCCTTTCAGCACAGCAAAGAAAAGCAAGCACTACCTTACTTACTTGTGTATCGCTTATCTTGATAAGTAGCTCCAGTCCAGTCTGCAACCTAGTCAACAATAAGCAAACATAATAATTGGTCTTTGATTGTTCACAAGATTTCCAACAGAATCACAACGAATGCTCCCTATGCAAGCTCAAGTTCTGAGCTTCTTCAGTCTGAATTTTAACACCAAGCCCTCCTCCTAGAGAGTCAGTGCATATTATACTTGCTAGTGGACCTCTGCTAAAGAGGGCATCCCCATCTCAGTTTCCACAACCTCAGCTGTCAAATGCAGTAGCATAACTCACTGTGGAAATGGCTGGAGTCACAGAAAGTTCCCCTGCCCCTGCTAGACCGCTCTGGGGGCAGTATGGCGACTCTTAATGCAAGAGTAACAGCCCATATGAGGCTGAGCCTACAGAATGCTAAAACCTTGCACTTGGCTCTTCCTTTGGAAAAACCATTTTTGACATCTTAAGAACTCAAGCTGCAGATAAGTAAAAAATAAGGCCCTCTATGTCAACAAATAACCAGATGTTGAAATGCATCTGGTACCTTCCTATGGATTTTTGTATCATATTTGGGGAAATCTGATTTCTGGTCATG
Source organism: Gekko gecko (assembly GCA_029375565.1). NCBI lineage: Eukaryota > Metazoa > Chordata > Lepidosauria > Squamata > Gekkonidae > Gekko > Gekko gecko. The sequence continues at coordinate 42,250,022 of JAPDNY010000005.1, read as the reverse complement.
GCATTTCTCAATAAACTTGTGGAGTTTCAAAAATCATTTTGTAGTGTTTGAAGTATACAGCTGTACCTCTTTATTGAATCTAATGAGCTCGCACTTGTAACTAAGTCCATTTGATATTTAATTAGTTTTAACTGCATTTTATATATTCAATTTAACTACACTTTGATATGCTGCATTAAAGAGGAATTATTTGCCGAATTATCCACTTTGATACAGTACATCAAAACAGTATTCAGTGAGCTTCTTTGATCAACCCTCTTTGTATCAAACAGTCCACGCGATTGCATGTTACAGGGAGAATTCACCAAAGGAATGCCATTTTCATTAGGATCCATGTAACAGGTCATTCCTAAGATTTATACAATGTCCTAAAGGGGTACAGAACTGGAAGTGTCTTAAATCAATATCTGGAGGAGATTGGATTTATACCCCACACTTCACTTGGAGTCTCAGAGCGGCTTACAATCTCCTTTCCCTTCCCCACCCCACAACAGACCCCCTGTGAAGTAGGTGGGGCTGAGAGAGCTCTTTCAAGGACTGCTCTTGAGAGAACAGCTCTGAGAGAACTTGTGATTGACCCAAGGTCACATCAGTAGCTGCATGTGGAGGAGTGGCCGGGCTGCTGAGGCACCAGAGGAAGAGCACCAAAGGCGCGCAAGCCGCTTCCCCGCCACAACCACACAGCATGATGGCAGTTGCTCCAGGAACTGGACTAGTCCCTCCATTCGACCCGACCAAGCCTCATCACTGGGAAGCCTGGGTTGAGGGACTCAAGTCCATGCTGATCTTTTACGAGGTCACCAGCGAGGAAAGAAAAAGAGGTCTCCTCATCGGCTCCTGTGGTCCCGCCATGGTGGAGCTGCGCTCCTAACCACTACACCAAAAAGTTTTTGTAAAAACTTTCCAAAGGTCCTGTTCTTTAACAAGAGCCGTAATATAATTTTTATAATATAAAACACATTTACTTGGCACTAACTTAAAGTTCAGTTCCTTTATTTAAACTTGCCATGCAATGTTCTAGCAAGCTGACTCCAGAGCTGACATGAACCATCCATCTACACAGTGAGGTCAGCAAACCAATACAAACTATCAATTAACAATGACATTTCATGTTGCAGTTAACTCTCTAAATGCTGGCATGTCTGTACTGTCCTTCACAAAACCTTTGTCCACCTTAAGTGGCTCTTCTGTTGGAGGAAGCTTCAAACTTTGCTCAATAGAGAGGCAAGACAGCAAGAGAAGATGGGGGACAGCACAGATACAGTATTATCATTTCTGGTCACCGCAGCAGTGACACTCTAGGAGTTTCCCCAATCTCTATAGTCTATACAATGGAGTTCAGGGAATTCCTAGTGCATTGCTTGACAGGGTGAAGTCACTGCTGAGTCTTCACTCAAAAGTGGTGTCACATGCAGTTCCCCTTTCCCATGCCCCTGCACCCAAAAGCACAGGCCTGACAATTCTAGGTATGACCCACCCCTATAATTATGTGATATGGCTTCATTTCAGTCATTTTTAAAACTCTGTTGTGTGAACAGCGCCTTAGAAACTGAGGTGTGAATTCCTGCAGCATTTGATAAGAGAACACTGTCAAGAGCAGTGCAGTAACTGACTAGCGGCATGTTATGCAGCAGCATAAATGGAAACACAGACATCTTGGGTAGAAAAATACATCAAGTACAGTTAACCGGAGCTGCCCTGCTAAGTACCTTTCCCAGCCGATCCCCTTTACTGAATGGCTGATAAGGCATGTCTTTGAACTGCTCAGGAACAGCACATGGACCCCATCCTGAGGGATTGTCCTGAATCACAGGTGTCATGAATTTTGCCATCTTCTATAACTCTAGGGAGAAAACAGGTGGAGGAAAAGAAATTCCAGTGAATTAATTGTAGAGCAGCTGATACTGCTTTTCAACAATTAAGAATAAATGGAAATGCTGGAAAAAGTCACCTTGGAAACCACCCCCCCCAAAACAAACAAACAAACAAACCCCAGTTATGATTCAATCTTTATACTCAAGGGTATCTTTAAATGACTGACAGATACTGAGGAATTAACAGAGAATGAAGTATGCCCCTGTATCTCTATTCTCTCTTGGAGCAGATACAGGGAATGTAATTCCTAAAACTGGGCAAAGCAGTCTACTGGGTTCTTTTAGATTCACATCTCTCTTTCAGACTACATCATTCCTCCAATGAGTTCTGGGTGGTGTACATTTCTCTATGCTTTTTACCATCACAACAAACTTGGGTTATAGGTGGAGCTCAGAGATATTGATTGACCCAAGATCATTCAGTAAGTTCCATGACTGAGAGGAGATTTGAGTCTTGGTCTCTTCCTCAGAATTTCAATCAGAATTCAATGCAATATTACCTTTCTAGCTCTCATAGCCATAAAAAAATCTTTGATGTTCCACAATTTTCAGTATTTTAGATTTGCACGACCACAGCAGAAGAACAGATTGCAATATGTAAAATCTAGAGTCAATGCACCTTTTAATTTCTGTCTTTGGCAGACCATACTTTTATGACTTATTTTTATTCCTGAAATCTAACTACTGAGACTGCAATTTAATGACTTAAAGACTACCATTGGAAGTATTACACATCACCTTACACCAGAACCTGTTCAACTTCTACAAATGTCATGTATCCACCAAAAAACAATGCAAGCAGAAACTCTCCAGAATTTGCTCTATTCATGCAGTGTTTATACTCAATTATATGCCCACATATGAAAATTAATCTCAGACTTCTGGTTGAAAAGGTACAAAACCAGTCACATTCCCAAATCTCTGCATACTTCCAGCCAGTGTTCCTCTAAGCTGAGTTAGTGTGAGCTAGCTCACAGTTTTATAGCCTGCAGCTCACAGATTTTTGTCTTAGCTCAGGAAGGATGGTTCCAGAGCTAACTAATTTATGCAGTACTGCTCACTCACAACTTTAATGCCAGTAGCTCACAAAGCAGAATTTTTGCTCACAAGAGTCCACAGCTTAGAGGGAGCACTGCTTCCAGTATGAATTTATTTAAAGACTATATTCCACGCCTATAAGATCTGGTGTCACAAAACTATAAGAAATCAAAAAGATTCATCCGGTTTCTTCTAAATACATAAGCAAAATTCTCAATCTAAATTAGGGACTAAGAACTGAGGCTCTTGCGTCAGATAGCACACAATTCTCAAACAGTCTAATTAAAATATCATCCCACCCCTGCAGTTATTATCCCCAAGTAGTAATTCCAGAGTAGTATTTTTAGACAGTAATCTTGTGATTTCTTACAGAAGAAGCTTTTATTCTAGCAAAACTTTTGTGGACTACGGCTTTAGTCTGTGAAAGCCTCTGTCAGAATACTAGCTAGTCTTTCAGTTTTACTTGTTTAGGTACTTATGCCCCCCTTTGCTCTCCAATGGGTACACAAAGTGATTTACATCACCCCTCTCCCATTCTATTTTCACAACAACCATAAGTAGTAGGGTTAGGCAGAGGCCGTGATTAGCCCCAGGTGAGCTTCCATAGCAGACTGAAAATTCAACCTTTCTCCTTCAGATCCTAGGCCACATACTCTAACTACTAACCACGCTAACTCTCCTGTTCACCACCCCGTGCAACTCTTTTATTGTGAGTCAACCAGTGAACAGATTTTCACTTTTTGGGCACGAAGAATATGTTGGCGGGCTACTAGCAGATGGGTCCCCAAATTTGCAGAATTGTTTAGGGAACGCGTCAGTATAAACCGCCCGGGACTCTTAGCAATTTAGACCCTCACTAGTCGGGCTAAGGCAGGTTTCCCCAAAAAGCCCAGGACGCGGACAGATACAGCACTCAGTCCACGCATTTCGTGAGGTGGCCCATTAATGTATTACTAGTCTAGGGGGCGTGGATCACGGGAGCCGCGGCAAGGAAGACCAAACAGGAACCTGCCTGAGGTAAAGACCCTGATCCGCGCAAGGACCGGGGCCTCGCCTCAGACTCCAGGGCACTCCCTTCACTTGAAAGGCGGCGGCCGAGTTTTTGGAGGCCCGCCTGGCGCCCAGAGACAGCGCGACTGGACCAAATGAGGCGAACGAGGAGGACGCCTGCGTCCCTGGCCCAGCCCCAGGCCCCCGTCTCACCTATGCGACCCACGCGGGCCCCGATGGCGACGGATTCGGCCCGCGAGGGGCACGGGACAGCTTAGGAATCACGCCCGACAGAGAGACCAGCAGCTTCCGGCCCGGCTTCTCTGCGATGACACCATCGCGCCGCGCCGCGCCGCGAGCTGTCGCAAAAGCTGCGGTACGTCACGTGTCGGCCGTAAAAGAAAATGGCTTAGTTTACGAAGGAGCTCTTTCTGTGTGTGCACAATGCTGCCTTGTATACGGCTCAAAATAACAAATAGCTGGGGTTACAGTTGTACGCTTATTTAGGGGCGAGGACGTTTGAACACACTGGGACTTAAAATGGGCATGGGTAGGATGCAACGCCCATGCCACGGCAGCCATTACCAGCCCGAGGGGCGTTAGCTCTGTATAGGCACCCGCGTGGATGGAGAAAGTTGGGGTAACCGCACTGTGTTTTGTGCGTGCTTTATCACAGGCGGGGAATAATAGCTGTCTGCCAGTACTAGCCCTATCTGAACCTGTGCAAGGATAGCAAAGCGTGTAGCAGTCGCAAGAATTTTTTTTTAACTGCAAAAGCTATTTCCCCCCCTGCCTTCTTAAATGGAAAAAAGCCCGGAGAGAAAAGCTGTCTCTGCTCTAGCATGGACCCCCACACCCTCTGAGTAGCTTATTATTTTTTTGTGGACCATCTGTTGTTTTATCAGAAGGGATAAACATTAGGGAGCAGGCGCTGTTCAAAGAACAGGAACATAACAAAATCCACTCTTGCATTTGAAATGAAAATGGCAAAAGCTTAAAAGCAAATTTCAATCAACCAGCTTTGGCAAATTCATCCAAATAATGTTTTCATGGTTCCAAAGAAAAGGCATAGTAGCATTTTCTGACCCCTTGTCAAGTACAAAAACACTTCCATGATCATTCAATTGCTGTGATGCTCTTCATTTTATACAGAAGTTCCCCCAGAAGTATTGAGACTTTTCAGTTTAGAAAACAGGAACTACTAAGGGGAAACATGATAGAGGTTTATAAATTATGCATGGAGTGAAGAGAGTTGACAAAGGCCGATTTCCCACAAGCCTACTCCGTGCTCGCTCTTCCCTTTTGCCCTGATGGTTGTGTGGCCTCGCAGTTTCAAGCAATTTCCCCCACTGTCTACTCAATCCTGTTTTTTGAGGATTGAGTAGATGTGGGGAAAATCACGGGAAGCTGTGGGGCAAAATGCAGGGGCACAGCAGCTTGTGTGAAATTGACACATACAATTGGGGGAAAAGGGAAGGGTAAGTGCGGAGCAGCGCTTGTGGGAAATCGGCCAAAGATAATTTTTTTCTCCATCTCCCAAAATACTAGACCTCGAGGGCATCAAATGAAACTGATGGGCAGTGGGTTCATGATGGATAAAAGGAAATACTACTTTACACAGGATCTACAGCAGACATTTTTGCAACTACAATATCCTCCTGATAAGGTGAGAAAGATTGGAAAGGCCAGAATGATACCCAAACAAGCCTGTTATGTCCACTGACCGCTACTAGGTACCAGCAGCCTTTACCAGAGCTTGACTCTCAGTGACAATAGGGACTAGGATCCTGAAACCTCAAGAGGGCACCAATAGGAACCTTGGCGGGAAGTTTAAACCCACCAATGGGACCTGGGGGTGGTCCACAGGGACTGTATATAGTTGGCCATTGGGCTGGTATTCTCTGTTCTGTTGTGTGTGCTAGTAAACTATGAGCTAACAATCACGCTGTGTCCTGGTTCTTCATGCATCAAACTACACAACAATGGCGACGAAGGTGGGATCCCCGCTGAGCTGGCTGGGCTGCTGAGGCACCAGGGGAAGAGCAAGCCACTTCCCCGCCACAACCACACAGCACGATGGCAGTCGCTCCAGGAAACAGACTAGTCCAGGGGTGTCCAAAGTTTTTTTGGTGAGGGCCAAATACAGAAAAATAAGCAAAGGCCCGGGCCACACACAAGAGGTGACATATTGACACATGATTACTGTGTGTATTTCTAACTCACCTATAATGTGAAGAACATTGCTCTCAGTGGGAGCAGTGATGCTGTTCTTTGGATTGAAGGATGGCTGGGATGTCAGGAGAAAGTTTGGTGGTTGAGACACGAAGGACTTCACAGAGATGGCTATCAGTCATTCTGGATCTCAGTCTGCTTTTGTTCTGATTTAACAGAGAAAATGTTTGTTCACATATGTATGTTGAGCCGAACAGGCTCATCATTCTTTTTGCGTGGCGTCTCATCAGAGGAAACTTGGCATGATCCAAACTCTGATAGAAGTCAGGGAGGGAGAGAAGCTGATGTTGACTCTTCAGAGAATCATCACATTGCATTTCAATCAGTTCTAACTGCAGACTCTCCTCCACTTCTTCTGCATTCACCAGGAAGGGGTCGAGAACAGCTTGATTTGTTTTTCAATGACAGAAAAATCTTGAAAACGCTGGTTGAATTCTGTCACGAGAGATGTAATTACAGAAGCATATTTCTCCTTTTTAGCAGAAAGGTCTGCCTTTGGAAAAGTAGACTTGATTTCAGACAGCGCAGGGAAGTATGCAGCATTAAAGCTTCGTAGTTGTGTCTCAAACAGGCGGAGCTTTACACAGAAGGCTTTCATGTGCGCATACAGGTGTGACACCAGCTGTTCTTTGCCTTGTAGGTTCTTGTTCAGTGTATTCAGATGATGAGTGAGATCAACTAAAAATGCCAGGTCTGCCAGCCACAGAGGGTCACTCAGTTCATGAAGAGGTCGGCCCTTCTCTTTCAAAAACTTGTCGATTTCTGATCTCAGTGAATAAAACCGCTGCAGCAAAGAGCCGCGGCTGAGCCAGCGCACATCAGAGTGGTAGAGTACATCCCCGTATTCAGCATCCACGTCAGATAAGAAAGCTTGAAATTCCCTGTGGTACAGTCCTCTAGCTCGAATTATGTTGAGAGTTTTTACAACAGTGTTCATCACATCGCCCAGCTGGACAGTCTTGGCACACAGTGCTTCTTGGTGGATTATACAGTGCATCCTAACAGCCTCACCTCTGCTCTCTTTTACCTTGATGCACACCATGGATACCATTCCTTTGCGCTCACCCGTCATGGCCGGAGCTCCATCCGTTGTTACTCTACAGAGCTTGTCCCATTTAAGCCCCATCTTTTCAACTGCCTCTGACACAGCGTCAAAAATATTTCCACCCGTCGTTGTGCCTTTTAGGCTCATCATATCAAGCAGCTCCTCCGTACAGCAAAAGTTATCATCGACTCCCCGCAAAAAAATTAAAAGCTGTGCGGTGTCTGTGGCGTCTGTGCTCTCATCGCATGCTATCGAGTAAAAATCAAAAGCACAAGCTTTCTCTCTCAGCTGAAGTTTCAGGTTAGCTGACAAGTCCTCGATTCTCCGCACCACTGTATTTCTGGATAAGCTCACGTTGTTGAAATCCTGCACTTTTTCCGGGCACATTACTTCTGTGACTTTGATGAGGCACTGCTTTATGAAATCACCGTCTGAGAACGGTTTGCCATGCTGGGCAATAAGTTGTGCGACTTCATAGCTTGCTGCTGTGGCGTTTTCCTGTATTTTGTTAGCACGAAAAAAAACTGTTGTTGAGCTTGCAGGCTAGCTGCCATTTGCTTGAATTTCTGTGCTTGTTCGGCACCTGTGTACGATGCGTAGCTCTGATGCTTGGTCTCATAGTGCCGACGGACATTATACTCTTTCATCACGGCAACATCTTCATTGCAAATCAAACAGACACACTTTCCGTTGATTTCTTTAAAGAAATATTCATTTTCCCACCGTGTTTGAAATCTTCTACACTCACTTGCTATCTTGCGTTTCTTCGATGCTGCCATTTCTGGTGACTCGTGGTAAATATTTTTCTTTGCTTAATTTTGTTTAGTGGAGAAGCACCTTTTCTGTGACTGGCTCCATCTAGTGTTGAAACTGAGAAGTGCAACAGAGTTGAGCTCAAGCGCCATGTGCGGGCCATATTCAATTATATTTTCAGAATTTGCTGCGGGCCAATAAAAACTGACCCGCGGGCCGCAGTTGGCCCGCGGGCCGTAGTTTGGACACCCCTGGACTAGTCCCTCCGTTTGACCCGACAAAGCCTCATCACTGGGAAGCCTGGGTCGAGGGACTCAAGTCCATGCTGATCTTTTACGAGGTCACAGCGAGGAAAGAAAAAGAGGTCTCCTCATCGGCTCCTGCGGTCCTGCCATGGTGGAGCTAGCTTGCAACCTGGCTGCTTCCCCCAACCAAGCTGGCTGATGCCTCGTTCGAGGACATAATTGAGAAGCTCCAGGCCCATTTCATTCCCTGGCCATCAGAGATTGCGTGCCATGTGGCTTTCCACTCCCAGCAACAGCAACCATGGGAATTGATCACCGCATACCTGGCTGAGCTCTGCTGGCTCACCTTGAATTGCACCTTTGGGCCCCAACTTGACACAGACCTCCAGGACAGACTTGTTTGTGGGCTGAGCAATTAGAAGCTCCAATGGCGGATCCTCGAGGATGAAACATGCTGCCTCGCATCCGCCCTTTCCACCGCCACTGCCTGGGAGAGGAACCATCCCTCAACCGCGACCGCTGTGCACCAGGTGAACCTCGACCAGGTTGACCCAGACCAGGAGGAAGTCCACCGCACTCAGCAATTCACCAGATGCCAGGATCCAGTGCCAGCAACTCGCTCCATTCCCCTTGATAAGCCGGGTCACCAGGAATGTGCAAGTTGTGGGGATAAGCACAACCAGAAAATCTGCTGGTTCTGGGATGCCAAGTGCCACAGTTGCAGCCGCTCGGGGGACACTGCAAGAGCCTGCCGTTCCCGGGGGTCCAAAGCCCAGCCGGCACTACCACAGCCCCACCGAAAAGCAGCCGCTCACCACAAGGAAGACAAATCCAAGGAAGAGCTCTACCTCCTCGCAACCGACCCAGCCAAACAGGTACTGTGGCTTCCAAGCCAGTCCTCTGTCCCGAAGATCCAGGTCCAGGTCCAAATAGAGGGGTCCCCCTGCACCATGGAGCTCGATTCCGGCTCTGCCGCCTCCATTATCTTGGAAGTGACTCTTAAGAGACTCTGCCCCGGGGGGGCCCCGCCTGCGCCCCTTTACCCTTACCCTAACAGACTTTCAGAGGAACCGTGTTCCAATAAAGGGTGTGGAGAGTTTTCGAGTCCAGTACAAGGGGTTTGATGGTCACTTGGACTTAATTGTAGTCATGGGGGACCTGGTCAGCCTCCTTGGCCATGTGTGGTTTGCCCCTTTGGGAATATCGATAGAAGGGGTACCGCTCTGCATCTCACAGGACTTCCGCGAGGTCTGCAATAAGTTCCCGTCCATTTTTGACTGTACCCTAGGTCATTATACAGGCCCCCCAGTGTCGCTGCAACTCGACCCAAACGTGGCCCCCATCTGTATGCGCTTCAGGACGGACTGTCTCACGGGGCAGATTAATCTAATTTCTGTACACTGAGGACAAGCAAGTCCTAGGTTACAAACTGAACTCTCCAGTGCAAGAATAAGATGTATTTCTTCCTTTAGGAGGTGCTTTTGGCACAAGAAAAGAGAAAGGTTTCAGTTTTGATTTTGCATGTAGGTGGGTATACTGGCACTCAGGCTTCACTAGGCCTCAAAGCACTGGAAGAAAATACAGAGCAACAAAAAGGACCTGAAAGTATATACTTAATTTAAAAAGGTAAGAATTTTCATTTATCTGATTCCAGAAAACTGAATAATTTAGCTACATTAGTTTATCTTTATAACCTTTGTGTAAATAATATTTAATTACTACTAATCTGGTTCTTAAGGAGCTGCAGTGGCTCAAGTAGTTAAGACGCTGAACTGCAGGCTGTGGAAGGTCAGTAGTTCAGCAGTTCAAGACCCGTGAGTGCCGCATGACGGGGTGAGCTCCCGTCTCTAGTTCCAGCTCCTGCCAACCTAGCAGTTCGAAAGCAAGAAATTGCAAGTAGATAAATAGGTACCATTTCGGTGGGAAGGTAACAGCGTTCTGTGCGCCTTGGTGTTTAGTCATGCCGGCCACATGACCATGGAAATGTCTTCGGACAGCGCTGGCTCTTCGGCTTTGAAATGGAGATGAGCACCACAACCCTAGAGTCGGATTTGACTGGCTTTCGAGCAAGGGAATCTTTACCTTAATCTGGTTCTTCCCCCCACCCACAACCATAGATTAGTGTCTTCTTGAAAACTAACCATAGTCATATTTTATGTTCCTAAAGTAACAGAATGACTTTCAGTCTGGAAAAAAAAAAGAAGTGCTAATGTAGCATTTTTTCAATTTTTCCAAAAATTTCCGTTTCCCCCTGGAAAAAACAGAAAAAACCTGGGTTTTTTTCCTGAGTTTCAAAATCTCTGGAAATTTTACATCTCTACTCCCGGATGCAACTGGATTCCCTCCCCCTTTTCACTGCTTTCATGCCCTCATGATCCAGTCTTTCTCAGTAGGAAAACAATGTGAGCTATTTTAGAGGAGGAATAACAACAAGCCAGTGAGGTGGGTTAGACTGAAAATGTGTGTCCAAACCAAATTCACCCCCTTTGTAGGAAGCTGCAGTTATTTCTCTGAGGAACTGTATAGTTTTGTAGACAAACACATGGACTTCAGTCCGTGTTAGGATGCCTTCTCATGTTCTTGACCAGCACATGAAGCAACCTATATAAGAACATAAGAGAAGCCAATGTTGGATCAGAGCAAAGGCCCACCCAGTCCAACACTCTGTCACACAATGGCCAAAAATACCAGGTGCCACTGTGGCACTGAAAGGTAGCAATGCCTAGCCATTTCATGTTTTCCCCTGGGTCCTAGGCTAGAAACACTGAGCACGAGATTTCTGTAATAAATGTCAATAAATCAAAAGTAGGTTTGCAACTTATACACACCTGAACAGCATACTCAAGATTGCTACAGCACAGACAGTTTGATACAATAATTCAGAGCAGAGGTGTCAGTTATCAGAGACTATCAGAGACAAAATATTGCAAGAGTGCTAGTGTTTTAAGCATATTTTATTTAAAGTGTAAAAAATCTTTAAATGTGTTTCTCTGTGTCCTTTATAAAGTTTATATCTCCGCTACCTGGCATTACATTTTATGACACACGTGGCCCGGCCTGACAAGGTCTCATTTATGTCAGATCTGGCCCTCATAACAAATGAGTTTGACACCCCTGCTTTAAATGCTTTTGGGGAGAAGTAGAGACTGAGTGCCTCCACTCCAAGCTGCAAATTCACGGCTTGGAGTGCATGCACACAACGCCTCCCCACTTCTTCCCAAAAGTCAGGAGGCCTTGGGAAGAAGTTGGGGGCTGGGCCCTGGGTGGTCCAACTGCAGCTATGGTCCTGCTCCTGGGTCTTTCACTGTTGAGCCAGCTCTAACAAACCTTACTTTTGTTAGAGCCAGCGTGGTGTAATGGTTAAGAGAGGCAGACTGTAATCTGGAGAACCAGGTTTGATTCCCCACTTCTCCACATGAAGCTTGCTGAGTGACCTTGGGCCAGTCAGGGTTCTCTCAGAACTCTTTCAGCCCCAGCTACCTCCCCTGAGCCAGTTTGGTGTAGTGGTTAAGTGTGCGGACTCTTATCTGGGAGAACCGGGTTTGATTCCCCACTCCTCCACTTGCACCTGCTGATGTGACCTTGGGTCAGTCACAAGCTCTGGCGCGGCTGTTCTCTCAAGGACAGTTTGTGTTAGAGTTCTCTCAGCCCCACCTACCTCACAGGGTGTCTGTTGTGGGGAGGGGAAGAGAAAAGAGTTTGTAAGCCGCTCTGAGATGCCTTTGGGCAGTGAAGGGCGGGGTATAAATCCAATCTCTTCTTCTTCTTCTTCTTGTGAGGAGAGGAAGGGAAAGCAATTTAAGCCACCTTGAGACTCCTTAGGGTAGAGAAAAGGAGGGTATAAAAACAACTCTTTGGCTACTACTTTGATCTTGATCAAAGGAGAAACTGCCAATGGATGCTCTGTCTGCAACCAATATGGAGTGGGGGAGGAGCTAAACTCCACATTTCTTTGCCCCTTTTAACAAGCTTTTTATTTCACACCAGAGAAGGGGAAACATAAGATAAACCCTGATGGATCAGACCAATGGCCTATTTAGGCCAGCATCTGTTTCACACGGTGGCCAACCAGTTACTCTGGAGGACAAAGAACAGACTATAGAGGCAGAGGCCTTCCCCTGATGTTGCCTCCTAACACTGGTATTCAGAGCTGTATTTCCTCTAACCTTGGAGGTTCCATTTATTCACCATGGCTGGTAGCCATTGATAACACCAATCCTCTTCTTACAGGGGCTACTGTAAGCTCTTGAAGGATTGGCTACATTAGGGGCGTGTCGCCTAATATGCAAAGGAGTTCCTGCTACAAAAAGAGCCCTGATTTTGTTAGGGCTCTCCCTGACTCTTTTGCTATGCAACTATCTCAGTGGGGGGTTTCCCAAGAGGATCATATCACACTTGAGAAATGGAGCCAACAAGGGCTTGAGGTCTGGAGTTGTTTTGGAGTGATAGAATATGAATTCTTCACATCTTGTATGGTCCGTGGAATTTCATTCCTTGTCACATCATATAAAACGCATTACCTATAAACACTGGCATTTGATGCAAGATATATCCAGTTGTGAAATCCCACCTTGTGTGGGATTTCATAGGATGGTCAATCTTAAGGACAAATTGCTCCATACAGATATCTAGGAGTGTCCCTCCAAACAAAATCATGTTACAGGGCATTGTAGATAGAGTCATTGTTTGTGCTGTGCTCAGTCTGTTAAGATAAAGGATTTTTTCAATACACTTGACAATAGATGATACAATTTCAAACAATATACCAATTGTAATTCAAGCCAAGTAGTCTATATTATTTCATGTATTTGTACGTTAATGTATGTGGGACAGACCACTAGAGCCCTCTATGTGAGAATTTCAGAACATAAAAGAAAATTCAAACTGGATCCATGGAGGCTTCCTGTAGTGCACATTTTTCATGATATAAACACAGAGCATTAGAGTTATTATTTTTTTGCTTCAGAAGCATTTCAGACTTCTTTCTTTAAACACCTAAATATAAAGCAAGTCCTTTTAAGGCACTAGGATTTTTGGATTCACAGTTTAAAATGATAGGATGGAACTTCTAGTTTTCTTACAGCCTCCTGGTTTTCTGTGTACTTAAATATATGTGTGCTTTCAGGATGGGAGTTACAGGTTTTTGTGGTGTTTGTCTCTAGCACCATGACACTTTAAGGTTCAGGATCAGAGAACAGCTGTTAAATACCAACTGTATCTTCTTTAGGTCTTTAAAAAGCTTGCTGCAGCCTTTCTGAGTGATTCATTCTTTGTAAAAGAAGATTGTAGGGTAATGATCTTTTCCACAGGGCTTTTTTCAAACTTTGTGGAACTTGGAGATTAATTAATATGAACATTTTTTAATGTCTGTTGTTGAAGGAGGAATGCCTCACAATGAAAAACATTGAGACCTGCTTGATAAAATCCTGAAGCATACAAATATATGAAGTATACAGGGGCCCATGAGAACTGTGGGGGATGGGCTTCCGGTTTTCGGCAACTCGTGACAAGACGCTCTCCGTTGAGCTCTGATGGGGGCGGCTTGGATTGGAGCAGCAGGGAGGGGGTTTGGCTGGTTCCACCCCCCCCATGAAGCTCTTGGAGGGAGCTTCTAGCCTGGAGTGTGGAGGAGCTGCTCCCGAAGTTGCAGCTTGGGGAAGTGAGCTTCTTTAGCTCCGTAAGGACCTGCTGCCTGAGGCCAGTAATGGCGCCCAGAGACGTTGCCAGAGCATGCAAGGAACTAAGAAAGCAATTTTTCTACCTGATGACTGAGCGAGACAATGAAGCAAGCAAAAGTGAGTGATGTCCCAAAAAGAAACATAACTTAAAAGAGGGTGAAGGTACAGCGAACTAGCAAAGTGTTACAAAACGAAATGGCATGGAGCGAGGGGAGGGGGGAAACCTGAGGCGGAAGAGCCCTCCCCAGTAGCTGAATTGTAGCGATAGCTGAGAGCAAGCTGTTAAACCTCACCTTATCTTAGCGACGGAACTTCGGGACTGAATTCCATGCATTTGGAATTTCTTTGAACTTTCTTTGGGAACTCTTATCTAACTATAAACAATGACCCAGTGAGCTGGGAAAATGGCGTCTGGGGGCAGAGGTAGCACCAGAAACGCCAGTACCGCGTCACCAGTCACAAGACAGGAAGATACCAGCGATTTGACTAGCAAAATTTCTGAAGCCCTGCGCCCCCTGATGGATCAGATGATGAACCTCAATCAGAAGTTCAACAGTTTACAAAAAGGCCTTAAAGAGACAGCAACAAAATCTAAGAAGATGGAAAAAAAGACTGGAAAAATGGAGATGAAGAAAAAGAGATGGATCAAAGGATGGACATTGCTGACAAGGAAAGGGCATCTGCAAAACAAAATTTACTTCAACTTCAAATGGAAAGATCTTTATATGTTTTAAGATTTTAAGGGGTCCGTGAGAATAAGGATGAAAACTTAAGAGAAATTTTGAGCGCAGCACTGGCCCCCTTGATTAATACTAAACCTGAGACTTTAAAAATGGACATTTACATGATATACAGGACATACTCAGAGTTTGTAAAAAAAAAAAAATAACCCCCCCAGGAGAAATTTATGTAAAATTCGCAGAAAGAAGCACAAGGGACTTAATTCTTAAAGCATCAATGGTGACAAAGATTAAAATCCAAGAGGAGGAGATAAAAGTTCTGAAAGACATTCCATATGAAATTCGAAAAACAAGACACCAATAAAAAAATTACAGTATTTCTACAAAAGAACAATGTCCAATACAGATGGCTAATCCCAGAAGGACTCATTTTTAATTTCCAGGGAAAGAAAGAAAAGATTGACTCTTTAACAAAAGCGGAAATATTCTTGAAGCATCATAAATTGTTGACAAAGAAAAAGAATGGAGCAGAGGGCGAGAGGGCATCGGAGACAACAGAGGATATCAGCGAGTACCAAAAGACTGGTTCAGATAACTCTTCTTCCTCAGATACCTCAGATACTTTGGTATCTCTGGGAGAAATTTTTGGCTCTGACTTTGATTCTGATTTAGGTGCTGCTGTGCCCAAAGCTATGAAGGTCAAACTGCTGTGGCAAAAGAAGAAGAAGCATAAGGATAAGAAGTCTTCTAAATAAAGTTCTCAGATTCTCTACTTGTATAATTAAACATTATGTTTTGAAGCCATAGTATTTTTAGTTAAGGCTTTTTGGACTCCCCCCCCTTTTTTTAAGCAGCGTAGAAAGGAACCTAGGTAGAAAAAGCTGAAATCACAGTTAATGTATAATAGAGCCTTGTTACTCTTAGTGTTTTAGTGTTTGTATGTAGAGTGTTAGTCTATGTAGTGTTGTAGTATGTGTAGTTTATAAAAGAAAAGCAATAAAAACTTTTATTAAAAAAAAAGAATTGTTGGGGATGGATTTTCCCCAGGGTGCCCAACTCCAGTATCACTGCTTTCATGGTGGTGGCAGCTCCTGTGATCCTACCCAACCCCAGCTTTGCCACAGTGGTGGTTCCTGACCAGTCCACCCAACCCTAGCTTCAACGACTCAGTGACCCAGGTGCAGTGGAGGAGTACGAGCTTTGTCTACACTTGTGCTGACAATGTTCTTGTATTTGGGTGACTTAAATTCCCCCTACGTTTTTCCCAGTTTTCAGATTTTTCTGAAAATCTGGGGAGTCCCCTAAGTTTCCTGAAAAAATCTGTCTTTTGTCACTAAGGCCCTGATCTATGGATTTAAGTATCTACAGATTGGGCCACACTTGACGTACTAGAATATACAAGGGGAGACCCACGGTACTCACAGGGGGAATCCCTCCCCCCCAATGCTGCAGATTCCCTCCTTAGGGCTCAGTGGAGGTGCCGGGAGATTTGGGGGGGAATCCCGTATCCCCTCCCATTGCCGAGGCTGGTAAAGCTCCAGGCACGCCCCATCTGCAGCGGCTGCCAGCATCCTTCACTGCTGCATCCAGGTCTGCAATGGCAGCTGGCGTCCTCTGCTTCTGCTTGGGTTTGCAGCAGCTGCCAGCAACTACTGCCACCATGCCCAGGCCTGGAGCACCCTTCTCTACAGTGGCTGCCAGTCATGTTGGGCAGCAGCCGCTGTAGCCCCAGCTGTTGCAGAGAAGGATGTCAGCCACCACTCTGGACCTGGAGCAGCAGCCAGTATCCTCTGTTGCAGCTGGGGCTGCAGCAACTTCTGGTGCCCTCCTCCTCCATGCCCAGGCCCACAGCAGTTGCCGAGCTGGAATGGTTCCCTGACCACACAATTCTATTTTGAGGAGCCGTAACTCAGACATCATATATGCAATCCTCACAAAACTTGGAGGTCAGGTAGTGGTGAGACAGCCAGAGATCCCTTGCAAGTTTGGTATCTCTAGCATACAGGGGTGTGTGTGTTTTCTACCTCATCACAAACCTCATGAACCAAACCAGTTCATTTAGTCCCTAAAAGTTTGTGATGGTTCATGGTTCACGAACTGGGTACACCATGAACCACGAACCATCACAAACCACATTTTCCTGGTTCGTGCCCATCCCTATTGAATACCCAGCTTTCTTCTTCTTTTTTAAAGTAAAAAGTGTGGCTCTTTTCGTTACAGAGATATATGGGGAAGTTTCCATTTATATCTCTGCAATGAAAAGGGCTAAAGATTTCTGATTTAAAAAACATGAAAGCTGAATATTCAGAAGAACCAGTAGGTCATGGCAACAGATCATTATAATGTTGTTGTGCAATAGTAATTACTAATTTACAAATAGTCTGGAAAAATCCTCTTACGGTGTGGCATGGGAAAGATGCAGGGGAAACAGTGGCTGATGGAGGAACATATGCACAAAATTTGCATGTGGACTCTTCACTGTCAGTACAGATTTGCAGTGGTGATGGAGAATCCTCACTGAATGGATGCAGCCCAATTCTGAGTCAGACCTTTTGTCCGTCAGACCTACTAAAGCCAACTTTGATTTGCAGAAGATTGCCAAGCTAGGCCTTTCCCATCCCTGCTATCTGAGATCCTTGAACCAGAGATGTTGAACTCATGATCTTATGCCTGCAATGCAAGAACTCTCCCACTGGATTAAAAGTCCCTTGGGCCAGGTTTATCTGGGGAGAGGGACTGAATGTGAAATCAGTTGCAGTCAGTAATGCTGATGTGCCCTATGATTCTGTAACTGGCCAAGATGAACCTTTTTACTCACAGCTCTAAAGACCTGAAGGACAAGCTCATAAACAGTCGTAGTGATAAAAGAAAGAAAATACCACAAGTCAGACACTTAGGGTTACCAGTCTCCAGATGGGGCCTGGAGTTCTCCCAGAATTCCAACTGATCTGCAAACTACAGAGATCAGTTCCCCTGGAAGAAATGGAAGCTATGGAGGCAGACTGTGCTATCAGATCCCTACTGAGCTCCCTCTGAACACAAACTCCACCCTGCCCTGGCACTGCACCCAGATCTCCAGGAATTTTCCATGCTGGAGTTGGCAACATTATTCAGATGGGGCAACCAAAGTACAGGATGATTAAGCACCTTGGCTGTGACCACCCAGGATGTTCATATTATTGGAACCGTGCCCACGTGTCCTGATTTTCTAGCTTCAAAGCACGTCTTCTCCTGCTTTCTATGCAGCTGTGATTCTCACCTAATTAATCCGTTGCAACCATCTCATCCATTCCCTCTCTAGTGTCAGTATTCATCCTCACCTCCCTAATGTGTTCTAAATACTCTGTTGTGCCTACCTTGAAAAGGGAGGACTAGGGAAATTATAGGCCTATTATCTTAATTTATATCTTTGTGGCCTGATTAATGCAATTTTTTAAAAAATCAATTTGTGAGTGTCTTAAAAAAACCCAGAGTGATTACTAGTAGGCAATATTAATTGATTAATGTGAAATCATGCCCAATCAGCCTAGTTTGCTTTAAAAAAAACACCTGGATGACAAGTTGGATAGATGAGAATATTTCAGCAAGGTTTTTGACACATGAACTGACGGTTATACAGTTGACACGCTGGGTGCTCTCTTTCCCCGGAAAGGCAGGGAAAGGGGAGGAGAGAGTCAACAATTCAGCCTCTCCAGCTTCACTATTTCTGTCAAGGAGGGCGTAGCTGAGGGAGTCCATATAAACATGCAGAACTGAACTGCTTTTTACATCATGGACATTTACACATTAGTCGGCTTTAAAATACATTGAATCCCTTGATGTGAATGGAAAGAAAAGATAATGGAAAGCTGCATCAGCTCCAGACAAATAGGGAAGGTTTTACAGATCCAAACAATGTAGCATGAAAGCTAGCCTAAGGAATAAAATTCAAAAGAATTAAATTCTCAGTTCTTCATATGACATTGTCCTGAAGACTGAAAAGACCCCCTCCCATTAGGTGGCTGAACAAAATAAGAGCCTTTGGTTTCAGACTAGTTCATCTACCATTCTGTTGGTTTGTTGTTTTTGTTTTTGCAATGCAATACCTCTATTGAATACTGAGTTAGTGCAATGACATTTATTCATTCATTCATTCATTCATTCATTCATTCATTCATTCATTCACTTCATTTATACCCCCACCTTTCTCCCCAGTGGGGACACAAAGCAGTTTACAACATTCTCTCCATCCCCACTTTATCCTCACAACAACCCTGTGAAGTAGGTTATGACAGAGGATGTGTGATTGGCCCAAGGCCATCTAGCAAGCTTCCCTAGCACAGTGGGGATTTGAACCTGGGTTTCCCAGATCCTAATCTGGCACTCTAACTACTTTGCTTGCTCAGGATAATGTTTCCAGTTTCACGGTGGCAAAAGAAGATGGACAACAGCCCGCACTGCAATAGCTGCCCTGGAGACTGGCCGACCCCCCCGTACACATTCAAGATTCTGTGCTTCAAGTCTGAGCAACTCTTCAGCTCCCACAAGATATCTGAACTGAGGTCTTTCAAACCCTGTGCTGTCTGAGTTATAGAGAGATACTTTAGAATGAAGTTATTTTTACTCTGAAGTGAAAGTGATTAGTATTTTGTAGAATTTTAAATCCTGATAAATTATATTCTCAGTTTTATAATTTGCTACATTTTTGTGATCATTGTCAGGCCCATAGCTACAGTGGGGCATTTTGGGGATCTGCCCCCTCAAATCTGAGACATGCCCCACAATAGCTGCTGCACCTCCCCCCCCGACATTAAAAGAGCCCGCCAGCTGATCAGTGGGAGCACATGGCTCACTGATCAGCTGGAAAGCCCTTTAAATCTTGCAGCCACCCCTCTCCCTCCCTCCCAGATTTAAAGGGCCCTCCAGCTGATCAGTGGGCCCTTTAAATCTTGCAGGGAGAAGGGCAACTGCTGGCCACATGCCTTCCCTGAATTCCATGCAGCGATTTCTTTAAATGCTATTTTTCTAGCGGGGGCTAGATCTCCAAGTGGTGAAATCACTGCTTGGAGTTTAGGGAAGGCATGTGGCCACCCCTTCCCCTCCCCTGCTGCCCCACAAAATTTCCCAACCCAAAATTTCTGACTACTGTACATTTTAGTGTAACTGCACAACCTGCCTTGATTTATTTATACTTTATACCACTCTGTTCTCCCTAATGGTCCTCCAAAGTGGCTTACAACATCATTTTCTCCTCCTTCATTTTATCCTCACAACAACAACCCTGTGATGTGGGAGAGGCTGAGTGTATGTGAATGGCCCAAGATCACAAAGCAAGCTTCACGGCAGAGTGGAGAGTTGAACCTGGGCCTCCCGGATTCTAGTTTGACACTCAAACCACTTAATAGATTGACTACTGGTTCAACCATTCCAGGCCCAGGACCTGCCTTTAACTCCACTGAGTTGCAAGCATGTGATAGAAATAATACTACCGGATAGGGCGGGGTATAAATCTCAAAATAAATAAATAAATGACAGGAAAAGGGGGAGCCAGAGTTATGCCCTCCATGGTGTCAAAAACCCAGGACCAAGACCATGAGCCACAGACAAAGAGAACCAGGGACAGAAAACACAAGCCAAGCACCAGGGGATGTACCGTAGTGAGGAACATGCTAGGCCTCAGAACCATGGAGAAATCCTCTCCACCTCTGAGTGATCTCACGTTGCCATCCTGCTGCTCCTCTCAACATGCATGCAAAGAGCAGTAGTGGGCATGGTACCCTTGAATGAGTGTAGCAGCAGATCCCTCCCCAAAACAGCACAGTAAAAATAAAAATAAATAAATGTAGTGGCGCCTATGTAGGGGTCATGACCAAGAGGTGAGGCTCCATGGCCCACCTAAGTGTTACAACCCATGGGCTGAAGAAGACCACCCGGCTAAGAGGAAGATATTACTGTCTGACCCTAAGCCTATTTACCCAGAAGCAAGTCTCTGAATTGTATGCATACCTAGAAGTACAAATTTAGTGTAATCTGTTATGTATTCTGTTCATACACAGTCATTAACAAAAAGTCCCTTTCATCCCAGCTCTCCTTTGCCACTCCTATCTTTGCATATTTTTCTGCAGGAAGATTTAATTGCTGCAGTCCCCTCCCCTTCTTCTGTTGCCATCACATGCTTCCTTTTAAAACCTGGTGCCCCATAAAAGCCAGATTTTAGGGTTTCTTATGTGATATTCTTTTACCAGTACTTGGAAACGCTTATAAAGCTCTTTAGTGTTCACTCTTTCTTTCAAAAAGGATATCCTGTGTGTGTGTGTGTGCTAGAACATGTTGTACTGTGATGCTGCCAGAGAGCAGATCATAAATTATCACCCCAAGCCATACCGCACCTCTGGCACAAGCCTGATGGAAGGAAGGAGGCTGGCATCTGTGGAGAGCTTGATGATCAAAGAGTGTCCTCTGTTATCCTAGGTGTGCACAATGGCTTTGGGGAGGAAGGAATTGTCCTGCAGTGCTGAACTGCATCCACAGGAAGGCACTGCTTCCTAAGAAATGGAGTGAAGAAAAGGAAGGTGGGGGAAGAAAACTGGAGATCAACATCATTAATAGGAGGTGAGCAGTGGTGATTGACAGGCCCCCAGAGAGCATGTTCCTATCTTTTATTTATAGCTTTTCACATGTCTGGTCCTGCCAGTTCCTCACTAATGCCTCTCTGGACTTGTCTAGAAAGGTGGCTCCATTTTCTTGACCGTTTTAACTCTTGCTCTTTTGCAGCAGGACAAAAACCTGCACCGGTTTTCAAACTTGGTCCAAAACAAAATCCCCAAACAAAAGCCACGTAAAGCTTTTTTTTCCTGTTAAAGGTAAAGGTAAAGGTTCCCTTGCTCGAAAGCCAGTCAAATCCGACTCTAGGGTTGCGGTGCTCATTTCTGTTTCAAAGCCAAAGAGACAGTGCTGTCCAAAGACATTTCCGTGGTCATGTGGCCGGCATGACTTAACATCAAGGCGCACGGAACACTGTTACCTTCCCACCGAAGTGGTACCTATTTATCTACTTGCAATTTCTTGCTTTCGAACTGCTAGGTTGGCAGGAGTTTTTCCTGTTAGGGCCAACCAAAAGAAAATAAAACAGTTGCAAAGGAATAGGGCTTAGTGGAAGAGCATCTGTTTTGCATGCAGAAGGTCCCAGGTTCAGTCTCCAGCCTCTCTATTTTAAAGGGTCTAGTATTAAAGGATGTGAGTGAAAGATCTTTATCCAGTGACCCAGAGAGATAATACTGACTTTGAGAGACCAGTAGTCAAACCCAGTATAAGGCAGCTTCATTTTCAGCTTTCTAGAGCTCTACATCTGGATGGATGTTTAAAGAAGGAGGGTGGGGAAAGGATGCCCCAGGCCATCAGCATCATCTTATAAGCTAGGCTTAGCAGGTATGGATATTTAAACTGGTATGTGTGCCAGGTTGCATGCATGGCTTTCTGGGAGGAAGAAGCAGAAGAAATGGAAGCATAACAATTGAAAACAAAAAACAGCAGTTGATCAAATGTCATTCCAGTACCAAAGGGACACACTGAAGTCCCTTAAAAGGATGAGGGCAAAGAAAAAACATGGAAGTCGTTTATGTACAATTTTAGTTGATGAATAAGGTAAGGAGTCAATGGAAGCCAAACTGAGCAGTGTTACCTTGTGCTGGGGGAAAACCCCATACAATCACAGTCTTTTCCTGTGGTCTTTCTCCTTTCATTGACAAATCTCATTCTTTAGTGGCAAAATTCGGCTAGGCCATTTCACCACAGGTTATCTGCCCTAGGATTTCCCCCCCTTCTTTCCCACAGCATCTTGGTGCATGGTTAACCTAGCTTTTCTCTATTCTCTTTCAGGCCTATTTTGCTGTAAATTTTTGGGAGAGATCTCAGCAAAGCCTTGATTACTATTGTAACAGCACAGAAAAGCAGCCTTTATAAAATGCAGAGAGTGAGGGAGTTCAAGAGTTAATCTTCCCTGGCTTGGCTTGAACAATGGATTAATTTGGACAATAGAAAAATGTTGGTGTTGGAAGGGCATGACCGTAAATTTGGATGGCACGCCTATTTATGGTATGAAAAATCCAAAGCGGATAACCTTTTCAAACACCACTTTATAAGAAGATCACTGTTTATGACTTGGATGAGATATAAGAGATTTTTTTTCGACACAAGACCTTTATGGATAGTACCGGCAGAAGTAATTAAACCACTTTCAAGGCACAAAGGAGAAGATTGGTTACCTTATAGAGACATTTTAAAGGTTGAGGGGAGTAGTTTCGTGATGAGAGCTAGAGAGGAATTTGAATTTGAATCTGACTGGTTAAACTATAGGCAGATTTATGACTTATTTAAGACTGATAAAATGAGGTATGGTTTCAGGAAAGAAAATAATGAAATTGAAATGGTATGGGCAGAAAAAGGTAAACAAATGATTTCAAAAATGTATAAGATTTTGTTAAAATGGTACACAGAGGATGAGACTGTAAAAGAGCAAATGGTGAAATGGGCTATAAATATAAATAGAGAAATAGATATGTCATCATGGGAGTGTTTGTGGAAAAAATCGATTAAAATTTCAACATGTGTTAATGTGAAAGAAAATTGTTATAAAATGATGTATAGATGGTATATGACACCAAAAAAAATTGCTAATATGAACGAGAACATGTCTAACAAATGTTGGAAGTGTAAGAAAAAAGAGGGCTCATTTTACCATATGTGGTGGACATGTGAAAAAGCGGCTGCTTTTTGGACTGAGGTTCATAACGAAATTCAGAAGATCCTGAAATGTACTTTGAAAAAAGAGCCAGAAATGCTACTTTTAGGGCTTAAAATGGAAGAAATTAATGTGACAAAGAGAACATTGTTATGGTATTTAATTACAACGGCAAGGATGACTTATGCTCAATTTTGGAAACAGGAGAAGGCACCAGATAAATGGGAATGGATAAAGAAGATGATTTTTATGGTAGAAATGGACAAATTGACAAAAAAAATTAATGGAAAAGAAGATGAAGAATTTTTAGCAGATTGGAAAGACTTTAAAGTTTACCTAGAACTGAATTGGGATGTTAAAAATAGATTACTTTGCTTTGATGATTATTAAGAATAGAAGTAGTATAAGAAAAGGATTGTATTCAACATGTTACCTAAGAGGGTGAAATAGAAAAGGAAAATGTTTAAAATGAAGATTTGATTATTGAGTAAGAACTGAATGTAAGAGAATATTGACTGAAATATTAATGGGGGTGGAGCATCGCTGGGAGCTGGGGGAGGGGAGGGAAGAAAACTGCAGAAAAGGGGGTTATTAACTATGAAACATGCTATTATATCCTGTTAATAAACTAAAAAAAAATCTTCCCTGGTGAGAAAAGATTGGCTGCTCTACTCACTCTCTGATTGGCCAGCACCAGCTGAGAGAGTAAATAAAACAACTGATCTGGAGGGAAAAGTATTGATTTGCCTTTTGATCTTGGTCTGAAATCTAACGTCTGGATCACTAGCCAAAGAGTCTTAAATATATTAGAACTACTCTGAGGGAGAATTTAGATTCTTAGGTAAGAAAGCTACAGAACAGCTTTATACAGACAATGGATACTGGAAAAGGATTTGGCAGAAGGTCTGGGTAAGAGAGAACTCCCTTACAAGTCAAATAGTAAAATGAGTTATTGCTTCTTAAGGACAAGGAGAATAACTTCCTGCCATTGAAAGGGGTTGGGAAGAAACCCTGGTATGTGATGAAGGGGAGAAGCTTAGACACCTCAGGAGTTAGTGAAAAACTGTAATATCTAAAGGGAAAATCTAGATCTAGAAGCACTAAGACAAAACTATTCTTTAAAAACCTGTATTCAAGATTCTGTGTAATTTACACAGTGTAAAAGCTGAAATATATAATAAGCAAAAATCTTTCACTGAAAAGAATTTGAAACTCAGAAATTAAGCTTCAACAACATTCTCCTGTATGTGCAAAAGCCTCAGTTCTGTAGATATTAGAAAATTTTACCTCAAACCTCTATACCTTGAATCCTCATAGAATCTTTATTCTGTTTTTGAATCTACCTCAAGGTGGCCCTGGTAAACTGAGGCATTACTGTGAGGAAGAATCCTTAGTTGTTCTGCCCAACTAAATGCTGGCCTTCTCAGAGATCCTTGCACACAGCTATGTGAGAGCAAGTTTGGTGTAGTAGTTAGGGCCACACAATGTCTCAGCAAGTCTATTTAATGGAATCAAATGTACAGTAGATTTCAGTTCTCTGTGAACACCAGAGGATCATTAAGTACCCTACAGCTGAGGGCATGGTTTTAAAAACAGATCCATGGTCTGTAAGGTGGGCTAGATTTCCTTAGTGGCCATATATTGTAATACAGGGAACCAGAGTTGCACAGAATTGGTGTAAGTGGTGTCAGGGTGTGCAATATTGTCTGATATTTTACCCATGATGAACTGATTCCAGAGCTTCTCAAACCATAAATCTATATTAGGTACTTCTTGAGATTTCCACTTGGATGCGATTGCTATCCTGGCAGCAGCAAGTAATATCAATATTAATTTAAAGTTGTGGGGTTATGGTCATGAGTCATCCCAGTAGTTCAGTAGCATCAGTTTGGGGGAGTAGGGGATATCTGTTGATGTTATTGCACTAATATGGTGCGTAATCTCTAGCCAAAATTTCTGGATGGAGCCACAACTCCACCAGCAGTGTGCATAATTGCTGATATTGCCAGAGTCTTTGGACAGTGCTGGGTCTTTGGCTTGGAAATGATGAGCACCACCCCCTAGAGTCAGATTCGACTAGCTTTCAAGCAATGGAAACCTTTACCTTTCCTTAACCTAACATTGTATATCTTGGAGGTGTTTACTGGGGAGTTCCAGATGATTTCCCACTAGGAGTCAGATAGTTCTTTACCAAAATCAGTGTGCCAAAGCTGCTGGTATCTCAAGGTGTTGTAGGAAGATATTTGAGAGAAAGATTTGTGAATTTTTGAGATAAGTCTTTTAGTATCGCTGTCAAAGACCATTATCCTGTTAGTTTTTTTTGAGGGAGTGAACAAACATGTGGACAACGGGGACCCAATAGATATTATTTACCTTGACTTCCAGAAAGCTTTTGATACAGTTCCTCATCAAAGGCTCCTAAGTAAGCTCAACAGTCATGGGATAAAAGGACAAGTCCTCTTGTGGATCAAAAACTGGCTTATAAATAGGAAACAGAGAGTGAGTATAAATGGGAAACTTTCTCAGTGGAGGGTGGTAAGCAGTGTGGTACCACAGGGATTGGTACTCAGTCCGATGCTTTTTAACTTGTTTATTAACGATTTGGAATTGGGAGTAAGCAGTGCAGTGGCTAAATTTGCAGATGACACAAAGTTGTTCAGGGTGGTGAAAACCAGGGAGGATTGTGAGGCACTCCAAAGGGATCTGTCGAGGATGGGTGAGTGGGCATCAACGTGGCAAATGGGGTTCAATGTGGCCAAGTGCAAAGTGATGCACATTGGAGCCAAAAATCCTAAATATAAATACACGTTGATGGGGTCTGAACGGGCAGAGATTGACCAAGAGAGAGATCTTGGAGTCGTAGTAGATAACTTAATGAAAATGTCTAGACAGTGTGTAACTGCAATAAAGAAGGCCAACGCTATGCTGGGGATTATTAGGAAGGGAATTGGAAACAAATCAGCCAGTATCATAATGCCCTTGTATAAATCATTGGTGCGACCTCATTTGGAATACTGTGTACAGTTCTGGTCGCCACACCTCAAAAAGGATATTATAGCATTGGAAAAAGTGCAGAGAAGGGCAACTAGAATGATAAAAGGGTTGGAACACCTTCCCTATGAAGAAAGGTTAAAACGCTTGGGGCTGTTTAGCTTGGAGAAACGATGGCTGAGGGGTGACATGATCAAGGTTTATAAGATTATGAATGGGATTGAGCAGGTTGAGAAAGAAGTACTTTTCTCCCTTTCTCACAATACAAGAACTCGTGGGCACTCCATGAAATTGCTGAACAGTCAGGTTAGAACAGATAAAAGGAAGTACTTCTTCACCCAAAGAGTGATTAACATATGGAATTCACTGCCACAGGAGATGGTGGCAGCTACAAGCATGGACAGTTTTAAGAGGGAATTAGATAAACATATGGAGCAGAAGTCCATCAGTGGCTATTAGCCACAGGGTATAGATGGGAACTCTCAGTCTGGGGCAGGTGATGCACTCTATTCTTGGTGCTGGAGGGGGCAGCAGTGGGAGGGCTTCTAGTGTCCTGGCCCCACTGCTGGACCTCCTGATGTCACCTGGTATTTTTGGCCGCTGTGTGACAGAGTGTTGGACTAGATGGGCCATTGGCCTGATTCAGCATTGGCTTCTCTTATGTTCTTATGTTCTTATTATCAGAACTTCAGACTCTGTGAGTGATTCTGGAAGGTTCCTGAAGCTTGCAGATGGTCTAGTGCATTCTTAATTTGAAGGTAGCGAAATCAGGGTATGGCAGTGCACAGATGCCATCCAGCTGTAGCTTGTCTAGAACTTTGTTGTGTTTGATAATATCTGCTAGATGGGTAAGTCTGGCTTGGTGCCAGTGTTGAAAGGTCAGTCACTCTTGGCGTAGGGGAACCAGACCTGATTTGTGAAGGTAGACTGTAAAGAAATCCCTGGGGCTAATTTCTTACTTTGCAGATCCCAGATTTTTAAGGTAGTTCTTAGAAAGGCATTGCGGTTGGTTTGAATAGACCTCAAGGATGGTTTCATCCAGATAGTCTCTTGTAGTAGTAAGGGTGTGTATATTCTTGTTCCATGGAGATCCAGTCTTCCAGGGGTTTGTTAAACAACATCTCGATTATGTTGACTAAGTTTGAAGCTTGGTAATAGGAAGTAAGAGCAGGGAGATCCATTCCTCTCCGAGAGGATGGTATGCATAAAAGTTTGAAATTGATTCTCGGCTTTTTGGATGCCCAGAGGAAAGTGCTTAATATTGTTTGCCATTTCTGTAAGTCTAGGTTGGAAATTTCAATGGGCAGAGTGAGGAATAAAAACAAAAACCTCAGGAGTGTGAATAGCAGGTAATTATTGTAACGGGTTCAAGACATAGAGGACCAAGTTGTCCACATACAGACTGATTTTATATTCTGTGCCTCCCATCCTGATGCCCTTTATGTTTTGGTTATTATGGATTGCATCCACCAGGGGCTCCATCATTAAGGCAGAGAGAAGTGGTAATAGTGGGCAGCCCTGCCATGTGCCTCTGGTGAGTCTGGTCTTGGAAAATCTAAGGCTGTTTGCTTTAATTTGTGTGTTGGGGTTTCTGTAAATTGTGTATAAGGCTCTCAAATACTTTTCTTCAAAGCCCATGTTGTTAGGTAAGATGGTTCCAGTGAGTCAAAAGCCTTTTCTATGTCAAGTACAAGTAGCAAGGCAGGGTATTTAGTCTGTTTGCAATGGGCAATGAGTTTTAAAGCTCAGTGTACATTGTCTGCTAAATTCCTCTTTGGGATGAAACCCATTTGGTCTTTGTATATGTAGTCTGGGATAATTGTCTTCAGTCTGCTGGCCAAGATTGTTGTGAAGATTTTGTTGTCCTGGTTAAGCAAAACGATTGGACAGTAGGAGGATGGGGAGGTTAGATCTTTGTTCTCCTTCAGGATGGCAACGATCATAGTATTGGACCAGATTGGTGGCATGTGTCAATTTTGTAAAATGTAGTTGGAGAGCTTTGCAAGGGGACTAGCGAGACAGTTGTTGAATGCTTTATAAAATTCAGAGGACAGCCATCGTTGCACAATGTCCTGTTGTTTTTCAGCTTTTTTATCATGTTTTACATTTTCTGTGTTGTTATTGAGGTATCCAGTAAGGATTTGTGTTCTTATGAGAGCTTTTGTTTAAATGTGTTAGAATTTAGCAAGTCTTAAATCAGTTGTTTGTCATAGTGTTTAGTGGGATAGACCTTTCCATAAAAGCCTGCTAGGATTTCTACATTTCTTCAAAGAGTGCTGTAAATTTCTGTTTTGATCTCGTAAATAGCCTATACTATTAGCTGTTTTTTTTTTTCCCTTCAGCCCTCCAGGAGAGCAGTTTTAGGGACTTGGGTGATTTTTGCCAGTACTGTTGTTTTAGATAAATGAGATTTTTTTTTAATCTGAGTAGTTTCAAGAGCCTCCAGGCACTTCCATTCTGCTATAAGTTGTTTGTAGAGACGTTTGTCACCTTTTCTTTTGTGTTCCTTTTCTAAAAAACTGATTTTTCAAGAATTGAAGTCTTGGTTTTTGTTCTGTCTTTTTTCAGGTGAGAGGAGGCTGAAATGATTGAGCCTCTAAGAACCACTTTCATACTGTCCCAAACGACTGTGGGGAGATTTCAGAGTTGGCATTCTCATCAAAATATGTTCTTTGTTTTTCTGTTGTAATAAAATTGACTTACCTAACAAGTTGTTCTTTGATTTTCTGTTGTAATAAAATTGACTTATTCATGCACCAGATTCATCCAGTGTTTGCTTCTTCAGTGAGAGAAATTGAGCAATCTAACCAAGCATGGTCCATTAGTAGTTTAGGGCACATATTAGCTGAGGTGATTCTGTGTAGTAAGGAATGCGGAACCAGGATGAAGTTGATTCTTGTATGTGAGTTGTGGCCAATGGTCCCTCTAAGCTTTGGAGTCCTGTGAGCAAAAATTCTACTTTTTGAGCTATTGGCATTGGTGAGTGAGCGATTTGGCCACTGCATAAATTAGTTTGCTCTGGAGCCATCCTTTCTGAGCTTAGACAAAAATGTGTGAGCTGGAGGCTAAAAAAACTGTGAGCTAGCTCACATTAACTCAGCTTAGAGGGAACACTAGTTGTGGCAGGGACAGTAGAATGTGTACTCCCTTTCAGAGGAATGCAGTGCTCTCCAAGTGTCACAGAGATGGAATTTGTCTAGTAAGGAAGCTAGATTTGTTTTTGCGACCGCAGATGGTGTTGTACTAGGTTTGGAATGAGATTTGTCCAGAGATTTATCTAAAATGTAATTCAAATCCCCTCCAATGATTAGATTGCCGTCTTGGAAGGACTGTAGATTGGTGAATATTTCTTCTAAGAACCTAATTTGAGATGAGTTGGGGACATAGACCACTGCCAGTGTTTTCTCATTACAGAGAAAACAACGGACCAAGCTGGGGATGCTGATGTTTGTCCGCTCCTCGAAGTCTCTCCTGTTGGGCTGAACGATTCTTAGACGCAGGTCCTCCGTTGTTTCCATGGCCACAGTCTCTGATGGTAAACCCCAAAGAGGGTCGCTATTGAAGTTGCACTGTCAGCGGTTGTCCAGGAAACCCGGGCTCAGCCAATGGAAGTCCTGGGGGGCAAAGGTCCTCCCTGTGGTCCCTGGGTTTGCCTGAATGCCTGTAGCACTCCTGTGGGCTCATCCAAGTACCGATGGGACCCCTGTAGTGCCGGCAGCAATCGTGACTGTGGTTGTCACATGAACACCAACGATAAATCTGCTGAAATAGTGGCCACCGAGCTGCCCAGCCCCCAAAGAGCCTGAAGCGTCCTGCCACTGACTTGCTTGCGCTCTCTGCTGGTGGAGTCTCAGCTTGGTTCTGCCGCTTCACCCAGTGCCAACAGGGTCTGGGGCATCTGCTGACTCGCATGCACTCTCCACCGGCTAAGGCTCCACTTGGTCCCGCTGCTCCACCAACCAGCAAAGCTGAGACCAGGCCAGACTGGGGAGTCTGATAGCTGCACCGGGAGGAAATGGACAGCTGCTTGCCTTGGTGGGGTAGGAACCGGGGACCCCGAACCCCCTGCAGTCCACCAAGCACAGTCCAGATTAACATAGTCCAGATTAGAGCCCGCAGTCCAGATTAGAGCCAGCTACTTTTGTCAGAGGTGAAGAGAGAAAGGCCATGGTGGTTTACTTAGAGTTTTCCAGTGGGCGACCATTTGTACCAGGCATTGGCAGCTTGTATTCTGAGAGCGATCAGTTTCAGGCTTCTCTGGATTTGTAGCACATCTGAGGGGATGTCAGGAAATGCTAAGGTCTCTTTATTTTTGAATAAAAAGTACCCTTTCATTCTCGCTGCCTCTTATATATGTTTTTTGGTTCTCCAGTCAGCAAATGAGGCAATTATTTTATTTATTTATTTATTATTTACATTTCTACCCCGCCCTCCCCACGAACGGGCTCAATTATTTCTCTTGGGTCACTCCTTTTTGAGTTGTTTGGGAAACAAGCTCTGAAGGTTGATGTTCAAAGGTGTTATTCCCTCTTCTAATTGAAGTGCTGTGGAGAGCCATCTGGAAAGGAAACTTCCCAGGTCCATTGTGCCTTCCACATCCTCCTCCAGATCCCAGAATTTCAGATTGTTTTGTTTAATCTTGCTTTCCAGAATTAACAATTTATCTAGCTTCTGACTGTCTGAGGTTTGTAGGGCTCTAACGTCATCTTGGAGGGAGAGATTCAGTTGCATGGTTGTTTCTGCCATTTGTGCGGTCTGCTGAAGGGCCATTTCTCTTTTGTTCAGTTGCTCTTTCAGCGGGAATAAAGTGGAGATCTTAGCTAGGATTCCTTCTTCGAGGTTGTTCAGAGAGTGTGTAAATTGCTGCTCTGTGAGAAGACCTCCTGCTTGCTGGCTGTCAGCATTGTTCTCTGCCATGTTGACTGTTCCCGCCTCTGAGGCCTTAGATTTATTTAGAGCTTTGTTTGTCTTAAAGAAAGCAAGAATGGTTTCTGTTTGGTCAAAATGAGAGCTTGTTTGAGTCATGGAGAGGGAGGAACTTAATTTCCATAAGAGATATTGCTTTGAAGAAGGGTATTTTTGGTAGGGCAAAAATTGAAGAAATACTCAATGAGGTGGTGCTGTGGTATGTCTACTTACAGTTGAGTGTGGTGTGTGAGCACCTGAATGTAAGTGCCATCTTTTTTTGCTCCCCTGATGGAGTTTGAGTTTGTAATACAATGTAGTATGAATTCAAATTGCCATCTTATTTCAAAAATATATCCGGCTGTATTGGATATGGAATTCAGGTCATCATTGTCTTATCAGAAGTGGTGGTAAAGGAATTCTAGCCTGGAGTTGTCTGATCAATCTTGGTCTCAAGTATGGACTTCCACCACCTTTTTGTCCAAGATATTGAGCGTGAGAAGCCAAACATTTAAGATTATTACACATGGGCACCTCAAGTCTCAGAAATTGTCGCGTATTTCTGGCTCCAGTTCGTTGCAGTGTTGGAAGGGGTGTGGGGAGACAGGCACGTATGCACATTGCTGATGGGAGTGGGGGGAAATCAGAAAGCTTTAGGAACAGGCACTAAATGAGGTGTTATTGATTACTGGGATTACAGTACCAAAGATGCTGGAAGTACTGTTTTTAAATTTATGGCCGGATAATTCTGTCCCTAAAGTTTGAGAAAAATTGATTGCCTTGCTCATAGTGGCTGCAAAAATGGCTATTGCTACCATTTGGAAAAGAAAAGAAATACCCATGATTGTACTGTGGCACCTGTCAGGCCAGTGCTGTGGTCCGTGTTCTGCTCCCCCAGTGGCCGTGGCGTTCGGAAGCGCAACGGGAGTGGCAGTCCTGGCAACGGGATACTCGTAGGAAGGAGGGGAGGGGTGAGGAGCCTCAGACCAGCAGGGGACAGGGCTAACACCACCCCACAGGTCCCTCTGCTAGCGTGTGAAAGGACTACCCTCAGTTCTTTTCTCTCTCTGCTGTCCATCTCTCTCCGACACGGTCTCTTTCCATGCTGCTCCTCCCCGGCTCCTCAGTTTCCCCGCTTTTTATTGCTCCGTCCCGCTCCCAGCACCCCCATCCGTTCCACTGTGCCTGCCTCTTCCCTTGGCCCCACCCCCTTTTATCTCCTATGATGCCCAGGTAGTCAGCTGGGTGGGGTGGAGGCTGTGCCGCCGCCGGCCTGGGCAGCCTTGGGGCCGCACCGCTGCTGCCGCTCCGCAGCCCCGCCGGCCTGTGGGGGCCCGTTGGGGGCCCTCCTGGAGCTCCTGTCATCCTGTCGCTCTTGCTGGCCCCTTGGGGAGCCCGGCGCTTTGTTGAGCCCGGCCGGCGCCACCCCCTCCCTGAGGGTCGACTCTGGGTGCCTCCACTGCGGCTTGCTTGCTGCGCCTCGCTCCTGGCTCTGCTTCTCCTTGGGTAGGCGGCTCTTCGGGTGAGTGGGGTGGCGCGGGTCGCTCTGGCGCATCTCTCAGGGGTGGAGGCCTCTGTCCTGAGCCCGCCAGGATGGGACAGCACCGTAAACTTTGAGATATATCTGATGGGGGGAAAAAAATCACATATGAGGTGACCAAATTTGAATCGCATGCCTCTAGCTCTGATTTCGCTGCGGTATGGGGCATCATACTAGACTACTTGGCAAAAATGAAGGTTGTTCCAAAGAATCTTAAAACTTTAATTTCTATTTAAGGTTTCCTCAGCTAGCATAATAGACTTTGGTTGATTCTAATAGATCTAGTGTATAGATCCAATTGTTGCATTTTCAATTATTACTTTCGTTGTGGAATTTTTGATGTATCACTCATTGA
Source organism: Gekko gecko (assembly GCA_029375565.1). Taxonomy (NCBI): domain Eukaryota; kingdom Metazoa; phylum Chordata; class Lepidosauria; order Squamata; family Gekkonidae; genus Gekko; species Gekko gecko. The sequence continues at coordinate 42,216,977 of JAPDNY010000005.1, read as the reverse complement.
TTTATATGTGAATTTACTTGTAAATTGTAAAATGAAATAAAATAGTTTATGGGAAAGAAAAGAAGGCATGAGTTGTTCTTGAAAACTAACTTGGCAGTTGATTATTTAATCCCTGATTCTTTTTCATGCTTTGGATGTGATTTCATCTATTTTTCAGTAGTTTAGGAGTGTCCTGGTTGAGGAGGGGAGAGAAGCACCAATGTTAAGCATCAGCCATCTTTCAAAGTGATGCCATCCCCCTCTCCCTGCTGTCAGGCTCCTTAGTCAGGTTGCACAATGCAGGGCTTCAATAGAAGAATCTGTTTATTGGTGAATCATAACTAAAGACACGTGTACAGCTTGTGTCAGGAATGCACAGGAACAGCTTCATAAGTGATGTACTTAACTGTCACCTTCGAGGTTAACAATTGAAAGCTTTTACTTGTTAATGCCACATTTGTAAGCACTGCATATAATCACCACGTTTTGGACTCTCTTTTCTATCTTCCCCTTCTTGTAGTTACATTTGTTAGTACCCCTTCCCTTTTCTGTAGATATTTAGAAAATGCAATAAAAAAAACCCTTCGGGGGGATTTAAAAAAAAAAAAAAGGAATGCACGGGAACAGCAGGGCTCCCTAAATTAAAGTGGAATCAAACTCCCCCCAAAACGAGCTGAAGCCAATGAGTATACTTCGTGTGGGAGGGCAAAGCAAGCGGGCAAAGCGTGCAAAACAATCTAAAAGCCGTTGATTCCCAGCAGAGGAGTTCTGCAGCTGGAGACACTACAAGGTCAGGAAGATGATAACATACAGACAGTAGAATAGTAATGGTCAGAGGCTGGTAGACTGAGAGTACTCCCCTCACATTCCAACTCCATGACAGGGCTACCTGACACCTGCTCTTAGATGTGGATATTCCACCATCTAATTTAGCCTTCAGTAGGAGAGATGTACACTGGCTCTAACAGCTCCTGGCTTGAAAGACACAGACCTAAAGCTGAGGCTTATGTATGTGAGGATCAGAAACATGAGAAAGCCAACTGTGAAGGAATGTAACCATTTCCCGGTTACATTTAAAATGGTTTCCTTTGGGGAAAAATGTTTTTTCAGGCTGGCAGTTCATAAGGCCAGCCTAGAAAATAGACATCAAAAGAGAGGGTGGTCCAATCTTTATAGAAGACATTTTTTGAGAACTGAAATGTAGGCATGACCTCAGTAAATGGACAAGATCTGGGAGATCAGAGCTATATAACCAAGAGAAAGTGGAGGGTAAAGAGAAAGAGCTCAAATAAGGATGTCAGTCATCATAGAGAAGATCTGGGGAGCAATCTGTGCTGGGGAATTTGGCTGCCGCAAGAAAGGCAAGGAACTGACCTGAAAAGGGAAGCAAACTGAGTTAAAAGAAGTTGCTTTATTTCAGAATCTCCTAGGATAGGGCACAGTATAGTTAGATTTAGCTGGATGCGTTTTCCCTTTTTTCTTGCCTGGAATGCCACTAGGAGTTTTGTGTATGCTGCTTAACAACCTTTTTACCATATATTATTAGTGTTTTTTAAAAAATTAGTAAAAACTTCCATTTGTTGCAACAAGTACCTTGCCGTGCCATCTTAAGCAGAGTTGCATTCTCCTAAGTCTGTTGGCATCAATGGGCCTAGAAGGGTGTAGCTCTACTTAGGTTTGTACTGGACCTTGGTTCCCCACCCCATATCTAAAGCCATCTTGCTCAGGTATCTGACAGATGTGCAGTGTTTGGATACTGTAAGAAACCCATAACGTTATAAAGAAAAAGCTACTGGCTGGAGGCAGCTAAGAGAATAATAGGCAGCTACCTGGTGCTAGCAGTAAAGACCACTGGAGGGGATAAGTCTAATGGGAGCTTTGAAGCTGTTTCGGCTCACCTTCCCACCCCCTCACAGTGCTGGCTACCACCCAGACCCTGCCACCAACATCCTTAACTAAAGATTTATTGCCACTATCCATGCACAGTCTTTACATTCTGACATTCATTGAAAAGCTGCTGGCTTTCCAGCACAGTAGCTGCTGTCAGACCATGCACAAGACGCCTCTTGTCTTTATAGGCACTGCCTGAGTCAACATCATAGTGGCATTCAGGAGCTACTGCAGCATTTAGCAGAAGATCTGTGCTTGGCTGCTTGCACTCTGAAGATGTTTCCTCCTCCTGTGATTTAAATACAGACACACTCTGGCGCAATGTTGTGTGGTGCCCTGGGGATGTTTCAGTATCTTAGTAGTAAACCACATGAAGAGCTCTGCACATTTATCATAAAGACAACAATTGCTAATGCAGAGTTACAGGACCGTAGAGTAAACACTGCATAGAGCAATATAACGATTTCCTTTTAATATGCAAAATGTAATTTTATTCTGTTTGTCTCATTTGTGCTGTCTTCATAACATGGGAGGCTGGTGACATTGTTATTCCTGTTTTATAGAACGCAACAGGGCTTAATACAAAAGCAAGGCTGGCCACGACTCATCTCCAGCATGTATTTTCAATGCAGAGTGCAGCCTTAGAGCATGTGAAATAGTAATCCTCAGCGAGCCCACGTACATGGGGCAGAGTTTCTAAGACAAAGGGCGCGTGTGCTCCATCAGTTTCTGTTTTAGAGACTAAATGCTGAATATGGATCAGACTGAGAAACAGCCACCCGTTAAGGATGATCACATGGATAATCCATGGGAATGGTTAGGAAACCAACTTGTGTTCTAGAAGAAAATATTTCCTGTACCTCCTATTGTAGTAGGTGATGCAGAGGTAACTTCAGCAGGCAGAACTTGAAGTAGCCTGAGAGACATCATTGACTACCCTCCCCCCTTAAGAAAAAAATAGATAGCAAAAATAAATTATGATGATGTTCCGTTTTGCTTCACAATACCATCAACAAAAGGTAAGGTTGCCAACTCTGGGTTGAGAAATTCCTGGAGATTTGGGGGTAGAGCACAGGAAGGGTTGTGTGGGACCTCGGAAGGGTTGAATGCCCTAGAGTCTACCCTCCAAACTTGCCATTTTCACCCGGGGAACTGATCTCTGTTGCCTGGAGATCTGCAGTAATTCCAGGAGATCTCCAGGCCCCACCTGGAAGGTAGCAACCCAACCAAGAGGTATATTAGGGTGTGAGAGAGTGACCAGCCCAAGGTCACCCACTGAGCTTCCATGGCAACAATTCAAAGCCAGGTATCCAGATTCTGGTCCAACACTCTGACCCCTATACCACACCAGCATGCTGGACCTCTCTAACTAGTTACTAACCAGTACAGAACATAAGAACATAACATAAGAGAAGCCAATGTTGAATCAGGCCAATGGCCCATCTAGTCCAACACTCTGTCACACAGCGGCCAAAATATACCACGTGCCATCAGGAGGTCCAGCAGTGGGGCCAGTTTTGTACTCTTCTGAAAGCCAGTGTGGTGTTTTAACTTAGAATTTCAAAGTAGGACTGGGAAGACAAGAGTTCAAATCCCCATTTAATCATGAAATTCCCTGGATAATTTTGGGCCTATTCTCAGCCTAATCCACTTTACAAGGCTGTTGCAGGAATAAAGATAGAGGAAGGAAAACCTTGCATGCTTTCCTGACCTCTTTGGAGGGAGGGCAGGATAAAAATATAGTAAATAAATATATAAATGCTGGCTCTGCATAGCTTCCAGTAGAATGCCTTCCAGTTTTCTGAGGGGTTCCCATGATGAAATTTCAATTTGAAACCTAGAGAAATTACATTCAGCAGAAAAGTCTTGTTTTTTGTGTTCTGAAATCTTACCCTGTTCTATGAAAAGGCACACAGAGGGAGATGCTTTCTACTGAAGTCATGAGGGAGTCGACAATTGGTGTTCTTTGCTCTTGAACTTGCTTTAGGCATAGTGGGTGCCAACTAATATTGCAGATATGGAATCATCATTACCCAGTCAGTCAAGGAAGAGTTTCAGAATCAACTGTTCTGATCTAACTCAAGAGGAAGAAAAGCAAGACTGTCAAATGATCTGAAATCATATTGTTTAACTCAATGGAAATCTCTCTTGGGTGTGGTCCTTGTGGAAGGTTTGAAGGTTAGTGAAAGACTGGGTTTGGGATACGTATATTGACTGCAAGGTGATTTGACTAGAGGAATGGTTGTGGATGTGATAGGCTGCATAGGTAGCCTAGTGGGACATGCCATCACCACCACCAGCAGGAAAACAGAATAGTATAGGCTGCTAGGTAGGATGTTGGAAGTCTAGAATTTCCAAGATTTCAGAAACCCTCACTGACCCATGGGCAGGGCTAACCAGCCAGGCAGAGCTTTGGGTTCTCCATGCACATAGAAAGGACATGCTAGGATTTTTTTCTTTGTTGCGTGTGCCTAGCTGTCTTGGGCAAAGATGTTTATCAGGGATTGTTCAGAAAGAGACTGAAATTCCAGTGCCAGAATAGTAAAACTGCTATGTAGATTTATGGTGTAGATGCAACTGGAATACTGCATAAAGGTCTGATCACGTCATCACAAAAAGCTATTATAGAGCTGGAAAAGGGCAACAAAACTAATTAAGGTTTTGGAGCATCTTCCTATGAGGAAAATCTAAAGTGCTTGGGGATTTTTAGCTCAGAAGTACAACCCAAGGTAGAGGCATATAAAATTGTGTTGGTGAGTAGAAAGTGGATGGGGTGTTTTCTCCCTCAGAAAACTAAAACTTGGGTCACTCAATAAAACTAACTGGCAGTAGATGGAGAACAGACAAAAGGAAGGATCTCTTCACACAGCATGTAATATCTTGTGGAATTCACTGCCACAAAATGTGATGATCGTTTCTGGTATTGTGACTGGACAACTTCATGGAGGACTGATCTGTCAATGGCTATTAACAGTGACAGCAGTAGTGCTGAAGAAGTGTGTGTGCACACAAAAGCTCATACCTTGAATAAAACTTTGTTGGTCTTAAAGGTGCCTCTGGACTCAGACTTTGTTCTGCTACTTCAGACCAACATGGCTGCCCACCTGGATCCATAAGGTTGGGAGAGCCTCCCAAGGAATGGCACCGTTGATCTGACAGAATTCAAAACTCAGCTTCCCGCTGCTGGATCCCACATTTCAAGCAAAGCGGTAGGAAACTTTTAAAAATGATACTTTGGAAGGCTGCCATGCATTCTGGGGCTGCTGAATGACTTCAGGTTGCCTCCTCTGCCTCCTCCAATGGGCCTTCCTAGGAGAGCAAACAGCTTTGGGTTGCAAATGAAAGGATTCAAACTTCTCATCTGAAAAGTATAAGCTGCCCATTCCAAATGTGGAATATGGTAACTCACTTTCCTTCTCAAAGTAGTTCCTCCTAAGACTCAAGGACTGATGCTTTTGGGGTCTGTGGAATGTTAAGATGAGAGCCCGTGTGTGGTATAGTGGTTAGCCTATGATCTGGGAGACCCTCTCACCCACTCTGCCGTGGAAGCTTCCTGGGAGACCATGGGCCAGTCACTCTCTCTCAGGCTAACCTACCTCACAGGCTTGTTATGAGGATAAAATGGAGAAGCAGAGAACAACGTAAACTGCTCTGGGTCCCCATTAGAGAGAAAGGCCAGGTATAAATTATGCAAAACAAACAAATAAATAATGCTAGCTTCGCTACTGTCTGAGGGGAGGGACTGCATCACAATAGCTGGGTAGCCTTGGACAAAGTTTTGGGATATTGGACAGTGTCCATGTTGCGCCGTGCGCCAGAGGCCACGCCGTCTGAGGAGGACGGAGCATGGGCCAGGCCTGGGAAGTTCGAATGGGGGACGTTGCAAGAGGTCTCAAATACAGAAGCCCAGCCTTGTAGGTTATGTCACCTTGCAAGGCGCGGTCGCTCCTCCTGGGTTGTCGTCCTCGAGGTGGTAGTTCCCTGTTCTCTCTCTCACAGCAGAACTCTAACCACCATTCTCCAAATCAGTCCTCCTCCCCGGCCTCTCTTCTTTCCCCCTTTTTATTCCCAGCCTAGCCATTGCTCCGCCCCTGCTCATCCTCCACCCTCCGCCCCATTCGTTCGTCCTCCCACCCCTCAGACATTCTGGCCCATGATTGGGCCCTCTCTCCCTCCAGCGTTGTCTGGGGCGGACCCTGGCTGGGCGCCCGGTGGCGTCCTCTCGGGGTGTGGCTCGCTTCTGGAACCCTGCCGCCCCGCGCCACTGTGCTGCCACTTTGCGCCGTCGCTGCGCTGCTCATCTGGTTCCAGGGCCCTCGCGGTCGGCTCCTGGATCTCCCAGTCCCTCCAGTGCCTTTGGAGCACCCCAAAGCCGCCTCTGAACCGACGCATTGAGTCCCCCCTGCGTAGTAGGTTCTGGGCGGGGCTGCCGGGCCTGCCGGCAGGTTGCTCCCACCTTGTATCGCTTCTCCAGCCTCAGGGAAGGGGGGGGCAGTCCTGGGTCGGGACAGTCCATAATATCACTGCTTATGAATAACATATTCCCTTCCTATGTTTCCATGGCAGCTTTTGGATGGTTTTTGTTTAAGTGTGATAAAGGAAGCATGCATATCTACTTCTCTGCATCAGCTTTTGTAAAAAAAAGAAAGAAAAAGGTTCAAAAGGGTATACACTAATTCACAAATTAGAAAACAAGAAAATGGGGTAAATCTGCTACATAATTATGAAATTAACAATGTTGAATCATGGTTAGTGCCATGGTAGCTCTAAGAAGAAAGTCACACATTTTGCTGTACCACAGGGGTCCCTACCCAGCGTGGTGCCTGTGGGTATCATGGAGCCAGTCAATACCTTTTCTGCCAAGTGTTTTTAGGAAGTGGGTGGGGCCAGGTAGGGCTTTTGCAAGGCTTCTGACTATTAGAGATTTGATTGGCTGTGCGGATTTTTTAAAAAATGTTGCTTTGGCAGCAACTGCCATCACAGCACAAGGATCTACGCTGGGTTATGGAAGTTAAATTGTGGGAATCATTTTGTTGCTGGCTCCATCTCCGGTGGCAACCCCTGCTCTACCAACATTTTGCACCAGCCCAGCAAGGGAGATGGCTAATGTGGAGCTAATGTAGCCGCTCACCTAGGTACACGAGCCCACCTTAAACTTGCTGGATGCACCTGATGCACAAGGGAGGATGAACATCTTTACCCAAGGCATTACCCAATAATGTGCAGCGAAGAATGCCTGGGGCTGAATAGAGGCCATTGGTTTTAACAGAAACCCTCTTACTCAGTGGCAAGATCTGAAAACTATTTTGTAATTTCAGCGGATGTGATAGCATGTTTATTTCATTGTTATGTTGGCTGGACGGGTCTTGATAAAAGTAACTATTCGGCTTTATCCATTAATGGGCATCCCTACATCATACATGATAGGGAGAAATGTTTGGAAGCAGGGTGGCATTCAAACGCTGGGCAAGCATTGTGAGAGACCAAGCAGAATCTCACAGAACCTTTGAATGCAAGCTTAGCCCACCCATGGGACCTTGCTTTGATCACCAGCTCCTTAAAAGCAGCATTTAATATGACAGATTAATTAGTTCATGTTTGTAAAGAGCATTGAACATGAAAAGTGCTCTATAAATGCAGAATGTTATTATTAATCACTATTCCATAGAGCCTGCCCTAGTCTACCGGGAGGGATGAAGCCCTGGAGGCTTGTAACACACAGCTCCTCACTTCCCAGCCCTCAGTTCTGATTACCTCTTCCCTTAACAAGAATCCTTCTAGGCTTAGTATATACAGCAGACACATGACACATATTCAGAGAGCAAAGATCAAGCTACCCTGGAGAAAGGAATTACAGATCTGTCCAGCCCAGGCCAGAAGACTTGCTACTGGCAGAGAACTTCTTGTTGATGGATGTAGCCCTTCTAGGGAATACCCATTTCCAGATGTAAGCTGTGTTTTCAAGGCAGGGAGTGCTTCATTTAAAATGATCCAATACATCATGCAGGAAATAGTAAAGTTGTACCATCATTTTACCCATGGGAATTTGATAAGCACAGCTAGACTAAAACCAGGGTTTGCACAGCTGCTTTTCATGCCCCTAATCCAGGTTAAGGAGGATCGGTGGGGAGAAGCCCCTACAGGAATGAAGTCATACAAGATGTCTGTTGACAGCAACGTTCATCTCCATAATTCCATCTTGCAGATTGTGATCATTTGTGTTTGTTGCCTAAGAGAAAGTAAATGCTGTTTCTCTTCAGCAGATTTAAGAAGAGCCATACTAGGTCAGAACGAGTGTCCATGTGGCCTAGTGTCCTTTTTTATTCCAAGGACAGCCTCATCCAGGCAATAAACAGCACAGCATGAAAAGCCACAGTCCTTGCTTGATCTTTGGCCCCTAACATCTGGAATATATATGTAAGTTCTTTTAAGACTCGGTCACCTGGGTGTAACTGTAAGGATTTCTTCTTGCAAAGAGAGGGACAAAGCAGGCTGTAATTATGAGGGAAATAACACTTAACAGAATTTTTTTCTGTTGCAGGTATTTTAGTGTGGGCATGACCACAGGGCAAATGCCAAAGGGCAAAATCCTTGCCCCTCACCCACAGCCTGTGGCCTCGCATAAGCCAGCCCAGAGGATTGGAGCAGCCCAGGAGCTATGTTCCCTCCCCCAGACGATATTTTATGGTGTTGTTATTTTTTTAAACAAAGTCCTTTGAGTCCCCAGTGGGGAAAAAGCAGGCTCCTCCATCTCCTCTGTTATGTCCCTGGGAGAGTATTATGCTGCTTGGACAGCAAACTGCTGGTGGTCCCTGGCCCCAAAGATCTGGCTGTCCTCAACCAAGGCCAGGAACTTTTCAGTCCTGGCCCCAACCTGGTGGAACTCTCTGCCAAATCCCATGAGGGCCCTGCAGGATCTTATGCAATTCCACACAACCTGTAAGGTGGAGATGTTCCGCAGGCTTTTGGTGGCTGAGGACAGCAATGGTTACCATCTTGGCTGGCACCCTCTTCTGCTCTCTGTACTCTCCCTGTCCTTCCTCCCCCACCCACAAAGTGGTCTCAAGATTGGAAATAAGATTGGAAAGCTGAGTGTGGACAACGAAGATCATCGGGTGTAGTAATGGCGGGGCAGGGAATTCCAGTGCTCCTGGGGAGGGGAAGGTATAGCGGTGGGACCAGGTGTGGATGGAAGGGAAGGGGGCAGAGAAATGGGGAAGCTCGGCCACCTTCCAGCCTGCATCCCATCCCAAAGGTGGCAGGCAGTGGGGCAAGGATAGAAACCCTCTCTGACATTGGTGTGGTGCAACGCCAGGTCCATAAATAATAAGACCTCAGTCCTGCGGGATTTCCTGATGGAACAGGATGCGGACCTGGCGTGCCTGACAGAGACCTGGGTGCGAGAAGGGGGGACAGTTGCGCTCTCCCAGTCAGCTTCCCTGGAGTTCTCGGTCCTCCACCAATCTTGGACTATGAGGTGGGGGGGAGGAGTGGCTTTATTCGTTCAGGAGGCTTACTCCTTCAGGGCGCTCCCAGTGGCGAGGCTCACGGGCATGGAGTGTATCGACTTTGTGTGGGAAGCTGGGGAGAGTTTGGCTGTTTGGCTAGTGTACCATCCACCCAATGCACTGGCAGACAGCCTGCCATCCCTGGTGGAGGCTGTGTTGGGCTGGGCGTTGGAGCACCCTAGGCTATTAGTCCTGGGGGGTTTCAATGTCTACGCCAATGATACGGCCTCCTCTTGGGCAGTGGACCTAGCATCATCCATGGCGGCGCTGGGACTCTCCCAATTCGTTACAGCCCCCACTCATCAGGCCGGTCACACGCTTGATCTGATTTTCGCAGTGGGAGTTACAGTGGACCGGATTACTGCTACGGCAGTTCCGTGGTCGGACCACTATGCCCTGAAGGCCTGAATGAATTTTCCACCCCAACCCTGTTTGGGCGGCGAACGGATTTGGGCTCGCCCATGGAGCCAAATGGACCCAGTGCGGCTTCAGATGGCTCTCCGGGATTCACTGCCCCCCTGGCGGCTCATTGGATGAGCTGGTCAAGGGCTGGCATAGCCAACTCATGGCGGCCATCGATGAGATCGCTCCCAGATGCCCTCTGCACCCTTGCTCAAAGTTGGCCCCTTGGTATACCGAGGAGCTGAGGCGGATGAAGCGAAGGCTCAGACAGCTAGAGAGGCAGTGATGGCGGGCTTGCGACGAGGCGTCAAGAACATCCTATCGAACGTTTATGAGGTCATATGAGATGGCAACCAAGGCTGCGAAGAAGGAGTTCTACACAGCCACGACTGCGTCTGCAAGTTCACACCCAGCACAATTATATAGAATGATTCGCTCTTTAACTACCCTGCCACAGAGCAGAGAAAATGTTAGGGAATTGGATATTGGCTGTGAGGCTTTTGTGAGCTATTTTGCAGATAAAATTTTGCTGCTCCGCCACGACCTCCTGGCCACACTTGAGACAGTGAGCGAACTCAAGGCTCCATGCACATCTTCTGGTCCTATTCTGGATTATTTTGGTCCACTCAGCCTAGAGAAAATTGACAGATTGATCTCAATGGTACGCCCAACCACATACAGCCTTGACCCATGCCCTCCTGGCTAATTAAAGCTGGCCGTGAGGGGCTTCGAGGCACCCTTTGGGATATTATCAACAGGTCCCTCTCTGAGGGCCTATTCCCACGGGTGCTCAAGGAAGCAATGGTCCGCTCTCTCCTAAAGAAAAGAAACCATCTCTGGATCCGGCCAAATTGGCCAACTATCGGCTGCTTTCCAATTTGCCCTATTTGGGCAAATTAATAGAGAGGGCGGTGGCGATACAGTTGCAGAGCTTTCTGGATGACACTTCCACGCTGGATCCTTTCCAGTCCGGCTTCCGCCTGGGGCACTGGACGGAGACAGCACTGGTTGCCCTCACGGATGACCTCCGGAGGCATCTGGATCGGGGTGGGACAGCAGTGCTGCTGTTGTTAGACCTGTCGGCGGCGTTCGACATGGTCGATCATCAGCTGCTCACTGACTGCCTTGCCGAAGTGGGGATTCGGGGACTGACCTTGCCATGTCTTGTCTCCTTCCTCCAGGGTCAGGGACAAAGGGTAGCACTTGGGGAGAAGCAGTCCCAAAGGCACCCACTAGTCTGTGGAGTGCCACAGGGGGCAGTGCTCTTTCCAATGTTATTTAACATCTATATGCACCCCCTTGCCCAGATTGCCCGGAGGTATGGGCTCGGGTGCCATCAATATGCGGATGACACCCAGCTATCTGTTGCTGGGTGGTCAGTCTGGCTCTACCCCGGAAGATCTGGACTGGGCGCTGCAGGATGTGGTGGGATGGCTTAGGCTGAGCCAACTGAAATTGAATCCAATGAAGACGGAGGTCCTATGCCTGAATCGGAGCAGCTCAGGGTTAGGGGTTCCACTTCTGGCCTTCGAGGGGGCACCACTGGTGCCAGTGCCAGGGGTCAGGAGCCTGGGAGTGCTCCTGGATCCCTTCTTGACAATGGAAACCAAGGTAGCAGCCACTACCAAGACAGCCTTTTTTCATCTTCAACTGATCAGGCAGTTGGTCCCCTTCCTTGAACGCGATGATCTGGCGGTAGTGATCCATGCTATGGTCACCTTGAGGCTGGACTACTGCAATGCTCTCTACATGGGGCTGCTCTTGGGGCAACTCCGGAAGCTGCAGCTGGCGCAAAATGCTGCAGCCAGGCTGTTGATGGGTCTCCCTATGCGGGAGCACATCCAGCCTGTGCTAAAGGCATTGCACTGGCTACCAATAGCATTCCAGGTTCGCTTCAAGGTGTTGGTTTTGACCTTTAAAGCCCTATATGGTCAGGGGCCTGCCTACCTGAGGGACCGCCTTTCCCCGCATGTTCCCCAGAGAGCACTGTGATCCGGAACTCAAAATCGCCTGCCCCCCCTGGGCCTAGGGACGCCAGGCTGGTGGTAACTAGGACCAGGGCATTCTCCCTGGTGGTGCCAATGCTCTGAAACGAGCTCCCCACTGAGATCAGAGCTCTGCGGGACCTTCAGCAATTCTGCAGAGCTGTTAAAATGGAGCTGTTCCGTCAGGCATTCCAGTGACAAATTAATTTCATCGGTCGTGTAGCACCTGCTGTTATAATGTGATGCCATTGTTTTAATTGTTTAAGCTGTATTTATAGGAATTTCTATGTAATGTTATTTTATGCTGCTTACTGGTTTTATAGTGTATGTTGGTTTTAAGATTTTATGTAAGCCGCCCTGAGCCGCTCCAGCGGGAGGCCGGGTTAGAAATCTAAGAAATAAATAAATAAAAATAAAGAAGAAGAAGAGGAGATTGGATTTATACTCCGCCCTTCACTCGGAGTCTCAGAGAGGCTTACAAACTCCTTTCCCTTCCCCTCCCCACAACAGATACCTTGTGAGGTAGGTGGGGCTGAGAGAGCTCTTTCAAGAACTGCCCTTTCAAGGGCAGCTCTTGTCAGAATTATGGCTTGCCCAAGGTCATCCAGCAGCGACAAGTGGAGGAGTGGAGAATCAAACCCAGATCTCCCAGATTAGAGTCCTGGGGGGTCCTCCTCAGAGGTATGAGACCAGTAGGAATAATCAAAGGTGAAATTCTTGGGGGCATCTTTTGCCTGCTTGGGATTGGTGATGCAGGTGGTTTTTCCCTGCATCTGAATCACACATTTGGCATCTCAGCTGATTTCACGTGCATTGAAAGGCTGTACCCAGACAGCCACTTTGACAGAAACGCTGGCCATTTTGGGTCAGATTCAGGAATTGGGTGATCAATAACAACAACAACAACAACAATATTTTTGTCCAGAATCCTCAGAGCTCTGCCTTCCAACATCTCTTTCAGGTTCTGCTTCTCTCCTCCAGCAATCTTGTTCATTATCTCCTAGAGCTGATCCCCACAAGTCCTGCCAGTGCTCAGGCTCTTTTCCCCCACCCTTGCAGATTCTCCTGTCCGTTTTTAGCCCTATGTAAGAGTTTCTTTCCACCAAATGACCTTTCACATCACTTCATAAAGCTGGAGAGTTGTGAACATTCTAAGGTTGACAATCTTTTCATGGGGAAGGGGGCTATAGCTCAGTGGTAGAGTACATGCTTTATATCACACATAAATTCTAGATTCTGTCCACAGCATCTGCAACTAAAAGAGCATCAGATAGCAGTGGTGGAAGATCCCTCTCTGCCTAGGATCTGGGAAAGCCACTGCCAGTCAGAGCAAATAACACTGAGCTAGAGTTCTGGTTCAGTATAAAGCCACCTTCATTCTTCCTCCAGCAGACTGAATGAGCCAAATGGTAATCTCTTAGCACATCAAAATGTAGATTTTCTCCAGAGCTTTATTGATTCATCTTAAAATATTTGTACCTGCAGTGCGACGTGGCTGTGAAGAAAACTAATGCAATCTTAGGATGCATTAACAAAAGCATTGTGTCCAGATCATGGGAAGTGGTAGTTCCGTTCTATTCTGCTATGATCAGGCCTCACCTGGAGTACTGTGTCCAGTTTTGGGCACCACATTTTAGGAAGGATGTTGACAAGCTCAAGCGTGTCCAGAAGAGGGCAACCAGGATGGTGAGAGGGTTGGAATCCAAGTCTTACGAGGAAAGGTTGAAAGAGTTGGGTATGTTTAGCCTGGGAAAGAGAAGGCTTAGAAGGGAAATGATTGCAGTCTTCAAATTTTTTGGGGGGCCCCCGAAGGGGATTTTTAAATTGTATTTTCTATAAACTACAATGGAAAAAAGGCAGGGAACTACAAATTATAGGAAAAAGTAAAGAAAACCCACTAAAAACCCAAGAGATGGTGGTCATACATAATGCTTATAAAAGCAGCTTTTTAGCTCAAACTTACAAATAAAGTTCATTGAAACTGGTCATCTAATCATCTGTTTAAACTTGGGTATCTAAAAATTGAAGCGCCCCGCCATGTCTGCCTCCATAAAGAACCAAATAAGAAAAGATTATACAAATTAAAAAAAACTTTAAGATGTTCTAGAGTGCAATAACTACTCCCCCCTTTCTTTCTCAAGTGATAGCTTAGTTTTGGGGCTGCCACCCCCAAGGCTGAGTCTGAATTGTCATCAGAAGATGCCAAAGTTCCCTCTTCCTCACTTCCTTTGGTGCTGTCCTCTTCCTCCTCTTCTTTTCCTTCTGCTGGACGACTATGAAGATGCAGAAACTCACATGCCTTTTCAACAATGTCAATTTTTTCTTTTCCCCCCATAAATTTGAAGATTATGACTTCGGGTACGATCCATCTGTAGGCGACGTTGTTTTTCTGTAAAAATAAAGCCAAGTCCCTATATTTCCTTCTTTTCCTTCTTATTTCGAACGGAATGTCCTTCAACACTTTTATTTCTTTGTCCTTGATTTTCAAGGAAGCTCCATTAGTCACTTTAAGTATTTGGTCCCTCACTCGTCTTCTGGAGAATCTCATCATAACTTCCCTGGGCAGATTATTTTTTCTTATAAAGCCTGAATACGACCTATGGATCGTATCAATTTCGCTTTGTAATATATCCATTTTAACATCTATAATCAGGCCCAAAGCATCAAACATAATCTGTTTCAGGTCTTCTCCCTTCTCTTCCGGGACACCTTGGAATCTTAGGACATAGCTTGTCCTGTCCATTTGCAGCTGTAACAAATGGGATTCATTGGATTGCCTCTTTTTTCCATCACCTGCAGATGTGTCTGAAGTTTCTTGGAATTGGCATCCACCTCTTTAAGCTCTTTCTCTGTTTTTTCTGTTTTTTGACTGCCTCATTCAGTTGGGTCTGCTGTGCATCCAATTTCTGATGTAATGCCGTAACTTGTTCCAGCAGGGGTCGCAGTGCTTCAGTCAGCATCCTTTGAAGCTCTGTTGTTGTGTCCTGTCTGGCAACAGAACTCGCTGGGCTGGCATTTCCGGATAGCAACTTAGGTTTTGCTTGTTTGTCTTTCTCTTCCCTCTGTGGAGGTACCATGTTAAGAGACTGTTTACTTTTTGTGAAAGTTATCACAGTCTGTAGAACACTTTGCAATGCCTAGTAAGTTCTTATAAGTTCTTTATTTTAGCCCATCTTGCTTCTATAGCCGACCCCCCTTAAGTCCATAGCTGAAAAATGTTTGTTTTCTTCTTATTGGGGGAGAGTTCCCTCCCCCCCCCTCACTTTTTAAGAGAAGGCTTTCCAACTAGATTTGGTGCTTCTCACTTTCACTTAGACTCACATTTCAATGATGTAATCACTTAAAAGATTCGCATCACTTGGTCACCCACCACTTACTCCAGTGTGTGATTCTAATTCCCATCCAGGATGCTCCGCAGTGGGGACTTCGGGGCATGGAGTAGCCCCCCTTCACTGGCAAGGTCACTGGGGGAAGAGCTCTCTAGTGCCCCATGGCTGGGAGCCCAATGCAAGGGCTCCGGGGGTGGCACGGACAATTGTGCCCCCTCCCAACCACGGGCTCCGGCATGCATCTCCTGGAGCCTCAGGAGAACGCAACCGCCATGGCGAATGCTGAAACCAGAAGCCACGCAGTCTTCAAATATCTGAAGGTCTGTCAGTAGAAGATGGAGCAGATCTATTCTCTCTTGCTCTGAATTGCAAGACTAGATCTAATGGGTGGAAATTACAAGGGAGTCGTTACCAGCTAAATTTCAGGAGAAACTTCCTAACTGTAAGAGTGGTTGAGTAGTGGAACAGACTGCCTTGGGAGGTGGTGGATGCTCCTTCGCTGGACGTTTTTAAGTGGAGACTGGACGACCATCTTTTGGGTATGTTGTAGGGCTATCTTTCGGCTTCACTCCTGCAGAGTGCAGGCGGTTGGACTAGATGACCTGCAAGGTACCTTCCAACTCTAACATTCTATGATTCTATTCCTGAACAGCTCAAGACAGCTAACAGCAGACATAAAATTAATTCAATAAAAACAATCCAAACAAAACTACTCAGCTACAAAAATAAAAATAAAAATCCAATCTGTAAACCCCACCAAAATTCAAAAACATGCAGTCTAAGGTTGGCAACTTCCAGCTAGGGCCTGGAGATATCCCAGAATTACAACAAGATCTCCAGATCAGTTGGCCTGAAGAAAATGGCTACTTTGGAGGGTGGACTCTGTGCCATGATACCATGCTGAGCTCCCTCCCCTCCCTAAACCCCACCTTCCTCAGGCTCCAGCCCCCAAGATCTCCAGGAATTTCCCAGCTGGCAACCCTAAGGCAATTCCCCATTATTATTCTTCTCAGGAAGAAACACAGCCACCACCAATGAACAGCAAAACAAACTTGATTACCCTCAGTATTAACAAAAGGCCCTTTAAAAAAGAAATGTCTTAAATACTCTACTGAGAGAGAAGAATGATGAAGCCTGCCAGTCATGCTATTCCAGAAAATTGCCTTGTACTGGAAAAGAAAAGGCCAGGTTACTGTTGCCAACCTCCAGGTGGTGGCTGAAGATCTCCCACTATTGCAACTGATTTCTGGGCAACAGAGATTAGTTCACCTGGAGAAAATGGCCACTTTGGAAGGTGGAGTCTATGGCATTACTCCCCTTTGAAGTCCCTCCCCTCCCCAAAGCCCTCCCTTCTCAGGCTCCACCCCCAAAATCTCCAGGTATTTCCCAGCCTGGAGCTGGCAATCCTAGTGGCAGCAGTGGTGGTGAGAAAGACACCAGCAGCAGAGAATATAGATCATTGCGGCAACATAAACAGAGAGGGAGATGGCGGCATCCAACACAGCAGTGTCACTTCTGGATGAACACCCAGAAGTAATGTCACCACACTGAATGATGCTCTAAGAATTCCCCCAATCTCTTTGGTGACCATATTGATTGGGGGAATTCATGCAAGTGACATCTTGTTCTTGGTCTTTACCTGGAAGTGATACTGCTATGTCCAGCAGTGCTTCCTCCGTCTTCCTCAAGACTCACCCCCCCCCCATCCTGGAATTGCCAGGTTTATGCCTGGAAAGTGGCAACTGCAACTCCAGCCTCATCCAACCCCCCCAAACAGATCCTCTCACCCCTTGCCATCAGCAGGAGCGGGCAGAAATCTATAGTTTTAGCAATCCTTCAACTAAAAACCTTTCTCCAAGTACTTTAATTTATTTATTGATCACAAGCATTCCCCTAGTCACCCACTCCAATTTACTTTGAATTTCTTAAGAATCCAGCTTGCTTTAATGATTAAGATTGAAGTTTCCCCATGTGAAGAAATGCATTTTTTTGGATGTTTGAAATGAGCAAAACCTTCATTATGAGTTTTAAAAGTTTTTTATCTCTCTCTCTGGGGAGAGAACAGGCAGGAAGAGGGGAAAGTCAGTTCAATTGCTTTCCAGCCTTACTTCACCACCTTCATACAAATGCTAACAGGTCTAGACAATGGAATGATCAAGCTCCCCACCTCCAAGCAGGGAACAGAGATCTGGAGGAATTAAAAATACTAGAGAGACTTCAGGAAGGAACTCCAGGAAGAATCTCCAGGAAAAGCTTCTGTGGCCTGGCCTGATCTGGTCAGTGGGTGGGGAAAAGAAAGGTGATAAAACTCTGAGTCCATCAGAGCAGACAGAACTCTGGAAAAGGCAGCCATTAACCATGTGGTGACCTGAAGAGTTGGAGGAAGCTGCATCTACAACATCCTAAGCTAAGAAGCCTGTCCTACATTTTAATATCTGATAAGGCATGTGTAGGGGGTGGGCCAGAGGAATTGCATTTTACCCATTTCTTTTGAATCCCTTTCTCAATCTGATGCTGTGCTAAAAGTATGCTTATGAACATTTTCTTTTTAATAAATACTTTATAATCTTTGATACTGGTAATGGCTCCCTGTACCACATAGACCTCTACCGTCTTGGACATCTATTTTAAAAGGAGAGCCAGGAGGAAGGCAGTCAGTTGGCAAGTGACTATTTCTCCTGGGGTGTGCAAGTGTTATGTATTGGAATGGCCACATGTATTTGTGCACAAACTCCTACCGCTCACACGAATAAACGCAGCTTTGGCTGCATAGCAAAAGCTGGCTAGAATTCTGGAACAGACCTATAGGCTCACCTGGATCCTAGAATTAACCTTGCACTGTAAATAGCCTATCATGGGGAGTGGGTGTGTGTTTGGGTATGGTGTGTTGCAGGGATTTAAGCAGGTCTCAGACCCAGCTTGTCTGTCTTGAGTTTGAGCTGAAGTCACAATAAAACATGAGCTGATCACTCTACACATTTAAACCCAGTATATTTCAACAAGGCAGTAGATGGTTCCTGTTGTGATCAGGTGTTGGGCAGCGGGAGACACAGGCAAGGCCTCAGAACTTGGAAGGGAAACTGGGAGTCCTGACACTCCCAGCGGGCAATTCCTATAAAGGTTGGGTGGTGGGTTACTGGAAAGAGAGAGAAGCCTCTCCAGATATTGGGAAAAGGTGTTGGAGGACAGGGTGGAACAGGGCCGGTTCCACCACACCCCACCGTCTCTTTATAGCTTGTTAATCATATGCTCAGTTTAGGCTTCATGGTGAAAACTGACTACAGTAACACTGATTTCACTATAATTAAAGCTATGGATTAAAGAATGGGAAAACATATATTGAACACAAAAAAAAAAGAGTCTAACTATTGAGCAAAAAGGTAAATAAAAGGAGTAATAAACTCAACCCTATTCCCAAGGTTTAAAGTTCTTCACCTCGTCACTGAAATAACCCTAAAGTTGCCAATTTCTTCCCATCCTTTTATATTGATTCTTTCTAGATCCTGAAACCATGGTTCTCTTCTCCAGGTGGTGAACAGCCAAAAAGATTACTTCCACACAGAAATGAGAAAATGCAACATCTGCATCCAGATGGACTCACTGCCTACAGCCACTCCACAGTTTACCTTTTGAGCCACGTTAAAGTAGGTTTATTTTTAATCAAGTTCAAAGGAGGGAAATATGTGAGGAGGAGGAGGAGAAAATTGGATTTATACCCCACCCTTCACTACCCAAAGGAGTCTCAGAGCAGCTTACAAACTCCTTTCCCTTCCACTCCCCACAACAGACACTCTGTGAGGTAGGTGGGGCTGAGACAGCTTTTTCCAGATCTGTCCTTGAGAGAACAGCTCTGACAGAACTATGGCTTGCCCAAGGTCATCCAGCAGTTGCAAGTGGAGGAGTGGGGAATCAAACCCAGTTCTCCCAGATTAGAGTTCACTCACTTAACCACTACACCAAACTGGCTCCCAACTAGAGCAGTCTTAGAATTCTCCTTTTCTTACAAAGTATCCTTTTTCCTTCTATGCACATTTATTTATTTATAAAATTTGTATGCCACCTCTCCAGACCTGCTGGAAACCACTCACAACTAACAGTAAAATAGAATAAGCAAATAACACTAAAAACAGTTAAAGAAAACCCCCTACCAGGCCCCATCCCTTGGTGGAAAATTCAAAACAAACTTAATACATATGAAGTGGGCTTTTGTCAATTAAAAACATACGTACTTTGATTGGTCATTAAGAAGCCTCTAGACTCCTATTCATTTCATCTTCAGTGAGCCTCCATTGAGAAAATTACTGCAAGGAGCTGAAGACAAATTTAGCCCTGATGGAGCCCAGCTGCTGCTAGCTTGCTGCCAGCAAAATCTTTACTTCCCCCCTCCCCACCAGCCTCTGAAAGTTTGCTATTAACTGATCCCAACTGGTTGTAGATTCCTGAGGTTCTATTCCCATACTTAGGGAGTGTACAAGGGACCAGAACACTGGCAAGGCAGCTGCAGGGGATGTTTTTTTTGGGGGGGAAACAGTGGGCAGCTAAAGGATTAGGCATTCCCCCACTCAGCCAAGGGCACTTTGCGACAGAGAACAAGCTGTTGGACTGTCACATGTGACTGCAGTGTAAAATGTAGTGTTATTTTTCCTGAAACACAACCTTATTTGTTCCTGTTATTGAGCACTCTGCCCTGACCTTCATGGCTCAGTTTAGCCTAATCTTGTCAGATCTTGGAAGCTAAGCAGAGCCAGCCCTGATCAGTACTTGGACTAGAAACCACCAAGGAAGTCAAGGGTAGCTACACAGAGGCAAGTAATGGCAAACCACCTATGTTCATCTCTTGCCTTGAAAACCCCATGTAGTCTCCATAAGTTGTCTATGACTTGATGGCCCTTTATATACCTCAAGCTCCCAGAGAAGAAGAGGTCACGTCAGGGGTCCAGGATGGATTAATCTCCAGGATGGGAGGTTGCCAACTCCCACTCCGGTAATACCTGAAGATTTGGGGCCTGGGGCCTGGGAAGGATGGGATTTGGGGTGGGGCCCTGGTAGGGTTGCCATTTGCCCGGTGGTGGATTCCCTGATTTTGTGGGCTCCTGCCTGCTGTTGGGGGAAATCCCCCAAACAGCAACATCGAAAGTGATGTGTCTGCATCACCCAGAAGTAATGTCAGTATGTCAGTAACATTGGGGGTGGGGTGGGGGTGGCTTTGATGCTTTGGCTTCTGGGCAAAACTCTATGGTTTGATGTTGATTTTACCATAGAGTTTTGCCCAAAATCCAGCGTGTTGCCCCTGATATTGCTGATGTGTCAATGTCACTTCCGAGAGACACAAGCACACTGCGTATGATATCACTGTTTCAGGGGGAATGGGACGGGGAATCACGTCCTACTCCTGGAACATCCCCCCATCCCCCCGCTAGTCGGCAAAAGGGACCTGGCAATACTAGGCACTGGCTCAGCAGTAGAGTATCTGCTCGGTATGCTGAAAGTCCCAAGGCCAATTCCCAGCATCTCCTGTTAAGGATCAGGTAGCAGGTGATGTGAAAGACCTCTGCCTGGAAATCCATTGCCAGTCTAAGTAGACAATACTGACCTTGATGGAACAATGGCCTGATTCAGTATAAGGCAGCTTCACGTGATCATGTGACCTCAGCAGGGTATGATACTGTAGATTCCACCCTCCAAAGCAGTTATTTTCTCCAGGGGAACTTGATCTCTGTCACCCAGAGAGCAGTTGCAATTCTGGGAGATATCCAGGCCCCACCTGGAGGTTGGCAACCCTACTCTATAACCCAGCAGTTTGGGTCTTTGGGTTACAAACAAGGCTAGGCGGAATGATTTAGAATTTTAAAAGCTAGCAAGCGGTTATTCTAGTATGATTTTTTGTGGATTGGTGCCACTTCCTCAGATGCATGTAGGGGGTCCTCACTGTCCATCTACACATATACATACACAGGGTTATGAAGGGAAAAAGTTGTAAACAAGGTTAAAGGATCAGGAAATGCAAGAAATATAAGATGATATATGTAAAATTCAAATGTACTGAAAAAACACAGAGACCACTCACAATAGCAGTAATTGGTGATCATGACCAATCATTGGTAACCAATCATGCACTTAGTTTTGCTAAGCTAGTTAACACTTGTAATGCCTGGGGGAATCTCAAGTCCTTGTTATGTGCTCAGGAGATGGTATCAAACTTCTCAATACCTTCTAATTCAGCAGTTTCTTACACCAGAATCTCTCTTTGAACACAGTAACATCATGGCTACCCCTCTAGAGTTGAAGAGTACAGAGAAAAGAGAGGGGAGATGAAAGATGAGTGAATGATGGGGAGGCAGAAGAGGGGATATAGGACAGAGATGGTGTTTACAAGTGACTAAGTGAATGAGTTGTGGAATTTTAATATGAGGCCCCAGTATTGATCTGTATGAGATGCAGCAGGCGAGACCAGGAGTTGGGGGAAAGAGAGAACTGCAGTGCTATTAATACAGAGGACATACTGTAATCTATCAATGTCAGGCCAGGGAGCCAACCTGCTGCTTTAACCCTCTCAGTCTCTGGGAGTCCCAACACTTCTATCACTATCATCAGACCTGTGATATAGGGTTGCTGGGTTCCTCTGGGCTACCAGCAAGGGATGGGGAGATTGGGGTCCAGAGCGAGGTTGGGAAACTCCTGGGGATTTGTGGAGGGAGCCTGGGGAGGACAGGAACCTCAGTGGGGTACAATGCCATAGAGTCCACACTCCAAAGTAGCCATTTTCTCCATGGGAACTCATCTCTGTAGTCTGGAAATGAGCTGCAATTCCAGGGGATCCCCAGGTCCCACCTGGAAGCTGGCATCCCTACACAATATGAGTGGAGGGGGGGGGCTAGTGCAATTCATGGCAGAGGAGGGATAATTACATAACTGTCTGATACTTCCATTAAAGAGTCTTTGAATATAATTTTTGTAATACCATTATCCTTGATTTGGGGTTATGACAAAGTCACTATGCATTTTGTCAATAGGTACTGAAAGATCCCAGTCTTAATTTAGGCGCTCCTCAAAATACATCCACTAGTGGCCCACCAGTGGAGATTGCTATTGTTATGGGTTCCATATAACTTTGGAGTCTCTCTCTTAAGTACTAAGAACCATTTGTTAAGAAGGATGTATCTCATGTCATTCATCTTAGAGAGGCAAAAAGCATTATTATTAAAGCTGAGGTATTTTACATTGGAGAGAATACAGTATTAATATTAGATATGGAATCTTATATACTAATTAACAAGCAAATGGAGCAATTCTAAGAATATTTTCCTGGGAGTGAGCCCCATTGAAAAGACCAGTGTGTGCGCAGAGGCATTTGTCTTTCTTTTATTGTGTGAGACTTTGACCCTCAGAGGCCCATCTAAAGGGCAAACTAGATGAAATGCCATTTTTCTGTCCACTACAGGACTACAGCTGCCATTTTTGTGGTTTTAAAATGCTGCAGGAGCCTGATCCTGATTGGGCCGACAGCACAGTGGGCTGAGGCATTCATCCCCCCACCATATCTTTTCAAGGGCTGAAATGGATACCCCCTCCCCTTGGCTGTCTTGGCACTTGAAATGGCGTGGGGTGGGGAACTAAAGCATATCAGCCTGCCGCACTGTGGGTCCAATTAGGACCGGGGGGCCCGTGGCATTTTTAAATCACTGAAAAATGGCAGCAGCAGCATCCCCATGGCAGACAGAAGGACACCATCTTGTTTGCTTTGGCCCTAAGAACCAAACTACACATTACATTTTTTGGCAATTTGGGTTTAAGGTTCCCCTGAACCAAGTCACTTTCCTTGCAAACACATAGACGCCACAGGGAATGCATTTTAAAGATCAAAGGAAGCTCTTTCCCTCTTGGAAATGCGGCATAGGGGGGGTTCTGCCTCTCCCCACACCATTTTCAGAAGCAGAAATAGCCTTAGCAGAGAGTTATTTACATAACATTGGAGCAGCTTGTGTGAATAACTGTTGGGATATTTGCAAGTTCACTTCCTGATGTCATGAAAGATTTAACCTGTTTGTGTATGCTAACTGCTAGTTAGTTAGCTTAGAACCTATGAGATGTCAAGTAGAAGTTCCCACTCTAGAAAGGGATGTCTTATTCGCAATGAAGTGACTTTTAGCCTGGTCATTGGTCAATTCATAGTCGAATGATGTTACCTGATATCTTGCATGTAAGCAGGGGTCATTTCATAGAAAAAGAGGTGGAGCTCATTTGCATAACTGATTTCCATACACCTCATCCCCTGACAAAGGGCAGGCATGGAAGCATGCCTAGGTTCCCTGCCTGATCTTCTCCAGTCGGGCAGGGAACCCAGGTATGTTTAGAATGCCTTTCTTTCCCTTCCCCCAAAGGCTCAGAGAAAATGGGGGGCATGTCTGCCTGCCTCCCCTTCCCTTCTCCATCTGGGGAAGGGAAAGAAAGGGATTTAAATCCCCCTAGGTGGCAGGGGGCTCTGCAGGCCTTCCCTGGCCTGTCCGCCTGCTCAGGTGGGCCAGGAATGGCAGTGTGTGGGGGGGTGCCCCAGGCTCCTTACTGCTGGAGCCCTCCTCCATCGCGCTCCAGCAGGAAATGACCCCTGCATATAAGCATTTGAGAGTTTCTTCCTACTCCCTTTGTTCTAAATTCAGATGCCATAAGATGATGTGAGAAGTAAGATCAGACCAGAGTATCCATCTTGGAGTAACCAGTAACTAGAAAAATGTAGATAGATAGACAGATAGACAGATCAAGGGACAGACTATTTATTGTTTTTATCCTCTCATGTAACCCTTCCTAATTTCCTTAGAAAACTTTCTTTTAGCTAATTTACACATGTGTGCTGTATGGTTCCCTTTACTCTGCTAAATTTTCCCAACAATATCCCCCTGCCATGGGCCCTTTCAACTTCTAAAATGGTGGTTGGAGGGCAGGGAGAGGCAGGAGCCCATCCCCTGTAAGTAAAAAAGAGGCAGAGTTGCCAGGCCAGGAGGCAGGAGGGTGGGGACATGATGTGTGGGGCAGTGTTATGAGTTTGATGTCCCTTTAAAGGATTAACTGGAAACAATGGCAGTAGCTCTAGGAATCACTGGAAACTCTATGGTTTTACAATAGTTTCTGGTGATTCCTAGAACTTCTGCTTTTGCTTTCAGGTTTCCCCAAGAAGTGACAACATCACACTTACAATTCTAGTGAGTTTTAAATTTGAAAAATTATTTTTAGATTTTAATTCCCACCACTCCTTCAAGCAGTGGGGGAACCTATGCCCAGGGGCTTGATGGGCCTGAAATCGGCATTCATTGCAACTGCTGTGTGACTGCAAGGAAAGCAAAGTTGGGCTAGGGGTGTAGGCCAACCAAGCCATCCCTAACTTACTCCCTGGAGTTTAATAAAGGAGAGAAGAGAGATACTTGTTAAGCGTTATTCTCCTTATTTCCTAGGGCTAGCCACCAGTATTCAGCTTTGCATCTAGGTGCCTCCTCCACAGTCCACCTCTCTTGCTTAGCCTTAAGTAGACCACAGTAGTCTTCATGAGTCCAAGATGTCACAGGGATAGACCTGTAAAACCTGCTGGTCTCTCTGTTACTGGGGATACTTAGGGTTGCTAGCCCCAGGTGGAGCCTGGAGGGGGATCTTTTGGTACCAGGTGATCTCCTGGAATTGTAACAGATCTCCAGTGTATGGAGATCAGTTCCCCTGGAGAAAACAGCTGCATTAGAGGGCTTTTTGGCATTAAATGTCCCTCATCTCCTCAAACCCAACCGTCCCCAGGATCTACCACCATATCTTCAGTAATTTGCCAATTCTGAGTTGGTAACTCTAGGGATACTCCTGGAACACTGCACCTACATTGTCTGTCCTCTTCCCTTCTCTCTACTGCCTTGGTTTGTTGCTGTGGCAACTGTGGCCTCCTCACCCCGATAAGCCCCTTTTGATCAGTTCTCCTGATACTGAGATATAAATGTATTCAGATTTTTTTTAAAAAATATTTATATTCAGGCACCACTTGTTAGGGGTTGCATTCAGACTTTCCTGTCTCCCCCTCTCCCACTGCAGTTCATTTGTCTCTACAAAATGCAACTCCTGGGGAATAGGGGACCCTGAGGAGTGGCACGAGGGGGTTGTGTGTGTGTGCATTCTAAATTGGAGGAAATCGCAATTCTTGATTCATCCTGAGGTTTCCAGGTAGTCTCCTATCTTAGCACCACCCAGATCGCACACAGCTTGATTTCAGCACGATTGCTACATCGTGTGCTTTCAAACCTTGTCTTAGGCCTCAAATATGCCCTGCAGCACAGCAAGAAAGAGCAATGCACTCAATGGACATTATTGCTGTAGCAGTTGTCTCTGTTGCAAAGGGGGACCTTACATTATTGAGCAGAAAGGTAAGATAAAGTAGGGGATTCTAGCAGCACCTCTGATACTGTATTCTTTTGACCAAGGAGTGACATACACTTCCATCCTAAGCAGAGTTACATCCTTCTGATCCCAGTTGATTTAGAAGGGTGTAACTCTGCTCAGCAGAACACAGTTAAAGGGTTTTTATTTTTGCTGCTGAACAGGTACAAAAATATAATAGACAGTTGCTCAGTTGACCGACATCCCGTCCACCGCATATCTGATGAGTCACTCTCTTTAGTGTTCATCCCACTGCCCACATAACTGAAACCAGACAGCCAAGCACCAGAATAACAGACTGAAATGCTTACAACTGTTGCCCAGTGCTGTTACTTATTTCAACTGTATTAGTTACAGGGCTTTTTTTTTCTGGGGGAACATGCCGGAACAGCGTTCCGGAACCTCTTTGACAAAATTATTTTTAAAATGTCTAAAAGTTCATGAGTTTTCAGTATACAGACTGAAAACTTCATTTTCCTCTTGAGAGTTCCGGCACCTCTTTAAAAAAAAAAGCCCTGATCAGTTATATCAGCTCTATTAAGGAACATGTTGTGATTATGGTTGGACTTTGATTAGTTATTATCCAACTACACACCCACTGCTTATTATATTTTATTCCCAACTCAGACAAATGCATGAGTCATTTTACTGCTTTCTTTTGTTTCATCTAGTTGCTCTATTACCGCGTAGGTTTTTCATCTGCATGGAAGAAAATGATAGTATGTGAATGCAATGTGAGAATAGCTGGAAGTGGACACTGAATAAGAAATCATATATGTTCCTAGAAGCCACATCTGTTGCTCTACACTGTAAAGTAGAGCTATTCTGATAATTACTTGATCCACTGAAATATTTCTGATTAGGAGAGAGCTCAGTGCATCCCTGAGTATACCTGTGTACACTACTGGTACATGTACAAATTTGTGAGTTGACATTCCATTGGAAAAGTTATCCATAAAAAGTAAGGCCGTCACCTATTAAAGAAATCTTGATTAAGTGGGTGAGACTAATTACTAATGCAGTAATTAGTAAACTTACTGCATGTGCATTGCATTAATTTGCATAAATGTACATAATTATGGAGGACAAACGTCTCTCCAAGCTGACTAGTCCAGAAATTTAGAGCTGCTTAGTCCCAAGGAAATTGGCAGAATTTTTGCAATACAGCCTAATTAAAAATGCCCATGTGACATTTTGTCAACAGGACGGGTAAATATCATGTTTCCTTGACCAGCCAATTGATTCAGGAGGGAAAGTGAGGACAGGCAATGATGTCAGCATTTAAGAGAGTTCAGAGCCACTGTTATTTATTTATCAATCAATCAATTTATTTATTTTTATATTTTGCTTTTCTCCCTGATTGGTGACCCAAAGTGACATCACACACACACCCCTTTATCCTCACAACAGTAACCTTATGAGGTTAAGCTGTGATGGGCCCAAGATCACCTGGCAGGCTTCCATGGCAGAGTAGGGGATTCAAACACAGTTGCCCCAGGTCCTAGTTCAATACTGAGGGAAGTGAATGGTTAAGATGAGCTGAAGCAAGCTGTAACTGTGTAGAACAATGGCAGGATTATGGGCCTTACTGAAAAGCAGAGGCAGAGTAACAAACTTAGAGATAAGATGGAAAGGGGTGTGTGTAAAGAATTTGGATGGCAAGGAATAGCCTTGACATACATAAACACTAATCAATCATGCATGCCTAATCATGCATGCCTAATTAACTAATTAATATTACCTAACCTGCCTTCTTTCCTTAATGAGCTATTTTAAATGTACATAAGATCCATGGGGGGAGTGTCATGTCAAAGAGTTGTATGTTATGTGGTGTGTTGTAGGTGGAACTGAAAGAGTTGTAAGCTCTGGATCCAGTAAAGGAAAAGGGGCAGGGCCTACCGGCCAGTGAGAACTAATAAATGCGGGAGTCTTGGAATGTTAATTTGAGTTCGTCTGCACTCCCTTTATCATGCAATAAAGCAATCAAAAGATATTCCTGACTGACTGTTCTTTTCGGAATGGTTTGTGTTGCTCCCGGGGGGAGGGGGGTGCAGGGAGCCAGCCACACACAACCTTTTTATGTTTCAAACAATACTAACCAGCATTTAGCTCCTCCCTGTTTTGTTGCCCAATTGTGTGCAGGAGGGGAGGGGGGAGCAATGGCTTGTAGCAGTTTAGATGGCGGGAGGGGGAGAGAAACCATCAGATCTGAGATGATCCTTCAAAAATAGCCCCTGAATAATCAGAGACTACTCCTTTATGTACTAATTTGGAAGGCTGTTAGTTGGTTAATACTTGCAGCCCTAACAAGAAAAAGCATATTTACAATACTATATGAGAAAGATCATATGATAGTTATCTGTTGATTCCAGAGCCTGTTCCTTTGGCTGGCTGGAAAACCTGTTTAGTACAACTGTTTAGAACCTTAGCTAGAGAACGTCTCTTATCCAGTTCCAGAAATCACATCAGGGAAATTTACTTTTTGTATGGTTTTCTGATTCTAGGCAAAGAACAATTACAGTTTCAAAATTTCATAGCATTTGTTGTATGAAAGGGCAAACAGGGAATCCATAAGGACTCACACTCAAGTGAGTCTTCCTCGCACGCTATCTTCTCTTTTCTTTTTCCTCACAGCCCCGGGCAGCTCCTCCCCATTCTCTGATTGCCTTCCTCCCTCCAGCCCTCCTTTCTTCCCCTTTTGTTCCATTCATTTCCTCCTTCTTACCACTGTAGCTTTGACCGCATTCACCTTGTCTTTCCTGCCTGTTGACGACTCTTCTTACCTTCAACTCACCTTCAGTTTTTGAAGTGAAACTGTGACAGTCATTTTTAATTATCCAGGCAGCCACAGTTACCTAGGCAATCCAAAATGGCTGCCAAGATGTTGTGAGTGAGGTAATCTTGTGAGAGCTCACCTTTTAAAAACTTAATTTTTTCCCCCACCCTCTCATTTTAAAAGAAATCAGATTTTTTACCTACAAACCCGGGAAAGCAGACCCATGTCTTTAAACACAAGTGAAGCAAATGGGTGGGTGGTACAAATGATAACAGGAAAGAGAATGCAGTCAAAAGATCTCTACCTTCCTCTCACTCTTCTTCACATAACCCCTGTCCAGAAAAATGTTGCCTCTTTTCTGTAAGCTGAACTTGGTACTTGTCAATGTAATTGAAAGGCAGAAAATGGGCAGAAATTTGGGATGCAGACTAGGGTAGCGATGCCAGTCTGCAGGTGGGACCTGGGGATCCCCCGGAATTACAGTTAATCTCCAGACAACAGAGATCAGTTCCCCTGAACAAAATGGATGCTTTGGAGGGTGGACTCTATGGCATTGTACCCCACTGAGGTCCCTGTCCTCCCCATCCCCACATCTCCAGGAGTTTCTTAACCTGGAGCTGGCAACCCTGACCCCCCCCATCCCCTGCTGATGGCCAGGGGGAACTGGCAACCCTAGACTGGGGGCAAGTTTCAGCAATCCCCTTTCCAACTCAGATTGCATCATATCCCACCCCCCACTTTATATTATTGGAGTAGATTTATAGGTAAAGATACAGTAGCTTAGTCCTGAAAGGGGGGGGGGGATTCGAACACAAATCTTTTTATTCCACCCTCAGCACCAAACCAAGGCCAGTTCCATATTTTTTAGAGGAGGCCTGGGCAGAGAGTTCCTGAGGGCCCCTTTCCCATCCACTCACCCATGTGTCTTACTACATGTCTGTGCATCTTTCACTTACCCTACTTGCAAGCTCTTCAAATGCCCATGCTCATACAGCCATCTGCACTGCCTGCAGCCCCCTCCCTGACTGCACTGGGGAGAGTGTGCAGCTGGGAACATGGTTGGTGGAGCACTTACAGGTGAGCCCAGGGCAGCTACCCCACTGAAGGTTATGCTGATGCTGACCCTGCACCAAACATGCCCCCTGGTCAAGCCCATAGTGGGTCTTTGGGGGGGCTCTGCCCCCTTTCTTAAAGGCACAGTCCCACAAGAATTTCTCCTGTAAATGCTTTTCCCCCAATCATTTAAAAACATATTTAAAGGTGTGCACTCCTTTAAGCAGAGTGGGGTCCCAATTAGGGAGAAAAGTGGGGTATAAATGAAATACATCAATAATAAATCACACTGAATCAGACCATCGTTCCATGTAGGCCCTGGCATTTGTTCTGATTAGCAAAGGCCCTCCAGGCTTCAGCAGAGGAGAGGCATCCCCCAACATTAGGAGTGGGTGGACACAGAACATTGCATAGCTTATAGTGATATATTGCTATTTAAATTGTGCTTTTAAAAAGACATATTGTTGAGTATATCACCCTATCAATATAAACATGCATTTCAAACAAAACCAAGCAAACAAACAAAAAAACAATGCTGCCAGAAATAATGGCAGCAGTAACAAACACAAAATGGTGAAAGAGGTGAAAGGGCAGGAAAGTGAGTGGATGTGGAAGGAAAGTTCAGAAGCACGTAAAATTTCACCTTCAAAACCATGGGTGCAATGGTGGTATGAAAAAAAGAGATGAAGAAAAATCAAAGCAAAAGCGCAAGACCCACAGAGCTTCAGGCTAAACTGACACCGTTTGGAAGCTAAGCCACAACAACAAAACTGTGAGGTCCTTTAACTGGAGATGCCAGAGATTCAGCTAGAGACTTTCTGCATGAGGAAGATGTGCTGCCACTGAACTATGGCCCCTCTCAAATTTTAGTTCATGGTCCGGGGGCCAATTTTCAGTTCTGAGGCAAGACTTGGGAGTTTATATCTTTCAGCTTAAGCCCAAAGCATCATGGGATTTTATGTTCTCAGTACGTCTGTGTGGTTGGGTAGGTTGCGAAAGAACATCTCCAACCCCAGCACACTAGTCAGTGCTTCATGTGGGATCTCTCATATTTTTCTCATCTGAACTCTTACATTATAGCTATTTTCTGTGCAGGCTAGATGCTTCTGTCTACCAAGACATCACCCTTTGTGTGAAATAACAACTCATGAATAACATTTTGAGAGCTGGCTGCGAACTCCAAACATCAGCTCAGTTATCTTTCTCCTCCTGAACATTTCTGTCTTCCACAAAACCTCTCCTGGTTTACTATACACTTCCCTAATCTGTCTACTATGAGTTATCATTATTTATTTATTTCATTTATACTCCACATGTCTTCCCAATGGGGACCCAAAACTGTGTATATCATTCTCCTCTCTTCCATTTCATCTCTTTCCATTTGTCCTCACAACCACTCTTTGAGGTAGTGAGAGTGGGTGTGACTGGACTAAGGTCACCCAGCAAGCTTTCATGGCAGAGTGGGGATTCAAATGTGGTCTCCCAGATCTTAGCCCGATATTCCAATACACCACACTGGCTGTCAAGTTAACCATTTTCTCCAATCATTTCCTACTCTTTCTTTAAATCCTGTTTTTCACTGTTGATGTCCCTATTTTACATCGTGTATGTATACAGACATACTCTTGGGGAAGGAGGAAGAGAGCACGAGTTACTTTTCCTGGTTACCTTTGTGGCAGAGAGCAACTTGCACCACAGATTTGTGAGCGACTCTCTCTCTCTCTCTGTGTATGTATAGATCAGTAATTTTCTTTTTAACAGGAGGGCAATCTACAAATGAAGGGCATTCAGAATTTTTGAGGACAGTTAGGAGCTTTAGGCACGCCTTTTCACTCCTTGCAATGGCTTCTAACAGTCAGCCTGCAGAGGAGAGTTGTTTTATACTTTTTACCTGCCCTGAGGATAAAATCCTACATCCTAGATTTCTCCCCCAAGCTCCTAAAAAAGTCGTACAACACAAATAAAAATCAAACATACTATTAAGGATCTGTCTGATAGCCATCAAGCACAAGAGTGCCTGAAATCTCTGGCCTCTGTGCATAGATTGTGTGCCTTGTCTGGAAAGTTCTTTTTATCTCCTTTTTAAAGCACTTGTGGCTGGGGGAGGCATCAAAAGATTATGTTGCATACTTGGTGGGCAGTAATGGAACAAATGTTAGAACCACCAGTACAGATCCTGAAACCAGATGTGTGTATTTAGAGGTCTTACTAAGACTTCCAGAACAAGGCTTGGTCCATGACTATTAATAGAACAATGGTATATAAGTGACTATAAAAAGCCCTTCTGAATTGCTTTGCCATAAGGGATCCCCCCAAGCCAGTGTATAGAGTTAGTAGCTCTTATTAACAGTCCACTGGCCAGGAACCATTATATCTCTCTTTTTTGCATAGCAGCAAGGACACTGTTGGTACCAACACAGTTTTTAAAACACCATTTTAGAAATAATGCATTGGATTCAGACTAAATTTTCCAAAGGCACAATGGATCTTTGCTATATCCCTCCTCACACTGCACCCTACTGGTTTCCATGAAAAGCTGTTCCTGGAGGACAGGTCATCTGGAGGAATTATCAGATCTGCTTTGATAACCAATATTTACACTGTATTTACTAAACAGATTTGTTTGCTGGGTTTCTAAACTTGAAAAACAGGAAGCACCATTATAGGTTTATTCTAGACTAGAACTAGAAAATTTAGGATTTGAATTAGGACTGTGGTTTCTGTTTAAAGTAGTAGTTTTAAAATGATAAAACCTATCTTGAGCTTTACATCACTTCACATGCGTGCCTGAAAATGCATATTCTACCCTGTTTCCATCTAGTCATTTCCCCCCAGTTCTTAAGTACACTCAGGGGTCACTTCGTAGAAAAAGTGGTGCAGGAGCTCATTAGCATAACCTATTAGCATAACTTATTTGCATATGCCACACCCCCTGATATCACCAGAAGTGTCTCAGAAGGCAACACTTACCACTCAGGCTCCACTGGACTGTTTTGAATTGCTAGCTATTGGGGGGGGGGAAGTATGCAGATCTGCCCTCGGAGAGGAGGGAGAGCTTGTACCTGAATAAACCTTGGTCTTAAAGGTGCCACTGGACTCTTTTGGATGGCTGGCAAGCGCAGGAAAGTGTGTGGCTGCTCATGGGTCGAGGAGGGTGGCGCAGAGGATGCACATGGCCTTGAGCAGGTAGGGGGCCAGGGCGGTGGCAGGGCAGAGGTGCAGTAGGAGGCCGAGTAGGCACAGGAGGCTGGGGTGGAACTCCTTGCAGGCCTCGCAGGAGTAGCCGGGGCCCGCCTTGCAGAGGCGCTGTGCCTGGGCCAGCATGAGGATAGGCAGAGCGTGGGCAGGGTGGGTGCCACGGCCCAGGCAGTGGCAGAGCAGCTTGAAGGCCAGCTTGCTGCAGCACTCTGCTGGGTTGGCCAGAGGGCTGGGAAAGGTGAGGGGGGGCTGCTGGGAGCAGGGGGTGGGGCTTACTGCATGTACCCACTCCTCGGGCTCCTTACTGCCAGAGCTTCACTTCTGTGCAATCCTGCAGGAAATGAGCCCTGAGTACACTATGGGATGGAACATCACTAGTATAAAAGCTGAGGTCTCCAACACGTCAACTCCATGAAGTACTAACATATTATCCGGAAAGCACATATGTCAAACAAACTTATGTGAGGAAGCCAATACTATCTAGTAAACTTGGGCTGGTCATACACACTACATAATCCACTTTCAGTGCACTTTCCAACTGGATTTTTCTGTGTGAACTAGCAAAATCCAGTTGGAAAGTGCATTGAAAGTGGATTATTTAGTGTGTGTGACCTAGGGTTGCCATCCCCCCAATGGGGCGGGGATACCTCTGATTTCCAGCCCTCTAATCCACCCACTGGCCAGCTGCTGGTGGGGGAGCCCCGCTGCCAAAGAGCTCCTTGGCGCCTGACATGCCTGGTGCAATGATGTCACCCGGAGGTGAAGTCACTGTGCCGGGCATGTCGCTGGGGGGCAACTCTAGCATTTGTTCAAAAAACTCTATGGTACCATAGAGTTTTTGACCAAATGCTAGAGCACCCCCCAGTGATGTGTCTAGTACGATGATGTCACTTCCGGGTGATGCCATTGCAGTACACATGCATCAGGACATCTAGGAAGGGAACCTTTGCCCCCCTGCTGGCAGCAGGTAGGGGCCTGGCAACCCTAGTGTGACCACAGCCTTGATGTTAGCTTTGGATATAGGAGGGCTGATTCAATTTGCCTTTCAGTGATGGAAGCATAAGCACACACAAGGGTAGACACAATGAACAGGTTGTGAACTAATGTTACATACTAAAACCAGAAATACTACAGAAGCAGGCCTGAGGCCTTAGCAGAGCCAGTATGCACATGAGGACTGTTTACCTCAGAAGAGCGATTTCAACCCCTAGTTTCAGGGACCATTCAGAATCCATATTAAGTACAATATTTATCTAATAAAGCAAAGATTGTGTGAATATGTATCCACCTTGCATCTACCTGCCAGAGAAAAACAAATCATTCTAGTTTATTACATTTACTTGAGACACAAAATGGCAACATCCATCTCTCTTTGCTGCCCCCCCCCATTGGTTGCATGGCTTTTCCCCCTGCATGCTTTGTACTAGAGCAAAGCTGGGATTCTTGCTGCTAAGATCTTCAGTCATGATAAAATGGCTTCCTTTCACTTTCAAGCTGAACCGCTTTCTCAGGGATTTCCCCATTAAGGACCAAAAATATGCTCAACCTTCCAAACAAACCCACATAAACAAGAACAAAGTTATATTAAAAAAATCTTTATTTCATGTACCAGGATTTTTTTTTGTTATTTTCTTCTTTTTAAAATTTTTCTTTTTAACAGTCTGAAAAAAAACACAAAATAAAGAAAATGGAGGTTTGTTTCTTGAACTGGTTTGAGCTGAACATAAGCAGTATCCTTGGAAAAATTTCCCCACCAGTCCTAGTCCTCACTTTTCTCCCCCCTTCTTCCTCTCGTTCTCTCTCACACGCACACGTTCACTCACACACATAAGAGCTCATTCGTCTTTACGCAATCAGGAGAACTCTACAGGCATCAAGTTCTCATAAGCAGCTTTGGAATTTCAACCAAAATACCATCCTCTGTCTATGCTGGAGTATAGGAACCCAGTTTTGACTCATTTCTGGGGGGTTGGATATTTAATTCCTTCTGCTCTTTTTTATTTTACAGATTTGCAGTTTGAGGTTTTGGGATTCAGCAGGAGTTCTAGACATTCACTAGCATGTGGGATACTAATGTCACCCAAGCAGTATCTATGCTCTTTTGCCAGTACTGATCCATCTACTGAGGCCTGGGAAGAATTCATTCTGCC
Organism: Gekko gecko; assembly: GCA_029375565.1. Lineage (NCBI taxonomy): Eukaryota > Metazoa > Chordata > Lepidosauria > Squamata > Gekkonidae > Gekko > Gekko gecko. Next base: position 42,182,303 of record JAPDNY010000005.1, on the reverse strand, counting down.
ACTGGCTCAGTTTTCAACATGCTACTCCCCTACCCTGTCCTGGGAAGGTCTCTCCTCTCCTCTGCAAAAGAGGAAAAGCAGGAGAAAACAGCAGTACCTGGGTGGGGGGTGCAGGGTGTTTTTGTTTCCCCCTGATTTCCATTAAGTCCCAACAAGAGCTGAGCTGTGAGAAGTGAAGATTCCTTGAACTGGAGCAGCACTAGTTTCAACAGGAAGAGTCAAGCAAGAGTCTCATGGGGCTGAATCAACTGACCCCTCTCAGCAACCATCACCCCTAAACCTTGCTCCTTCAAAGCAACAAAAACTCTGGCATGTATAGGACCATGATGAATTCATTCCATATCTTTTGGTCCTGGTCAGATCCAAACCTTCACACTAACTCAGTGCCATCCAATGTCAGTCTGTCTTGCTTGTTCTTCCACTATTATGTCAGAGCCTGTTTTCTCCATCTCCCAGTAGTAGCTTTACAGAGGGAATTGAATTCAAGGAGGCTCTTGTTGCCCTCTAGCAAAAAGCCATGGCACCCAATGTTCCTCATGCGCACAATAGTGATCTGGATGTATGCTGTGATCAAAACCTGTGAGGGAGTGGGCTGGGAAAGACAGAAATGTCATCCGTGTATGTATGAGTTTGACTCCTTTTTTGCTGAGGTAAACCAAGAGTAACTGCTGTTGAATCAGCAGCATATGCCTCTGATCCAAGTAGTGAGGGAAGAGAATTGGATCTCAGGGCTGAACTCTCCGCAGCCTTGCAGCACTTAGGCCTTCACCCCAGAATGAGAGCAGAAGGTTACCCCCGGATGAGCAAAAGGAGAATTTGGATCAGGCCTGTCAGCAAAGCAGGGATGGGAAGCTGATCTCCTATACCCTAAATGTTGTCTCCTCTCTTGACAAGTTCTAAACAGCAACTAGGGCATGCCTCCACCTGAAAGAGGCCCCAAGAATGGGAGAAGCAACACATGCCAAATCCCTGCTTAATACTCAGCTAGTAAAGGCACAGGAGCCCCTTTCAGTTAAGGGGTTGGCAAGGCCTAGCTATGGGCCTGTGGTATATACACCTACTTTTAATGTCCATATATAACAGCAGGCATAGTCAGCCAGCAGAGGATCAATAGGCCACTGGGGGAAACTCTGGGCCCATGGAAGACAAGACGCATGGGTCCCTCCTCTTTCCCTTTATTAAAACCACCTCAGTCCTTCACATAGTTGCTTCCCCGAGGGCTCCCACCTGTAGTTCCTTCTGGTAAACTTCCTGTGGCAGAGACGGGCAATGTTAAGGGATATATATCTATATCTATATATCTATATAGATATATATGGATGGTACTGGGACCATGTTTTGGTACAGGTGCAGGGCTTGTGTATGTATGCGAGGCTCACTTATACATGATGTTGGCTGAGGGAAAAGCATTTCCCATGGGGCTTTGCACTCTCACAGAGTCTTGTTTAACCTGTGTTGCTACCTGTGCAACGCTGTGTGAGTACAAAATTCCACAGTGCTTTCGAATTTGTGGGCGAATCTGGCAAAACCTAGCCATGAATTCGGAAAAGGTAGCAATGTCAAGAAGCTGACATCTCTGAGCAAGCAGCAGTCACCTAGAATGTTATCGTCTTTTCAAGCCTGGAATAGAGAATGAGGGAACAGCATAGTAGCTTGCCTGGGAGTGAATGTGAGCAGAGGTCTCCATGTTACCACCTAGTCTACATCCAGTGTCCCAACCCCAGCGATAGCAGCATCACCCTCTTCCTAGGAAGAGGTAATTGTCGTCCCCCCCGCTCCTGGTTTTCATGGCTGTTGGGGAATGCTAGCCACTCCAACCAGCTGACCAAGTTCTGGGTATTTTTATGTGTATTTTTGTTAGATGGACTTAGTTTCCATTTTCTCTTTAGAAGCCTCTCAACCCCTAAGATATTAGTTTTCACAGTTTTTTTCAAGCTGAGAAAAAAAAAGAAAATAAAAAGAAAAATACTATCTGGCTTTCTTGCAAGTAAATCCACTTATTATATTTACATTTATTTATAGTTGGTTTTCTTTTATTAAAAAATTGCCACTCTTTTTATGAAGCTTTTTTGTTTTGTTTTTTTGCAATGTAACTTAACACCAGGGTAATCACAGGCTAGCCGGACTGAGCTGGTCAGCCTCAGCTTCCTGAGACCTGGAGATCAGTGAATCAGCATTAATCCCTGGAATCCCCAAGGACAGGAGAGTCACTGTTAAGCCCTGTGGACCAACAAGATCATGTTGAATTATTAGTCACTCCAGAGGGTTCGGTACATTTAGGCAGGCCACCGTACATGTGCAAACAGGCATCCATTGCGACACCCAAATCACTGCATTTCACTACCGCCTGCCCCTGGAGATTCTCAGGAATCTGCAAGTCCACAGTGGGTTAAAAGTGAAAAGAAAATGTAAAATTAAAGAATAAAACAAACAAAAAGATCCAAAGAGCTGCCTCCTCTTCCCGCTTGGTATTTTAATTTTTTTTTGTTATTTCTCGGTTCCTTTTTTAAATCTGTTTTTATTAAATGTTAAAATAATGGTACATGGGAAATCATGCATTTTCTTTTAAATTTATTTTCTATTTTTTATATTTCTTTCTCTTGATTTTTTTGAAGTTTTTTGTTTTTCCTTTTTTTTAAGCTTTTTGTTGTTTCTTTTCAGATGTTTCACTTAAGTTTGTTCTTTTTTTTTTTTGCTTTTGGAAGGTTTCCCCATGGTTGCTTTCTCCTCTCCCCCCCTTGCCCGCCCTGACTGCTCCCTCCCATCTTGCACCCAATGCCCACTCCCACCTTCCCTGCCCCCATTTTCAGCCCCTCTTGATGGCTTCATACGGGGGTGGTCCGGCGGTTGGCTGTGTTAGTGTGGATAGAGTCCTTGTTTTCTTTCTGGATACAATTGTGAACCTGGAGGAAGCTGTTATCCCTGTCTGAATTGTAGGTGGCGGTGGGAGTGGTGGCAGCCTTCAGGGGGTCCCTGGTCAAGGTATACATCGAGATCTCCGTTGATGGGAGGGTGTTGAACCCTTTGATCCCGACAGGAGAGGCATCCCTGGAGTGTGAAGGCTCGGTGGAACGGGAACTGGAGCGACTGCGTCTCTGATAGCGGTAGCGGTAGCTGGGTATGCGGGTGATGGCAGAGGACTGGAGGTAGTCCGTGGCATGAGCACTGGCACGCAGCTGTTTGTGCCGGTCAATAAACATGTGTACGGCCAGCACTCCCACCATCTCAGCTATAATGAAGGACAGGGCCCCGAAGTAGAAGGACCAGCCATAAGAATAACTGTTCTTCTTGGAGTCGCTTTTCGAAGGGTCTCCAGCATTGGCTGATATGTACACAATGATGCCAATTATATTACTCAGACCTGTGGACAAAGGGCAAGAGAAAAGGAAACATTAGGAGGTTTCAGGTACACCATATATGAGTTGAGGAGGCCACACACACATGCGTGACTGTCCTCTGGTGCTACCAAGATACTTCACCTCAAACCAACACAACTGGCAACTTTTTACATGGAAGTCTTGTAGAGCAGCATTCCCAGACTAAGTCTTGTAGTACTATACCTGGCAAATTCCTCTATATGTGAAGGTCCTGATGCTATCTCCTGTCTCAGTCTCCTTTTCTAGAGTATTGTGTGAGACACAACCTAAAAGTGAACTGACAAGGCCAGTCACCATGCCAAAACAGGCAACTTGTGGTGGCTTCACCCATGGAAAAAAGAAAGGTTATGTGACTTACCCCTGACTGTAATAAATGCCTTGCAAATGGCTGTAATAAATGCCTTGCAGATGACTTGGCATCTTCCCAAACAGCAGCAAATGGGTTGCATTCTCTACACACATCCCCCTTTAGAGCAAACTACAGTCAGCTCAGGATCAACAGTATATCTTCTTTGGTGCAAATCCTTAGCTCCCATCCCTTAGCAAAATGAAACCTTAGTTTCTATAACTCAAATAATAATATTCAAATAGGGGCCTGCTAGAAACTTGTAAAAAGGGTGCATTCCTTCCCCCCCTTTGCTTCCTTCCCTCCTCCCCCAACAAACTTCCCCCTCTTTCTTCTCTGTCCCCTTCTCTGTCAACCCACCCCCTCTTTATTTCTCCCCTCTTCTCAGACTATTCCCTTTCTCCCCTTCCCTTTATCAATCAACCTACCCTCTCCCTCTTTTGCCTCCCACCTGTTCTCCATCAGGCTCTCTCTCCCCTTCTCTAACAACCTACCCCTCTCTATTTCTTCCCCCTTTCTCCCCCACGCTTTATCTGTCAACTTACACCCCTCACTCTTTTGCCCCCACTTGTTTTCCATCAATCTCCTCCTCCCCTTCTCTGTCAACCTACCCCATCTCTGTTTAGGGTTGCCAGGTCCCCTCACTGTTGCGACAAAGGGATTTGGGAGCCATTCCAGGGGTGGGCGAGTGTCACCCAGAAGTGACATCGCATAGGTGACACTCTGTTTTTTGGGCAAAACTCTGTGGGTTTTTTGCCCCAAAACTAGAGCATCACCACACAATGTCCCCATGCAATGATGTCACCTGGAAGTGACATCATTGTGTCAAGGACTTCACACAATGACATCCCTGTTTAGGGGTGGGGTTTCTGCTACCAGCCAGCTGGGACCCTGCTGGGACCTCAGGGCTGGCGACCCTATCTCTATTTCTCCCCCTCTTTCCCCCATCCTTATCTTACCAGGTGTATTAGCTACGGTGTCAGAGTTAGGTATGGTTCCAGGCCTCAAGGCTGCAGTGGTGATGGAGTCTGGGAGCTACTCTGGGCCCAGAGAGCCTCCTGGTTGCCAGTACCACTGCAGCAGTGCCCAGAGGGCCTCCTGGGCACTGGTGCCACTGTGGCTGGGCCCAGAGAGCCTCCCAGATGCCAGTGCCACCATGGTCAAGACTGGAAAGCCTCCCAGTGTCTGCCGCCACAGCTGTGCCTGGAGAGGTTCCCTGTTTCCTTTGCCAACACAACCAGGCCCAGAGAGGTTCCCAGTATCCACCACTGCCCTGACTGGGTGTGAAGCAGGTCCCTGAGGCAGCCTCTGCCAGCTGTACAAATAAATTGGGGGGAATTTAGACCCCCCCAATGTTGGTTTTTTTGGGGATATTTTTGATATTTTTTTCATATGTATATGTGTGTGTGAATGTGAACGTGTGTACCTGGAAGTCATGATGACCTCTGGTGACTGACTCCTAGAGGTGGCTGAACAAAGCCAGCCCCCAACTTCCAACTGCTGGTATTCCAAGGAGGTCTCCCATCCAACTACTTGCCAGAGTCGACTCTGCTTAGCTTCTGAGATCTGATGAGATCAGGTTTGTCTGGGCTATCCAGGTCAGGGCCTTCCCAGTGGGTTTTTTTAACATTTCAGATTCAGGTCCCCTAAGTTTGCAGAAGAATCTGTTTAGTGTCAGCATGGCCCTGATCTGCAGATTTAGATACCTGCAGGTAGGAGCCAGACTTTGATACTAGATATATAGATTCTCTCCCTGCTCACACATGCCTACCTTTCTACCCCTCCAATGTCTCCCTTGTGATGAATTTTAGAGTAGCTCTGCTGTGGGCTGAGGAACAGGGAGACAGTCAAATCACCATTTCCTGTTTTGTTTTTAAATTGGGGATATCTGCTACATTTTTATCCCACCTCTCCTTGAAGGAGCTCAGGGTTGAATGAAAAATTATCTACTAGTATATATTCCAGAGAAGTAGAGAGGAAGTCTACCATCTTCAAATAATTTTTTAAGTGAAGCTAAAGGTCTGTAAAAGGGATGCTCAGTACTTTAAAAACCCCTCAAATCCATGCTGTATCCACAGTCACAAAAGACACACTAGAGTGTGTGTGTGGGGAGTGTTGTAATTTCAGATTTACAAATGAATGTCTCTTATGCATGGACAAAACGTCCCTTAAAGGACATGGAAGTATTCTACCAGGGTTTCTTTTTTTAACATTTGGTTATTCTTTCCTCTTCTGTGTCCTGTCCTCTAGGGCTCTTGTCAGCTGCCGACAGGGACTTGTTTCTGTTTTTAGTTTGGGAAGTATCATCCAGAATATTAAGGCTTTGTAAACAAAGAGTAAATATTCTGTTTGCACAACACTGTTGTAGTACAGTATGGTCTCAAAGTAAAATACAGCAGTAGGAACCAAGGCTCAGCAAGTGACTAATACTCTGACTTGGTTCTCCAGTTTAAGAGTCTCCTAGCCATTTCCCTCTGCTATCTTCTCATGGTTCCTTAGACTCACTGCATTGCTACTGCTGACACAGTTTTATGCCACCTGGTTAGTGCACCTGAGGCTACAACCACACAGCTGTTTTGTTCTGCCTTGACTTTCAAACTGGAACAGTGTTTTTTGGAGCATCCATATGACATCATCCTCCAACCATCCATTTTCCAGGTTCTCCTCCTGTTTAGTTCCAGTCCTTCCCAACCCTGCTTTGCCACAGTCTTTCTGGAAAGGCTGCCTTCCAAGCAGGATGGATAGATAGGTAAGCATTTTTAATCTTCCTCCACTTCAATGCCATTTTACTGTTGTCTTCCCCTTCTACCTGCTGTCTTCCCTGCCATGCCACTGGACGGCTTTTGGCTAAAAAGATTCATAGTTGCTATATCGCTATAGTGTTATAAAGCTATAGTAACTTACCATTTTTTTTAAGATCTGGCAAAAAGGTCTCTGGACTCATGGCAGGGCAAGTGGTAGCAACAAGAGGATGACTGAGGAATGTGCATAGGAAAATCTTGTATAGATGTTCTGTTGCCACTGTGAATGGCTCTGCATGGCCCAACTTCTGGCATGAACAGAAGTGATTCTGTCTTATTTCTGGTGACACTGTAGCATTCAGCCAAAACTCTATGGTTGAACTGAAGTGTGAGACCTGACATCCCTGGAGGTGGTGGAAAGTATGACTTATGGTGACCCCTTAGCATTTTCAAGGCAAGAGATGTTCAGAGGTGGTTTGCCATAGCCTGCCTCTGTGTCACGACCCTGGTATTCCTTGGAGGTTTCCCATCTAAATACTAGTTAGGGTCAACCTTGCTTAGCTTCTGAGATCTGACAAGGGGCCTGGCATCACTACCTCAGGTTAAATTATGACATGCCAGTACATGTTCTATGAAGTGCTATGGCACTTAGGCTTGAAATAAAAGAGCACACATTATGTCCTAAAGGCTAAAAGGAACCTGGTAATCCTGGAAAATCACAAAATCACACTTTGTTCATGTGTATTAATGCTGTTTGAAATTTATCCTGGATGGCACCCAACCTGCCAAAATTTAAGAATCCAATAAATGTTCATTAACAGCTGTGGCAGAATGGGCCCGCTCTGGCCCGCAGGCCCTGTTCCACCTTGTCCTCCAAGGCTTTTGTTTCTCTCTCTGCCACCACCTGACCTTTGTAAGGAATTGCCCGCTGGGAGTGTCAGGACTCCCAGTTTCCCTCAGGGCCTTGCCTCTCTGTCTCCTGCAGCCCGGCAGCGCCTGATCATCACAGGGGCCATTTACTGCCTTGTGTGCCCCTGGAGAAATAGCCACTTGCCAGTTGGCTGCCTTCTCCCTGCCACTCCTTTTAAAATAGCATATCCAAGACGCTGGAGGTCTATGTACTACAGAGAGCCACTACCAGCATCAAAGGTTATAAAGTATTTATTAAAAAGAAAATGTTCACAAGCATACTTTTAGCATAGCACCAGACTGAGCAAGGGATTCGAAATAAATGGGTAACATGCAATTCCTCTGTCCCTCTCACTATACATGTCTTATCAAATGTTAAAATATAGGACAAGCTCCTATAGCTTAGGATGTTGTAGATCTCTACAGAGTCTCCATTACGTTGCAGCTTCCTCCAGCTCTTCAGGCCAGCACATGGTTAATGACTGCCTCCTCCAGACCTCAGTTATTTGTTCTGACTACTCTGATGGACTCAGCACCAAAGAGCCCTTCCTCCTGGCTTCCAGGAGTTTTATCACCTCTCGTTTCCCCACCCACTGACCAGATCAGGCTGGGTCAGAGAAGCTTTTCCTAGAGATTCTTAAGCAATTATTTCCTGAACTCTCTATTATTTAACACCTCCAAGTTTCTGTTCCCTGCTAGAAGGGAGCTTGACCATCCTATTGTCTAGTCTTATTAGCATTTGTATGAAGGTGGGCTGAGGTAAGGCTGGAAAGCAATTGAACTGACTTCCTCCCTTCCTGCCTGTTCTCTGCCCAGAGCAAAAAAAACACAAACAAAACAAAACCACTTTAAAACTCAGAGTAAAGGTTTTGCTCATTTCAAATCTCAAAAGAAAAAAATGCATAAATTCACAAGGGCCTTGGTGATTGGTAGTTTTGATATAATAAATGCATATTTATGACCTATTTTGTACACAGACATCTTACATTGAGGAAGTACTTCTAAGGTGGGGATATCACTTTTCACCAGACACTATATTTTGTACCTGGGGAAATTCAATTTCTTCCTTAAATTACAATTGCTACCAGTGTTCCCTCTAAGCTGAATTAATGTGAGCTAGCTCACAGTTTTTTAGCCTCCGGCTCACACAGTTTTGAATTAGCTCAGGAAGGATGGCTCCAGAGCAAACTAATCTATGCAGCTGCCAAGTTGCTCATTCACAACTTTAATGCCAGTAGCTCACAAAGAAGAATTTTTGCTCACAAGACTACACAGCGTAGAGGGAGCATTGATTGCTACTGCCCATCACTTACTGGATTCAATCTGAGGTATTGGCTATCATGTACAAAGCCCTTCATGGCCTTGGTTCATCATATTTTCAAGACCACCTCTCCCCCATCCTCCACTACAACAACTTTGCTCATCTGAGCAGGCCCTTCTGCATGTACTGTCCTGCAAATGGACAAAATCAACAATGGCCCATACATGTGCCCCCATCGTATGGAATGGCTTGCCTGATGGGATTAGGAAGGCTCCCACTCTACTGGCATTCCATGAACTATGCAAAACTGAATTATTCAGGAGGGCATTTTTACACAGGTGACATGGCTATACTGAAACAAAATGGTTCAAAAATCCTTTTAGAAAGGGATAGGCACTTTAGACTATGCTACTGAGTATAGTACATACCAGCTGTCACTGTATACATGACCCTACTATGTAATTTCGGTGTCATTGAGCATGTTGTGTTAATGTTTATGCTTTGTTTTCAGCTGTTTCAGATTTCTGCAATTTCAGTCTTATTGCATTGTTTACTTGATGCCCATCCTGTGGATTGTTTTGAATTACACTATATAATCCGCCTTGAATCTTGTGAGAAAGGTGAACTATAAATAAATATGCTTTTGCACATCATCTTATCGGATGTTGCCTGCAAGGCCAGTGATAATGAGTGCCTGGACTTCCTCCTCAAGGGCCCTTTGATTCTGTGATCACGCCGATAAACCCTTAGGCTCCCACCCACCCCACCCCGTCCTCAGCCTTGTCTCCACCTCCAAGCAGACTCCCTAGTCTCCACCTCTTAAAAGCGAATAAAAGTATGTCAGGCACTTTAAGAATCCCACTATTTGCACCATACTTCTTAATATAAGTGGAAGAAACACCACAGGATCTTTCATATGATTACTATATTTTGAAACTGAACCATATTGATATTTTCATTTTGTTCATTTACAAGTTACCTTTTTAACTGAGTTGGAGGTGCTGTCTTGCAAAAAACCTGATCTTATGTATCTAAATCGAACATGTAGCAGAGCCAAGCTCTTGTAAGCAGACTTGATGTGAACTCCTGGTCTAGAATGCAAGTTGTACACCTTTCTTGGTTTTGCCATTTAACATCAGATACTTTGAAAAATGGTGTAAAGCATGAATTTGTTCTTGGTAAAACAGCTTTGCTTAGTTGCCTAAGGCAGTGGAACCCAACCCCAGTTTCATCTTGGTTCAATTCATCTTTCCTCCTTACTTCCAGTGGCAGCAAGGAAAAAGTTATTATCTACATTCTTTGCAACACAAGGTGAAGGAAAATTCATTATTCACAGTTGCTATATGAGTGGAAATAAAGCACTTTTGCTCACCAATTCCCTTATGTAGCGTCTGTTGCTGTGAACTATTTCATGTTCCATGTATTGCATTTGGAAAGAAACCTTGGTCATTTTTACAGATCAGCCCCAGGAAGAGACTCAAATTTTGCTCTTCAGTTCAGATGCAGGTCCAGTCTGCACATAATGGATGCCCACCACATAGAGGGTGAACTGGCAAGTTAAAATGGCCTTGGAGTAGGCCAGGCTGAGTGGCCCTTGCAGCACTACGGGCTCTCTTCTACAAGCACTCTGCAGTGCTGTCAACAGTCGTTGGCCCACCCATCTGCCTCCTCCTGCAAACTGGTGAGAGTGCAGGAGAAGGCAATTGGTGAGTCAGCACTAGGGTTGCCAGGTCCCTTCGCTGTGCCAGCGGGGGGATTTGGGGGGCATTCCAGGACATCGCCGAACAGATGACATCACCCAGAGGTCTGAGGGGTGACATGATCGAGGTTTGTAAGATTACGCATGGGATAGAACAGGTAGAGAAAGAGGTACTTTTCTCCCTTTCTCACAATACAAGAACTCGTGGGCACTCAATGAAATTGCTGAGCGGTCGGGTTAGAACGGATAAAAGGAAGTACTTCTTCACCCAAAGAGTGATTAACACACGGAACTCACTGCCACAGGAGGCGGCGGCGGCTACAAGCATGGACAGCTTCAAGAGGGAATTAGATAAACATAGGGAGCAGAGGTCCACCAGTGGCTATTAGCCACAAGGTATAGATAGGGACTCTGGGGCAAGTGAGGCTCTGTATTCTTGGTGCTTGGGAGGGTAACAGTGGGAGGGCTTCTGGTGTCCTCCTGTTGGCACCTGGTATTTTTGGCCACTGTGTGACAGAGTGTTGGACTGGATGGGCCGTTGGCCTGATTCAACATTTTCTTATGTTCTTATGCACAGTGACACTCTGGTTTAAGAGCAACACTCTTTAAAAAAAAATTACCATAGAGTTTTGCCCTCAAACCAGAGCATCGCACGCAATGCCCCTGACGTGATGATGTCACTGGGACCCAGGGACTGGCAACCCTAGTCTGTACCAATCATTGTTGCCACTGAAGGATCCATGCCAAGTGGTCCCCGAGGCACAGAGAGAGTTGCTGGTGTTTGACTCGGCTTGCACCTGGCCTCTAGTGGACCTGTCATAACCTCTGCCCAGCCCAGTGACCAGGATTGCTAGCTCTGGGTTGGGAAAATACCTGGAGATTTTGCGGGTGGAGCCTAGGGAGGGCAGGGTTTGGGGAGAGGAGGGACTTTAGTGGGGTATAATGCCATTTAGTTCACCCTCCAAAGCAGCCACTTTCTCCAGGGGAACTGATCTTGGTCATCGTAATAGCAGATCTCCAGGTGTGACCTGGAGGTTGGCAGCTCTACCAGTAACTCCAATTCTGAGACCTCAGGAGAAAAGACCGAGAAGGACCAGAGGGACCAGAGAGGGCCCAACACTGCAGAAGTGCATGCTGGAACACTGGCCCCCTTTCAGAGCCAGAGGCCCCACTCCCAGAGCCTGCAAGGGAGACCTCGCTACCGCCCCCTGAAATACTCACCAGTCCTCTGCTGGGTGGGATGCAAACCTGGGCCCGTAGCCCCACAGGGGATGCTCTCACTCTGCAGGAACAGCATCGGCAGAAGGCCCAGGCCGAGGTGGCCCAAAGGAGGAGGTGAAGCACTCAGCTGGCAGCACACAACAGTGAGGAAAGTCATTCTTTCCAGGATCCTGGCCAAAGCACTGTGCAGCCGCAGGAGGGCAATACCTGCCGGCAGGGCAGCAGAGCCGGATTGCTTCCCAGCCTATTTAGCTGAGGCCTGGGAAGGCTGCCTTGCTGGATCAACTGGTCCACCAGGCCCAAGCCTGTGGGCTGCCTCCAGCTCCTGTCTGCCAGCCAGCACCTGTCAAGGCTTTTGAGCCGTGCTATCTGGACCTGAGGGCAAAGCTCCCATGAAGACCTGACTGGGCTGGCCTGCAGGGCACAGGACAGGCCCTTTAGGGCTGAGACCCACCAGAGAATTTCCCTGTAAGTTAAATGGTCAGTGCACCTCCCCCATCTAAAATTATATTAAAATCAATGAAGGATGTGATATCATCCTGCTCCATGTTTCCCTACCTTTGTCTCACTGTAATGGCTATTATTTTGGGGGAGGACAGAGAGGAACGCTGAGTTTGACTGGTGTCACATGATGTGTCTGCTTTAAAAAATGTTGCTGAGAAATTCAGGAAGGGGACACAGGTCGGTAGCGGTCATACATTCATGTGAGTATGTTGTCTGACTCGGAGAAAGAGGTCCATCATTACAGATACCTGGCTTCAGGAACAAGCTAGTTAGCATCCAGGTTTATGACTTTGTAAGGTGCTTTCAGGCCTTCCAGATGTCAGCTTTTTACATTCTTGGAAATGCTACTGTTCTCTGAATCTAGTTTGTTAATGTATCCTCTGCCTCTGGTCCTATAGGGATGGACATTTCAGATCTTCATACTGCCACAATAGATATGTGAGGGAATCTGGAAGAATGACAGAAGAACACTGTCACGGTATCCTGTGTTCTGGCAGTGGCACACGCTGCGGGCAGTATAATAAGTCCAAACCCTTATATGAAAGTACCACACTAAAAAGACTGAGGCTGCAGTCACACACACTAAATAATCCACTTTCAGTGCATCTTGCCAGCTCACACAGTGGCCAATTTCGCACACTGTCATGCCTCCCTTTGCCCCGTTTCCATGGGTCAATTTCCCACTCGAAGCCACGCGGCTGCATTTTGACCCGCAGCTTCGCCCGATTTCCCCCACGGTTTCATGATCCTCAAAAAACAGAATCACGAAATCGTGGGGAAAATCAGGCGAAGCCGCAGGTCAAAATGCGGCTGCACGGCTTTGAGTGGGAAATTGACCAATGGAAATGGGGCAAAGGGAGGCGTGACGACAGTGCAGTTCCTTCTGCGAAATTGGCCAGTAAAAATCCAGTTTGAAAGTGGATTGAAAGTGGATTATTTAGCGTGTGTGACCACAGCCTGATGCTACTATTCCTAAATGATGCACTCTCTCTCTCTCTCTCTCTCTCTCTCTCTCTACACACACACACACACACACACACACACACACACACACACACACACACAGAGGATAGTAAAGGTAAAGGTTCCCTTGCTCGAAAGCCAGTCGAATCCGACTCTAGGGTTGCGGTGCTCATCTCCGTTTCAAAGCCGAAGAGCCAGCGCTGTCCGAAGACATTTCCGTGGTCATGTGGCCGGCATGACTAAACACCAAGGTGCACGGAACACTGTTACCTTCCCACTGAAGTGGTACCTATTTATCTACTTGCAATTTTTTGCTTTTGAACTGCTAGGTTGGCAGGAGCTGGAACTAGAGACAGGAGCTCACCCCGTCATGCGGCACCCGGGTCTCGAACTGCTGAACCACTGACCTTCCACAGCCTGCAGTTCAGCGTCTTAACCACTTGAGCCACCACAGCTCCCACACAGAGGATATGAGGGTATATAAGATGAAAAGAGGTGTTTCTGTCTACTTTGGCCTGGGACGTTGAGGACATTCCCTGAGAAGTATAGGTTAGGATTCATCCTGAGATGGAATGCTATTTCTCTCCTAGGCTTGAATAAAGACTTCAGTTTCCTCACTCACTATAGATGCTATTAGCTCAGCATGACCCACCTTTTGTGGACATTAATAGCTCCACTTCTCTTGTCTCACACTGCCCCTTCCTTGAATAGATCTGATTTCATGTTTTTCCTGTTCTGTTCTTTTGCCTAAAGCTGAGAGGGGTCCTTATTTATTTTAAATGGTTTGAATTCTCTTTGGTTATTGATTCTAGCTGGCCTCTCTGTGTAACTTTTCACCATTCCCACCTTTTTTCTGCTTTTAACTTTAAATACAGTGCATCTCCTATAGTTGTATGCACTGTGCATTTGATGAAGCAAATCCATGGTCACAAAAGTTATGCTGGAATAAATTTTGTTAGCCTCTGGGTTCCATTGGACTTCAAATAAACCTTAAGGCTATCCTCCACAAACTTTTGCTGCAACAGAATAGCATGGTTACCCCTCGGAAATTATGTTAGGGTGCAGCTTCGCCAGTGGATATTTGGGTTGCCAGCCTCCAGGTGGGGCCTGGAGATCCCATAGAATTTCAACTACAGACTACAGGGATCTCTTTGGTGTAGTCGTTAGGAGTGCAGACTCTAATCTGGGAGAACTGGGTTTGATCTCCCACGCCTCCACATGCAGCTGCTGGTGTGACCTTGGGTCAGTCATAAGTTCTTTCGGAGCTGTTCTCTCACGAGTAGTTCTCGAAAGAGCTCTCTCAGTCCCACCTACCTCACAGGGTGTCACAGGGAGGGGAGGGGAAATGAGATTGTAAGCCACTCTGAGGTCCTTTCCGCACTTGGATCTCATCCCTGGTTTTATCAGAGTTCAACTCACGATACAATACCTTGCATTTATCCCTGGTTAAAACAGCATCCATTTATCCCAAGACAAGCGTGGGGTGAAACCAGGGTGACCTCAATATAATGTGGAAACAAAAATACCCCAAGATTCCTTTGGGTAATGAAGGGTGGGGTATAAATCCAATCTCTTCTTCGTCTTCTTCAGTCCCCCTAGACAAAATGGCAACTTTGGAGGGTGGACTCTATGGCATTATTCCCCACTCAGATCCCTTCTGCCCCCAAGCCTCTCCCTTCCCAGGCTCCACTCTCAAATCTCCAGGAATTTCTCAACTCAGAGTTGCCACCCCATGTTTTCCCTAGGTTATACCCAGGAATATACTGAGAACACGTGGTTCAGCCTGCACTTCATCCTAGGCAATTTTCCTAGTTAGAGTTCTACTTTTGGGAAAGCAAGCAACTGAACAGGCAAATGACACATACTACATACGACGTATCCCCAACGTTGCCTGCATTCTTCAGCACACTATCTTTTGGTGGTGCCTGGCCCTTAAGCGCCTCGCCTCTCTTCTACCAGGGCGGGGGCCTTCTTTGTGGAGGCCCCGTCCTGGTAGAATGTTTTATCAGAGAACAAGTGTGCCCTGCGGGACCTTGTTAGCTTCCGTGGGGCTTGCAACAGGCTTTTAATTAGTCGTTTCGTATGTCTTGTGATTCTTGTATTGTTTCCACTGGATCATTTTACTGTTGGGTTGCTGGATGCAGCCATGTTCAACAGGAGATTTGTATAAGTTTTAAATTGTGTTGTATATTCATAATTGTTGTTGTTTATTGAATTGTATTTTACATTGATGTAAGCTACTCCAAGCCTTGCTTGTTAAGGGAGTGGTGGGTTATAAATGTGACAGATAAATAAGATGTTCAGAGGTACCCATTATTACTTGCAAAGCTGAACTTTAGGTTCTGCATCTCCTGCATTTGATGAAACCTTAAATCTTGCTTTCTGAAACTCTCTTGCCATGGCAGCAATAAGCCTGGTTCTGGACTGTACCAATTCAGATTGCAGAGTGGGGAGGCTCATGTGATCTAATGCTACTCTGTACAAAAACATCCCCTGCATTTAGAAAACTAGCATGCCAGGCCACAAGCCTTCTTTCACACATTCAGTGTTGTGTGCAGGCATTTCTGATTTTGCTTTGGCAGAGCAGAGAATGATGTAAGACACTTTGAGCCCACCTCGGGGAGAAAGGTAGGGTATAAATGAAGTAAATTTTTAAAACAAGGAACGTTCACTCATGTAAACCCAGTCTGTAGCCTTAAATGGTACAGTGCAAACACAACTTTACCACTATAGCGAGAACTAGTCCCTAGACTCTGGACAAGATGACCCTACTTTCCAGAGATGCTCTTTCTTCCTCAGCCTAGCAGGCAATCTATAACAATGAAAAGCTGTTCAGGTCTTTTGGTGATGAACTTTATTTTCCAGTGCATTGCCCTGATCTGTTGCTGAAAGGAAGGCTGTGGAGTCTCCCCCCTAGGGATTAAAGCACAGCATATTTTTTGCATTACACTTCAGGCAAAGTACTGTTATGTCTGACACCTGCCCACAACTCGGATCCCTCCTTCCAAGATTTAGCACCAGGCCCAGGAGGGAACTGATGGGAAAGGTGACCTTCTCCATCCCTTCTGTGCAGCCACTGCAGCTATTGCCCTTCCTCAGCCAAACCACTGGGGACTGAGAAATGAGAGTTGGGGCCCAATTCACCATCTCCTATTTTACTTTCTCTGCTTGCAAAACAAAAGAGAGAGAGATTTACTCCAGGCAAGCCTGGTTTCACATATAAGTGCGAGCCAGCTTGAAGCCTCCTTAATGTCTGAGGCATTTCACACGTTCAGGTCCAAATCAGATGGGACAGCAGCAGATCTGGATCTGAACAATCAGGTATAACTCCCTTCCTCAAGATTTTTACATTACTGGGGCAAACTCTGGTTTCAACGAAGGGGTTGCCAATTCCAGGGTGGGAAATTCCTGGGTATTTGGGGAGGAGCCTGCGAAGGGCAAAATTGGGGAGGGGAAGTGGCTCAGCTGGGGTGTGATTCCATAAAGACTGCCCTCCAAAGTTACCCTCTCTAGTCTGGGGATCAGTTGTAATTCCAGGAGAACTCAAGGTCTCACCTGGAGGATGGCAATCCTATAAACCTAAACCAGGCTCAACTCCAGGAAGTGGCACAGCTGAAGAATGCAGCTACGTGTCCTCTCTCCTGAAGGGGTTAAGATCTACTCTTTCATCTCAAAAACATTCATTTGGTCTCCAAAAGGAGCACTTCTCAGAGGCCCGGCACAGAGAGCGTGTCCTTGTCTTCTCTCCCCTTTGCCCCTTTGTCTCCAGCATCCAGCTGTTCTCTTCGCCTCTAAATGCACTGAGAACCATCCTCACTTTGGGTTCTGTTCTTTGACACACACACACCCTGCTGCAGAGGGGCAGCCCCCCCCTCTCATCCCTCAGCCCCCTTTACCTGCAGACACGAAGAAGATGCCGGCACTAAGGATGATGTTATGTCGGGTTTTGTAGAACTCGCTGGCTGCAATGCAGAGTCCACCCATGAAAAGCAGAATCACACTCAGGATCGGGAAAATACTAGAGGCCCTCACAGCCCCTGTAGCGAAGAAAGGGGTGGGACGGGGAGGGGAGGGGGAGAAAGAACAGCGTACAGATCAAAGAGGGAGAGGGGGGAATGGAAGACAGACACGATGGGGTGAAGATGGGGAGGAAAGAGAGTGAAGGGAGAGAGAGAATCACAGCGAGGAGGGACCAGGAAGACAGAGCAAGAGAACCGAAGATTCGGAAAGGCAAGTGATAAAGGGAGGAACAAGGAGACAGGAGGAGAAGAGAGAAACAGAGTGTCAGCAGAAGAAGAGAGCGGTTACAAATGAACTGTCAACATCTTGGATATTAGAAACAAACAGTGTACTTGGGGCTGGGGACCAGTCAAGCAGCATCTGGTAGCAGAGGTTTACCCGGTCTCCTTTATGCAATCACAAAGCCAAGAGGCATCTCTCTTTCTGTATGTTCAAACAGAAAGTGAAATCTAAGGGTCAGAAAGCCACCACTGGTGCAAGACAATATTCAGGGTCTGGAATGGTAGCTGCAGTCAACAGAAGTGCTAGGAACAAACACAGAGATTGTTTTACAGGTGGAGGATTCGCCTAAGGTGAGCCAAAAGACAGATGCCAGGACACACATGTGCGTGCCCATGCAAGCCTGCTGAAGATGACCTCCATGTCTCACGCCCCAAATGAAGGCAGTCTTGTGTGCCCTCCCTCTTGTCCAACTCCTATTCTCACAGATTGCAACCAGCAGATGGCAGTAGCAGACAGATGCATAAATAACATTTCACACAAATGCATACACACATGTATGTGTACACATAGAGATGTATATTAGGTTAACTGTTATGGGATATGGGTGGCTGTGCATGTTGCAACTGCTACAGGAAATATAACAGCGCTTTACCAGTGCTTGCCACAAGCATGCTCATGCTGCACAGAGGGAGGGTCTGTGGCTTTACCACTCAGCCATGGCTCCTTTCTCTTTGCGGTATTGACATGTACATGCTTACTGCGGGAAACACTGCTATTTCTTGCTTTGCATGCAGAATGTCCCAGGTTCAGTCCCTGGCATCTCAACTTAGAAAAGGTCTCAGGTAGAAGGGAAAGATGCTTCTGTGCCCAAGCCCCTGGAGAACCACTGCCAGTCTGACTAGAGAATACTGAGCCATATGGACCAATGGTCTCACTATTTAGAAGGCATCTTCATATACTCATATATATGTTCGCATGCATATATGAGCAAGAGAGAAACTAAGGTGGGCCGTGGTTCCCAGGAGTGTAAATACAGTTGTTCAGAAATGAATGCACTTTCATGTGCATGACACATCCACACTTCACCCCCTTGCTGCAGGGAAATACCATCATCATTATTGTTTGCCATTTGACTGTAATTTGTAGAGCTGCAGCTAAGACTCCTGTCCTTACTAATACACTGTCAGGGCCTAATTACAGGCTGTTTTTTCACAGGCTGTCTCTAGGTTCCTTGCTCTGACTTCCAATAAGATGTTAGCTGTGAGTTCCACAGAACGCGTGAACCCAATGCAGATGGGGACCATGGAGTGTAGGGAAAGAAGAAGTAGAGATTAGATTCTTCACTTGGAGTCTCAGAGCGATTTACAAACTCCTTTCCCTTCCCCTCCCCACAACAGACATCCTGTGAGGTAGGCGGGGTTGAGAGAGGTCTTTCCGAACAGCTCTGACAGAACTGTGGCTTGCCCAAGGTCATCCAGCAGCTGCAAATGAAGGAGTGGGGAATGAAACCTGGTTCTCCCAGATCAGAGTCCACGCACTTAACCACTACACCAAACTGGCTTAAATCTCCTCCTCCCAGTTTTTCCAACCTAAAGTAGCCCAGGAGGGTGCTATTGGCTCCACTGGGAAACTTTTGTGTACCCCATCAGTAAAGGTGCAGCCCCCAGTAGAATTAATAGCACCTGTTTCAGACCAGGAAAACAGCATGGGAGAGGCAAGGCTTAACTCCTTGCTGTGGTCCCAGTTCAGATTGGGTCCCTGCACACTTTGGAATTTAGTTCTTAGTGTGGATCTCACAGCTGACACCTGTCTGAAAGTCCTCAGGACAAACCTGGGGAAAATATGTGGAAAACATAACTTGTAGTTAATAGAATGATTATGCTGCACATAGAAATGCTTTAAAATATGGACAAAAGCAACATAGTTATCATTTTCTAACTTCCTTGATTGTAAAAAGGATGAATATATTCAATGTATAAAGACTAATCAATGTTTTTTTTTTTTAAATGATGTCTAATGATGATAGAAATTATCACATCTCTCCCCTTTCGGAAAAAAAAATCAATATTACTTCTGACTTGTCCTCATAATCTTATGTCTCTAAACGCCATTTCTTTCCAGGTTCTGCATTCTATTTAGATAACCAGTACTGCTAATTAACAGTAGCATGTTCCATAATGCAGTAATGTCAAGTGTTGGGAAAAGAAAACAGCTTCCCAGCTTGAGAGGAAAACATAATTCTGAGACTACTGAAACCCTGTCTAAACAGGACATTTTATCACATTCCTGAATGTGGGATGATGTCTAAGGGCTCGGTCATACGGACGTTTTGATCAGGGTTCACTGCTGTTCCTTTGCGCATGTCAGTTTCCCGTTCACACGCGCCAATCCACCTCCCACCCCGAAGCAGGCTCACTCCCGCAATGATGCCGGGTTTTCCTGACCCCTGGAAAATCAAGTGTTTTCCTGGAACTTCTGCTTTGAATGCGCGATTTCGCCTATCTGGACAGCCCATCTTTCGCAATGATTGCTATTAGGGCCATCTTTGTGCTTTTTTTTTTTTTTTAATAAAAGCTTCCAGTTTGAGCGCTTGAGCAAACATGCGCTTAATAAATCCATCAAGCGCTCAAACCAGAAGCTTTAAAAAAAATGCATAAAGATGGCCCTGGAGGTGGGAACGAGAGGCGGGGGCTCCAGCAGCCTGGACGGGGCCAGCAAGGAGGATGGCGGAGACGACAGAGCCCGTTTTCATGGGGCAATGGCAGCAGCAGCAGCGGACCCCCCACACACAGTGGCGGCAGGAGCAGCACTGTGCCTCCCCGTGGCCAGCAGGATCGCCTGGAGGGACGGCGCAGCAGCAGGCTAGCAGGTGCTGGAAGAGAGGGGCCGGCTGCATCTAGTCAGCCCAATGCGAAGAAAAATGTTCCTGATTTAAACAAAGCGGGAACAAAGCGCAATGACCTTGCCGTGTGACCAGGGCCAAACTTGAGTATTTGCCACATCTGTTTATTGTTGCAAACATTAATGTGTGTCATACCACCTAAAGGATTTTAAAAATTTCCCTAGAGCTCTGGAGGACTTATCCTTATTATTGCAAGCTTTCTAAAGGAAGTTGTAGAAGGTAGTACTTTGAAAGGAGAACCGTAGACACAGACAGCTAGATAGCCCCCATTCTTTCAAATGGTTTATAATGAGAACTCTATAGTCAGCTGATCCTGAAAGCTTCATTCCTTGGGAGTATAATGTAAATATTCTAACAGCCATGGGCCAGAAAGATGATAGGAAATCACCACAGAATTGTTCAGATTCCTGAGGTGGCCGATACATGTTGTAAGTCTTTTGAATGAAGGAATGCATCACATGAAAAGAGAAATGTCCCTGTGATGCCTATATTGTCTACACTAAGCACAGATAATTTTACTTGTTAAGCTGTCATGTTTGGTCACAATGATTATGTGGAAAATGTCATGGTTGCACAGAGTTAGGGTATCTCCTAGATCTGGGTGAAGAAGAGGGCTTAGCTATACATAGGCCATGAAGATACAAATCCACCTGTGGATGTACATTTGTATCTGCTATGTGATGCTCATCTGGACCTCACTGAAATGTGTGGATACAATTTTTGGTGTGAACAAGAATGACAATCCTGTGTGAGGTCTCTAATTGTTATACGTAGCCTGCTGGGTAAGACAGGTGGACTATAAGTCATGTCTGTGTTAGAAGTTCACCTTTGGCAGTAGTAAATGTGGGTTGGAATGGAGAGAGGTGGGATATCAGCAAGGCATTATGGGAGTTCTAGAAATGCATGTGGTCTTCCTTGGGCAGTGCTAGGCTGGAAGTAACTGACCTGCAGTATCCCTCCTTGTAAATAATTATCTTTTGGTTTCGCAAGATTCCATGCGCTCCCATTGGCTGTAAAATGCCCTCCCTCAGCCATTGGCCCATCAGCCGCCACTCAAGAGTACTCGCATGCCATTGGCTGGGTGCTGGGTCTGCTCCTCTTCCCCACCCATTCCCCCTGGCAGACAGCTCTCTCTCCTGAGGAAGACAGTTCTCTTGACTCCTGTGAGGGACTGTCCCCTCAGTGGCTGTTGGTAGGCAGCCAAGCTTGGTCCTGTGAGTAAAAAAACAAAGAACTTTCAGCATAACCCCCTCCCCCGCCCATAACCCCCTCCCCAGTGGCCACTTTCCTTTCAGAATAAATGGAAAAAGGCTCTTTCTCCTGCTTAGCTTCAGCATGGCTGGCTGGCTAACGAGGTGGGCCAGCGACCATCAAACCATTTTCTTCAACTCCCCGCTGTGCGGCTGACTTTCCCCTAGGGCTGCCAATCTCCAGGTGAGACCTGGAGATCTCCCACTGTTACAATTGACCTCCAGATGACAGAGATCAGTTCCCCGGGAGAAAATGGTTGCTTTGGAGGGTAGACTCAATGGCATTATACCCTGCTGAGTCCTTCCACCCCCCCCAAATGCTGCCCTCCACAGGATCCACCCCCCCCCAAATCTCCAGGTATTTCCCTAATCAAAGTTGGCACCTGTACTTTCTCCTCTGTCAATAAAAAGCCCTTTCCGCACCTATGTTGGCCTTTGAGAGAAAACTCATTGGGCCCAGTCCTGATCAGGTTACCAACTCCAGGTGGGCAATTCCTGGAGATTTGAGGGATGGAGTCTGGAGAGGGTGAGGTTTGAGGAGGGGTGGCACCTCAGACAGGTACGATGCCATAGACTTCACCCTCCAATCCAACCATTCCCTGATGGGGAACCTTTGTTGCCAATCTCCAGGTGGGGGCTGGAGATTACTCAAAATTACAACTGCTCTCTAGGAGGGAGGGGGGAGGAGATGGAAAACTAAAGGTAGGTTGATGGTTGGCTGGGAGGGAGATAGGGTTATCAACTTCAGGTTGGGAAATTCCTGGAGATTTGAGGGGTCGAACCTGGAGAGGGTGAGTGTTGAGGAGGGGTGGGACCTCAGACAGGTACAATTCCATAGACTCCACCCTCCAAACCAGCCACTCCCTCCTGGGGAACCACTGTTACCAATCTTGGGGGTGGGCTGGAGATCACTCAAAATTACTACTGCTCTTCAGATAGCAAGGATCAGTTCCTTTGGAGAAAATGGTGGACTCTGTCATTATACCCTGCTGAGATTGCCACAGCAAATTGTCACTGAGTGCCCAAAGCCGGGGCACTCTCCCAGAGCCTCTTTCTAGAGTCCGTTGTATTTATTTCCACCACGGGCCTTATTCCTAGTTTACAATAAAAAGTATTTAAAAAATGCCAACAAAAGGTGTACCTACACCAGTCAAATCACATATAAAGAGGCCCAGGTTGCCACCACTGCCAGGTCTGCCTTTTTCAATCTGAGACAGATCAGGCAGTTGGCCCCATATCTCACTCCCCAGGATCTGGCTACAGTGACCCAGTTCCAGATTGGATTATTGTAATTCTTTCTATGTGGGGCTGCCCTTGGCTCTGCTACGGAATCTGCAGTTGGTGCATAACACAGTGGCATGGGTGCTGACTTCGTCATCTGTGCGGATGCACATTTACCCTGAGCTGCATAAACTGCACTGGCTGCCTATTGAGTACTGGATCCATTTCAAAGTGCTGATGCTTACCTTTGAAGCCCTACACAGCCAGGGGCCTGCATACCTTCAGGACCATTTCTCCCCTTATCAGCCCCAGAGAATTTTATGATCTGCAAATCAGTATCTTCTGGTGGTCCCCGGCCCCAGGGACATCCATCTTGCCTCAACTAGTGCCAGGGTATTTTTGGCCCTGTCCTCTGCCTGGTGGAATGAGCTCTCATATGAGAACATGGCCCTGCAGGACCTTCTACAGTTCCGCAGGGCTTGCAAGATGGAGCTCTTCCACCAGGCTTTTAGTTGAAGTGGCAGACGTCGATATTCTATCGGACCTCCCCTCCAGTGGATCAGATCTGTGTCATCATCTGGAACCCAAATTACACTAAAATTCATCTGTTGAGGTGCTGGCTAAAAATATGGGAATCTGTAATAGTAATTTAATTGATGTATTTTAATTGTTTTTAACTGTCTGTATATTTTTAATGATGGAACCCACCCTGAACCCACTATGCAGGGAGGGGAGGGTACATATCTAATCTAATAAAAAATAAAGAGAAGAATAGCGCAAATCAATTTGACCCCATTGGATGCAAGAAACAGAGCTATCCAATAAGTCCCCGTGCAGTTTGGGCTGTGCCAGCTCTTTAATAGGGGGACATTTATTTGTTTAAAAGTTTCCCTTTTTGTTCTTTGAATGTTCCCCTGCAAGAAATGGATACTACACAGCTTTTCACAGAGAGCATACAGGGAAATTTTGCAGCAAAGTACTGTTCCCTTGATGAAGACATGTTACTATTCAAAATGTGTTGGGGGCTATTGAAGAGTTCTGCAATAATAGTAATTTTTTTAAAACACCACTTGAATCACAGGTCAAGTTGCACCACTTTGAAGAGGGTGTGCGTGAGTTAAACTGTTGTGCTAAACAAGGTCCAAGAAAGGAACAAAGACCCTGGTGTTAAAACCCTGCTTGGGTTCTTGAACTAGCTGAGCTTTGCTTTTCCTTCTGCTCCTTTTGTGTGCTTTGCAAAGTACAAAAGGTGATCGCATTCACCAAGCAATTCTATTTTCCACCCAATTTGGTAGATTTCCCCCCCTTTCTGCGTTTTGCTCAGGAGTCCAATTCCCTGTAAGGTTTCTCTCTGAACTTGGGTAAAAGTGAAAGTTTATAAATAAAGTAATTCAAATAAATTCCTCATTTGCAAAATGAACAGGCACTTAAATATTGGGTAAGCTTTTTATACATTCCCTCCAGGAATGGATACATATTACTACTAAAATATAGGTATTTAGTACTTAACAGAGCCCATTGCTAGGGAAAACACAGAAGGGATGCTGCTAAGGTTTGGTGGACTTAAAAATCCACATTAGATGAGCAAAACAAATATCTCTTGCCTTCCCCAGTTTTCTGGCCATATTTCAGATACGGTGCTATGCTATGCTAATGACTTCTGGAAAGCACTAATGAGATTTAACAGTGGGGAATGTCAGCAAATGCCAGGAGATGCTCATTGTCAGTAAATGCCCTACATACTGAGGAACCTTTTGAGACTACAGGTGTGTCCCGCCATTTTCCGTTCTCGTATATCATTAATTAGCCCAACACACACAAAAATGTAGTCTTGGGGCATCAACATGAGGGCTTTCCTGGTCTAGTTTTGGCAGGCTGGGAAAAGTCCCTCACTCAGTGGATATTATACAACAACAAGGAAGTCTATGCAAACTACTTAATTGTTTTAATTTAATTTTCACACTTATATTCCACACTCCCTGTGAACGGGCTCAGGTTGGATTACAATCAAAATTTAGGCCTTATGGCATCACAACAACAACAACAACTTATTATTATCACTATTAATAATAATAATTTTAAAATTATTATTATTAATAATAAATAATAATAATGAATTTAAAAACTGTTGTGTGGATTTTGCAGTCACGGAGAGGAGCATATGCTCAATCCTACACATATCTGGGGTACCTGAACACAAACCCTTCTTTGAACAGAAGAGCAGACAGAACTGAACTCTTTGTCATGTGTATGTGGCTGCTACTGGGGTTTGATGTGGGGCTGATCGGTGGCAACAAGGGTGATCAACCTTGTGGGTATGCAGCTCTGTAAAAAAAATCTTTGAGAAGTATGTAGGCATGACCTAATGAAGATTCAAAACTCAGAGGCAGTCAGATCTGGATTTCTAGCATTTATGGGGTGCGGCTTCCATACCCTGGTTTGAGTCCCGCCTAGAATGTCCATGTGTGCAAGGGGGGGGAGGCATTTTCACCAGTTCCCCACTCCCACAGGAGACCTCTGATTCCCTCCCAAGTATGATGTAGTGGTCGTAGTGTTGGAGTAAGATATGAGAGACTCCGATTCAAATTCCCACTCTGTCATGATGCCACCTGGAAGTTACATCATCATGTCGCCACCATTGCACGGCAACACTCTAGTTTGGAGGCAAAACTCCATGGTAAAATCAGCTACAAACAATAGTTGTGGGGTAGCTACCACTGGTGATGTCACAGCTTCTAGGGACCACTGGGAAATCAATGATAAAACTGCAGTTTCCAGTGATACCTAGAAAGGACTGATGTAACTAAATGTTAAATGTAAAAAAAAATTGCCTTGGAAGCACAGAAGCTTTACATCGTATCCTAATCCTCCATGTTTCCCAGCTAAGGGAAGAATTCTGTTCAAACAAATGCTGTTCAGAAAAAGATGATCTGACTCCAATGGTAACAACAGAAAGAAATTTTGCTTACAAAAATAGAAGCATATTGTACATGAGATATTCATGTAGGTAGTACATTTAACTTATTGTGAACAGATTAACTTCAAAAAAGTTAACTTGCTTCAGCTTCAAGCCCAGGTAAGAGAGAGAAGAAGGCAAGCAATGGCCAAAGATGCTCAACATCTAACCAGTGAGAGGGTAGGGCCAACCTGGAGTTGGCACCTTGAGAGCGGGGATCAGCAAAAGCAGCCCTTCATCCTTGCACCCGCTGAAATTCTAGGTGGGATCCAAGTCCCTCTACCTACCTTGCCAGCCCCACTTCTTGGCATGGGTGTATTTGAGGATGGGCAGACTTCAGAATGATAGCTGCTACTATTTCACTTTATAAGGCCAGCATGCAATTTCCCCCACAACCAGAAGGGCTTAAAAGTAAACCTGGCTGTTGTTGAGATTAAGAAAAATATGAAATCTGACATTTTGACAATCTCAAGAATATTAGGACGAAAGAGTAATGGTGCCTAGCCTACACTAGCTCCCTTCAGGAAAGCATATAAAATGGCTTTAATTCAGAGGGCATTCGGTGGAGGCTGAACTGTTTGATCTTGCTAATAGACTGTTAGGTTAGTGTTGTGCTCTTGCAACTTGTTGCTTTATGAGCTGCTTTGAATCTAAGGAGATAATGCAGGTAGACATGTTTTAAATAAATGATTTCCATTTCAGCTAATGTGAATGTAAATACAAAGCGTGTGGGTTTGGGTTTTTTTTTTTGCTGCATTTGGTGTTAAGTCCCTCACTCCTGTCCCTGGAAATGATTTCTTGTAGCAGTGAGAGTTTTCATTGACTTATTGCTTGTTTAATTACTAAGAACAGATAGAGTTAATCACTGAAAATCTTTTACATGTTGACTGCCTCATTCAGAAGAAAGGCTCCAAAGCTGTTTTGGCTCACCTGAAATCTCTGAGGGGAAACTCAGCAAACTAACCTGGCTGGGACTCAGAAGCTTCCCGTTCTGAATCAGCAAAACAGGAGGGTCTGCCTTAGTATTAGAAAGCCAATTTGCTAATATGACGATGCAGCCTGAGTCCTCCATTTTTTTTTTTAAACTAAGGGTCAAAGTAGACATGAAATTGGTAGCCATGTTTTTCTACTCATGCAGAAATCCCATAGCACCTAAGAGACTGACAACATTTATTCCAGCGTGTGCTTTTATGAGTCAGAGCTCACTTTCTCAGAAGCTGCAAAGAAGGAATCATAGTCAACATTTTTCTAGGGAAAATTACCCAAAGGGAAGAGTTGAGGGTTGAGGTAGTCTTGATGTTAATCCTGTTGCAAATCTTTCAGTTGTGATTGTCTATGTAAGGAACTGGGACAGATAAGGCTGTTACTCATGATGGATAATGGACTCATAGGGATGCCAGCCTCCAGGTGGGACCTGGGGATCCCCTGGGATTATAGCTCACTTACTATAGAGATCAGGAGAAAAGGGATGCTTTGGAGGGTGGACGCTATAGCATTATACCCCACTGAGGTCCCTGTCCTCCCCAGGCTCCATCCCCAAACCTCCAGGCGTTTTCCAACCTGGATCTGACAATGCTATGCCCCCCATCCCCGATGGTGGCCTGCCAGGGGACCTGGCAACCCTATTTAAAAAGATCAGTAGAGAGTGTAACATTTAAAGGAAAATCTAAGTTTACAATTGTCTGTCTAGTCCAGTGTCCTGTTCACACAGTGGCCAAACAGTTGCTCCAGAGGGCCAATAAACAGGGCACAGAAGCTGAGGCCTTGATACTGCCTCCTGGCACCAGTATTCAGAGGTTTACTATTCTGGATGGGTGAGTAGCCATTGATGGACCTCCCCCTCCATGAATCTGTCTAATCAGCTTTTAAAGCTGTCTGTGTTAATGGCCATCACTATGTCCATTGGCAGTGAATTCTACAATTTAATTACTTTTTGAGTAAAGGAGTATTTCTTTTTGTCCCTCCTGAATCTATTGCCCAACAGCTTCATTGGGTGCTACCAAGTTAAGTGAGCTCCCCCCCACCCTTATGCAGTGGATTAGTCCTAGGAGAATACATTCTTCTAGCTTTATACACAGGTGGTCTCATAAAAGTCGTGTGTCCTTGTTAGAATCCCACAAGGTCTTTGAATGAGGGCTCCCAGGCCTTATACCTAATGCCTCCTTTGCTGCTATGCCTTAGAAAGTCTACAGGTTTTTCCCACAGCTGCAGATTCTGACTGAGAAAATTGCACCTGTGAAGCTGTTAAAGGCACAGGAGTCTAGCTAGCTAGAAAGGAGGGGGGGAACCCCACTTTTCTCAATGTTTTACATACAGATACACACAAAATTGCATCTCGTGAGTAGAGAGGCAGCCTATCCTTTGCACAGAACATCCAGTGTTCAAATTATGGGGCAAAACTAGGGTGCCCCTAATGAAATCCACAAGCCCCATTCCTGACTCTGGTTTTCATATGTCAACCCCCCCCACACATGCACACACACTGTTCCTAAAGGGTCTTCTACAAATTATTAATATAATTCTGGTATTGTTGTGAGGCAAGATTATGAAATAGGGTTACCAACTCCAGCTTGGGACATTCCTGGAGAATTGGGGGTGGTGTATAGAGAGGGTAGAGTCTGGGGGTAGGATTGCCAACCTCCAGATGGGGCCTGGAGATTTCCTTTTTAAAAAAGATTTTTTTTATTTGTTTCATAAAGGAAACAGCAAGAAAAAAGAAATAAAAGAAAAGACAGAAACAGATAGCAAAGACTACACCCATATACCATTTTGTTCTGGCCTGGAGATTTCCTGATATTGCAATTGATCTCCAGAGATAGGTTCCCCTGGAGAAAATGGCTGCTTTGGAAGATGGACTCTGTACCCTGATGAGGTCTCTCCACTCCCCCCACACTCTGCCTCCCCCCCAGGTTCCACCTGCAAATTCTCCAGGTGTTTCCCAACCCAGAAGTGGCACCTGTAGGGGGAAGCTCAGCAGCAGTGTGGTGCCATAGAACCCCCCTCCAGGCTGCCATTTTCTCCGCACGGTAGCCAAACAGCTGCTCCAGAAGGCCAATGAACAGGGCATAGAAACTGAGGCCTTGATATTTCCTGGAGATCAGTTGTAATTCCGGAAGAACTCCATGCCCTGTCTGCATGTTTGCAACCCTGAAGTGGGACCATTTTAAAGGCAAATTGCAGCTGGACGCAGCTGCATCAGGGTTGTACAAGGGAAGAGGAGGGTTTTAAAAAACACCTTTATTCTGCAGTTTCACTAATCAAAAATCCCCCCCCCCTTTCTTACAGAAGAAAAACAGTCATTTAAAATAATAAATGCAGATATTACAGTTGGAGCGTATCTATTGTTTGAGGAATGCAGGTTGCATGTCAGACCTCAAATGCAGGAATATTACAGGTGCTCTGGGAATGCCCATTGGTTATGTCATTTTGGCAACAAATTTATGCACTGCTTACAGGAATAATTGGTTATCGTTTACCTTTGGAACCTAAGGTGTTCTTATTATTGTTGATGTTGTTTTAAACTATGCTGGTACTGATGGTATAGAATTCATTACAGCTTTGATTACTGTGGCTCAGAGTGTGTGGTGAATGCATGAAAAACTAAAATCCCAATATTGATTGCGGGGTAGTGCAAGAACACATCTAGCCAGTTTGGTGTAGTGGTTAGGAGCACAGGCTCTAATCTGGGAGAACCAGATTTGATTCCCCACTCCTCCGCCCTGCAGCAGCTGGGTGACCTTGGGCAAGCCACAGTTCTCTCAGAGCTGTTCTCTCAAAAGCAGTTCCCTCAGAAGTCTCTCAGCCCCACCACCTACCTCACAGGGTGTCTGTTGTGAGGAGAGGAAGGGAAGGAGATTGTATGCCGCTCTGAGACTCTAGATGAAAAGCGGGGTATAAATCCAATCTCTTCTTCTTCTAGGGCACTCTTGATTAAGTTTTTGTTTAACATTAAAGGGAATTGGAAAGGCTGCGTCTAAACAAATGTGCAGGAAAATGGATTTTATTCATTAGGGAATTCTGGACTTTCTGACTCTGTACAACCTTATGTATATTTTTTGCTTATATGAAAATTTTAAAAAATGTTTAAAACAAAACAAGCATGGAAGACATCTCTAAGTATAGTCGAGCCCTCAGAATACACAGGATCCAGAACTGAATACATCTGCAGCTATAGAACAATACCTAGTGACTGGTTAGCCTGAGAGGTTGCCTAAAGCTTCACCACAAAGGAAAGCTTCAGAATAGCTACTGGCACACTTTTTAAAAACCCAGAAACGGAATACATGAACACATGAAGCTGCCTAATATTGAATCAAAGCGCTGGTCTGTCAAGGATTGTCTACTCAGTATTGCCTACTCAGACTGGCAGCAGCTCTCCAAGTGTCTCAAGCAGAGGTCTTTCCTATCATCACTTACATCCTGGTACTTGGATTGAACCTGGGACCTTCTGCATGCCAAGCAGATGATCTTCTACTGAAGCACAGTTTTTTCCCTCTTACTCTGAGGCCTGAAATCTCTGTTATTTAATTCATGATGAGACTAATGCCGAAGATAGGTATTTTAATTTGTATTTGTTCTGATCATATTACTAAACGTATTGTAAAAATAAAACATTAAGGTGCTTCCTATGGGCATGGGTCAAGGACAAATAGGAGATCTCGACTTGCTTCCTTACTCTGAATTTTGAGGCAGGTATTTCTTAGAAGGTCTGCCTTGGATTCAAGTTGCCTACCAGCTTAGATTTAAATTTAGTAGGCAAGGTCCTGTAAAGAACCCTTCTGAATCTGGGAACCTGCTTTGAGTTCAGAAGCCCCGTGGTTCAATCCATGGCATCTCCAGTCAAAAGATCACAATTACCAGCTTTATCTTCTTGAAACTCTGGAAAGCTTCTGCTGCTAGTCAAAGGAAGCAATACTGAACTACATGGCTCAATGGTTTGCCTTGAAACAAAAGGCAGCTTCATGTGTTCCTAAGCTGGTTAGTTGTAATGCTTACTAATGTCCAGTGTTAAGTTTGCTAGAACATTTTGCTGCACAAGTCTTTGCAAGCTCATTTGCATGTGCTAATTATTCAAAACAAGGAAAAATGAGAAACCAATACACAGAAGCGATGCATTTTTAATACAAGAACCTAGTCCTGCGTGCTGTTACTGACAGTGGCCAACCAGATGCTCACCAATGCACAGTCTTTTCCTTTTGCTTCTACCCAGTATATTTTACTTAGAAGAGGGGTGTGCAGCTCAGACAGCTACAGGGGCCAGAATGGATTTTGACTGGAGCTGAGTGGGCCACCCCATGACAACACCAGGCCCTGCCCCACACAGTAATGGCACAAAAATACATCAGGTCCATGGGGCATTACAAGAAAGAGTCAAAAGATGCACAGAGTGACAAGGCAACTGAGAGGGAAGGGGAGGCGAGGGACAAAATTCCTGGAGCCTGGGCACTCTTGGCCTTCAACCAAGGAGCCGCATCTAACAAGTGAACTGGGATAAGGCCCTGTCCCCCGGACTACTGTCAGCAGCCTGTGCTCATCACTGGACCCCATTTGAATATTCTGCCATGATAGTTCTGACATTTCTATGTAATACTATTATCAGAAGTTTGTTGTTACTAGCACTGTATGATTGTTTGGATTTTATGACTGTTTTATAATTATTTTATATGTCTGACTTTTATGTAAGCTGCCCTGAACCTGCTTCGGCGAGGAGGCTGGGGTATAAATTGAACGGATATATAAATAAATAAAAGTGCACATCTATAAATTTTGTGGCTGCTTTATTGAGGAGAAGGGAAAGGGGATATCAGGGCATTCCTAAACAGAATTACACTCTGTCAAGAAACTGAGTCCCTAATTCAGGTTCTTGTTTTTTCTTAAACATTGGTTCAGGCTTGATTTTAATCTTTAGGCCTGCATTTGAGTTGAAAGGTTCAAATGGAAAATAACTGTGGTGGTTGCTTGAAGATTCAGCAAGCTGACCTTGTGACACCCAGATAACATTCCCAGGTGCAGAAGGAGCTAGTGATTATCACTCGCTGCCTTCTTGTGCTCAAGGTCAGAACTGTGGCGCCTTGGTAATCATAATTAACTGCATTCCATTTAATTAGTGCTTATGATTTACACCTGTTAGAAATGGGAGGGTTATAGTGCAGATAACTGTACCGTTTCACCTGATTTTGATTCCCCTCCTAGGGCGTATGCCTAGTAACAAGTTCACACCGTTAATTGCCAATAATTAGCCAGAGATCTGATTGGTCTACTGGCCCCAGACCACATTGGATCCTTGGCCATAAAGGTTTCATCTTTTCAACCTGTTCTTAGCCATCATGCTCACTGATTTCTGGGTGCAATGCTAATAGTGCCCTAAAAGCCATCTGGAACGCTTGCTTGGAAGCTATGGGCCAGGCACCCTGCCTGCTCAGTGCTGATTCTGGGTGGGGTAGACTTTGATTGCTGAATGTATTCAGCTTGGAATGGTAACATCTGGTAACTCTGAACCAATGTCTTACTGTGTAGTTAGCCTTTTGAATTTATTTTTTTTAATAGGTGATATATAACGCCAGAGAAATTAGTCAAAATGTATCCTGGAATGTCTAACAAATGCTGGAAATGTAACATACGGGTGGGAAGCTTCTTTCATGTTTGGTGGAAGTGTAAAGATGTGATTTCTAAGTTGTATAAAATATTGTTAACTGTATATACTTTGGATGAAACTGTTAAAGAGCAAATGATAAAGTGGGCCATAAACATGAATAAGGAAATTTCAATGGATTCTTGGGAATTTTTGTGGAGAAAAGCTCTAAAAATATCAACTTGTGTTAACGTAAAAGAAAATTGTTTTAAGATGCTTTATAGGTGATACATGACACCAAAAAAGATTGCCAATATAAGTATGGCTAAGAACTTGAGTAACAAATGTTGGAAATGTACAAAAATAGAGGGTTCTTTTTATCATATGTGGTGGACATGTGAGAAAGCAAAAGTATACTGGTCAAATGTTCATCGTGAGATGCAGAAAATATTGAAAATCCCTATTAGAAAAAGTCCGGAACTTCTTCTCTTAGGTATGACAATGGAAAAAATTAAGCAAGAAAAAAGAACAGTATTATGGTATATGATCACGTCGGCGAGAATGGCCTTTGCACAACAGTGGAAAGCAGATAAAGTACCGGATGTACAGGACTGGTTAAGGAAACTGCTATTTTTAGCTGAAATGGACAAAATGACTAAAAAACTAAACGGACAAATGGCAGAACAATACTTAAAAGAATGGGAAGACCTGAAAATCTCTATGGAAACTGAACATAAAATGAAAGGGAAAATGTATAACCTTGATTCTTATTGAAAATGAAGTTACGTTAGATTAAGTTAGATTTTTGTATATAAAACATAAGTTACCTGGTTTATAGATTGTTATAAGTTTAAACTTGATTACTTTTATTGTTTTTTGTTATTGGCAATAGCAGTGTTGGAAGCCTATTAGGGGGGGAAGGGATATAATTTATAACTTGAATTGGAAATTATGTTTAAAAATGTTGAATATATTCCAATAAAAATCCTGTTTTTTTTTAAAAAAGATGTGATGTTATATTGGAGAAGGGTTTGTGAAATATTGCAAAAAATATGTCTGATATCGCTACCATTTAAACCAGAAATGTTTTTGCTTAATATCATGCTTGAGGTAAAAGACAAGAAATTTAAGCACTTAATTATACATATAGTTACGGCAGCAAGAATTCTTTAAGCTATGTATTAGAAGAAATCAGAGATACCAACGAAAGAGAAACTCTTGACAAAATTTTGAAACAGCAGAAATGGATATATTGACAGATTTGTTGAAAGACTAAACTAAACAAAATGTGTGAGAAAATTGGACACTATTTTATGAATGGATGAAGAGAAGTCATGAAAAGTGGAAATCATGAATCATGGATTACAGCTATTATAAACTTGGGAGAAACTTAACTTGAACTGTAAAGAATATGTACTTTTTCAGGAATCATAAAAGAAGACTTCAAGGATTTGGTTAAGCAACATTAGAAATTATATAAATGAAAAAAGACTGGAAACAAAGATTTAAGATGAAAACTGTTTTGTAACAGCTATTGTATAAGCCTGATAGAAACTTTTCCCATATGTCTTATCCCATTCCCCTTGTCTTCCCCTTCCTAGATGTCTTATATAATAGGGAAAATTTAATTTTGCTATTTTTAATTTCTCCATGCTAATGCTTTTTCTTGAACTATTCTTTTTAATTATACATTGTGTTGTTTTGTTCTTCAGGTGGCTTCAATCTAATCCCAGTGCCTACCAAGTTAACTGTTTTGGGGGAAACTCACTCCTCAGGTGGCTTATCTCCCAGGGCTGACTTTCTTGTTTAATCCCAAGACAGTTAGAAGCTTGCCCCTTGGCTTCTGGCTGACTGGATAGTTAAAAGGGACTGGTGGCAGCTACTGTGTGTGGATTCTCACCCCAGGGTTTTGTAATTTTGTGTTCTGTTTGCCCTTACCAAAAATCCCTTGGTGAGACCATGGATACTGCCCTGAGTTCTTTGGTGGAAGAATGGGATATAAATGTGTGGAATGGAATGGACAACAGAACTGTATGATGCATTTAGAGATAACTAATGATTAGCCTGTTCATGCTAATACTAAATCATTTGTATGATGGTTGCTCTCATACTGAAGACCATCAGTTTCTGGCAAGCGAAAAGACAAATGGTCCAAATTCTAAACATTTGCACCATCATAATACCACTGTGCAATGCATAATATAACACTTTTTGGGATGTTGGGCAGGGGGCTGGAGTAGATGGTCTGTATGGCCCCTTCCAACTCTATGATTCTATGCTGCACTAGTCAAGCAATCACCATTTCTTTCTAGGAACTGTTCTCTTCCTGCTCCACCACTGGCAGCCTAAGGACCATAAACTGCTTTTTACAAGACAACACACCTTACTTTTAAAACCTGGGTACATAAAGGCCAATGGTAAAACGCAGCTCTGACACTATCGGTTCCGAATAGCACACCTCAATTAAAGTGCTTTTCTGCATTCTCATTTCATTAATTCATCCAAAGTCCCCCCCCCCCCCATTCTGCACATGATTTCCCCCTCTAGTGGTCAGTTCAATATCAATCTGCTTTATTTCCAGTTTATCTCCCTGCAGTTTAACTCCACAGGGAGATAAACTGGAAATAAAGCTGTTTGATATTGAATTGACCACTAGAGGTAGCACAACACATACAGAACAGGAAAAATACCAGAAGAAACAGGAACGTAAACAGCCAGTAACATGAGAATGTGGAAAAGCCCAAAGACTAGGTGACTGGGAATGCACTGAAGTTCAATTTGTATTTATTGCAGGGAAACCCAGACATTTTGGTGAGCATGTGCAACTGTCAGTGTATTTCTGGTTGCTGTTGTTGTACCAAAGTCTAAATAGTCAAATGTATAATACTTAGGACTAAGCCTCTGCCTTTTCGCCTAGTCTTCCATTGCACCTTTCTCTGCTGATCATTAGGACTGCCGATGCCTTAATCCTGGATAGTGCCAGGGCTCTTTTTGTAGCAGAAACTCCTTTGTATATTAGGCGACACACCTCTAATGTAGCCAATCCTCCAAGAGCTTACAGTAGCCCCTCTGTACTCTGTAAGCTCTGTAAGCTCTTGGAAGATTGGCTACATTAGGGGTGTATCACCTAATATGTAAAGGAGTTCCTGCTACAAAAAGAACCCTGCCCCAGTCCATATGAGCAGCAGGTATATGAGAATGTTGAAACACCTGCAGAGGCAGATTGGGAAAGAGACTAGAGAATTCTGGTATTCACTATTGGGCATGGCTTTATTTTGCATGTGCAGGAAATCTTAGCTTTTTAAAAATACTGTAAGTATTTACTCTTAAAAAAAATGTAAATGAATTGAAAACCCCGAGAAGTTATGCACAAGAGAAGCAGGAGAGGCACAGAATGGTGTCTCTGGCAGAATGTTTTAAGGCAGATTCACAGAAGGGTTCCACTCGGGTGTTCACATTTTGCCTCCTCCAGCATGTCCATCCTCAAGGGAAATTAGTTTTGTCTAATGTCACCACCAAGAAGCGAGGGGCACTCAGTGCAAGGCACACATGCTATGCGGTTCAAAGGGGGAAAGAAAGAAGCCGTAGACTTACGGAGGAAATATTCTGCTGTGTCAGCTTCATACTCCGTGTCCTCGAGGAAGTGATCGATTTGCTTACACAGACCTTTAAAATTCCCTACAATACAAGAGAAGAGACAACAAATGAGAACATCAGAAACCGAGCCAACAGCTTCCCTTCTGTAATCTCGGCTTCCTCTCAGAGGGTTTTTTCAGAGGATTGTTTGTGGTTGTGTAATAAATGCACTCTCCTTTCTTGCTGGGGACCTGACAACAGTTTTATTCCATCCAGCGCATCCCCCTACCATTCCATCAGCAATATTCTGTTGTTGCGGAAAGCAATCCCACCTGCAGTCCCTCGTATAGTGCAACAGTCAACGGTGCATGGAAGGTGATTGTGTGAGTGTCCCATTACCTACTGACTTCTCTGTGTCAAGCAACACACAAAGGGTCCCTCTCCCTGCTTGTGCCATTTTGTGAGCTTTAAGATCCCATCTTTTAAAAAAGAATTCATTAGAGGCTGAGTGCTCCCTGTTGTACCATTCGAGCGTGGAGTGGGGCACTCATGCAGTCATTTCAAACAAGCAACTAAAAACCCCCAAATTTCCTCCAGAAATACCCGCTCTTTTCAAAAAAGAATTGTTTAAAAGAAGCTTTTAAAGAGCTTTGTGTGCCCTGTTTCCAGTGCTGCATTGCACATCTGCCCTGGGGGGGGGGGAGAGACTAGCTATAGCTGTGCTAAGCGCAGCTGTCATCTTGGTAGTAAAACTATCCCTCATTCCAAGACTGTATAGTTCCTCCCAAACTGGGTCCTGCTTAAGTCTGCTTTAGTGCTAAGAATAAAAGATTTATATTTTGGTGATCTGAAAAGGCCCAGAATAATGTGTCCACCCAAATCCATGTCATAGTTTTGCAAGCTAAATGATCTACATCTACTTCCATTGTTACTAAGTATGCTGGATGATACGATGTGAGCACTCATATGGACAGATACATACACTCCATATTTGTATAAACAGAAATGAAGTGTATGGCAAACATTCAAATATCACAAGCTGTGCGCACCCTGGAAAAGGCTCTGAGATTTGGTGCAGCAACCTGCTACATGGTTGCTGCATGAAAATGATAGAATTCCTGCACAACAGATATGACTAAAACAGTTCATGATTGGCACACATTAGCCCTTTTCACATTACCACTCAATTGGCCCGATTTCAAGTTAAGCAGTACAGGGATGGGGGGTTCATACAGTGAATTTCCTTCCATTAATGAGCCGTCTTTAAGTGCTATTTCAAACAGTGCTGCTTTTTTCCTGCCCCTTTTCGCCACACTATCTTCTTCAGACTTTAAAAAAAACAATCTTAGGTGAGTGCTATAGCACTAAACCGCTATAGCACTGAGGTGCTATAGTGGCACCATTGAGATGCATTGACTCAATGGAGTCAATGCATCTCAGTTGTTTAGGTCTATAGTGCTCACCTTGGAACGTTTTTTAAAAGTCTGAGGAAGATTGCACAGAGAAGAAGGGTGGGGGAAAGCAACATTGTAGGAAACTTTATGGACATTTTAAACAGCACACCACAGTGATTCAGAAGCGCAAAGAAGGGATTGAAAACAGAAGAAAGCAGTTTCCCTCAAAAGCGGCTCAACCACGCTTTGCCAGCCCAATGCAAGTGGGTTTGTATGAACAGGTAAATAAATTCTGCAAGCAGCTGGTTACTAAAACGGATCTGTCTGAAATGACAGAAAAAGTCCATTAGCAACCAGTTACTAAAACAAAATACAAAGGCAGTTTGAAAAGGGTCAATTACATCCCCATAAATATAGTTCATGCTTATATAACCCAAAGTTGATGAAGGGAGTTTGTTTAAACCAGTCACTTATCAGCTGTATGGACTGGAGGCATAGAGAGGGTGTTCTCATGGTTCAGGGCAACATTTGACTGAACCTTGGGTTGCTGTACAGCATGGTGGTATATTGGTGTGGCTCAGCACCTCTCAGCACAACTCTGTTCATATAATAAATAAGGCAATAAAGATGTTGATCATGTCACTATCATTTACTAAATACTACTAGTACTCTACCACTGCTGCTGCTCTGGCCTGGATGACCCGGGCTATCCTAATCTTGGAACCTAAACAGGGTCAGCCCTGGTTAGTAGCAGTTGGATGAAGACCATTCAGGAAATCAAAAGGTTGCTATGCAGAGGCAGGCAATGGCAAACCACCTCTGAACATCTCTTGTCCTGAAAGCCCTACAGGGTCATCAGTTGGCTGTGATGTGACAGCACTTTCTGCCACTACCACCACCACCAGTGAGCACACATCCTGACCTGTATAGCCCAGACTAGCCTGATCTCATCAGATCACAGAAGTTAAGCAGGGTCAGCTCTAGTTAGTATTCGGGTGGGAGAACAATGAGGAAGTCTAGGGGAGCTTTGCAGAACCACCTCTGAGCATCTCTTGCCTTGAGAACCCCACGGGATTGTCATACGTCAGCTGTGCCTTGACAGCATTTTCCACCCTACCACTGAAAGATGCCCAGCCTTTAATAAAAACAAAAACAACAGCTCCAGGTTTAGGAAAACATACTGGGGTTTTATTATTTATTTTAAAAATAACCCCCTTCTATCTTTTTAAAACAAATGTCCCAATGACTTACAAAATTCTAGGTCTAAGGTAGGAGTGTCAAACATGTGGCCCACGGGCTGGATACAGGGCTCAGAACCACCCCCCAAGCAACTTCCTTCTCCTGCTTCTTTTTCCAGGGCTGCTGCTGCAGCTGCACCCTAGCTTTCCCCCCAGCTCCCTCAGTGGCTCTTTGCTTCCTGCCTCTTGTCTCCCTCCCTCCCCCTCCCCCCTCTCCCTCTGTCCCTCCATCCCTCTCTCCTTCTCTCTCTCTCTCTCTCTCTCACACACACACACACACACACACACACACACAGACACAAAGATAGAGAGAGGTTCATGGCTGCTTCGTGCTGGAGAGATACAAAAACAAGCCCACCGCAACATGCTTCTGCTTCCTTCTACGGGGCTGTTCCTCCTCCTCCTTTTGGCGGGGGGTGAGGAGGAAAGAGAGGGAGAAAAAACAAAATTGGAGTCCCATGGCAGCTTTAAATCCAACAACATTTTATTCCATGTAAAAGCTTTTTTTGTGCAAGCACACTTCTTGGGTGGGTGGGTGGGTGGGTGGATGGGAGGGAGGGTGGATTCTTCTGGCAAGTACAATGTACACTGAGGAAATTATTTTAGCTTATTCTGAAAAGTTTTTTTTAAAAAAGAATGGATTTCTCTGTTCCTATCTGGATTTATTTTCTTTCAAAAAGATCCTGATTAGGAATTAGAACATGTGGATTGCTTCTTATATTTTGGAGAGTGGAGTGATTTCAGATGCCAAATGATAATAGCACACATCAGTAATGAGACAGGAAAACTAGGTCTCAATTCAGTCGAGGATGATGCATTGTCTTGAGCGTCATTATCAATTGCAATTCTGCAATTTCTCTTTCTAATCTGAAATTCCTTTGTAAGAACACTGCTACTCTTAGGTCAGCAACTGAATGTTGTGGTTCCTAATGTCAGACTTATGTCCATTTATTCTTTGCATCCTCCTGGACTGCATCCTCCTGGATGGAACTGAGACCTAGGTTTCCCATCTCATTACCAACATTGATATCTCCACGCCTACTATCCCTCTGCATATAACACCTAATCCAGTCAAACCTGCTGTTGTCATTTGCCTGCTATTGCCATTCGACACCTTTATAAAGCGTATATCTCAGGTATCTTGTGTTACATTTTATAGCATGCATGGGCCTGGCCCAACAAAGTGACATTTATGTCAGATCCACCCCTCTTAACAAATGAGTTTGACACTTCTGGTCTAGATTGTTCATATGCAATGGTCCCCTTTGCCTGCTAAACACCCATGCCCAAGGTTCTTATCAAGACTTAGAGAAGTTATACCATTACAACATAGGATAGCTGTCTGCAGGGCTTTTTTTGTATAAAAAGCTCAGCAGGAATTCATTAGCATAATAGACCACACCTATCAACAGAAACTCATTAGCATATTAGGCCACACCCTGACAGCACAGCTCATTAGCATATTAGGTCACACCCCCATGTTACCAGAAGTGTGGTCATCCAGCCACACCCACCTTTTGCTTCTTATTCTGTTTAACTTGTTTGTTGTCAAAACCCAGGGCTTTTTTTGGAGCAGGAACTCCTTTGCATGTTAGGAACCCTGGAATTACAGCTCATCTCCAGACTAAAGAGATCAGTTCCCCTGGAGAAAATGGATGCTTTGAAGGGTGGACTCTATGGCACTGTACCCTACTGAGGTCCCTGTCCACCCCAGGCTCCACCCCCAAATCTCCAGGAGTTTTCCAACCTGGATCTGGCAACTCCACTCAGATCTTATCCAGAGCCACTAATAATAATAATAATAATAATAATAATAATAATAATTATTATTATAATAATTATCACGTCACTGTGTGTAGTATAGCCAGGAGAACTGAAGATTGTCTGGCAGCTATAAGTTCTAGGTCTTTTAGCATTATGCACCACTAGGTGGCAAGCTAGACTTTTTAAAGGCTACAGTTGGTCTGTCATACCTCTGGTATTCCTTCCTTGGCGGTCACCCCGACCCTGCTTAGCTTCTGAGATCTGACAGGATTGGGCTAGCCTGTGCTATCCAGGTCATAGTCCTAGACAATATGTCTTTTGAGGAACACTTTAACTACTGGTCTTGGGCTTGTGCGAACAAAAGTGTAAAGCAGCAAGACCAAAGAAATAGATTGGTACCCTTTGGGGAGGAAAGTAAGGACTTCCTTGGACTATGAGTTCTCTTGAAAACTGTTACTGTCTCCAGTCTTCTGTCATATGTGTATCAGTGGAAGTGTTGTGGCTTCTCCCAAATAATTCTGAGAGCTGAAGAATAGGGAAGGTGCTGAGATCTCCAGACCTCAATTCCCCTGCCTCCTTAGGTACAGGAATGACTGCCAAACACGACTAAATCTATAGTGTAGACATGGGCCTAACAAAGTTACTCTTATGGAATTCAAGAGCTAAGCTAAATTAGTTTAACACTTGAATTATTTTGCAGCCAGGGGACATAGTAAAAATGAGAGAGTTCTTTAGGCTTCTGAGTCTGGGTATTTGATTCAACTGTAGCCAATTGTAAAGGAAACCCCGTACAATCATTGAAATATACTCAAAGCTCAACGAAAGTTGAAACTGCTCTTATCAAAATAGCTCGAGACACAACCGGTCCAAGTTAAATGACCATACA
The DNA here is from genome assembly GCA_029375565.1 of Gekko gecko. Taxonomy (NCBI): domain Eukaryota; kingdom Metazoa; phylum Chordata; class Lepidosauria; order Squamata; family Gekkonidae; genus Gekko; species Gekko gecko. Next base: position 42,141,282 of record JAPDNY010000005.1, on the reverse strand, counting down.
TCGCACTATGCAGGTTCAGAAGGAATATACGTTAACAGCAACAGCCTGTCAGGGCCGGCTCGCCCACTAGGCAAGCTAGGTGCTCGCCTAGGGCGCCGTCCCTACAGGGGCGCCAAAATACCCCCCCACCCCCCGTGAAAAGCCCCCGGGCCGCCCAACGCTGGCAGCCCCGGCTTTCCTGGGTGCCTCACGGCTGCGAGGCACCCAGGAGAGCCGCGCCGCCACTGCTGGGAGGGAAGGGGTGGGCTTCTAAGCCCGCCCCTTCCTCAGCTCTCCCGGGTGCTGGGCCATCTCCAGACCCCACCAGGAGGTTGGCATCCCCGGTGGGGTGGGCTCCCCAGGCTGTCCTGCCTAGGGCACCCAGACACCTGGGGCCGGCCCTGTAGCCTGTGATGCCAACAGCTACAGCCTCTGGCCATACTTTGTTGTTACCATCATATCATGGCCTACAGGGTTTAGTAGGCAATGCTACCACCACCAGCACGTTATTTGCACTTATTTGTAGGGTTGCCAAGTCTTATCTTCCAGCTGGTGGGGGAGTCCCTCATCCGAGAGTCCCTGTGTGTGCATGCAAAATGCATGTGCCGTGATGACGTCACCCAGAAGTGACATCATCACGTTGGGCACATCACTGATGCTCTGGCAATCATCCTGGAAACTCTATGGTACCATAGAGTTTTCAGGATGATTGCTAGAGCGTCAGCTGGCGACGTGCCCGGTGTGATGACGTCACCTGGAGGTGACGTAATCAAGCCAGGCACATCATCCCGAACCAGGCACTTTTGGGGCGGGGTTCTCCCTGCCAGCCTTTTCCAGACCAGCGGATTGGGGACCCTTTTAGTGGGGGAACCTCCACCCTCCCAGGGGACCTGGCAGCCCTAATTATTTGCCATGTGTTACTTGTTAGATTATGTATATAGTTTTATGATTCTGCATTGTGTTAATACATTGGTGTTTTAATGTATTTTAAATTTTTACTGTAAGCCGCCCTGAGCCTGCCTCGGCAGGGAGGGCAGGATACAAATTGAACTAACTAACTAACTAACTAAATATATCACTCAGTGAACTGACCTGGATGGCCCAGGCTAGGCCGATCTGGTCACATCTTGATAGCTAAACAGGGTTGCCCCAGATGATTAGTATTTGGATGAGAGACCACCAAGGAATTCCAGGGTTGCTATGCACAGGAAGGCAATAGCAAACTACCTCTGAACGTCTCTTACCTAGAAAACCCTACGGGATTGCCATAAATCAGCTGTGGCTTGACGGTGCTTTCCACACACACACATATCTCATCACAACTAACAATACTGAAGATATTGGTGTGCAGCAGCCCAACATCTGGATAATTTTCTTTATGCTAGCACAAGCATTTTTTTTTTAAAAAAAACTATATTGGCATGAAGAAAGTTGCCTGACCTGAGCAATGAGCAGCGTCTATGATTGTCAACCTTTGGGCAGGGCTTGGAGAGCTCTTCGAATTACAACTGATCTCCGGACTCCAAAGACCAGTTCCCCTGCAGAAAGCTGCTGCTTTGGAGGGTGGACTCTGAGGCTGCGGCCCCTTTCCCCCAGACTCAGTCCCTGGGAATTTCCCACCCAGAGTTGGCAACCCTAGTAGTAGCAGCAAATCAATAGTTTGCCACATGTAGCAACTTAGAGCAGCCTTCAGGTGTCAGCTCTTTTATCTGCACCAGCCCATACTTGTGTACTGAGGAAGCTGGTGGCCATTTTGTAGAGCTGACAACCAGTGACTGAAGTGTTCAGCCTATGCTTCACTGGCCAAACAATAAATGACTGTTTAAAGGGTATGTGCCATCAACACTGAATCATGGTATTGAAACCTAAGTCAACTTCCTCTACATACGTTGACTCAGCTCCATTATACTTCGTATAGCTGGATGAGGCAAAAGTTGGCCCGTCATGTGGAAGGGTTACCTCCTGCTTGTTCACATCCTATTCTGCTCTATACTTCCCCCGGCATCATCCATATAATATATCCAGAATTTTAATCTGTTTATTTTAGTACCGATAGTGATTGCTGTGTAACACATGTTGTGGCTGTGCGCTGGCAGAGCTGCTGTTATGTCCCATTTCACCACTACGCTGTTGGAGCAGCAACCCTACAGGGATCATTCAAGGTCACCCTGAATAGAATAGAATAGAATAGAATAGAATAGAAGTAGTTGTCAATGGCATTTCATCTGAATGAAGGGAGGTGCCCAGTGGGGTGCCACAAGGCTCAGTTCTGGGCCAAGTACTTTTCAATATTTTCATAAACGATCTGGATGAAGGTGTGGAGGGGCTACTCATTAAATTTGCAGATGATACCAAATTGGGAGGAGCAGCGAACACACTAGAAGAAAGAGAGTTTTCAATAAGATCTGAACAGACTGGAAAAGTGGGCAGATGTGATGCAATTTAAGAAGAATAAGTGCCGTGTTCTACATCTGGGTAACAAAAAAGGAGGAACACACATACTGGATGGGGATACACTTCTCTGTGTGTGAACAAGATCTTGGGGTATGTGTGGACCGTAAATTAAATATGAGCAGCCAGTGTGATGCAGTGACAAAAAAGGCTAATATGATCTTGGGGTGTATCAACAGAGGCATAACATCCAAATTGCAGGATGTCATAGTCCTAGAATAGAACAGAACAGAACAGAATAGCCAGCAATGTTTAGTGGTTAGCCTGTCAGTCAGACTAGGATCTGTGTTGTGTATTAGGGCTGGAACATTGCTGGACTGTTTACCAGAGACTGGCTGAGCTTGGAGCTCTAGAACAATAGCCCACCAGGACTCTGGAGGTAACCAATGAGGAACTAATGTTATGTAAATAGCCTATTGTTGGGAGTTGGGTGTGTTTGGGTGTGGGTTTTGCATGCTCTTTAAACAGGGCTGTTGCCCTGAGGCTTCAGTCTTGTTCTGAAATCACTTAATAAAGTAGAGCTGTTCACTGCAATGTGTCTTGAACCCAGTATTTAACACTGACGATGAGGATGGGATCCTGTTGAGCGAGCCTAGCACCCATCTGCACCGCACTGCACCGCACACCGAGCTCCAGTGCAACGTGCATCGCACCACAACTGGGACCATGGCTGCTGCTCCAGGACACTTCGACGCATTCGGTGCCACTGCTGAGGACTGGGACTCTTACATTTCCTGCTTCAAGTTCTTCCTCGAGTCCCCCAAGATCACCTAGAGTGAGAAGAAGCTTGCCACCTTCTTCAGGGTCTGTGGCTGCTCAGTGTTCGAGATCGCCCGCTCACTGTTGGCTCTGGTGGAGCTACGAACCACTCTGTGCCAAACGATTACAGACTGGCTGAAGAAGCACTTCGCGCCAACGCCCTCTGTCATTGCGGCCCATCACGTGTTCTACACGAGGAACCAGGCAGCAGGTGAGTCAATCACAGCCCACATTACGGCCCTCTGGTGTGCCGCCTGACACTGCAACTTCCATGACCTTGAGGAAGTGCCCCGTGACTGGCTGGTTTGCAGACTTCAGAACGAGCAGATCCAACAGTGGCTCATAGCTAACAGGGACCCCACATTCAAGGTCGCACTTGAAGAAGCCCTCTCTGCAGAAGCTGCTGACCAGTTCACTGCAGAAGTTTGCCAAGCACCCGAGCCCGCTATCTTCATGGAGACCCAGCACTGCGGCCCACCACATGGATACCTCTGACGAGGACGAGGAGGTCCTGACAATACATCACCTGATCTGCCACAGCACTCACACACCTGCCACAGCTCATGCTGGCAAACCCACCACCTCCACACCCTGCACCAGCTGTGGGGAGCCCTATGAGCAGAAATTCTGCCACAGTCATCAGAGTCACCGGCCCCCTCTCATACGAGGTCTCTACTGATGGTGGACAGGTCCTGCGCAGGCACATCAACCAGCTTCGCCGCCATCTCCTGTTGGAGGTAGCTGAACTAGCACCAGTCGCCCGAGACCACTACCACCACCGGAGCACAGTGGGGAGGGGGACGCGCCAAGTGCCAGGGACCTTAATGACAGCACGGAGTCGCCCCCACCCATACAGACTGTTCCAGAGCCCCAGGACTCCTGACTTGCCATCCTTACCCAGCGCCGCTGCTGAGATCCTAGACAGAGCTCCTGTGACTTTGCCAACATGATCTGAGCTGAGACACTCAGCAGAAAAGGTGCAAGCCAGCCTGCCTTGAGGACTATGTATTTTAAGGTGTTTTGGAACTTAGAGGGGAGGGGTGTTGTGTATTAGGGCTGGAATATTGCTGGACTGTTTACCAGACACTGGCTGAGTTTGAAGCTCTAGAACAATAGCCTACCAGGACTCTGGAGGTGACCAATGAGGAACTAATATTATGTAAATAGCCAATCGTTGGGAGTTGGGTGTGTTTGGGTGTGGTTTTTGCATGCTATTTAAACAGGGCGGTTGCCCTGAGGCTTCAGTCTTGTTCTGAAATCACTTAATAAAGTAGAGCTGTTCACTGCAATGTGTCTTGAACCCAGTATTTAATAATCTGGGAAACCCAGGTTTCCATCTCTGCTCTGCCATGGAAACTTGCTGTGGGCCAGACATACACTCTCAGCCTTACTCACAGGGTTGTTGTAAAGATAAAATGGAAGAGAGGAGAATGGCGTAAGCTGGTTTTGGTCTCCTCTGGGGAGAAAGGTGGGGTATTAATGAAGTAAATACATAAAGAGAAATTTTGTGGCATAACAGGGAACTGAATTCAAACATTCTAGGTCTTGGGCTAATGCCCAAACTCAGCTTAACAACAGAAGTTGGGTTCCTGACTCAAGAGAAACTTCTCCTGGCCACCTTGCTTCATGTAGAAGTATCTGGAAAATGAGGCCTCTGTATTCATAGAATCATAGAACGTTAGAGCTGGAAGGGACCTTGCAGGTCATCTAGGGGTGTCAACGTATATTAGGTATACATATATTGGTCAAAGGTGCAGTGGAATAGATACATTCTTACATCAAAATGCAGAAACTTTTGCAAAATTTGGGAGCCAACTTTGAAGGCTGGGGGCATAGAATCCTAAGTGCCATAGTGAGAAGAGATCTCTTTTACTTGCCGGTGATTTCCAGTTCCTCCCTGCTTCCCTTCTTTGTAATCTGGAGGCTCCAGGGTTTGAGATTGCCTATAAATTGCAGCCTCTAAACATGGAAGCCTCTGTTCCACTGACAGCTGAAAACTATACCACAATGAATCTGTTAGTCTTTATGATAACCCAGTGGTTTTGTTATGAGAAGTTAAAAACAGCTGTCTGTCTGGAATGTATTTGCTTCAAGACGCAGCTGCTGATTGCAACTAGAAATTAAGGGAGTGAGAAGAGACAGCATTGGAGTAAGGCTGAGGAGACCCTGTTCTAAATCCTCACTTTACCATGAAGCTCGCTGGGTGACCCTGGGCCAGTCAGACCCTCTCAATCAGAACCTTTCTCTCAGGGTTATTGTGAGGATAAAATGGAGGCCAGAGCAATGTATTCTGCCCTGAGCAGCAGAGCTCTTTAGAGTAAAGATGGGGTACGAATGTGACAGACAAGACTGCCAGGTCTCACGCTGAGCCATAGGCACAGGAGGGCAAGAAACCTCCCGCCACCTTTCAGCAATATTCAAGCATCAGTGATCAGGTTCAGATTAGGTTCCAGTAGCAGCTGGGTGCCTCAATGTTTGTCTTTCTTTCCATACAGGCACGTAGATCAATTGCAGCATTTAAGAGAGAAAATTGCTTGTGTCTGTGGATTCATAACTGTGTCCCCCCTGGTATCTCTAAGGGCCCACAGCTCTGAGACTTGTTAGCGTTGCTACAGTTGCCAGCCTCCCGGTGGGGCCTGGAATCTTCCTGGAATTACAACTGGTCTCCGTCCTGACTCCAGCAGTCAGGTGCCCTGGAGGAAACGGCACCTTCAGGAGGTGGAGTCTATAGAAACAAATCCCTGCTGAGCTCCCTCCCCTCCGCAGACTCCCATCTCCCTATGTGGGGTTGCTAGCGCCAGGTTGGGAAATGCATGAGGATTTGGGGGGTGGAACCTCAGGAGGGCAGGGTTTGGAGAGGGGAGAAACTTCAGTGGGGTATAATGCCATAGAGTTCACCTTCCAAAGCAGCCATTTTCTCCAGGAGAACTGACCCCTCTCACCTGGAGATCAGCTGTAATTCCAGGAGATCTCCAGCCACCACCTTGAGACTGGTAACCCTCCTCCCCCTCCAGATCTCCCGGAACATGCCAAGCCAGTGTTGACACCCCTATATGTTATCTGCTCAGTCTTCCTTCTCTAAGGGAAATATGCAGGGCTGGCTCACTCACTAGGCGAACTAGGCGTTTGCCTAGAGCGCGCCGGCCCTTAGGGGCGCCAAAAGGCCCCCGCCCCCTGTCAACCCCCTGTCAGTAAGTGATGTCTTTGATGTTTCTCACTGCATCCATTGTGTTATGTTTCTACCCCGCTTTGCGCTTGCGTAGCTATGCAGCCTGAAACGTGGGAGCTTCTTCCCTGCCGCTTTTCCTTATCACGGTGGCCTTGAATGTAGGCTTTGGACTATTCTTGTTTCGCTGAGAATTTTCCAGTCCTGGGAAGGCAAGGGGAGGGGGGAGTAGTCTCCCGCTCATGAAGTATTTCTCCCGCCGGGAGTTCCCGCGCGAGTGCTCAAGTTTTATTCGCTAGGCGCTTCATTGCATCACACTATAAGTTAGCCGGCTCTGCTTTGCTCCCCATTCCTGACAATGACCTCCTACTGTGGGTTTTAGCAAGTTAATCCTAATAAACCTTTCTTTGTGCAAGAATGACTGGATCTACTTGATTTTACACCTGACAGAAATTGTCAGGAATCCACATCTTTCCCTCACCGTCGACGACCGCCATCCACCACGATGAGCGGGGCGGGAAAGGGAGCCCCGGGCGCAGCCCCGTTGATTACCACCTCGGGAGCCGCCGGGGCAGTTCCAACGATCACTACAGCGGGAGCCACAGGTGTCGTTCCAGTGACTACTGCATTGGGAGCTACGGCTCCCGTCACCTCTGTGGCTGCTCCAGTGGTTACCATTCCGACTACCACCGTGGTTCCTGTGACTACAACTACAGTGGTGACGACACCAACTGCCTATTCAGCAGCCGTGTTGGCTACCCCACCATCGATTGGCACAATTGGAGCCACGTACGCACTCCCGATCTACAGCCCGGCCAGGCTGATACCAAGTCAGGGTGGTGCGGTTCCACGAACCTATGTGCCAGGAGTCCCAACACCCTGGGATAAAGGGGTGACATTTCGCAGATCGCGCGATTGGACTAAGAACCTGCTGGACACTACCCAGACCACTTGGACTATGCCGGGAAGCCAGAGCCGTGACAGCCTCCTGGATCCCAGAGGTAGTTTTGGTCTTCCCCAAGGGCGGGTGTCCCGGGGATCTCCCAGAACGGGGTCCAGCCAGGACACTGATGCCCGCATGGATTCTATCCAGGAGGATACCCGACGGCTGGTAAGGGATATGAGTAAACTAATGCAGTCCCTACCCCAGATGATGGACCAAGCTATTAGAGCCCATCCGCTGACACAACCCAGACCTGCCCCAGCACCGGCTCCAGCCCCGGCGCCACCGTTGGTGCCGGGACGGCCACCTCCTCCTCCTCCGAGCTTGAGATCACTTTTGATGGAGATCCAGAGACTGTGTCCTTTTTCATATTACAAGTTGGAAAATTTGTACAAAGATGGGGCTATGTATTCCCAGATGAAGAACAGCAGGTGGAGTTTATTGCATCCAGGTTCCGGGGGAGTGCTACTAGCTGGTATGTAGCCCTTCATGATCTGGAGGCGGAGGAGTTGGGGAATGTGGATGACTTCATGTGGGCTTTGAGAAACCGTTTTGAAGATCCGGGGCGGCCCAAAAAGCTGAAGCCTTCCTTCGCACTTTCAGACAAGGCAAACTCTCAGTGCGGGAGTACTCCAGGGAGTTTCAAAGGCATGCTGTAAAAATTCGAGACTGGACTGATGCGGTGTTGGCCCAACAATATAGAATGGGACTGGCAGTTGACGTCCGCAATAATGTTCTCAGCTCTCAACAACCTCGTACCCTCCAGGGGTGGATGGAGGAAGCCGAGAAGGCCGAAAGTCGCTTGCAAATGATGAAGCTGGATCTATCCTTGGGTAACAATCGTCCAAGTGTTGCGGCGGGCCAGGCCAGACCCAAACCAACTTCCACCCCAAGTGGCTTGAGGGATCAGCGTATGCGACAGGGGCTCTGCCTGCGATGTGGGGAGAAAGGGCATTTCGCCGCTGCCTGCCCGAAAGGGGATCCCAATAGAGCTCTACCACAAGAAGAGCCTAGAAGGTGGGCAACCTCTACCCCGAGAAAAGGTACCGCCAAACCGCGCAACACACGGGCTCTGTTTGCTAGCCCCGACCAAGTGGATACCTTGATGCTAGAGGAGGAGAGTGAGATGCAGGGAAATGAGATGGTCCTGTTGGTGAACGGCGCTACACAGCAGGACCCAACACCAGAGGCGCCTAAAATGGTGAGCAACTACCCTCTCTCTTCTTTGTGACTGTTTTGGTGATGAATCCAGCAATGATGACTCATATTCGGGTCCGGGCTCTCATTGACTCAGGGTGCGGGAGGGATCTCATAAACCCTTCTATGGTTTTGGGGTTGGAGGCAGCTGTGGTTCACCTGAAAGACCCAATAACTTTCACACAGATGGATGGGTCTCCGATGAAAAAGCCATGCCAATTTGAGACTGTTCCTTTAAGAATAGGCATTGGTGACCACTGGGAGCTACGCTCATTCGTAATAGCTCCGCAAGCCCAATTTCCTTTGGTATTGGGTAGCCCCTGGTTACATGGACATAACCCGTATATTTTGTGGGAAGAAGGGGAGGTACAGTTTATCTCCCCAAAATGTACAGATCACAACTGGGACCCCGGGTGGGGAAATCCCCCATGCAATGAACCTCCACGAGCTTGTTTGGCAACGGAGGAACTTAACCGCATCCCTGAGGATTACCAATATATAACCCGGGTGTTTGAGGAGGAGGAAGCAGATGAATTGCCCCCCATCGTAACTCCGACTGTGCAATTGAGATCCTTCCGGGTCAAAAGTTACCAAAAGGGAAAATTTATGCCATGAGCCCAAGTGAAAAGGAGGAACTTCGCCGATTTATTGATAAAAATCTGGCCCGTGGATTCATTCGGCCAGCATCATCCCCTTTTGCAGCACCTGTCTTATTTTGTAAAAAAAAGGATGGGGGGCTCAGACTCTGCACGGATTACCGGGGACTTAACGCAGTGTCTGCTACCAATGCCTACCCGATGCCCCTCATCAAAGACCTACTGGCTGAGGTGGCGAAAGGGAAAGTGTTCTCTAAACTGGACTTAAGAGATGCCTACTTTCGGGTTCGTATTAGAGAGGGGGATGAATACAAGACTGCATTTAATACCCCGCTGGGGCAATTTGAATACCGGGTGATGCCCTTCGGGTTACAAGGGGCACCAGGGGTCTTCATGAACTTAATCAATGAAGTGTTACACCCCTATTTATTCAAAGGAGTGGTTGTTTATTTAGATGATATCTTGGTCTATACCCCGGATCAAGAATCCCACACTACCCTTATGCGGAAGGTATTGGAAAAGCTTTTAGAACACAAACTGTTTGTTAAGCTGTCAAAATGTGAATTTCACCAAGAGAGCATTGACTTTTTGGGATACCGCATATCCTCCGCGGGGTTGGAGATGGACCCAAAAAAGGTCCAGGATGTTTTGAGATGGGAACCCCCCAAAACCAGGCGCCAGCTCCAAAGTTTTCTCGGCTTCGCCAACTTTTACCGTCAATTCCTGCCACACTTCGCCCAAGTAGCCCTTCCCCTCACGGAACTTTTAAAAACCAAGGGGAGGGGATCTAAGGCTTCGGTCCCCGGAGCCCCGTTGGACTGGACTCCGCAGTGTCAGCAAGCGTTTGAACAACTTAAAAGATTGTTCACGTCTGAGCCCATACTAGCCCACCCTGATGAAACAAAGAAATTCGTAGTGCAAGTAGACGCATCAGACACTGCTATGGGTGGGGTGATTTTGCAAGAGAATGCTCAAAAGCAGCTACAACCCCTGGCTTATGTGTCGAGAAAATTTAATGACACAGAAAGATTCTGGCCCATTTGGGATAAGGAAGCGGCGTCTATCCGTTTAGCCTTGATCACATGGAGACATTGGTTAGAGGGGTCCCGAATACCTTTTGAAATCTGGACTGATCATAAAAATCTTGAGGTATTGCGAAAACCCCGGAATCTAAATGCCAAACAGTTCCGGTGGGCTGAGTTTTTCTCCAAATTTCAGTTTACCCTGCACCACTTCCCAGGGAAAGCCAACCATTTAGCGGACGCTCTCTCTCGCCTTCCTCAGCATTTTTCTAAGAGGGTCGAAGTTCGGGAATCTATGTTCACCCCGGAACAATTAGTTGGTGCAGTTGTAACCCGTAAAGCTAAACAGGCACCTATAAGTCACATCCATACATTGAATTGGGAAAAGCAGTTTTTATCTGACATCACCCCACCAGAGACGAGGGAGTTGCAAGCCAGGGATGATGTAAAGTGTGATCCTAATGGCTGCTGGTACAAGGGAAATAAAATGTTTGTTCCAGAAGCTACCCGAGCCCAGGTTTTGCGCACAGTTCATGATTCAAAAGCTGCGGGCCACTTTGGATATGTAAAATCCTTAAGGCTTCTGCAACGGAGCTTCTGGTGGCCCAGAATGAAGCAAGAGTTGTCTCGTTATATACAGTCCTGCCCAACGTGTAATCGTTGTAAAGCCAGACCAGGAAAACCTCCAGGCCTCCTACAACCACTACCCACCCCGAGCAGACCCTGGGAAGTAATCTCTATGGATTTTATCACTGATCTTCCCCCTCTAAACATATGACTGTTATTTGGGTGGTAGTGGACCTATTCTCTAAGCAAGCCCACTTCATACCGTTCCCCAGTATGCCAACAGCAAAAGGCCTGGCCAAAGCATTCATTCAACACATTGCCAAATTGCATGCATTGCCCCTCAAGATCATTTCCGACAGGGGGTTCCATTTGTTTCCAAATTTTGGTCTGAGCTAATGACTCTAATGGGTATTGAACGTGCGCTTAGTACTGCCTATCACCCTGAGACTGATGGTCAGACGGAGAGGGTGAACCAGACGTTGGAACAATATCTAAGGTGTTTTTCTAATTATCAACAAGACAATTGGGTAGATTTGTTGCCATTGGCGGAGTTTGCTTACAACAATTCATGGCATGCTTCCACGAAAATGTCACCATTCAAAGCTGCCATGGGCTATGACAGCCCCCTCTTCCTTTCTTAAAACCTGGTGAGACTGGTGGGAAAGCCTCGACATGGTGTCAAACTCTCCGTGACTCCTGGCCCCTAATTATCGAGACTTTGAATGAGGCCAAGGCACAATATAAAAAACAAGCAGATAAGAAACGGGCCGGGGGATGGAAATTACAACCGGGAGACTCTGTCTATCTCTCGACTAAGAATCTAAGACTAGCGCAACAATCCAGAAAATTGGCGTGGAAATATATTGGTCCTTTCCGAGTGCTAAGATGTGTGAATCAAGTAACTGTACAACTAGACTTGCCTAAGTCTCTTAAAGCAATACATCCAATTTTCCATTACAGCCTTCTCAAGCCGGCCTTTCCCCCAACTAAAGGGCATCCTGAGACGTTGGATCCTCCCCCCTCTGATGGTTGACGGTGAAGAGCACTATGAGATCGCTGATGTTTTGGACTCTAAGATACTTCGTGGACAACTTATGTACCTGGTGCAATGGGTACACTTTGGGCCCCAATACAGGGAATGGGTGAAAGTTTCTGATATCAATGCACCTGATCACCTTAGAGACTTTCACGCTCGATACCCTGATAAACCTGGGGGCCCCTGTTCGCTCCTTCCTGAGTGGTGGGTGGGTGGAGTTTTGGGAGGGGCAGAATGTCAGAAAGTGATGTCTTTGATGTTTCTCACTGCATCCATTGTGTTATGTTTCTACCCCGCTTTGCGCTTGCGTAGCTATGCAGCCTGAAACGTGGGAGCTTCTTCCCTGCCGCTTTTCCTTATCACGGTGGCCTTGAATGTAGGCTTTGGACTATTCTTGTTTCGCTGAGAATTTTCCAGTCCTGGGAAGGCAAGGGGAGGGGGGAGTAGTCTCCCGCTCATGAAGTATTTCTCCCGCCGGGAGTTCCCGCGCGAGTGCTCAAGTTTTATTCGCTAGGCGCTTCATTGCATCACACTATAAGTTAGCCGGCTCTGCTTTGCTCCCCATTCCTGACAATGACCTCCTACTGTGGGTTTTAGCAAGTTAATCCTAATAAACCTTTCTTTGTGCAAGAATGACTGGATCTACTTGATTTTACACCTGACACCCCCCTGCCCCTTCCCCTGGCTTGCCAGCACCCCTGCAGCTGTGGGGCACACTGGCAAGCTGGCGCTCCAATGGAAGGGGTGGGGGGTTAAACCCCCGCCCTTTCCCCTGGCTTGCCGGTGCGCCCTGCAGCTGCGGGACGTGCCGGCAAGCCAGCGCTCCGACAGAAGGGACGGGGGTTTAACCCCCGCCCCTTCCTTGGCTTGCCGGCACGCCCCGGGAGCGGGCGAGGGAGGAGGAGGAGGGGAACCCTCCCTCGCTCTGGGGAGCCCTGGCGGCGGGTGGGGGCACCAGAAGGTAGCCCCGCCTAGGGCACAAAAAACCTTGGGCCGGCCCTGGAAATATGAAACTGTCTCTATGAAGTCAGACTATTAGTTGATCTAGTCCAGGAGTCAGGAGAGTCAATCCGTAGTGGCAGCATTTCTTCGGGGCTCTCTGACAGACATCTTTTCCTTCTTCCCCAAATCCTTTTACACTGAGGACAGAATGAGCCTGGGAACTTCAGTGTGCAAAGTGTGCCCTCTACTCACTTTCCTAATGAGGAGACCGGAGCTTTAATGTTGACAAAGAAAGAGTGCAGGCAACCAAGCAGATGTCCCAGCTGAAATTAGATTTGCTTAGGCCTGTTCCAATCCTGTCAGGAACTAAATGGGAGACAGACACCTGTCTACAAGATAAATTGTTACGTAACCCTCTGAAAACAGGCCCTTGGGTCATGGGGCTAAGCAGGAAGGTTTCATTTATAACTGTATTGTATTGAAACTATGTCTGGGAACACAAATGCAAAGTAAGAGGGAAAAAACAACGTCCTGGGGAGATAGTCTCCAGATGATTTAACCAGGGTTTTGGAAGAGCAAGAGAGAGCCCCGTATGGGCCTGGCCCTCTGCCTACGTTTTTCAACATTCATTTTAAAAAGAGAGTAAGTTCCTAGCCTTTTTATTTGGGGTAATGTAAGGCAAAGTGTGCAAACAGTGCCGTACCAAATTGCCAGCTTGTTCCTGCTTGCTGCTGTTCCGGCCAACGCCTGCAAAGGCATTGGGATAAGTGGCAAACGCAAGGCCGCTCTTTTAAGTTGTTTAATGTGAACACTTTACTGTACTCATATTTAATAAATTAAGTCTACAATTGTAAGAGCAGTTTCTCAGGACTAAGTCCCATTGGATATGGTAAGAATTACTTCTCAGTAGAATTAGGGTTGCCAATAGGGTTGCCAACCTCCAGGTAGCACCTGGAGATCTCCCACTATTACAATTGATCTCCTGATGACCAAGATCCGTTCCCCTTGGAGAAAAAAATCCCATCTATAGCATTATACCCTGCTGAGGTCCCTCCCCTCCCCAAATCCCACACTCCTCAGGCTCCACCCCCAAACTCTTCAGGTATTTCCACAACCCAGCACTAGCAACCCTAGTTGCCAACCCCCAGTTGGGGCCTGGAGATGTCCCAGAATTAGAACTGATTTCCAGACAGCAGAGATAGTTCCCCTGAAGAAACTGGCTGCTTTGGACGGTGGACTCTGTGGCATCCCTCCTCCTTAGGCCACACTGCCAGAATCTCCAGGAATTTCCCTAACCCAGCATTGGCAACCCTAGTAAACCTGCTTAATAGGGTTGCCAACCTCCAGGTGGGGCTTGGAGATCTCCTGCTATTACCACTGATCTTTAGATAATACAGATTGGTTCTCCTGGAGAGAATGGCTACTTTGGAGGGTGGGCTTTATGGCACTGTATCCCACTGAGGACCCTTCCTGTTGTATAGTGGGTTAGATGCATAATGAAACCACGGACAACGATGTAGTGATCAGCATGGTTCGCTATTATACAACACGAGCAAAACAACCTGGCCAGGTGGCCAACTATATACATGCAAAGGGGAACGCCCCCTGGTGCCATTGGTGGGTTTGAATTCCTGCTGCCGTTCCCATTGGTTCCCCTACGCTGGAGCCAGGAGCCCCAGTCCCATTGTTCTGTGGGACTCAAGCACCGGCTCCTTCGCTGACGGCCTGAAGTCGTCTGCGGACACAACACCCCTCCCCCATAGTCTGAACCCTTCCTAGGTGATGTAGTCCTTCAAGTACATGGGGGCTCAGTGTTCCCTAGTGGACCACTGAGGCGCTGGCGTCAGGGCTTCTCCATTGATGAGTGGCTGTTGCGCGGTGGCGCCTGCCTCTTTGCTTTCCTCCTCTGGGGTTGGGTGCACCGTTGGGCTCTCGGCTGCCGGGGCGTCCGGAGTCATGCTTTGCCTATCGCTGGGGCCCGCTTCCCTGGTGTCCCGTTCCCCGTCGGATTCCCGTGTGCCCCGCTCCTCCTCCCCGTGATGTTCCGTGTCTCCTACCGTTGGAAGCAGGCGCTGCCTCAGCTGGTCTACGTGGCGATGCAGAACCTGCCCATCGTCCGTCGACACTTCGAAGGAGACTGGTCCGGTGGAGCGGATTACTCGCCCAGCTAGCCATCCTGGCCCCCAGCTGTAATTCTTCACGAACACCGGGTCTTCCGGGAAGAAGCCCCACGGTGCCACCTGGTCCTCGACCATGTTGCGCACTGTCGGAGCCCTGTTGGGGTGCAGGCGGTCCAGGAGGATGGCGGGTCTTCAGCCCATGAGGAGCTCAGTGGGGCAGCGGCCGCTGACTGGGTTGGGCATTGTCCGGTTCGCCAACAGAAATCGGGCTATGCGTGCCTCCCAGTCTCCCTCCATCAGGCGGCCTAGGGCTTCCTTGGCCGTGCGGACCATGCGCTCTGCTTGGCCATTTGTTGCGGGGTGGAAGGCCGCTGACCTGACGTGCCGGATCAGGTTGTCCCTCAGGAACTTCTGGAACTCTTTGGACGTGAACGTGGGGCCATTGTCCGAGACTATCGTGTCCGGCAACCCCTGTGTGGCAAAGATTTTCCTGAGGGCCCGGATCGTAGCGCTCGCGGAGCTGGTGGAGACAGGACTCACCTCCAGCCACTTCGAGTACGAGTCCACGGTTACTAGGAACGTCAGTCCATGGAAGGGGCCGGCAAAGTCTATGTGGAGCCGGGACCACGGAGTCCTCGTCGATTCCCAGGACTGCGTTGGCACGCTCGGTGGGCTCGGCTGGGCCTCTTGGCAGATCTGGCAATGCTTCACCCAGGCCTCTATCTCCCCATCCATGCCTGGCCACCAGATGTAGCTCTGGGCAAGGGCCTTCATCCGCACGATGCCAGGGTGTGCCTCATGCAGGGCCTGCAGAACTCGGTGCCAGAGTGTGCTAGGGACTACCACCCGGTCCCCCCACAGCAGGCAGCTCTTGTGCGCCAATAGTTCCTCGCGCCACGTTGTGAACGCGCCAAACTCTGGACCCGCAGGGTCCATTGGCCACCCCCTCACCACCCAGCCGAGAACCCGGGAGAGAATGGGGTCACGGGCTGAGTGGCAGGCGACGTCCGCGGCCTGGAGGGGGGCGTCTGGCAGACTTGCCATCCGGAGGATGTGATGAGCTGGGGCCGGGTCCTCCCCCTCATCCGGCAGGGGAAGCTGGCTCAGCGCGTCCTCATGGCCCATCGCCTTGCCCAGCCGGTGCTGCAGTGTGTAATTGTAACCCGCCAGGAAGATGGACCACCGCAAAACTTGTGGGGAGAGTACCTGGGGCGTCCGGCAATCCGCTACGAAGAAGCCCAGAAGCGGGTGGTGGTCCGTAGTGATGGTGAAGGGATGGCTGTAGACAAAGTCATGGAACTTCTTCACCCCAGTCACGACTGCAAGACCATCGCGGTCTATTTGGGCATAGTTCCGTTCGGCTGCAGATAGGGTCCGCGAGTAGTACGCAACTGAGACCTCTCGGCCATCCGGAAGATGGTGCGCCAGCGTGGCTCCCACCGCATAGGGAGACGTGTCGCAAGCCAGGACCACGGGCAGGGACTCGTCGAAGTGGGACAGGACCGAGTTCGAGATCAGCAGGGCCTTGACGGCCCGGAACGCGGTGGCCTGATGCGGGCCCCATACCCAGGGCACCTTCTTGTTGAGCAACTGGTGGAGGGGCTCGGCTACCACCGCCTTGTGGGGGAGAAAGGCATGGTAGAAATTTAAAAGTCCAAGAAAAGCCTGGAGCTCGGCTTTGGAGGTCGGGGGTGGTGCTTCCATGATGGCCTTAACTTTGTCCAGGGCCGGGTGGAGGCCGTCTGCGTCCACTGTGAAGCCCAAGAAGTCCACGGATGACACCCCGAGCTGGCACTTTTCGTGCTTGACTTTGAGGCCGGCGTCCCGGAAATGGCTGAGGACCATGCGGAGGCGGGTGGCGAACTCAGCAGATGTGGCAGCGGCGATCATCACATCATCAAAGAATGGTGTGACACCGGGAATCCCTTTGAGGAGAGAGTCCATCAGTTGCTGGAATATCCCGGGTGCCATGCTCACCCCAAATTGCAGGCAATTGACCCTGAAGGCCCCCCGGTGGGTTACAATGGTTTGGGCCTCTTCGGTCAGTCCGTCGACTGGCAGTTGCTGGTAAGCTTGGGCCAGATCTAATTTGCCGAAGATCTTGGCCCCCGCCAAGGTGGCCACAACGTGGCTCACCACCGGAACTGGGTAGGAATGGTTCTGCAATGCCCGGTTGATCGTGCATTTATAATCTGCGCTGATGCGGATGTCCCCATTCAACTTAATTGGGGTCACGATTGGGGTCTCCCATGCCGTGTGGGAGACCAGTTCCAGGACCCCCTGGGCCACCAGGCGGTCCAGTTCTGTGTCAGTTTTGGGTTTTAGGGCAAACGGAACTGTCCTGGCCCGCATTCGGATAGGGGCCACCATGGGGTCGAGCTGTAGCGAGACTGGGGGCCCCGTGTACCGGCCCAGAGACCCGTCGAAGATGGACAGAAACTCACAGCACACCTCCTGGAAGTCGCGGGTTGCGCATTGTTGGACCCCCTCAATCGCGATTCCCAGGGGTTCAAACCAGGCCCTTCCCAGGAGGCTGACTAGGTCGCCCTCAACCACTAGCAAGTCCAAGTAGCCCTTGAAGCCACGGTGCTGCACCCTGAAACTCCCAACCCCCTTCACTGGCACACGGTTTCTTTGAAAGTCCATTAGCGTTACGGGTGATGGCTGCAATCGGGGGCCCCCCTTTGGGCAAATCTGTTTTAAAGTGGCCTCCTAAATGATGGAGCATGCGGAGCCCGAATCGAGTTCCATTTGTAAGGGGACCCCCTCTACTTTAACCCGGATGTATATTTTAGGGGTAGTGGCCTGATTGGGGAGTTTCAGTACCTGTGCCTGGGCTGCCGGGGCATTGGTCAGGAGATAGAGGTCCTCTTCCGGGGCCGTGCAGTCCTCGAAGTGCGCCTCTGTCCTGCGGCGGGCGGCTTTTGTGCCACGCGGGATGTCTTGGAGCGGCAGACCCTCATGATGTGGCCCGTGTGGCCGCAGTCCTGACACATGGTATCCCTGAACTGACACGATTTTCGCTCATGCTGACCGCCGCAGCTGGCACATTCCTGCGCCGCCGAGCCGGGTTGCTTGCATGTGGAGCTGGCGAGCGGTGCTGGCGGGCGATGCTGGGCTAGCGTGTGGTGTACCTTGGGGTCTTCGGAGTTGCTGGTACCAGGGAAGGCCACACGATGTGTTGCGGTGGCGGCTGGGTGGGACCTCACCCACGCTGTGGCGGTGGCTAAGGCTGAGGCGATGGTCACCTTCTCCCCCTCCATTATCTGGCGTCGGAGTTTTTCTTCCTCGAGGCCTGCGACGAATCAGTCACGGAGAGCCATGTCCAGATGCGCCCTGAAGGCGCAGTCAGCCGCCAGGTGGCAGATCTCCACAAGGAACTCTGCAGCCGTCTCCTTGCCCTGCTGGTTCCAATGCTGGAAGACCACGTGGCAGGTCATCTCCGATGGCTTCAGGGAGAAGTGGTTTTGCACGGCCTGGACAATCTCGTTGACCGTGCATTCCTCCACCTTCTTAGGAGAGAGAAGGTACTGGGCTAGTTCTACGATCACGGGACCGCAAGAGCAGAGCAGCAGGCCTCTCTTTCAATCTTCGTCCATGATCTGATAGAACACGAAGGCTTGCCGCAGACCCGTAACCCAGGCTCCCCATCTCTGGGGCTGGGAGGTGTCGAACGGTGGCAGCAGCCCGGATCCTGGAGTGATGGCCTTGTGCTAGTTGGCGGCTGTGACACAGCTCTGGATTCACCTTCGAAGGTGCTCATGGACGAAGCACATGGAGTGGCAGAGCGAGTCTTCGGTAGCATTGTCCGACAGCCCGGCTGGAGCGCTCAACAGGATCCCATCCTCGTCGCCATTGTTGTATAGTGGGTTAGACGCATAATGAAACCACGGACAACGATGTAGTGATCAGCATGGTTCGCTATTATACAACACAGGCAAAACAACCTGGCCAGGTGGCCAACTGTATACATGCACAGGGGAATGCCCCCTGGTGCCATTGGTGGGTTTGAATTCCTGCCGCCGTTCCCATTGGTTCCCCTACGCTGGAGCCAGGAGCCCCAGTCCCATTGTTCTGTGGGACTCAAGCACTGGCTCCTTTGCTGATGGCCTGAAGTCGTCTGCGGACACAACACTTCCCTCCCCAAACCCCACTGTCCTCAGGGTTCACCCCACAAATCTCCAGGTATCTTGCAACTCAGAGCTGCCAGTGGCAACCCTACTGTTTAGGATTTCTCCATAAACTTGAAAAATATTCAGATTACTTGTGTAACTGTTTTGCAATGATCCCCCCCAACCCCTTTACCTCATGTTTTCCAGCTAGAAGCCCAGTGAGAGCCGAGACAAGCCTAGGTTGTGGCCTGCCTTGTTTCCAGTCATTGCTAGCAATTGCTCAGCTTCACCACAAGTGTTATAACTTATTTATTCATTCATTATATTTATATTCTGCCTCTCCTGGTCCTGTGGAACCCAAACCAGCATACATGGGCTCTCGGGAGTTCTCCCGCCCAGGCACTAACCAGTGTCCAATCTGCTTAACTTCGGCACAGACCATACCTGTTATATCCTGACTGGTGAACTGACTGTATTCTTTTCCATGTTAAGCTTAAAGTCAGGACAGGATTGTAAATCTCAACAATCCTATTGGTTGTTGCAAACCTGCACTACTTGTAACCAATCAGAACTGTATAAATAGTTATAGAGGGAACAAACCTCATTGGTCTTTATCCCTCTAATGTTATTGGCTGTTAACTTATGAAGGGGCGTGGTTTTGTTAGCCCGCACTGTTTAAAAAGGGAGCTGTGCTCCACTGTTTTGTGTGTGTTGTCTGATCATCTTGTTGAGTTGAATAAAGCTGAAATCACTGTTGAACTCACTCTCTTCGTTAAGTCTCATACTTAACAATACCTTCTGTTAGAATGACTGCCAGGACTCTATGGGTGGGATTACCGAAACACATGCATCACTGGACTACTCAGCATGAACAAGTGGCAGCTGAACAGGATCAAAATGTATCCTGCAAGAGGTGATTTCACACATGGGGACACTTTTGCGCTGCTCAGTCAGTCCTTTCTTTCAATCAGCTGTAAGGAAAACTGAAACTGGGTTCCACAGGTCACTTAATCTATGGATGTATGCCTCACAATATATGCAATGCCCCTCCCCTTGGGCAAGATCCTACTATGTTGTGCTTTGGAGCAGATCCCATTCAACAAAGGTTCTGCTTCAGCTTGTAATTCCCCCCCTTTCATTTGTTTTGTAGTCCAATTAATTCTTCCTGTTCTCTGATGGCTGTGGCAATCATGAATCAATTATTATCAGTTTTTGTTTTGTCCTGCTTTATGTTTTGCAGACAATGCCACTGCTCATTGTAATTTTGCGATTCTAATAGTGCAGTTAAAAAACTACAATAAATAAATAAAAATAACAAGTGCAGCTTTGGCTACCAAGTAAGAAGCTGTACGTAATCTCCCCTTCCATACCACCCCCCAGGAAATGGTAATTAACTTTTGGTTAAGAAATGTTATGACCAGCTGTGAGAGAACAGGAACTAGTGATGCTGGAAGCAGAAAGGAGGAACTATAAAGGGGCAGAGTCCCTGAGAATGGTTCTTTGATTGGTTAGCCTGGCTCCTCAATTACATTTCATTTCTGTTTAATCAACACAAATCAGGTCAGAAAAATGACTGGAGGAGAACAGGGAAAACACTAGAATGCAATGG
This sequence comes from Gekko gecko, assembly GCA_029375565.1. Lineage (NCBI taxonomy): Eukaryota > Metazoa > Chordata > Lepidosauria > Squamata > Gekkonidae > Gekko > Gekko gecko. The sequence goes on along the minus strand of JAPDNY010000005.1, from coordinate 42,120,783 downwards.
GTTGCCATCAGTGATATAAGAACATAAGGGAAGCCAATGTTGGATCAGGCCAATGGCCCATCCAGTTCAACACTCTGTCACACAGTGGCCAAAAATACCAGGCGCCATCAGGAGGTCCATCAGTGGGGCCAGGACACTAGAAGCTCTCCCACTGTTGCCCCTCCCAAGCACCAAGAATATAGAGCTGGCTTATCCAGTAAAATGTAAATGAATAATGTCAGTTCCAAACTAAACGACTAGTATGGAAGCAACTCCAAAGAAACAAAGAGAAAGAAAGAATTAATCATTTGGTATTACAAGTCAATAATGAAAATGGATGAGAAAAGAGTAAAATGATGATACCCACCTGGATCTGTAACAGCATGCAGACAGTCAACCGACAATAATAGATAAGATACATTTCAAATCCTATGACTGCTATAGACAAGGGCTGAGGTTCTGAAGAACGTTGGAAGAAAGTCTGTGGGATTTCACTACAGAAACAGGGCTTCAGGTTCCCTACTGAACTCCTGTGGACTTTCTTCCGACAGTCTTCATACTCTTAGTTCTTGCCTATAGCGGTTGTAGAATTTGAACTGTTATCTCATCTCCTCCCTTGAGTAAATCATAAGGAAGGCCCTGACAAGGTAGTTATTAAGTTCTACTTTCCCCAGGGGTAGCGCTGTTAGCCTATTCCTTAGAAATTCTGGCAGGGTTTTCCATTATCTATGATATTCTAACCTTAGTTATTGGGTAATGTTGCTGCAGGCTGGCAAATAAAACAGGCTGTCTTCCTCTAAATATGGCCACGGTTCCTCTTGTGTACAAGCCAGCCACAAAACTGACTGCTGAACAATGGAATGTTTCATGTACTCCTAACAGGGTGAGCCACTGTTTTCTGAAATAAATCAACAACTGTTTGTTATCTAATTTGGGCTTTGTATGGTGTTTAGTCATGCCGGCCACATGATGACGGAAATGTCTTCGGACAGCGCTGGCTCTTCGGCTTTGAAACGGAGATGAGCACCGCAACCCTAGAGTCGGATTCGACTGGCTTTCGAGCAAGGGAACCTTTACCTTTACCTTTAAGACTTTAACAGCCTGATCCTATGCATGCTACTTAGAAAACCTTTTAAACGGAGAGGCAGGCTATACATCTTTAAAAAACTATGATATGAGTTTGATGTGACTAGCACTGCAGTCCTAAACAGAGTTAAACCCTTTCAAGCCTATGGGGGTAACTCTGTTTAAGATTGTACTGTCAGATGTAGGTACCATGCAAATGGTCACAGCCGTGCAACCCAATCCCATACTTGTTTGCTCAGACAAGAGTCATTCTGAGTCTTCCCAAAGAAAGAGAAGGATATGTGATAAGTAAAAAGTTAGAATGGGGGGAAAAAATAGGAAAGGGACATAATAGATTACTTTAAAGCAGAAGAGAATAACACACACTTTATTTAGTGGGACTTACTTCCAAGCAAAGACCAAACTAAATGTGACTGTGATGCATCTGTGTACCTGAGATCTACCTCCTCCCATCTTCTGCTGTGATCCCTCTGAGTGGGCGATTCTGCATTGGCTTTTCCCTCCATTTTTTAGCAAACCCACATTGGAACAGAAATTCCCCTCTGCATTTCATGCCGCTTTCACTTTCTTTGATCATCAGGTTTTATGGTACCTTCTGCAAAGATTTATGTCCGTTTTATGGCAGTTCAGGGGAGACTTTGCAGTCAGTACGGCATTGGCCTGGGGTATTTGAATGTGGTTTTGAGCTGTATCTTTTCCTCAGTGTTGAGAAAATGTGGAGCGAATGCCAGATGCAGAACCAGCCAATACTGGTATGAAACTGAAGTTACTTTCAACTTTGTAAAAGGGCTGCATTGTTGAAGAATGAGGAGCTCTCCCCAGCCTGCTGTTCATTCTATGCATTCTTCCCCCAAGTATGTTTCTTTTCATCCAGGCCGGTTCTGGATAACAGGTGGGGTTCAAACAGAAGGTAAACTTTAGGCAGGGGAAGGATTTAGTACACATGAACACATGAAGCTGCTTTATACTGAATCAGAGCCAGGGCTTTTTTTCTGAGGGAATGCACCAGAACAGAGTTCTGGAACCTCTTTGACAAAATTCTTTTAATAGTGGCACCAATCACACGCAGAAGTAGCTGTGCGATATGCATGAATGCTGGGTGGATTTTATAGGTGCAATCACACGGGAACATCTGGTAAGCATCCTGCACCTATTGGCGACCCATTGCAATCCGTCGAAGAAGCGGAGTAAAAAAATATTAGGGAAAATGCTGTATCAAATGGGTTTGCGATGGGCCACAGATGGACTTTCCCATGTGATCGCTCCGGTGTGCTCCCGTTGTGTCAGTGATCCCTTGTCGAAGTGCACCGGAAGCATGTGGTGACAGAAAAAACCCAATTCATCCACCGGTGTGTCTGATCATGCAGTGGCAGGTCAAATTGCTGCGGAGCAAATAGCCTCGCTTCTCCCCCGGATTATCTTGCGTGTGTGACCGCGCTCTGTGTTTAAAAGTTCATGAGTTTTCAGTATACAGATTGAAAAATTCATTTCCCTCTTGAAAGTTCTGGCACTTCTGTGATATTCTAGCCATAGTTACTGGGTCAAGGACAGTACTGTCTACTCAGACTGGCAGTGGCTGTCCAGGGTCCCAGGCTGAGGTCTTTCCTATCACCTCCTGCATGATCCTTTTAGTTGAAGATGCCAGGGATCGAACCTGGGACCTATTGCATGGCAAGCGGCCATGGCTCCTCCACATTCACATGGGGTGTATACGCATTCACACATCCTTTTTGCTCTTAAAAAAGGTATGTGTCTGTCAGACTTTAATATGTTTGTTACAGATTCTGATATTAAAATGTGGTATAGGGTTCAGGGGTCTCCATGCCCCTTTCTTCAGCCACTCCCTTATCCATGACAGCCTTTTCTGTCCTGCTTGGGATTGCAGAGATTTAGAACTGGAGAGGGCACCTGGTTCCTGTTCCTTTCCATTGGGTCTCTCTTGTGCAGCCTGGAGAGTGAAACCAGCCACCTTCCTCAATGGCCTACTTCCACATAGAGTTGCCAAGTCCTCCAGCCACCAGCAGCGGATGGAGCATAGGGTTGCCAGATCCAGGCGGAGAAACTCCTGGAGATTTGGGGATGGAGATTAGTGAGGAGGACAGGGACCTCAGTTGGGTACAATGCTCCAAGGTAGCCATTTTCTCCAGGGGAACTGATCTCTGTCATCTGGAAATGAGCTGTAATTCCCCAAGTCCTACCTGGAGGCAGGCATCTCTACTTCTAAGCCTCTTATGAAGCTAGTGCAGCAGGCTGCACATGCTCAATCAACTCCTCTTAGAATTGCCAGGTCCTCCCTGGCCACCAGCAAGAGATGGGGGGCATAGGGTTGCCAGGTCCAGGTTGGGAAAATCTGGTCCCCATTGATGCAACCCTGTTTCTTTGTTTTCAAGGTGGCCAGAACTGAATAACACAGAGGGACAACACGCAAGTGCAGGACAATGATGGATTAGAGTTATGATGCCCCTACTGGCATACAGGGTGGTATACTGCTCTGGTGATCTGTTCCTACACTTTTGATTAAATTTGAATGTGATTGAAGTTGTCTGAATTTAATCCCAGTTTTGGTCAATAAGAGGCTGGCAACTGTTCCGACTCACTCAGACCACTAAATTCAGCTCGGGTACATGTGAGAAAATGTTAAATATAAATGAAAACAATGCTATTTAGCAGATTGAATAAGGAAATAAACATTAAAATTGAGATATAGCACCTCAAAATATTAAACGGCTAAAACAGTCTATGAAAAGCTGGAATAGAAACACAGGAAGATAATTTTAAAGGAAATGGGTAGGATGATTGTGGGAAATGCTTGAAAATCTTTAAAGGTTGGAATTTTGAAAACCAGTTACCTTTTCCACCTACACCCTATTTATCCCCAAGCCATCAATTCTAATGCTATAGCAATACAGCAACAACCTGTTTTCTTAAGCCAGCAAAAAACCCTTTAGTGGTGCAAGGAGGGTGGGATTGGCAGCTGCAAGGAGCTGATGGTAGCAAAATGGTGCTGATGTGGGCAGAGGACTTGAAAATGTGCACCTTGCCATCCACATAGCATGCAAACCTGCTTGGCCTGTGATCTGTCAGGAAAGATTGTATCAAAGCTGGGCAAATGCTGGAAACTGGATGACTAGAAGATGACATCAACACATGGATGCTCTGGCTGGAGAGCCTAGGCAAACCAAAGCACCTATATGGTAGCAACCTTAGTCTTGAGGACAGCAGAAGGATATTCAAAATGCATAAAATTCTCTAGAATATTGGATCGATGTGCTCATGGTTCAACATTTGGGGCCAGTATCACCACTTCAGAGTCAAAATTTTGAACAATAGTTCAGGCAAAATAAAATTTCTGGCTTTCAGTTCAGGTTTCTCTCTCTCACAGCTTTCGCCGAAGAATTCTGGAAATTCTGGGAATTATAAGCTTGGCAAGAGGTGCTGAGAATACCTTGTCAGAGATCTCGATCCCCAGTTACAGAACTAGAGATCACAGGTTCTCTGGGTCGAGGGAATGATTGTTTAAACCAATTTGTGCCAATTTACACGTTACAAAGCCCCCGAGTTTTGCTGGGCGACGGCACAATAAATCACATTACTCTTGTGGCTGTCTGAGGGCTTTGCAAAGGAGCCAACAGCGGCTCTGCGAGGCTGTTTAAGAAGGAGGAAACAGTGTGGAAGGGAATGCTGCAGCTGCTTCTGCCTGTCATGAGGAGAAAAGGGGACGTGGTGTGTGGGTGGGGGTGCAAAGTTCTCAATGAATGCCCATTTTAAAACCCTCATGTCATCACTTGAGGACGTGGTAATGTGTAAGTGGGCACATTAGTAGTTTTCACTGTCACTGCCATTATCCATTCAGTCCAGAGAATCCAGATGATGTCATTACCAGTCCGTTGCATTCCAATGTGTATTGGTCGATTTATTAAAATACAGTAATGTATTTATTAAAACCCTGAACTCTCGGGTTTATGAAGTGCCTTCCGCCTTGTAAGAAATATAACTATAATCTTGTTAAAACTGTATAACAACAAAAACAAATAACCTGTTATAAAAACAAATCAGCAACAGCAATAAAGCAGTAAAAACAAAACACGATATTCTCAAAATTAAGTCACCTAAAATTAGTAGCAGCAAAATCATTTTTAAAAAATCCAGAGCAGCCATTTCAGGGAAAGGGGGAAAAAATCAGTTAGAGAAAGAGAAAAATTGTCACTCCGCACTGAAAGCTAGACAGGCTTACAGTGCCATCCTAAGCAGAATTGGACCCTCCTCAGTCCATTCAAGTCAATATAACTCAGCTTCTGTGAGATAGTGTGGTTTAACAGACTACGATCTGGGAGACCCAGGTTCGAATTCCCACTCTGCCATGGAAACTTGCTGCATGATCTTGGGCCAGTCACATACAGCCTAACCTACCTCACAGGGTTGGTGTGAGGATAAAATGCTGAAAGGGACAAGAAGCCATTGGGGGGGCCAGTGGGGAGAAAAGTGGGCAGTAGGTGAAGTAAATAAATACATTCAGGATGGCACTGTTAGTGTCAGGTGAGCAGCCACAGGAGCTCCATTTCAAAAGAGGTCCTACCTCTTGTAGCTTATTCAGTAGATGGGGACCTCCAAAGTGGGGCCTCCAGACATCTTAGTCGACGGGTAGGCTCATATGGCAGCAAGCAGCCCAGATGCTCTGGGGCTGCAAAGTTAATAACCATTACTTTCATTTGGGCCTCAAAACAAATTGGCAGCCAGTACAGATCTTTCTGAACTGCCAAGATATGTTCTTTATGATTTACCAGCCAGGAAACTTGCTGACACATTCTGAACCAAACGAAGTTCCCAAATACCATTCAAAGGCAACCCCACGTAGAGCACATTGCAGGAATCTAACCTAGATGTAATCAGAACAGTGACCAAATCATGCAGCTTAAAGGATGGCCACAGCTGGCACACCAAATGAAGATGGCTGCAGGTGCTATGTGTGACAGCTGAGATCTGAGCCTGCATCTTAGTGTTTACCCTATTGTCCTCTGAATTTTAAAAGCTGGTTTATGGTGATTTTTGGCTGGCTTTTTTTGCATTATCAGTACTAGTCTGTCCTACGTAAATTGCAAAGTACTGTATTTTGGGAGAAGGCTGTATTTTTTTATATGTGTGTGTGCGTGTGCCTGAAAGTCATGGGGATCTCTGGTGACTGACCCCTACTTGGGGCCTTGAGCATATTCAGAGAAGTGGCTAAATAAGCCTTCCTACATCTCCTGCCTTTGGTATTCCAAGTAGGTCTCCCATCCAACTACTTGCCAGAGTCGACCCTGCTCAGCTTCCGAGATCTGACGAGATCAGGCTTGCCTGAGCTATCCAGGCCAGGGCTCTTGCAAAGTACTATTGAAATATCTAGCTGGAGTCAGGCAGTTGATGATAAACTCAAGTTTTGTTGTTGGTGGTGGAAAGTACCGTCAAGTCACAGCTGACTTACAATGACTCAGTAGGGTTTTCAAGGCAAGAGACATTCAGAAGTGGTTTGCCATTACCTGCCTCTGCTTCACAACCCTGGGCTTCTTTGGTGTTCTCCCATCCAAGTACTAACCAGGGCTGGCCCTGCTTAGCTTCTGAGATCTGACAAGATCGGGCCATCCTGGGCTACCCAGGTCAGGGCAAGCTTTGTGATTGCCTTCTATTCTGCTCTTTCTCTGTGTAATGGTGCTAGGAGTATAACCTTGTTTGAATCTTGACATCCCCTTTTTGGGAAAAAATTCAAACAATCTCTTTCCCGCACTGTCTAGAAGGAACTACCATAGTAGAGGTACAGGGAAAAAGAGGTGAATGCGAGGAAGAGGAGAGTGGAGGATGCTGCTCCCTAACCTCCTTTCCTTCTCTAACATCAGGACAGCTCCAGTTGGGCTACTCTGTTGATGTCAGCACTTTGTCTTTGGACCCTGCCTTTTCCTAAGCCAGGCCAGAACTATAAGAAGGAAGGCAAGAGTGCCTGGGGACAGAGGGGCACTCCACTCGAGATGGAAGACCCATCAAGCTGCTGGTGTTAGGAGTGGACACAGAAAAGACTAACTAATGGCTTCAGGAGAATCAGGAGCCACTGCACATGGTTACGCTCCTAAACATACTTTCTTTAGAGTTGTCCATTAAACTACATAGGAATGGGACATACTTCTGAGTAAGCATACTTATGACTATAATATAGAGGTCCCTTACCTCTGTTGGCAGCGGGCTTTGGGGGGCATTCTGGGAGCCGGGTGGGACATCATGTGATGTCCCCAGCACAATGATATCACTCAAAAGTGACATCATCACACCAGAAACTTCATGCAGGGATGCTCTGGTATTTGGCAAAACTCTATGTTTTTTTGTCCTCAAACCATAGAGTTTACCCAAATACCAGAACATCCCCACACAACATTTCCAGCACAATGATGTCACTCTCTGGCAGCCCTGTAGACAGAAAAAGTGGCTTCAGAAGGCTGTGGGATCTTTTGGGGGCAGTGTCATGGGCCCTAGAAAACAACAGCTCAGAGGACATTTAATTGCTTTCAGAAGACATTTAAATGCTTTTTGAGTTCCCCTTCACAGGGCAAAAAGGCTTAGAAGGGCACGCAAGAGTACTTTCAATACCTCTCTAGCAATCCTGCTTTCTGCTGGCCCAGTCCTGCTGTATACCACCTAGGTCATGGTGAGTATTTCAAAAGCATCCCCATGACCCTTTGGGAAATATGCAAATTAATGAGCCTTTGGGAAACATGCAAATTAATTTACATATTTCCCAAAAGCTCATGGGGATACTTTTGAAAGACTCACCATGACCTGGGTGGCATACAGCAGGACTGGGCTAGCAGAAAGGGGCCTGTTGCAGATGAATTGAAGGTACTCTTGTGTGTCCTTCTAAGGTTTTTTGTTCTGCGGAAGGGAAATCACAAAAGGAATGGAATCATGGGTGATGTCATTGCATTGGGAGTGGTACTTCTGGTTTTACTAGAAATGGCCCCAAAAAGTCATTTGGGGATGGGGTTCTGCAGTAGAAGAGCTAAATTAATGTCCAGTAGCACTTTAAAGACCAACAAGATTTCCAAGGTCTAAGATATCTGAGGAATGGAACTGTGACTCTTGAAAGCTTGTGCCCTGGAAATCTTGTTGGTTTTTAAGGTGCATTTGACCATTATGTCTATGAAGGCAGGCACCATAGGGCTATTGTTATACTTCTGCCCCACTTTTCTTCCACCATGGAACTTCAAGTTGGGTCCCTGAGAGGCCTCCCATACAGCTCATGACCAGTCCTAGAATCATAGAGTTGGAAGAGACCTCCAGAGTCATCTAGTCCAACCCCCTGCACAATGCAGGAAATTCACAACTACGTACCCCCACGACACTCCCAGTGACCCATGCTCCATGTCCTTCAGGATCCCTGGCCAAACTGGCCTGGCGAAAACCCGTTGATCTTCAGCAAGGTGGCTGTATATTGTGTCATTACACCAAACATACTGTGGTCCCAAGTACCATACCCACGCCACAAAGAATACAGCACTAGCAACACTAATGGACATTAATGTGGAGAGGACCAAAGATTAAATATAACCAATGTGAGTCAATGCATGTGGTACTTGTCTGGGTACCAGATCCTTGATCCCAGTGGCTCTGTGCCTGGACTGCATGAAGGTGAATACTTTAGACCAGGTTAATTGAACTGTATAGGAATCAGGTATATTTTCAGGTTGAAAATGAGGGAAAACCCTCATTTTAAGAGCAATTTCAGCAAAGGGGGTACTAAAATCTTGTTCCTTGGAGGTTTTTTTAAAAAGGTTGATGGGTATATTTCAGAGTTGTTCTAGGTATAGGATGACCTGTCCTGGGACATACAGTCAGACAAGATGATTCACTGGGTCTTTTCCATGTCTACAAGCCAATACACTAAAAGCTGCCACTGTAATTTAATGTCACTCTCCATACCACAGACACACCTTGTATATCCGCTAAAATGACAGCATCTGAACCTGTTACATATTTTTTTAAAACTGTGTGGATGCTAAAAGTGTAGTGTACAAAAACTGCCCAATAGCACATTTATAGTACATACTGAAAGTATTGTGGCTTTTAAGTAGATTGTGGCAATGATACTGTTGTGAAGATGCTATCTTGTGTTTGGAGATACCTGGTGGCTTCTATGCAGACCTATGGTTGTGGTTGTGAAGTTTCTTTTAGTTAGGAGTCCAAATTGTTAAGTCTGAAATGGATTTACATTTTATTGTATAAACATAGCAGGATCAGCCTAATTTTGCTGCCCTCTGTGGATTAAAATTGGGGCCTCCCTTCTTATGCCTAATTATAGGGTGATAAGTATAACAATAGCACATGAACTGATCAAGAGTTGGCCTGAATTGTTGTTAAAATGAACATATTACCAAAACTGACTTTTTTGTTTGAAATGTCACCAATCTGTATAGAAGAAAGGATTTTTTTTAAATATGGCAGAAAACAATAAATTACTTTGTACAGAGTGGGAAGAAGCCAAGGAAAAGATTTAAAATATTGCAGGATGAAGAAAAAAAGAGGAGGTCTAGCCATAGCAAATATCAAATTGTATTGTCAAGCAGCCACACTCATCTGGGTGTCAGACTGGCTCATAAATCCAAATAGAAAGAATATTAAATTGGAGACAATTGATATTAAATAATGAATCTACAATTATTTATAGACTGAGAATCATTAAAAATTATTCAAAGACGAGACAGCACTCATACTCTGAGGGCTGGGCTATTAAGAATATTGTTTCAGTGGAGAAACAGAATAAGTCCACCAACCTCGCCACTGCCATCCCCAATTGATGTCTACTGTGATATTGCTACAAAAAAGAAAACAGATTATATAAATTATGAGTATATGATAGATACAGGGACTGGGTGATTAATAAATTTAATAAAATAATAAACAAGGGAAAATAAAATCTTGGCAAGAAGTTCAAGATGAAGGAAAAGAAACATTCTGTGGTTGTTATATTATCGAATGGTATCTAAGCTTAAAGAACAAATAGCCAAAGAAGGGGGTTGATTAAGAAAGGAAATGGATTTTTGAACCCTAACCCTGGAATTTCAAAGCACCTATTAGGAAAAATTTATAAAATGTTATTGCAATATGATACAGAAACAGAGCAAGTAGAAACTTGTATGAAAAAATGGATGTAAAATGTTGGTGAAAATATACACATGAGTCAGGGAGAAAATCTTTGGACTAAAAAATTAAATTTACTGAAAGCCAAATATTAAGGGAGAATTGGTATAAAATGTTTTTAGATGGTATATTACTCCCAAAGACATTACAAAAATTAATAAAGAGTGTTGAAAATGTCAGAATACAGATGCAACATTCTATCATATGTGGTAGACGTGCAAGAAAGCAAGAAAATATTGGATAGAGATATATGAAGAAATGCAAAAGATATTAAAATTCAAGTTTGTGATGGATCCCAAAAATATGTTATCAAATATTTTACCAAGCAATCTTACAAAAATACAGAATGAATTATTTAAGTATATGGTGATGGCGGCAAGAGTAATTTTCTCAGCGAAATAGAAGGGAGAAAGATGTCCAGATCTGAGGGAATGGAAGAATAAATTAAATGAATAAGCAACAATTGCAACGTTAGCATCTTATATGCATAATAGATCAACCTCACAATTTCAGGAAAAATGGAAAGTAATTTTCTATTATGTAGCTGAAAATCAAGAAATAAATTTAAATTAAAATAGAAAATGATAAAATGAATGAGGCAGGCAATATATCTTGGTAATAAAAATATTATTAGATATGAATATAGATGGAAAAGATAGAATAAAGATGTTTAAACAGAAGTGGCAAAAGACAAGTTCTATATAAATTATTTGATCAATAATTGTGTGATATAGATAATTGCAGTTTATGTTTTTGTATGATTCAGATGATTATGTTCATGTTTTAGGCATGATTTAAATGATTGTAGATAATTGTAGTTGTAGATGATTGGAGGCCCAGTTTGGTGTAGTGGTTAAGAGCGCGGACTCTAATCTGGGAGAACCGGGTTTGATTCCCGACTCTTTCACATGCAGCTGCTGGAGTGACCTCAGGTCAGTTCTTTCAGAGCTGTTCTCTCAAGGGCAATCCTCGAGAGAGTTCTCTCAGCCCTACCTCCCAGGTTGTCTGCTGTTGGGAGGGGAAGGGATTGTAAACTGCTCTGAGACTCCTTCGGGTAGTGAAGAGTGGGATATAAATCCAATCTCTTCTTCTAGATTATTATTTATGTTCTGTATATGATCTAGATGATTATAGATTATTGTAGTTTATGCTTTATGTTTGTGTATTTGTAAACTGAAATAAAAAATAATTACAAAATAAAACAACAATTGGTCTGAATCAACATTTTTCCATTTTTATTTTTTTCTTCCCTTTCTAAGTGGGTCTGACAGCCAGTGGGGATCAGGAGACTCTTGGTCATGTTCCCTGGAATGCCAACACACTTCTTAGTACAGGGACTTTCTATCCAAGGCATTAGCATAGCTGAGATTAAACAGCACCCACAAAACTTTGGCACCCTGCGCATGCCTTTGTGGTTGGGCCTGTCCTGGTATATAGTGATAGCCTCTATGTTTTAAGGCAGTTGATGTGGCTCAAATAATCCCTTTTGATTTTAACTCTGTGCTGTCAAGAATCTTGGCACCATGAGATTGCTCTGCTCACAGGGGGCAAAGGAATTTAAAGTCCTCCTTTAAATTCCTCATCAACAATTGCAGCACTGGAGAAGACAGAACTGGGAACCCAAAGGCAAGATGAAGTAGGAGAAAAGTAACTGCTTATAGAGGTGGGAAATGTAAACAGACTACACAGACCTGGTGTTGCTACAAATTACACATCTTATTTTTGAAAAGGCACATAAGACAGCATTTCTCTAGAATCTAACCAAGAGAGTCTGGAAGAGCCTGCTTATCTACGTTCTGCCTTTGTGTGCTTGACAGCTGAGCCATCAAAAAAAAATCACTGGTATTTTCTTGGTTCCCCCCCCATCTCTTCCATCTGGGTTTTGAATAGCTCCAAATGGCTCATCTGAGCAGATATGTACTATGTCTTCTGTGTGGGAGCTTAACAAAGGACAGTGAGGAAGGGTGCAAAACAAGCAAAACCTCTGCCCAGCCTACCATGAAGATTGCGCTGGAAGAAAACTGTGCTCTCCCAACCTGAAACAGCTTTTTGAACCCTGAATATTTCATTAAACAGAGGGGTTCAAAGCTGATGTTTAGCAAATGCTAACAGAGTGGGCATCCACAAATTATACACATGAACTCCAGACGTGGAATGCAAACCTAACAATGCTCACACAATATGTTGTGGTGCATGGCACATAGCATTGGAGCACATGCTGGTTCTAGGTCATTCAGAGGACACTGTTGTTGTCACATTTATACTCCACCAAGCTGACTTTCAGGTTAGAATAGTATGTGCTTCAGAGATATCATTAACAGATGCCAGAATCCAATAATGAATGAATGAATGAATGAATGAATGAATGAATGAATGAATGAATAAATAAATAAATAAATGTCTGCCTGTCTTGAAATATCTTCTTCAAAACTGTATCATGCAAGGAATTGCATGATCCATGATCTTTTTGTGCTTATGTTACAGGGAATATGAAATACCCCAAGTAGTACATAAGGTTCCAGCTATTATCACCTATGAAATGCGTTGGTACACTTTTGAACTCAGTTATATTGGCCACTAGCAGCCAGTTTTGTGCACTACACTATCAAATATTTCCTTTTTTATCTGTGTTAAACTTGCTATGCATTATTTTCATCTGGTGCCTTCTAGATTTTCTATGATGAAGCATAGTAAACAGCTCCTCCTGTTTTAGTCTCCTCCCTCCCCCTCCAAAGCAGACTCATTCATGATTTCTATGCCTCTATCGCACACATTTTCTACAGGAAAAAGGTGACATATATCACATAAAGATGGATAGAGTGGGGAGTTGTCAAAGGAAGGATTCCTGCTGCTCTTTCTGGATGAGTCTATAATTGTGTCGCATTTCAGCACAGCCTCTGAGGGAGGGCACAGAGCTTTGAAGAGAGTGTTGCTTCCCTGTCCTCATCACGGGTGTGTCTCCACTCACCAGGCACAGCAGACAGAGCAGACAGGTGTTGTTGTGGCTGATGACAGCTGAGGACAAAGACTCCACCAGAATGTGCTGAACTGTCAAAGCATGAGGTGTGCTGGCTGTAAAAACAGGGGGGCAGAGCTTCAGTTTCAGTGGAGAAAAGGGGTAGAGTAGGTGAAACATGGAGGTATTCCTTTCAGCTCTTTTTACAGCTGCATTTTTTCAGATCGACAGCTCCTGGATTTCTAAGGCTGGAGGCTTCTAAGAAAGTTGGAAACTGTTAGGTAGAGAGGTGAAGTAGAATGATCGTAAGTAGAGGGTAGGGGACAGCAGAACTAGATTTATGCACCAGCCAAGTAAGCTGCAGCTTGGGGCCTCTAAATACAAAAGATACAAACCCACCACAACTAAATTACCATTTTTAGGGTAATGCTGTGTGGGGTCTCTTAAACTTTAATTTTTTTTGTACTGCAATATGTCTTAATCCAGCCCCGGGGATGGGTGGTGGGGAGGTGGGATCAGGGTGGCAAGCTTTGTCCCCAACACAGGCATGTTTATTGGCACATATGGGTATGCAGAGCGCCTCCACGCATACAGATGTAAATGCATATGGTTCTCTCCATGTGATCTGCTCTAAGGGATCCCTAGTCTTCTCTAGTTATTTGCTTACTGACAGTCTGCCTTTCTCGCTGAGATTCAAGATTGATGACAACTAACAACAACATAGGAAGAAAAGTATAACACATTCAGCCAACGGTTACTCCATAGTACTTGCGAAAATTTTTTAGAAAGCACTGCACCAAAAGCACAATATAAGACAGACAGTGACACAGGGATTAGAGGACTGGAGAACAGTATACTGAAGGATTTACTACATACAACAGACATTGCAATAAAGCTATTGAGATCCCTGTGTTTCTCTTACCCACCCACCTCTTCTGCGTGCATGTACATCCCCGTCCTTTTTCGACCCCAGAATCATTCCCTTGTTGGTTTTTTTCTGACATTCCCTGGGGTAAAACATAAAAGGTATTTATAAAGAAGCCTGCTCTGGGCCAGCCTATATGAGGGTTGCCAACCTCCAGGTGGCACCTGGAGATCCCCCCAGTTACAATTGATCTCCAGACAACCAAGAACAGTTCCCCTGGAGAAAAATGGCTGCTTTGGTGCATGGACTGTATGACATTATACCCTGCTGAGGTCCCTCCCCAAACCACATCCTAACCAGGCTCCACCTACAACATCACCAGGTGGTTCCCAACCCAGAGTTGGCAACCCTAAGACCAACCCTTGAATGCATGTCTGGTGTGTGTATGTGTGTAAGGAAACACCAGGGGCTCCCATCTCCCTTCCTCCTGTTCATACGATAGGGTGAGCTTACAGAACAACCGGCTAGCCAAAATGCTAATCCAGAAAGTCTCTCCCAAAGTATCCAGTTTTACTATTTGATTGTTCAGCGCACACAAAACAGATACAGGGAACATATTTACAGAAAGGTGAAAATTACACAAAATAAAAGAAAACACAGTTGCTTATTACCTAGACATTTACTCAAAACCTTGCAGCACCTTCCTGCTTTGGAAGATGGATCAACCCGCTCAGACACCATCTGGGCTTAGCAACTGACTCTCAAGCTACAACATCTTTGGCACCCAGACTTCTAGGGCTTTTTTTTTGGGGGGGGAGGAAAAAGCGGGGTACCAATTCAATACTCCAGCTAAAGGAATATGTATTTTTATGCATTTTTACTTTAGGATCCTAGGGTATACCCAAACGGTACAGTGCGCAAACAGTGAGCTGAGTGCCAAGAAGAAGCAAGATGTGTCAGACTGGGGAAATGCTTCACTGAGGCCCCCTGCCCCTCAGGGTTTACTGGAGACTGTGACAGATGGCAAAGGTGCAACATCTGTATGTAGATTTCTCTCTCTCTCCCCTCCCCTCTGGGTTGTAATTGTGCTGTGTCTGTCTCCATCTCCATCAAATGGAATTTTGGACTTTACTGAAAAGTTGAAGCAGGACAGGCCTGCTCTGACATAAAATGCACAGATTGGTCCATAGCATCTGCAACCTTGCATTTTTGGATGCCCAGCTGAGCAGAGGGAGGGAGGGAGGGAGGGAGGGAGGGAGGGAGGGGGAGGGAGGGAGAGAGAGAGAGAGAGAGAGAGAGAGAGAGAGAGAGAGAGAGAGAGAGAGAGAGAGAGAGAGAGATCTATGCCCATTTGTATGTAGGCTCTTTGCATACATTCAAATGAACACATGTAGCCCAGGTAGTTATGGTTGCCAACCTGCAGGTGGGGCCTGGAGATCTCCTGGAATCACTACTGATCTACAGACTACAGAAATCAGTTCCCCTGGAGAAAATGGCTGCTTTGGAGAGTGTGGCATTATACCCTGTTGAGTTTCCTCCCCTCCTCAAACTCTGTCGTTCCCAAGCTCCACCCCCAAATCTCTGGGATAGGGATGCCAGCCTCCAGGTGGCACCTCGGGATTCCCCAGAATTACAGCTCATCTCCATACTATGGAGATCAGTTCCCCTGGAGAAAATGGCTGCTTTGGAGGGTGGACTCAATGGCATTGTACCCCATTGTGGTTCCTGTCCTCCCCAGGCTCCACCCCTAAATCTCTAGGAGTTTCCCAACCTGGATCTGGCATTCCCCGCCAGTGGTCGGGGGGACCTGGCAACCCTACTCTGGGAATTTCTCAACCCAGAGTTGGGGGAATGGAGCCTTCCAACATGTTTCTACTTAGTGCATTCTTTATACCCCCACTGAACATCTGAAGAGGACTATTCATTTAATTGTGTCCCATATTCCTTTTCTCCCACAGTTGGGTGTCTAGTCAAACAGATTTTTGAAACAATGAAAACACGTAAAAGCTGTTTTGGCCACAGTTGAAAGTAGGATGAACATACATACCATGAGCTACGATTCCTCTTTCAAACCACCTTCAACACTCTGGGGAGGAAAAAAGCCTATTGACTCTCTCTAGCCCAAGCAGAATTCTGTCTCAATTAAATGGGTGTAATGCTGGAGTAATATGCTTACCTCCTGAGGTTTATTTTTTTTTAATTTTTTGAATCTCCACTGTAAGTGAGATAGAATCTGCCTAATTAGTTTATAAAGTATGTAAAGCGCTCTGGGGTCCTTCAGGATGGAAAGAGCTATATAAAAGTTATTATTAATAATAAAAAATACCCCAGGGCTCTTGGGAAATAATTCAGAGAACGTACCAAGCCAATTATACAGACATCTTTCAATCCAGCTTCCCCTATGCTTGGCCACTGGTTCCATTCCTCTCTCTTCTTGTCCCATAATTACACAGTAGTTTGGAGAATGTGATAATAGTCACTGGAGTCTGGTGGTCTCAGTGGCGTGCTCTGAAATTGTTTGCAGCTTTCCACAGCTGTACTAAGAACTACAGAGAGCTATTTGAAATGAAGGACCGAAATCCTTTGTCACCTCTTTCACCTTACACACATACGCATATGCACATGTGCTACACAGGGGCTTGTGAAGTCTGTACCAATTTCCCCAGATCCTTAGAGCAGAAACTTCACACTACGCATCTAGGTTATGTTAGGCAATTTAATAAATCATTGCCAATATACTTCACTTATATCATTTTGGGCACAAAATTTGCTATTCTTTGCACGGCTTTGGAAAGATCTGTGATGGCATGGGGAGATCATGGGTGGCATTGGGGAGGGGGATTATGCTGTGGGGTTGGGGAGCATTCCTACTTATTGATGTCTGCCAGTTCCAAAAGCTATAAAAGGCCAAGCCATGGGCAAGATTCTGCTGGACTTCTGTGAAAAAAACTTTCAAATTTTATGATGGTTTCCTTTCACCGGCTTGCTGAGGCAAGGAAAAGGTTACCTGATGGTGCAGTGGCTAGAGTGTTGGTCTAGGACCTGGTTCAAATCCCCACTCCCTAAGAAACTCACTAAGTGACCTTGGGACAATCACACTTCCTCAGCCCAGCCTACCTCACAGCTTTATTGTAGAGATAAAATGGAAGAGGAGGGATCTCCATGTATGCTGCCCTGATATCCTTGGAGAAATGGTAGGGTAAAAATGT
This sequence comes from Gekko gecko, assembly GCA_029375565.1. Classification (NCBI taxonomy): domain Eukaryota; kingdom Metazoa; phylum Chordata; class Lepidosauria; order Squamata; family Gekkonidae; genus Gekko; species Gekko gecko. The sequence goes on along the minus strand of JAPDNY010000005.1, from coordinate 42,103,529 downwards.
CCTGAATAAATATAGGCTGAGTTCAGACTGGCAGTTTGAAGTGGGAGCCAGTCATGGCAAAAAAGCCCCAGAACAAAGTGTTCTGGGTTTTCCCGGTCACATGGGGCTGACTGATGCGGGAACATACTGGGAGGAGGTGCGTGGGAGCATTCAGACTGCTGGCCTGGAGGTGCAGCTGTAAACGGCTTTTTCCTGGCAAATTGGCTATGTGTGCATGAGCGCATGAGCACTCGTGCACTCATGCGCTCATACATACATGCACACATAGCTGATTTGGATCTCATTGTGCCGGCACCGCATTGGGCGGTAGAGCGGAGCACAGACAATCATATTGCTGCTGCCTTATGCGAAATGCGGGTTGCTCCCTGCTTTTCGGCTGAGCGTTCACACTTCCGGGAAGCAGAATGCAGTGGGATAAAGGCACTCTCTGGGATTTGCTACCACTTTCAACAGGTATCTTTTAATCCTGGGAGCAAAGTGGAACAGCACGGGTTGCCTACGTGTGGGGAACGCCAGGCAGATGTGCCTGTGTGAAAGCCCCCTTTAATCCACTTGGGAAACATGGCTGAAACATAGCTATAGCAGGGCAAATTGCCAGTCTGAACTCAGCCATAATGTTTTCCAAGTGGTGTTAGAGGGAAGCTGAATAAAGGCACTGAAGACAGAAAATGGGTTTTTGCTTTTTGGCATCAAGTCACAGCTGACTTGTGGTGACCATGTTGGGTTTTCAAGGCAAGACGCGTCCAGATATGGTTTGCCATTGCCTGCACCTGCATAGCAACCCTGGTATTCCTTGGTGGTCTCCCATCCAAATACTAACCAGGGCTGCCCCTGCTTAGCTTCTGAGATCTGCCAAGATCAGGCTAGTCTGCACTATCCAGTCAATGGGGCCTCGAGCACACAAAAGGCACCATTCCCCAGGATTAATATGTTCATTTCTCTAGCATCTCTAACAGTTTTGCAGGTGTTTTTGTAGCAGAGGTGACAGCGGGATAATAGAAACAAGTGTGAATATCATGGGAAACAATGCTTCAGTGACATTACCTTCAACTTAATAGGCATGCCCCCCCCCCAATCCTATTGTTGACCTGACCAGGCTTGAAGCACCCAGCAGGGCAGCAGGGCAGGATACCATGCCTGTTTGTTTCATTTTGTTTCACGAGTGCCTCAGAAGCTGCCGTACTGCAGCAGAATTTATTTTGGGAAGCTGACAAGAGGAGGATAGAGCTGGGGATTCTCGTACCCCAGGGAGCACAAAGCCCTTCATGCAACACTGAGAAAGACCCCACAGTGCAGTGATGCTGCAGACATACATGGTAGCCATTACGTGCTCAGTGATCTCTCACTCACATGCCCTCCGAGACCAGAATCCGTTTTAGTAAGCTAGAGTGGATTGTCAACTGCTGTCCCTCAGAAAGAGTTCCAATACCTTCCATGAGTCCCTTTAGGAAGCTCACCAGAGAAGAGAAGGGAACCCATTTTCATATTCCTTAGGTTGTGTAGTGGCTTGAGTGAGAGGAGCAACTCTGGTTGCGGGAACCCAGCATTCTTAGCCCAGGGAAAAAAGTTTGGTTGATTAAGCCACACCCTATTAGCGCTTGCTGTACATAGAGTAGAAGAAACAGCATCCTCATGGTATGTGAAGCTGATGACTCAGATGTCGATACCCCTCACTGCCCTATACACATCTACTGTTCTGATATGCTCATGAAAAAATATACTTCAAAAATGTATATAGATGTGGGTGTTGTGCTCACCAGATAATACTTCAGGCTACTATTTTATGGTAAATAAACCAAATCTGGCTGGAATGAATACCTATATATGTACCAGTCCACAGGTCCAAATGTGTAAGTCAAGAATGTACCATATTAATTGCCAGATGGACAATTCAGGTACATTATTGGTGAAAGAAAGCTGGTAAGGGCTGCTAAGGAGTGCCAGCAAAAAAGTGATGAACTGGCATTTCCCATCTGCTGCTTCGAGACTCTCCATGTGTGCTTGCGAGCACTCATGTGCCCACAAGTGCACATGCACACACATACAGAACCAGTAAGGAATTGATGTATCTTGCCCTCCTGCTTTAAATATGAGATTTCTGTGTTCCCTGCCTATTCCAGCAGTGCACTGTGACTTCCTAGCCTATTGACATAACTACAAGATTTTATTTATTATTATGCTTGTTTTTAATCATTAAAGTATATACATTTCCAGATATTTTTCTGATTTTGGGTGCCCAGGATAATAATCCTTACTGGTCATTTTTTTTGTAATTAAAAAACTTAGTGGTTCTCTGAGTAAGAAATTCAAGCGCAACTCATAAATTGCCAGGGGCTAGGAAATACCAATGCATGCTGAAGCTCAGACCAGAGCTATGACTGAGGAACTATCCTCAGAAGCCGCAAAAGAGCTAGTTCAAATCCCTTTGGTTTCACTCTGGTCTCTAGCTCCAAAATCATACTCTATAGTCATATGGACTCTATGTACATCTAACAGCTTGTCAAGAATAAACTGATTCCTGCCTAAGGGTTACAGAAAAAAACACTGAAACACAGTTCAGAATTAGGTAGATGGCTACCAAATTCTCAGAAAATCTGAGGGGGGGAAAGGAGTCAAACACCTCACATGAGTTATCAGCAAGGAACTCATAACTGTAGCCAGTGCCAAATGTTGCAGTTCCTCACACTGGTTGCTGAGGTAAATGAGAACCCAGTTACACACACATATACCTTCCTGAAATGGTGAGAAGTTTAGGGTGAGGTAAATTTCGTTTGGGAAAAAGAAGACTTCACAAAAATCTCTCCACAAGCGTACTTCGTAGAAGTGCAGAAGCGAGAAAATGTAATTCATAGCAGTGGCCCAAAATCTAACTAAGCTGCTAGCAAAATGAACATCTAAAACCACCCTTTTAAATCTCCCAGTGTATGTACGTATTCTCCACTTTCAAACTGGGCAGCCCCATTTCTTCCCCCTTCAGCCCTGCAGATGAGTGTGACTCAACACACATTCAACGTGGGCTTTAGACAAACAGCCACCAAATTCAACATTAATGCCCGTTGTTCCTCATCAATGACCAAGCTCCACCACGTCTATGGAGAGAAGCCATCTCTCCGCTTTGCTCAACACAACAACATGACTCATGACTGTGCTTGATAAGCAAACTTATCTTTAAGGACAGAAGTCTAAAGCATTAGGACAGAAACCGCATCCTGTATTTTCCACCCTGGCAATGCTTTTTGCATCTCTCTAATCTCACCCCATCCCAGACTATCCTATTACTTTCTTAAATAAATTTCATGCTTGGTTTGCTGTAAATTGGACTGGAAGTGTTGTTGGTGTGAAAGGGTGTTGAACCAAGGTGCGCTAGCCACAGAGGCTGCGTTTCCCAAGGATATTGCAGAAAAGGCAGACTCAACAGAAGAACAACTCTGAAAGGCAAAAGGAATGGAGTGCGCAGGCTGCTTGTCTGGGAATTCAAGATGCTGAGAGCCAAAGCAGAGTTTGTTGTTCCTTAAAGCAGTTGCAGTCAAAGGGTTGGATCCAGACTAAGCGGGCAGTTTGCACTGATTCCCCCCCACCCCCGTAGACTCCACTCATGTCCTTCCTTGGGCTTCCCTGTTCCCCAGGAGCAACATTTTGTGGAGATCAGAAGGCTGCCATAGGAGGGGGGGAAATTCCATTCTGCCTTTGGAAAATTTAGTCTGAACCAACTCAACATTCTAATAATCAGCTGCACATAAGGGAGGGAACGTTACTTTTGGGGGATATGGCCAATTGATCACATTTTTACATTTTCCCATCTTTCATGAAGCTCTGAGTGGCATGCATGCTTCCCCCTTTCCTCTACTATCCTCATTACAGTCCTGTTAGGTCACACTGGGACAGATTGACAGACCCAAAGTCATCCAGTGAATGTATGTGGGGATTTGAATATGGCTCTCCACAGCTCTAGTTCAGCATTCCGTCCCCTATACCTCACTTACCTGGGTAAAGATACTATATTTTATGGTACTTTAAATTTTTAATATTATTTAATTTTATTATTTTAGAATATTTTATATTATTAGCTCTAAATTAAAAGAAGATTGGGAAGTTGGGTTGGGTACCTTTCCTTTGCACTTCACAGCACTAAAGCAAACATCCAGTCTGCCATGTTTCTGAGAACTTTTGCCACTCCAAGCCTATTTATTGTAATTGGAGCTCTTTTCGTAGCAGGAACTCCTTTGCATATTAGGCAACACACCCCTAATGTAGCCAATCCTCCAAGAGCTTTCCCTTCCCCTCCCCACAACAGACACCCAGTGAGGTAGGTGGGGCTGAGAGAACTCTAACACAAACTGCTCTTTCAGGAACAGCTGTGCCAGGGCTTGTGACCTACCCAAGGTCACATCAGCAGGTGCAAGTGGAGGAGTGGGGAATCAAACCCGGTTCTCCCAGATTAGAGTCTGCACACTTAACCACTACACCAAACTGACTCTCTCTTAGGAGTGTGTCACCTAATATGCAAAGGAGTTCCTGCTACAAAAAGAGCCCTGGATCTTGCCATGTATTTGAAAGCAGAAACCCTTTATCAACAGAACAATAATTTATCCCTCAGGCTGTTAATAATCTATATCTACAGGCAGGTTCAATGGTATAAAATGAATATGACCAATCTATTTCAGTTTGGGCTGCTAGCCGTCAAGTAGGGCCTAGAGATCTCCCCAAATTACAGCTGACCTCCAGACTACATATAGCGGTTCCACTGGAGAAAATGGCTGCTTTGGGAGGATGGATTCTATGGTACTGTACCCTGACGAGGTCCCTTCCCTCCCTAAACCCCAGCCTCCTCAGGCTTCACAGTTCACCTCCAAATCAGTAGGAATTTCCCAACCCCATGCTGGAAAGCTTATTTTATAAATAAGAGGTTAGGTATACTTCATTTAGACATAATTGACCTGTGTGACACTGTTTACACTTCCTGGAGTTGTGAGAAGCGTTCTAGGGGCAGTGATACCTGGGTTGGTTTTCTTTGGATGAGAGAACACTGGAGACTTAAAGCCATTTTTCAAAAACCTTTGATTTGTTTATATAGAAGCAGAGCATAAGTGGAGGTGAAGAGGCACTCCTGCAAGGCAGCAAATCCGCTATTCCATATCAGATCCCAGGGGAGAGAGACTTTGCATCCCCGAGGTGTTTCACCTTCAGCTATCTCCAGCAGTCTCCTCTTTCTCTCTAAAACTGCTGCTTACACACAAACACCACTGCTCAGATAGAAGGAAAGCTTTAAACAAGACAGCTATTTGGAGACTATGGCCCATTATGCACGCACATCTTACAGCAGATTTTCAGAGCAGTAAGCCTTTAATCTTGACTTCGGATTCTGTGCCCACCTTACACATCATTCTTTTTCTTCCGGTGTATTTATTCTGCAGCTACAATTTAAAAAGCGCACTTTTCTAAATCGGGGTGGAATTTCACTTGTGATATGTGGGAGATGGTGTCCAATTTTTAAAAAAAACATTTACACAATTTCCCTAACACAGCTGCGCAGTAGCATCCAGCAAGCCTCTTCCATTTAAATCCATGTGGTTCAGGTTTTGCACATGCATTTTAGTGTTAGTTCATTGAATGAAAGGGAACAGAAAGGAATTCAGGCAAAGGGGGGGAAACCAATGGCGAAATTAACAAGACTTTTTAAAAAACTGACAAGCAGCTATGAAGCCTCATTTTCCATATTGCAGGGTGTTAGGGGATTCTCTGCTGTGTTATCAGCCACTGTGAAACATGGGAAAGAGTCACATGATTTCATAATATGGGGGAACATGTTGAATGTACAGAATGCACAGTAGAACTCACTGATGCTGGCATTGCAAGCTGTGATCATTTGCAATGTTTGTGTGTGTTTGTCTATGTGCACATGCCTGTACAAAGTCGGCTGCAACTCCACCACACTTTGCCCAGGGCTGCAATTTATATAGGGGAGGAGTCCTCTGGCAGAAGCTCTGGAGAGCTTTTTTAGACTTGTGCCACTAAATTGAAAGGGAGGGGGTTATTTTTGCTGATGCACTAGCGCAGCAGCATAGTAACCCTAATTTCCTGCCCTTCCTTGCAAATGTGTGTGGTTTTCTCTATAATTCTCTAATTTGATCCGGCATACTGGTGGTGATCTTGGTAGTTTTTTTTTTAAAGCCTGTCCTTTGCAGATTGTACTCTTCTTCCAAATGGATTGATCCCAAGTGAATCTTATATTCAGTGGTTTGCAGAAGGTCTATGTGGCTCAGCCTCCATTTTAAAGTTAGGCTTCCAGAGACTGCCAAAATAGTCCCCCCCAAAAACTGTGCTCACTAAAGCATTAAAGGGAAAAATGTTTTCAAAGCTTTAGGCTTCCCATCCCAGTGTCTCTCTCTCTTTACATCTCATGTCAATGTCATTTCATGCTGATGATCTCCCCCTTTATTTTGGTTGCACGTAGCATCAAAATCCTTTTTTTTTTTTGCACTGGAGACACTGCTATTTGCCTCCTCTCCAATCCTGCTTTCAAATCAATACCAGCAGGAAACTAAACCTCACACAGCTCCTTTAAAACTTTTCCCCTGTTGTTTTATTTTTTTGAATTCAGCAATCCAAGACTAGCGATAGTCTCATGTTGTTATAGTCCTGCCACTTGTCCAAAAAAATTAAAAATTTAAAAATGAGGGGGAAATGGAGCTTGTACTCCAATGAAAGGGGAAGGATGGCAGAAGGTGCAGATTGGGCAGAACAACCTCGATGTGGGTGGGGAGTGACCTTCAAGGAACGGCAAAAGGGCAGGGGGAAATCCAAGGGAATCGGTACACTTTTGAATTACCTTCAACTTGGAAGCAAAACAAGGGAAAATTGGCACAAAAGCACTCTCAGAAAACCCGAGGAAACAGTGACTAGAAAGCAAATTGAGCACTGAAGGGAGGAAAATCAATGCAGAACGACAAAGAAAAGCTGACAGACATGCACAGTGAAAGCAAGGGAAAACACCCGTGCATAATAGGCCTGTCTTCTGACAATTAACTTCCATTGAGGCAATCTACAGCCATTAAGGAGGATTAACATATTTTTGCCACAGGCTCAGACCCCCGATCAGGTGCCACTTTAGATAGCTCACAGTGATAGATCCATTCATAGTGTTTGGACAGCATTTTCACATCAATCTTTATTCTCACAATTCAGTCTGAGTTAATGGAATATTCAGCCAATCAACAGTATTTCTGCAAACTTAGGATCCGTCCATAATGGTTCTAGGACTGGCCATCAAAGCTGTTTCCTCACAGATCTGCTCTTGCTAGTTCCAAAAGATTTAGTACAGATTTATTTGAAATACCTCCCTTAAATGATTCAGGTGGGTAGCCATGCTAGTCTGAAGCAATAGAACAAAGTATGAGTCCAGTGGCACCTTTAAGACCAACAAAGTTTATTCTGGGTATAAGCAGATGAAGTATGCATGCACTCAAAAGCTTCTGAGCCAGAATTAAACTTTGTTGGTCTTAAAGGTGCCACTGGACTCAAACTTTACCCTTAAGTGTTGTTGTTGTTATTATTATTATTATGTTGCTGAAGGCTTTCACAGCCGGAGTTCATTAGTTGCTGTAGATTTTCTGGGTTGTGTGGCCGTGGTCTTGGCATTGTAGGACCTGACATTTCGCCAGTAGCTGTAACTGGCATCCTCAGAGGTATAACACAGAAAGATGAAATACTTTCTGTGTCAAGGTGAGCAGAAAAATTGTAGGCAGGTAATTTATATCTACCCTGGAAGTCCAAGTCCAAGAATAAAAGAACATGAAAGACACTGCAGACTTGGCCAACCTGAAAAATCAGCAGTGGCTGAACATAGCCTAACCCAAACAGGACACAGCATCTTGTTCCAAGACACTGAAAGACTGGACAACCCTTCCAATTACCATGTCAGATTACACAGGAAAGCCATTGAAATTCATAAACATAAACACAATTTCAACAGGAAAGAAGAGAATTTAAAAATAAATAGGGCATGGTTTCCTCTCTTGAAAAACACAAAATGCTCTACATCTGACAATAGCACTACAGATAAGATTAGAGTTTCAATAGCCATTCCACAGACAAAAGAACCTCCTCAAGAAACAGGAAACCTCCTCGGGAAACAATCAACAGACAAAAAAACCTCCTCAGGAAAGCTCCTCCATTAGCATGTTCATAGCCTGGAGAACTACTACAAGATAATGACTCAGCCCTACCCCACCTTCCAGGGTAGATATACATTACCTGCCTACCATTTTTCTACTCACCTTGACACAGAGAGTACTACATCTTTCTGTGTTATACCTCTGAAGATGCCAGTCACAGCTACTGGTGAAATGTCAGGTACTACAATGCCAAGACCAGGGCCACACAACCCAGAAAATCTACAGCAACTTATCATCATCGCTGTCGTCATCGTCATCATCATCATCATCATCATCATCCAATTTTGCAAAAGAGATATAATGATATGTGTAGTTAAAAAGGTGTTTGATTTGGATTGGGAGATCTAGTTTTGAATTTTTCCTCAGCCATAAATCTTTGACTCAGCCACTCTCTTTCAGCCTAATCTACTTAATTTGCAGCTTAACTGAGATCAGTTCTACTGGATCAGTCCAGTGATGCATTTAGTTCAACATCCTGTTTCTCACTGTGGTCAACCAGTTGCTTGCAGGGCCACCAAGCAAGGTATAGAGGCCAAGAATTCTCTTGATATTACTTCCTAGTACTTATATTCAGAGGTCTATTGCCTCTGGGTGTAGAGTTTCCCTTCCTAGTAGCTATTGATGGTCCCCTCCTCTGTGAATCTCTCTAACTCACTTTTGAAGCCATCTATGTGAATGGTAGGTTTGCCCTGGCTAGCAGCTCCTGGGAACATAGTGAGTGGGTGGGGGACTGTAGACATTGGTGTAGCATGATGCTCTAGGAATTTCCCAAATATATATGGTAAAAACCATAAAGATTTGAGGAATTCCTAGAGCATTGCACAAATGCTGGGTTCTTCCGTTCCCATTTGTGCTGCCACTGCTCCACTGAGCAGCAGTGGGAGACTGGGGGGCAGAGGGTTGCCATAGTGGGCAAACTTCCCCCTCCTTAGCAAATGGCCATTATGTCCTCTGGCTGTGAATTACACAATTTAATTATTTGTTGAGTGAAAAAGCAGTTCCTTATTTCTATCTTGAATCTACTGCCCATCAATATCATTAGGTGTGTCTCTCCCCCAAGTTCTAGTATTAGAGTTCCATTCATTATTATATACAATGTTTAATTTTAGGATTTCTCCTTTGGTCACTGTTGTGCAAAAAAGAAGGGGGATTGTTTCCCCGAGATGTATGCCACTCTGTTATTTACACAATTTTCTGCCTTTTGCTGGTTCATTAAGACAATTTCAAGCACAGCCGAGAGAAAAAAAGCACAATAATTTTAAAAGTGAACACAAAAGTTGTGCAGTAATAAGCAAGTCACAATAGCAACCTGCTGCTATGGAGTCTGGTGCCAAAGAACATTTGAAAATCTTAACTTCAAACTACTAATCACTCCCTAGTCCAGAAGGCACACATTCACATTTAGATGCCATCATAAATGCATCTTTTCCTTTGTACTGACCCATTTCACACTTTCAAAATATTCAGAATTTCAAAACTGAGCACATGTCAGTGAAGCTGTGAGATCCAGATCCCAAGTCAGACAGACAGAATATGTTGACAGTCAAATTAGGGCTTGCCACCTTTTCCCCTGACAGACACTTTCTCAGACAGACTGTGTGCCTGTCCCAGCAACACAGGCTTTTTAAGTTACCCAAGACCTCTTCATCAGGCTGGATGTTCAGAACAAAAATAAAAGGGATGGAGGAAGAGGGGGGGGAAAGATTCAGGGCAGGCCAGTAGCTACAGTGGGGCATTTCGGGGCCTGCCCCCCCGACTTCCTGCCAAGGCCCCCCAACTTCCATTGAGCCCTCACCCCCTTGGCTTTCTGGGCCACCTGGAGGACTACCAACTCTCTGAGCCACACAGCGGACTCCCCACTGCCTCCCCTTCCCCAAGCATGGCTTGCTTCCCAGCCTAGGCAGGCCGAGTATAAATGCTGCAAAAGTGAGTTTTTATTTTATTTTATTTTGGTACATCAGTGCCCCCTGACTTATTTAAAGGCCCTCTGAATTATAAAATCCTGGCTCCGGGCCTGATTCAGGGCATGTTGGAGAAAACGGCATAAGGCGGTGAGGAATGCCGAACAAAATTCATGTTGTACCAAAGGCTACTGGGATAGAAAAACAATTTTTGTTTTTATTTTTAAAAGGGTGGGTCCTCATAAAAACCAACGATTGATTTGGGGATTATTCTGTAGACCAATGTGGCCATATACAACGTCTGTGTGTTTTTTTAAAACAGCCGTGTGACAGGTCTAAAGTCAATAAGTGATTTTTCCCCACTGCTGCCCCTCTGTGCTAGGAAAAGCTTCCCTTACTGAATTCCTGCTTGCCATGTAGCTTTAAAGTGACAGCAGCACTGACTGTCAAGCAAGCACACAAAAGATGGCAGCCATAAGCTGCCCTGCGAGCACCGATGTTCGGCACAAATTAGCCTGCACCAGCCAGCAGCAGGAGCACAGAGTGAGGGGGAAGAAAATCAAACTTCATCTGTCAAAAAGGTATGAGAGAAGACTGTAGCTCCTCTACCACACTGCAATCCCCTTTCTTTTTGTCTTCATAGGTAACATCATTTCGTTGTTAGCTTTGTGACTGCTGCCTAAAGCTTGTGCTCCCCCTCTAGCAATGTATTTCTATTTGCTCCACATCCACACCAGTAAGTATGTAAAACAATTTCCATACTGCTCAAAACAGCATCCTTTCCTGGACCTGCCAAAATGTCTGTGATTCCTACACAGGCAGCTTGGCAGTTGCTCATCAAGGCAGACCCTTTGTTCTGCCAGATCCCCTTGCTGAAGCTGCCCGTTAGTGTGAGTTTTGCTGGTTGAAAACAGAACTTGAAAGACAACATCCCAGCACACCACTGTTTGGCCTGGGGACTACCGGGTGAACACAAATCCATCATTTCCCTATTAAGCATCTTGTATATGAAACCATTGCTGAATTCCCGTCCTCCGCCCCTGTTAGTCTCAGGCTGAGCTCTCTAGTTTTGAGGTGCTCTTCTTGGACCTGTTCAGTTTGATTTTTGTTTTGTCGTTTCTTGACATCCTTTACCATTTTGATAATGTTTGTTTCCCCAAAACATTAGCAAATTCTGTCAAAATACTTTCAGCTCTGCCTTCAAAAACAGAACGTTTCTGCCTCATTTTCAGTGCCTATCATCTAACAACTTGTGCCTGCTCCTCCTTTTTGTTGTGCTATAGAATTTCCAAAATGAAAGATGTAATACAATTTTATAATACTAGATGTAGCCATTTTGAAATGTTGGGTATGATCCAGTAGGAAGGTCTCCTCCACAAGCTCAGCTGGAGTGGCCAGTCTTTGTTTTGTTTTGTTTGTTTTTGTGGCAGTGCTGACTGATACCCTGACCTGGGATAGCCCAGGCTATACTGATCTCATCAGATCTTGGAAATTAAGTAGGGTTGGCCCTGGCTAGTATTTGGATGGGAGACCTCCAAGGAATACCAGGGTTGTGAAATGGAGGCAGGCAATGACAAACCACCTCTGAAACATCTCTTGCCTTGAAAACCCTACAAGGTCACCACAAGTCAGCTATGACTTGATGGTAAATTTCACCGCCACTCACAGGTAATGAGCACGGGTATCTTTTGTGTAGAGGCTCTCCAGAGTTGTGAGGGGAGAACTGGTGGAAATCAATGCAACCTTCTATATGAGTACCACCATATAATGAATGCATGCCATTTCATCCTCAGTCACAGAAACAATAGTGTTATTATTGGCTAAAAATTGGAAATCGGAGATGTAATACTTAAAGTGCTAGAGTTAGCACAACTGGATGACTAGAGTTTGATGCTGCAAAATAAAAAAGAAAAGGTACATACTAAGAGGTGGTTAAGGGTGTATAAGTGGATAGAAAATGTAATGAATGTGTAAGACTCTACTATATATGTAAGATGTAGAGTTGGAATGTAATAGTTTTGAGCTGAATAATTTTTGGATCCAGATTTTCTTTGCTAATCTCTTTCCCTATTCAATATCCAGTTGCAGTTTTTCAAAACCCAGGACTCCCAATCTGTCTTGATTTTGTTTGTTTCAAATACTACCTCATATCATATCCACAGCTTCAGGCTACCCCTTCTCTCCTTACTGATCTGTTGTTGTCTCACTGAAACTGCATAGAGAAGAGAGGCTATTAATTGTCTAAAAAAATTATAATGACTTTACTTAACCACAGCATTTCTCTATCAGTCCCAGCACTAGAAGGTTTCCCGCAGAGGAGCAGACAAGAGAACATTTCCTGCTTAGTTGGAAATGCTGTGTGTAGAATACCTGCCGCGATGGACAGAGAGCAGACATTGGATACATTCCAAAAATGGCAAAGCTAAGATGAGGTTCTCTGTGAAGGATGCTCAGTTGTGACCATGGGAGAGGAACAGCCAGACAAAAGAAGAAGAAGAAGAGAGAGGAGAAAACTTGGCTGTGTAAACTCTCTCCTTTCACTCCCTGAATCCTTACAGAACTGAACAGTATATTTAACTATTAATAATGTGATCCTACCAAAGTGTATGTATTGGGTGGTTTTAAAGCAAGTTTGTAGAAAGCCAGGTTTGTCAAATATTGAAGTCAATGACAGTTTAGCCCCAGAGGGATCACAGCTCAATGGTAAAGCACAAATCTTTTTCTTTTGCTGCCTCAAGGGAGCAGTGCCACAGGGCTAGGTTTGCCAGCCTCCCTAGTTCTGGAATTGCAACTGAGATGGCCAGACTGCAGAGATCAGCTCCCCGGAGGAAATGGCAGCTTCAAAGGGTGGACTCTGTGGTACCATCACATCCCTGAAGATCTCTCTTCTCAAACTCTGTTCTCCCCAAGCTTTCAGGAATGTCCCGAGCCAGAGCTGGCAACCCAGTTCTCCAGAACTCCTAATCAACTAGATATTACAACTAAAAAACCATACAGAAGGGAGTGCCTCAGGGCATGAAGCTAAGTCCTTCTGAAGCCTACATTTTGTGTTAGATGCAGAGCAGAATCAAACAGTACTATTACCAAGCCACACTTGGTACTTCTCAGGGCAAGAGGCAATAAATCAATTGCACTCCACTGGAAAAACAAACTCAAATGACTCTAATATATCTCTCAACCACCAAGACTGAAAATCCCTTTTTGGAAGAGAGGCGTAGGTGGAAATGATGACAGCTTGCCACAACATTTTCTTTCACAAACTTTCCCATTCAGAATTATCCCAAAATTATCCCTTAGTTATTTTTCCTCCAGAAGGGAATGATTTTCCTGTTTTCCCCAAGAGAAGAAAAATATCTGTGTGTGTGTGAAAGAGAAAGAGCATGTAAATTAGCTGGAAGGGGCAGAGAATTTGCCTTCTCTCTCAAAATTTCAGCATCCCCAGCACATTTTTACTTTAAAGAAAATCAGGGCAAAGTTTCAAGGACCTCTGTGAAATGTGTTGCCTGGCCTGAAGAAAGTGGGCTGGAAAGGACCCTTGTCTGAGGACCCTGTATTATATGTTCAAATACAGTTAGGCCAGAATAGCTCACAGAATCCTATACTGAACATCACACAGTATCTGGGCTCAGCTTTATAAGCTGGTTAATACCCCATGGTTTACGGGTCGAGTTATGGGCCAGTCTGTTCCACCATCACTCTGTGAACAGCACCATTACCACGTCTGCCATTTTTCCTCTACCACATTGTCCTTCTCACTAGCACCACTCTTTGCAAAATGGTCTCTCCTCATCCTATCTTGATTCAATAGAATTAGATCTACCACAAACCTTCCTAGCTCAACCACTGACCATCAAAGCTTCTCCCTAGGGTTGCCAGCCTCCAGGTGGGGCCTGGAGATCTCCCGGTGTAACGATTGATCTCCAGGCAATAGAGATCCCTTCCCCTGGAGAAAATGGCTGCTTTGGAGGGTGGACTACATGGCATTATACCCTGATGAAGTCCTTCCCCTCCCCCAAATCCTTTCATCCCTAGGTTCCACCCTGCCAAATCTCCAGGAATTTCCCAACCCAGAGTTGGCAACCCTACTTCTCCCTCTCAAGTCCACTCCTACTACAGAGGAGCAAGGCTAAACTAAAATAGCATCATTTGTCTGAAATTTCAACCCTAAGGTCTGAGCTGCCATCATTTTATTTTATTTCCCAAAACTTTACCCCACCTTTTGCAAGGTGGCTTACCATTTAAATCATACAAGTTGGTAGGGTTGCCAGGAAAAATGGAGGAAGATGCTGTGTCCTTTTAACAGACAGCTGATATGTGGGAAGGGATAGCTGAACCTTTTCATGGCATGGAGGTAAATAACATTCCACTAAGCCATTATGAAAGAGACATGGCATTTTTCTACAGGCAGTTGGCAACCCTACAAGCTGGAAAGTGAATTTGGTGTAGTAGCTATAGTGTTGGACTAGGATCTGGGACCTAGTTTCAAATCCCCACTGTTAATTATCATATAGCATTCTGTGTAGTATAGCCAGGATATCCGAAGATTGTCTGGCAGCCAGAAGTTCTAGATCATTTTTAGCATTATGTACCACTAGGTGGTGAGCTAGACTTGTTCTTAAGGAAAGAGATGCTTCAGAGATGTTTTGCTTTTGCATGACTCTGTGTTGCAATCCTGGTATTCCTTGAAGGTCACTGTCCCAATACTAGGCAAGGCTGACCCTACTTAGCTTCTGAGATCTGATAGGATCGGGCTAGCCTGGGCTGTCCAGGTTAGGGCATCCCCACCATGAAGGCCTGCCAAGCCCCCATTTGAGTCAGGGAATTCACCACCCCAAGCTCCCGTTGACTGCTGCCATTCCAAGCGGCAGCGGGGGGTGGTGTTTAAAAAACTCTCACCAGCATTGTGAGTATGGTGATTTAACTTTTGGGGAGATCTCAGAACTGATGGCAGTAGCTCAAAGAATCACTGGGAACTTTTACCATTGCTTTTCCAGCGATTCCTAAAACTACTGCTATCGCTTCAAGGTTTCCCCTGGAAGTGATATCATCATATTCACAATGCGGGCTTTTCCACCATGCGCCCTCTACCTCCCCTGCCAGTTGCCACCAGGCTTGGCCCCTCTCATTAAATAGATGCAGCCAAGGGACCATAAAGAAGTGGCAGGGCAGGAGGAAACACTGGCAAATGGGATGATGGGGTGACATATATATGTGACCAACATCATATATGAAGACCAACATTATTCTGAGCACTTAAATTGTAATATATGATTGTTTTATCTTGTTTTTATATGTTGTTATACTTTGGCACATGGGCCTTTAAGTGTAAGCCGCCCTGAGCCCATTCGTGAGGTGGGTGGGACAGAAATCCAATAAATAAATAAATAAATAAATAAATAAATAAATAAATAAATAAATAAATAAATAAATAAATATGCTGTGGAAGCTCAATGGGGTCCCTGGCAGAAATTCTCATTTGGCCTAACTTCTCTTGGGTTTTGGCATGCCAGGTCTCCAACCAAACATTTGGCAAGCTTCGTGGCAAACCTCACTTTTGCCTGCCAGCACCTGAAAGGCTGGCAGGAGAAAATGGCAGCAGATTTGGGGGTTATACCATAGAAATTTTTGTAAGTGCTACAGCACCCCATGCCATCACTTCTGGTTTTCTCTGGAAGTGATATCAGTGCACTGGAAGGATTCTGGCACCCCAGTCCTGTCCCCAAAATGCTCCTGGGCGTTGCCAGCTGGGCTCTGGCAACCCTACTTATGCAGGTAAAATGGAAGAAGAGATACTAATGTATAGCGCCCTGAGCTTTTGGGAGGAAGGGCAAGATAAAAATGCACTAAATAAATAAACCCTACACTATAATGAGCATTAAAGCATCAATATAAAAGTATAAAAAGCAATAAAATATTCCAAATAAAGCAAATAAAAATGAGAATGCACATCATGGTGACACTGATCAGGATCCTTGCCTCCCCAGTGAATGTGCTAATCAACCAATGTCCAATGAAGCAAGACTATTTCGTGTGTCTTAGGAAAGGTCATCTGTGATAGTGCTCTTTGCTTTTCCTCAGGAATCCATTCCACAAGTTATCCATTCCACAATGTCAGGGCTATAAATAAATAAGTAAATAATAAATAACGTAGAAGACGTGGGACTTCACTGAGGACATACGTACCATCCAAGTGAAAAGTACAACCTGAAGAGACTGTGTTGCTCTCTGTTGACCCATAGGCTCAAGCTGGGAAAGATGGGCCTCAGGCCAGGATAAGTTTCGTTTTATCTTCAAGACACCATGATTGCGATCAGCAAGGAATTCCCTCACCCTCCTCGCATTCAGTTTAGCTAATATTATGCTGCAGCCCTCTAATCCCACTAGAATAGAACACGTAGCATAACATGAGTAGTACTGACTTAAAAAGTTAGTGCCGATGCCTAAAATCAAATCTGTCTGATTTATCACGGCAAGGAACCAAACAATATTTGCATAATGTATGTAGTTTGTTTAGGTGGGTAGCCGTGTTGGTCTGAAGCAAGAGAACCTGGTTGAGAGGAGATGGGTGGAGCATAACAACGGGGTCTCAGTTAATTACTCTCAGCATTCCGCAATTAAGAAGGGTACATTTACACATCAGTCTCTAATTCTGGTACATTTATTTGCTTCCCTATCCCCCCCCCGGAATTAAACCCAAACAAATAGTGACCACATCAACTAAGCTCGATATTTCTGGTTGGTCCTTGCATCTGTTAAACATCTTCATTATGCTGTATGCTATTTTGCTGCTCACCCTCTCCCTATATGTATGGACCAGTAACTTCTATTTCAATGTATCTGAAGAAGCGTGCATGCACATGAACCTTGAATAAAACTTTGTTGGTCTTAAAGGTGCCACTGGACTAGAATTTTGTTGTGTAGTTTATGTAATCTATTTGGTTTGCATTGAAGTTGTCAGGACTGCCTGCTCACCTAGCTGGATGAAAGTCTGAAAAATCCAAGCCCTGCAAATGAAGAAGCAAAGAGCTGAGTCTGCATCCAGTAGGGGCTCATTCACCCTGAATTTACCCGGGAGCAATAAAACCTGCATTGTGTCTCACTGAAGCTTGCGATGTCAGCAGCGGTACATTGCACACACTCAAGTTTTACAAAACATAAGCACCCCTCTTGGTAAAGAAACATGCTGTATGCAGTAATTTCTTCAGCCTTTGACACAATCATTATGTTGGAAATTGACAGTGTCTAACAAGAAGGACACCTTGTCCTTCTGGCCCTGTGGTCTATGAGACCAGTGGACAGTGTCTTCAGACAGGGGTGTTTTGGGAGCCAGAACTGTCCACGTGCCCTGACGCCTTGGCTCAAAAGTATTCTACCCACACACCTCACCTCAGGCAAGGCTGCCGAGAACTGCCATAAGCCCCCAGCCAAAGATTTCCCCTGGAGGGTCTCTCATGCTACCTAGACACATCCCAAATATTGAACTCAAAACCTCACAGTTTGCCTGGCTTCATGAGCCTTCAGAATGACCAGTCCCCCTCATATTTAATTCATGCCCCAGGGGTAGTGGAAAGTGCTATCAAGCCACAGTTGACTTATGGCAATCCCACTGGGTTTTTCAATGTGAGAGATGTTCGAAGACGGTTTGCCATTGCCTGGCTCCATCCCACAACCCTGGTATTCCTTGGAGGTCGCCCATCCAAATACCAGCCAGAGTTGACCCTGCTTAGCTTCTGAGATCTGACAAGGGCCCTTTCTGCGCTCTCCTTTTAATCCATGTTCCCCATGGTGTCCTCCAAGCAATTCTGCTCTAAAATCAAGTTCAACCTTCTTTCTATTCCGTTTTCCTCCCCCATTCTGCATTATATTACCTCCTTTCAGTGGTCAGCCCAGGTTCAGCCTGCTGTTGCCCCTGGGTTATTTGGATGCTGTTTTGCCATGGACTTAAATTGCCTTGACTCAAACACTAAGAAAATCCAGAGTGGCAGGCAAATGCAGAAAGGACCAAGATCGTGCTATCCGGGGCTATCCAGGGTAGGGGATATGGTACAATACTTTGGCATTATTAAGAACCTCAAGGGTTCACTTTCATTATCTGTAGCTGATGTAGATTTTTTTCTAAATCAAAAGCATATGATTGAAATTGCCTCTTGCTGCTCTTGGGAGCCGACCTTTCCCCCTAAGATCAGATCACCACTGTCTTCAAATTCTCCTCCATAGGTGCTTGCTTGCATAACCATGCACAGAACTGGGAAATCCAGGAAACCAATCTATCCATTCAGTTTCTCAGTGGGCATCTCCATGTTGATTCTACTTTCACTGTAGACCACATGTTCTCAACTGTCCAGGGTTGCTGGCCTTCAGGCTGGGCCTGGAGATCTCCCAGAATTACAACTGAATGAACCTGGACATGATGCCATTGCATCAGAGTGATGCTCTAGGATTCTACTGTGACCTGACCTTGTGCCACCCCATGAAGGATGCATGCACTCTCACTCCACTCTGTGTGATGAAGGATATGCCTGGCTGAGCATGGTGCAGCCATGTGTACCTCTGTCTCTCCTCTCTTCTTTGGGCAGTAGGCAGGGGCCTTTTTCCAGGGTCTTTTTTCATCCCAGTATGCCCCTGGGGCCAATCACAATATATATACGAAGGTTCCTAGCTAAGCATCCTCCCGTCAGGGACGCAGGTGTTTCCAAATGGGTGCACCCTACAGAATATATTTCCTGGGCTCTTTGAAGAGCCTGTTTCATTGAGTTGGAGGACACATTGTCATGCACCATGGCATCCATGGACACTACACTGGTGGGCAATAGGGTTCCCAGAGCCCCCAGTAGAGGCAGGGGTCCCCCGCTGGCAGGCCTACATCCAGCTGTCAATCAGCTGGCTGGCAGGGGGAACTTACCCTGAAAAAGAAGGAGGCTCTGCGGAAGTGCAGCGACATGCCTACATCACTGCCCACGTAGCCCGGAAGTAACATGATGATTTCCGGGATGTAAGGGTGACACTCTGGTATTTGGGCAAAAACTCAATGCTAAATTTGGCTTCTACCATTGAGTTTTTGCCCAAATATCAGAGCATCACCCTCAATGCCTCTGTAGTCTGGAGATCAGCTGTAAATCTGGGAGGTCCCTGAGTCCCACCTGGAATCTGACATCCCTAGTTGAAGAACTGAGTCAAATTGAGGTGACAAGTGATGAAGGATTACTAAGCAAGGTGAAAACTAGTGTGTCTGCAGGTCCAGATGGCATACACCCAAGGATTCTTGAAGAACTCAAATGTAAAATCGTTCATCTACTAACAAGTATATGTAACTTGTCGCTAAAATCTATGCCAGCTGTCTGGAAAATAACAAATAGCACCTTGATTTTTTTAAAAAGGGGTCCAGAGAGGATCCAGGGAATTACAGGCCAGTTAGCCTAACATCTGTTCCAGGTAAATTAGTAGAAGTTCTAATAAAATATAGGATTATTTTACATAGAGGAACAAAGCGTGCTGAGGGGAAATCAGCATGGTTTCTGCAAAGGGAATATGGGGATAAATATAAAGTTCTGCATTTAGGTAGGAAAAATCAAATGAATAATTATAGGATGGGGGAGAATTGTCTTGGCAGTAAAGGTAAAGGTAAAGGTTCCCTTGCTCGAAAGCCAGTCGAATCCGACTCTAGGGTTGCAGTGCTCATCTCCGTTTCAAAGCCGAAGAGCCAGCGCTGTCCGAAGACGTTTCCGTGGTCATGTGGCCGGCATGACTAAACACCAAGGTGCACGGAACGCTGTTACCTTCCCACCGAAGTGGTACGTATTTATCTACTTGCAATTTCTTGCTTTTGAACTGCTAGGTTGGCAGGAGCTAGAACTAGAGACAGGAGCTCACCCCGTCATGCGGCACCCGGGTCTCGAACTGCTGAACTACTGACCTTCCACAGCCTGCAGTTCAGCGTCTTAACCACTTGAGCCACCGCAGCTCCATAGTCTTGGCAGTAGTATATGCAAAAAGGATTTAGGGGTCTTAGTAGACCATACACTGAACATGAGTCAGCAGTGTGATGCTGTAGCTAAAAAGGCAAATGCAATTTTGGGCTGCATCAACGGAAGTACAGTGTCCAGATCACGTAAAGTGATGGTATCACTTTACTCTGCTCTGGTTAGACCTCACCTAGAGTATTGTGTTCAGTTTCGGGCACCCCAGTGTAAGAAGGATATAGACAAGCTGGAATGTGTCCAGAAGAGGGAAATGAAGATGGTGAGGGGTCTGGAGACCAAGTCCTATGAGGAAAGGTTGAAGGAGCTGGGTATGTTTAGCCAGAGAGGAGACGACTGAGAGGTGATATGATAACCGTCTTCAAATACTTGAAAGGCTGTCATATAGAGGATGGTGTGGAGTTTTTTTCTGTTGCCCCAGAAGGTTGGACCCGAACCAACAGGTTGAAATTAAATCAGAAGAGTTTTCAGCTAAACATTAAGAAGAACTTCCCGACACCTAGAGCGGTTCCTCAGTGGAACAGGCTTCCTCCGGAGGTGGTGGGCTCTCCTTCTTTGGAGGTTTTCAGACAGAGGCTAGATGGTCATCTGACAACAATGCTGATTCTGTGAACTTAGGCAGATCATGAGAAGGAGAGCAGGAAGGGTTGCCTCAGCGCTTCGTTCTTGTGGCCCTTTCTTACACACCCAAGGAAATGCTGATTGCCACTTTGGGGTCAGGAAGCAATTTTTCTCCAGGCCAGTTTGACTGGAGATCCTGGAGGTTTTTTGTCATCTTCTGGGCATGAAACAGTGGTCACTGCAGGTGTGGAGGGGGAGGTATTTGTGAATTTCCTGCATTGTCCTTTCCAACCCCATGATTCTATGATTCTAAGTCCTGCCTCACCAGCCTTTTGGAGTTCTTTGAGAAAGTGAACAAACATGTAGATAGTGGTGATCCAACAGACATTATATACTTGTGCTTTCAAAGGGCTTTTGACAAGGTACCTTGCCAAAGATTCCTGAGTAAGCTTAGCAGTCATGGAATAAGAGGATGGATCTACTTATAGATTAAGAGTTGGTTAAATGGAAGGAAGCAACAAGTAGGAATAAATGGACAGTTCTTGCAATGGAGAGAATTGAGCAGCAGGGTCCTACAGGGATTGGTATGGGGACCAGTGCTATGTAATGTATTCATAAATGATTTGGAACTGGGCAGTAACCTAAGTGTGCAGATGATATCAAATTATTTAGGATGGTGAAAACCAAAGAGGACTGTGAAGAGGTTCAGGAGGATGTCTCTAAACTAAGAAAATGGGCCACCACATGGCAAAAAAAGCAGAGTGTGCTTAAGTGTGAGGTGATGCATATTGGAACAAAAAAAAAATCCTAGTTTCAAATATATGCTGATGGGGTTTGAACTAGCTGAGACTGAGATTGAAGGGTAATAGTGGAAAGCCTGATGAAAATGTCAACCCAGTGTGCAGCATGGCCGAAAAAGGCAAACTCCATTCCAAGCACTATTAGGAAAGGGACTGAAAATAAAACAGCCATTGGTAAGGCCTTTTTTAGAGTGCTATGTGCAGTTCTGGTTGCTGTATCTCAAAAAGGTTATTGTAGAACTGGGAAAAAGTATAAAGGAGGGCAACCAAGATGATGAAGGGGTCAGAACACCTTTCCTATGAAGAAAAAATGGAGAGTCTAGGACAGGGCCCCCCCAGTGGGGAGTCCGTGGGTGCCATAACGCCCACCAACACCTTTCCTGGTGCCTGCCAGGTGTTTTTAGAAAGTGAGCATGGCCATGTGGGGCTTTTCCCAGCAAGGCCGCTGGAGATCTGATTGGCTGTGCAGATTTTTTAAACGTTGCTTTGGCATCAGCTGCCACCACAGCACAAGGATCTTCACAGTGCATCTGAAGGTAAGCTGTGGTAGCCATTTTGTGGCTGGTTCTACCTTGTGCAGCAGACATTTTGTGGCACCCATTTTGCGACTACGCCCACCATGCTATGTCAGAAGTCCAGAGGTGCCTGCAGGCTGAAAATGGTTGGGGAACCCTGGTCTGGGACTGCTGAATCATGACAAAAGACAGCTAATAAGAAGCATGATAAAAGGTTATAAAATTATGCATGGGGTAAAGAAAGTGAATAGAATCTGCTATAATATTGGAACTTGGGGGCATCCAATGAAGTTGTTGGAAAACAGGTTCAGGACAGACAAAAAGAAATCCTTTTTTATTAATTGAGTAATTGAACTGTGGGATTTATTCCCAGGGGAGGTGATGGCCATGAGCACTGATGGCTTTCAATGGGGATTATACAGATTCATGGAGAAGTGGCCCATCAATGGCTACTATCCTTGGTCAGTGAAGAACGCCTCAATATACAGAAGCAGGAAACCTCTCAGTATCAGTGCTGGAAGGCAGCATCAGGGGAAGGTCTCAGCCTTTATGCACTGTTTGTTTGGCCCTCTAGGGCAACTGGTGGTCTGCTGTATGACACAGTGTGCTGCACTTGAAGGACCAGTGGTCTCAGCCAGCACTCTTTAGTCATGTTTTTATGAGATACAAGAGGAAAGGCATATCTCTGTAATGAAAGGTGATAGAAGCTTACTTTTTTAAAAGAAGAAGAAGAAGTGGGAAGCTGGGAATTTGAAGAACCTGACAGATAGATGGTTATATCATTATCTTATATTCTAATAGCAAAGTTGGCTAAATCTGAGGATACTTAAATCCAGTTACTGGAGTGATGAACAGTCAATACAGATCTTTCTACAAACCAAAGGCCCTTTAAGTGCCTTCCCTGCTCTGCTCCCCCCATTGCTTCCTATGTGGCTGCCAGGCTGCTGCCTACTTGCACCCCCCACTCTCTGACTGGTCAGCTGCTGAGCTCAATGTTCTGAGGTAAAAAAAAATAGTTACAGGAGCCTGCAGAGAGCCAATGATCATTGAGGAAATCAGGAAGGGCCAACCACCTGTGAGGTGCAGCAATGTTGCTGGCCCAGCCTCCCAGATGGCTTCAAACACACCCCCACACCTCCTACGCCTGACTGGCAGCTGTCTGTCAGGTGCAGCAGAAGGTGCAGGGTGCTTAAAGCCATCAGGGAGCCCGCCTCAGCACTAATGTCTTGGCAATCCTGCTGGCCCAGCCTCCACAATGGCTTGCAATACCCCTCCCCCTCCTACACTGGACAGGCAGTTGCCTGTCAGATGTAGGAAAGGGGGTAGGATGCTTACAGCCATCGGGGAGGCTTCCTCAGTAGGATTGCCTTACTGCTGCTGCTGGCCCAGGCTCTCCCACACCTTTAAACACACTCCCTTCCAACATCAGACAGGCAGTTGTCTGTCAGGTGTAGGAGCAGGGCCATGGTATTTTAATCCATCAGGTAGGCCACTCAAGCAGAAGCATCTTAGCAGTGCTGCTGAGCCAGCCTCCCCAATGGCTTTAGATACAGTCCCACCCACCCCTCCTCCATCTTACAGGCAATTGTCTGTCAGGAGCAGGAGCAGGGGCATTGTGAAAGCCATTGGGGAGACTGCCCAAGCAGCATTGCCTTAACAATCCTGCTGCCCCAGCTTCCCCGATGCCTTCAGACACACTACCTCTCCTACATCTGACAGACAACTGCCTGTCAAGGGTTGGAAAGGGCGTGGAATTCCAAGGCCAGACACTGAAGGTGGCAGGACTGGGCTTCTCACATGGACAGTTCTATGTGGCCTGTTCCAGAGTGAGCTCATCAAGCAGCCTGGTGATCCTAGCACCTGAACGCAGAGCCACCAATGTGGTTTACAGAGAGGTCCTTCAGTAGAGAGAGAAAAAAACAGTACGTATGTCTCACTTCATTTTTTACAGTGCAACCTTCTCCATTAGAATTCCTACAACAAATGTTACATTTCAAACTTCACATCATCAGTAATATAACTCAGTTTACAGAACTTAAATATCTATCTATATATCTATTTCTCAAGTGTGGTCCCCATCTGTGGAGAACGGTGGAAGACAGGAGGGCCTGGCATGATATGGTCCATGGGATCGCGAAGAGTCAGACTAGACTGTGTGACTGAACTTGGGAGCCAGTCCGAGAACAAAGATTGTTGGATCAGGGCAACACTTACCCAAAACAGATTTTTCTGCAAACTTGGGTGACTCCCCCCCACAAGCTTTCTGGAAAACCTGAAATCTTAAAATAAATGAATAAATACATGTTTGTGTGTGTTAATACTTCTGGTAGTCGTAGGAGGAGCCCAGAAGCCACACTTGGCCCAGCGGTGGCAGCAGTGGAGCCCAGGAGCTGTACTGAACCTAGCAGTGGCAGTGGTACAGTCTGGGAGAATCTGGGACCAGTGAGAAACCTAGTGCCTGAAGCCACCATCTCATCTTATCATAAAGCCAGTCCTTCTCATGGGGTTGTTTCGATGATAAAAACGAGAAATATACCCACACAATACACACAGACACACACACACCACACTGAGCTCCTTGGAAGAAGGATGGGAGAACAGCATAAATCAAGATCAAGGTGGCACAAGCAACAAAAGTAGAGATTTCTTCGGCCCCATGTCTTCCTAGTTCCTGTTTATCAAGTCCATATTTTTTTGTTGCTGTTTTTACTGTGTGTAAAATGGATTAAA
This sequence comes from Gekko gecko, assembly GCA_029375565.1. Lineage (NCBI taxonomy): Eukaryota > Metazoa > Chordata > Lepidosauria > Squamata > Gekkonidae > Gekko > Gekko gecko. The sequence goes on along the minus strand of JAPDNY010000005.1, from coordinate 42,078,871 downwards.
TTCAGTGAAGTGAATAGTCTGGAGGAGCAAAGTCCATTAAGAGGGTTGGAACAGTGGAGTGGAATCCATGCTGGGGGGCAAATGGAAGAAACCAAATTAGAATTTGAAAGGGGGAGAGGGGAGGCCCTGTGTGGTACAGAAATGTTTGTGTGGGAGAGAGGAGAGAGAAAGAAAGTGCATATGTATAGAGTTTTTATTTTCTGTGTATTGTAAAATTTTAGGCTGTTTTATGTAAGCCACCCTGAGCTGGCCTTCGCTGACAGGGCAGGGTAGAAATTTAAAATAATAATAATAATAGCAATAACAATAATAATAATAGTAATAATAATAATAGTAATAATAAGAGTTTCTTCAGGGAAGAAGAGGCTAGGAAAGTGTTGAGGCATTGTGAGTTTAGCACAATGTGGTATGTGAGCAGTGAGTGGGCAGGAAACAGCTCTGATTGTGAGGCCAGGAAATTTGAATTTGACAGAGAAAGAGATCAGAAGCCAGTTTACGACATTCAGGGAGAGATGATGATGTTGACTTAAAGCAGGACACCGAGCTGGCAAGATGGCTGCAGCATATTCCAGCATGCCTCTGGGCTTCTGTGTCCCAGAAGAGTGGAGTGGGCTCGCTTTTGTGAGCTGAACTGAACTGCTTGAAAATGATGCTGTCTCTCTAATCTGCAGTCTAGGAATCTGTCTTGTGCAACGCAAGTGGCTGTCACAGGAAGAGGCCTTCCTTACCAAGGAACAACCGCAGACCCTGTCACAATCCATGGAAATATTATTTACTAATTTTTCTCCTCCAAAGAGATCAGGGCAGCTTATATGGTCCCTCCCATTTCATACTCTGAATGATCCTTTGTAGGAAGTTAGGCTGAGGGAGAGTAACTAGCACAAGATTATACAGCGTGCTACATGACTGACTAGGCATTTGAACCCCAGTCACTCTGGTCCTAGTTCAGTATTCTAATCACTACACCACACTAGCTGAATATAGAAGTGAAAGGTCTTCCTTGTCCGTACCATGAATATAAATACTAACAGGTTTTGCAATTATTCTTCATAGCTCAATTCAGACGAAACGGGTAAGGTGAATTTGCAAGCAGTGGGGTTCCCAATGGGGTCAAGCACAGACCTGTATCTACAGTGGGGCATCTTGGGGCCTGGCCCCCTGACTTGCCAAGGCCCCCTGACTTCCCATCTAGCCCAAGTGCTCCCTTGGAGGTGTGTGCAGGGGTCTGTGTGGGGTGCCCCCTGACTTATTTAAAGCCCCCCTCAATTAAAAATTCCTGGCTACTGGGCTGGTCAAGCATGCCTTGTACAATTTGTGTGCATGTCGGAACTGTTCAGAAGACCTGTATGCATTCAGTTCTGGGATGTGTACATCTGTGTACAATGTGCACAAGATTTTTCATGGTATATGCATTGAGTAATTATTACATTATATTCAGCACATACAGCTGAACATACTATTTAAAGCTCACATTTATCCAGATACTGATCTTTGTTTTTGTTTTTAAAGTGAATGAATGTCAGTTTGTTCTTACAAACAGATGGGATGCATGTTCCCCTCCCTCTCTCCCCACCCCCTCTTACTCCATAACCTCTATGACTATGAAATGGGACTATGAACACAAATGGGATGAAGAGCTTTTGATGGTTAGCCCATGGAGAAATCCACTAACTGTCGATAAGACTGCTGCTTTCTACAGTTTCACACAAATTGGCATGGGGTACCATGGTCAGCATCTTGGGAATATCACCTTTAAACAAACAAATACCCATGAGTCTAATCTCTAAATCTAGAAAGTGATGTACATGCTCTCAATCAATGCCTGAACATTTTTTTCAAAGACAGGAATGGAGGTGTTGAGTAGGATTGCTGAGGGGATCTGAGGGTCTGTGTATTACGCTGTTTGCGGGTCCACCGTGGGGCATGTCCTACCAGATGTGTGTTGGGAATTCTAAACTGAAACTTAATTCTTAGGGTGCGTGTGTGTGTGGGGGGAGCTGCTTCAGGACTATGGTGTTTAGGGCCCTTTGTCTGCTCCATTTCACTAACCTGAAATGGCCTGAGGGAGCACTTTCTCTCACCGGGGGAATGATCCAGTTCTTTCCTCCCCACCCCCAGGCAGCTGGGAATTTGGTCCAGACTGCTTCTTTAAAATATGATCAACAACATTAAGGAGATGTTTTCAACTGTTTTCTGATAAAGAGGCAGAAGAAATTATACATTCAGTGTTTGAACCAAGAGCCGCTGGGGAGTCTCTCACCAAGATGCAATGAAGTGACAGCCCGTAGTAGGAAGGATAGCACAGCTGAGGAGAGGCAAACAGTCAACATATGCAAATGAGATGCAGGTAAGGAGCACAGTCTGACTGAAGGGAGTGTAATGAAGCTTTATTTCCAAGTTATAGCCTCTGTAGGGAAAGGATATTGTTGCGACAGGGCATGGATGTCATAACAGCCCAATCTCTGGGCGGGGTGGGGAGAAACAGGCACAGAGGGCTGGCCTAGCCCTCCTGCTATGATATGGTCTGTTAATAACATTTCAGAAATAAAATAGCCTTTTCCCCTTTCACAGCTCATGAGATTGTGTGTATGGGAAGAGACTGGGGGAAGGTTGTGTGTGAGAAGTGTTGACAGGGCCGGCTCGCCCGCTAGGCAAGCTAGGCGCTCACCTAGAGCGCACAGGATGCAGGGACACCAAACTGCATGCCCCCGCCTCTTCCCTGGCTTTCCTGGGCACCCCACAGCTGCAGAGCGCCCAGGAAAGCCGGCGATTGGAGGGAAGAGGCATGGTTAGCCCCCCCCCCCGGTCTCCAGGCCCCACCAGGAGGTTGGCATCCCCGGTGGGGTGGGCACCACAAGCTGGCCTGCCTAGGGTGCCCAGATACCTGGGGCCAGCCCTGAGTGTTGACCAGGTTCAGTGAAATGATCTTAGGCCCTGGTAGCCATTACCACATGTGACGATGGAACAAGAATTTCCAGATTAGGATGACTGGATGCTCTTTCGTTTACTGCACCTCAGAGGGCATATCTATACTACACATATCTTCTTAAAATACTAGTTGAAACTATCATGGTATCCCCCAGAGAACTCTGGGAAATGTAGTATGCTGAAGGTGTTAAGAATGTTATTTATTCATTTCTTTTTTATCCTGCTATTGTTCCAAGGAGCTCAGGATGGCCTTCTTGGTTCACTCCTCTCTCCTGTCCTCCTCCTAACAACCCTACTGGACTAAGCTTTAGGGGGACTTACCAGATGTGCTCTGGGAGTTCTGTGTTTAAAGCTCCCAGTGATTTTTTAAAAAATGTTTAATTCACGGTCACATGATTTGGCTTGGAGAGCAGCACACAGGAATGAGGGTTTAAGCCTCCCCCTCTGCTGTTTGACCAACTGGAAGTGGCCCCTGAAATGTGGAAAAGAGTGGTTCCTCAGGGCCATGGCAGATCACTAAAATTGTGTCATGTCAAACCAGATGTGTGTTATTGGCCCGATCTGAATAGGCCCCACAGAACTGAAAATTAAGTTTACAAAAATCATTGGAGTTTCTGAACATTGGGAGTTTCCCAATGCATGTCTGCTAAGACTAGGTTTGTCAGCAATCAGCAGGAAGGACCATTTGGGTAAAGGTAACTACCAGACTGGATTATTGTAATTCACTCTACACGGGGCTACCCTTGAACTTGACCTGGAAACTGCAGCTAGGGCAGAACGCAGCAGCACAGGTGCTGACAGCAACGTCTGTGTAGGCACGCATTCAGCCCATGCTGCGCCAACTGCACTGGCTGCCAATAGAGTACCAGGTCCAGCTCAAGGTTTTGGTGCTAACCTTCAAAGCCCTATGTGTTGTGTATTGAAAAGTAAATCAAGGCTATACATTGCCATGTAAAGCTTGAGTCTGAATGTGGCTCTTCAGATGTCGCATTACTATTGGTCGGTTTCTGTGAAACCTATGCAAGTAGCCAATCACTGTGTGATAATGTATCTAAGAGGGAACGTCTCTGATTGGCCTTTATCCCTGTATTCTGATTGGTCTTTAACTTGTAATGGGTGTGGCTTTGACAGCCCGGGAGAGTTTAAAAGAAGGAGCTGTGCTCCCCTTGTTGTTGTGTGTTCCTGACTTACAGTTGCTGTTTAATAAAGCTGAAATCACTTGAAGCTGAATCCTTTGTTGAGTCTCATACTTAACACTATGCAGCTGGGGACCCGCATGTGCACTGCAGAGCCTTATGCTCCACCAACCAACATATTTTAGTTATCCTCAGCCTGAAGGACTTCTGATTAGCCTCAACCAAGGCCAGGGCTTTTTTGGCCCTGGCCCCTGCCTGGTGGGACAAGCTCCCTCTTGAGATCAGGGCCCTGTGGGATCTGTTACAATTCCACAGGGCCTGTAAAATGGAGATGTTCCACTGAGCTTTTGGTTGAGGCACTGGATGCCCAAATCCAACTTGGCCTCCCCTGCTGACAGCGCTGATTTTCTTAATCTAGTGAACTACCCAGCTGTGCCACTCTGAAACACTTCCATCTGAGCTTTGTTTATCAAGGCAAGCTCACTCTGGTTTGCTACGTGGTTGATTTTTACTGTTAATTTTATTGTTAAACTTCTATTTATTGTTATTTTGGTCATGAGTTTTGTGTGACTTTGTAACCCACCCTGAGCCTGCTTGTGGGGAGGGTGGGATAGAAATCAAATCAATAAATAATAAAGAGGTGGAAATGATGTCACACAAAAACTATTTCTGGCTGAAAAACTGGGAGTGACATCATCACATTGTGGTGATACATTAGGAATCTCATAGATCTCTAGGTGTCTTACCACTGAGATCTGGGGGATTCCGAGAGGGTCACTTCTGATTTTTTGTCTGGAAATAATGTCATAATGCCGACAGATGCCATTTTTCACCTGCTGCTCATTGGAGCAGTGGCAGGAGATGAGGAGGATTGGTGGGAGCTCTCCTGCTGGAAGTGGGTAAAAAGCATCCCTGAGATGGATCTACTGTATTTTTAAACCTGTGCAAACCCATTCCTTCTATCCCTTTCTTTTTATTCCTTCAAGACCTTCTGTGCTTTTGAATTTCTCCTCTTTCAGTTGCTTCTTCCTGTGTGTGTGGTTGTGTGTGTGTGGCTTCTATTTCCAGGTTTTGCATCTTACTGTGCTCATGCACAATTATGTTCTTTGCCTCTGATATCTGTTATGCATCCCAGCACTCCGCTTGTTCCTTCACTTTCTCTCATCTTCCCCCACCCTAACCTACAAGAATAGTTATTCTCCCTTGGCACTTCTCTACATTGTAATTTATCACAGCACAAACCTGCAGGGGGTCAATTCACAGAAGCAGTACCGCATTTGTGTGTGAGCACCTACGTATGGATCTGGTGCCAAGTTATGAATAGATTGAGTTTTTCGCAGAGGTGGGCTTTCCTTTACCAGAAAAGACACTGTTCCACAAACTCTGTCACTGCCACTTCCTTCACCAATACCATTACTGGAAGTCTAGCTTGTTTGGCAACCCACTGCTTCTCCTGAAACCGCCTCAAGTTCAAGCTGGCCTTTTGGGCCTGAACAACATATTGGTTTGGATTTTTGTTGTTCTCTGCCCCAGGCAGGACCCACTAAACCTTCACTCGTGCCTCAGCCCACCTCACTCTACTCCTCGTGCTATTAATCCCAGCCGAGTTTTCAGCCTGCGCTTTGGTCTTCTCCAGATACATCCCTGTTGGCTTCTATAAGAATAAGTGTGTATCCTGTTTAATCAGACCAAAGGTCCATCTAGTCAACCATCCTCTTTCTTACAATAACCAACCAGATGTCTCTCTGGGAATCACACAAGTAGGATGTGAAGAAAACAGTTTCCCCCCATTCCTCACCCCAGCAATTGGTGTTCAGAGACACACTGTTTTGGAAGGTGGTGGTGGTGGTTACAGTAAGCCATTGTGACATAGGTCTATTTTGATAGACCTATGCTATGCTGCATGAATTCATGTGTCTGCCTATTAACAAAATCTAAGCTAGTGGCCATCACTATATTTTGTAGCAATGAATATTTGTTGTGCATTGCTGCATGAAGTGATACTTCCTTTTTTCTGGTTCTGAATCTACTTCCTGTAATAATTGAGCGTCCCAAGTGCTAGTATTTTGGAAGAGGCAGTTCTCTTTATCCACACTCTCCACTTCATGCATAATTCTATAAACTCCTATGCACTTCCAAGTTATCTTCCCCCCTTAAACTGAATTGCCCCAAACGTTTTCACCTGTAGTCATAGGAAAGCTGATTATTTCAACTATATTCTTCTGCACTTTTTCCAGCCCTATGATATCCTTTCTGAGATGACAAGGTTGTAACTTTACACAGAATCCCAGCAGATTCTGGTCCTTGTCCTGGTGATCTGCTTCCTCTAACTTTGCAATCACTTCATGAATGTTTCCTTCTGGAGTGGAGCTTAACAGTGTGGCAGAGATTTCCACAATGGCTTACAAATTTGTCACACAAATGCCCTGGGACCACATAAGGGCATATTTTAGGGGTCAAACTAGGTGAGATACAAGAGATTCATGATAAGATACTCCATGTGTTTTTAATGATCTCCCATCAGTTGTACAGGGGCCCAGTTTGCATTGAGGCCATGGGGTGGTGGTGGTTCAACTGTCTCTTACGCAGTTCTGCTAATCAAAATGTCACCAGTGATGTTGTTATTAGTTCTCAAGGGAAATAAAGATAGGCGTCCCTAAGATGGTTTTGAAAACCCTGTGTGGAGAAAGGGGAGATGTGGAGAAATGCCTTTTCCCTATAATTCACATTGATATTCAGAAAGTTGGGGCTGCACTTTGTCTCTGAGCTGGAGCCCAGCTGTAAGCTTGTAGCTGACAAAAAGAAAAGGTTCCTAGGGATGAGTTATCAAACCCCAAGCACAAAGCATTTCATTGCATAGTTATATGGGTGAACCTGGCCTGTGTGGAATAAAGGGTTTACCATCTAACACCTTGCTAGAATGCCACTTCTAAAGAATGAAGACTGGGAAAGCTCAAAGACTAGACTTTATTTTCTTCCTCATAGGGCAGGAATATCAAACTTGATCCCAGAGGGGCATAGACTCCCTAGGGGAGAGTATAAATTCTTAGGATCTGAAGAGGAAGCCCTCTTATGCTCCCTTATCTTTGTGCATCTTTCTCAGATAGGCACAAGCCATGAAGGATGTGAAACCAGGGCATAGTAGGATTCGTATCCTGGACATCAGGAAAGCTGATTTCAAAAACTCAGAGAAATATTAGGTAGGATCCCGTGGCTGGAAATGTGCTGAGGGGGAAATCTGCACAGGAAGGATGGGTGATGCTGAAAAATGAAGTGCTTAAGGCACAATCCCAAACTGTTCCAGTAAGAAAGAAAGGTGGGAAATGGATAATGAAGCCAAGGTGGCTGAACAAGGTACTCTCTAAAGAGCTGAGACTAAAAAGGGAAATGTATGGGAAATGTACAGGAAATGGAAGAAGGGTCAAATTACTGAAGGTGAGTATAAGAACCAGGCTCGAATCTGTAAGGATGTTGTCAGAAAGGCTAAAGCGCAGATGGAGCTGAGGCTTGCAAGGGATGCTAAAGATAACAAGAAAGGTTTCTATGCCTATGTTTGGAGCAAAAAGAACAGGGATGGGGTAAGCTCATTGCTAGGGGAATATGGTCAAGCCTTAACAAGGAATGAAGACAAAGCGGAATTACTCAACTCTCAATTTTGTGTCAGTCTTTAACCATAAGGCGAGCTGTATACAAACTGAAGAATGCAGGTCATATGAAGGAAGGAGGAACTGTCAGTCCAGAGTAAGTAAGGAAATGGTTAGAGAGCATCTAGCTTCCTTAAATACTTTCAAATCTCTAGGGCCGGATGGCTTGCATGCCAGGGTGCTAAAAGAAATTGCAGATGTTATTTAAGAGCCTCTGGCTCTAATCTTTGAGTTGTCCTGGAGTACTGGTGTTGTGCCGGAAGACTGGAGAAGAGCGAATGTTGTCCTGATCTTCAAGAAGGGAAAAAAGATGGACCCAGGAAATTACAGGCCTGTCAGTTTGACGTGAATACCTGGAAAAATTGTAGAGCAGATTATTAAACGCTCTGTCTGTGAGCACCTTGAATGGAATGAGTTAATTGGTAGTAGCCAGTAGGGGTTTATCAAGAAGAAGTCGTGCCAGGCCAACCTTATCTCCTTTTTTGACAGAGTTACTAAAATGGTTGACTCTGGCAATGCTGTGGATATAGTGTATCTAGATTTCAGTAAAGCATTTGACAAAGTTTCTCATGATATCCTTGAGGATAAGCTGGTTAAGTGTGGGCTGGATGGTGCAACCGTTGGTTGAAAAATTGTACCCAATGAGTGCTCGTAAATGGCTCTGCATCTACATGGAGGGAAGTCTTGAGTGGAGTGTCACAGGGCTTTGTCCTAGGCCCGGTGTTGTTCAATGGTTGATCACAAGCTATAAATGATCTGGAGGAAGACATAGAGGGGATACTTATCAAATTTGCAGATGACACAAAGCTGGGTGGGATTGCTAATTCTGAAGAAGACAGAGTCAGGATTCAAAATGATCTAGATAGGCTGGAACAGGGATTTCTGGTTTTGGCATTTGCCATGGCGTTTGCTTTCTCCTGAGGCTTAGGGAGAAGCATGCCAGAGTCCATGGTTGGGAGGGGGCGCGATTGTCCTTGCCACCTCTGGAGCCCTTGCGTTGGGCTCCCTACCATGGGGCGCTAGAAAGCCCCACCCCCGGTGACCCTGCCAGTGAAGGGGGGCTAGTCCAATTGCCCTGAAGGTCCCGGTGCGAAGCGTCCTGAATGGGAACCAGCATCACACACCAGAGCAAGTGGTGGGTGGTCAAGCGAATTGAAATGTGAAAGTGGCTATTTCACTGAAATGTGAGTCTAAGTGAAAGTGAGAAACACCAAAGACTTAGCTGAAAACCTCCCCTTAAAAAGCGACGAGTGGAGGGGACTCTCCCCCAATAAGAAGAAAACAAACACACTTTTAACTATGGATTTAAGGGGGGGGGAGTTAAAGAAGCATGATGGACTAAAATAAAGAATTTACCAGGCTGTTTTAAGAGTTCTAGAGACTGTGATAACTTTTAGGAAAAGTAGACATTTTCTCAATATGGCACCTCCATGGAGGGATGAGAAAGACAAACAAATGAAACCTAAGCTTCCTCCCGGAAATGCTAGCCCAGCGAGTTCTGTCCCTAGACAGGACCGAACAACTGAGCTTCAAAGGATGCTGACTGAAGTGTTGCGACCCCTGCTGGAACAAGTAATGACACTACACCAAAAGTTCTATGCTCAGCAAATGCAATTAAACGAGGCTGTGAAAAAAGCAGGAACAATGGAACAAGAGCTTAAAGAGCTGAATGCCAACACTAAGAAACTTCAAAAAAAACTACAGACGATGGAGAAAAAAACCCAATGAATCCCATTTGTTACAACTGCAAATGGAAAGGGCAAGCTATGTTCTAAGATTTCAAGGTGTCCCGCAAGAGAAGGGAGAGACTCTGAAGCAAGTTATGTGTGATGCTTTAGGCCCGATTGCAGATGTTAAAACAGAAATACTACAAAGCGAAATTGATACAATCTTTAGGTCGTATTCAGAATTTACAAGAAAGAACAATCTGCCCAGGGAAGTAATGGTGAGATTCTCTAGAAGACAAGTGAGGGACCAAATACTTAAAGCTACAAATGGAGCTACCTTGAAAATCAAGGACAAAGAAATAAAAGTGTTGAAGGACATTCCATTTGAAATAAGAAGGAAGAGAAGGAAATATAGGGACTTGGCTTCATTTTTACAGAAAAACGTCGCTTACAGATGGCTGGATCCTGAAGGCATAATCTTTAAATTTATGGACAAAAAAAAAAAAATTGACTCTGTTGAAAAGGCATATGAGTTTCTGCATCTCCATAGTCATCCAGCAGAAGGAGAAGAAGAAAAGGAAGACAACAGCAATAAAGAAAGTGACAAAGAGGGAGCAGTGGCATCCTCTGATGAGAACTCAGACTCAGCATTAGGGGAGGCAGCCCCAAAAACAAGTTACCGCTTGAGAAAGAAAAAGGATAAAAAATGAGTAGTTGCTACACTCTGGAACTTTTTATTTATTTATTTATTATTCATTCATTCATTCGATTTATAGTCTGCCCTCCTCATGATGGGCTCAGGGTGGCTAACAGTCAGGGCACAAGTGCCAGTTATTAAAACAATAAAACAGTCAGGGCACAAGTGCCAGTTATTAAAACAATAACACAATAAAAACAAAGTAAAACAGTCCATTTCAACCTTAGAGCCTTGCAAGTTCACATATTACAGCAGAGGCTCTACCATAGCAGGGTGGCATTTTAGTCATTCAGGCTAGTCCCTAATTGATGGCAACCATTCCAGGCAGTCCCAGCATTCATTTATCCCGGGCCATAATACCACCCCGATGTTTTTACAGCTTTTTATTTCTTATAACTATTTCTTATCTTGCTCTTTATGAAGGCAGACATGGGGGAGTTTCTAATTTTTGTACTTTCTAGTTTAAATAGACTCTTAGATGAACATATTTAATGAACTTTAACTGGAATTTTGAGCTAACAAGCTGATTTTATAAGCATTATGTATGACCACCATCTCTTGGGGTTTTAGTGGGTTTTCTTTACTTTCACCACTAGTTTGTAGTTCCCCTTCCTTTTTTCATTGTAGTTTATAGAAAATGCAATAAAAAATCCCCTATGGGGGCATAAAAAAATAGGCTGGAACAGTGGGCTGAGACAAATAAAATTAATTTCAATAGAGATAAGTGCAAAGTCTTACACTTAGGTACAAAAAATCATAGGCACAGATATAGAATGGGAGGAACTTGGCTTGACAGCAGCACATGTGAAAGGAATCTAGGTGTTCTGGTTGATCACAAGCTAAACATGAGCCTGCAGTGCAATGTGACTGCGAAGAAAGCTAATGCAATCTTAGGATGCATTAACAGAACCATTGTGTCCAGATCACTGGAGGTGGTAGTTCCACTCTATTCTGCTATGGTCAGGCCTCACCTGGAGTACTGTGTCCAGTTTTGAGCACCACATTTTAGGAAGGATGTTGACAAGCTCGAGCGTGTCCTGAAGAGGGCAACCAGGATGGTGAGAGGGTTGGAATCCAAGTCTTACGAGAAAAGGCTGGAAGTGCTGGGAAAGAGAAGGCTTAGAGGGGACATGATTGCAGTCTTCAAGTATTTGAAGGGCTGCCATGTAGAAGATGGAGCAGATCTATTCTCTATTGCTCCGGATTGCAAGACTAGATCTAATGGGTGGAAATTACAAGGGAGTTGTTACTGGCTAGATATCAGGGGAAACTTCTTAACTGTAAGAGTGGTTGAACAGTAGAACAGACTGCCTCAGGAGGTGGTGGATGCTCCTTCACTGGACGTTTTCAAGTGAAGGCTGGATGACCATCTTTCAGATATGTTGTAGGGCTATCTTTTGGCTATGCTCATGCTGAGTGCAGGGGGTTGGACTAGATGACCTGCAAGGTCCCTTCCAACTCTAACATTCTATGATTCTATGATTCTATGACTACATCTTCACATAGTGACTCCATCTTGCCCATGTGCTAATGTACAATGGGAGAAGTCCCAGCTCTGAGACCTAAGGTAACGATGGTCTTTTAAATGCTGTTACTTCAGTAGGTACTATCTTATCCTAATTAAACATTTTTAGGATAATTATAGAGTTTAGTATTTTCACTGTTTCTTTTTATTCTTGCTCAGTCTGATGCTTTTGCAGACCCTGTGTACTCTTTTTATTAGTTTAATAAACTCCCTTATATTTTGAATGATCAAAGCCTGATCTCTGTAACCACATCACATCTATTTGGTCCCGCTTTCCAAAGAGTGGTACAGGGGAGGGGCAGCAGTTAGGATTAGCATAAAAGTGTGAAAGTCTAGTAGTCCCCGCACTAGCTAGCACAAGGAAAGTGGAGGGGTTGGTGACTACATAGAGTCTTTAAACAGCAATGCAGAAATGGAGTGTTAGATGAACAGATCTGTTAAGTAGGAGATATTTTTCAGATTTGTTGGTGGCAGCAATTACTACCCAGAGAGAAACTGGTACACCCTGGGAATAAGGAATGCATTGTTGCCATGCAAAAAGAGACCTGGAATGGCCACAGGACTTTTTTGAGCTCCTGGGAACTACAGTAACGGGGCTTGCAAATCTATTTGTTTACACCCTGTTTTGCAGAGAGCCATATATATTAAAATCATAGACTGGAAAGATACTTTAAGTTGCCCCCCTTCCATACTTTTTCCTTTCCCCCCATCAAGTCACAGCTGATTTATGGTGACCCCATAGCATTTTCAAGGCAAGAGACATTCAGAGGTGGTTTGCCATTGCCAGTTAGTTTTAAAATGCCAGAAGAAAAGAGAATTTCCACTCATGCTCATGACTTCCAACTGGCACATTCAGTTCTCCCCAGAGATGCAAAAAAACCCTCCATAACACAAAAGCAAATTATTAGATAGCCAGACTCTTGAAGAAACAGACCTGCTTACTTCCGCAGCTGTTTCAAATCAATACCTGTACTCTCTGATAATACAAACCTGTGAATGTATAACCATGCACCCCTCTTTACTTTTTCTCTTAGACATTAGACAAACCAACATATTCATTTATTTATTCACTTAATTTATACCCTGCCTCTCTCCTTAATGAAGATTCAAAGTGGCTTACATCATTCTTTTTCATTTTAGTCTCATACCAATCCTGTGAGGTAGGCTGAGACTATGGCTGATTCTGCATTGGCTTTTCCCTCCGTTGTTTTACGAAACCCATGGTGGAACAGAAATTCCCCTCTGCATTGCATGCTAGTTTCACTCCCTTTGATTATCGGGATTTATGGTATCGTTCACACTCCATGCCACTTTTGAGTTCTTTGATCCTCGGATTTTATTGTACCTTCTGCATAGATTTATGGCCATTTTATGGCCATTCAGGAGTAACTTTGCAGTCAGCATGGCATTGCCCCAAGGTATTTGAATATGGTTTTGAGCATGTGGAGCAAATGCTAGATGCAGAATCGCCTTGTGTATCTGGCCCAAGGTCACCCAGCAAGCTTCCCTGGCAGAGTGGGGATTCAAACCTGGATCTTCCAGTTTCTAGCCTGACATCCTAACTACTACACAGGAACAGGGAGCAGTAGAAATAAAGAGACCATCATTTCCCTACCTCATATTCCCCCTCCTCCAACTTTTCACTTTATCCTGGATCATGTCCTCAAACATGTCTCTTCCCTATCCTTTTCTTGCATCTTGGCAATGCTTATATTTCTCATCAGGACACTAAAGTACTACCGGGCTTAAAAGCTGTATTCAGTATTTCCCTCCCAGGATGTGCCACATTAAAATGACACAAAATTACCAAAAATTCTTTCCTTTAGACAAGAAGTTTCCTTCCTCAGCAGCTGCATTCTTCGGCATACAAAGAATCTTCAAGAATCATTGTTATCATGGCCAAAAGAAAGAGAGAGAATCAGTGAGCAATTCTTCCAATTGTTCAGACCAAAGAATGTCATCCCAAGGTTATTAAAGCAAGGAACCAAAGCTACCTCCATTGAGTGTCCTCACCCACACAGCTTTCTAGTAATTTTGCAGACCCCCCTGGTGCCCCCTAGTTTGTTATAATGCCATTTTCTAAAAAAAATATTGACTGTGCAAAAAAGTGAAGTCCTACTAGTAATTTTCATATGAACAACTACCTAGAATAGAGCAAGGGAGGGGCTAAGGTTGCCAGGTCCCCCCCGGCCACTGGTGGGAGATGGGGGGCTAGGATTGCCAGATCCTGTTAGGGGAACTCCTGGAGATTTGGGAATGGGAACAGGGACCTCAGTGGGGTGCAATGCCATAGAGTCCACCCTACAAAGCATCCATTTTCTCCAGGGGAACTGATCTCTGCAGTCTGGAGATGAGCTGTAAATCTGGAGGATCCCCAGATCCCACCTGGAGGCTGGCACCCCTAGTATGAGCCCTGCTTCAAGCTATCTCTTCTGTTCACATTTATCCCTGTCTGTGTGTGTGTGTGCGCGCGCGCATGTGCACGCATGTGCATCTAGGGATGTTCACTAGGCACTTGCCAAGCAACAGTTTGGATTGAGAAGATTTTTGATGGGGCTATAGCTGTAATGAAACAGGTCACTGTTAACGGAATAGAAAAGGTTCCACCTGGTCCCCTCATTAACTCTTAACTGATTTGCTTTTGACTAGGTCCAGCAGGCAGCAGCCAGAAAGAGAGGTACCATGTTTTTAAGAAATGTTTTTTAAGATTATACCTTTGCCATGGAAGCCATTTCCCTTAAAGACATACACATCACTCCTTCATACTACAGACTAGGGGCACTGGGTGGGTGGGGAATTGTCTCCTCTCTGTTTTGGACCCTTTCACAAGAGTACCCATCTCTTAGTTTTCTTTCAGGTATAAAGAAAAACTAACAACAAATCCTATTAAATGGCACAGAGTTTTTTAGCTTAATTTTGAATCTACCCAAGAACAAAGTTTTTGACCCTTGATATAAATGTTACTGTTTTAGTGAAATCCTGTTGCTTCTCCCCATACTGTAGCCTGAAGTGACCCTTCTGTTCCAGAGTTGCAGACATTCCTCTCCATCCACACTTAAACTCAAGACAGAGGACCCAATCCACTGAATATTTATTCAGGTTAATTCAGAGGCAAGTTTCACCTGTTCCTCAGTGGGGCTTTCTCCCAGAAAGATGTGCGTAGGGATGCAGCCTGTGGGAAGCAATCCTTAAAAGGCCTACTCAGAAGTAATTCCTATTTTACTCAATGGAGATTACTCCTAGTTAGAGTTCTTAAGACTTAGAAGGGTATAACTCTTAGGGTGGCTCTGTCTAACTATAGCCAGACTGAGCCCAGTTAGTGATCGTAAACACATTTGTGTCATCTTCCCTCCTCTTATTCTCTTTATCTCTAGCACACATTATGTTCAAATGCCAAGCAAAGCCGAACGTTCAAATGCTCAAAAGTGCTAGATTTACAATTGCTCATCAAAGCTTTATTCTGTGCATCCGGAAAACGTAATGATGCAGGAGGCCTGTAGACAGTACGTGATGGGCTTCGATTGTACCATAATGAATATGCACCGGTGGGCAGAATGAAGGCTGTGGCTACAAATCTTGCCATCCCTAACTTTCACCGCCTTACTTTTGCCAGGCAGATAAGGATCATTTCCTGTTTTCCTTTTGGTCCTTATGTTCTCAAAGCCAGGTTGCACGCAGAACGCCCATGTGCAACTAAAGGCAAGCTTGCCGTGGGGGGGGGGACACAAGAGTGGGGCCACCCTGGCATAGAAGGATGGCAAGCCAAGAAATCAGTCCTAGAGCGGAGCTGTGGCACTTGGCACGAAGTGTGGGACAGTGCTCACACCCAGAGTTCAACCTGTCCCAGGTGAGGTGAGAGCTCACTGACTGAGAAGAGTCTTGCAGTGCCTGTTTCAGTAACAAGTTCATCTCCGCTGAGAGGCATCTATCTCTATGAAATATTCATTGTACATCATTACACCCCTTTCACTCACCGGCTGAGTACACTATCTGACCTCAAATCATTTGCACTTGTGCTGTTGCCGTCCTGAGCGGCCAGGGGGACTGTTGCACTATTGACCAGTATTGGTTGAAACACTGGATTTTTTTTTAAAAAAAACCCAGCAACAGCAAAAACTCTAGCACGTGATCATTTTCATGCTGTGGCACAAGAAGGATTCTCAGACATGTAGAGAAACCGGGTACAAACCTTCTCTCTAGCCAACTATCTTTACACATTTTAAAAGGCACTTCCTCTGTCATGCTTCCCCCCCCCCAACTGCACCACCCGAGTACAGCTGCTGTTATGCCTGCACTATCCTGCTAGGGAAATTGGATGCAGCTACGCATTGCATGATGGGACTATTGTCTAATGCAGTGCAAAGAGCCAAACAGATCTGATTGCATAAATATCTTCCTCTGGGTAATCATCAGGGACCTACATTCCGAGGCAGGAATTCAAAGTCTCTCACTTGCCCGGGAGGACCCTGCTCTTCACTACAGCCCTCCATATAATCTAGAAGTGGAGACCCTGCCAAGAAAGTGCCCTTGCGTGCTTCTAGGAAAACATGAGACTGGCTCACATTCATGTACAACCCCAGCAAATGACATAATGCCTATCAATTTCACACGTCCTAAGCGTCTCCTTACTATGCATTGGCCAGAGGAAGTTAACCCAATAGAGACTGGATGTTTGGTATTTATCTGCATTCAGTAAGACTATTACATTGTAGTTCACTAGCAATATCTGACTGTATTCCAATGCTGTAGTGATTTCCCACTGTTGGTCGTTGAGCTGAAAAACTCTAGGTTTTTTCCTGCTGCTTCGTTCACCATCAAAGCAGGATATAAGCAACTTCTTCAGCCCTGAAGACTTTTCATGGCATTTACATTTTTGGGTTATACATATTTATCTGCCAAAATATGTGTGTGTGGTAGGGATGCCAGCCTCCAGGTGGGACCTGGGGATCCTCTGGAGTTACAGCTCATCTCCAAACTCGGACGCCTCGGACGGTGGACTCTATGGCATTGTACCCCACAGAGGTCCTCATCCTCCTCAGGCTCCACCCCGAAATCTCCAGGAGTTTCCCACCCTGAAGCTGGCACCCCTACTCTCTCAGCCCCTGCCAGCAGCCGGGGGGACCCTGGCAACTCTAGTGTGGGGGGCAGGTGCTGAAAACCCATGGATTCTGGCCTGGTGATGTTGAGTCTGAGGCTGTGATTCAGCGTATTCTCATATAGCTGCAGTATGCTAATCCCAACAAAATTCAAATGAACCGCTTCCAATGGCTGGCTTGCTACATATGCATTGCATATGGAGGGCTTAGAAATTACAGTGATCTGAAGCCCGTGACTTGGAATCTCCTGTCATAGATCAGTACATAAAAGCACCGCTCCACTGAGAAATCAGGGTGACTTTCAAGGTCTGATAACTCGCGAATCACCAAGATTAAAAAAAACACAGAAAAACCACTGAACATTGCTTATGCTGTGCGCCACTGGAAATTTAGAGATCTCTGCCTTCCAGGAATATATAGCCTGTGCTACTCATTCTAGCAAAGCACAATATTTAGAACTGCAACATTTTTGTTATCGACTTCTTCCCTACCAGCTTGTGTGTTAGGGATAATGATTCTGAAAACAGAAAGTAAAATGGTTCTTCATCAAAGGGTTTGGAACGATAACTGTCAAAACAGACATCATTATGATGGCAGCAATACAGAATTTAGCAAATAAAACAGTGTGCAAGAACACAGGCAACATTAAAGTATACTAGAAGGGGGAAACGGGTGGAGTCTCTTGCACTCAAGCACTCTCTAACGACCATTAAAAAGAACAAAATTTGAGTCCAGTGGTACCTTTAAGACCAACAAAGTTTAATTCTGGGTATAAGCTTTTGTGTGCATGCACACTTCGAAGACGCTCAGGGTGGCCTTGTCCTCATCAGAACTGTGCAAGAAGTACATTATGCTGCAAGAGGCTGACTGGCCTATGGGTACTCAGCATGCTTTGGGATCTGAGCAGGGATCGGGATCTGGATCTTAAAGGTTAACATCAGTACAATCCACTGGCTTTCACTTCAGAACAGGAAAGAAGCTAATTGAGAGGTAAGTTACACATTATCCATAGGGCTCCATGACTGGATGGATCTCCTAGAGTGTACGCTAAACTTTATAAAGCCACTATGGGGCTGCCCCCACAGACTACAGAGTCTCAACAATAGCTTGCCAGGCACTGGCCTCCATGTTGTGAAGGATGAAAAGAGAAAGTGGATTGTTAGGCATGGTCTGGGCTTATTCATTTATTATTAGTCAGGAAAGGGTGGGTGGTGGTTCCTTATATGTCAAGCAAATCTAAAAGGGAGAGACAGCATCATATTGTTGGAACAAAGGTATGGGGGTTATTTCAAGGAGAGGGACAGACAGGGAGCGGTCGAGAGTTGTGCTGTGACCAGGGTTGCTTCTACATGGACATTTTCTCCACCTTTGCTTTCAAATGAGAGTACTAATTTTGAAGCATACATACCTCATCTTCTAATTGTTCACATTCCAGGTTTTCCCCATCCTTGACATAGTCTCTCTTAAATCTGCATTAATACAATCCTCTCAGAAAGAATGCAGCCCGAGCACGTGAACATGCTCTCTGGACAGGAAAGTTTTAAAAGGTCCCACCCACATTACTGCCATCTTCCTTCCATCAGCCTTTCTCAGCCACCATTTTCCCTCATCTGCCACTGGAGGGTGTTTTTGAGGGCATTTTTTTTTTTAAAAACTCCGTAATTGCTATAGTGCTATAACTGTTAGATTTGAGTCCAGTAGTACCTTAGATACTACCAAGATTTTTTTGGGGGTATAAACTTTTGAGAGTCAACACCCTCTTTGTCAGACTATTGAAAAATTATACCCTGGGAATCTTGTTGGTCTTTATTTATTTATGATTTATAAATCACTCAGTCCCTGAGTACTCAGGGCTGTGAGCGGATGAACAACAACAATAAAACATATCATCTGAACAATTCCAATAATTTAAAAACTGATCAAAACAATTTCACAGATAACGGTATTCAGATTGTGTAAATGCCAATGTCAACTGTGTCTTCCTCTTGTAAGGGGGTAGGTGGAAGGGTAGTTGGAGAGGAGGGAGATGGAGGGAGAGGCAGCCAAGATGATGCCTGGTGCTGTACTCAACCAAAGGCCTGGTGGGATACCTCTGCCTTGCAAGCCCTGTGGAACTCAAGGTGCTACCGGGCTCAAATCTAACTCTCCTCCTGCAGGCCAACATAGCTACCCTCTTGACACTATAGTGCTATAACCGTTATTGATTTTAAAAAGCCCTCTGGTGGCATGATGGGATATACTGTCAAGTGTCCGGAGTTGGCAACCCAACTAAGGCTTCCTCTGACCCAGCCACAGAACCTCTGTCTTACTCGGATTCAGTTTCAGCTGATTCTGCTTTAACCACCCAACCACAGTCTCCAAACCCTTGGTTAAATTCCTGGGAATAGCATCTGGCCAGCCACCTATCCATCAACAAAAATAGCTGGGTGGCATCAGCATATTGATGACACCCCAGCTTGAAACTCTGCACTAGCTGGGCAATTTTAAATAACATCGGGGAGAGAAGTGTTCCTTGAGGAACCCTGCATTCCAGCGGGTACCTTGGATATCCTTCCCAGTGCCACCCTCTGTCCCCAACCATGGAGAAATGAAGTGAACCATTGCAACGCTACCCCACAGATTCCAGCATTGGTGAGGTGGTGAGTCCACAGATTGTAATGGACTGTATCAAACACGGCTGTAAGGTCAAGTAATATTAGCAACGCCATCCTGCCTCAGCCCAGCTGCCTGTGGAGATTGTCCACGAGGGCAACCAGTGCCATTTTCATCCCATGGCCAGGGCAGAAGCCGGATGAAAATGGATCCAACACCGATGTGTCACCCAGGAATTTCTGGAGCCGTTCTGCTGCTGCTCTCTCAATTACTTTGCCCAGAAATGAGAGATTCAAGACTGGGTGGTAATTGGTCAGATACATAGGATCTAAATTTGTTTTTTTTTTCAAGAGCAGAACAACCACCACTGCCTTCAGCCCCTCTGGCAAGATCCCTGAACCCAGGGACAAATTGACAGTATCTTCCAAGGGACCTTGTAACCTTTCACCGCTAGCCTTCACCAGCCACGAGGGGCAAGGGTCTAAGAAGCAGGTGTAGCAGGGGGTTGTTTTCTCCCGGGGACAGAGAGGATGTCAGGGGCAATTTCATTGCTGGCTTCAGAGGGACAGGGACACCCAGCCGGACCTTCAGGGTGCAGTGATCTGACCATGGCACCAACATCTTGGCTATCAGATTCATGTCAACCCCCCATGCCGAAGACTAAATCCAGCATGTGGCCTGCTTGGTGCATGGGCCCTGATACAATCTGGGTAAGCCCTAGTGCTGCCATGGATGACACTAGGTCCGCAGCCTGCTGTGAGGAGGTGACATCAGCATGGATGTTAAAGTCCCCAAAGATTACAGGCCTTGGGAACTCAAGGCCCAGCTGGCCGCCTCCCCAAGCAGGCTTGGAAGGCTGTCCACTGGCACGCTAGATGGACAGTATGCCATAATGTCTTTGAGGCTCTGAAACTCACCTTAGAGTCCCAAGACAGACCTACACAATCAATGCCGGAGATTTTCATGATGGGGAGCACCCTGAAGGAAAAACTCTCTTGGATGAGTATCACCACCCCACCCCTTGCCCCACTGTTTAAGACTGATAAAGGACCGAGAAACTTGGAGGGGACAGCTCTTTTAAGGTGACTGTTTTGCCTTCCCTTGTCCAGGTCTCAGTCATGCATGTCAGGTCCACTTCTTGTGCTGTGATATAGTCTCGCAGCACAGAGGTCTTAGTATTGATGGACCCAGCATTGCACAACAGCAGTGTTGAAGAGGGGTATAAATTCCTATCCCTCACACCCACCATGTCTCCAGAAGGGATGAAGGCTGGAATGGGAACCAAGCAGGACTACCTCCATCTCCTTCCATTCCAATTCTTTCTCCCACCACCATACCTCCCCACTCCAACCAAGTTCCTAATCACTGATCTCCTGCATCAGGTCTCGCTTGGGCCATTCCAGATGGCAAATTCACCTGATGATATTGGGTCATATAAACCCTGACCTGGGTGGCCCAGGCTAGCCCTGTCTTGTCAGATCTCAGACTCTAATCGGGGCTGGCCCTGGTCAGTATGTGCATGGGAGACCACCAAAGAACACCAGGGTCATGATGCAGAGGCTGCAGGCAATGGCAAACCACCGCTGAGCATCCCTTGCCTTGAAAGCCCTATGGGGTTGCCATAAGTCGGCTCCTATTTGATGGCAACAACAGCAAAAGGTAAACACATTAGGCAGGCCTCTTTTGTACCCCAGTGTGTTTGGAGCTGGAGAGCCCATTTACACATTCAGAAGAAAGCATATGATGTAGTCCTAAAATGGCATTGGATCTCTTGGGAGATATTTTTTACCTCCCTATACTGAATGCTCAAAGAAAGAGAAAACCTTGGTACACTGAAGAGAGCATGGGCTGGAAGAGCTGGAACATCTACCTTCCTTCTAAACAAGGCGTATATGCAAATGAAATTAAATGGCATATACTAAGAGATGGGGAGATGTTCACACCTGAGAAATGAAAAACAGAGATTTGGAGCTGGCCAATGCCTGTGGAGTAGTCTCCACATTAAAGAGGGTATGTCATCCCCCATGGTTGGTCTGAGGAGCCTTGAACAGTTAAATTGCTGACCTGGGTATGTTAATTAGTAAATCTAGGTGTTAGTTTTGGCCTTGTGCAATTTTTCTGCAACTCTGTGAACAGTGAGCCTTCTGTGAACAACTCAGAAAGTGTGTCAGTGCTGTGTTGCAAAGTGCCTGCATGAGGCAGAAGGGAGTAGGTAGGACTGGAGGTCGATAAACACGGTGTATCAGTCATAACAAGAACAGCCCGCAGCAGTTCCTGCAGCAGTTTCTTCAGGCTGTGTCCCTAAAAATGTTACTTATTCAGTTGTCTTCTTGCCAAACACCCCATTGCTTTTACCATTCAGAGGGTCCTTTCTTTACTATCATTACTAGTAGATGGGCACGGTATTCCACTGTAAAGATACTCCTTATCAATCCCTGTTCAGCAGGGAAAAATAGTATTCTTGTTAACAGCTGCTAATGTGCATTTTGCCCCAAGTGAAGCAAAATGCATGTTAAAATATGTTCATATGAATTCAGCCTCAGAGATCTATTAATCTGCTTGAGCAACCTCGGCCAGCAATAAATCCTAGAAAAGCCTATTCTACCTATTTCGGCAGTGAACCGAATGGTATTATACTTTATAATAATGCATACTCTTACTGCTGATTTTGGATTTTTATCTATTGCCTTCTGCTTCCTAGTGTGGCACAAAGCGTATATTTCTTCAGTGGAATTTTTCAGCCCATAACATGACAACATCAAAGCTCTTTGCAAGACCTGATCAACTAGATCTAAATGTGCAAGGGCACAGCTCCTTTGAAAATCAGTTACAGTAATCAGAAAAGGCTCCTTCAAGAGCTAAATTGTTAAACAAGCTGTTTTAAGAGCTTGGATTTTATGGAAGTTTATACAAGTATTGTAAGATCTGGATTGCAGGATCTAGCCATAATTCCTTACACACCTTTACCTGACATTTGGTCTTGATTTTGAAGAGTTAGAATGGAAAGCAAATGTTAAAAAGTTTAGTGTTACAAACATGCCAACACTTGCTTGAGCATTCTGCAGTGAAGTGAATATAAACATGTACATCACTCACTTAAGTTCATATTTGCCACAGGACAGGGAAGGTCAAAAGGGTCATAGCAAGACTTCATGGCATGAATATATCCAATTCATAACATGGCCAAATCTGGGGCTACTCAAATCCAGAGACTAGAAACATGAAACAAATCTTCTAAGCAAGTCTTGACAGTGTATCTAGTGTGCTGCGCCAATGTGGTTGAGGGGTTAGAGTGCTGGCCGAGGATCTTGGAAATTCAGGTTTGACTCCACTCTGCCATGAAGCTTGCTGGGTGACCTTGGGGGCAATCATTCTCTCTCAGCCTCAGCTGCCTCACAGGGATGCTATTGTGAGGATAAAATGGATGAAGGGAGAACCATGCTGTAAGCAGCTTTGAGTCCCCTTTGGGGAGAAAAGCAGGGTATAAACAAATTATTATTCTGTCTTTCCTCCAATGAATTCATGGCAGCATATATAGTTATCCTCATTTTATCCTCCCATACAACATTGTGATGTAGTTGAGGCTGTCAGTGTGTGAGCTCCACAGCAGAGTAAGGATTTCAACCCAGGCTTTCCTAGTCCTACTCCAATACTGCAACTATGGTACCACATTTAAATATGTACACAATTTTTAACTGCTTACTGACTAATAACATTTCATATTCTCACTATGGCCCATATTAGAGAGCCAATGTAGTGTAGTGGTTAGAGAGTTGGACTAGGATCTGGGAGACCCAGATTTGAATCCCCACTCTGCCTTGAAAGTTTTCTGAGTGAGCTTGGGCTAGTCACACGTAGGGATGGGCACAAACCTCATTTTTGTGGTTTGTTTTGGTTCATGGCCAAACCACAAACCAAACCACGAACCCATACAAACCAGGAGGCTGGTTTGCAAACTGAACTGGTTTGTATCAGTTTGTGAGCCCTGCTTTCTGATCTCCACCACTTTTCACCTGGAGCAGAAAGCAGGGTTTTAAATGGCTTGGAGCCATTTAAACCCTGCTTTCTGCTCCCCGCCACTCAGCTGTTTTCCTTCACAAACCACCATGAACCACCACAAATTGCCTTAAAATTCATGGAAGTTTGTGGCAGCTCTTCAGTTCACAAACTTCAGTTTGCAAACCACAAACCAGCCAAAATTCAACACAAACTTTCATTCATGAGCCAGTTCATGCCCACCCCTAGTCACACAATCTCAACCTAACCTACTTCACTGGATTGTTGTGAGGATAGAATGGAGGAGAAAAGAATGATGTAAGCCACTGTGGGTCCTTACTGGGGAGAAAGGTGGGATATAAATGAGGTAAATAATAAAAAAGAAAAATGGCTGCAATATGGAAAACACATCAGACTGGCCACCAGACACCACCTGCATCTAAGATCCACCTCTTTCCCATAAGATATCCCCAGCTGGTTTGGCTTAAACTGGCCAGAAGGCAACCTTATGGTGGGGCCATGCTCTGGAAGCAGTTCACTATGCACCACAAAAGAGATTAACTGCTGTGACTAACTGCTTGTTTGATTATGTCAGCACTCTTGGCAGGAAGCAACATTGGTAGGAGATAAATAGTAATGTACTGCTACTGTCCAAAAAATGGGTTGCAAAATGGATATCTGAGAGCAGCAACCAGCATCCTGGCGCTAGGGTTGCCTCCTAGAACCCTAGGCAGTGTTGCTGGAGAGAGAGAGGTGGCTTCTTTCACCCATTCCTTCAGTGGCCCTGTTGTCAGCCTTCCTCCTTTCCCTACTAGGGCAAGCACGAGAACTCTGGTGCTACACAACAAGCAATGGGAGGGGGGAGACACAGAAACTATGGAGGAAGAAAAGGTGAGAGGCTGCTTTTTCTTCTGTTTTAACTGAAGACAAAAAGGATTGATTAACAAAAGTGGTAACCCCATTTGGCACCCCAAAGGCAATAGTAAGATGGTGCCTTTTCGTCTGTTCAGGATGCTGGATCTTGGAGGCCCCTTCTTCCCTGTCCAAACTGGTCTTTCTGTGAAAGCAGATTTTTCCGCTCTCCATCCTGCAGCCAGACCTGCCACTCTGCTTCCTGATAAGGTTTATACCCTATGTCAGGGGTTCCCAACCTTGTTGAATTTGTGGGCATTTTTGGAATTTTCAGAGCAGGTAGTGCACACCACAAGACAAAGATTACCGCAGTGGGGGGGGGATAGGACCAATCACAGAACGGCCACCATGGGGGCCAGGTCCAATGGCAAAACACTGGGAAGTTCCACAAAGTGTTCCAAGCCAACTGCTCGCTTTCTGAATGGGTCCCTCCCGCAGACACCAAAAGTGATATACCCTGGGCTCTTTTGAAGCATCTCCTATGCCAATGAAGTAAACAAAAGTCAGGGTGGGATCTTTGCTTTGGGCATGAAACAAGTACCAGGCACCATGGGACTACAATCACAGCACTGGGGATTACAGCATTATGTGCCGCAGAATGATCCACAGACCCTGAGAAGCTGCAGTTCATCAACACACATCTCAGGTTGCTTCCAGACACTGGCTTGGTTCCAGGCATCACGGTGAGATGACAGGTGACCAGCATGCAGGTTCAGCATGCTGAATATCTAAAAGCACATGCAGATGGAAAAATGCATGCAGACTAGCAGGTTCAGCATGAGGGGGTGGTTGAGGTGGATGGCTGACATTGAGCCCAAATAGCAATAGTAGTCAAAGGCACTTTGAAAGTTACTACCTTTTAAAATGACATTCTCTCTTTCAAAGGGCCATTTTCCAGCGGGTGATAGCTACATTCAGATATTTCTGGGTTATCTCTGCATGTACTGTACCCCACATCCCATTCCTTACATTTACACCCCAGCCTTCTGTTAAGGAGCTAGGGCAGTGGCTCCATGGGAGAGAATCTGCTTTGCCTGCAAAAGGTGCCAGGTTCAATCCCCAGCATCTCCTGTTAAAAGGACCAGGCAGTTGAGGATGTGAAAAAACTCTGCTTGAGACCCTGGAGACCTGCTGCAAATCTGAGAAGACAATACTGACCCTGATGGACCAAAAGTCTGATTCAGTAAAAGGCAGCTATGTGTGTTCATATGGTCCTGCCATTTTATATTCATAACAAAAACTCTGTTGGAGAGTGGTTTCCGGCCTCCTGATACTATTTGGTCAATTTCACATCCGAAGCTGCGGGGCTGCATTTTGACCCGTGGCTTAGCCCGATTTCCCCCGCAGTTTCATAATCCTCAAAAAACAGGATCAGGAAACTGCGGGGGAAATCGGGCGAAGCCGTGGGTCAAAATGCAGCCCCACGGCTTCGGGTGTGAACTTGACGAATTTTATCAGGGCAAACGGCGGCACAACCCCGAGGCAGCTGTAGTGGGAAATCACCCTAGGTCTGAGTTTCCAGATTTCTACATGGTGTGCACACTCTTTGCTCATCAAGATTTCAGTAAATGTCATTATCTATGAAACCCAGTTCTTTGGCTTCACCCCTCAGATGTGCATGATGCGTATGTACCTTGTGTTCCAAGACTATCTCTTTCACATGATGCTGGCAATAGAAGAGGTGATTCTGAAGAAACTGGAGAGCATGTGCTACACTAAGCTCACATCTTCTTTGATCTGTCAAAGCAGCAAGAAATTCCTTGCCTGTATGAGGAACCACTTTGACCAGCTGTTTGGCAAAATGGAATAAATGCCGCTACGGGTGGTGCTAACTATCCCAGAAAATGTTTTGCTCCCCGAAGACAAATGCCAGGATCAATATTGCTACACCGAAACTGAGTTTCAAGAGTTCCAGGAGGAGATCTGTCACCTGGAGCACCGCATCAAGGCTGAAATATCTGCCCAGCAGGCTCTGAAAACAAAGCTGGAAGAGCAAAAAGCCACCCAGGAGCAGCACAAAAGAATCCTTCAGTGGTCTGATGGCTTCAATGTCTACCAAGAACAGGGGACCAGCAACCTCAAAGAAAGCTTCGTTTTCTTGAAGGGGAATGCAGGAAGAAGAGGAAGAGGAAGAGGAAGAGGAAGAGGAAGAAGAGGAAGAAGAGGAAGAAGAAGAAGAAGAAGAAATTGCATTTATACCCCACCCTTCACTACCCAAAGGTGTCTCAGAGTGGCTTACAAACTCCTTCCCCTCCCCTCCCCACAACAGACACCCTGTGAGGTAGGTGGGGCTGAGAGAGCTGACTTTTTCAAGAACACTTGCGCCAGAACTATGGCTTGCCCAAGGTCACCCAGCAGGTGCAAGTGGAGGAGTGGGGAACCAAACCCAGTTCTCCCAGATTAGAGTCCGTGTACTTAACCACTACACCAAACTAGCTCTCTGCATAGGAAGCACTAGAACAGAAAGGGTCTGCTGTTAAGCTAATAAGCCTTTTGTTACCCCCAAATAATAAATTTGAATTGTGTTCTAATTACTGTGTTTTACTGGTTTTTATATTTTAATTCTGGATTGTACGAATTATGTTGTACACAGCCCTGAGCCCTGCTTTGTCAGGGGAGGGTGGTTAAAATCCAATAAAGAAATCAATGGTGATACTGTGAACTTCCTCCTGCCCCCTCAATAAATGGCTCTTGAATGTACACCAGTAGCACATGGCATGGCTGCCTAGGCAATCAGGACCCTCAACATTTCTTTCCCCTGGTCTCCATCTCCTTCTTGGCAGCCTCTACTGACATTCCTTCCAAAAGTTAGCTGGTCCCCTTATAACTTACTTATGGATACCATCAGGGCTCAGCCCAGGTCCCAACGGAAGCAGGCAGTGGCGTCACATTTGAAGGGTGCATTACCATCGAAAGTCATCTTTCTGCAACACTATTAATTCCAGAGTCTAAAGTTACCCAACTGCACCACTGCATATCCTCCAGTGGAAGGACTTTCCCCTGCAACAGAGAAGCCCAGTTCCAGAGAAAAAGGAAAGCTCCCGCTACCTGTTACCCATCCCCCCAGCTATTGGTTTCCTGTCTATGAGAATGAAGCCTCTCCTTCCTTTCTAGGATCTTGTAAATTCAAATACTCTCACCTGCATCACATTTCTGAGTGTCACAACATTGTTAGCAAGTGGGTTTTCATTAGTTTGCATTGCACTTTGTTAATTCACAGTTTGTTCACAGTTCCCACTCAGCTACAATCATCTGTTCTTTTCTTTTTTCAACCAAAGAGGTTACACTGAAGTCAAGGTTGCTGATGTCCCATTTTCGAAAAGCACAGCAGTGGCAAAGAACATCTTGGCTGTGTCATGGTGTAACATTTGTTTAACAGAAGAAGACAGTGATAACCAATGATAATCTGTTTTAAAGGGAACTAAGTGCTATCTAATTGACTAGCAATTTACATTTTTAAGATTGTTTAATGATAGTAAATGCAATATCTTACACAAGCAGTGAAAAAGGAAAAATATTTTGTGAAAATGTTTTTTTGTACTTTAGTGTGTGTGTGTGGGGAGAATGGCACGCAGGTGCAAATTCCTTGTTTATGCAAATATTAATATTCAGCTGTAGTCAGGGAGAGCACCCTGCTTTGAGATACAGTGATCAGCTCCCGTTCTTGACAGGCGATCCTGTGCTAAGCAAACAAAGATGTGACTTCTCATCATTGCTGTGTTGTGGCTGGATACGTTAGCACTTAACTCAGTATAACCGAAGCCTGTTAAAGGCATAGGAGCCCTATTTAGGCCAGGAGCTGGCAACCCTGGGCTAGGAGCTTGCTGAGGAAAGTGACTGACCACACAATATTCTCCAGGGAGAGGGTTTAAGATGGGGCTGAGGAAAACCAGCTGTTCAACCATGACACCATATAAATCTGCTCTTCATAAGTCTGCTCTTCATACTGGCTTTGGTTTTGCCAGGAGAGAGTGTCCCATCCAGGGCTGCTAGCCTCAGCCACCTTCTGTGCCTGGGCAAAAGACTTATACTTGTCTGGCCTAAGATTTGTTGTATTTGAAAGATTTTTATTAGAGTGGGTTTTTTCCTTTTTCTGTTGACAGGTTGTGCCTTACTGTGTGCTGCCTTGGGTCCTGTTTTGTGTGTGTGTGTGGGGGGGGGAGTGGGGTGAAGCATTTTGACCTGATCTAGATGGCCCAGGCTAGACTGATCTCATCAGATATCTGCTGCTAAGCAGGGCGGGCTCCGGTTAGTACTCGGATGGGAGGCCATCAAGGAAGTCCGGGGTCACGGTACAGAGAAAGTCAATGGCAAGCCACCTCTGAATGTCTCTGACCTTGAAAACCCCATGAGGGGGTCACCATAAGTCAGCTATGACTTGATGTCACTTTTCACCACCAGGAGTGTTTTAAAAACATGCCATGATGGTCGGATAAAAACTTCACATACTTTCTGCATTAAATGAGCCCCCCGACTGGGAGAAGGCAAGCCTCTTTCTTGTGTCCAGACTAGAACTGCCACCATTTATTTTTCCCTGGCCCTGCTCCTGTACCTTTCACAGAAACCAGGCCTACAGAAATTAAGCAGTTGAAACATTTATATCACTTGTACCCCAAAGTTTCACCCACTTGTTCAAATCTGGCTGCTCTTAAAATTCTGAGCACCAGAGTCAGGGGGGAAACAGCAAGCAAAAGGCAGCAATCCTGTACCCAGTTACATGATAATGCTACAGCCGTACATCAATTACCATTTTTTTTTTAAAGCCCTCTGGTGAGAGGTGTGTGGAAATGATGAAGGCTTGGAACAAGGGGCGGGGGGAACCACCCTGTGGATGCCGTATTGCTAGAGTGAACGCCTCTGCATTCTCAGTAGCCGTGAGAGTCATGCGGAATGCCGTCACTGTCTAGAAGCACCCAAAGTCCCACTGAACTCAGTGAGATTTACCTCCAAGCAAAATACATAGGATTATGCTACACAGCACTGGTTGGGGGAAGCATCTGCAATTACCTGGAGGTAAATGCAGTGCTTGCTCCTTGGATCAGCAGCTGAGGCATGAAGTGTAACATTCATGCATGCCTCAAATTACAAGGATCAGAGCTGGTTTGTATAGGAAATAGGGAAGTGTTTCTGGCTTGTGAACTGATTTACTCCCTTAAAAGTATTCCCATCCTTAAGCCTTGGGCCATTCATGGTTCACTGCAGCAAGTGCAGGTAACTGCCTGAGACTTGCCAATAACCAAGGTAGCCAGTCTTGATTTCTGTGGAGAGGGAACCAGTGACATTCTGGAAGGGTCAGGCTTATGTGGTAGCGGGTGTTTTAGACCTGCTCTTGAAGTAAAATTCAAGGTAGAAGGGAAGTTGAGAGAGCATCACAACATCTGGGGAAGTGCCTTGTTCAGTTACACATTTGAAAATGGTCAGACTCCATAAGATGAGTTAAAATGAGGATGAAATATAATTGCTAAATTGAGCACTGGTAGTGATGCTGAGACCATCCTCCCTCAGTGATGCCTTCAGTGGAAAAGAGAAGCTGTGCCCTACATAGTCAGCAGGAAATGGTGCTAATGGAGCTGCTGCAGAGACCTCAAAGGGGCCAGGCAGTCCTTTTATCCCCAGCAAAGCTAATTCTGAGGCAGAGTGACAGCTACAGAATGCAATAGTAAAGTGTAGATAGTTTGCCCATCTAACTCCAGCAATTGGCAGGGACTTATAGACCCACTAGAGCTTAAACATATGAGCCAAAGGAGAAGTGCCGATTCTCCTTCCATGTCAAACTAGGGATACTCGAACTCCTGCTGGTTTGATTCATGATCTGTTCACCAGTGGTGAAGGAGCAATTTTTTTATCAAACAATTCAGCTGATAGGTTGTCATTCATATTCTCCACTGGCGTAATGAGCATTGTTGAACATGCTTATTCTCAGCCTGATGAGAATTCTTATTTCCATCCTTCCCCACAAACCTGTTGTCACTGCATACCAATTGGCAGGTAATCATATAGCTAGAATATTTATTGGTCACATTTCTCCCTGATAGAACTCGAAGCAGCTTATATCAATAAAAATACAATAGGAGGGGGAAATGCAATGTAAATTTACAAGCAAACAGAAGTCACCAGCTTTGTCTTGGGCTGGTTCTAAATCCAGTGAGTTAGCATGTCTAGAACTACAAGCACACGTTAAGACCTGAAGACAAAGAGATGTTCCACGCTTGTCCTTCGGTTTGCTCTTAAGCTTGCCAGTTGGCCTGGGGGGAAATGTGCTGTCTGTTTAACCAAGGTTTAAAGGGATGTGGTGTTATTGACCTCTAAGCCATGGAAAACTTCTACAGGCCAGTTCCACACATGAAGTGTCCACCAAAGGGTGAAGGCCTTTCCCCTCTGGGCCTGCTTGGCAACCCGAAGGGCTTCTGCCTCTGGCCACACCCAAAATTTATGCCTGAGGCAGGAAGAGGAAACAGAAATACAGCCTAGATGTTATTGAGCTTATTTTGTACATGGCACATTTTTTGTAGCCTTATGGGAAGGAATAGTTCCATCCTTGTGTCGTTTAATTACTGGACCCAACCGAGCATAGCCCAGGGTGGAATCATTTGATCTACTGCTTAGATACAGAAACACCTGCAAGGCAAGGAAATAAAACTCTACTACCACTGCTAGTGCACAGCTGCAAAGATGTTCAGCACTTTTTGAGGGGAATGGTGGACAGGTGCACTAATTGGACTTTGGCTCATGGGTGATTGCAGCTCTTGAGCATAGTATGTTTGCCTGTCAGATGTGTTCAACGTGAAGTCTGTGGCATTCTTATGCCAAACCGAACTGGAATTTGTGTCCCAGTATCAGTTATTGTAGGAAATACTTCAAATCTATCCCAATTTCTTCTCTTGGAGCCTCATTTTCAGTTGTTGGCTAGGCAGAAGGGCTTCTCAGAATGAAGATACAGGAAGTGTTTACTTGTTGAATTTCAAGATGGGGCTGAAATGGGATTAATGTTCTCAGGGTGGGGTATAGTTGGAAGGCCCATAACTTAGCAGTTTTATTGTTGCTGAGTTCAGTGTGGTCAGTGGCTGGATGGAGAGCCTCATACATGGTGCCGTTGAGTTCCATGATGTGAGAGAAGGAGGATATAAACATAAATATTACTTTTGCTTTGTAACCATGTGTAGTGCCATGGGGGTAAAGATCATTCTGAATTTCTCCCCTTAATGATAACCCTCTTGCTATATGCTTTCAATATGCATGGTGTCGGTGCTGTCCAAGATGACCCTGTACTGGCTGTTGATGGCTATGTGAAGGTATCCCACACTCAGAAAAAAGGACAGCAAAGTAGTATTTTCTCCTTGGTATGGATTTTAAAAGGAAGGGAAGGCGGCATGGTATAGCCTGGTCTTGTCAGATCTTGGAAGCTAAGCAGGGTCAGTCCTGGTTAGTACTTGGATGGGAGACCTCCAAGGAAGATGGTAAAGGAAGGCGATGGCTAAGCACCTCTGCTTCTGGCTAGCCTTGAATGCCCCTTGCTGGGGTCACCATCGGCTGGCTGCAACTTGATGGCACTTTATGCGCGCACATACACACAGAAAGAGCTTTTAAAAATGCAGGAGAGCAGAAAGATATTTCACTTGTGCATCAGGAGATATTTGGATCTCAGCTATGACCTTCAAGGTGTGTGCATATCTACCTTCCCCAAATGCATGTGAAACTAAAAATTCAACTATCCTTACTGCAGTTTGCAACTAAAGACCCCTAAGGCTCTACAACTGGAATGGGTTGCATATTGGCAGGAGCAAGCCCCCCCCCCCGGATTGCTTCTGCACCCAAAGTAGTAGTCAGGAAAATGGAAGGACCATGTCACTGTGTATGCTTATTTCTATTCCAGCAGTGAATGAAATAAAGGTGGGAAAGAAAGAAACACAGAGCTCTTCAAGAATGCTGTTTATGCCAGTAGTGCTAGCTCTGATTACTGCCAGTAGTTCTAAGAAGGCTTTCATTCATTTTGAAATAAGTGTGTTTGGGACTGAATGTCTTTAGATACTGCCTGATCTTGTACACTGAAGTAGGAGTGCCCAGTTTCTTCAACCTGGGGGACGGATCCTCCCTGGCCAAGGTATTTGGGAGATGAGACCCCAAGCCACGATGTCCCTCTCCTGGGAAAAATCTAGTGCCGCAGCATAGAGAAGCTGAGCCACCCATGCCTTAGCATACATTATGGGATGGAATGCTTTTCATTCTTCCTTCTAGGACATCACAAAACCAATAAGTTTCTTAAATGTTCCTATTCAGTTGCTGAAGCCATGACACATTCTGCACAACTAGTCCTTAGGATCATACAGCATCTGAAGAAGGAAGGAAAACTTCAGCCCGGAAAGGTAAAAAAGATCACAGATTCCTTCTTTTTTAACTTAGCCCTGGATTTCAGTCTTTGTTCTCAGGGTTGTCAATAGTTCTTCTGCAGAAGAGTAGTTTCTCCCCCACTCCCACCCCTCCCATGTCCCAGATAAAACTCTAGCAGCTGAGCTCAACTTTTGTGGATTCTTGTAAACCGAGTAGACAATGGGAGTTACATATAAAATCTACCTTATATGACTCATATTTCTTTACTCCCCCCCCAATTGTTATTTGAATTGATTTCCTGGATCCTTTCTGAGCCTTATTTCTTGTAGAAGTGTTTGGGTTTGGTTTTTTTTTTGAGATAGTGTGTGTATTTCAAGATTTCCCCAATATATTTTGTCAAGCTTTAGTCCACATTTTTCTTACAATGTCCATTCCTTCCATTTTCCTTATACTGAATGTGCATTTTTTTTGTTCCCTTAACTGCTGAGGTTGCCACTAGGAGAGAAAGAAAAAAAATCCAGGTGGGTCTGCACCCATCTAATACTGGAACAGCATGCCTGGGCAATGAAGAAGGCATTACAATGGTGAACTGGGCAAGAGAAGACACACCGTCATGCTGGTTGATGCTACTTCTGGACCGCCGAATCAGGATTTTAAAAGACATGTTCTGTCTAAACATGATTTGAGATAGGGAAACCGTGTAATTTAACCCCTTCTTGAAGCTGGTTCTTAGTCAGAAACAGTGATTTAGAGCAATGACTGGTGCAGACATGGCAGCTGAGATGTCCATGACAATTGTGCAGAAGAAACATTTATTGAGCTCTGAAAGGAGCACAGATTTCTCAGTCCCTAACAAGTTGCAAAAGGGACTAATCAGAGAAGTGGAGGCAAGAATCTGTGGGGACACTGAGTTTCCTAGGATACGAAACATTAACACACGAAGCTGCCTTATTCTAGCCCTGTTCAGTGAATGCACATACAATCTGTACACAGTGTACACTTGATTTGTTTTTATATATGTGTTGAGTATTTGTCACATTACGTTCAATGCATGTACAGGTGAATGTGGGATTTTAACCCCATGCTTATCCACTTACTGGCCCCTGGTTTCATTGGTAAGGTAAACATGCATTCCCTCTACCTTACAAAGAGATGTATGCATGTACATCCATGACATACAGGAGTTCACTGTAACATATGAATAGGGCTTATGAGTCAGACCACTGATCAAGGTCAATTATTGGCTATTCAGAGGGATAGCAAGCTCTCCAAATTCCTAGGTAGAAGTTTTTCACGTCCTTTTAACTGGACTTACTAGAGATTGAACCTGATACCTTCTGCATGCCAAACAGCTGCTCTACCACTAAGCCACAACCCACTCCTCAGTAGCTCCTTGACCTTCCCTATTCATTGGCCAGTTTGAGATAGAATACTAGTGTAGGGGAAAGTGTTGGGGCAGGTCCATTAATACATATAGATTCAGAACTGACCATCTAGCTTTATTGTTTACAATAAGACTGACTGATTATTTCATGGCTGACTGTTAACCAGAGAGAGATTTACACAGGACCAGGATGGGGTTGTTAAAGTCTTAAATGCCTAGCGCTCATGAAGAAGCAGGGCAGAGAGATGGACAGAGGGCTTGTCAGGTTTCTCTTGGAGATAATACTTTAAAGGAAATACCTTTAAAAACTTTGAAACCATTGCACCTCTCAGAAAGCTAATCTACTGGACCCTTCTTTGCCTGCTTTCTTTATTCCAGCCGCTGTGAGGAAAACTTAGATCTGCTCGCTACAGCAAGAGAAGGCAAAGGAAGAAAGAGAAGGAAAGTAGGTTAGAGCAGAATCCAAGCTGATGTGGTCATAGTAGAATAATAATGATGCACTTTCATGCATTGCTGTTACCCTGGACGTGAGCAAGGATAACCCTTCTACAAACATCACTATCGATGAGTAGAGAAATAAGGAAAAGCCTGGTTTAATATGATGCAGGGGAATATGACGCCAGCCCTTCTTTGTACCTAATGCAGGTAGCTGCATCTCTATGATTACCAAAATACACTGTCTCTGGCTTGGGAACTGGATCTCACAACTTTGCTCACACTTCCTGGTTTAGAAGTTCTGGTATATTGCATTCCGATTCCTATTGCATTGCTCATTGGATGTCATATACGGTATGACTACATTTCCCCCCTCTCTTTCCGTACACTGTAATCTGCTTTGAGTCTCAGTGAGAAACATAGACTATGAATAATTTAAATACAATATACACAGTAAATATATATTTCCAAGTGGGGGACCCACAAGAACTTGTGCCAGGGGGTGGAATTTCATTTCCCCGTCCTCCACTATTTCTTCTTGTCTTCCACATGAACACACATGAAGCTGCCCTGATTCCCTGGCAGTGCCCATGGGAGTGTGCCTTTCCTAACTATCCATCAGCCAACCTATCTTTATCTACACCCTGTCTTCTAATTTCCCTCCTTCCATTCCCTTGGTAGCTTCTCCCCAGGAAAATTCTGGTGAAGTTGCTCAGTGATGGCTGAGCTGAGGCCAGTTGTATGGTGGAGAACCTGCAAGGATTTGCAGGGGTACCTCACTTTCCTCTGTATCTCCTTCCCAACGCTATTTTCTTTTTCCCTCCTCCTGGCAGCTCCCATATCCTCACCTTTCCCTGATTCCTTTGCTCTTTCCCATCTACATATTCACCAGCCTACCTTTTATTTACTTTATCTATACTCTGCCTTTCTCCAGAATGAAGACCCAAACCAGGTAACATCATTCTCCTCTCCTCCATTTTATCATTCCAACAACCTGGTGAAGTAGGTTAGGCTGACACTGTGTGACTGGCCCAAGGTAACCCAGTGAGTTTCCACAGCAGAGTGGAGAGTCAAACAGGGGTCTCTCAGATCCTGAAACTTTTCTAAGCACACTGGCTTTTGTGTGTGTGAGTGTAACCGCTATTAGGCGAGTCATGCAAATCACCTAGAGGCTGCTGCTGAATCCTCCCTCAAAGGCCAAAACAGCTCCAGAAGAGGCCTTGCTCCTGTTCCCCTGCCATTTGCTGACAGAAACCAAGGCTTGAATGCTGGCTATAATATTGTGGTTGCTTAGCAATTGCTACTGGAATCATTCATTTCATAAAGCTACAGGCACTCCTATAATTTTTTTTTTTTTAAATCCCTCCAATGTATTTTTTTTAGATTTCAGATTTTTCTGCAAATCTGGGGCTTTTTCAGGTTTGTAGTCTCCAGATTTAAGTAACCTCAGATGGGACCAGGCTGAAAATTAGACATACTGATGAGATCACAATACTAGGGCTGTCTCCCAATTAAAGAAATTGTAGTCAATAAATCTTTAAAGTTCTAACCAGTCCATTGATTGAAGAATTTTATTAGCACCTAAAAAAATAACAATTCTACGAAAAATAGAGCACACTGCAATGCATGCCTGTGTCAAACCAACCAGCACCATCTTAGAAGACAAAGATAGTGGAATGCCCCTTCTAACGTCTGTCTGTTCCCTTACAGGTTTTGTAAAGAGCTATCAAAATACTTAGAAGGGTTTTTTGTTTTTTTAAATCACCTACCCAATTAATCAGGGCCATGTTCCAATCAAAACATAATGTCAATTAACTGACCTAGAAAATATTCTAAAGTTAATATTTAAAAATTGATTTCCAGCTTTTCAGACCCTATAACCAACCCATTATTCAATAAATGCACACAAGGATATTTTAATTCAATTACCCAAACACTGGAGTGTAAAATTCATTTAAGGCAAAAGGCTATCTTAAATGGATGCCAATGCCCTGCTCAGTAGAAAAGCATCTGACCGAAACCCAAGGTTCTCGCAAGGTAAGATATCCCCAAACTTCTAGGGAAAGACCATATTCTTTTCCTTTCTGTATTAAATGCTGCTCTAGGCCATGCTGTCCTACTATTCAGAATCTCCCCGTAGCTTTGATAGGACTGGACCACTAACAAAGATTCCAGTTGTGTGGCAATATGTCACCTAAAGGATGCCCTATTGTTCCTGGGTGGGAGCTGAACCAAGTTTTGCTTTTAATCTGAAGGGAGAAAGAGAGATTTGAGCAAGAACAAAAACAACTGTTTGCTGGCACGAAGCAGGCTTGAAGAATGAGCTACTGCCGCTTTTGGACTATATGCCTTCTTATTCCCTCTCTGCTCAGCCGGTATATGTGTAAATAAACCAATATTACAAAGCACCACAGTCTCCCATCTTCACTTCTCATAAGGAAACTGTAAAGCTGGCCAGGGAGTCTGTATCACTCAGGGAAGTGCAGTGAATGAAACAATAATATCTTGTTTCTTTTCATCACAAATGTGTCTGAAATTACAGCAAAAGCAATAGTCTGGTATCCTCTCTTTCCCCTTTTGTTCTAACCAGCAAAAGAAAACCAGTTTCTGCCTCTGAGATGAAATAATCGAATAAGGTAACACACGTTCTGGGGGAGGGAGAGGAGGATTGGCATGAATGGCATTAGGAACCCCCCTGCCTTGCTTTTTCATTCCTGTCAGCTATACTGGCAGAGCCCAGTACAGATTATGTGGCATTCCTAACAGGCATGCTCAAAAATAAATGAAGAGTTGGCACCTGCATTATAAAGCCCACAGCTGTGTTCTTTCTTTAGGAGGACAGTCCATGTCATTTCCATAACTCTTCCTAAGCTCTTCATGTACTGTATGTCACACAATTCTTGCTAGCTGGTAGTGTATCACAGAGTGATCTGATAAAACTTCAGGCTTTGGGCCTACTAATGCCAACTCTTACCTTCTTTGGTCAAGCCACTCAGGGATGCTGGAGAACACAACTGAGCTGGCCTGTAGTGTTGTCACATGAGGTTTCTACCACGTCACGTCTCATATGAAAAGTCACACGTGAAAAATATGACCATATCAAACATGGATGTCAGCGAGAAGACCGGATCAAGATTGTTCAAGATTCACTTCTTTGCCTAGTCTTGAAGTATGCTCCTATCTAATCAATGTAAGAGATGCCATTTTTTCCCCTAGCAGCATTCCTAGCAATTCAACAGATGCAGCTTTTGCTTCACAGAAATTGGCAACTTCAGTCCAAGAGTGGACTCGCCCTTTAACTTACTGGGAATATTCCTGGTGGGCTGCTGCCAGGGTGGGCCACTGGTAAGCAGATCCAAGTGTCCCCTGCAGTGCTGGAAGCACCACAGCTCAGACGTCAGCCCTGGCAACGATGGC
Organism: Gekko gecko; assembly: GCA_029375565.1. Classification (NCBI taxonomy): domain Eukaryota; kingdom Metazoa; phylum Chordata; class Lepidosauria; order Squamata; family Gekkonidae; genus Gekko; species Gekko gecko. The sequence goes on along the minus strand of JAPDNY010000005.1, from coordinate 42,041,114 downwards.
AACAGGTGCAGGCTTGCCTAATGGCATCATTTTTGTGGCCCAAGCCCAAGCTGAGCAGACCCTACGGCTCAGTTTGCTGTCCCACTCCACTCCTGCTCCAATCACTATATCACATGACTAGCCAAGAGCCCACCAGCATCACCCGCTGAGTCTCCTTTTACAGTCCTCTACACTCCTCTGACTGCCTTGCCTGTCATGACGCCATTGATCAATCTGCTCTGATGCTGTAGAAGGCCAGTCTTGTTTTTGTAGGTGACTCAACCGCATACCTCTTGGTGCGCAGGGCCCTCTGTGCCGTCAGAGGTCTTAATGCATGACCTTGGGTTCAGGTGATCTGACAGCATAAGACAGTCTCACCACACCTGGGACAGGCATCTGATTGTTTAGGGGAAATGTGAAATGCCTCAACTCTGCTTTCTGAGGCTCATGGACAATTTGAGCTAAACGATCCACCACAGTATATATTGATGCCATACATTTTTGAATGACACCCTAGGGGTGCAAATTGACTGAGTATTCTCAAAATCTTTTTGCTGGAAATATTTGCTTATTTATGCATGTAAGTTATGTGATTGTATGCAGAGGAGGGGATAAGGCCGTTGTCTCTCTTTTCATCATTCACAGAGCATGTAGTTTTCCAGTTATTTGCTTAATAACAAGCAAATAATAATGACACAACGTGCAACACTAGCGCACTGAGCATTTGGTGATGAAATGGAATAGATATTTAAACGTATCCATTACAAACATTCCCAAATAGAAGACATATATATGTAAATGCTAATAAACGAGACCAGCCATTAGCAACCTAGGAACAGCCCTTGTAATTTTAAAATGTTTGTGCACCCCAAGCCCCTCCCCCTCCTCACTGGCAGCCACCACACGGCAGACAGACCCCTTTCAAAGTAACCCAGCAGTCTGCATGTGCCCCATGGAAGCCTCTGTTCTCTCATGTCCTCAAAACAATATTGCAAGAACCATATCAGCTACACTACAAAAGCAACTTTTAAATGTTTACCTCTCTCATGGATCACTGCCTTGACGTGGCAAGGGGGCTTGCATGGTTCGATGAGGCTGCGGGCTATGCTGTGGAGGGGTACCCAGGACGGACAGGCCACAGCAGAGAATTCAGGCAAAACATGATCCCCTGGAGAAGGAAATGGCAACCCTCTCCAGTATCTTTGCCAAGAAAACCCCATGGACAGTAACAAAAGGCTAAAAGATGACAGACTTCACATTCCTGGGATCCAAGATCACTGCAGACAGTGACTGCAGCCATGAAATTAAAAGATGCCTGCTTCTTGGGAGGAAAGCTATGACAAACCTAGACAGCATAATAAAAGTAGAGACATTACCCTGCCAACAAAACTCCGCATAGTCAAAGTGATGGTATTCCCAGTAGTAATGTATGGCTGCAAGAGCTGGACCATAAGGAAGGATGAGTGCCGAAGAATAGATTCTTTTGAATTATGGTGCTGGAGAAGACTCTTGAGAGTCCCTTGGACTGCAAGGAGATCAAATCTGTCAGTCCTAAAGGAAATCAACCCTGACTGTTCCCTGAAAGGCCAGATACTGAAGCTGAAGCTCAAATACTTTGGCCACCAAATGAGAAGGGAGCACTCACTGGAGAAGACTCTGATGCTGGGAAAGATTGAAGGCAAAAGAAGGGGACAGCAAAGGATGAGATGGTTAGACAGTGTTATCGATGCAACAAACATGAAATTAAGTAAACTCCAGAGTTCGACATGGATGTGGTCCATGTGGTCGTGAAGAGTCAGACTTGACTGTGCGGTTTACAAGATCAGGTCTCCGAGGATAGCTGATTCTATAGGGCCTACAACTCAACATGCTCTTCTAAATTGTAATCAATCTCATCTCTTGATTGGAAAAGACTTTGCACCAGAGACAGCAATAAACTTGCTTGCTAAATAAATTCAAGACACAGGTCAGCTGAATGGGGTTGGTGGGAAGGGGCCTGGGAGGAGAAAATTAAGAGCTGCTCACAGAAATGGGAAAAGACCAGGATCACACAAACTCTGAACTTCTGGTATTCAGCCGAAACCCAAGGTTGGCTAGTATTGTCTGTAGATGAGGACAGACCTCTATCTTTCTCTATGATGAAATTCCTTGCAGTGGAAAATAGAATTTTCATATTATGACGGCTGTATTAGCACAGTACCTTCTAGTGCCACTCAGTTAACTAGTTTCCAGGGCTGAGCTATTATATCCTGAGAACCAATCAGTGCATTTTCTGGCTAGATCTCTGGGATGAGCCGGAAGCTAGGTGATGGTGAGCAGATGCTGATCTATGATTCCCCACTCTTTGGTCCTTTCTGCACTTGAATCTCATCCCTGGTTTATCAGAGTTCAACTTGCATTCATCCCTGGTCATAACAGCATCCTTTTATCCCGGGACAAGTGTGGGGCAAAACTGCGGTGGCCTCAATGTAATATGGAAACAAAAAATACCCTGAGATAATTACAGGGGTGAATTCGAGTGCAGTATAGAATGTAAGTTTAGGGACAGGGTTGAACCAGGAGTTAAGGTCAAGTGCAGAATCACCCTTTGGAAGAGAGAGAACCAGATTTTATCCCCTTTATCTGAGACAGAGAGTCCTTGTTCCATTCCTAGAAAACTGAGAGGGTTCTGGATTTCACGTTAACAGCAGGGGCACGAACAGGGGTCACCCTCCACATTCCGAATGGACATGTTGACTGCCAGGGGTGCAAAACCCCTAGTTTTAGAAATGCTGAACTGCAATCAGTGCTGAGAGAGGGCTGGGAGTTTAAATGTAATTGATGCAAAATAAGGACATCTGTTCCTGGCACTATTTTGCAAATGAAAAAATAAATGAGATGTTTGTTACAAAAATATTATTCAGGCTTTGCAACTGTTTTTTTTTTAATGAAGCCATCTTGTCTGTCAATGGCAGATATCTTTATACTTTCTGTACCACTTCACTGTCTCCCCCCCCATTAAATGCCAGTTATGACTATGGATGGTGACAGCAGCTCCATGAGAGGGACTATTTTTATTAGCTCTGTTTTGTTATTCTTCAGCCTGTAAAAGCATCGTGTGTCTTATTTATCATGAGTCCAACTGCATGGACCTCACAGGAATTTATAAGACATGCTAAAAATAAATGACCTCTAATATCATTTCAGAGCATCTACTATCACAGCTTTGAAATCCATTCAACATGTTTAGTCTTAGGAAGGAGATGGTGGATTCTTCAGATTCTCCAGTTTTAGTACATTATGAAGAGTTTTGTTCTGAATCATGGCTTTGTTCTAACTTGTATTGAGTCCAGGACTGGCATGGGAGGATCTCAGTAGCATCTTTATTGCCCATTTCTTACCTTGGTCACAAAAGTGGTAGCCACTGGGCAGAATGAAATTAAAGGAACAGCTTTTAGTGTGAAATGAAGCTTCCTATATCTCAATGCAGGATCAGCCTAGAGCATCCCTGACAAGCATTTGTCCAGCGACTGCTTAAAGACTGCCATTGGGTGGGAGCTCACCGCCTTCCTAGACAGCTGATTCCCCTGTTGCACAACTCTTACTGTTAAAAAGTTTTCCCTAAAATCCAGCTGGTACCTTCCCACCCTGAATTTAAACTCATTATTGTGAGTCCTATCTTCTGCTGCCAACAGGAACAGCTCCCTGCCCTCCTCTAAGTGATAGCTCTGGTATATATATATATATATATATATATATGTAAAGTGTGAAGACAAGAAATTGGCTAGGTAACCTCAGAAATATCTTGACACATGATGCACATTCCTGGAGTAGCCTGGCCCTTCAACTTTTGGGAAAAAATCCCGGGTGGTTCTATCGCTCTGGAAGGCCATGAGCTACCAAGACCAAGTTGAACCAAGTGGCCCCTGTCATGCCAACAGTGCCATAGAGGATGCTCTCAGCAGACCCAAGTCATAGCAACAACGATGTCTGTCAGCCTTAGTTGGCCATTATCATGGCTGCTGTGGTCCAGGTCTACGACAAGTGGCCCCCTGTGGTGTTTACAGCACTGAAGGGCTGCTTAGCTGAACTTTCTCCAGGGCTGGTTTAACATCCCTGCCATTCAAGCACACCGCTCCTCTATCAAATAGCAGGGAGTGAAGGAAGGATAAGGGGGCATGGTGGAAAGGCAAGGAAGAGAGAGGCCACGGCAATGGTAGGGCATCAGCATGGTCTTCTGGTAAATATCCAAACTGATTCTCACAGAATAAAAAGGTGGGGTTTGGGTCCCTGTTCAGAAACACAGGGCACTGTCTCATCTTTCTTCTGTTTTTTTGAAACTGCTTGTGGGGAAAAAACCCCTCCACTATGGATCATGCAGAACCTTGCTGTGAAACTCGTAGTCATGCAAACAATTTAAACTGGGATTGTACAATTTATGACAATTATGTAGACCCCCCAGAAACTTAAAATCTGGCCACTCTGACTTTGTGTGCTGGAGCTGGCAATCAGGAAGCATGAAGGACATCTTTTCAGGGCTGGTTTACAAAAGCGGTTGATAAAATGGTTCCTGGACTGTGCAGCTTCCAAATGCAGTGGGGGAGGGGGCATGCATTCAGAAAATGAACATGCTGAGCCTAGTCTTTTCCTGAACACCTGCCATTTCTATGTGCAAGATTTTTATTCTCTTCAAATATACATCCTCCACTCACAAGCTGGAGTGGCCCGTTCGCTGTATGCTGATTTGCTCTTTGTGGAGATCATGCCTCGGACAGGAGGCCACCTTCTCTACATCCCTCTCCTGTTTCTCTGCTTCCAGTTCTCCAGTTGATTGACATTCTGCTCTGTCCCCAGTGTCATTTGGCCAGATGTGCTCCCATTAGAGAATGCTTGTATTTATAATCCTTGCAGGATGGTATGGGGTGCATGACAGGAAGACAACGCATGTTTTCAAGGCTGCGCACCCTGTATGGCTCTTCCTGTGCCTCAACAGCAGCCACATCTGGGGCAAAAAATGGCAGATGGCTTTCCAAGGCAGACATTATGCAACATGTTGTTGCCAGTCCTGCCCTTTTAGACAGTCTCACAGGAGTCTAACAAATCCCGTGCCAGAGAACACTGAAGAAACGGCATCTCGGTTGAAAATGAGCAGGCAGGCAGAACTAAATGCGACCCTACTGTGACTCTATGACTCAGCTGAAATCTACACGGCACCTTAGAATCTGAAAAGACTGATGCAAAGGCACCGTTCTAGCACAGTATGACCCACTGCGTCGATCCTGTAGTTATTGGATAATTGCAAATGATATTACCATTCTTGGGAAACTATGCCAGATGACGCAGCAGTGTGCTTTGCTGTAGTTTTATTGAACCACTGTACTCCCATTGGTTTAGAGCATAGACCCACAGGGTGATTCAGCCAATTAAATGAGCTGCTATCCCACAAAAGCATAATTAAACACATCCCTCTTTTTATTATGCCGTTTCCTATCAAGCAGTTGGGATTGCTCTGCTGCATTGCTTGGAGTAGGGCACGATTGCCTTCCATATGGTAGGTCAGGTGAGTTTCGATTGGCTGGTGTTCAAGGAAACAAGCCTGGTGTCTGAATCATACAATTCTGAATCATTTCTACATTTCTGATAATTGCATTTAGCTAAGATTGGTAGCCAGTCTGTTCCTCCTACAACTGTTGGGTGGCTGAAGTGTTGTTCCTTGGCACTTTTATTTTCATTTATACCCTGCTTTGGTTTGTTGATGGTGGGATATTTAAGGGGTCTGGAAGGCAAATCACCATAGCCCGAGAAGATCTTATTGCTTTAGGATTCCTAAGCAAAATATTAAAATGACTACTGTTTCATTCTCATGGCTTCTTGTGGCTGCTAGTGTCTCTTTGGCTATTGCTTGACCCTTTCTTAAAACAGAAAGCTTTCTGTCCCTTCTCATCCCGGAATTGCAGAAACACAAGTACCAAGGTGGCACTATGTTCTAGCCACCTGGGCAGCAGGCAATAGGCCATTCCCACCAACGGGTATGCTAAACAACCACTTACAATTACTGAGTGGCTATAGCAGACCTATGAGGCCATGAAAGAAGGGGTGGCACCATCACTGCCCCCACCAGATTGCCTGGAAATATTTATAAGTAACCTGACCAGGCTAGCCCGATCTCATCAGATCTCAAAAGCTAAGCAGGGCCAGCCCTGGCTAGTTTCTGGATGGGAGACCTCCAAGGAATACCAGGGTCATGATGCAGAGGCAGACAATGACAAGCCACCTCTGAACATCCCTTGCCTTGAAAACCCTATGGGGTAACCATAAGTCAGCTGTGACTTGACGACACTCCCCCCCACACCAACATCAGGAGTCAACAGTTTCCACTTTGCTGCTGAAGGTGGCAATTCAGCCTGGTGGCAGTTTCCCCACATTTCCCAGTTTCTTGTGGTGGACACATTTCCCACATTTTTTAAATTGGTAATTGACGTATCATTCATACAGCATTATATTAATATGTCAATTGTGGATTAAAAACCCTGAAAAGCCCCTCATGGGGGAGAATGGCTGCTGTAGGGAGCCTGGGAAAAAGATAACGGGATGGATCTGGGCAGGACCATCATGGCTGGACTGCAAGCAGGACAGGGATGAGGAAAATATTTGGACTTTCCCATCTGCATGGCAGTCGCACCAGCTTTGCTGTGATCTTTCAAAAAGATATTGGCAATGCAGGTTTCATAAAGAATGCAGAAAATCTGGAGAAGACCAGGGAAGTAAGTAAAAGCACACCAATGCTGTGGCCAAGCTGGGGGGGGGCAGGGGGAAGCTTCTCAAGAGCATCCACGCAGAAGTAAATATCCCAGGCATAAGTCCCCTACAGAGATCCCTACTGCAGTCTACTCCATGGGGATCACTCCTAGGAAAGTGTGCTTAGGAAGATACTGTTTCTTGAATCCCCTTCTGAAAGGTGACTTTTTTGTTCAACTCCAATGGTGTAAAGTCACCCCCTCCCCCAACTTGTGGAATATCTTTGAGAAAGAACCTCTTGGAAACACAGAACAACTTTTAATAACTGTCATTCAGCTTTGGCATGCGTCACGTTTTGAAAGGGCTGCTTTTCAGTACCTTTCAGAAGCTAGATGGGTGAGCAGCAGAGACAGAGCCTTTTCAGTTGGGGCTCCAAGACTTTGGAACAAACTCCCTGAAGCAGCGCTCCTGACACCTGATCTGCGGCCCTTCAGGCATCGGATGAAAATGGTTTTATGTTTTTGAGGTTTTGTATAATTGGCTGTCCTCCCACCAACAAGAAAGTATTTTTATTTTTCCTTCTGCAGATTCATGAATGGTTTTAAGCAGTGCCGCTGTTCTTAGACTTTAATATTTCATCTGCTCAGTACTGTTCTTCATTACTTTCGCTCTGCTCTGTTTCTATCTGGCTGGTGTTTGTTATGTTTCGTGTGTTTTAGCTGAATATCGTAAGCTGCCTTGAGAATATTTTATAGAGAGAATATGATAGAAGCATTTTCAAATAAGTAAATAAATAGAACTGTCAAAGCAGCTTACAGGGGGAAAAACCAAGTTAAAAATACATTAGGCAATAACATACATTCCATGGTGGTAGACTTGGGTGTGCTACCATCTGTACTCTTGTCTGGAAGCTGCAGCCATAGCATCGTGCTTTCTTTCCCATTAGCTCCTGCTGGGCTTTGTTTTTGTAAATTAAATGAGCTTAGCAATATCCCTGGAGATGGCAAACTTCTCCTTATCTCTCCAGTACCTCTGCCACAGGCAGGCTGTACTTCTGAGTCATGACTCTGAAGGACAGTGTTAGGAAGCCAGAGAGGATTTGGGTCTTCACGGTCCATTTAGTCTTTGACCTCTCAGGTACACCAGCCAAACAAGAAGAACATTTTGTGCCAATTGGGATAGCAAATTAAAAGAGTCCAGACCCCTGCTTAGGTGTTAATGGAAAGGCACTTTTTCATAGAAGGTTATTTTTGCACTGGGAAGGGGTGATAGAGTCAGCCAGTTCAACGAAACTGATAGGTAGTGGATTCAGGTCAGAAAAAAAAAAATCACTGCTTCACATCATACTTATATAGCCCATTAGAAGCATCGCCACTAGCTAGAGTGCTGATATTTGGCTTAGATCAACCATAATAGCTAAGAGTGGTGGGACAAGCTTGTTGAGTAAAGTAGGCCTAGGAGACAAACCACTGGAGATCATGACCACTGTTCTGATCTTCCTAGGATCAACTGGATGGCTAACATTGGGGTAAGACTGGGTGGGCCTTTGGAAGGATTTCATCTAGCCAGAGATGTAAACTTTCCAGAAATGTTGAAGCTATGGGGGAAAAAATACCCCTTCTTTTTCTGGAAAAAAAATGGAAATGTTGGGGGAAATGGAAAAATATGCAGTACTTACTTTCCTATCAAACCTAAACTTCTTTTAATGGTCAAACAACATAAAATGCATCATTTACGACTAGTCAGCATGTAAAACTATACTATCTGGCATATTTATGGGATCTGAAAGTATAAATATCTCCATTTCATATAAGAAAAAATGCAAATATACCGTGTGCTTGAGACAGACTTGGTAGCTGCAAGCCCCTTCAAATATTTGGGAGTGACCTTTAGCGAGACTTTAAATTGGAATCCACACCTGGATATTATTAAATCCTCCATCACAAAAACAATAGGAGCAATTCTGAGGTTCTATCACACTAATGGTGGATTTCTCATAGACCCAGCAGTAAAAATATTTATACACAAGGCAACTTCCCATCTTCTTTATAGTGTTGAGTTATGGGGCTGGAAAGAATACATAATCTCCAGTCTAGATCAATCCAAAATTTATTTATTAGACGACTGCTTTGCCCAAGGGGACTCCAGCAGCCCTTATGAGGGCGGAACTTGGTCTGCCATCAGTTAAGGTCTGAGTCCATCTCATCTTACTTAGATTTTGGAGCAAAAGTAATACCATTATCATCCACTCACCCAGTAATCAGTGTTTTCAGTCAATGTCAAGAAATGACTCAATCTGGTCAATATGCTACAACAATATACTTGCCTGCTAGTCTATCCCAGATGACTTGTTGGGAGCTTTGAATAATGGTTCCAACTTATGAAATTGGGTGTACAAATGTGATGCCTTATTGGATAGTTTTACCATCTCTCAATCTAAGTTCTCACCCTGGTTTAAGCTAATTAAGAGAGATCACCTCAGATCATCTTATTTGGTAAATATTCCATCCCCATATCTTAGAAAGGCAGTCACCTCCCTACGTTTCCAGACAATGCCGATGGTGTTGCTCATGGGAAGATATTCTCAAACACCAACGGCTTTACGTGTCTGTATATGTGGTGCTTCAGTTCCAGAGGACATATTTCATTATCTGCAATTCTGTCCTATGTATACAGAAGTCAGAATTAAATTTCTTGACAATCTGTTAAAAGGACAAAGCTTCACCTCTAACTTGAATAAATTGATCTTTTTATTATCTGATACCGATCCATCTGTTACTTATAGAGTCTCACTTTTTGCCTTGGCTGCAAGGAAAATTAGGGCCAAGACTGCTGCTTTAGTAGATGAATCTGATGATTAACCAGATCTATCTTCGGGGTTTATAATTTTACTGTATATCGATATTTGTAATCAACTGCATTTTACTTTTAATAATTTAAAAAATCATTCTTGTAATTATGACTGACTTTTTACTGCTATATTCCCAATTCCCTTTTGTAATGGCCTTTGGCTACATGCAATAAATATGTCTGTCTCTGTTGGTAGCTGCAACACCCAATGCTACCATAGCAATGTATCTTTACTTTTTGCCATCTGAGAGGTAGGGAAAAAAATAAAAGCTCAAGGTAGACAACAATTCTGTAAGAAACAAAATAAAATACATTATTTTGACAGAAACGAATCATAGAGTCGCAATAGGTAGGACTTCCAGCATGTTTGGATATGAAGCTGAAGTCCATAACATTGGAAGCACTGGACTCTTCAATAATGTATTATCATTGAACACATTATAGCATTAATGATTGCCAAAATTACTTACATTTAAACAAAAAATCTTGAAAATTTTGTGTATTTCTACTGTATAAGAGGTTTTGTCACTGCTCCTCAAAAATTACAATTTTTTCTATTGGAAAACTTGAGAAAATCCTCAGACTTTTTCATGCTGTGCATTTGGAATGTGTAAAATGCTCTGTAAGCTACGGTTTTTCTCACGCAAAAAAAGAAAATATTTTGTAGGGTTGTTCCAGTGGTCCCCCCAATATCCCTATTCTCCATTGGAAAAAACTGAAAAAGTTCTCAGGTTTTTTCATGCCATAGATTTTGAGTGAGAAAACTCTTGCCGGAGAAAACATTTTACCTATTGAAAATTGGCGGAGGGGAGTCCTTGGGAAAACGCAGGGGGAAAAAATGCCTCCCGAATTTTTCTGGTCCCTTCCATCTTTTGACCTAGTAAGGCAGTTCATGAGTATAAATAATGCTACCCCAGACATGCATGCCACCCAGTCAGTTTGAATAACTGCAGTCTTACGGCTGCAGTCAGCTCTGATTCTCTGACTGACCCCATGGCAGTCCTCTGGATTTTGAAGCAGTGAAACATGATCTCTTTCCACTCCACATGCATGGAAACGCTGCATCAGCATGAAGAGCCACTTGGGCACATCGTACTGCATATTCTCCAGGAGTCATTTGTGCTCTAGTGGTTTTTGTCCAAAACTTAAACAGGTTGGTACATGGGCAGCTCCTATACTGATGCATCCATCCACAATTAAAGTGGCAAGGCCAAACAATTTCTTGAAATAACCCAACTCTCTGTATATAGACAAGGCAGATGCTTGTCGGGCCGGGGAATTAGGATACAGTGAGCTTGAGTTAATGAGGACTCCAATGTGTGTTTAAGGTTTTAGGGGTGAAGTCGATATGCAGAACTCCCTTTGAATGTTCTGCTCATTCACCCTGATCCTATACATGTTTATTCGGCGGTAAGCCCTAATGATTTGCTGCAGCTTATTTACCAAGTCAATAAAAGACAAAGGACATGAGACATGGAGAATTGCATGAACTAGGTAGGTCTCCAACATTTTTTGTTGTTTAAAAGCAAGTGTGGGGCCCCCTTGTTTTAGACTGGGCCAGTGGTACATAAGGGGGTGGGTGGGAGTCTTATGCCTCCTCTCTGTGCCATTTTCCTGACAAGAAATGATTTTCCCACAGCCAGGTCCTTATGAGGAGCTGCAGTGGCTCAAGTGGTTAAGACGCTGAACTTCAGGCCGTGGAAGGTCAGTAGTTCAGCAATTTGAGACCCGAGAGTGCCGCATGACGGAGTGAGCTCCCGTCTCTAGTTCCAGCTCCTGCCAACCTAGCAGTTCGAAAGCAAGAAATTGCAAGTAGATAAATAGGTACCGCTTTGGTGGGAAGGTAACAGCGTTCTGTGCGCCTCGGTGTTTAGTCATGCCGGCCACATGACCACGGAAACATCCTCGGACAGCGCTGGCTCTTCGGCTTTGAAACGGAGATGAGTACCGCAACCCTAGAGTCGGATTCGACTGGCTTTCGAGCAAGGGAATCTTTACCTTTTTACAGGTCCTTATGAGTGCAAAGGGGTTACTGCTGTAGGGACTGTCTTCCCATAAACCACAATGAGAATCGATCAGGGTGTTACAAAAGAGGCACCAAAGGTTGTCAAACAGTAGCAACTTCAGTTCCACCCTGGTTGGTTGGTATGTTGGTCTGGATGAGAACTAACGCCCTGCAGAAAGATATTTGGCAGTCCATTCTTAATTGAGGGCTTTATTGAGGGCATATGCACTGGGAAGCATTTCCGAAGCAAGGAACTCAGATCGTTGTTTAAAAGTTGCATATATTTTGGCACTGGTTACTATTCGTTATGCAGTTTGTTGTCTTTAATTATGAACAGGGATGGGGGACTCATTCAGCACCAAGGGCCATATTGGAAATTTATGAGCTGAAGAGCTGAAGCTGATCTGCATACTTTATTAACATGTTTGGGAATTGTGATAAGTGAGTTAGTTTCATAGCTGAATCTTCCACTCAACTGAATCACCAGCCGCTCATATTCTGCAGCCCTTAAAATGTGTCTTTCGTCCTCCACACCTTCATGATATTAATTTAAAAGAGTTCTTTCTATTTGCCTTCCAATTTCCAAGTCTTTCAGAAAACCTGTTGTCATATTTGCAAGCATCTCCTCATGTCCATGAGGGCTAGCACCTTATTTAAAAAAGACCACCCAAGGCTAAGACTATGAAGCTTTGGTATGGTAACTACTCTACATGCAGAAGGTCCCAAGTTCAGTCCCTGTTAAAAGCATAATAGGTGTTGGGAAAAGGCTTTTTCTTCTGAAGACCCTGGAGAATAATTGTAAGAGTAACCATACTTCCTTAAGAACCAGTTCCCCCCTCCCACTTCAATAAAAGTGCAAAACCAAGTGGGTGGTTGAATGATCCCCCCCCGACTCCTTCCTGCAAGGTCCTGATTCAGATTGCATCTTTGCACTTGCACAATTTATCTTTCTTTTCCAGGCTGAGGGAAATCTGTGATCTTCATCATGCCAGTTTGTGCCCTGACCTCAAAGGATGAAGGGCCTGACCCAGTGCATGGCAGGCTCAGACTGTTTCTCATCCCAGTGAAAATAATGGGAGCTGTGCAGCAGACCTGGAAGGGTTTCATTTGTGGAAGAATTATTAGACTAGGATACAGCCACCAAGACCGTTCTGATACCAAGACCTCAATGAAATATACAGTCCCGCTTTTATTTCCACTCCAGTGGGAGAATGCATCTATTGAGATATTCATGTCTCACTTTTAGATATGTCCCACTTGTCACCTTTCATATACCTTCCAGGATCTCTTCTGGTGCATCACTCTGTGGATGTTTTGCTAATTTATTTATTTATGTATATATTTATACCCTACTATTTTGCCCAAGAAGGATCCAAAGCAGCTGACAGCAGCAGCTTGCTCCTCCTACTTTATATCCTCTCAACAATCTCCCTGTGAGCTAGTTTAGGTAAATGACAAGCCCAAGGTAGTGAGCCTTCACAATCGAGTGGCAATTTGAACCCAGGTCTTCCAGATCCCAGTTTAGCATTCTAGCCATGCCTGGAAAAAGAGCTATTGTTTCAACTGGGATTCTGAAACACAGGACAGTGGGTTAGAGCCAGACAGATTTTCCACTCTACCTTACTTGTTTCCTTTCCTTACTTCAACTCCTGACTGATGAGGCTTTTGACATGTAGGTTTCATGATCCTCAGCATAGCCTTTTTGGTCATCCCAAGGAAGCGGTTGCTGTCTTTTTCATGAGCAGAAAAGCTGACTGACTCCAACCCAGTATGATGTCTACACCTGCTGCTTCTTCATTACAGATACTTTAATAATATTTTAAAAGAAAACCCTGTCATTACTTGCGCCAAAGGACTCTGGGAATTATTGTTGAGGGTGCGAAGAAAGGTATGGCCTGAAACCTGCGGTGTGATTTTTGTTTTTTCCTTTCCAAAGAAGATCTATTGATGCAGACCTCTGTTCCCTCTACTGCTTGCGTTTCTCTTATGCCTTCATTTCTAGTGCCCCTCCTTTTTGTCCACCTGGCTCGTTCTTTCTTTCTCGAGATGTCAAACGCTTTGGAGTTCTTGCAGGCTATCATTATTTCTGCTTGTTTCCATCACTTATCTTTCCCCTTCAGTTTAATCATTCATACTCTTAACTCTGCACTCATGCTGACCTTTGCTTATTGTGAATTTCTTATTTCTATAAAAAAAAGGGAGGGGGAGCCCTTTTTGCTGGAAGTCATTCAGGGAACAAGGATAAGCATCTCTAATCTGAATAGACAGTGGAGGGTTCCTACCTTGATGCTCTGACAGACAAGCCAGTAGCAAGAGATTCTCAGAGAGTAAGAGGGAGTTTTGCTCCGTCTTTGGAAGTGCCCCTCAAAAGACACTCTGCAGACCACATTTGTTGGCATGTGTTCAGCTAGGGCTTCTGTTCTTCTCACCCGTCGCTCTCCCTCCAATCTGCTTCTGTTGCTCATGGAAATTGCCAGTACCCAGTTCTGGTTGCCAGGCTAGCATTGGACTCTGAATGCAGGCATAAGGAAACATGGCTGCCAAGAGTGGGACTCCCAAGAGCCATCACCGGCAGTGGGGGCAAGTCAGAGATATGACAAATTGAGCTGGCCTACCATACAGCCTCGCAAGAGCTGAGATAAAGCCTGCACAGTTTATGGTCCACCAGTTCTAACGGAACCTATGAACCATGTATGGCTACCCATCAGTAAGACTCCTGCCTTTGCTGCTTGACTGTGACTGCATCTGCCTGTGCTGGTCTGTCCCTGCCTATGCTTTTGATAGGACCAAATCTGGACCCTCACAGACACTGCCGTCTGGTTGGATGGTTATGTGCCAGGCCCACCCCCACCCAGTAGGTGGATCTAAGGGTTTGCTTAGAGTGCTGGAGCGGGGGGGGGGCACCAGTGGTGCCAAGCGTCAACACCAAGCGGCGTCCAGGGCCCCAGAGCCACCACCTGGTTTGATGGCATGGCACCCTGGGGCCTGCTCACCCAGTCTGCCTTCCCCTGCCTCACCCCCACCCACATGAAAGAGGGAGGGAGAAAGGAACAGCAGGCAGCTGCCAGCTCCATTGCTGCTGAGCTCCCCACCCACTTGGCTTTGGGGGGGGGGGCTCCTTCTTGCCTGTCCAGCTCCGTGTGCACCTGGCTCATGGCATGAAGGTTCTGCATGTGCCCAGGCTGCAGTGTGGGGAGGCAGCTAGTGATGGTTGAGATGCTCAGCCTGGGATGCCAAAAAGCCATGGGCTGGCCCTGCTTCCTGCAGTAATGACAGGGGGGAGGAGTGGGACTTTGGACTGCATCATTGCTGTGCCAGAAAAGCAGGAGGCAGCTATTGGGATACTTCCTTCGAAGCAGGGCTATTCAGAGTTGGGGCTACAAAGGGTTGACCTCAGCCATCCACTCCCTCTGGGAAAGGCAGGTGCTTTGTCAAAACCTCCCCCTCCCAAACGCAGCCCTCCTATCTGAGATGAAGGGATCGTAAGAACTGCCTGCCCGACAGTGCGGTCGCCAGGATTAGTGAGAGCGCATGAAGCAATTGTGGCACTTAGTTTAAAAAGTACTATCTAAATATTTAATATTAATATTGCTATAATCTTCATTTCTAAGTGTTCTGGTTCAAGATTTCTGGAAGTCATATGAAAGGCAGTCTCTCTGATCACAGGCGTGTGAGGGCTAGTTTATGATTTCTGCAGCCGCCGCTACTACTAGTACTACTACTGCCGCTACTACTCATAGCAATTTTATGTCATCAGTGTCTATGGCACTTTACAGGATAAGGAGAGGACAGCATCAGCCCTGGAGAGTTTTGCATGTAAAATTAGATCCAGAAGGAAGGGAGATGAAGGTGTGGGTACATAGGAAGACTCACTGTTCTGTTCACGTACACTTAACAGCACTTTCACGCACCCTGAATAATGCACTTTCAATCCACTTTAGAGATGGTTTGCAAGTGGATTTTGCCATTTCACATAGTAAAATTCAGTTGTAAAGTGCATTGGAAGTGCACTGTTCAGTATATGCGAAAGTGCTCATAGTTAGGTTAAGTGTTGCTGGGGTTTGAGGACCTGGAAGTGGTGCTACATGCTGCATGGAAAAGGTAGGCTTTGAGGAGGGATTGGGTTACTTATTAGCCAGGAAAGGCACTCTCATTTATTTATTTATTTCCTTCGTAGCCCGCCTGTCTCCCCAATGGGGTCCCAAAATGGTTTGGATCATTCTCCTTCTTTTGATCCTCACATGTGAAGTAGGTAAGGCTGAGAATGTGTGACTGGTCGAAGGCCACTTAGAAAGTTTCCCTGGCAAAGTTGGGATTCAATGTCCTATTCTGACACTCTAACCACTACACCAAAAGCTCCTATGTAAGACAGGTGTAACAGTGGCTACTAGCCATGGTGACCAAAGGGAACCTCCACTTTTAGTGGCAGTCAGCCTCTGAATCTCAGAGCCAGGAAGCAACATCAGGGGAAAGACCCTCCAGAGGCACTGGTTGGCCACCATGTGAGACAGGATGCTGGACTAGATGGGCCACTGGTCTGATCCAGCAGGGCTCTTCTTATGTTCTTATGCTGACTGCAACACTGGAAACAAAGGGTCCAGGCCTCGCGTAGCCAGGTTTCAAAGCAAGTTCTGCCTTTCATGTGTAAATAGCAACTATTTCTCTACTTCTTCCCATCTGTCCCTTGCAGCCAAATGGGAGCTGTTGCAGGCATTTGTTGGCCTTGCTTTAACTTTGCCCTCACCAGTTCCACCTTTATTTTTGTTTTTCCATGTAGTTGGATTGGTTTGTGGTTTCTGAGTGGCAGGCTTTATCTTCTTTAGCCTTAGTGAGCTCCTAATGAGGTCTGGCCATCTTCCCCAACCTCCACGCTGGCTCCTTGGGAGCTGATGATGCAGCCCTGGGCCTGGACAAGCCTTGCTGGAGTGACAGCTGTCAGCGTGAGAGGAGAGGTAGACTATGCCACTTTGGGCTGGGATCATCCAGGCTGACATTCAATAAGGGCGGTGAAGTAAGGGGAATGTCTCTGAAAGCTCTGTGCTTACATCCACTCCTTCCTCCCTGAGTGACGGTTTTCTGCAGGAGCGGCCAACATTTGGGCGTACGCAGCTGGAAGCAACTTTAGCAACCAAAATATAACAAGAGTGATGTTTTAATTTGCAGCTCTTGAGAGAATGGGGGGAAATGTTGGGCATTGTGCATGAGTTCTAAGTTTTACATAATTTGAATAGAAAGCAGGTTAACCTTAATCACCCTAGGACTGCCCCAATGATGCCAAAGACTCTCTAGTGCAGTGATTAGTAAACTGTGGTTCAGAAAGCCCCCTTCCCAGATCTTTCCCCTGGTGCATTTCAGCTGGCCCTGGAGGCTCTGGTACAAATTATAGAGGAAAGATCTAATCATGATCATAACAATCCCGGCATGTTTCTTTTCAGCTCCTCTTCAGAAGTGCAAATAACTACAATGGAAAGTTCAAAGAAAAGCTTGGTGTGCACAGTTCTCTCCTTTGAGTGCAGATATCTTCAAAGTATCATGGCCACAAAGGAGAAATGCAGCACTAGAGTTTAAAGTTGGAAGCCTTTTAGGTGTCCTCTGTGTAATGGCAGCGCAGGAAGAAAACAGAGTGGCCTGCAGATAATAAGCAAACCAGAACAGGGAACTCTGATACAGCACAGTTTAAGAATTACCACTTAGGGGCAATCCTAAGCAGGTCTACTCAGAAGTTACTCCCTTTAGATTCAACAGGGTTTACTCCCAGGAAAACGTTCTTAGGACTGCAGCCTTACTGTCATGGTTTTCAAAATGTCAAGCACAGGGAACCTTTCCCAAATTATCATCTTCCCCATGTGTGCCATGGAACCTGCGCATGTTGCAGAGGAACCTGTGATCTGTTTTAGTCTAAGTGAGCCACGCATGAAACTGACCTTGCCTTGTGAACCTCACCATTGCCCCATGTGAACTAGGGTGCATGCTGGAACATTACCCAACCCTTCTCTACATCTGCACATTCCTGGGGCTGATCAGTAGTAGTGGGAAAGCTGGGAAGTTTGTCTGTCCTTGCTGGTCACTAGGGAACCTGTGATAGACTTATGGTTGCCAGCCTCCAGGTGGTGGCTGGAGATCTCCTGGGATTAGAACTGAGATTCAGGCAACAGAGATCAGTTCTCCTTTCCCTGGAGAAAATGGCTGCTTTGGATGGTAGACGCAATGGCATTATAGCCCACCAAAGCCTTTCCCCTCCCCAAACCCCACCCTCCTCAGGCTCCACCCCCAAATTTCCAGGTATTTCCCAAGCCAGAGTGAACAACCCTGGATAAGGTCCTGAAGAGTCTCAATACCTCACATTTCCAATGCAATGGAATCTGCTGGCCTCAACGATCCATTTCCCCTTGAACATTTTTTCTTCGCACAATATAATATTTGGATTATTTAATTCCGCACTCCGTGTGCTCATTTCTTTTTGACTTGATTTTGTTTTTACGTTCGTTTGGTTTTGGATTTTTAAAAAATATTTTTATGATGTTAACAAATGCTGTGCTGCATTGGCGGTTTTTCTCTAAAGGCGTTCTTTAGATATTTTATTCTTCCTCCACTTAACATTTAGTGATGTTGCTTGTTTTATGGGTTTCTAGTTTTTCAGATTCATGGAGATGGTTCTTAGTGGCTATTTCTTAGCAATTTATTATTTTTATTCCGTACTGTATTTTTAAAAATTATAAGCTGTCTCCAGAACTGTTTGGCTGCAAATGCAGAACATCAGTACTTAACAATACATATACTGCCTGCAAATGATATTCCTGAACTCAGAACTAGTCTACTCAGAGGTAAATCCCATTTTATTCAGGGGAGCTTACTCCCAGAAAAGTGCTCTAAGAGTGCACTGTGTGTCAATTTAATTCCTAGTTCCAGAGGGGGCGGCCGTGTCGGTCTGCAGGAGAGCAGCTCAATTCGAATCCAGCAGCACCTCAGAGACCAACAAGATCTTTGGGGTTTCAGCTTTTGAGAGTCAGAGCTCCCTTTGTCAGGTACCTTCACTGGCTCTCAAAACCTTATACCCCCAAAATCTTGTTGGTGCTCCTGGACTCAAATCTAGCTGTTAATTTAATTCCTGTCCCCCCCCCGATAATTTCCCATACTGCCTCATTCTGGATGTTTGGTGCTTTCAGCATTTCCCTAATTTTCCAGTTGTCTGTTCTCGAATCGGCATCGATCCTTGTAGAAACATCCATTTTATGGCTCGACTACAAACAGAACTGGTCCGAGCTCTTGTGTCTCGTTCATTTCTATGCCTATTGTGTAAGCAGGATGGTCACAAAAGAAACATTCTCATCCCCTCCATTCTCTGGATCAGGCGTGCCAGTGCTTTAAAATACATCCCCACTAAAGAGAGATGTGATGCTCCCCACTTTCATAGAAGTATCAGAAGCATTCTGTCCCAGTAGGACAGCTGTGAACAGAGCCGCCACCACCACTACCTGCCCTGCCCTGGATAGCCCAGGTTAGCCCAATCCCATCAGATCTCAGAAGCTAAGCAGGGTCAGCCTTGGCTAGTATTTGGAAGGGCAACCTCCAAGGAATTCCAGGGTCGTGACCATGTCCCTCTAAGCTGTGGACTCTTGTGAACAAAAAGTCAACTTTGTGAGCTACTGGCATTAAAATTGTGAGTGAGCAATTTGACTACTGCATAAATTAGCTTGCTCTGGAGCCATCCTTCCTGAGCTAAGACAAAAATGTGTGAGCCAGAAGCTAAAAAACTGTGAGCTAGCTCACACTAACTCAGCTTAGAGGGAACACTGGTCATGACACAAAGGCAGGCAATGGCAAACCACCTCTGAAACATCTCTTGCCTTAAAAACAAGTCTAGCTTGCCACCTAGTGGTGCATAACACTAAAGAGCTAGAACTTCTGGCTGCCAGACAATCTTAGGATCTCCTAGCTATTCTATACACAATGCCATACGACAACTAATTAATTACCACCACTACCACCTTTGCTTGGTTGCAACAGATCAAATCCAAGCAGAGTGAAGAGCTTTGTATTTATGTAGGAGTAAGAAGATCCAGATCCAAATAAACATAAACAAGATGACCCGAGCCTCAGGGAAAAATGGAAAGGGAAAGAGAGAAAATCTAGAAAGAGGAATGTGAAGGTGGAGATCAAGAACGAATGAAGGAGTACTCGGAAGGAAGGAAGGAAGGAAGGAAGGAAGGAAGGAAGGAAGGAAGGAAGGAAGGAAGGAAGGAAGGAAGGAAGGAACAGCTAGACAGAAACAGATGGAAGATTTAGGGGCAGACAGCCAAAGTCAAGCAACACTTCTGCCCTTTTTGCACATACACAGAAACAAACTGCCCATCTCATAATAAAGGATTATGGCTTGGGAGACATCTGTGAGCAGCTGGTATGGAATTCCTCCGCCAAAGATCATGCAGCTGTCAAGTCATAGGAGTCTGCCAGTGAGATAAGTAGGTACCTTACAATTCTATCAGTTTCTGTGGGTTGACAAGTGTTGTGTTTAAAGGGAAATGTACACTTCTGGGCAGACTATCCCTGACCTAGATAGCCCAAGCTAGCCTGATCTCATCAGATCCTGGAAGTTAAATATTTGGAAGTATTTGGATGGGAGACCTACAAGGAATACCAGGGTTGTGAGACGGAGGCAGTTCCTTGCCTTGAAAACCCCACCAGCACCAGAAACAGCATATTCAGATAGAGTAATAATCTGACAGTTCTCTCAGATGGGACTACCAGTTATTAGCATCTTTTAAAAAGTTCCTCACTTGCCCCTTAATAGCCAGAAATCTGGCCAATAGAGTGTTATGTCAACAACTGTAAAGGACCTCTTAGATCACCACTGTCTTGCACTGAACTGTAAAATGAAGAGTATGGGGGGAGAAGACAGAGGAGAGGGAAGGTGCAATTTTTTTTTTAATACTGTGAAATGCTAAATATTTCTACATAACATGGTTATACAGAGAAGGAGAATAGCTCAGTGGCATGTCGCCAATATTTTATTTATTTATTTATTTTTATCCCACCCTTCTCTCCCAATGGGGAGCCAAAGTGGCTGATGTTGTTTTCCTCCCTTCCATTATATCCTCATAACAGCCCTGTGAGGCGGGTTTGGTTGACAGCGTGTGCCCAGAGAGCTTCCACAGCAGTGTAGGGATTCGAACCTCAGTTTCACAGATCCCAGTCCAACACTTCCACCACCACACCATGCTGGGATATAAGGTCCCAGGCAAACCTTGAAAAACTTCATCTGCAGGATCTCAAATGGTACCGTTAGGAAAGAGTTCGCCTCTGAGCTGCTGACTGGTAGGGCAGGCAGTTCATGGGAGACTGGGTTGATTTGGGCTTAAAATAAGCCAGCTTCCTACACAAGCGCCCAGTTCTCCTCTCCTTTAACAGCTCCAATACCTAACCTAAAATCAGCTCTCCCACCCACACACCCAGGGGAGTAGCACATGAGTTACACCTCTGTGTGGGTGAGTGCAAGAGAGAGATTTTATTTAATTTCCTAATTTATACCCTGCCCTTCTCCTCAAGGAGGACCCAAAGCGGCTTCCATCATTCTCCTCTCCTCCATTTCATCCCCACAACAACTCTGTGACGTAGGTTAGGCTAAGAGAGTGTGACTGGCCCAAGGTCACCCAGCAGGCCTCTGTGGCAGAGTGGAGATTCAAACCTGGCTCTCCCAGATCCTAGTTTAACACTCTAACCCCTCCACCATGCTGACTCACATGTCTTTAAAACACACACACACACACTCGTAGCAGCAACCAATATATTCATTGCATGTTCACCAACGTTTGCATGCCTGCTACAGAAGCAAAACTGGGATGCTTGATCAGAGTGCTGCACTTGAAACATAGGTCTGTCCATCTCAGCTCATCCACAAACTCAGGAGGAGGCCTTGTATATATGGGGAAGTCATTAAAAGTGTTGGGCTAGGCTGAGGAAGTCCTGGGTTTGAAGCCCAGCTCATCCATGAAGATCTCGGGGTGACCTTGGACCAGTCACTCTCTGTGCCTACTGTAGCCTACACCAAACTGGGGGCAGGGGAACATTGTACCCAGAGTCCATGAGGAGATTTTCTTGAAACCACACGCCCAGTCACTGTTTCTTTATGCAGTTCTTTCATTTATCATACCAACCTCTCTGAAGGTGTGGGTCAACTCACCCACCTCAGGGTTACACTGTGTTACACTGGAGAAGAGCCATGCCACTCCCACCAGCTTCAGCATTCTTCTTCCCCTGCCAGCCTCCTCCCATTTCCCCTTCTTCCCTTTTTAGAAGAAGAAGAGATTGGATTTATACCCCGCCCTTTACTACCTGCAGGAGTCTCAAAGAGGCTTACAAAGTCCTTTCCCTTCCCCGCCCCACAACAGACACCCTGTGAGGTAGAAGGGGCTGAGAGAGCTCTCCCAAGAACTGCCCTTGAGAGAACAGCTCTGGCAGAACTATGACTTGCCCAAGATCATCCAGTAGCTGCAAGTGGAGGAGTGGGGAATCAAACCCGGTTCTCCCAGATTAGAGTCCATGCACTTAACCACTGCACCAAACTGGCTCTCATACCTTATATCCCCAGCTTCACACCCGGTCCTTGAGTTAAGCCCTGCCCTTTTCTCCTCTTTTCCCTGCTGTGCCTCACAACACCTTGGCCCAGAGAACCATTGAAAAGTCTGCTCTGTTGCGGAGGCTACTGCAGCTTTCTGCCCTTGTTCCCACCCTGCTCCACTCAGGTGAATCCTGCTGCTAGGTCCAAGTGCTTGGTGTGTCCTACCCTGCCAGGCAGTTTGTTTCTGGGTAGCCTGCCACACCCACATACAAAATGGCAGCATGGACTGCATGCCATACTGTGCTTTGGTGTTCATTCATGACCTTTTGCATTCTTGTACAATGGCTGTTATCCCACTCAGAGATGGAGTAGAATGTTGACACTGGCAATTCTAGCTAAAATAGGGACAATGAATTACGAGAGCAATATCCCAGAAAACCGGGTCTGTCCTTTTCTAAACAGGAATAGTTGAAGCATGTGGACAGAAGAGAATTGATGCACATGAACAAAGCTAGGAATTCCAGAACCTTGTTACTGCCCATTCCCATATATCTCTAAAATGTCCATGCTGAGATCATGATAAGAACATAAGAGAAGCCGATGTTGGATCAGGCCAATGGCTCATCCACTCCACCACTTTGTCACACAGTGGCCAAAAATACCAATTGCCATCAGGAGGTCCAGCAGTGGGGTCAGGACACTAGAAGCCCTCCCACTGTTCCCCACTCCCCCAAGCACCAAGAATACAGAGCATCACTTGCCCCAACCTGAGAGTTCCTATCTATACCTTGTAGCTAATAGCCACTGATGGATCTCTACTCCATATGTTTATCTAATTCCCTCTTGAAACCGTCCATGTTTGTAGCCACCACCACTTCCTGTGGCAGTGATTCCCATGTGTTAATCACTCTTTGGGTGAAGAAGTACTTCCTTTTATCCATTCTAACCTGACTGCTCAGCAATTTCATTGAGTGCCCACGAGTTCTTGTATTGTGAGAAAGGGAGAAAAGTACTTCTTTCTTTACATGCTCTATCCCATGCATAATCTTATAAACCTCGATCATGTCACCCCTCAGTTGTCATTTCTCCAAGCTAAAGAGCCCCAAGCGCTTTAACCTTCCTTCATAAGGAAAGTGTTCCAACCCTTTTATCATTCTGGTTGCCCTTTTCTGCACTTTTTCCAATGCTGTGATATCCTTTTTGCGGTGTGGTGACCAGAATTGTACACAGTATTCCAAATGAGGTCGCACCATCGATTTATACAGGGGCATGATGATACTTTCTTTGGTAGTAAAGCAAAGCTAGTTCCTTCTAAAGCAAACCGATGAGGATTCCATTCCCCTCCTTACAGCTACCGATTGTTCACAGCACTGCACAATGGCTGCCGAAGGCAGGCTTTGAGGCCCCTGGCCATAGAGCTCCAGTCCTTTTTGCAGGACCTTGGACAGATGATCCCTCAGCTCTCTTAGCATCTCTACAACTACCACCCTGCTGACAAAAGCATCAGATTTTGAATATGGGTCTTCCCTGCCCCGGTATTGAAATTTAGGATAGAAGCCTCCGCAAATTTTGTCTAGTGTTGCAGTGTGACATTGAAAAATACAAGATGGCCCATATCAGTGGTAAAAATAAATTAGATAACCTAGTAAGCGACTCACTGAATATCCAAACCCCAAGGATGCCTGTGGGCAAGACAAGGTTTCTCTCTCCTGCAGACACTCCAGTTTTTGAATGTGCGTCTGTGAGAAAGCCGCTACTCCTGCTATCAGCCAACATGGGACGCAAGGCTCACCTCAACCCAGTGACCCTGCTTGCCTCAGCCGAATCCATCTAGTGGACTTGATCCTGCCATCCTACGGCTTGGCATCAGGAAAGGCTGCCTGGCCCAACAGGGACCCATCAGCAGCTTGCCACCTGGCCTTAGAGAGGAGGAAAGGTGGCCAGGAGGTATCTTCCGCCGGATGGCTTTCACTGAGTTGCTGATAACATTTCTTTGTATTCCACCTTGGGTGTCTCTCTTGGAAAAAAATGATAGGCTATAAACATTGTGAATAAATAACGAATGCTTAAAAAAAAATCCATGGGCACTCATTCCAAATCTGTGGATGAGCTTCTGCTGGGCCACTTGGACTCCTACAGAAAATGCTGGGCAACAACTTGGAAGGATCTCTCTGGACAGCTGCCCTCCCAGAATCCATGGATGTACCCTTCAGTTGCAAACCTGCTCCTGAATGTGCTCATAAGAACTTCCCATCCAGCTGCAGGGTGACTTTTAGCTTTCTGAGGATTCCCATGACAAATCCTCCATGGACGCCTGAAGGAATGATAAACAGCAGAAGAGCCTCACCTTCAGGTTCTGGGACTCTACTCTGTGAGGATGGGAGAGGACACAGAGATAAAAGCTTCCTGCTGTACTCTGAAGTCTCAGAGGAGCTGGTATTTCTGTTCTTTGCCTTGGACCACCTGCTTTTTGCCAAATGCGTAACAGGGGTATGGAATCTTTTAGCAATCCCATCAAGGAGAAGTTGTCTGAATTATAATGTGCCGATAGTGTGGATGTCTTATGGGTATCCTTACATTTCAGACAGTTTTTCAAACTGAGTCCACCCAGGAGAAAGAGGGGGAAGGTGCACACGCATGAAGGTGTCAGATACAACAGAATGGCAAGCAAATAGATGTACCCGCTTCATGACTCACTGAACAAACAGAGCCTTTTTCTAATCTTGATTTCCATGGCTGGAGCTACAGGTATCACAGCCAGGGAGTCTGAGATAGGCATCTGTGATATTAATGGATTCAGAAATCCCAACGTCTAACTGCAGCCTTGAGAGAGGCTTGTAGCAGGCTTGTGGACAGTGTTGTGTATCCAGTCATTCATGCACAGACATGTTCCCCCGTTCCTTCCCATTGCTGCAGCCCTCTGATCCCCCAAAAGATCATTCACCAGGTTGCAGGATCCACAATGGAGAGCAGCAATGCAATTTGGCGGATTGGGGCGAGGAGAGCCAGGGGGATGAAAAACTACCCCTTTCCTCAGCAAAGTTGCATTTGTGGCACAGAAAGGAGTGATTGTGTCTGCTAGTCCTTACTCCACCCTTCCCTACAAATTGTGCACAGTGTGGCTATTCCTCCACATGGGTCCCGCAACCCAGGGAATGGTCTTTCTGGGAGTTCAGGAGGGGCTGCAGGAACACAGGAGAATGCAGAAAAATTCCATGTTCCATGCACAGGGTTACACACCTACGTGCCCTGTGTTTTGGACTACAGTGTTAAAACTATCCAGAAGTGGATCATAAAGATGACTAATCCAACCCTAGTCAGGCAGACTTGGTAATCATATGAAGATGTTAGAGAGACACCGGTATACTTGCAGTGCCATCCTAAGCAGAGATATGCCCTTCCAAGGCTATTGAAATCCCTGGGGTTAGGAGGGGACCTCTTTGCTCCGGACAGCACTCTCAGCTTCTCACTCATTCAAACACCTGCAGGCTAACGTGTGTGGGTGGCTGTGCAAAGTTCCATCAAGTTGCAGCCAACTTATGGCGACCCTGTAAGGTTTTCAAGGCAAGTGATTAAGCAGAGGTGGTTTGCCACTGCCTTCCTCTGCACGGTGTACCTTGGTGGTCTCCTACCCAAGTACCGACCCTGCTTAACTTCTGAGATATGATGAGATTGGGCTACACTATAACATTTCACATCCCCAGGGGCTCACTAGATCCATGTGTATTTACGCACACATCGGCCCATTCACATGTAAAGCAGGGAACTGGGGAGTCTGTTTTTTAAAAAAATATATAGCTTAATGCTTGAATGTTGTCAAACATTCCTAGCTTAACTTTAATTCTAAAGACTTAATGGGGAAATCAGTTGCAAGGAAACAGAAAATAGCACAGAACTAAAGAATCTTGATTTCAGTTCACACAAGGAAGACATACAACCGAAACAGGATTTTGTTCAAGCCAAAGCCGCAGGAATGAGAGAGAGGGAGACCTTCAAAAGCACTGCTTCCTCAACTCCTCTCTAGCTAGGATGAAAAGATACATCATTAGGTTAAAGATTTTTCAGATTAACTTTACTGGTTTCAAGTTTTTTATATATTCCTTCACCTGCCCTAATTCTTTGTATGTGTTTGGGGAAAGAGTATGAAGGGGCAAATTTTGCAAATGAATGAGATGGTAAAAGCACTTGCTCCTCTGAACAGGAACATTTATTATGTCAAACTGTATCCTCTCCCACTAAATGCAGTCTTGGGAGGCAATGAGCAATGCAAGGATAACATGGGGCAGGCTTTTCCTGAAATAAGATGCACCTCCCTAATCTTACAACACACAGGGGGTCTCTGAGATTCAGGACTCTTTTCCTTTAACATTCTCCGTGACCATTTCCCCTCACCTATTGGTCCATATGTAGGAATCGCCTCAGAAATATATGCACATGGAGGTCTCATTAAGGCTTCTGGAATATGTATGAGACTGCAGGGGAAGAGGGAGACCGAGGACTGAATCATCAAAAGAGTCAGTTCTCAATATACCTGGAAAAGAATGAGTATTTCCCGTATCCCTGTGAAACTGCTCAGGACGGTGGGTCTGCTGCCCTGGCTATGCTGTAGCTTCACATCCTTGGTGCTACGTCTCCCTCCCACTCTCCTGAAAGCGGCCATTCATGGTGCATTTCAGGACAACGTTCATCTATCCATCTCCTCCAGAACAGCAACAGCATTGATCCTGGCTCTTAATTCTTGTAACACTCTTTAGCTGTCCCTCTCACAAATAAAGTGGGATTTGCTGAGCTGAGCCTCACCCATTGTCATTATTCTTCAAAACGCTCTGCAGAATTTGCACTAAATCGTTTCCTCCTCCCAGTTTCCAAAACACTCATTTTGCTTTTCCTGAGAGGATTCTAGGTTTCACTTGAGAACTACAGAGCCCACGTCCTGGATGCAGGGTTTTTCCTCCACACAGATCCATGCAGGGTTTTCCTCTAGACAGAAGGTAGGAAGCCCCGGAGTCAAGAGGAAAATCCACACCACATGGTGCCCATTCCAAGCACCGCTCATTATATTCTTGGGGCTTTCCCTTTAAGCTGAAGTAAAAAAAAAAAACCTGTGTTTCTCCCATTTAAAGGGATGGATGTGGACAAAGCATCCATCAGGATGTTCCACCTATAGCCTAATTGGGGGGGGGGGGAGGTAAGCTCTGCTGTCAAAATGCCATTCAGTAGCCCAGGGCCACATGCCATCCCCCCATTTAGTTCTTTAAAGGACTTCCCCCTCATTTCCTTGCCAAGCCACACTGTAGGGTTATATTATGGCTTTATAAAGGAAGAGGAAGGGAAGGGGATTCCATGGCCATCAGGCAGCACACTTGCTGTCGTACCTGTGCTTTTGAGGATGATTCAGAGGGCAGTAGCTGCATGTGGCACAGTGACAGGAAAATGTGGAAGCCATTGCCCCTGCTTCCTCCTGCAACATTTGCTGCTTCCCTTGTGGCAGGGTCCTCCTTTCGCACCATTGGCTGGAAGCCGGGAGCAGTCTTAGCCAATGGGCAACAGGGGCAACTGCCCTGGACCCTATGCTGTAGGGGGCCTGACTGCCCATGGGCCCACCCCCTGATGGTGGAGGGAAAAGAAGAACACTCACACTCACGGCTGACATCCAACTTCCAGCGATGGATCCCACCTGCCTCACGTGGGGTGAGTGCTGCTCCTTACTTGGCTTCCATGGGGGAGAGACATCCCTCCCTTGTAAAGCGCAAAGGGCCCATCTAGTCTCCTGCCATTGACCTGAGAGGCAGCATCTCCCGGGTGTTTGGGTAAGGGAGTCAGACAGGTTTACTGTTTGAGAGTCTTCCTTAAATAAGAAGGAATAAAGCCTGGGACCTTATATGTGGAGAACACAAACTCTCCTGCAGAGCCGTGGTCCTTACCCAACCCATCCTGCAGGTGGACAATGTGAGCCATGTGTTGGACAATCACTTGCTGCTCCATGGGAGACACAGTGCTCCATCCAGGCCTCTTGCTAAGAGACAACCGCCCTGCCTTCATCCACAGCAATTAAGTGTGATGTGCTCAGAGGAGATCTAAGGCAGGAACAGCATGGGATGCTATCAGTCAGGCTGGAAGTGCATGAGCAAAGCTGTGCGAGTCTGGTGCGAAGGCAGAACTGAGGAGGTAAAAGCACTGCAGAGACTCCAGAACTGGAACAGCAACTATTGCTGCAAATCAAGATTGCGCTCCATTGGCAAACCTCGGCTAGAGATTTATTAATATTAAAAGGCGTTCTGAAGCCGAGGACACGCAGAGACGGAAGTGTACTGGCAGAACGATGCAGGGGCCTTGGGTTGGACAACGCAGGTGACAGAGTGATGAATCATGGTTCAGTTACGCTGACCGGAAAATATGGGGGCTTGGGACTGGATCCCAGGGGTCCTATGTGGGTCAGGGAGTTGTCAGAACGAGGTAAAAGATGTGCTGCCCAAAGCCGGCTTGCCTTCCTCCTCCACACGCTGTCAACCTTTGGCTTTCGTGGTTGTGGAAATTGCACTCCAGCTCATCTGCACCTCGCCTGTTCCGCTACAACAAGCCACAAAGAGGAAGAGACTTGCTTGTTAATTTCTTTTTTGGAAGGGTCTCTAGGCTGGGATACTTTTCAACAACAGTCTCTGTTCAATTACTTGCCTTCACACCAGGCAGCTCCACAGGGATGTCTAACCCCTTGCACATCACTCATGCTTACCCTCGGCGGATTGTTCTCTCCGCCCTCCGCCCCACATACGAGCCTCCAAGACCAATCCCTTTCTCTAACAGTAATGACATGACAAAACCAATAACCATGCAGCGAAAGAAAATCAAATTTATTCCTGTTTGCCTCACAAGGCATCAGAGAGCCAGTCTCTTTTTAGTTCTTGGATATCTGTAAAAGGAGGGTCAAATTAGTCTCTAGGTATGGAGATTAAGCTGGAGCTCAGAAATAGCATTCATGAAAATTAATAGAGAAAGGCCATCAAAGACAGAGTTGCGCAAGAACATGTAACATGGCTGATAGGCGTTTGCAGCTTTCAGACATGCAAATGAGCAGTTGCAAACCCCAAAGATCTCTTCTGACCCCCCCATCTTTGAAAATGATCAACAAAGATTGCAAATAGCCATGTGACATTGCAGTAAAAGCTCCTTGTTTGTAGTCGGTAAAATGCAATACAAGAGGTGTGTTATACTTAATGGGATTAGATTGTGGTGGGTGTAAATAAAACGGGTTTTGAGATGTACGTTTCTGCGTCCTGAACAAGATATAATGAGATGCAGAGACTTAAGCTGCATTCCAAAGCACACTTACTGGGGACTAACACTGTAATCCTAAGTAGGTCTACTCAGAATCCTACGCAGTGAGGCTTACATTGTGCCTTATTAAATGTGCCAAAATCCTCCTGAGCTTCAGTTCAGCTGAAGAAAGGAGAACATGCAAACAGAGTTTGGAAGGATAGCGATACTCAGCAATTTCTGGTGGTTCGTGGGTAAGAAGATGCAGCTGCCTGGTCCCCACCTGCCTTGAGAAATTTGTCCTTTAGCTTCCCTAACTCTTCTCCAGATGTTTCACTTGAGATGAAACTCCCAAATTAATTTCTAATTTCAGGGATGCTAAAATGCTGATGGCCATTGTATTCATGATAGTGTATAGTTTCTACATAAAAGTGATATCTCTAGAGAAAATTCATTGTGTCTGCAGTGGTGCTTTCCCTTGAACGAACATGGAGTGTGGGATCCATTTCTCCCTAAAGGGAGGGAGAAAGGCAAACAGCTCACAGATGGATGAAATAGAGGAGAAAGCAGGAAGACTGAAGAAGGCATTTCTGGCTGCCTGTACTAAGAGCTACATCAGGCATTTTCCTTCCTAAGCAGTCCCAATCTCATTTTTAGAGAGAGAGAGAGAGAGAGAGAGAGAGAGAGAGAGAGAGAGAGAGAGAGAGAGAGAGAGAGAGAGAGAGAGAGAGAGAATTTACACAACATGCCTCAACATGTCCAAAACACTTCATATACATTATCTCAGTAACCATGATTCATTTAGTGATTTTAAGGACATAATTCATCTAACTAAACTGCTGAGAACCCAGGTAACTTCTCCCAGACCCTAGCCCAGTGCTCTAACCACTACACCATACTCTAGTTTGTAGCTTCACCCTCATGAAGCAAATGCATTCAGACAGAGCAGTACACACCAGCATGTGTATACATTACATACAAAATCCCAAAAGAGAGATGTAACATTACTGTGTGGAATATTTCTGCTTCTTGCAAGAAAATATTTCCTTTTTCCTTATGGGGAAAATGAAGGGGAAACGTACAAATTTTGATAGGACTGTCAAATACCAGATAAAGTAGTGGAAGGAGCTAGACTTGGCCTACAGGTGACCATCCCTGCTTAACTAAAACTTCATTTAGATGATCTGCACAGTCAGAATCTAAATGAATTTTGGCTTCTCCTTGAGAGCCCTGTGAGTCCCAATTGAAACCCAACAGAATGATATTCAGGCCAGACACTAATGTGGGGATGGGGACCTTGAGCTTAACCACCTAACTCAGCCCCACCCCAACTGCTCAGGCCTGAAAAAGAACACCTCTGTAGTTCTGTGTGCCTTACCCCCAAACTTTATGTGGTTTAGGAAGTCATGTAAGTTCAGATGGCATAGGTGAACTCTGACAACCTGGAATAGAATTCTCTTGATTTGAAATATTTGGCTGGAATATACTTATGCAGAGGAAGAGGGGCTCTTTTTTGTCATACTGTAATACTGAGGTTTTAGATTGCCATTTGAATTTTTAAATTTGTAAGCCACTTTATTTGTGCTTTGAAGGAGAAAAGCAAGATACAAATATTTTTAGTAAATAAATAAATAAAGGGTCATGTAGCTGTTGCTTCCCCAGAAAAGAAAAACAAAACCAACAGGGCAGATGTGTATTATAATGATGGAGAGGGAAAGTGCACAATCATCCGAGAAATAACTAAAACAAAGAGAATATTTTGAAAAGCTGAAAATTTGAAAAAGCCAAAGGTGCAGAAAATAGTGGTGGAACACTTCAGGGCATCCTAGTGACCTGGTAGAATTTACTGCCTTTTATTTTTAAAGCACTCAATGTTTCCATATCGCAATGGTACAGCAGAGAATTGCTCATCCTCTGATATACTTTTTTTAAAAATTCAAACTTTTGCATGTACTGTGTTGGAGAAGGGTTGTGGCTCAGTGGCGGAACATTTGCTTTGCATGCTGAAGGTCCCAAGTTCAGTTCCAGGCATCATCACTGAAAAGGATCAAGTTGTCGGTGATGTGAAGGGCCTCCCCTTGAGGCCCCAGAGAGCTGTTGCCAGTCAGAGTAGACAGGGCTGACCTTGATAGACCAATGGTCTGACTCACTAAAAGAAGCTGCATATGGGTTCAAAGGGGCTTACTTCCACAGCACTGCAGCCATCACAGATGTCACAAAGGTTTGGACCCTATGGGAGAGAAATGGTGTCCCTCATTACTGCTTGTGTTCACTTGTCTATCTTTCCTCCTGCTAGAAAGGTCACTAACTTGACAAGCTGGAGGTCACCTCGGTCCAGGCATGCTCTTCTGAACTGACACCATTTCTGTCATGGGACATGCAAGTATACCAACAGTTGGCTTCAAGAACTTACCTATCCCTGTCCTTGAAATCCTCATCCTGGGCAAAGTTTGAAGCTACAAAAGCCATTGGGAACCAGTGAGACCTGAGCAACCATATGCCCAGCAGAACGTGCATTAGCAATGGGCATGCTGAAGTGGACAAGGGATCCCATTTTTCCCAGTGCCAAAATATTGGCCTTTGGAGTACTAGGCAGAGTTGCCTCGAGCCAATATTGAGGCAAGACATTGCTCAGCAAATGAGTAGAGTGAGACAAGGTTGTGTGGAAACACTGTAACAGGTCTTGACATCCATAAGGGGCTTTTTCTGTGGATCTGATGCTCATTTAATGATCTTCACTTAATGAAAGCCAACCAAGTCTTCCACATGAAAGACATATCCATCTCACAGTCAAAGATCCAGGGAGAAACTAACCCGGTGACACTTATTTTGGTACACTTCTAGGGCAATCCTGATCAGTTACAGAGTAGAAGGGTGGTAAATGGGGCTAGCAAAGTAATCTAATTCAACGGCTGTCCTGAAATCACCCCTAACTAGAGAGCATCCCACCTTCTGTTCTTGAAAAAAACAGCAGTTTCTGTCAAGAGCTCTCTCAGCCCCACCTACCTCACAGGGTGTCTGTTGTGGGGAGGGGAAGGGAAAGGAATTTGTAAGCCGCTCTGAGACACCTTTGGGTAGTGAAGAGCAGGGTATAAATCCAATCTCTCTCTCTCTCTCTCCCCCCCCCCACCTTCTTTTGAAGAAAATGAAGCAAAACTCGATCCCTTCTTTTCTCCTGCCCCTGGCAACACTCATAGACAAGCCTTGAAGGGAGAGGAGAAATAGAGTCCCCCCCTCCCAGTGGGCAACCCAGTCAGGAAAACTTTTCAGACTGCCTTTCTTCTTCAGAAAAGAGAGGCCAAAGCAATGCTTCCGAGACCAAAGACATGACAACAAGAAAATCAGAAGCCCCATCCAGACGTCTTTCATTGGGAGCCATGAATGGGCCCATCCACAGGGCTGGTCTGAATCCTCACGGTTATGCGGGGTGGGGGGAGGCTCCTGCTCAGGCCGGCAGAAGTGGGCGAGGAGCAGCTGCCTCTGCTTTCTGCGGGGGAGGGGACACTGGGGAGGGCAGACTTCGCTTAGCCAGGGAGGTTCAAGTCCAAGCTCCAACTGAGCTGGACAGGCCGGAGGGGGAGGGGAGCTGCTCAGGGTGTCTCTTGCCAGCACCATTTCTTCTCCCCTTTCTCCATCGACTGTTTTTTTTTTGGGGGGGGAAGGGGCTGGGGAGGGGCCGCGACCACCTCCCTCGGAAGGCCCCGGTTGGCGCCTCTGGGTCTGCCTCTCACACCCCTTTCGCAGGGCGACGGGTTTCCCGAGGCCCGTTTAGACGAGAGCGAGAGCCAGCAGCCGCCAGCGAGTGAGTGAGTGAGTGAGTGAAAGAGGCTGACGGCACGTCTTGGGATGGGGGGCAATTAGGAGCTTTTAATTAAGCGCTCCTTGCCCTTTTAATCTACGGGTGATCACCGCCCAGATGAGCCGGGGAGCGGGGGTGGGGGGAGGAGAGGCGAAGCAGGGCTCGGGCAAAATGGAAGCGGCCGAGAGCAGCCCGCCTCCAAATGCCCGGTAGCCGGAGAGGGACGTGCGGCCCCCTGGCTCCAGAAGCCGAGACCGGAATCTCCCCCCCCCCGCCCCGCATCCCCTCATGTCCAAGGCTGGGCTCGTCCCCTCCCGCCCGCAGCCGGGCTCCTCCACCCGCCTCCCCTCCGCCTCGGGCACTCTGGGTCCCAGCGACAAGGGGGACCGGGGGGAGGAAGAAGACGCTTCCCTCGGCCGCCTTCCCCAGCACCGCCCCCCCCCCCCGGCAAGGCAGCCTCTTTCCGGGAGCCCTTCGGAGGCGACGGGGAGCCTCATCAATGTTTCATCGGATCGATGCTCTTTCCCTGGGCTTCGATCCGAATGACTCGCGGGCTGACAGGCTGCTCAGACCGAGAGGGGCTCCGGCTCTTCCTCCGAGAGGGTGTGTGAGGGTGTCTCTCTCTGTGTGTGCGCCTCTGTGTGTTTTAAACACCGCCCCCCCACCCGGATTAATTTACCCGTATCGATCTCCCCGGCTCGGAGATGGCACGGAGCATTTCAGCATGGAGGTCCTCTGCAGAATATGTTAAAAGGCAGCGGCTTGGAGAGAGAAAGGGCACCAAATGCAGTATGCGTCAAATAGACCATCGCTCAATGAAGTCACTTAGCTATTCAAAACATGTTCAACCATCACTCAACCGTTTGCACCAAGAACGGGGGTGGGGGCTGGGGGAAATCTCACTCTCCTTCCCGGCCACAACCCTTCCCAGAGAGCTGCTCGCTTTCGGGGCCCCTACTTTTTTTGGGCGGCGGGGGGGGGGGGAACAGAGACCATCGGGACAGGCTAATATTCTCTCCGCCGCCCCCCCGCCCCCAGTCCTTTACGGACGCGCTTGGACTGCTCCTGCGGGAGCCCATTCCCGGGCAGCGGCGGCGGCGGCGATCGGAACCAGTTCGATTGAGGCGGGGACAACTCGAGCCTGTACATGCGTGTCTACATGAGCCGTGCGTGGCCGCCCCCCCCCTCACCCCCCGCTCCAAGTTCAGATTCTATTCTTAAACATACAGTCTACGGTGATGCGATACGCGTCCATCAAGCACCCCGGATTTGCATCAGCCTCCCCCCTCCCTCACTTTTCCACGCACGATCTGAAGAGCCCCCCCCAGCTCTCCACATCTATTCCGAAAGCGATGCTGAATAGCACATTTCAAAGCAAGCCACGGACATCCCTCCCTCCGCCCCTCGCCTATTCACAGCCTCTGATTTCAGAAACTGGCTGCAGTAGCGATTCTCTGCTGCCATCAGACATGTCAATCCGGGGGGGGGGGGGAGCCGGGCTCGCTCTCGTTCAAAATCCCTTTCGACTGGGGAGGGGAGGGCAGGGGAGAGGGGGAGGGAAAGGGCTTCCTGCCACTTGTTCCACTGGAGATTTGGTCATAACCCCCCTTTGAAACCAAAGCAGACCAGACCACAGCCCAGCCCAACCGATAGCTAGCTGCTTGAAGACACTGCAAAAGAAAAGTCTGCCGGAGACGACCGCGAACACTGGAGTTTAACCAAAGAAGGCAGCCCCAGGCAACCGCCAGATCTGCTGTTGTTGACATTAGGAACATTGTTGATGTTAAGAAAAGCAGGCAAAGGAAGTTGTGGTGCTCTCCCCCCCCCCATTCTCTCAGACTTATCGTCATCAACCCAATTCGCAAAAGGAGACCAATTATTTCCCCCTGTCATTAGAAGCCAACAGCGCACTCCAATAATATAGTAATTTCTTTTCTTGCTCGCTTCCCAAAAAGAACCAAAAAGAAAGAGGCGGATCGAACACAGTCGCTTTTAAAGAAGGTCTTTTTGGATGTTTGCACAACACAGAGATTATTTCAATTAGCAGGGCTTTCAGAGGGACCGAGAAGGGGAGGGGGAGGGGAATGGAACAGAATGGAGATGTGTACCTTGGATATTTTTAACTTTGTCCTCAGAAACTAACCCAAGCACCCTGGTTCCATGGCGGTGGGGCTGAAGTGAGAAAATGGTGGAATGGGGGGGAGAGGGGGAGGCTGGAAGGGGAGGGGGAGATCCGGAATCAAATACCTTCCAGGCAGCAGGTTCTCCATAATCCAGAATGGGTCATGACTTCCTCGTTCTTTTTGCTGGTTTCATTCTCGCCGGTACCTTTCATCTTGCAAACCCCTCTGGAGTAGAGCCAGTAATCGGTCCCCACAGCTATGGTCATGAGGCTGAAGGCAGCGAAAGCACCAACGGTGGTTAAAAGCATCTGAACACCTCTGTCAAAGAGCCCCATAATTCTTCATTATACAAATACCCAACCGCCTTCTGGTTCTTGGGCTGTGTGTGTGTTTGTATGTTAATAATAAAATAAAATAATATTTCCTCTAATAATAAGAATAATATAATGGATATCTATTTGAGATCGATAGAGAGAAATCTATATATATAAAAAAGGGAGGTAAGAAAGCCCACAGAATCAGTGTAAATGAAGAGAAAAAAAATCACACGGGAAGAGGCTTGCCTTTTAAAAGAGAAACGTTCCGGCTTGTTAGGATAATATGTGTGTCTGTGTGTCTGTGTCTTAAAAAAATAAAATAAAGGAAAAAAATAGATAACCCCCCCAAAAATGAGATGCCTTAATCCCTTTTTCTAAAATTCTGGTCTCCAGTTTCCATATGTAATGGCTAATTTGGAGATGGCTTCCACAGTGAACAGGGGAACAGCAGCAGCAGTAGCGGCAACAGAAACAGCATCCTCAACACACTCTCTCATTATCTGGACCTAGACAGTTAGAGACTGTAAGAGCAGAGATGCAACCTTCAGTCTTCTTGCTTAGCTCTGCAGCCTGCGCCATGAAAAATCCCTTTTCTTCCCAGTTTATCTTCCTCGGATTTTTCTTCTTCTTCTGGGGGTTTCGTTGCTTGCTTGGCTCTTGTTTCAGTTCTTTCTTCTCTCTCTCTTTCTCTCTCCCCGCTTCCTCTACCACCGAACCAGACTCGCAAGTATATCGTAAGCCCTTGATTTCAGCTGAACAGGTGCCGAGGTCTTGCCTTCCATGGCTTTGCCCACCACCACAGCGGCAGAGCAGCAGTTGTTATTGGTGGTGATGTTGTTGGTAGTGGTGGTAAGATGGGCAGAGGAGGGGGGAGTTTCTCCCGGAGAACCAAGACGGATTTCCCTTCCTCCCCCCTCTCCGCGACGCTTCTGAAAAGAAAGGAAACCAGGAGGCTTGCTGCAGGATAAGCTGCCCGTCGGTGTGTCTCGCGCCTCTCCTTGCCTTGCTAGTTCCGCTCCCACCTACTGCATTAACGTGGTGGTGGTGCTGAAATGGACAGCTCCCCTGCACCGATCACTCCGCGGTGCTGAAGAACAGCTCTTTTACCTCTTTGCCCGGGGTGCTGCTGGGAAAACTGGGGAGGGATGGGGGGGGGGGAAGAGATCTTCCTCTTCCTAGATCCTGTTCCCCAGCATCTGCAAGTGATAGTAACCCCCCTAGGTTCTCCGGAGCAGGAAGGGCGGGTGCGATCAGCCTTCCTGCTTTGTCTTTTCCCCGTTTTTACCCCTCTTCTTCCAAATTCTGAAACGATTACTCCCTTAGGCTCCAGAAGCTCAGAGAAAGGCGTAGCTGGATCTCTCTCTCTCTCTCCCCTCTCCCCCTCCCATCCAGCCTCCTTCTCATTCCAGTTATACGTGCTCAGAGCTCCAAATACAATCCTCACATCACAATTAGACCAGCAGAAAACTTCAATCAGCCGTTCCTTTCCCTAGGAGACAGTGAAAATGCAAGTGGAAGGGTAATTTGAATTATTCTCTCATTTTTTTTTTTTAATCTTTCTTCATTGTTCTTGGTTGTGAGCTAAAAACATTTGGATGTGTGTGTGTTATGTATGCGTGCTACTGATGGTGTACAGCTGTGACTTTATTCCTCTTTTACTTATGGGGCATGGATCTATGTTGCGTTTGTCTCTCTAGTTCTCTTGACAGTCTTTCTGTGAGATATGGGGTGGTGTGCCCATCCAAATGACATTATGATGTGGAAATGGCAAAAAAGGGTAGAATAAAAGGGGAAGCTGACACATACGCAGGTGATGTCTTTTCTAAGCAAGTGTCCCTTAAATGTCCTTGTTCTTATATTTAAAAGAGTTTTTTTTAAAAAACTACTAGTTCATTAACAGTGTGATACTAATTAGTCTATTGAAGTCAGTGGCCTTAGAAAGACCTAACTCTGCTTAGGACTGCATTGCAAATTTATGAAGTTTCCTGGGCCAATCCTAACTTGTTAGTCATGGACTTGGGAACCTCTCTGTCTAATACTAGCATTAAAACATGTTATCATAATTTCCCCCTTTTCTTCAGCAGTCTCATTATCCAAGGCTAACATATTTGCCACCTCATAGTTCTTCACATGTTCATTAACGTAGCAGCAGTAAAACAGATATAATGACTCCTCTCTAATTCCTGATCCAACTGATTTACCTTTATCTAGTTCAGAGAAGAGACCAGAAGGGCTGCTTGAGGTTGCCTGTCATTCTGCCAGAAGGGTGGGTGGGGGGAAGCTGAGCCTGTTTAAAGAGGCTGGGACACATTACAATACCATCATTCTGTCCTTGCATCCTTTTTTGGCTCTGTCTTTCAAGATGGAATTATTTGGTGTAAGCGTATCACTGAAAGCTTAGTAAACATTAAAGAGCTTGCCTAAGAGTGGCTTGCCAATCTGCTTCACATACTGTAGAAGAACTCTCCATCACTGCTACAGTTTTGTCATGTCAAATACATAGGAAAATAAACACTCCAGAAGCTTTCTGGGGCCACCAAATTTTCCATTAATTAAATGATTAATTTTAAGAAATTAACAACTTTTTTTTCTTCTTTGACCAGAGCTATGCTTAATCAATACTTCCCATGTGGGGGCAGCAAATCACGTCATTTTGTCTCCAAGGTATATATTTTTTTCCTCCGGAGAAGCTCATCGTTCATTTTCTAATGGCTTTAAACTTCTAACCCTCATGGTTGCAGTTATACAACGCACTTTTCAATCTGTCTTTCATAGTCTTGCCTTTCCAGTGCTGCTAAAAATGTCATTGTTATTCCTTTTTTTCTTTTAAAGAACAGCTCTTTCTAGCTCTTTTGAAGTATCCTCCATAGGAGTATTTCTGGAAAGGCCTAAGAGTGGTGGAAAATGCAACCAAGTCACAGTTGATTCTGTGGAGTTTTCTGCCCAAGAGACTTACACAGGTGGTTTGCCATTGCCTGCCTCTGTGTAGAGATGCTGGACTTCCTCTGTGGTCTCCCATCCAAATACTAACCAAGGCTGACTCTGCTTAGCTTCTGAGATCTGTCAAGAACAGGCTAGCCTGGGCCAGCCACATCAGGGCATCCTAAGAGTAGGAGATGGCAAGAATCTGGTTGTTCTAAGAAATCCATTGGGAACTTTTCATTTCTGATGGTCTACTACTCTATTACCAATACTGTTGTACTGTGCTTATCTCCCACAGGGTGCTAGACTTAGGGATGTGACTATGGTTCAGTGGCAGAATACATGCATGCATGAGTTCTGGACATTTCCCATTAGAATGATCTCATGTAAGGAGTGTTAGGAAATACCCTTCTCTGCCTGAGTTCCACTGCCAGAGCAGATAATGCTAGTGGTCTGAATCTTGCTTCGTATATGACAGACACATATATTCAAGTATATTAATTCAAGGGGGCTGAACTGGGGGCTGTGACACTAGAAGATCTGTGAATTATTCTCTTACTTTAAGAAGATTAAACAGCAAGTGAAGAATGAGGTGCCCTGGGCAGTCAGTAAGATGGTGGAGCTGGGGATTCTGGGTCCTCACTTGAGCAAGACACACTCCAGTCCTCAAGAGCAGCACCAGGTATCTAGTTCACTTCTGGGTGGCTTGCACAGGGCTCGTCATTGGACTACTGCACCTTGGCAGTTTGTAAGATCCCAGAGGTAGACTCTCTGCCCTCTGCTCTGCCTTTAAAGACTGTAAAGAGCATTTGGGGACTGGGAAATGACATATGTTATGGGAAAGAGGTGCAATGTGGAGGAAGAAAAGGGAAGTAAATGGGTTGATTTTGATGAGTCATTTATCTCCTGGGGAGATGGCATTCCTGTTCAAATCCTGGAAGCTATTTCTTGTGTACCACTTATTTCCTCAGTGGGGACACAATAAAAACTCAATATAAACAAACAGGAGAAGGGGGCAAAAGGGCTCCCAAGCGTAGGGCAGGCAATTCTAATTTTCTCACACACTCTCACTCTACCGGCAGATCTCCTTCCCAACTCCAGGCTATGATCTTTAGGCTAGGAACTCTTTGGTTCTTGCTGCAGGCTATGATCTTTAGGCTAGGAACTCTTTGGTTCTTGCTGCAGGATCACATCTCCAGGCCAGCTCAACTTTAAAAGGTTACCTGCAAGAGGTGGGCAGGTCTTACAGCAGTTGGCTTGGCTGGGGGCAGACACCAGTGAAACTCCCCAGGGTTTATATTCAAAACTAATGAAAGTCTCATCGGCTCAGTTGGTTTTCACACAATCAGCATTAAAAATTAGAAGAGCCCTGCTGGATCAGACCAGTGGTCCATTAAGTACATCTACCAGCGGCGAATTCATTTCACACAGCAGCCAACCAGTTACCCTGCAGACCCAACAAACAGGGCACAGGGGCCAAGGCCTTTTGCTGATGTTGCCTCTTAATACTGATATTCCAAGGTTTGCTGCAATAAACTAAGGAGGTTCTCTTTATTCATCATGGATAGAAGCCATTTATGGATCTATCATTCATAAATCTGTCCACCCCCTCTGAAGGCCATCCATGCTCACAGCCATCATTACATCAACTGGCAGTGAATTCCACAGTTTAATTACTAATAATGGCCCCAGTCACATGGAGCATTTGCCCCGCCAAAGGCACGGGATCACACCGGCACATCTGGGAGGCGTAGCACTCCTGTGGCCAATGTGCAGCTTCCTGCCAAAGATGCAGAGTAAAAAACCACCAAGGAAG
Organism: Gekko gecko; assembly: GCA_029375565.1. Taxonomy (NCBI): domain Eukaryota; kingdom Metazoa; phylum Chordata; class Lepidosauria; order Squamata; family Gekkonidae; genus Gekko; species Gekko gecko. Next base: position 42,000,774 of record JAPDNY010000005.1, on the reverse strand, counting down.
GAGCACTAGTTTCTGGAAAACATGGGGCAAAGGTGGGCATCTGATCGCGGGAGTGCCAGTACCCTGTGGCATCCGGCGCCCACCCACGTCCCGGAGCAAACTGGATGTTGTAGGTTTCCATAGGATGCACACCAATGCCAAATGGTGCATGTGCACAAACAAGACACCAACAGCAGCCCCACCCCCCAATGGCGCATGCGCACATACAAACAGCATGGCTTGTATGATCGCGCCATGCCACTTTTTTGCCATGCTTTAGCATTGCTGTGTGATCAGCGCTATCAGCCAGAGTGTGGCAACTTGGGGGACCATGTGATTGGGCTACCGCGCTTTATTTTTCTGCGGGGCGAACAGCCATGCCTTCCCCCGTGTTTTCTGGCCTGTATGACTGGGGCCAATATTTCCTTTTGTCTTGAATTTTTTGCCCATCAACTTCATTGGGTGCTCCTGAATGTTAGTATTATGGAACAGGGAAGAAAGATTCTGTTTATCCACTTTGTCCACCACAAGAATAATTTTATAAGCCTCTTTCATGTTCCCCAGTCATCTCTTTTCTGATCTGAAAAGTCCCAGATTCTTTAGCCTTTCTTCATAAGAAAGGTACTCCAACCACTTAATCATCTTGGTTACCCCCTTTTTGAGATATGGCGACTAGAACTACACACAGTCAAAGGAGATTTCACTACAAAACTATATAGGGGCATTACAATATTGGCTGTTTTATTTTCAATTCCTTTCCTAATAATCCACAGCATGGAGTCTGCCTTTTTCACTGCAATTGCAAAGAGCCACCATTTTCATCACGCTATCCACTACTACCTCAAAATCTCTTTCCCTCTCAGCCAGTTCAGACCACATCAGTATACATTAAGAGTAAGGATTTTTGGTTCCAGTGTTCATCACCTTACACTTATTTACACTGAACTTCATTTGTTTGAACACTAAGAGATTGCAGACCTGTGGTGCAATTTTGGCTCATCTTGCAATAATTTATGAAACCTGGATTGACTGAGTGAGTTCATGGTTCCCAGAAGCTGGTGTTAGTGTGCTAAAACCCGAAAGTGGGAAAGTGGAAGTACACTGGTATCAGTTCTAGGAAGCTGTAGCACTGTAATGGCACTAGAATTTATGTAACAGAGACAAATGTCTCACACTGGTCCTCTTCACATCTGAAGAACAGAGGAAGTAACATAAATAGTAGGAATGGACACAAGCCAGGTGACAAATGAAAGTTCATCATGAATTTTGGCATGTTCTAAGTTTGTAAACTGAAGGAGGACACTGGATTTATACCCTAGTCCTTCACTACCTGAAGGAGTCTCATCTGCATCCCTCTTGCCCTCTTGTAGATAAGAAAGGTACTTGAGAAGCATAGTCAAGCTTGTGAATGAAAATTACTAATAATTTTACCGTTTTGAAAATGTTGGTTCAAAATGTCAGCTTTCAACCTGATCATTTTTCTGTGGAACGCTGTACATGGGCTTCAGAGTTCTAGCATACCTTCCAATACAGCTAATTTGTCCTTTCAAAAGCAGACATTCCATTTTCCATGATCATTATGATTCTCTTCTGGTACGTTTACCCTCAAGGGGAGAGGTCTGGGAAGGATCCCATGGAATTATATAGGGGGAAATGCTGCATCAGCACTGGCCATCTGTGCAGGGTTTTCATTCCCTGAGACCATTCAGTATGCAGGCTCTAACAAGGTTCTATTCATGAAATCATCACTATGAGATCCAGATGGTTGATTAGTGTTTCAGCCTAATGTTTTTCAAGAGTTGGATTCCGCAGAAACCATTCCAAAAGCACTCACATGACTTGGAAACCCGCTCCATACAAGATGGAGGCCTACAGGGGAGGAGGAGGAGGAGGAGGAGGAGGAGGAGGAGGAGGAGGAGATTGGATTTATACTTCACCCTTCACTTGGAGTCTCAGAGTGGTTTACAATCTCGTTCCCTTCCCCTTCCCACAACAGACACCCTGTGAGGTAGGTGGGAAGCTTTTGATAAAGTTCTTCATCAAAGGCCCCTAAGTAAGCTCAATAGTCATGGGATAAAAGGACAAGTCCTCTTGTGGATCAAAAACTGTTTAATTTATAGGAAACAGAGAATGAGTATAAATGGGCAATTTTCTCAGTGGAGGGTCGTAAGCAGTGGGATACCACAAGGATCAGTACTCGGTCTGATGCTTTTTAACTTACTAATTATTTGAACATAAGAACATATTTGAGCATCACCACCCTGAACAACTTTGTGTCATCTGCAAATTTAGCTACTTCACTGCTTACTCCCAACAAACATGAACAAACATTTGGACAAGGGGGACCCAATAGATATTGTTTACCTTGACTTCCAGAAAGCTTTCAATAAAGTTCCTCATCAAAGACTCCTATGTAAACTCAAAAATCATGGGATAAAGGGACAAGTCCTTTTGTGGATCAAAAACTGGCTAATTAATAGGAAACAGAGAGTGAGTATAAATGGGAAATTTTCTCAGTGGAGGGTAGTAAGCAGTGGGGTACCACAGGGATCAGTACTCGGTCTGATGCTTTTTAACTTGTTCATTAATGATTTGGAGTTGATAGTAAGCAGTGAAGTGGCTAAATTTGTGGATGATACAAAGTTGTTCAGGGTGGTGAGAACCAGGGAGGATTGTGAGGCACTCCAAAGGGATGGGTCGAGGATGGGTGAGTGGGCATCAACATGGCAAATGGGATTCAATGTGGCCAAGTGCAAACTCATGCACATTGGAGCCCAAAAATCCTAACTATAAATACACATTGATGGGGTCCGAATTGGCAGAGACTGACCAAGGGAGAGATCTTGTAGTAGATAACTCACTGAAGATCTCGAGACAGTGTGCAAATGCAATAAAAAAGGCCAATGCTATGCTGGGGTTTATTAGGAAGGGTATTGAAAACAGATCAGCCAATATTATAATGCCCCTGTATAAATCAATGGTGCAACCTCATTTGGAATACTGTGTACAGTTCTGGTCACCACACCTCAAAAAGGATATTATAGCTTTGGAAAAAGTGCAGAAAAGGACAACTAGAATGATCAAAGGGTTGGAACACTTTCCCTATGAAGAAAGGTTAAAGCGTTTGGGGGTCTTTAGCTTGGAGAAACAATGGCTGAGGGGTGACATGATTGAGGTTTATAAGATTATGCATGAGATAGAGCAGGTAGAGAAAGAGGTACTTTTCTCCCTTTCTCATGATACAAGAACTCGTGGGCACTCAATGAAATTGCTGAGTGGTCGGGTTAGAACGGATAAAAGAAAGTATTTCTTCACCCAAAGAGTGATTAACACATGGAATTCACTGCCACAGGAGGTGGTGGCAGCTACAAGCATGGACAAGAGGGAATTAGATAAACATATGGAGCAGAGGTCCATCAGTGGCTGTTAACCACAAGGTATAGATAGGGACTCTGGGGCAAGTGATGCTCTGTATTCTTGGTGCTTGGGGGGCTGGGCAACAGTGGGAGGGCTTCTAGTGTCCTGGCCCCACTGCTGGACCTTTGGCCACTGTGTGACAGAGTGTTGGACTGGATGGGCCATTGGCCTGATGCAACATTGGCTTCTCTTATGTTATGTTATGTTATGTTATGTTATGTTATGTTATGTTATGTTATGTTATGTGTTGTTATGAGAGAACTGCTCTTGAGAGAACAGCTCTGAGAGAACCGTGACTGACCCAAGGTCACCCAGCAGCTGAATGTGGAGGAGTGAGTAATCAAACCCAGTTCTCCAGATTAGAGTCTGCTGCTCTTAATGACTATACCAAACTGGCTATGTATGTGTGTGATAAAGCACTGCATGACAGTTGTACTCCAGGCCCAGCAAGGTAGTTTCCTGCTCATCTAGCCCTGAGCTTTAGCAGACTGCTGCTATATTGCAGTGGATCAACAGTGTTAATTTCTGAAGTCCAGTATTGTTAAGAGAAATTTCATTTTGTTGTAAACCACCTCAAGCCAGATTCTCAAGAGGCAACAGAGAAATATCCTAAATAAACAATGAATAAACTCTCTTTGTTCCTCCTTACCCAATTTCTCCCTGCAATGCCAAAAATGTTTTGTTTCCCTCTTTTAAGGAATTTGGAGTCAGTTTCTACTAAATTCTGTTTTTGAGCAAACAGAGATTCAATAAGAGGAGGGGGAGGAAAGGAGGTTCTGCAAAAATTTCAGAATTTTATTCTGTGCAGGTGCAGACAATGACTTCCCAAATGTTCCTGTCTTCCTGGTAGAGTATGACCCTGTGTTGTATAATATAAATCAACTGGAAGGCCCAGGTTGCAAATAGGTGCATTGATTTCTCTTCCAGGAGAAAATAAGAAAAACCCCTCTTTTAAAAGAGAGGGGGAAAGGGAGAATAGGAGGAATCAATGGCTAGAGTAATTTTTTTAAAGGAGAACTTCCATTTGTCGTAACACTGATAGGGTTGGGGCTGGGTGAGCAGGGGGCTAGGCAGTCTCCCCAAAGTTGTATGGGAAAGTGCTGGAGGTGATGCACATCCCATTCCCTCCAGGATATTATAAGGGGCTTCAGGGAGCTGATTTCCAATCTAACCCCCATTTTCTCCCTTTAGCGATACATGCCTCCAAGAGGACAATGTGCATGCATAATGCTCACCAGGCAAGAGTGAGTGTGAGTGTAAAAGTTTCTTCTTTTTCCAATTTACAAACCAATATTTTCTCAATATCTAGGGAGTCCTTTGAATATGCATAAACTCTTGCTTTGTCCATGGGTGAGCCCATTTTGCTGCCTTCTGTATAAACAAGGGCATGAGTTGCACAGCAAACTAATATAAATTTGTAGGTCTGTGTTCTCCATGTTTTCCTTTTCACCGTTTCCCACAAGCTATTTCATAATTGGCTCTGCAAGGGAGCTCCTTGTCCTGCTCAGAAAATGCAAAGCAGAAAAGAGAGAAGCAGGGGTGGGGGTGGGGGAACGAGGGCAGAAAGGAAGGGGCAAGAGTGAGAGAGACTCTGTCAAGGCTAGTAGATTTCTCTGCCGGCTCTCCTCTTTCAAGGCTTTGTGTAGACCCTTTCCCATTCATTTAACTTGTTCACCATTCTGTCTGCTTTTTGCCTTGCAACTACATTGCTGTGTTCCTGTTCTTGAAAATTCCACACTGTCCAGAAACTTCTGCACACATATGGCAACATGGTGTGCTGTCCAGGGACATGCGGACTGCTCCTTAACTTTAGCAGGCGTGTGTCTCAGTGCCTATACATGAAACCACATCGACATTTTATTTATTTAAAATATTTTTATGCCACCCTTCCACCCAATCAAGGTTGACATTGTGGTTCCCAACAATGGTTGTTTACGTTGACTTCCAGATAGCCTTTGATAAAGTTCCTCATCAAAAGCTCCTAAATAAGCTCAATAGTCATGGGATACAAGGACAAGTCCTCTTGCAGATGGAGAAGGAAATTCAGCCCTCCCCCATACCATATTCCAATCTGGAACCAGTCTGACAGGGGGTGCCTTATCAGAGAAACCTGTGCGTGTACACAAGGGTTTCCCCAGTGGGCCAAATAGTACCCCTTTGGGGTGTTTTAGGGTAAGAAAATGATACAGGGGAAGGCTGAAGCCCCTTCTCCTGCAACACATGCCAACTCATACAGGGTATGGACCCTGGACCCAGACCATGTAGAAGAAGAGATTGGATTAAAAAAAAAAGAGAGAGATTGGATTTATACCCTGCTCTTCATTACCCGAAGAAGTCTCAGAGCGGCTTACAATCTCTTTCCCTTCCTCTCCCCACAACAGACACCATGTGAGGTAGGTGGGTCTGAGAGAGCTCTGAGAGAATAGCTCTCAGAGAACTTTGACTGTCCCTAGGTCACCCAGCAGCTGCATGTGGAGGAAAGGGGAATCGTCTGGTTTTCCCAGATCAGAGTCCACACTCCTAACCACTACACCAAACTCACTCTCCGTGATATATAAAAAGGCCTTCAAGACACTAACTCTGGTTTCTAGTTCTTTTGTGTGTGTTTATGTGTGTGAGTGTGCATGAGCATGCGTGCATATATGTATTTTGTGTGCTTGCCTGGAAGTCATGGTTGACTTCTGGTGACCCCTGCTGGGGGCTTGGATGTTCTTCAGAGAGGTAGTTTGATTATAACCTGCCTCTGTGTTCCGCCTCTGGTATTCCTTGGAGGTCACCCTTCCAAGTACTTGCCAAAGTCGGCCCTGCTTAGCTTCCAAGATCTGACAGGATCAGGCTTCCCTGGGCTATCCAGGTCAGGGCTGGTTTCCAGGTCTTGTCCTCTGTTACAGAAATTTCTACTCTGTTCTTAGGGCCTTCCCAAGTACTCAGTTCATGCTACCTGATAGATTTTGGCTGCAATCCTGAAGAAACTCATGAACTTGTCAGTCTCCTTGGCTTCAGCTGGATTTATGATCATGCAAATATCTCCACAGCTAAAGCTCTCTCTCTTTCTCTCTCTCTGTATACCCTGCCTTCTTTCTGTCACCTGCCTCAGATTGTTCTTTTTTCTTCTCATAACAAATTTATTACTTCACTTATTTATTACTTATCATTTTATAGTCTTTTCTCCAAGAGTCTTTCTGACATCTTAAACAGATTATGCCTAGTTCTGTGTGCTTTGGGTTTCCAATACTGTATCAAATCTTATTTTCTTCCATTTCCCTCTCCTTTTACGTACTGTTAATCAGCAAGGTATTATACTGTTCTCTGTTACATATTAGATTCCCCCCCTTTACAGCATGATATATTTTATACTTTTTAATACTAGTAAATGTTAAGTGTTAAAATGTGCCAAAGCTGCTGTCTCAAGCATTATTTAACTTTTCCTAAGTGACACAAGATGTTCTGCACTGGTTTCCAACTACAGTGACTCTTGAATTCAGACCTTCTGAATTTACTTCCTCTAGGATTCCATTTCCCCCCCCTCCAGAAAAAAGTACACCTCTAAGATAAGCTAGAAATTACTTTAATATACCAACATGAGAACAATTGTTCACATTACCCCCCTCTCTTCTCATGGCATACTGGCATTCAAACACCTGCTTCACACAGTCTGAAGTCAATAGAAAAAGGAATACAGACATGCAACTCTACTCTAATAGCCTAAGCTAAATGCTGCATGCTTTTTTTAACAATAAGTATTCAAATAACAAATCTAAGTGTTTTTTTGTTTCTTTTTGTATTATGAAATGTTCATAATTTCTAATAACCAGTTTTCTATTGTTTCATAAATACACAATGAACTTGGCAAGGCTTAGAACTCCACAGTATGTCCAGATGGGTGTGGCAATCCTGGGATCTGCGTTAGAAGTAGTTGAATTTAAAGAGTTTAAGAATTGCTACACCCATGTGGACATACTGTGGAGTTCTAAGCCTTGCCAAGCTCATTTTGGCATTTAGTGGATGTTCCATTGCTTTTGAAAATATTGGTCCCGTTCAAGGTTTATATCTTTATTGATACCATTGCTTAAAAAGGACCTTTTTTCACTTTGGTGATTCTGTAAATACACACCCCAGTCTTGTTATTCATGAGCTTTCTATCTTGTGATTGGTTTATGTTATTGTATTAGTTTCATTATGCATATATGAAACAATAGAAAACTGGTTATTAGAAGACTTATGAATATTTCACACAGTCCGAAGGCACACCAGGTTTCCCCCATGGCAAATACTGAATGTGTGCAAGTGAGATCCCCCAAGCACTTGCTAAAGCCCAGACATTTGGGGAGGCACAGCTGGCTGCAGTCCCCTTGCAGGTACCTACCACAAATCACTGAGTGTTCAGGGATTTACATGAGTTTGTATATTTACTGTGACAAACATTGATCAATGTACTTGCCTTTCTATGCTGGAATAGGGCCTGGGACAGCCAGTTTGGTATCTTGGTTAGGACGGAGTGTGGATTCTAATCTGGGAGAATTGGGTTTGATTCCCCACTCCTCCACATGCAGCTGCTGTGGCTATTAGCCACAGGGTATAGATGGGAACTCTCAGTCTGGGGCAAGTGATGCACTCTATTCTTGGTGCTGGAGGGGGCAGCAGTGAGAGGGCTTCTAGTGTCCTGGCTCCACTGCTGGACCTTCTGATGGCACCTGGTATATTTTGGCCGCTGTGTGACAAGAGTGTTGGACTAGATGGGCCATTGGCCTGATTCAACATTGGCTTCTCTTATGTTCTTATGCTGGTATGCCCTTGGGTTTTCTCAGAGCTGTTCTCTCATGGGCAGTTGTCAAAGGAGCTCTCTCAACCCCACCTACCCCACAGGGTGTCTGTTGAGGGGAAGGGAAGGAAAAGGAGATTGTAAGCCTCTCTGTGACTCCTTCAGGTAGTGAAGGGTGCGGTATAAATCCAATCTCTTCTTCTTCATTGTCATCTTGGACTAGCCATGCTCAGTTTGAACTATCTCACAGGGTTGGTGTTGTGAGGATAAAACGGAGGCAGGAAGAAGGACGTTGTAAGCCAATTTAGGTCCCCACAGGGTAGAGAAGTGGGATACATATCTAAAGGAAATAGTAAATACAATATAGTGTGAAGTGACTGTAAGTTAGTGATTAACATGAAAATGTTTTTTCCAGAACTCCATGTTTTGGCTCACTTATTTCTGTCCTTTTTACCACTATGAGACAATTAGTAGCATGCCTGTGCAAGAAAGATTTGAGGCAAATGCTGAAAGCACTTCAAGGCTAGCAACTTCTTTCTCCACCCTCATGGGTTACACCAACTGAAGTGACATGAAGTTACAAGAAGAACCACAACAAGGTAAGTAAATACGAAAGCTTCACCTCAAAGGAATAAATGAGTCCCATGGGTGAGTCTGGCTAGGCCTTATGTGCTTGCCAGAAAAGTCATAAGAGCTCACTGGTTCCAGGCCCTTCCTCTCAGGGTTCTCCTGAAATAGTCAATATTAAACACAGTCTTGATGTTGAGCTTAAATCTTACGGCACAACTCCAAAAAATTCTCTACTCCAACTTCTGCAATCCTCACTGGTATCCTTTTGACTTTCACAAGCCTTTTCCTGGCAGCAGTTTTCTCTCATACCTCTTACCCTCCCATATCGCTCCTCTCGTCAGGAAAAAGGCAAGTGTTTCTTAGGTGAGGGTCCTGGGCTGTTGGGATACTTAGTCCTTCAGAAATTCTATTACAATGTATGACACGACCTACGTGGGCATGAAGAACTAGACTTTAACCCTAGAAAGAAGAGGGCCAGAAGCTACAAGAAGTGAGGAGAAATGGTGAAGCAGCTATTAAACTGCATTTGAGCACTTCTCAGGTGTAGAGCTGCCAGGTCCTGCCTGGCAACCAGTGGTTGAATTATTCTGTGGTGGGGAAAGTCCCAGGCTTCCTACACAGCAACACTGCTGACAACACAGAGACATCACTTCTGGTGCGCATTGGAAGTGATATCAGCACATCACCAGTAACATCACCATTGAGTTTTAGTCAAATACCAGAGCATCCCCAGTATCACGCTGATGTCACTTTCAGGCACACAGATGTGATGTCAACACATCAGGACTCGTGTCTCCCGGCCATTTCCCCCCCTCCTCTGGCCATCTAATCTGTGGCAGGGGGAGGTGGATGGGGGCTTTGGTGGGTGATTGACAGCCCTACTCAGGTGACCTTCATTGCCATTCCCTGATTATTGCTCACTTGTCTTGACACATATTGAAGCTATTTCTTCCAACCCAGTTCATTTCAGCAGCACTCCAAGCCTGTTCTCCAGATCCTTTTTTCAGCAGCCTCCACATTATTATAACTTCTCACATTAGACATATATAGGGTTGCTAACTCTGGCTTGAGAAGTCTGTGGAGAATTAGGGAGGCCAGAGTTTGGAGAGGGGAGGGAGGCTCAGTAGGGTTGCTGAACCTTCAGAAAGAGGAACAGGGTGGTGGAAACATGAAGAACAGTGTCACATGATGCTGTTACATCACTTCTGCCTGAAAAACCGAAATGATGTTACACATTATGGGATAGTTTAGGATCTCTCTGAAACTGTATGGCAGGGATCTCTGTGGACTCCTTTAGAGATGGGCATGAACCGAACCATGAGCAAAATTCAATATGAATTTTGTCCTGTTTGTCAAGTTCATGGCAGGGCACCCAGCATGAACTTTATATGAACTTTGACAGTGTTCATGGAGGTTTGGGCAGGTTTGGGAGCTGATATATTCCCAGACAGACTGTCTCCACTCAATCAAAATGTTTACAAAACTTCAAGGCAACACCATGGAGGACATTTTGACAGGTACAGGTTCAGAAGAGTATAGAATGGATCCTGTGCACGCTAGAGGCACCAAGCTCACAGGGGATCTCCATCTAACTCTCCTCTACCTGCTTTCCAAGTTTGGTGAGGACTGGATTTACACGGTCCAAGTTATGGGCCCCCAAAGAAGGTACCCCCCAGGAAAGTGTTTTCTGGGGGAATTGACAGTCACAAGACTTCAGTATTTCAGGCAGAAGCTCTGTTGTTGTAAAATATTTTCTTGCATAGTAACAGCTTACCATTAGTCATGCTTGTGCTGTGGTGGCAGCTGCTGCAAAAGCAATGCTTTTTTAGAAATCTATACAGCCAAGCAGATCTCCAATGGCCAATCAGAAGCCCTGCTGGACAAAAGCCCCATGTGGCCTCATCAGCTATCTAATATGCTTGGCAGGCACCAGGAAAGGTGTTGGCAGACCATGGCAGACACCCTGGTGCCCATAGGCACTATGTTGAGGACCTCTGCTCTTACCAGTACACTACACTAGGCTTGTCATTTGGCCACCTGTGGCAAATAAACCCTAACCCTTAAGAAATTCAGGAGTGGGAGAAAAAATACCCAGAAAATGGCCTCCATAGTGAGATGCTAGCAATTTCCCACTTTATTTATCATCTTTACCACAGAGATTAGGGGAAATTCCTAGAGTGTCACCTGGACTTGTTATCACATTCCCCTCCTCCAAGATTTCATCTTGCCTAGGCACCACCCTCAAAATCTCCCAGCATTTGCCAAGACAGTGCTGACAACCTTACACCACACTGGCTCTTCTTGGTTACAACAACTAGATCCAATAGAACCTTCCCAACCTCACTACTATCAGAATACAAAATTTTGCTTATATCACTATCTCCTCCACATACAAAAAAAGAAAAATGTACAAAAAACATGTTAATGGAGGGTTGTGGTCTAGCACCTGCTTTGCATGCAGAAGGTCCCAAGTTCAGTTCCCACCATCCCCAAGATCTCCAGTAGCTGGTCTTGAGGAAGATATTTCTCTGCCTAGGAACATGAGGAGTCACAGCAGGTCAGAGTAGCCAAGACTTGGTAAAAGGCAGCATCTTGTGGTCATATGTGAAGACCATGAAACATGTTTATTTTGTTGACTGCACTTGTGGTTTAGCATGGTATACAATGTGCCAAAACAGTCTGCTGTCTATACCTGTGTTTCCTTAGATGGATGCAATATCTCTGGAGAGAGAAAAAAACCCTTCAGGTTTGACTGACCAGCTTTCTGGAACTTGTAATGAAGCAGGCTCTCGCCTAGGAGAGCTCAAGCCACAGTAAATTTTGTTAGTCATCAAACTACCCAAAGGCTCTGTCTTTTCTGGCCATTTTTTTCTAGACTTCGTGGGTGAAATGGCCCCGTAGCTGGGTGGGGTGATACTTCCCAACAGTATCACTTGCATTTCTACAAGAGTTCTTGTGAAAAGGAACAGCTATGAAACAGGATATTCAAGAGTTGTGTTTAGGAGAAACATGCTTCCAGATGGCAGGTTCCTTCCAATAGCCATCCCACAAGCTTCTGCCAGCAGTACTGATCTAGGGCTGGCCATCTGCAGCACTCACGTCAGGAGGCTTGCTTTGTTGACAGTGATCATCTTGTTGTACAGGACAAGCAGCCACTTAGAGGCGTATTCTGCTATTGTGTGCTGAAAGTGAAAGGACGGGGAAAGTATTTTAGCATGGTAAAGTTTGAAAATGGCTCAGGCACATACAGTTGGGTTTGGGATGACAGGTTCCTGGGCAGCCGCTTTCCCCACACCACAGGATGTGCATCAGCTGAGCAGATGAGTCAGGAACTGTTATTTACTTGTAGCCCTGACTAGAGGGATGAGGCCTAGTAAAGAGCAATTCCCCCCACTATGGGGTTCTGGATGGTGCAAAGTTCATTCAGCTGAGGGATATTTTCACAACTGCCCTACTGTGGAAAAGTCCTTAAGCAACCAGGAAATGGGACCATTCAATGGATCGTGGAGTGCTTTGTTAATATGCTGTGCTGTTAAATACCTTCTGAAGCAATTGGAGCTGGACAGTGTCACTCACAGCTAGTACACAGGGCCATTGACCTCTCTACCCCACATCTCTCTAGGATTCATTCTTGATTCTGAAATCCTAAAATTTCTCTGGGAATATGCCTACACCCCAAATGGAGATCACTGTTTGATGCAACAGTTATCCCTTTTAAAGCCAGTTTGGTGTAGTGGTTAAGTGTGCGGACTCTAATCTGGGAGAACTGGGTTTGATTCCCCACTCCTCCACTTGCAGCTGCTGATGTGACCTTGGGTCATTCACAAGCTCTGGCACAGCTGTTCCTGAAAGAGCAGTTTGTGTTAAGAGTTCTCTCAGCCACATAGGCTTCCCAAATACTTACCTCGTGGCGGCGGAGGACGGATACGTCCTGGCAGGACCATCCCCGGGGGAAGGAAAGATGTGCCACACGATGCTATTGCCAGGAAGTGAGGCTAGGCGATGCTCTGGCAATGCAGCTGGAAACTCGATGGTACTATCGAGTTTCCAGCCCCATTGCCAGAGTGTCACCTGGCGTCACTTCCTGGCAATGGCATGGTGCGTTACAGGGAGGAATGGTTTGCCCGGGGAGTATGTTTCCCCCGCCCCCTCGCAGTAAGTACTTGGGAACCCTACAGCCCCACCTACCTCACAGGGTGTCTGTTGTAGGGAGGGGAAGGGAGTTTGTAAGCTGCTCTGAGACTCCAAGTGAAGGGTGGGGTACAAATCCAATCTCTTCTCTTCTTCTTAAAGTCACGGATTGATTTTAACTGCTGTCTGATGGATTTTGACTACTGGTTTGTCCCATGAGGGAAGTGCTGTTAGTCTTTTGGGAGATACAGACCATGCAGTTTGGCCAGACTTCCCCAGGCACAGTCTCTCCACAGTGCTGCATTTCTGAGATTTGAACTGATTCACCACACTCCTCTTTGCATGTTGTGGTGGAGTTTGTATGTTCAGCAGCTGCCTAATCAATAGGAATGGCAAAGAAATCAATGCATGTAAGCCATTAGCTCCAAACAGAGGGCAAGCTGTTAACAAGGCATGCCAGCTGGAATCATATTTTGGGTAAAAGAGTCTAGGGAGTTGAGCAGACTTTGTAGGCGGAGTCTTGATTAAAGAGTGAGAACTACCTATGAGCCATATTTGAGGCCCCCAAGCAGTTATACAAGAAGCCATGTGTTTTCTCCCTAAACCCATGTACACTCTTCCAGAGTGAGAAACAAACAGTGGATTCACTCATTTACTAATGCTCGTGTTGCAGTGATCGACTGTACAAGATGCCAGTTCGTCCATATCCCTGTTTGTAAGAAACAGCCAGTATGCTGTTCATATGGGAGGTCTGTAACTATGAAAGGAGGGAAAGGGTTTCCCTCTAGAGTCTCTATCCTTTGAGGATGATGTGGAGGGCATGGCTTTCTTCTTCTCTTTGGTTTCTACCAGTACTTTGTCCAGATCTCCTTCCCCAAATAAAAGTCTGCCTGAAAACTTTTCCGGTGATGAACTAGATTTTGACAACAGAGCAGCTTTCCAGTGCTTTAACAATAGGTTTCTTTGGATCACAACATTGGCTCATTGGCTACTTGTGCTCTAGCACAGAACTGCATTGTGTCTTGAGATGCATCTGCTGAGAGCTCAGCTGCTCTCTTAATCATTAGCAAAGATCTCATAAAGGTCAATGGATCTATGTCTAAATCTTGTAAGAGGTTGTCAGGCCAGACCACGATAGCCCTGGTTGGTTGGAGTACCACAAAAGCCCTTATAGCATGAGAAGACACTTTATGAGACTTCTTAAGAGCAGCTTCATTCTTCTGATCCACAGAATCCTTTAGTGCATTGTCCCCATCTTTGGACAAAACAGCCCCTGAGTGGAGTGCTACCATAGGTGCATCAACCAGCAAAATCTTGAGATCTTCCATGGCATCTTCTGGAAGGGCATATAACTTCTTAGCTATGCCCATGAGTGATATACTATTTCCCAGAACTGCTCATTTGGCTCTGATGACATCATTGAAAAATCTGGAAATGGACAGACTGAAGACACCTTAGACAGTCTTTTGACAACTGTCCCATCCAGATTGGCAGAAGCTGAAGATCTGAGTTATTCTGGTGTGTCAGTTTGGTAGTTTAAGGTAGAAATGACCTTCTTGAGTAATCTTTGAAAATGTTCAGGTTGGAAAAGTCTAGCTGAATTTTCTTGTAGCTCTACTTCCTCTCCTGACCATTCCCCCTCTTTTTCATTAGAGCTTGCCACGATAGACTCTCTAGTTGACAATGGCTCCTCTGGTTCCAATCCTGAGCCCACAATTACTTGAGCTGAGCACAGAGACTTATGTGCCCCCATCTATGCACACCAATGGGAATAGAAGACAATCTAATATTCTCCAAGGCCTTCAAGGGTGAGCATTAATGTGCCTTGATCCTGATGTCACTTTGGGGCACTTTTTTTTAGGTGATGCTAGGAAACTCTCTCCAGATGAGGAAGATCAGGGGAAGGAGACTGCCTCTTGCAGCTAACTCTGTGGCATTCCCGAAACTCTCAGTTCCCACTGTCTCTGAGTGCTCTCTGCCACTATTCCAACAGGGCCACAGGACCCTGGCATCTGAAGTCCCATGAAACTTCCTGGCTGAAGTAATTTTAGGTTTGGGGAGGGCCAGGCAAATTTAAGAGCCTGCATCACCCAATCTGATGAAGAGGGTTTGAAAAACATGGGATAAAATGGTGAGGGTGCCATGTTGGATCCTAAAATAGTCCCAAACATCAAGTTGGGAAAGGCCACTGGAGTGGGCCGGGGGGGGGATCAACTCCCACTGCTGCCTGACCTTGGATCCCCCTCCCTCTTCGAACCCACAGGAGTCTTCTTGTTTGAAGGGGGGGTTCTCACCCACAGGTCTGTGCTGCATGTTCCTTGCCCACTTGGAAGTTTCCAGGACTTGGCTTGGAGAGTTGCCCGCCCAAGCGTCCAACATGCTGATTGAGGCCAGACAGTCTTTTTGGGAGTCTCAAATGCTGGCAAAGAAATGCTGTTGAGAAACCCAAAGCTTAGGGTCTATCAGCCTTTGCCGCTGCCCTCATCAAGCTTTCAACACTTCCCATTGGCCAGTCTTTGGTGCCCAAAACTTCAGGCAGTAGAGGCTTTTCTTTTAAGGGCTCCTTTCTCTTCTTCAGTCCAGCACTGGGAACATTTTAATTTTCTCCTCTTCCATCTTCATTAGAGATCAATCTAAGTTAAGCTGCAGGGCTATCCAAACTGGAGAGCAACCTTATTCTGATCCAGTAGAGTCACAAAAATTTGCATAGCCCTGCCCGGAGCGAGAGAAGGCATGACCTAACCGGCTTGGATGACTTCCCCCACTGAAGGAGAAAGGCAAGGTACAAAGAGTTGAGGGGGTATTTGAATTTAAGGGTCTCTGGTCATAGTCTGACACCTTAGCCGCCAAAGCAACCTGGATTTTGTAATATACTGTGGTGGTTATGAGAATCTGAAATGGAGACTTTTGGAAGCCACTCTCTCAAAACTGAGGACACGAATTACACCCCCAGATAGTTAAGATGTATTCAAACCACTCAGAAAGCTCACATTTGGTACAAAGCGAACTGAACCATCTGCAAACGGGACTTTTTAAAAATGACACCTAACAATTACAGCTGCAGATGGATATTATCTCCTGGCAGAGGCCAGCAGTCTTGCACAGAGCAGATCACATCTTGCATGGGAAAGAATGTGGGGCTGATGGGCTTCTGCTGGATTCAGGGAGGGAGGCATCTCTGATGACACCCAGGAACAAGCACCTGGGCTTGCACAATGTAAGCACGAAGGACCATAGCTCAGAAGTCAAGCACAAGCTTGGCAGGCAGGAGAGACAGATGAATTAAAGGTTATCAGTACTGTATAGATAGAAGATTACTTCTCTAGTACTTAGAGTAAGACATATGAATGCTCAACAAACAAAATGCAAGGACGGATCTAGGGTGGCAGCACTTGTGTGTTTTATATAAGAGCAGCAATGAGAGTTATAAATAACTTTTTATGCCAAATTCATTCATCAGGAAATGCTACACACCTATACACCTGCACACGTAGGGAGCAATCCTCAACAGGTCTACTCCAGGAGAAAGTCCCATTTTATTCAACGGGACTTACTCCCAGGAAAGAGTCCTTGAGACTATAGCCGTCAACTACTACTCTCCTACAGTTACAGGCATGCAGCGCCGGAATGGTTCTGTTCTAGTGTGACAGGCACAGGTGGCAGAGGAAAGGCAGCCCCCTCTGCGGCTTCATGCTTGCACATGCTTTCACACTCCACAGTTCACTCAGGCTGTCCATCTGGGCCTCTGAAAGACACAAGTCCACAGCCACAGCCCTCTCCAGGGATTGTCATCACCTGAATCCTGTAAGGAACAGACATGCTTGCCTAGGGAGTGATCATTAAAAAGAAAAATTAAGGACTGCTACAGTTGATCAGCTCATTGATCAGTGGAATTCAATATCCCGTCTCAGACCAGATCTTGCTGAAGAAGGCACAAGCCAAACTGAGGAGTGAGCTGTCTCCTGCGTTTGCTCCCAGTTTCTGGTGTCACAAATTTTGGGGCACTCAAAAATTACAAGTCTGCGGCCTCAGCTATTTTGGCAAATAGTCGCCAGTGGCTCTGTCCTCTCTAAAATTAAAAACAGGCAGAACAACTGGTTGACCACTGTGCGAAAAGGGATGCTGGATTAGATAAGACTACTGGTCTGATTAAGCAAAGCGCCACTTAAGTTGTTATGTAAAACTTTCACTAATTCTACAGGGATCTATTAACTGATTTAATGTGTGTATGACACTATATGCCGATCTACCTTTACCTTACAGGTATGGACTTCAGGAAGCCAGTGCGCTGTGGCAGTTAAAACATTAGGCAGATATTGGAGGGACCACTGGTTTTGGACTTAGGGAAGAGGGACTTGCGTACAGTTCAGCAAAACATCTCTGATTCAGAAAGCCAGTTACCTGTTTGTAGAACTGAAGACCCTTTTCTGTCAAACGCAGTCAAGCCAGCTTGAAACGAAGCAGCAGTTCTTGCAGTTAGGCCCCTCCCAGGAAAGTGCAGGCAGTTGTTAGGCAAGCAGCTCCTTGACCATTGTCAATGTTCTGATTGGCCAAGATGTAAACCATCTGTTCATGGTCAATGGAAAACAGGAGGCTGCATCTCTTTCTTAACAGTGTGTCAGCGCTGGGAAAAAGTGGGATGATTCTCAGCTGCTCCAAAGGTTATGAAAAGGCCTGTCCCTGGAGCACTCTGTGAGCCTCTAAGGACCCTATTCCCCACCCCCAGCCTTTAAAAAAAGAGTTTGCGCCTATTTGACATGTGCCTCAAGGGGCACTGTGGGTTGCAGTCAATGTTTTTAGACACAGCAGTCTCTTGCAAAGACTGTGGAGCTGCTTTTAGGAGATGCAGAAACCACAACAAAGCCCTGTTAGTGCTTTAACTGCCTGCTCTGCAGCTCCCTGAACTGCTTATCTTAAGGATTGTTAACTTTGTTTTTTCCTAAACGGGTTCTTGTGCCTTCGGGTACAGCCTCCGTAGCCTTTACTAGCACGTAGATTAAGTGATGAGAAAACGTTTGCCACTTCTCCATCTGCTGAGGGGACAGAGGAACGTGCCTGCTCCCCCACCTAAGGACAAGGGTTAGTGATGCTAGGTGAATTATCTTGGCTTGCTTTACTTCAACCCAGGCATATTTCATCTGCTTTTTTTAACTAAAGAGCTTGCTCTGAAAGTTTGAGAGGTGGAAGGTTCCTGGCACAGTTATATAGTGCCAGTTCCACTGAACATGAGGCACGTTTATGTATATCAATATATGTGATAGTCAACATGGCCCCATCTGTGGATACTTAAATCAGTAGATCAGGGCCACAATGACAGGAGGAAATTTTTTCTCCAAACTTAGGTGACGTCCCCAAGTTTGCAGAAAAACCTGGAACCTTAAAAAGGGGGTCCAACCTCCCCAAACATAGAGCAGATAACTGTCTCCTGAGAGTCTTCTTCTCTTCCATTTGTTGCTGAGGCAGCCTAGCTAGGGCATGTGGGTAGCTATGCAAAGAGAAGCCTCTGACATCCCTCCACACACCAAAACCACCAACATGGCATTGCTGAAGGCAGGCAGTTGGGAAAGGAAAAGGGGACCTTCTGCCACCTCCCCACATTCACTCAAGTCACAGCTGAAGTGGCAGTGCTGGAAGTTGGTGGGCAGGGGAGGAAGAGTGGGAGCCTCCAATGCCTTCCATCCATGCCCAAATGCAGAGAAGGGGATGGGTGGGCAGGCTACAGGAAAGGAGACAGCTACAAGTCTCTTGGAAGGTTAGGAGCAACAAGTCGCCTGGCAAGTTACTGGCCCAGTGGTCTCCCCACCACCACCACCACGAGTCTCATAAGCTTCCTGCTTGTATATACATAATATGGAGGATTAACACAATTTCCAACATGCAGGAGTTTTATGAAAGCCAACTGCTGAAAGGAGCAGAGAAAGGGCAAAGTGCTTAACTCAAGTGGTTAACTTCACTGAATATACTATGATTAAAACCTTTTGTCCTGGGAATGAGCCCCAAAGCCTGGATCTAAGGGCCAAAGCCTGAGATCTGGCAACCCTTCTTACAACCACAGCTTTATGTTCATTGTATGGGAGTATGGAAAATATGCAGAATAATGTTCTGGGCACAGCATTCAGTTTCCAAAAAACTCAAATTTTACTTTTTAAAAAGAAAGAACAAATTCCGACGCTTATGGCTGCAAAAATACGCTTCAAAGTGGGTGAACAAAGTCTGCTGAAATCTCTGAAGTCCATGGGCTAGGATAAGATATCCAGGGTTCAGAGGTCCTTGATGTCAGTGGCCTGGTTAGCGCCTGTCTTCCAATTATATCCAATTACAGTAAATGCAGCAGAATATTTTTTTTTGCAAAATAAGTGAAACTATGTAAATCTGCTCAATTGGAGCAACTTAATTTACCTAAATCTTTCAAAACGTTTTGCACAGAACTTGGGTTTTCCAGATACTGGTTTTTGAGTTTTTTGTACAAAGCAGACATTGCTCTGATTATAGATATTGGTACAGTTTACTAAAATCTTGGGAAATGGCTAATTCCTAAGAAACCTTAATGACAAGTATCTGGAGGCAATTCATCTAATTTGGTCCACTGTGGGGGATGGGATTGCACATGCCTGTCAAATGCCTTAGGCTGTTGCTTGTTT
This sequence comes from Gekko gecko, assembly GCA_029375565.1. Classification (NCBI taxonomy): domain Eukaryota; kingdom Metazoa; phylum Chordata; class Lepidosauria; order Squamata; family Gekkonidae; genus Gekko; species Gekko gecko. The sequence continues at coordinate 41,981,274 of JAPDNY010000005.1, read as the reverse complement.
GCATTCATCTCTGGCTCAGCACATGTTTTCTGACCACAAAGAAAGCACATATTTTTATTTATATACTGACTATTCTGCAAAGAGGCACACACGCATATAAACATCCACATGCTGCACCCAAATGCTATAGTGTTTGCAATCTCAAGTGTCATTAACCACTCAAAAAGATGTAGAGAGAGGACATGCTCTGTAGTAGGCATGAATTCTGTTCCCACTGGCAATTGCTAAAGTAAAAAAAAAACAGCTACAATTAGAAAAGGTGTGATTACACATAGCCACCTGCTTAAAGCCTCTTGAAAACATTTTGGGACAAGGGAGACATCTGCAAGTTGCCCAGGCTGACTTCTGAAGTGGCACAGTCTCACCAGAAATGTACTGGCAACATACAATTAGTGGCCCAGTGCACTGAAAGATCCAGGGACTCAGACGAACATCACAGACGCTCACCTCAGCTGAAACTGGAGTCCGGCAACTGCTTTGACCTCTCTTTTGCTAGTTCAAGGTGATTGTCTTTTGATAGATTGGCATGTATCCTGGTAACATACCTTCAATGTGATGGATAATGCATCCAATAGATTCATGTAGCTCTAGTGCTCAGTTGCTATGCTTTTGGTATCTTGCCAGAAAAAGGACACTTCTGTGTTACACATGCACCGCTTAAGGGGGTCTCCCATGTAACTGACCTATATTTATCTTAAACTCTGTTTGTTCTTGACTGCACTCCCCCCTTGGCACACACCCTGCCCCTCCCCCCAGAAAAAACACCTTTCAGATCCAAGGGCAATGTAAAAATAAAATGATCACAACCTGTCCCTCTGGGAATTTCAGTTTTGCAGCTTGTCCTGCTATGATGCTGATAGAATTCACAGCCTAGTTCAAAGGGAGAGAGAAAGAACGAGAAGGAGACAGACAAGAGGAGAGGGAGATTAGCTGAAGGTGTGCCTAAGGCAACAACCCCCCCCAACTCAGGTAACTGGAAGTTGTACCCTGCTTGAAAAGAAATTATGTGAGAGAACAGGAAGGAATGTAGCACAATGCAAAAATGAAGACAGAGAAAGAGAGACTTGGACTGCAGAGAACTGGATGATAAGGAAGCAGGGATATGTGAGGCAATCAGCAAGAAAGAGGAGGAAGGATCAAGTCCCCCATGAAGGCTTCTTTGAATGAGACATGCATGTACAACCTCTTTCTGACCATAACTGTAACATAGTGGTGTTGTTAATGCTAGTGAGGAGCACGCATCACAGCTTGTCCAAGCACAGTGATGTATAATCAGAAAGCATAACCATGAACAAAGATGTTCAATGTGTCACTTATGATGGAGTAATTCCATACAATCCACCCATTCCCATTCCCAGTGGTGTGCCTAATCTGAGCAGACTGCTTTTACCACCAAGGCTCAGGCAACTGTATCCACCCAGAGGACTGCATAATCTGCATTTGAGGGAGTGATTAATCCTTGACACTGCCACCACTGTTTATCAATTATATATATATATATATATATAGGCTGATAACAGACCAATAAAATCAAATAGTATGGATATGCTAGGGAGTCTGCCTCTTTCTGAACTAGAATGGGATCCACATGTTTCCCTGCAGTAGTAGAATCCACTAGCTGTAAAAGCAAACCTTCAGCAAACAAAGCCAGAATATTTGGATTTCTGCAGAGAACCAGAATTGCACTGTCAAAAGATATTTAATAGTTCACTACACACATATACTATACTTGGGGGGAAAAGATATATGTGCTTACAAAACAACCTTAGCCGAATGTTAGTAAGACAGGCAGGCAGAGGAGGCATGATTAGAAGCCTTACTAACAGCATCAACTAAGACATTTTCACCCAGTCAGAAGTCAAGTGCATCTCCAGAAAATCAGGATGAGAACAGAAAGTTGCATTAGACAAGCAACATATGCTTAGCTTAGGTAGCTCATGCAAGCAGGTGCATGTTAAAACTAATTGTCTTGAGAACTAAACTCAACTATTAAGGACATCTTCAAACTTAAATCTTTTTCATGTATGATATTAGGTGGGGGGAAGAAGTGACAGCATGGTGTAGTGGGTAGAGTGTCGGACTAGGACCTGGGAAGCCCAGGTTCAAATTCCTGCTCTGCCGTGGAAGGTTGATGATTGGGCTTCAGGTCAGTTGCCCTCTCTCATTGGTCTAACTTACCTCACAGGACTGTTGTGAGGATAAAATGGAGACAGGAAGAATGACGTTGTAAGGTGCTTTTGGTCCACATTGGGAAGAACAGTGAGGTATAAAGACATGAGAATTGTGATGGACCATCTTACATATAGGTCCTATATAGGGCTGCCATACACCAACCCAGAGAAGTTCTCCATACCTTTAATGTTCTGACACTCTGTCTCCATGGAGACACGCGCTGCATCTCCCTCCCCCTCTCCACATATATTGGTACAAATCTCATCTGTTTGCAGCTTTCCAGGCCACTGGATTCATTTGTTGAGGTAGAAGGTTCCAGAGAGTGGAATTCAGCTGTACAGAATTCTTGCTCCCCACTCCTTGTTCCTTGGCAGATCCAGGAGGAGAAGCAGGAAGTGCCTCTCTGGTCTTAAGGGATGAAATGAGGATGAAGTTGGTTCTTAGTTCCCTCTGTGGAGCTCCTGATTCCTTATTCTCCAATGCAACCATCAAAGTAGATATGTAAACAGAATAAGGAACCAGGGGCTGCTGACTGGGAACAGGAAACCTACTTCAACCTCATATGCAATATGGCTTTTGAATGTTCAGAGATCTTCTGTGGATTTCTGGAATTTATTTGCATACCTAATTCCTCTTTCCTCCCTATATAACTGCACATGACCTTACGAATTGTTTTGAAGTGAGAAACTTTGAACTCTTCCTGTTCTTCTTACCTTGGCTCTGGTTAACAAACAATACGAGGTCTAAAAAAAGGGAAGAAAAGGACAAAGATAAAATACAGAAACATTATACTGCCAGAACTTCTTAACCCTACCCTAACAAGCCATTCTCTTTTGCATTCATCCTGGAAGAAAGAACATCTAGAATCTGTGACCTGCATTACTTGTGTGTCAACTGAGTTACTACTCTCCTCATTTGTTTCACTGGAAGAAAATATAAAACTATTAAAGATACAATATCATTGTTTCTATACTGGTCATTGCATTTGGCCATGTATATAAGATCTGCGGTAATAAGGGGACTGACCCAGCATAACCATTAAGTCCTTTCAAGTTTAACTGTATCAAAATATGGGCAAACTACAGGTCTAAAGGGAGGCTTTCAATGGGCTCTGAATTCTAGTAAGAGGAAATGATTTGGTACACATGTCAATGGGAAACATACATCCTCACATTCTAAACAGTAGGCCTTCATTTCGCCACCTCATCGTTCCCTGACTTATACCTGTATTGTCAATACATCTTCTTAACTCAGCAAGAGAGCTCAGTTTACCTACTCCACGACAACAGATACCGTTAGTTATACTATGGCCACCTATCCTTTTGTACTGTTAAAGAACCATAGTATGCCAACATTTGTGACAACTAGCACACAATCTCTTTCTCCTTCACGCATTTCAGGAACCAAACTCCTGCATCCCTGACAACCTGTCAAAGATGGCCTGGTGTCCCCCTGACAATCTGAGGAATCATTTCACCTGCACACTGTAGTGTCTTCTTGATGCTCACCTCCCTTCACCTTGTCCTCAAAATTTATTTCATTCTGCCGATACATATATATCCCCTTTCGATCACTTTCTTTACATGTTCACACAACCCATTTCTAACTCTACCTTCTTCCGTCCCACAGTTTAGCCCATCAGTATTAATTCATGCTTTTCATGGCTTTTTCCCCATGTGGTGGTTTCCTAAATGTACCAAGAGACACCCTTCTGTCACTCTCTCTCCTTTCATCTAGATCTACGAATGCTGGCTGCCCACACCTCCTTTAGATGATCTTTGTTTTTCACCTTCAACTGTCCTGCCCTTTTACCTCATCCATATGCGGTCTCCCGACCACAGCTTACTTTTTTGGCCTCTCTCCCTTCCCCCAATACTCTGCTGATTTTGTCTTCTTCATGTAGTCCATGTTCCTGCAACTCAAATACTTCCAGGCCCTCACTCACTCTCTCCCATACTGAGAGAGGAGGAGGCGGCTGCAAAGAATTTGCTGCTGACCGCTGCATTGCTAGGAGGCAAACACATGCCTGGCCTTGTGCAGGCCAGTTTCCGCCTGAGTGCCCCAAGTCACATATCCCCAGCATCATCTCCGGCACTGAGAAAACAGATGGTATAATAAATGAGTGCAGTCTGATAGGGGGATGAAGGGGGTGCCTGCCTAGGAGAACCCCCCACTCACACATGCAAACACTTGAGTCTGCAATACCAGGATTACCCTGTATCTGCTCACCATCCTTCCTAGCACCGGAGAGTAAGAGAACAGCTGAACTCTGAGCCGAGTATTAAATGGAGGACACAGAGGCAGGAGACAGGATGAACAGCACTTTTCAGGATTGAGCTTAGGATTCAGAAAAATGGGCAGAATAGGTGAGGACCACAAAGAAGCTGAAGGGAGATAATGTGGTTGGCTTAATAAATGGGCATGGGGACATACACAGGGACTCGAATTCTTTGCCTTTCCCAGGTCTTGGCTAATAAACTTCATAGGTAGTGGCTATCGGCACATACAAGAAGTGTCAAGATATACCCCCCCTTTTGAACTTGGTAGAAGACGAGAGGTGCGTATAGCTGCCTGCTGCCCAGAAGCCTCTGCTCTGGCTATGTGCTCTACCCAATCTCTTCTGCAAGCCTCTGTCACTTCTGTTTAGTCATGTCTCCTAACTGTGAGAACAAGTGAAAGCCACACCACTAGACGGACTTCAGTGACAGAGCTATCGGCAGCAGAAGTAGCAGCAGCTGTGACTCAATCCTTGCCCAAGAGAAACATCCTCAGGCTTTCAAGCAGGAGGAGACCGTGTAGAATGGAAAGAGCTTTGTTTTGAGGCTCAGCTTTTGACACAGACGCGTAATGCTCTCCTGCTAAGATCAAGTTTAATCTACTACATTGGCAGCAAGCACAAGCTTGGCCCTAAACGTTTGCTGAACAGCTTCCTGCTGAGCCTTGTTGCCTCTTTTAAAAACCTCCCAAAAGGATCCTCAGTATGAACATCTCATCAACACAAGGGGGTGAGAAGAAACCTGGATCACATCAACCTACATCTTGCTATGTTAAGGGGACTGTATGCAAATCAGCTCTAAGGCCTGACCTGATGTCTTTCTTTCTCTAACCCAGTGTAGATTCCTCAAGCCAAAGAATTGTGTCCACCTCAGTTTACCCATGTCCTCATACTCATATGATGAGCCTGACTCAGCTTTTTCCTGGACACATCCGATCAGCAAATGACCCAACAAATACTATGTTACCAAATGGTGTCCTGTCTGATGGGCACTCAGTGGGGGACAGTGGGGCAATGCAGCACACATGACTAAGAAAGTCCCAACCATCTGGATTCACTGCTGCCACATTAATGAGTCCCACATAAAAATCCATCAGCAGCCCACTTGGTGAAGCAATTAAGCACCCCTACAACAGACAACACTCGGTACACTGACTTCCACTGAGACACTGGAAGGCAGGAAGCAAAGTATCCCCTGTGCTATGCCAGAAAACCCCTGCATCATGAACCTTTTAAAGTGTATCTGTGGAGCGAGAAGTGCAAGTAATAGTGGCAAGGGTAACTCAGGGAATGCCACACCCCACACCCCTGTGCTGGCTCTTCTTCCTCTGCATCCCAACTGGAGCTACTGTCTTCTCTTCCTTCACCTAAGACACTACTGGGCTATGCTGTGCATGGATCCAAGGATCAGACTCCGCTTCGAGAAGGGTGGAAAAGAACTGCAAGAACCAGTCACACTGGAATACAGATGCACGTGGCTTTTTTTTTGCCATCAAGTCATAGCTGACTTATGGCGACTGTAGGGTTTCCAAGGCAAAAGACGATCAGAGGTGGTTTTGCCATTGTCTTCCTCTGCATCACAACCCTGGTACTCCTTGGAGGTCTCCCATCCAAATACGATCCGGGGCCAACCCTGCTTAGCTTCCGAGATCTGACCAGACTGGGCTAGCCTGGGCCATCCAGGTCAGGGCGCACGTGGCATAACACACTGGGGAAGAGTATGATGAAGAGTAGCACACAAAACTGGGATTTGTATATATGATCCTTCTCTGGTTTCATTTGTCCATTACCACAATATACGTGGCGCTCTACATGCACACATAAGAAGCCATGAAGCCTAGCATAGTAAGCAGTCATACACCAGAGCCATCTTCTCAGAATATTTTATTGCTCTACATTCCTGTTTCACAGCATGGCTTTTAGCTTTGTTCTTTTGTCAGCTGTGTTATTTTATGTCCCTGCCAAATATTTATTATACTGATGGGAATTAATTAAATGAGGGATGATACAGACTTTTTGTGAGGGCCCAAGACTGTTCTGCTAACAAAACAGTTTACCTGATTTGAGCCTACAGTTTTCCTTATCACTTATGCAATTCACCACAGATTTTTTTAAAACATCCAAATATTGTGGAACCCTAATTACCTAAGGAATTTGAGTTGTTCCAAAACTGGCAAATACATGGGGACATCCAGAGTTGCCTGTTATTCCTGACACTACTGCTCAACCCAAACAGAGTGTGGTCTCTGATACTGCAACTCCTGCTGTTCAAATGAATTTGATGACCTACTGCCCAAAGCATGGAGCAGCTTCCACAGGGAGAAACCTAAAAGCAGACTCCAGAAGGATATTCATTTTGAAAGCCAGCTTTTAGGCTTGGTTCACACCTGCAGGAGGAGGTGGTACTGAGAACTGAGGTGGCAGAAAGGACTGCACAATTTCAGATGGCAGATGACGGACTGCAGGCTCTTTCAAATGTTTCTTTTTCATTAAAACACATCCATGCAAATAGAAAGCTAGCACAGTAGATTAGTACAACCATTACCCGCTTTTTCTTTGCTAAGTTGATCTTCTATTTGCCGGACTTTTTTAACACAGGGAAGCATTCCAAAATATGATCTTCCACCAGCAAGCTGAAGTGGTCTGGTCTACTGCATCACTTCTGCTCTCAGTCACCTCACTGCCCTGCATGGGTGGGAACCTGCCACTCTCTCCTAAATATTATCTTTTCATTTATACTTCCTTCAGTTACTTCAGGACTGTTGCAAATGCTACGTTTTGCTGATTCAAAAGGCAACTGCAGTGTAGGCTGTTAGGAATTTATTTACCTGCAGCAGCCAACAGAAATTAACTAACAGTAAGGTAAGGGTGTAGCAGCTATCCGGGTTTAAATGCCATACCTGTGCAGAGGTCTGTGACACGGAAGTCACCCCTGTCTACCTGTTGGCCATTTCTTTTGTAAGTGATCACTTGCCAACAGGAACCAGTGATGTGTACTTTTCCAGAACTTAGTCACCGTTCCTGTTACTAACTCCATGTTGCTCCAGTTCATACTTAAGTGGCTTGAAAGAGGCTCATCGAATTGACCATTTTCTCAACTCTTGCTTGATACACAGCATTTATCACATTGCCCCTACAAATATTGCTAGATTTTTATTTTATCTCAGATAACAAAGAAAAAAAAAGTTCCAGGCTTCTCTTTGATGGATGAAAAAGGAAAAGACTCTGATGTAGAGGAGGAGATATGTGAGGCTGTAACAAGAAAAGGACATAAACTTTTCCCTTGGGAGGATAGGAGTCTCCGAAGAACAGCACTGTAGCTGTTACCACTCAACCAGAGTCCAGTGTGGAGGGAAGATGCTTTCACCTCACCAATGTCTGCAGGTCCTTCAGGGAAAGATGAGCCTGGGAATTATGCTGCCTCCCCCCCCCCGCCCCCCAGAGTGCCCAAATAACTGCTGTAAGACCTTATGACCGAGCAGTTCTCCATCCACCTAAATATTGGTGTTTTAGATCACATGGATTACAGGAAAGAATAATACAAGAAGAAACCATCTCTACTGAATGAACAATTGATCCCCCTAGATAATGAGATCTCTATAGCAATATCCATCCACTATTTTAACTCTCAATATATGGAAGCGTTACCTCCCTCTACCTATGGATACTTTGATGAAAATAATGGGCACAACTGGCAATTCACGAGGATACGTTAGAATAAGTAGATACACTGAGAATGCATGGAAAAGAGTCCACCAACATTGGACAGATAAAATGTAGAGGTTTTTTAATTATTATCAACAGGCTGTACTGATGGTTCCTTCCAAGAGAATGTCAAATGCAGAGGGAAGCAGTGGCTCCTCCAGTTGTGAGCAGGAAAGTTGTCTTTGGGACCAAAGCAAAGTTTTCCTCTGCTAATGTCAGTGCAAACACTCGAAGCAAAAGAGAGCAGCATAAAGAATGGGAATGTAGCTTTTTTCCCACTGCTGTCAGCACCTGTGTCACAATCCTGTTTGCTCTTAAGAGACAGCTCCTGATTGAGATTTATTAGATGATTCCAGCAACAGCCTTACTAATTCTGCCTTTAATTGCACTCTTTTGGGCATTACCCAGATCTGCCCAGACACAATCCCTCCTTCACTTCTTACCCATTCATCTTATATGAAATGAGTTCATTCAGCTCTTTTCACTTTAAAGGGCAGGTTCTACTCTAGTGGTTTGTTTAGTAAAAGGACCATTTTAAACGACTGTATGCTATATACTTACTAAAAGTTTGCTCAACAGATTTTTTTTGCCTTTAATCAACAGCAAAGTCCATAGTAAATCATACACAACTTGCCAGAAAATTCTCCTATGCAGATCTTGCTAAAATAAATGGGCCTCTGCATGGACATCATCACACAACTCCAATTTGTTTCAATGGGCCATATACAGAAGTTCTCAGTTACCTGCACCACAAACCACAAGTCAAAGCTATATGGATTTCTTTAATAAGCCAGGCTGGGTATTGCTTCCATTAGATTTGCCCAATTTCTCCTTTTTTGCCATTTGTTGATGGGCTTACTGAAACTCATAAGCCTTTCCCGTTTCGAATGGCATTTAATAAATGGTGTTAAGCTCCATAGGTATGTGTACATTTATCTGAGGTTGTATTAATATTGCTGGAGTTGTGTGGATTTTATAATGTTATATTTTTAGACTTATATGCAGCATGTTACAACCTGCTCTGAGCCCTTGGATAAGGAAGAATAAAATATTAGAATAAATATGTTGTGACAAGTCTTTCCAGTATAATCCCTCAATTTAAAAAAAGCAGTGTACTCCATATCATTCACCTAAAATTAATTCTTTATATACCACAGCATAATGTCAGAAGCCCCATTAATAATCGCTGCATAATATGATAATTACTAAAAAACAAAAAAGGAAGAAACTATTTAGTGAAAGCAAATTTTTTGGGCCTGCAAGTTCTTGAACCAAATATGAGGCCATTAAAAGCATGTTATGCAAAGCCACAAAAAGTGGCTGTTTCTTGACCCCACATCCCCAACCTAAATTATCTGGGCACCAGCAGAGGGCAGTGCATTCTTAAATTATGCAGTGTAGAGAAGAAAAGGCCCTTGGCAGCCAGACAGCTTGCTTCCAACAGCCAAAAAAATAAAAATAAAAGATGAGCCAAATCAAAATAACCACGACATTCGGAGAAGTCAGGAACAGAGATCCGTGTCGGTAGTGATGATGCAGAGCTCCAAGCTATGAAAGCTAACCCACTGGCTTCTGCCTTAAGAGGAAAAGAATACTCGTAGCAACACTTTACAGTGCCATGGTTCTTTGGTGTGCCTTCGGTATTCAATACAGTACCTACTCCCAGTGGTTAAATTCTACCATCTTGGCTGGACTGATGTGCACAGACAGTGGTATGCCGCCTGTCACCTCTTTTGATTTGATCTGTTCTGCAAAAATTCCTCCCAAGAGTTGACAAAGACATGCTTTCACAATATCTAAGCAGTGTAATTATGGAGGAAAAATCCTACCAAACTACCAAATCACAAAACAAAAAAAACCCAGACAGATGAGACCAGAAATAATAATCACAAATAATAATCAGAGAAAATTTCTTTCTGTGGTTTATTTTTGGCTTTGTCAGAATTACTGGAATGAGATATTCATAAGGCAATGATAATGACTCTCATACCATTTAGTCTTTTGATAGTTAAACATTTGATTATTTCTAGGCTCAAAGAAAGGAAATAAGTTGAGCAGGCTATACTCAGGAGACTCACACTAGCGAGTGAAAGATTTCCACCTTCTCTTTGTATAATCGGTGGAAGGAATTCGCCACAATGTGAAAAGGGACTTCATAATTTTCCATCTCTTTCTGTAAAGAAAGCAAAGAAATTTAAAAATGATGGTGGACTGTTACTTGATCACACATCTGTTGCTGGTGATGAGCTAAATGGAACAAGACAAGACTCCGGGACCTCCTGATCCTGAAAGTGAAGGGAATTCTTCACCCACACCCAATCATGTAACTCACAACTGATATCTCGCAGTACTCGAGGCCACTGGTCTCTGCCCACTCTTGTGCCTGTTTCTGCTCCACAACTCGCCTATCAGTCAAATCCGTCTTATTGCCCACTAACACACCTAAAAGAGGAGAAAAGAAACTGAAATATATGCAACACACAGTACAAAACCTAAAGAATGAACAGGCAGAGACTGGAAAGTGGATTGTTTGACAAGGTAGTGGAGAAAAAGATCATAACTGAATTGCTTAGAACAGGGGGGTCGAACTCATTTGTTATGAGGGCCGGATCTGACGTAAATGAGCCCTTGTTGGGCCAGGCCACGTGTGTCATAAAATGTAATACCCGGTAGTGGAGATATAAACTTTATAAAGGGTACAAACACAAAGGGCATTTTTTTTTACTTAAAATAAAAACATGCTTAAACCATTAGCACTCTTGCAGTATTTTGTTTATTTTTACAGTGACTGATAACTGACACCTCTTGCTCTGAATTATTGCATCAAAATGTGCTGTTGCTATCTTGAGTATGCTGTTCAGGTGTGTATCGGTAAGCTGCAAACCTACGATGATGATGCAGCAGCAGCAGAACTGGAAGAAGCAGCAGAAGACAGCCAGTTCCACTGCGGGCCTGATAGAAGCCCTCTGGGGGGCTGATCTGGCCCCTGGGCCACATGTTTGACACCCCTGGTTTAGAGTATGCACTTCTTGTGTTTCAGATGCCGACTGAATGAACTGAGGAAAGCTACTGCACTGCCTGGGATTAAGATGTGGCTGTCAGCTATAACTCATCAGGAAGAGATCAAGGCATAAAACAGACAAGTTTGGAATGTTACAGCCTTCTACCTGGGATCTGTATTCCAGAAGTCTGGGTTCTCAGCTTCTCTAGCCACTTGGCACAGTTATTAAACGACTGCTCATTGGTGACATCATATACAATGCAGGCAGCATTAGGCTGTTCCCACTGTACAAGAGAAAAAAACTTTGTCAGCTCCATTGAAACTGACAGACCCAAGAGTCACTTTTCTTTAGTTCATTTGTGCTCTGGCCTTTCTTTCCAAATGGAGCACCAAAGCAGCTTACATCTTTCTTCCCTCCGCCATTTTATCCTCACAACCACCCTGTGAGACAGGTTAGGTTGAGAGTGACTGGCCCAAGGTCACTCAGCCAGCTTCCATGGCAGAGTAGGGATTCAAACTTGGGTCTCCCAGACCTGAGTCCAACACTCTAGCCGCCTACACCAAACTGACTTGAGACTTATGATGGAGAGCGGAATCCTCACTTGGGGAATCCTCATTACAACACTCTTCCACAATCCATCCCCTATGAAAATGTCTCTGGTATTCAAAGGGAATGATGCATTTCTCAGTCCCAGCTACCCTCTTGCCCCAAAACTCACCCAAGAATAAAAGAATGACAGAGAACTTATTGTGTAGCAGTAGCGGGTCTATACCACACTATAAAAACTGTAGTATAAATTGAGACTATAAAAAAAAACATTGACAGTAGATGTCTAAAAATACTCAAATGGAGAGCGCTTCTGAGGAAGATGGCGAGAAAGAACACCTTAACTCCTCTTTTGGCACAGCCAACATTGAAGTTCTCATAACCAGCATTCAAGAAACAGCAGAGTAATTACCCCAGAGTTTTACAATGAGATGAACCAGCCAACCATATAAGGAACAAAGCAATTGGGTGGAAGCCAAGGATATATTAGGGTAATGGGGGGGGGGAGTCGCTTTAAGAAAATACGGCCTCTGTACATTTTCATTTGTTTTGCAAAGAGGTAGTGGAATGTTTATGGCCAAGGTCCACTAACTTCAATTTTGCACAATCTACATGCTAAAAAATCCAAAAAGTAAAACCTTCTGGTCCACCAGTGTGTTTGAAACTTACAGGACCTGAATACTCGAGAGTCTCAACAGTTAAGACATAAGTAATCTATGCTATTATTCAGAATCCACACTCTTGTTTAATTTATCCATTATTTATTTATTTGTTCAATTTATATCCTGCCCTCCCCACCAAGGCAGGCTCAGGGCAGCTTACATAAAAATGTAAGAATGTAAAAATCGCCTGCAGCATCAGACCAAGGTCCACTTAGTCCAACACTCTTTGCAACAATTCCAGCATCCAGCAGGCACCAGGTTTTCCACTGGTGGTCTGTGGCCCCATTTCTGCCCACCCTTGCTTTAGGGGGCTGGCTCCCTCCCCCATATCTCCTTTCTCTTGGGGATAGTTTTCCAATGCTGCTCCAAGTGTTGGGCAGAAATTCTAGCCTTTCCCCATGGGGATACTTAATGGTAACATCAACTTCAGTGGATATATTTTTCTTTTCTTTGATTTGAGAATGCTTTAGAGTTAGCTCTAAAGTTTTTTTAAAAAGGAGTAGTAGTGAAAAGGGATGCAAAAACTGTGACTCTGTGTTCTTCCCCAAGCTTTAATCAGGACGTAGGGGTTAGGTTTGCTTCGCAGCTCCTCTGCTGAATGATGGCTTTTATGTTGTACTTGCCAATTTATCTAGCATCTCAGAAAACAGTTCCTTTCCTGCTGAGTCAAAGATGAAAAGTTCCTGAAAGCAGAAGCAAAAGTAATATGAAGCTACAGAATCTTCTACACTGAAGTAAAGTAGTAAATTTCTCCAGCCAAAGCGGTGTTGGTAGAAAAAGCCTCCCTCCCCCAAAAGCTACTAAAGTCATGGCCTACAAGACACATATGAAACTGCCTTAAATTAAGTCACAACTCCAGCTAGTCTAGCTCAGTATTGCCAGCTCTGAATTGGCAATGGTTCTCCAGCTCTCAGGCAGAGAAAAATATTTTTAAACACCTCCTACCTGAAATCAGTATTCCCTCTAAGCTGAGTTAGTGTGAGCAAGCTCACAGTTTTTTAGCCTCCAGCTCACACATTGTTCTTAGCTCAGGAAGCATGGCTCCAGAAGAAACGAATTTATGCAGAAGCCAAATTGCTTGCTCACAACTTTAATGCCAGTAGCTCACAAAGCAGAATTTTTGCTCACAAGACTCAACAGCTTAGAGGGAATATTGCCTGAAATTGCTTGCTCACAACTTTAATGCCAGTAGCTCACAAAGCAGAATTTTTGCTCACAAGACTCAACAGCTTAGAGGGAATATTGCCTGAAATCTTTTAACTGGTACATACTGATACCTTTGATATGTTTGCCCTGTCGGGAAAAACATCAACTTCATGGTGGTAGGGCCTCCACAGCTACTATTTAATTTTTTAAAAACCAAAAACACAGCAGGATGGGTTGCCCATCCTTGTTTGTCCCTAAATGAGGATAAAGCTCTTGGGAATATATCAGATGTTCCATTTTCCCATGCTGTCAACACTAAGGTTTAACACATAATTTAATGCATACTTATCTAACTGAATGAGGTTCATTCTCGCAAAGTCAATGAAAAAAATCCCCTCAAGACATTGTTTGTTTGTTTGTTTAAAAGCCCTCTGTGTAAATCATAGCTGAGCTTACCACACTATCACTGGTTTCAGGAACAGGTACTGTCTTCACCAGCAGTTCCACTCCTGTTGTCTGTCAGTCCAAATAAGGAAAACATGTCAGCAAGATTCAGAGAAAGCCACTTTATTTTCATACTGTGCTAGCCTGAGGCCAACAGAGCCCTTTCAGGTCTTTTAAATCACCCTTATAACACCTCCAAATGACAGATTTTCTTCTGTCATAGAAACTCTCGAAATCTGAAAATTGGATGTCAGGGACTAGTCTGAAGAAAAAAAAAACTTGGCTGGGAAAATAAAAAGATTTGGTACACAGTAAGTGTGATCTGTTCACTAGAGCAGGCTCAAGATTTTTTAGGGTCTGGTTGACATGCTTATTTGGCTGACAACCCTCTTCAATAAGCACCTTTCCTCTATTGCATGCCTCTTCCTCCTAAAAACAAAATATTACCAATATTACTAATCGGGTTTTTGCATATGTTGCCTTACATCGGCAATGGGGGGGGGAGAAAATTCTGGTCTTCTTGAACACACACAAAATCATTGTCCAGCTGTGCAAACTGACCTAGATGAAGATAGATTCAGGTGGGGCAGCCGCGTTGGTCTGAAGCAGCAGAACAAAGTCAGAGTCCAGCGGCACCTTTAAGACCAATAAAGTTTTATGCAAGGTATGAGCTTTCATGTGGTTACACAAGAAAGTTTATGCCTTGAATAAAATTTTGTTGGTCTTAAAGGTGTCACTGGACTCAAACCTTGTTCTGGCCTAGAGGAAGACACTGCTTGTAACCGTTCAGATTTGTTTCTCTAAAATATGCCCTGAGATACTTGGCACTGCTTGTGTAGTCCCATGATAAGAGTGCTATACACATAGCTTTGTAGTGGTAAAATTCCCTCTGGTCAATTACCAGGTTACTGAAAAGCCAGTTCCCTCTTCTCCTCCTCAATACCCACTGTCCCTCAAGGCTCACCAATGTGTAATTTTTCTGGAAATGAGCCCCATCATTGCAGAACATCTGGACCAAGGCGCTCTTTCCCACTGCTGGATCACCTGCATTACAACAGAAAAAAAAATCCCTTGCTCCAATTTGACTTCGATGCTTTTACCTTCCATTACAACTGCTAGTTGCTATGTCTAATAGTAAACTAGCTAGCACCTGAGCAGAGGATGAAAGCCACAGTGGTCCTCAGCCCTGTAGCCAGAAAATTTTTGGAGGGAGGGGAAATGTGACATAGGCAACAGGAAGTGACTGCCCGGGGGGGGGATCCAAGGAAGGTGCCAGCCTGAATGGCGACCCCAGCAGCCGAAGAGAGGCTGCTGACCTGCACGCCTTTGCCCCTGCCTGTCCTGCTGCCACTGTGTGGCTCTGCCTGCTGTGCATGCTCAGGTGGCCATCCCCTGCATCAAGGTGCCACTGGCCAAGAAGCCTAAGGCAGTGTGCAAGCTGAGCTTCAGGGAGAAGGGCAGGGGAGGAGGGCAGCACACCACTCGCCCAAGGCTTCCTCCCCCTCCTTGATTCCCCAGCTGAGTACTCCCCTGCGAGGGCGGTGTGGGAGGAGGAGGAGGACGGTACGCTGCTTGCCCCGGGCTTCCCAGACTGTGGAGACCACAGGAGAGGGGAGAGGGACCAGGAGAGGAAGAGGCAGGGAAAATTCAGGAGGGAGCATTGCTTCCCTGGTGGTCCACCCATGGCTAGGGGCCTGGTGGTCCATCTACAGGCAAGGTAAGTGCCTACTCAGGGAACTCTCCAGATATGCAGAAAAATATAACTTTATAAAATAACCAAAAGAAAGAACAAATTAAAAGTAGTCTGATGAGTGGGTTCCCATTTTCCCACTTAAGGCAGTAGACTTCCAGGGAATTGAGACCTTTGCCTGCTGGAAACTGGTGCCAAAGTGGGGAGGGATGTGATCATCCTGGGGAGAAAAATTAAAAAGAAAAATAAGACCTCATTTATTTACAGGAAGTTCTGATCACAGAGTTTCTGGTGATTCTTAGAGCTACCCATCTCACTTCCAGGTAACTCTAGGAATTACCAGGAACTCTATGGTCAGAACTTCCTGTAAAGAGAAGGGGCACTGTTTTTCTTTTTAATTTTTTTCCTGGGACACTCCTTCTCCCAGTCTCTATCTGATAATGACCTAATATTCTCTAGAAAGGATGGAATGTTGAGACCAGCTGTCTATAAAAAAAAAAATGAGAGAAGGAGCAGAAATCAACCTCCTTGTGCCCTTGGGAACTTCGAGAAGTTTGGAGGAAGAGATCTGAAGTGGTGGAGTAGGATTTTCAAACTGCCCACCCATGATTCCAGTATACAAAGAGGAGTCAGCTCCCCTTTTGATAACAAAAGTAGCAAACCAGGCCACCCACAGAAAAGATAGTCTCTCCTAAAATGGAGGACTTCCTTAAGCATACAGAAAAGCAAGACTATAAACATTCAACAAAAGGGGGTAGGAGTGGGGAAAAACCCTTAAAACTGACATGATAAAGAGAGCAGCCATATGTCCATTAAAGGAAAAAAGAGGGGGTGGAACAAATCAGCTTGTTCAAGCCCTGAAAGAGATGGAAACTTCCAGTGCCATCCAAATGGTTTTCCCCTCCCATGATTCTTTACAGGCCCCTGTCAAAAGGTCACCAAGCCCAGTCTAGGCCAGGTGCCTTTTGGTACAGGGCTGCAACATAAAATTACAAAACTCTGGAGTGTGACTGTTCACACATCAGCTTAGTAGTCTGCCACTTGCCCCTTTAACTAACCCAACAGTCAGAAGCCAAAGGGCAAAGCTTCTAACTTTCCTGGGATTAAACCAAGAAGTCCACCCTGAGAGGTAGGCTCACAGAAGGAGTTTCTCACAAAAGACAATTACAATGGTAGATCGTCTGCCAGTCAAGGCTCTAGATTTAGACTGAGGACTGTGAAAGCAAATAACCACAAAAGTAAATTAATATATATTTTTATTAAGCTGCAAGAATGCTTCAAAACAGGAACAAAAGACTGTGAGGATAAAACAACAAAGCTAGAGATTTAAAGGCTAACTAAAACTATAATATATTAGTTCCAAGTTACATGATATTATCCATTCTCAGGTGGAAGTTCCAGTGATCCAAAGTGGCTTTACTCCTGAGTCACCACAGACCAGAGCTGAATGGTCCGTGCAAGCAAGTATCCAAGATGGCCAAAGTGAGCAAGAAAATGTCTACATGACTACATCTCAAGTAGCCACCATCAAGCTGAGAACAGATTAGAATCTTACATCTTTATGGGTAAAGGGGCCCTCATGGTTCCAGGCCTATGAACCAATAAGGTCCCTTAGTGATGATGCATAGCCAAAGTGTTGAACCAATGGGAGAACTGGGTTTGATTCCCCATTCCTGTAGGGAGCAGGCGATGCGATCAGCTGTAGTGCTGGCAGACCACACTGCGGCTGCGCATCCTGCTGCCCCTCTCACCCTATCAGCGGTGGACACCTTGTACTGCACTGTCCGTCCAATCCCCTCTGTACACGTTGCCCTCTGACCTATAAATAAAGCAGCGCTCCTAAGTCGGGAGGTCAGCTTTCGCCACACTCGTCTCGTCTCGTTTCTTCCCGACAAGTGGTGACCCCGACGTGATTCCTGGCGCCTCCCTGCTTGCCCGACTGTGATAGTCTACGGTGCACCTCAGCTTCGGCTCCCTTTTTTCAGGTAAGTATGGGGGAATCATTGTCCAAAGAGCAGATTGAGCATGCGACAGAACTGGCGGCGCTGATAAAAACCATGGCCCGCGACGAGACGGTGTCAGCAAAAGAGATCCAAGAGCTTCTCCGAGAGGTGGATTGCCAATGTCCTTGGTATCCCCTCCGGGGTAGCTTAAAGCCGCAGGATTGGGAAAAAATAGGGCGGGAACTTAAGGGCGAACCCCGGGCCCCCATAAACCTTCTGTTAACATGGCAGAAGGCCTTTGCGGCGGTCTGTGCATTCTCACCGGCAGAGAATGCCCTCTTACAATCTACTAAGCCGCCGCCGGACGACCCTGGGGCATCGCCGCCTCCCTACCTGTACCCTGCTCTGACTTCTTTGAATATTCCTGATCAGCCGTTGGCTCCGCAGGCTTTGCCTCAATATCCGCCACCAACTGTACGCAGTAAAGTGGCACAGGCCATCGCTACCGCTCGTAAAGAGGGTACGTTGGACCCCACGGAAGAATGGAACGGAGAGTCACCCGCCTTCTTCCCCCTTACACGGACTAGGAACCCCAATAATGCTGACGAGCTCCAGCTTAACTGGGAGCCACTTCCGTACAGCGTGCTCAGAGAGCTCAACAAATCCATCAAAGACTTCGGCCTCAAATCCTCCTACGTGCTAGGAACTATTGAAGGCCTCTCGAATGGTTATAAAATGCTCCCACGAGACTGGAAGGATCTGTTTCGCATGGTCCTTTCCCCCTCTCAATACGTGGTTTTTGACAGCGAGTATAAGGCTGCCGCTACTGCTTCAGCCTCGGCGCAAATTACTTACGATCAGATGTATGGCGCTGGTCCATTCGAGCCGATAGAAGCCCAAGTACAGCTCCCCGACGAGCACCTCGCGGCTACTGGCCTATGTGTATTACGGGCCATCCGCCGCGTCCCCGTCACCGATCGGCCCGCCAAGTCCTTTAGTCTCATCAAACAAGGCAATGGTGAACCTTATGGTGCCTTTGTAGATCGCTTGCAGGAGGCGATAGCGCGCCAACTTGACAATCCACAGGCCCAAAACGAACTCTTGGTTAAGTTGGCTTATGAGAATTCCAACACTGACTGCAAGCGCATTCTCACCCCTATCGTCCACCGCCCGGACTACACCCTCGCTGAAATGCTTACAGCGTGTGCTGAGGTAGGGTCCAAAAGTCACGAAATGGCACTCCTCGCCGCCGCCCTTCGAGGGGGGGAGGAGCGGGGGAAAGCCCACCGGGAACTGCTTTAACTGCCAAAAGCCCGGCCATTTCAGAGCTCAGTGCCGCGCCCCTGGGGGTGGGGCAGCGGCCGGAAAAACACCTCTCAGCGAAACCAGCAGAAACCTAACAAGAAGTGCCCTAAATGCAATAAAGGCTATCACTGGGCTAGTCAATGCCGGTCCGGGCCGCATGGAGAGGGGGCAAAAAACTAGTCTCCGGGCGTGATTCCCGCCCCGGTCAAATGGAATCTGCGTCCTCTGTCACCATTGCCCTCTCGACCATCGCACGAGCCACGCAACCCCTCCCTGGGGAAGTGACTTGCATTCCTATGCAATTCTTGGATCACGTTCCAGGCTCTCATGTGTTGGTCCTGCCGCTCTCCTCGGCGGGAGAGCAAGGAATTTTGTAATCCCGGAGGTCAAGGCTTGCCCCGCCCCGGAGGTTCCACTCGTGGTGCAAGCCTGGAGTAATCTCCCCTTTGATCTCCCGGCGGGGGCCACTATTGCTAACTGCGTGCCCCTCACGGGTCCGCAGGGCCCGGCGCCTTCTTCTTCTTCTTCTTTGCAGATCGCTCTCGTCCGCCAGGACATCCGGACGGAAAAGCCCTTGCGTGAGTATGCTGTAAACGGGAAACGCCTCTCTGGCCTCCTGGATACGGGCGCTGACGTGTCGGTCATCACCAAGGAACAATGGGATCCGAAATGGCCACTGGAAGCCAGCCCATCTGTCTGGGGGTTGGCGGGGAAAGTAGTGCCGTGCAGAGCGCCTCTCAACTCGCAGTACGCTCTGTCCTCTCTGGTGATCTGTTGGGATATATCCAACCGGTCGTCGTCCCCATCGGCATCAACCTGTGGGGGCGGGACTTGTTACGGCAGCTGAGAGCCCACGTCGTCCTTGATGAGTGACCCTCCCACTCCGCCCTGCGCAGTTGCGCCCGCGCAGTTGCGCTCACTTGGGTCGCCTCCGCCCCCGTGTGGGTGGAGCAATGGCCCCTGCCTCTGGACAAGCTTACGGCTCTCCATGCCTTGGTGCAAGAACAATTGGACAGTGGGCACCTTACCCCTTCCACCAGTCCGTATAATAGCCCCGTGTTTGTCATCAAAAAGAAATCAGGGAAGTGGAGGCTTCTGCACGACCTCCGAGCAATCAATAAACTCTTACAGCCTATGGGTCCCCTTCAGTGCGGGCTACCTAACCCCAATCTTATCCCCGCACGATGGGAAATGGCTATAGTGGATCTCAAAGATTGCTTTTACACTATTTCGCTGCAGCCCCAAGATCAACCATATTTTGCCTTCACGGTCCCAGCACTGAATGCGGAGCGCCCCACCCAGCGTTTTCAATGGGCCGTCCTCCCTCAGGGGATGCTCAATTCGCCCACAATGTGTCAGCTGTTTGTGGATCAGGCCCTATGTGCGTTTCGCACCCAGCACCCGCAGGTCCGGGTGCTGCATTACATGGATGACATTGCCATTGCCGCTCCAACTTTACCTCAGGAGTGGAGGTCTGATCTTCAACGTGCCCTTGCAGCTTTTGGTCTTCAAATAGCCCCAGAGAAGGTCCAAACGCATGAGCCCTTCTTATATTTGGGTCACAAGGTGTTTGCTTCATATGCTATGCCTGTTTTACCCTTTTTGACCCTGCCCAACCCATTGACATACGTTCAATTGCAGCAATTTCTGGGCTCAATTAATTGGATTCGCCCTTATTATCGGTTAACCACTGATCAGCTTGCGCCTTTATTCAGTGCTCTCCGGCGCGGTCGGCAACCCGACGATCGCATAACCCTTACGGATGCTGAACTGGCGGTCGTCACCTTACTTAATAACCACATGGCGACCCGCTGGGTTGATCGGTGTGAGCCGGATGAGCCCGTTCACCTCGCCATTATGCGGCCTCAAGCGCAATGCCTTGGATTTCTGTTTCAACAGCCTTCCCCTGGCCGCCCCTCTGTTGTCATTTTAGAATGGCTCCATCTCGCTCATACTGTGCACAATACCATCTCTACTCTGGAAGCCATGACGGCGGCTCTGATCTCTCGGGGCCGTACCCGTTCTAAAGCCCTCCTGGGACAGGAACCTGCTACAGTGGTAGTTCCTTTCCCGAAGGATCCGTGGGATCACGCCTTCCGCAACAGTGATCTCCTGCAACTCAGTCTCATTGCCTATGTCGGGGAAATATCTCACCATCTCCCCAAGGATCCCAGGATTCAGATTGTTCCCTTATGTCCCTTTCAATTTGTTCAATTGTTGTCTCCTGTTCCGCTCCGCGGCGTCACCCTCTTTACCGATGGGGGGCCCACCAGGGGAGCGGTTACATGGCAAGACGCTTCCGGCCAGTGGTGTAGCCGCCACACTGGACCCCAAGTTTCTCCGCAACGTTCTGAACTTGCCGCCGCTGTCGTTGCGGCCTCGCTTTTCCCTGCTGAACCCATGAACGTCATCACTGACAGCCTCTATGTGGCCAATGTCTTGCGGCGCATTGAGGGCAGTTACGTCTCGCCCGCTTGTGACAGGAACCTCCTGTCCCTTTTCCTTTCCCTCCAACAACACCTCTCGCGTCGGACGGCTCCTTTTTACATGGCTCACATTCGTAGCCATCAGCCGTTCCCCGGGGTGCTGACTGAGGGAAATGACCGTGCTGACGCCCTCACTAGCGCCTATCCCCTGTCGGCTATCACCGACCATGACATCCACCATCAAAACGCCAAGGCTCTGGCTCGGCAATTCGGCCTCCCTCTTTCCGAGGCACGGGCCATCGTTCAGCAGTGCCCCCAATGCTCTGGGAACTTCTCCTTTCCCTCCACGGGCGTCAACCCCCGCGGCACTGCTGCCAACGATCTATGGCAGATGGATGTCACCCACTTGCCAGGTTTCGCCCCGTGGAAGTACATCCATGTGTGTGTTGACACCTACTCTGGATACATCCATGCCACCCCGCAAAAGGGTGAGCAGGTTAAACATGTCACTTCCCACCTTTTGCGGGCCATCGCGGTCATGGGCAAGCCACTCGCCCTCAAGACCGACAATGGTCCCGCCTACTGCTCTACCCTCTTTGCCGACTTCTGTTCCAAGTGGTCCATCCGCCACACTTTTGGAATCCCCTACAACTCCACGGGCCAGGCCGTCGTCGAGCGTGCCAACCGGACCCTTAAGACGGCCCTCTCTGCTCATTCGCAGAAGGGGGAACTGCCTCCCTCCTTGCTGGCAAGGGAGTCCGCCCTTGCCTCGGTCTTATTTACGCTCAATCACTTGAACCTCTGTACGTTTAACTCTCAACTTTTTACCCGCACACAGCGTCATTTTCAGCAGGACCTCCCCCTCCCTCGCGCACAGGTCCGATATCGGCGTCCACCGAGTCCCGAGTGGCTCGGTCCTGCACCGCTCATCACCTGGGGCCATGGCTACGCCGCAATTCAAACATCAACCGGTCCCGTGTGGATTCCAGCTCGCTGTGTCAGACCGTGGAACCCGGATGGCGTGGCACAACGGCCTGGAGAATCCCATTCCAGAGTTCAACAGTCGCGCGACTCTCCGTGTTCCAGTGACGCAGCAGCGACGTCGTGAGCGAGGACATCGGGCTGCGCCCATTACCTGGGGCGCAGTCAAACGCCTCACCGACCAAGCCACTGCCCTGCTGCACGAAACTGACAAGGAAGCAACGCCCGAACATCTTTTCCTAGCCCTGATAGCTTGTATTAACAAGAACTCTTGTCTCGCCCTAATCTGTTGCTTATCCCTCCTTTTGACTCCCGCAGCAGCCTTGCCGCTTCAGCATGACGACAACCCACACTCCAACCTGTGGCTTCGTCATGCCTCGTACATGTTTCATCATCACGGGACCAATGTGACTCTTGTTTATGAGCCTCCAATGGCTGCGGCGGGCATGTCCTTTCTACCTACTCCCTTTAATGTTCCTGAACTGGTACTCAGTCACCTACAGAACTTGAATCGCTCTAATTTGTTTGTACCTCGGGTAACTGATCTTAATCAAACTGCCTTTCGCACCTTTTCCTACCATCGACAATTACCAGGTCTGTGTTTTTGCTGTTATGCCGCCAATGCTGCCTTTAGCAAATGGCAATATAAGGCTGGCGCCGATCGGCACTGGGGAAGCAAGGCAAAGAATCAGACCGCTTGCCTTGATCATTTTTATCTTCACGGCACGTATAATTCCTCTTTTGTCCCTAATGTAACCCTTATGCATGCTTCTCTGGCTGATATTTATTATCGGCTGCCTATGTTTTCTGCAAAGGCCTCTACCCTCTTAGGTGGTTCTATATGTGGTAACTGGGTCATCAAGGACCCCAACTTATGGTTCTTCTGGGGCGGTGGGATTGCTACCAACTACCACCCTGGAAGATATCAGTGCGCCTCTGTCGGATATCTCACACTTCCGGTTCAAGTGGTAGCGTCACATTCCGGCCCCAGGGCTCGCCGCGCGGTCCTGGGACCGCAATGTTCCGACGAAGTGATTGTTGAGAAGCAGCTGAGTGGCGGCTCCACTGGGCTCCGAGCCTTCTTGGGCTCGCTCACTGGTGTCCTCACTCTGGGCTCATACCCTGGAATCATGGTCCAGGAGAACAGGGCCTCCATCATCGGTCTCACTTGTCGTTTGGAAAAATCCATCAACGCTACCACCGAGTTAGTCAGGGATCTGCAGACTGAAATCCGGAGTCTGCATCAGGTACAACTCCAACACCGCTTCGCCTTAGATTTCCTTCTTGCCCGGCAAGGAGGTTTTTGCCGTTTCATCGGCTCAGCAGGGTGTGCAGTTCGCTTCCAGGACCTAAACAGGACCATTGAAGACGAACTGGCACAGCTGCGAAACTCTATCACCAACAATGTCGTGAGCACGGGTTGGAGCCCCCTTGATTGGTTCTCTTCGTGGCTCCCGGATGCCACCTGGCTCCGACAGTTGTTATTTGGCCTCATATCATGCGCTGCTGTCGCTATTAGCCTTTGCTGCTGTGTTCAATGTATTCCTGGCCTCGTGGCCATGCTAGGATCTTCTAAAGAAACCTTGCAACGCCGCGCTATGTATTATGCTTACCACCAGCTTAAAACAACAAAGGGGGAGATGTAGGGAGCAGGCGATGCGATCAGCTGTAGTGCTGGCAGACCACACCGCGGCTGCGCATCCTGCTGCCCCTCTCACCCTATCAGCGGTGGACACCTTGTACTGCACTGTCCGTCCAATCCCCTCTGTACACGTTGCCCTCTGACCTATAAATAAAGCAGCGCTCCTAAGTCGGGAGGTCAGCTTTCGCCACACTCGTCTCGTCTCGTTTCTTCCCGACACATTCCTCCACATGCAGCTTGTTAGCCCAATTGCTCTATTTTAAATATAGCAATTGGTTTATTATTATTATTATTATTGGATTCTCGCCTGTATATACAGAGAATGCTGCTGCTTTGTAATGGTTCCCAGTAAAAGACACAGAGACCAGGTATAATTAATAAAATATTATTTTACTGAATATAATCCTTATTTATTCATTCACAAACACACAAACAGTATTCAAACATTCACACAGAGAAAATAGAACTAAGAAAGCAGAGGGGATTGATGGCTTATGGAGAGGTGATACTACCTGTCAGATGTGCAGAAGTCCATGAAGAAGGATTGTGGCCTAAACCCAGAGGGTTCAGGGGTGGGCTGCCATTTTGGCTCATGGCAGAGACACACCCTCTAAGGCCATCTGTGTGCTGGGATATACCCACTGTAAGACAATGCAGCCCAATGGGTGGCCCTGGGGGCTGGTCTCAGGTGAGAACAAAAGATTTCCTGGACCAATGATGAGTCCCAGGGGTGTGTGATGTCAGTATAGGGACTTGCTGGCCAGGTAAACAAAAGGTGGGAGACTTCCCTGATTGTCCCTGATTAGCATCAGGAAGGGTCGTTAACAATTTGAATGCTTGACTGGGTAATCCCTTCATGCACTGGCAGAGGAAAAGTCCTTTGTCTGCTGTATGGCCCTTAATCCGTGTATGTGACATGCAGCAGGTATGTAATGGAGTCCCTCAGAGTAAAAAGACAGCTTTTTCCTTTCTCTATGGGCTTCTACCTTGGCATCCATTTTACAGTCTAGACAGACCATGTGGCAACAGCAAACAGTCCATAGCAAAGCCCCATAATGGCGTCAGGGCTTACATATCCCCCCTTGCAGACGTGGCAGCGTCAGATGACATCGTCTGCACATACACACTTCGATGGAGACTTCCCGGTATCTTGAGGGACAGAGGCAAGAAAGACAAAGAAACACAAAAGGCTGGGTAAGGTGCTGAAGAGTGCCAGGTGGCTTTTAAATACTTACCTCTGGAACTCATTGCTATTCCATAAACATAATCTCTGCTGGGTGGAGGGGGAAGACTTGCTCTGAGGTCACCTTATGAAACCTGAATATGAAATCCCTTTTGCAGACCACTTGCAGCCCAACTCTGTGGTCAAGCTGAGAGTGCCTGGCTTTTGGGGACTTTGGTTCAGGTTAGAAAGTAGGGCACCCCTGTTTTGGGGCTACCCAAGAATAAAAGGCAGTGCCTCTGGTAACAATTCCCCCTTGAAGCCGTCTTTAGGCGTGAGCCAAGATGGCTTCACTTCAAATGATGTTTTGCTGCCGTTGGAGTTCCATATGACCAGAAAAGAAAGGACAGCCGAACAAGGTTAGAGAGAGAACTTACAGGGGAAGGCTCAGTGAGGGAGTCAGGCATACCGGCTATAAAAATATATCTTTCTGGGAACCAAAAGGAAAAATTAAAAAAAAATGTTTTAAAGCCAAATTAAAATAAGGAAGGGTGAGTGCCTCTGTGTATGTGTTTGCAGGGACCTTCTGCACATCTTCCAGAGAGACATGACTACTGTACATAATGCTACCTATAGCAAATCTAATGAAGGCTTCTAATTATTATAAAGCAACAAAAAGGAAATGCAAGACATCCTAATAATTCTAAAAACTTATAAGCTAAAAACATATCTAACTCAAAGGTTATCAAAATTCCTAAACAATTAGACAAATACAGAAAGCAAAAATTGGTGGGTTAAGCAAACTTAAAAGCAGAAAGATAACTAAAAGCAATGCAAATGCTATGCTGGAAGAATTGAGAATGAATGTGTGTAAAAGCATGATTACAAAACATTTAGAACATGTGAGCAACAACATGAAAATGACATGGACCAATGAATAAATACAGTCAGTGATACAAATCAATTTGAGTTTCAGTTGAACATTACAGATAAATGTGGGTAAGGAACATTGATACATTTTTGAAACCACCCCCCCTAGGTACCTAAGTTGACAGAAGGCACAGGCAATCTGAGCCTTAGTGTCATGCTTTCAGGGACCAAAAAGCAATTCTTGGGTCCCAAAGTAATAACTGGGTGGGTGCCATGAGGTATTTGCAGCTGGTTGTGAGAGTTGCCTGCCCTTGAGGTGGCATCCAATGTCCATGAGATGGTTTGCAAGCAATCTGGAGGACCAGAGAAGGCAGCTGGTAAGTTGGCAGGTCCTTTGCTAAAACTGGAGCAAAGGCAAATTAGGAGGCGACTTGGGTGCGTAGCAAATAGGGAGCAATGGCTTTGGCAAGACCACGAGGTCTTGTAGGCTGAACAGGAATCTTGGAAAGTCTTTGATGCATATGCATAGCAAGAATATTCTCCAGGTACAATTGGAAATAGCTGAACGTTCAGTTTTTATTATGGTGACCAGAGCAGAGTTCCAGGTGAAGATGTGCACAGTTTGGAGGCGCCAAGAAGTTATAAAAAAATGGCCAAACAAAAGAACGTTTCAAAAAAAAGGAAGTTAGATTGCCATGGCTGTTGTAGAAAAAGTTGGAGCCCCCCGGGGAAAGCTGCCGGCTTATGGTGGTGGGTCATACCCCAAAAACAAAGCTAACAAAAAGCTGGAAAGCAATAATTATCAACACACATATAAAACAAACAATTCCTAAAATAACTTATAAGGTGTGCCTTTACTATCAGGCATAAGACTTCAATTGCAGGTTCAGATTTTCAGTTCCTGCAGATATGAAAGAACTTGAGAGACAGATTAACAGGTTTGCATGGATAGAAAGATGCTCTAGCCATGCAGGGATAAAACTTAAATAGGAGAATAAACTTAGAGCATCAGGTACTGATTGTGTACCTCAAAGAGGAAGCCCTTAAACAAAATAAAGATGAAAGAATCAAGTAGCTAAATTACAGACAAGATTGAAAATCCAAGAGAAGAGAAGAGGCAGTAGCCCTTGATAAATCTGCATGATTTAAGAAGTCGGCCAAAGATCACACCACAAGAGAAGAGGAAAGAAAAAAAGTTGTCTCTGGCACAGGCTTTGTGCCAGCAAATAGTTCTTCTGAGCATGTACAGAGTTTCTTTCCTTGCTAGTAGAAACTGGGCTGAAGGGGCCTGGGCATATAGATTACGAGAACAAAATCAGAAGGGATGTGCTGCCAGACTTAAACCCTTTAAAATATTCTATGGTAGCTATATATAAACTGATATCAAAACTAAAGAAACGTTAGCCCTAAAGGTGGAGCTTTAAGAGAACAGCTAATTCCAAAACCAAAAGAGTATTTATAAAACCTTAAAGAGATGAAATAGTTCTAGATCACACAAATTTACCAAGAAATTTTAAAAAGAGATTCCCTTCTATAAGAATGGGAAGATAAGACAAAGCTTAAAATCGAGATGCTGTAATAAATTAATGGAACAGAAACAAATCTATTTTAAAATCTATTTTCAAATGTACCATTTTGAAAGTAAGGGATCTCTAATCATGAGAAATTCCAAGGAAGAGGATGCAAATAAATGTATTTTTAACTTTCTAAAGAAAGATTTCCATTAAAATTAAAAGGGAACAATATTACCATGTAAAAACAATTACAAAACGGACCTTTAAAAAAACAAAAACTAAACTTTGGAATGGGGGGGGAAGGAAGATGACCTTCCTGTAATAGACAAGGAATTACAAATTCAAAAGGGAAGAAAAGATCAGTCTTCTCTATGCATTTTCATTCCCCATCTATGCTTTAAAAACCAAAGGAGAAAACATTTTTTTCTTTTCTGTGCTCCCCCCCTAGTTCCTTTACAGAGGGAGATTTCTCTTAACAAAAGAAGGAGGTGCAATTGTTACCCTCCAGAAGGGCCATTCATCTAGCTAGGAGCCTTATCTTGTCCTCCTTTGGGTTTTCCCCTGGAAGGTGGCAAGTCAGCGGGTTCATTTGAATTTTAAATGGAGAGTGAGAGTCTTACATTTTCCTCTTCAATTTGAGACAGAAAAGTCAGAAGAAAATTAGTACACATTAATCATTAGTACATTCCCTACATATTAATACCTTTAGTAGTAATTAGTTAGAAGGACAAATCTTGATCAGTAAATGCTCTCTCTCTCTCTCTTGAAGCTGTATTCCTGCGCTGACAGGCATGGAGACAAAGTTGGGCTCGCCTCGAGGGGCATCTGGCTCTCTTTTTGTCTTCCTGTGCTGATCACAGTGAAGAAGGGGGGGGGCTGCTAAAGTTTCCTGATTAGGCAAGTGTTAAATTTCCACTCTTTTGGCTGTTTTAAACATGACTGAAATGGATCCAATTCTCTCCCAAAGGCATTTGGGAAGAGAATGGGATTTCTTGAATTCTATATTTTAAAAGGTAAAACCAGAGGTACAGAATTTTCTCAATTTCTCTCAATTATGCCAGTAATTATAGAAAGACTATTTCTGATGCTACATCTGTATTGGACTTCATCTCTCAAGCATTTAAACATGTTTTGGGAATTTTGGTGACATAGCTGCACTGTCCACTGAATTCAGGTTCTTTCTGGGGCCTGAGTTCTGCAGCTAAGGTTCCTTACTTACATAAAAGTTACAGATTTTTGGACCTGTTGGTCTTGCTAAGCGCTGAGCAAGGCTGCCAGGTCCAGGCAGGAGATTCCTGGAGATCTAGGCTTGGGTCGGAAGAAGGATGAAGACTCCAGTGGGGCAAAAGCCATAGTCTTCCCTCTCCTCCAAACACTCATTTTCTGCAGAGGAACTGGACTCTGCAGCCTGGAGATTTGCTATAACTCCGGGAGAGCTCCAGGTCTTGCCTGGAGGCTGGCACTACCAAAGGGAGATGCTATTCTCTGGGCAATAAGCTAAGGGGTGAGGTTTTTCCTTTCTTTCTCAGTTCTTTCCACAGGGAAGTCCTGTGTGCACTCCATTCCTTGCCCAGTTTGGAGTTGGAATGGGGGGAGGTTTTACTTTAAGCATTCACTGTCTTATTTATTTTGCTCCAACCATTAAGTGGCTGTACTTAATGACTGCTTCTGTTTCTATATTGAGAGTTGGCCTGGTCATTCCCAGAAGTTTCATTCTAGCAGCATCACATGGGGTGCAAATGCAACCAGGGTCTCAAGCTGCTGTTTCAGGGGAATTTAATCTCAGCATGGCAAGACTGGTGACTTACTTCTGCCTGCTGGGTTTTACTTAAGAGGCTAGGGAGCAAGGCAGTTTGATTTCTAAAAAGACTGCCTGGCATTTTGTATATTCTGTTACAATTCTATCACCCTTTCCAGGTCTCCTTCCATTTGGGAAAAGGGGAATTTGAGAGAGAGGATCTTGATTACAAGGTCAGACTTCCTCTTGTTTTTAACTTAGCATTTTTGCTTAACTTCAGATTCTCGGATCTGGGGAACAAACTTACTTTACAAACCAAAAAGGCCAATGGCCACCCAAGGGAAAAAGACCCTGATTCCTGGAGTCTCAAAGTCCATGTGGGATGCTGGTGTGCAGCTACCCACACACAAACACACATTCAGCTTCTGGTTTCCAAGTGTTCTAAAACTTGGATGTTTCTAACCAGTAAGGATTCTACAGCTCACTGGCAGGTTCTCTGGCTTATGGTTCCCAAGTGCTCTAAGACTTGGATTATAGAAGGTTTTAAGGCGTTCCACCCGTGACCAGGAAAACCAACTTAACCCGGGAGAATTTCAGGATATTCCCATCCACTATCTAGAAGGTTTTAAGGCGTTCCACCCGTGACCAGGAAAACCAACTTAACCCGGGAGAATTTCAGGATATTCCCATCCACTATATAGAAGGTTTTAAGGCATTCCACCCGTGACCAGGAAAACCAACTTAACCCGGGAGAATTTCAGGATATTCCCATCCACTATATAGAAGGTTTTAAGGCATTCCACCCGTGACCAGGAAAACCAACTTAACCCGGGAGAATTTCAGGATATTCCCATCCACTATATAGAAGGTTTTAAGGCATTCCACCCGTGACCAGGAAAACCAACTTAACCCGGGAGAATTTCAGGATATTCCCATCCACTATCTAGAAGGTTTTAAGGCGTTCCACCCGTGACCAGGAAAACCAACTTAACCCGGGAGAATTTCAGGATATTCCCATAGATTTGAGGTTTTTAAGGCTAGACTTATGTCCCCGCCGGGTTTTTTCCTCAATAACCCTTTCCATCTGGTTTTTCTAGGCTAGACCTCTGTCCCCGCCGGGCTTACCATTAACCCTTTTTAAT
The DNA here is from genome assembly GCA_029375565.1 of Gekko gecko. Classification (NCBI taxonomy): domain Eukaryota; kingdom Metazoa; phylum Chordata; class Lepidosauria; order Squamata; family Gekkonidae; genus Gekko; species Gekko gecko. The sequence continues at coordinate 41,950,909 of JAPDNY010000005.1, read as the reverse complement.
TCGGGTTTTGAGCGTGGGCTTGGCCTGGGCCTCACGTCCCTTGCCGGATGCTCCTTTAAGCCGGTCTGTGGGGTTTGGATACTCTATCCACCGGGGATGACCTCCTACTAACCCGGTGGTTTCAGGGCAACCTACAGCCTAGGGTCGCTGCTGTGACCTTGGATCAGTCATAAATTCTTTCAGAGCTGTTCTCTCAAGAGTTCTCAAAAGGGCTCTCTCAGCCCCACCTACCTCACAGGGTGTCTGTTGTGGGGAGGGGAAAGGAAAGGGATTGTAAACCACTCTAGAGACTCCTTTGGGACGTCACGGGTAGGGTATAAATCCAATCTCTTCTTTTTCTTCTTTCCCACAAGTGCAAATCATGGGCTTTATTGAAAGGAAGGTGGCTAATTGGAAAGCTGGTACCAGGCTTCTCACTCCCCTCTGCAGGTATTATTATCTGGGCTATACAAGGCCACCCTACTCTTTCTCAGCAAGGCAGTTTTGAACTCTGTTTAACTCACAAGCAGGCCGCATTTGAAGCCTGAACCATACTTTGAATCAGAACAAAATTTTAAGGGAACCAAAGTTCTTTACAGCTCCCAACTTCTTACTTCCAATGAATTAACTGGTTTTCATCCAGTTTAAAACAGACTGAAAGACCCTCTCAATAAAATGTAAAGAAATGTACAGCCCACTTCATGCAGATTTAGGCATACTTAAATGTATTGACAGAATGTACAACATAGAAACACGCCCTTATATTTAATAGTGTTAGGAACTGGTAGTTTGAGGACTTGCTGCTATGATCACATGAACTTACTTAGTTTGAGAATAAGACTTAAAGACTGCTGTACAAGAAGAAGGAGGAGGAGGAGGAGGAGATTGGATTTATACCCTGCACTTCACTACCGAGGGAGTCTCAAAGCATTTTATAATCCCTTTCCCTTCTCCCCCCACAAAAAGCACCCTGTGAGGTAGGTGGGGCTGGGAGAGCTCTTTCCAGAACTGCTCTTTCAAGAACAGCTCTGCCAGAACTATGGCTTGCCCAAGGTCATCCAGCAGCTGCAAGTGTGGGCGTGGGGAACCTGGTTCTCCCAGATTAGAGTCCGGGCACTAACTACTACACCAAACTGACTCTCAAGATAGTTACAAGATAGTTAACCTGCCCTTTATATTGAAACTAGCCATTCCTCATTCTATCCTTTATCTGTGACCCCAGAAATTTTTAAATGAACCCACTAAATTCTGCATAAGACCAGGATACATATAGTTCTCAAATGTTTGCAGCACTGGTTCCTACCCCTTAACAGGACTAACTCATGTTAGTCAAAAGTCTGTTCTGATACAAGATACAAACCAAGGATTGGGCACCCCACAGAACAGACTTCGATGTTTCTAATACCCAGTGCTTAAATTTGTTGTTGTTCAGTCGCACAGTCGAGTCCAACTCTTCGCAACCCCATGGACCAGATCATGCCAGGCCCTCCTGTCATCTGCTGTCCTCTGAAGTTTGCTCAATTTCATGTTTGTTGCATTGATGACACTGTCTAACCATCTCATCCTTTGCTGTCCCCTTCTTCTTTGACCTCCAATCTTTCCCAGCATCAGGGTCTTCTCCAGTGAGTGCTCCCTTCTCATTTGGAGGCCAAAGTATTTGAGCTTCAACTTCATGATCTGGCCTTCCAGGGAACAGTCAGAGTTGATTTCTTTTAGGATTGAATGATTTGATCTCCTTGCAGTCCAAGGGACTCTCAAGAGTCTTCTCCAGCACCACAGTTCAAAAGAATCTATTCTTCGGCGCTCGGCCTTCCTTATAGTCCAACTCTCGCGGCCATACAGTACTACCGGGAATACCATTGTTTTGGCCATGAGGACTTTTGTTGGCAGGGTGAGATCTCTGCTTTTTATCATGCTGTTTAGGTTTGCTATTGCTTTCCTCCCAAGGAGCAGGTGTCTTTTAATTTCATGGCTGCAGTCACCATCTGCAGTGATCTGGGATCCCAAGAACGTGAAGTCTGTCACTACTTCTACGACTTCCCCTTCTATTTGCCAAGGAGTGATGGGGTCGGATGCCATGATCTTAGTTTTTTTGATGTTGAGCTTCAAGCCCACTTTTGCGCTCTCCTCTTTCATCCTGAACAAGAGGCTCTTGAGGTCCTCTTCACTTTCTGCCATCAGAGTGGTATCGTCTGCATATCTGAGGTTATTGATCTTTTCCCCAGCAATCTTAACTCCAGCTTGTGATTCATTCAGGCCAGCATTTTGCATGATGTACTCTGCATATAAATTAAATAAGCAAGGTGACAATATACATCCTTGTTGTACTCCTTTTCCTATGCTAAACCAATCAGTTGTTCCATATCCGTTTCTGTTGCTTCTTGACCCTTATACAGGTTTCTCAGGAGACAAGTGAGGTGGTCTGGTACTCCCATCTCTTTAAGAACCTGCCATAGTTTGCTTTCTCCATAATCCAGCGAATGTTGGCAATTTGATCTCTAGTTCCTCTACCTCTTTGAAACCCAGCTTGTACTTCTGGCAGTTCTCTATCCACGTACTGTTGGAGCCTAGCTTGTAGGATCTTTAGCATGACCTTGCTAGCGTGTGAAATGAGTGCAATTGTGCGATAGTTTGAACATTCCTTGGCATTGCCCTTCTTTGGAACTGGAATGTATATTGACCTTTTCCAACCCTGTGGCCACTGTTTTGTTTTCCAAATTTGTTGGCAAATTGAGTGCAGCACTTTAATAGCATCTTCTTTTAAGACTTTGAATAGTTCAGCTGGGATACCATCACCTCCACTAGCTTTGTTGTTAGTAATGCTTTCTAAGGCCCATTTAACTTTGCATTCCAGGATGTCTGGCTCAAGGTCAGTGATTATACCATCCTGGTTGTCAAGGATTAACCTTGTCTGGGCTAAAATCCTACTATTTACCCATTCTTTCACTTCTTAGAATTTGCCCAAGGTTCTTCTTCCCCCAGGCAACATTTAGTATAGCTTTGGTGTTCATAACAGAACAAAGGTTTAAGAGAACAGATCCAGGGTGCTAAAACAAACATAGCTCAGTAGCAATTAAATGATCACATCATCTTTCTGAAGCTAATGCACACTTTGAGATCTGGAAGAATATTTCCAACATCTTGGCATCATAAGAATTATTTTAAGGAACTAACAAAATTTTAGGCATCAACATTTTGCAAGCAGGGTGAAAATTCTGTATCAGCATCAAAGGCCTAAATTAGACAATTACATCCTCCCATTTTGCCCATTGAGGATATCTCTCCTGCTGGTCATCCACGAATACGTGTAGTATAAGCATAGGGAAAATATGAGAAAAATCTTCCACATGCAATTTCAAAATACAGAATGGATTATATGAGAGAATTCTACTTTCAGCAGGACTGGTGTGCCTTGGGAAGAGGAGAGTGTGCTCTCTCACTAAGAAGAAAATGCCTTGTAAGAGCCCCTGAACATTTTTTTACTACCCCTGCATTTTGGAAGAAAAAGACATCACTTTTTATCTTCTCAATGACCATGAAGGTCAAACGGCTTGGCTTAATAGCGATGTAGTAGAATTCTTATATTGTTGTTCTGGTTTTTAGTTTGTGAGCTGCTTTCCCTAAAGAAATAATGCTTCCCTTTTTTAAAAAGTTCAGATTTGGAATAGATCATAGAGAAACATCCTACACTTTTTGTCATATGATAAAACCACTACACTGGGCAACAGTCTTGCCTTGGAGCTTTCTGTTCTGTTTGCAGTGCCGTGGCATATCTAAAAAATGATCTAACAAACTTCACTTTTAGTCAGCAATAACTCTGCATCTGTTGATTTAATAGATACAGCAGTTCAAATCCCAGCAGTATTATGCCATCTGGCAAACGTAACCCAAAAGAGTCTTGGCCCTTAAATTCCTGTTATGTATTCCCAACGGCTCAACCAATGCCCACTTTCCCTCCCATTTTTCCCATTTATTTTATTTAAAATATTTATATGCCTGACTTTCTCCTGACCAACTCAGGCCCACGATTGTACCAAAGTTCTTTGCCCCTGAAGGCAGGGGCTGGTCGGACAAAGAAACCAAATAATTTCACCCCTTAAGGTACTTATTTTCTTTTGAAAAGACATAAGCCATCTCCCCATCCAAAGAACCTCAACGCTCTTTAACATGACAACAGCACTAAAACTCAAACCACAAACACAAAACTAAGATGAGAATGGCAAAAGCAGCATCTAGTATGAGGAGTTTAAATCTGACTCAGGACATCAGAATAACAGGAATGCAGACGGAGGGAATTTTTTGCTCCTTGTGCGGGTGTTTGAAAGACTGCCACTATCTGATGCATACTCATGTTTCCGCTTTCACAGGTCATAAAATTAACTGGAGGAGTGCACTTATACAGCCCAATTCTAATCCTGTCCCCTTAGAAGAGATTCTCACCCAAGTGCAACAGCAAGGACCAACCAACAAGTAGGCTTGTACACCGAACCTTTAGACTACTAGCTCGTTATGAGGAACGCATATTCTCTTACCCCAGTTAATTTCACTAACGCGGGGGGGCATGTCTTGGCCCTAGATTGATACAGAACTCACCTGCCACGATGCATTTGGCAGCCAGCTTCACCATAGTCTGCACTGACCTTCAAGATAAATGAGGACTGGGATGGGGGAAGCTGACGGGAGGGAAAACAGCGACTGGTTTGTGTGTCAAATTGCAATTTTAGCCAAAGGGAGAAGGACGTGGGAGTGGTCCCAAACGAGGGGGGACGGAGAGGGGACGCAGATGGACAGGAGCTCCTAATGGGAGAAAAGCGACTGTGTTTGTATCCGGAGGGACTAGAAGGTGCTTTTATGAAAGAAAGGCACACAGTCCTGGGTTATCGTAGCGACAGGGCCCAGAAAAGCAGCCACCAGCCCGCTCACTCCCACCGAAGGCTGCCTTAGCAACAAGACACTAAGCATCTTTCTCTTCCCCCACCCCCATTGACACCCCTTTTGAGGGGAGGAGCCCAAAACTTAAGAAGCGATTGGTTAACATGGACGCTTACCTCGGTTTCCATTGGCTTCTGCTTTCCTTTTTCAAGAGGCCGTCATTATTTGTCCATAGATCATTGGTTGAAGCATATGCCTATCGCGGGATCTCTTGCCAGCGATTGACTGGATTTGCTACAAATCTAATCGAATTTGTTTGCGCCCTTTGCGGAAACAGCGTCGGCCTCACCTACACGGCTAGCTATGAAGTCATTCAGAACTGCCATTTTGCAGGCGTGGAAAAAAAAAGCATCTTCTTTTACCCGGTCACTGATGATGAAGTACAAATCCTATTTTATGATTGGTGAAGCTAAAGTGGACTGGACCACGTAGACTAAATTCTCTTTGTGTAGGTATTCGAACAGAATAGTTTAGGAAGATATTGTTTGGTCTATAGTAATCTACAACAGTCAGCGATGATTTTTAGGGGGCTCTGTGAAGGCCAACCCCCCCCAGTTCATTTTTCGGAAAATTGCTCCCCTCCCAGAAGAGTGGACTTTCTCACGCCGTTATGTAGCTTCTTACGTCCGTGGTGGATTCATGCAAGGTTAATTGAGTTTTTGCGCTTGCGCAGAGTGGCGGCTAGCTCTTTCTCCTCTCGCTGCGTACCCCCCCCCCACCACCACAGCGGCAAAAGGCTGCACATGCATGTTGGCTTGCGCGGTTCGAGGTTTCATGACCCGTCCTTGTGTCCAGCTCTCTTTGTTCCTTTCATTGTGAAAACCGTGTCCAATGCCTCCTTGACCAAAACACTTTGGAGCGGAGGAAAGGGAATGGGGGTCCTCTGTCTGTCTGTCTTGGACTTACATATCACTCCCTCAACCATCCCATTCATCAACATAAACACAATGAACATTAACACAATAAAATGCAGTCAGACTTCAAATAAATTCAATATGGAAACGCAAAAAACAGCCACACAAAGCAGCTAATTTTTTAGAAATGCAGCATCGATAGGGTAAGGGGGGAATACCACAAGAAAAAGAGCTGGTGGTGCCTGAGCTTCTACTCATGGTGCTTTGATATTCCTTAGGTGGGGGGGGGCTGCTTCCCTGTGCAGAATTCCTGTCCTGAAGAGTGCAAAAGGATGGAAAATTCTTAACTAGTTAATGCAAAAAGAAGTCTTGGTGGCCACAGATGGATTAAGACATAATAAGGCCCTAAACAAGGTCAAGTTTAAGAGGACCCACAGTATCAACCTAAATGGCAATTCTAATTCATTATTTTTGTAATAGAATCATGGAGTTGGAAGGGGCCATACAGGCCATCTAGTCCAAGCCCCTGGTCCCTGGGGATCAGCCTAGAATATCCCTGACAAATGTTTCTCCAGCTGCTGCTTAAAGACTGCTAGTGAGCAGAGTTCATCACCTCCCTAGACAACTGCTTCCACGGTTGCACAACTCTAACTGTAAAAAAGTTTCACCTAATATCCAGCCGATACCTTCCCGCCCTTAATTTAAACCCATTATTTCGAGTCCTATCCTCTGCTGCCAACAGGAACAGCTCCCTGCCCTCCTCTAAATTACAGCCCTTCAAATACTTAAAGAGAGCAATCACATAAGAACATAAGAGAAGCCAATGTTGAATCAGGCCAATGGCCCATCTAGTCCAACACTCTGTCACACAGTGGCCAAAAATACCAGGTGCCATCAGGAGGTCCAGCAGTGGGGCCAGGACACTAGAAGCCCTCCCACAGCTGCCCCCCCCAGCACCAAGAATAGAGTGCATCACCTGCCCCAGACTGAGAGTTCCCATCTATACCCTGTGGCTAATAGCCACTAATGGACTTCTGCTCCATATGTATATCTAATTCCCTCTTGAAACTGTCCATGCTTGTAGCTGCCACTACCTCCTGTGGCAGTGAATTCCATGTGTTAATCACTCTTTGGGTGAAGAAGGACTTCCTTTTATCTGTTCTAACCCGACTACTCAGCAATTTCACTGAGTGCCCATGAGTTCTTGTGAGAAAGAAAGAAAAGTACTTCTTTCTCAACCTGCTCAATCCCACGCATAATCTTATAATATCTTATAAACCTCAATCATGTCACCCCTCAGCCGTCGTTTCTCCAAGCTAAAGACCCCCAAGCTTTTTAACCTTTCTTCATAGGGAAAGTGTTCCAACCCTTTTATCATTCTAGTTGCCCTTCTCTGCACTTTTTCCAATGCTATAATATCCTTTTTGAGATGTGGCGACCAGAACTGTACACAGTATTCCAAATGAGGTCGCACCAATGATTTATACAGGGGCATGATGAGCTGCGGTGGCTCAAGTGGTTAAGACGCTGAACTGCAGGCTGTGGAAGGTCAGTAGTTCAGCAGTTCAAGACCTGGGTGCCGCAAGACGGAGTGAGCTCCCGTCTCTAGTTCCAGCTCCTGCCAACCTAGCAGTTCGAAAGCAAGAAATTGCAAGTAGATAAATAGGTACCGCTTCGGTGGGAAGGTAACAGCGTTCCGTGCACCTTGGTGTTTAGTCATGCCGGCCACATGACCATGGAAACGTCTTCGGACAGCGCTGGCTCTTCGGCTTTGAAACGGAGATGAGCACCGCAACCCTAGAGTCGGATTCGACTGGCTTTCGAGCAAGGGAACCTTTACCTTTACTATGATGATACTGGCTGATTTGTTTTCAATTCCCTTCCTAAGAATCCCCAGCATAGCACTGGCTTTCTTTATTGCAGTTACACACTGTCTAGACATTTTCATTGAGTTATCTACTAGGACTCCAAGATCTCTCTCTTGGTCAGTTTCTGCCAGTTCAGACCCCATCAACGTGTATTTATATTTAGGATTTTTGGCTCCAATGTGCATCACTTTGCACTTGGCCACACTGAACCCCATTTGCCACGTTGATGCCCACTCACCCATCCTCGACAGATCCCTTTGGAGTGCCTCACAGTCCTCCCTGGTTTTCACCACCCTGAACAACTTCGTGTCATCTGCAAATTTAGCCACTTCACTGCTTACTCTCAATTCTAGTTAATAAACAAGTTAAAAATCATCGGACTGAGTACTGATCCCCGTGGTACCCCATTGCTTACCATCCTCCACTGAGAAAGTTTCCCATTTATACTCACTCTCTGTTTCCTATTTATAAGCCAGTTTTTGATCCACAAGAGGACTTGTCCTTTTATCCCATGACTATTGAGCTTACTTAGGAGCCTTTGATGAGGAACTGTATCAAAAGCTTTCTGGAAATCAAGGTAAATAACATCTATTGGTTCCCCCTTGTCCACATGTTTGTTCACTCCCTCAAAAAACACTAACAGGTTAGTAAGACAAGATCTTTCCTTACAGAACCCATGCTGAGTCTGCCTCAATAGTTTTTGTTCATCAATGTGCCTACTAATTCTTTCCTTAATAACAGTTTCCACCAACTTACCCGGTATCGATGTCAGACTGACTGGCCTGTAATTTCCCGGATCTCCCCTGGAGCCCTTTTTAAAGATGGGAGTGGCATTAGCTACCTTCCAGTCCTCAGGAATGGAGGCATATTTTAAAGAAAGATTACATATTAATGTAAGGAGATCCACAAGTTCACGTCCCCCCTCAACCTCCTCTTCTCCAGACTAAACATTCCCAAGTCCCTCAGCCTTTCCTCATAGGGCTTGGTCTTCGGGCCCCTGATCATCCTTTTCACTCTCCTCTGCACGCACTCCATTCTGTCCACATCCTTTTTGAACTAAGGCCTCCAGAACTGCACACAATACTTCAGGTGCAGCCTGACCAATACGGTGTTCACGGGACTATGACATCTTGTGATTTGGATGTTATTCCTCTGTAGATAACACCCCAAGATTGCATTAGCCTTTTCCGTCACCACAACACACCGACTGCTCATACTTAACTTTCAGTCCACCCTTACCACAAAATCTTGTTCACACACACTGCTACTCAGAGGTGTATCCCCCATCCAGTATGTGTGTTCCTCATTTTTGTTACCCAGATGTAGAACTCGGCACTTATCCTTGTTAAATTGCATCTTGTTCACATCCACCCACTTTTCCAGTGTGTTCAGATCTCATTGAATTCTATCTCTATCTTCTGGTGTGTTCATTGCTACTCCCAATTTAGTATCATCTGCAAATTTAATGAGTAGCCCCTCCACACCCTCATCCAGATCATTTATAAAAATATTGAAAAGTACAGAGCTCAGAACCGAGCCCTGTGGCACCCCACTGGACACCTCCCTCCGTTCAGATGAAATGCCATTGACAACTACTCTGAGTGTGGTTCCCCATCCAGTTCCCTATCCACCTAACTATCCTAGAGTCCAGTCCACAGTCCTTTAGTTTACCCGCCAGAATATCATAGGGAACCCTGTCAAAAGTTTTACTGAAATCCAGGTAAACAACATCAACAGCATTCCCTTGGTCCAGTAAACTCGTCACTCGATCAGAGAAGGAAATGAAGTTGGTCTGGCAAGACTCTTGGGGACAAATCTGTGCTGACTTCCCCGAATCACCAAGTTGTCCTTTAGATGCTCACAGACTGATCTCTTTAAAATCTGTTCCAGTATCTTCCTTGGAATAGAGGTCAGACTGACTGGCCTGTAGTTTCCTGGGTCATCCCTCCTCCCTTTTTTGAAAATTGGGATAACATCTGCCCTTCTTCAGCCTTGTGGCATGTCTCCCGTCCTCCAAGAGATCTGGAAGATGATGGACAAAGGCTCTGCAAGCTCTCTGGAAAGTTCTTTGAGCACTCTTGGATGTATATCATCTGGCCTGGGGGATTTGTACTCATTAAATGCAGCCAGGTGCTTCTGAACTACTACCTCTCTGTCCATTTCAACCAGCAGCTCAGATGCTGTGACTTGCCTACTACCATCTCTAGATGAGCCTGCTGTCTTCTTCAGGGGAAAAACTGAGGCAAAATAGGCATAGAGCCTTTCTGCTTTCTCTCTGTCTTCTGTCAGAGTTTTGCCATTTTCACCCAACAGTGGGCCCATCGCCTCTTTTATCTTGCATTTGCTCCTCACATATCTGAAGAAGATTTGCTTGTTGTAGCAAGCCTCCCTGGCCAGCTTTAGCTCACTGTGAGCTTTGGCCTCTCTGTTGGTTGACCTACAGTGCCTAGCAACCCACAGATACTCTTCTTTAGAGGTATGTCCTTGCCTCTACTTCTTGAACATTTCATGCAGTTCTCTGTTCATCCACATTGGCTTCTTGGATCCCATACCATGTTTCCTTCTTCTTAGTGGCAGCTTGAGCTTGCAAGAGTTCTTGTTTTAGGAGAGCCCACCCTTCACTTGCTCCTTTCCCTTCCTGCAGTCTTGCCCATGGAACAATTCTCATACCTCTAAGTTTATTAAAGTCTGTCTTATTGAAATCTAACTTACACGTGGGGTTATGAACTTCCTTGGCCCCCCACAGCAAAAGGAATTCTAGCAGGACATGGTTACTTCCCCATCAAGTCCCCACCACCTTCACCCCATCTACCATCTCTTGCCTGTTGGTCAGTATTAAGTCAAGTATGGCCAAGCCCCTCGTAGCTTCCGCCACCATTTGATGAAGGAAGTTGTCATCCAGACAGGTCAGAAAGTTGCATGACTGTGGACACTTTGCAGAGTTTGTCTCCCAGGACACATCAGGGAAGTTGAAGTCACCCATAACTACCAGGTCATGTTGTTTGGATACCTTGTCAAGCTGTTCAAGGAGGGCAGCATCCACCCCCTCATCCTGGTCAGGAGGTCTGTCGCAGACTCTAACCACAATACTGTTTGTCATTCCTTCCCTTATCCTATCCAGATACCTTCCACTGGGCTGTTGCCCTCCTCCTGCAGTATTTCCTTACAAACAAACCCTCTCTTCACATACAACGCCACTCCACCTCCTTTTTGACCCTTTCGGTTTTTCATGAGCAACTCATTTATTTATTTATTTATTTAATTAGACTTATAGCCCTCCCTCCCCACATTGTAGGCTCATCATATCCATCTACTACTACATTCCAGCCATGTGAATCATCCCACCAAGATTCTGTAATGCCTACTAAACAGCTGAACTCTGGGGATTCCTTTCAGGAGAAAATCCATAAAAGATTGAAAAATGCCTGGCATGACTGACACCCCAAATGAAGTCGGTGAACTTTAAAGGCCCCCTTATGTGTCATTATAGTTTGACCTTCGGCAGTGGCGGCATCAACCGGAAGTTGTTGATACGCCTGGGCCAAGTCCATTTGCTGAAGAGCTGGGCGCCCGCCAGGGTGGCGAGCACATGGTTGACCACCGGTACCCAGTACGCATGGTCTTGGGGGGCCTTATTCAATGTGCACTTATAGTTGGCGCAGACGTGCACGTCCCTGTTGGGTTTAACCGGGGTGACTATTGGGGTCTCCCACCATGCGGAAGCGATTGGCTCCAGCACCCCCTGTTCCACCAGGCGATTGAGCTCCGCCTCGATCTTAGGCCTCATCGCGATTGGGGGGTGCCTGGCTTTTATCTGAATGGAGCGGACTGCTGGGTCCAGATCGAGGCAGATGGGGGGCCCTGTGTAGCAGCCGAGAATGCCGTCAAAAACCCTGGGGAACTCGTTGCACACTGCCGCAAAGTCAACGGTTCGGACCTGGTGAATCCCCATGATCGTCAAACCCAGGGGCCCAAACTACGAGAGTCCCAGCAAACTTGTGAGCCTCCCTTCCACCACCAGCAAGTCTAAGAACCCGCAGAAGTCCTTATACTGCACCTTAAACTTACCCCAACCCTGAATAGCCACAGGGTTTTTGTTAAAGTCCCACAACATGAGTCCCTGTGGCTTTTGCAGGAGGGGTCCCCCCGTGCGCAGAGCGAGCACAGGATCTCCTTTGAGATGATGGAGAAGGACGGCACAGAGTCAATTTCCATGCTGCATGGGGACCCCTCGCCGTTACGTGCATTTTATGTAGGCTAAAGAGGGCAAGTTACATACCAGGTGCTGGTGCTGGTGGTGGATTGAGAGGGTGTGGAGGTCGGAGTGGAGATCTGTCTGGTGGGTTGATGTCTTCAGGCGTGGACCTCTGGAGCGGCAGACCCGGGCGATGTGGCCCAATTTGTTATACGTCTGGCAGATGGCATCCCTGAAATGGCACGACCGGCATTCGTGCGCATCCCCGCAGCTGGCGTAGGACAATGATGGCAATGGTGTCTTGGCCGAGGAATGGCCTGCTGACCAATGTTGCTGTTGGGACGTGCAGCGGCGTACCTGAAGCACCTCTTCAGCTCTGAGTCATCCGACGTGACGGTAGTTTGGGTGCAATGGACCGCCCTTCCGTGGCGGTCCTGGTGTGCTTTTTTGTAGGTTGTGGCCTCCCAGAGCACCTTATCTAGGTCTAGGTTGTCCTGGCTAACCAATTTCCTCCAAAGTTTAGGCTCCCAGAGACCCAAGAGGAATTGGTTAGTCAAAGCGTCCGCCAGGTCGGGGAAGGAGCACTTGGTGGCTGCCCACCTGAGTCTGGCCAAGAATTTGGAAGCCATTTTGTCCGGACTCTGGACTCACACAAAGAAGTCCATGTGCTCGGCAAACTTTGTGGTCTCGTCCTTGGTGTGCTTTGGCGCAATCAGGTCCTTTAGCAGGAGCATCGTGTCTATCCCACAGGCCTGGAGGAGGTGGGCCTTCTTCTTACCCGGGTCCACAATGTCATGGCAGGAGAAGTAGCTCTCCAGAATCTCGAGCCACGTCTCCCACTATGCTGGGCAGGAGATATCGAAAGCGGCGATGCTCTCCTGGGGAACGGCCATCTTCGCGACTTCACATGGCGGTTGTAGCTCAGGAGTGGTGTTGGCAGCATGGTGCGGTGCAGTGCTGCATTCAGATTCAGTGGAGCGGTGAGTGGTGGCCGGCAGCGCGGAGCTCGATGCGATGCTTGAATCTTCTTCCTGCTCGTTGTTCATGGGAGGTAGAATCATAAGAACATAAGAACATAAGAGAAGCCAATGTTGAATCAGGCCAATGGCCCATCTAGTCCAACACTCTGTCACACAGCGGCCAAAATATACCAGGTGCCATCAGGAGGTCCAGCAGTGGGGCCAGGACACTAGAAGCCCTCCCACTGCTGCCCCCTCCAGCACCAAGAATAGAGTGCATCACCTGCCCCAGACTGAGAGTTCCCATCTATACCCTGTGGCTAATAGCCACTAATGGACTTCTGCTCCATATGTATATCTAATTCCCTCTTGAAACTGTCCATGCTTGTAGCTGCCACCACCTCCTGTGGCAGTGAATTCCATGTGTTAATCACTCTTTGGGTGAAGAAGGACTTCCTTTTATCTGTTCTAACCCGACTGCTCAGCAATTTCACTGAGTGCCCATGAGTTCTTGTGAGAAAGAGAGAAAAGTACTTCTTTCTCAACCTGCTCAATCCCATTCATAATCTTATAAACCTCGATCATGTCACCTCTCAGCCGTCGTTTCTCCAAGCTAAAGAGCCCCAAGCATTTTAACCTTTCTTCATAGGGAAGGTGTTCCAACCCTTTTATCATTCTAGTTGCCCTTCTCTGCACTTTTTCCAATGCTATAATATCCTTTTTGAGATGTGGTGACCAGAACTGTACACAGTATTCCAAATGAGGTCGCACCAATGATTTATACAGGGGCATGATGATACTGGCTGATTTGTTATCAATTCCCTTCCTAATAATCCCCAGCATAGCGTTGGCCTTCTTTATTGCAGCTACACATTGTGTAGACATTTTCAGCGAGTTATCCACTACGACTCCAAGATCTCTCTCTTGGTCCGTCTCTGCCAGATCAGACCCCATCAATGTGTATTTATATTTAGGATTTTTGGCTCCAATGTGCATCACTTTGCACTTGGCCACATTGAACCCCATTTGCCACGTTGACGCCCACTCACCCATCCTCAACAGATCCCTTTGGAGTGCCTCACAATCCTCCCTGGTTTTCACCACCCTGAATAACTTTGTGTCATCTGCAAATTTAGCCACATCACTGCTTACTCCCAATTCCAAATCGTTAATAAACAAGTTAAAAAGCATCGGACCGAGTACTGATCCCTGTGGTACCCCACTGCTTACCACCCTCCACTGAGAAAGTTTCCCATTTATACTCACTCTCTGTTTCCTATTTATAAGCCAGTTTTTGATCCACAAGAGGACTTGTCCTTTTATCCCATGACTATTGAGCTTACTTAGGAGCCTTTGATGAGGAACTGTATCAAAAGCTTTCCGGAAGTCAAGGTAAATAATATCTATTGGGTCCCCCTTGTCCACATTTTTGTTCACTCCCTCAAAAAACACTAACAGGTTAGTGAGACAAGATCTTCCCTTACAGAACCCATGCTGAGTCTGCCTCAATAGTTTTTGTTCATCAATGTGCCTACTAATTCTTTCCTTAATAACAGTTTCCACCAACTTACCCGGTATCGATGTCAGACTGACTGGCCCGTAATTTCCCGGATCTCCCCTGGAGCCCTTTTTAAAGATGGGAGTGACATTAGCTACCTTCCAGTCCTCAGGAATGGAGGCAGATTTTAAAGAAAGATTACATATTTTTGTCAGGAGATCCACAAATTCACATTTGAGTTCTTTCAGAACTCTCGGATGAATGCCATCCGGGCCTGATGATTTATTAGTTTTTAAATTGTCCATCAGTCGGAGGACTTCCTCTCTTGTTACCGCAATCTGATTCAGGTCTTTCAAACCCCCTCCCGAAATCGGTGCTTCTGGAGTGGGCAAACACTTCTCCTCTTCCACAGTGAAGACAGAGGCAAAAAATGCATTCAGCTTCTCAGCCATTTCCCTATCATCCTTCACTACTCCTTTTACCCCTTGGTCATCCAAGGGCCCCACTGCCTCCCTGGCTGGCTTCCTACTTCTAATGTATTTGAAGAAAGTTTTATTGTTGGTCTTTATGTTTTTTGCGATATGCTCCTCATATTCCCTTTTTGCTTGCCTGATCACAGACTTGCACTTTATTTGCCATAGTCTGTGTTCCCTTTTATCAACCTCACTAAGACTAGCTTTCCACAGCTTAAAGGAATCCTTCTTACCTTTTACAGCTTCCATTACTTTATTTGTTAACCATGCAGGCTTTTTTCTATACCTATTTGTACCTTTCCTAACCTGCGGTATATATTTTTTCTGAGCTTCTATAATTGTCTTTTTAAATAGTCTCCAAGCTTCCCCAATGGTTTTGACCTTCTCCACTCTTCCTTTCAATTTCTTCCTCACATGTCCCCTCATACCCCTTTTAAAGTTAAAAGTGGTCGCGTCAGTCTTTTTGGGCAACTCCCTATCTGTACAAATGTTAAACTCAATGACATTCTGGTCACTGTTCCCAAGTGGTGCAATCACTTTTACATCTCTCACCAGGTCTTGGGTGTTACTTAGGACCAAATCCAGGATCGCCTCTCCCCTGGTAGGATCTGTGACCATCTGTTCCACAGCACAGTCATTGAGAGTGTCTAAGAACGCAATCTCTTTTTCCCGACTAGAACTCATATTGACCCAATCAATGTGTGGGTAGTTAGAGTCGCCTATTACAACACAGTTATTTCGTCTAGCCGCTATCTTTAATTCATTCATCATTTTATAATCCTCCTCTATCTTTTGATCTGGTGGGCGATAACAAACTCCCACTGTTAAGCCTCCTTTTGGACCCACTATTTCAACCCATAGCATTTCCAGAAGTGAATCCAATTCTCTTACCCTCTCAGTCTTACTGGATGGTATACCCTCTCTGACATACAGAGCCACCCCACCTCCAACCCTTTCCCCCTATCCTTCCGATATAATTTATAACCAGGAATCACCGTATCCCACTGATTTTCCTCATCCCACCAAGTTTCTGAAATACCCACAATGTCTATTTCCCCCCCCAACACCAAGCATTCCAACTCCCCGATTTTACCTCGGAGACTTCTAGCATTTGTGTATAAACACTTATAGTTTCCCATGTTTGTTAAGCCCACAGCCTTCCTCTTGCTGCCTCGAGACCTTGCCAGGCAGTTCCTATCATTAGCCACAGTCTCAGTGGACAATTGTAATCCATTTCCTTGTACAAAAGTAATAGCTACCCCTTCATCTCTTTGAGATGAGCCATCCCGAACCATTGACTTTTCATCTCCTGTCGGCTTTCCCCCATTATTCAGTTTAAAAACTGCTCTGCCGACGGTTTCGGTTTCGGCGTCGCGAATGGCGGCCGCTTCTCGGGACGCTCCCGGAGGCGGTTAGCCCACGCGCAGTTAGGGGGGTCTTCACATGTGCGAAAGACCCTAGTGAGCCTTAGGTAAAGGCTCCGAACCGGGGGCGCTTGGGGAGTAGCCTCTTTGCCGGCAGACAGCCGGGAAATTGAGGCTTTCTCCCCGCCCCAATCGGCCCCGCTGCGGCGTGCCCGTAATGGGACTTAGCGGCGCCACCGAATTCCAGGAGTGAAGACAGCGCTATGGCTTAAAATAAAAAGAAGTAGTATCGAATCGTGAGTTGGAGATCTATTTTGAAGCGTAAATCGGAGCCCCCTGCATGCGTATAAGCGTTGGGAGGAGGGAGGAGTTCCCACCCCCTTTGAGAAGCAAGATCCACAAAGGGAGCGCGAAGGGGGGCTGAGAGAAGAAAAAGTGTTGGTGAAAGTACCGTTGGGGTTGCATGGAAGATTTTGATTATCTTAGCTTCCTGGGGGATGCGGCACGAACTTTTTAAAAGTAAACAAAAAAACAAAATGTCGATACTGGAAAAAGTCCTGCAGACACCGGAAGAGAAGAGAGGAGGGACTTCCGGTCCAGACAGCCCCCCCAAGAGCTTGCTGTCAATCAACAGGAAAAGGAGATGCTGTGCCCCCTGCTGGAACAATTGCAGAAAATCAACGAAACTCTGTCTAAAATGGATAGTGTTCTCATCAGTCGACAGAAACAGATATCGGAAACAACTAGAAAGATGATGGAGATTGAACAGAAATCGAATTTGATTCTAGGTTTCCAGGGCGTTAAAGAAGAAGAGAAAGAAGATCTCGGATTTACCTTGACAAATGTCTTGGCACCCCTAACTGGCAGTGAAGCGATAAAATTAAAAGAAGAGGTGGATGAGGCTCCCAAAGCCTATTCCGCTTTTATAAAAGAGAATACTCTGCCAGTAGAAGGGGATGTTGAGCATAGCAAGCGACAAACTGGAGATCTAATTTCATCTGAAGAGTTTGTGGAGCCCAGGAAGCCTGAAAGCCAGAAGTTTAAGGAAAAAGAGAAAAGAAAGAAGAAGGATTTCATCTTTAAAGTACAGAAACTTCTGAAGAGACACGCCAGCAGGGAGGAAGATGCAGTATTCCAAACTGGGACAAGCGAAGAAGACAGCAGCCCAGGGGAAAGTGGTGATGGAACGGAAGACTTCAAAGTTAAAATGGACTCAATCCACAACTGGAAGAGATTTAAAAAGAAGATATTTTGAGGACTGTTCGTGTAACATCTGGAAGGAGCTGTTTAATTACTAACCCCAATGGACTTTACTAACTGCATTAACAGAGTGATTTTGGACTTCGCAATAGTTAAAAAGAAGATCTTCTAACCACGATAGATGCCAAAACTGGTATTGGTTATTAACCTAAACTAACCCTCACTAACAGGAAAATTTCACTCCATCTTTTTCTTTCTCCATCTGTCTACCCTTCCTGTTTCTTATAAAAAGAATAAAATTCTCTCTTTTTTTAAGAGAGTTTTACAAAAAAAAAAAAAAACTGCTCTGCCACCTTTTTGATTTTGAGCGCCAGCAGCCTGGTTCCTTCTCGGGACAAGTGGAGACCGTCCCTTTTGTACAGCTCCCTCTTGTCCCAAAAAGCATCCCAGTGCCTAACGAACCCTTCCCCCCTACACCACCGTCTCATCCACGCATTGAGACTTCTGATCTGTGCCTGTCTCTCTGGCCCTGCGCGTGGAACAGGTAGCACTTCCGAGAAGGCTACCTTGGAGGTCCTGGCCTTGAGTTTCCTGCCCAGCAGCCTAAATTTCTCCTCCAGGACCTTACGACTGCATTTGCTTCTTGAAAACGTCTTCCTTCATTTTAGTAGTCACAAATTGAACAATCACATCTCTGGGTAATTGCTTTCTCTTGGCATACGCTGAATTTACTCTGTAAATCAGGTCAAAGTCTGGATCCAAGTCTCCAACATCTTCCCCTATGTAAGTTGTCAATGTGTTAATTACTAGGGCCCGTAAATCTTGATCTTCCTCCTCTTCGATTCCTCTCAATCTCAAGTGGTTCTGAGTGGCCCTATATTCCATCATGGACTCCAGTCTTGTATTTTCTGACAGGGTTCTTTTAACTTTCTGTTCCATTTCTTCTGATTTTGTCACCAGACTTTTAACCTCTTTTTTAACTTCTTCTGTATCTTTTTTTATCCCTGCCACTTCTGTTAGTACCAGTTCTTTTAACTCTTCCATATTTTTTTTCTGTACTTGGACTTGGACTTGTTCTATTTGCTCCAGTTGTATTTGCAGCTGTTGTTGCAACTGTTGTTGCAGCTGTGATTCTATTTGCTTTCCCAAACTCTGCACCACTTCAGTCATCCATTTCTCCATCGCTTCCATGGCAGCCTGCCACTCTTTTTTTTCCTTTGCAGTCATTCTTGGACTAGGTGATGAGGCAGCCCTTGGTCTTGACCTCAAATCCGTCTTGAAAGCAAGTTCAGGGCTAATCGATCTTTATATTAGCAATTCTCAAGCCAAATCGCCACCTTTATAACTTCTTCCAGTGCTTTTTCAGCTTAAAAATAACTTTTTAAAAATTTAGTCCTCCTCAAAATGGCGGGCGCAATTTCTCTATGATTTTCTGGCTAGAGTAGGCTCCTTCAGAACTTCCTGTTTATCTGTCCGTCACTGTAATCCAACTTCCGGTGCCACACTCTAAAACGTCCATCTACTTCCAGCACAGCAACATCGAAAACATCCACTCTAGCCTACTTCCTGTATCATAGAATCACAGTCAGTTTCGTTTCTGCTACGCAAAGTTTAGTCTTAGCTGACCACAGGAATGCAAAACAAAGTTACTTTTCAGCCGTTTTCTCTAAAGGAAAGCTTTCTTTTTACTTTTAAATCAAGCGGATTAGTTCATTGAAGCTTTTTACACTTATCTGAACGTTTAGATTTTGCCTTCTTCTTTAAACCGGTAAGCAATTGTTCATTTGTTACCTTGCTTGTGATCTCGGGGTTTCGCAGTGCTTCTTCTGTAACCGATGTTAAGCTTGATGTTAAAGAGGCCGGTAGATGACGGATTTATGCTGAATTCTCAGCCCAGCTGGTATCTGTAGTGTTGATTTGCAACTGCCCTCTTCGCGGAGGGAGATCAAGGTGTAAACAAGCCTCCTCCGAGGCTTATCCACACCGATCTCAACCCCCTCTCAGGCTTGGCTGCGTGCTTGCCACTCCCCCGCCTGGGGAGTGCTGCGTTGGGCCAGGTAAAGCCCAAACTGTCGCCAGATACTGCTGTCCACTCTGCTCAAATCGCAAAGTGTGTCAATTCGCCATTTTAACTCTGGCCGGAAGCCGGAGGTCCTGGCCTTGAGTTTCCTGCCCAGCAGCCTAAATTTCTCCTCCAGGACCTCACGACTGCATTTCCCCACATCGTTGGTGCCGACGTGCACCACGACCACTGGCTCCTCCCCAGCACTATCGCATCCTTGTCACCAGTGAAAAGTACTGAGACTTACTAGTGATTTCAGCTCTCATACTTTTATTAGGTGAAGAACAAGACAAACTTCCTGGCTCGCAGGCTGGTTTATATGTGCAAAATAACCCCACCCCCAAACACACCCCACACTTGCGATAGGCTCTAAAATGTGGCTGAGAGTTCTATAGGCTTGTGGCCGGGAGCCTAGCCCTCTGAGTGGCTCGGGCTAGGATCCGCTTGGCCATTGTCTCTGGCAGCGAAGTTCGGGCTCTTCGTCTGACTGCATGAGGCCCTCGCCTTGCACGTGGTCAGAGATGAATACGTTACAAAATCATATCCATCTGTCTGCATTAAAAGCTCAAGCTCTTACTTCTTATTGCCCAAGCTTTGAGCATTGGTACATAGACACCTGAAGCCCCACACCTTTGGTGCAGTTAGATCCAGCCCTCCCAGGTAGGCCTCTGTTGCTTGCTCTCCTTCATTTAAATCCGTATGTTGGTCATCTCCTTCCCCTCATGGTGTCAGTTTAAAGCCCTCTTGATGAATCTCTCCAGGTTTTTGCCAAACACATTTTTCCTTGACCTTGACAGGTGAAGTCCATTGTGTGCTAGTGGGTTGGTGTCCAGAAAACCTAGCCCGTGGTCCCAGAATCCAAGTTGCTCCTGCCGGCACCATCGATGCAGCCAGTGGTTCACCTCCATTATCATCTGTTCCTGTTGTATTCCCATTTCTGTGACAGGAAGGATCTAAGAGAACACCACCTGTGCTCCTATTCCCTTCAGTTTCCTCCCAAGAGCTTCATAATCAGCCTTAATGTTTTTGATGTTGATCATGGCTGTGTCATTAGTTCCCACATGGACCATCACATATGGGTAATGGTCTGCAGATTTGATGAGTTTAGGGATTCTCTCTGTAATATCTTTAATTTCCATCCCTGGCAAGCAACACACCTTTTGGGCCAGGAGGTCAGGCCTGGACACATGATGTTCCATACCCCTCAGCAGGGAGTCACCTATGACCAACCCCTTCCTTTGCCTCCCAGTGCCATTTCTTTGTATCTCCCTGTCCTTCTCCCTCTGTCTCACTTGTGTTTGTGATACTTCCACTGGCAGTGTTTCCATCTCTGCCTCCACCACAAGGGCCTGGAATTGATTCCTCAGTTCTAATGGCATGGAGTGCCGTCTTGCGCAATGCCTTTGGGGTCCTGCTGTAGAGCTCTGAGGAGTCTTGTTAGGGCAGTCAACCACACTATTGTCACTTTGACTGGTCTCTCCTTCCATATGCAGGACATCAAGGCTTCTGTTAATGAACTCCTCCCCTTCCTTGATCTCATGGACAGTAGTAATCCTTTCCTCCAGGCTTTGAACCTTCTCCTCTAAGAGACCTACCAACTTACACTTCTGACAAGTGTAGACCATCTTGTCCTCAGGGAGGAAGACAAACATGGCACACTCCCTGCAGGTGTCTGGAAATGGTCTGTGAGCATTCATCATCACTTCCCCAAGTGGATTCTTTCACCTAGAAATACCTTGGTGTGCTGATGTGCCCTGAAACTTAGAGAACTGACCAAATGGCTACCTGAGCTGAAAGGGGAAACAAGCACAACAATGTGCAATTTTCTTAACTACTTATAGGGTCCGCAGGCCCAATCCCCAGGCTAAGAGCCACAGGGCAAGAGCCCTTCAGCTCATGCCTCTGGCAAGGAGGAGCCTTATATAATTAAAGGCTCACTCAGCAGAGGGTGGGGCCAGCAGTCAGCCCCAGGCAAAACTGCTAAAAGCTGCAATCAATTACACCCAGGCAAAAGAGACAAACAGAAACCACACTTCCTCAAACAAGCACCACTCTCCAACAGGCTATATATACCCACAGACCCTCAAATACTGTCCTCCCACACAGTAACTTCAGCTACTTCTCCTCAGCAGATAAGGAAAGGCAAATAATAAAACATTCTCCACTCCAGCAGCAGCAGCTCCCTCACCTGCCCCTTCTCAGACCTCAGCTGGCTTTGGTCTGACCTATCTTTACTATTTTTACTCACAGGCCCCTCACAATCTCCTAAACTGTAGCTTACTTGTGGCATTTGGGTTCTTGAAAACTGCCGGGGGGAAGCCAAAGTCTCTCCTCCTTCCCATACTGCCATCTTAAGCAGGACCACCCCACCACAGCATTTATAAAGTAAGAATTCCACCAGTAAAGTGGTGGTGGCATCCCAGGTGGACATCTATTGGAAGCCAGATCTGGTGTGTCTTCCTTGACTTTCTCCCTCAAGCCATTTAAAACCCAAAGCCAAACCTGGGCCATGCCCAGCGGCCTCCCTCTGCCCAGAAACCCTAGAGCAGGGTTGTCAAACATGCAGCCCAGGGGCTGAATCAGCCCCCCAGAGGGCTTCTATCAGGCCTGCAGTGGAACTGGCTGTCTTCTGCTGCTTCTTCTTCCAGTTCTGCTAGTGCTGCATCATCGTAAGTTTGCAGCTTACAGCATACTCAAGATTGCAACAGCACAGACATTTTCATGCAACAATTCAGAGCAAGAGGTGTCAGTTATCAGACACTGTTAAATAAACAAAATATTGCTAGAGTGCTAATGTTTTAAGCATGCTTTTAATTTAAGTAAAAAAATGCTTTTGTGTTTCTGTCCTTTATAAAGTTTATATCTCCGCTACCGGGCATCACCTTTTATGACACACGTGGCCCGGCCCGACAAGGTCTCATTTATGTCAGATCCGGCCCTCATAACAAATGAGTTCGACCGCCCTGTCCTAGAGTGTGATAGAATTATTTAGTTAGCAGAGTGCTCAAGGCGATTAGTGTAGCAGAGCCCATCTGGTTATGTGTGTCCTGTTCAGAAACAAAAGTTACACACAGAGCCGCTTTATCCTTATAAAATAACATGAGTCCTTTATTGTAACAAACTCCCTTCTAGACAGGATAAAGATAGGATGCTAATCTAGTCTAACTCACTAGGATGGTTGTGGTTGTGACACAGGAGTCAAGTCCTGCTCACATGCTGCCAAGATGGGGAAAGCTGGCACAGTGTGGAGAGAAGGTGTTAGACTGGAAGGAAGGAAATTTCCCTAAGAGTGGCAATCTTCACATCAAAGAGATAGCATCTCTATCTCTCTGAGTCTCTTATAAACTCCCTCTGAAGTCTGAGGCTAAGAGACAGTACAAAGTCCTTCACTTCCAACATGAGGGACCATAGCAGCCTTGGAACAATCCCTCTCCTCTGCTCTCCTTTCCCAGCTCCATAAACAACTGATTGCTGGGGTAGCAGGTTGTTAAAGAGCAGCTGACATCAATCAGCTGACTGATGGGTAGACCTTTACAGAGGTGTCCACAGAGCCATTGAGTCTGGTGGATGCCAGGTTTGACATCATGGGGTGCTGAGAAAGAGGACAGGTAGGGATGCAAACCCCCAGGTGGTGGCTGGAGATCTCCCACTATTATAACTGATCTCCAGGCAAACAGAGGTCAGTTTACCTGGAGAAAATGGTCACTTTGGAAGGTGGGCTTTATGGAATTACTAGTGAGCAAAGCCCGTTGTGGCAGTAGACAACGGGCCCTAGATAGGAAGGAAGGGCGGGTGGAAGGAAGGAAGGGAGGAAGGGAGAAGTGGAGGTACAGAGAGAGAGGGAGAGTTAGAGTGGGGGGGGAGGAAAAGGTGGGGAGAGAGAGGGAAAGAGGGGGAGTCAGAGACGGGGGGGTGATGATAGTAAGTTTGAAAGAAAGGAAGGGAGGTAGGAAGGGAGGGAGGGAGAAAGAGTGAAAGTCAGGAAGGAAGGAAGAAGAGTAAAAAGAGAGAGACAGAGAGAGAGAGTGTGGAAGGAAGGAAAGAAGGGAGGGAAGAACAGGAGAAAAAAAGAGGGCAGGAAACAGAGTGTGAGAGAGAGAGAAAGTGGGGAGGGGAGAGAGAGAGAAAGGGTGTGGAGGGCGGGCAGGGAGGGCCTGTGGCTGCCCAGCCACCGCCGCCGGCTTTCTCCTGGGTGGGTGGGTGAGGAGGGCCTGCGGCCGGTGTGGGAGGGGGGTGCCCGGCCACCGCCGCCAGCTTTCTTGTGGGTGGGTGGGCAGGCAGGCAGGGAGGGCCTGTGGCTGGCGTGCGGCTACCTAGCCGCCGCCGCCGGCTTTCTTCTGGGCGGGTGGGCGGGGAGGGCCTGCGGCCGGCATGTGGGGGGTGCCCGGCCACTGCTGCCGGCTTTCTCATGGGTGGGTGGGTGGAGAGGGCCTGCAGCTGCCTAGCCACCACTGCCAGCTTTCTCCTGGGCGGGTGGACAGGGAGGGCCTGTGGCCGGCGTGCAGGGGGTGCCCGGCTGCCGCCAGTGGTTTTCCCATGGGTGGATGGGTGCGGAGGGCCTGTGGCCGGCATGCGGTGGCTGCACAGCCACCACCGCCGCTGGCTTTCTCGTGGGTGGGTGGGTGGGGAGGGCCTGCGGTTGGTGTGCGGCTTCCCAGCCTCTGCCACTGGCTTTCTCCTGGGTGGGTGGGCGGGGAGGGCCTGTGGCTGGCACACAGAGGCTATGGCCGCTGCCGCTGGCTTTCCGGGGCCCTCCCGGGGCTTCCTCAGGAGGTCTGGCTCTTTGGGGGGGGCCAACTCCACACTCACTCTGTTGATGGTCCTCTCTTGTCAGAGGTCCAGAGCAGAGTGAGCAGAAGACACTGGCTGGGGCTGACATGGGCGGAACTGGACAAAGCAGCCACCCAACCCGGCCAGCATCTTCTTAGTGACAGTTCATGCCGCCAACCTATTTTGGCGTGCATAGAATGTTTTGGAGCGAAAATTCAGTTATATATAAGGATATGATACCTTGTTGAAGTCCCTCCCCTCACTAAACCCCACCATCCTGAGACTCCACCCACAAAGTCTCCAGGTATTTCCTATCTCGGAGCTGGCAACCCTAAGAATGGGTCTGGTGTTGTCCCCATCACCTGCAACAATGCTTCAAGAAAATGGGAGAAGCCCCTCCTTAACCATACCACAGTCCTTTTATTTTGTTTTCACTGCAACAGACAAGGAAACCCCTCTGGAATTTTCCTGAAAACTGATGTTGCTCCTGGGTTGGAAAGTGTAATCTCATTTTTCAGTCTCAGTCCTAGGACTTTTTACTTTGGGCTAGTACAAGGAAGATGAAATCCCAGTCTCTCAATCATCTGTGTTTTACTTGATCTTATCAATTGATTTGCATGTGGGTTAAATAATATGAAAGAGAAAGCACACCTTCTTAGCAGTCAAATGATTTGCATGTGTGACAATGAGCACCATACCCTCCTATGTGAGAAAGTATGAGGAATACTTCTTTGAAGTTGGCGCCTTGCATGTGCAGATTTTGTGTGAAAGGTAGTTAGCATGTCTAATTGTCTACATTCTTAATTGAGGGATCAAGAGAGTTTTACTTGATTACATTGACTGTGACTAAGTTTTGCAGCTCCAATTTTATTCCATTTATAATCCACCCTATTTTAAAGACTCTGGTTGGATAACAGCATACTGATCATACAATCCCTATTATATGTTATTTATTTCCCTGCCTATCATCCAGAAATTGGCTCCCAAGGCAATTCACTGCAATGTGAAAAACAGATATAAATAAAATATAATACAGCAAGTTTGGGGGGAAGCAGTTCTTTGTCAGACCTGGATCAAGGTATAATGAAAACATGCTTGACTACATCCTCTTCTCCTGGTAGTAGATTTGCCAGCCTCCAAGTGGTAGCTGGAAATCTCCCACTATTACAACTCATCTTCAGGTTACTGAAGAAAATGGCCACTTTAGAAGGTGGACTCTATTGCATCATATCCCACTGAAATCTCTCCTCTCCCCAAAGCCTACCGTCCACAGACTTCACCTCCAAAATCTCCAGGTATTTCCCAAGCCAGAGCTGGCAACCCTATCTGGTGATGTCATGGACAGCAGTTGTGACTGGAAGGAAGGGGCTGTCATTGGAGGTGGAACCAGATATGGAGGGATTTGTGGCTTCTGATTTTGCTAATAGCATCTAGTAGCAAGCAAGGAAAAGAGGAAGCTCTCAGTTGGAGCTGAATTTTGGCATCATGGAGTGGTGCTTGGATGGATGCTTAATCTTCTTCCTCTGCCCTCCAGAATGGCAGGTGGTAACCGGGAGGAAGGGGTTCACATCGAGAGTCTTGTTGTTTACCTTAGTTAAACTATTATCCTTGGCCACAAACCGGAGCTTGAGTTAAGAGGCCTACCAAAATGCGAAGTCATTTTTTTTTTAAGTGGGGCGCATCAAGGAACATCTACAAGAATAAAGTTCCTTCACTACCAATTAACCATATTTGGGCTTTGAGGGTAGAACTTCCAGGCAAGTTTGGGACAATGTGCCTTTTTAAAGAAAAGTAACCACTACATATGTTCCCTTCCTTTCAAGAGAATGTATTAAACTGAATTATTTGGGGGTTGGAGGAGAATTGAATGCATGTTAAAAGCAGAGGACTAATTTGCTCAGGATGATAATTTAAAATAATGAGAATAAAATCAAATTACAATAAATAACTTAAAATGCATTACCATACTGGACAGGGTTAAGGACAGCAAATAGACAGAAATTGGACCTTAGAAGGTAGCAGTAGAACAGGGGCAGGAGAAGGATGGATAAGGCATGCAGAAAAGTCTTTAAGTGAAATATCTCCTGCAGACCTCTCCTTGATTGGGAAAGCATCTCATGGTCTTTGTAGTTACATTAAAATATGTTTTGGAAATACTTTTTCTAGTCACCAGGTAGAAGACCCCACATTTCTGATGTGTTATCTGGTTTTGATATTCGGGTTGTTCAACTGTAGTGCTAGCAGCTATTTGAAGAAGAAGAAATTGGATTTATACCCCACCCAATTGGATTTATACCACTACCCAAAGGAGTCTAAGAGCGGCTTACAGACTCCTTTCCCTTCCCTACAACAGACACCCTGTGAGGTAGGTGGGGCTGAGAGAGCTCTGACAGAAATTGCTCTTTCTGATTGTGAATGACCCAAGGTCACATCAGCAGGTACAAGTGGAGGAGTGGGGAATCAAACCTAGTTCTCCCAGATTAGAGTCCACGCACTTAACCACTACACCAAACTGGCTCTCTCTTTGAAGGATTTAGCCAAAGTTTGCAAATACATGCCAAGCCAATGCTACAGGTTGGTAGCCTCAGCCTGTCCATGTTTACTCAATAGTTAAATGCATGGGGCTTACTCCCAAGTAAGTGAGCATAGGACTGAAGTCTTAGTAGATTAGTTCATGAATCTACTTCCCCTATATAACATTGGGAGATGATGCAGTCTGCCAGTACTTGTCCCATTTCTTCTGTTCCTTTATCCACTTTTCCCAGTACCTTGGAGTAAAACTTGAATCTTGCTTGTTGTAGTAGGATATGGTACTGCATTCCATGACCGCATCCTTTACTTCCTCAGTACTTATGAAGATGTGTGTGGCATCTCCTTGTTGTGACCTGGCAAGTCCAATAATAGGTGATCCCTAATTCCAGCTGTGACAGATCTTGACAAATTCTGCCTTAGTAAACAGCTTGAAAATTGCTGTGCTAGAGGAAGAAAAAGTAGCTGTTGACTACCTGGGGGAGTCTGGGTAGTAGCCTTCAAATAAGGAAGGGAAAAGCTTTTGATGTAAGTGAGAGGAAAGTTGCTTATGACATTCACTTGGGACTTAGAAGGTGTGGGTTCAGTTCCCTTCTGTATTCATTTTCTTAAGATCCAATTCACACTATTCTTTAGCTTTCTGTCTGCAGAGGTTAGCAGTTGTTGCTTTTTTTAACAGTGAGACGGTCAGACACTGTGGGAGACAGAGCTAGCAAGAGGCTGAAAATAAGAGCAACAGTACCTGCCCAACTGCGTTCCAAATAAACAAGCTGTAAAATTGTAGTTCTGAGTTGACCCGCTCTATGGAAATATGGGTCTTTGACAGAAGCAGAGACACAGGAGGAGGAAGAAACAAAGAAGAAACTTAAATGAATTTAGGAAGAGAAAGAACAGCAAAGCAGAAGGGGACAAAACCATAGAAAATAAGATGGAAAAACAGGTGTGATGCATAAGATTTTTAAAAGTGGCACGGATCCATTGATATTAATCGTCCCATCCTATGTTGAGTTACACCCTAAGTTCTAAGTCCACTGATGTCTGTACAAGTGCTACCTACAGTCCAATACATTTTACGAAAAGCAGGCTTTCGCTCACTGAGTCTGAAATTCGTGACAGCCAAGAAAAGGATGAAAGAACTGGTATGTTTCGCTAAAGAGAAAACAAAATGAAGGGAGACGTGCTGGCAGTTTTCAAATATCCATGCCATGAAGGAGAAAAAAGAACAATTGTTTATCACAGTTATTAAGGAGAAGACACAAAGCCAAGATGCCGTGGAGCAGATTATGTTTATACATTTTGTAGTCTTCTGATACAAATTCAGGTCTGTGGCCAGGGTGGGACCAAGGGATGCTCTTCCCCGCCAGAGACCCTGGTTTGCCCTGCCTCGGCATTTTTAAAAAGGAAAGTCTTTTAATTTCTGACATGAAAGCTTCCGCTAAAGAATGATCACTTCTTTGTAGAGTATGGTTTGATAAAAGGAAACAAATCAGTGGCAGCCGCTATTGCAATTAATTTCCAGGTGACTGAAATCAGTTCCCCTGGAGAAAATAGCTGCTTTGGAGGGTGGGGGATACCTAGCTGAGGTCCCTCCCCTCCCCAAACCCCACCCTCCTCAGGCTGCACCCTGCAAAATTGTGGTGTTTCAAGCTCCGTTGACATAAGCTTCTCAGTCCTGTCCATCCGAAATTGCCCATGGCTCAGGAGTGGGTTCCTCAAGATAAATAGCACTCTTATTGCTCCCTCCCAAGCTGTAATGACTGTAAGCATGGCAGGATCCTTCAAGTAAGTAAAGGATAAAGTAGGCAATGTGTGAATTTATGACACAAGCAATTCAAAAATAACATGCAAGTGCTTGAGCCTGTGTTACAGAAGACGATGCTAAGGATATCATTGATGGTTTCCATTCATTTCTTTGAAGCCCCACTGGAAATATGGTATTAGCAACCAGCATGGATGGTTGAGCAAACTCCTGTAAGAATGCTATGACAATGTGGCATTTCCTTGTAGGTTCTGAAGAGGGGATTCTATAAGCGCTTGTCAAAGAATAGTTTCCAGCTGGTCCTACATGTATCTGGAAGGAAGTTCTGTTGAGTTCAGTCGGGCTGACATGGGTTGGACAGGAATGTCCACACATATTTAAGCTTGAATTCATAGACCTGAAGTCTAGAAAAGTTTTTTAAAAGTCTCAATTTGTAGAATGCCATGCCAAGTATCACTGTTGCACTTGTCCAATGTGACTGAACATTGCATATAACCTTGACTATTTGAATCTTGAAATCTAGTAGCAGCTTTGAATATTTGAGTGGAGGAAGGGCAGGAAGTACAAGTGACTTGAGTTTCCCTTTTTAATTAAATTTATTATGATCAGAAGATCAGCCAACAGCAGTTTAAGAGTGCAGTTTACATACACATGTAAAATTTATATTAAAATTCATAAGTGTAATCAATTATACATAAAAGTTGTTAAATGTTTGGGATATCTGTTTTCTTCTGGACAAAGCCTCAGCATAGAATTTGGCCATTAAGAAGTGGTCTCATAAGATCAGTCTGCAAGGAGGAGACGTATAGAATTTATCACATCTTCCTGGGAACTTGGATAGAACAGGGTGAGATACATGAACATACATAAAGTTGCCTTGTACTGAATCAGACCATTGGTCCATCAAGGTCAGTATTATCTGCTTAGACTGGCAGTGGCTCTCCAGAATCTCAGGCAGAGGTCTTTCACATCACCTCCTACCTGTGGCTGGAGATGCCTACCTTTCAACTGGAGATGCCAGGGATGGAACCTGGCAATTTCAGCATGCCAAGCAGATGTTCTTCCACTGCATCATGGAATGAATGTCCTTGTAAAATATGCAGTATAATAACACACGTTCCACTGTTTTTACTGCATTCAGTTGGCAGGAACACAGACTTTGTGAGTAGGGTTGCGCTTCCCACTGTCTCCACCAGCTTACACACAGAATGTTAATGTCATCTTCCATCCACCCATAGTCAGATGTGCAAACTCTCCCTATATCAAGTTAGTGGAGAAAGATGGACGGATGACAAAAATAGACACACATTTCATTTTAATATTGCAAACAGACACCAAAAACAGGAAGCTTTAAGTCAGTTGTGTCTTCAGTGTTCAAAGTCCTTATTCATGTGGAGGTTTTGAATAAAATGGGAGCCACAGGGTAGTATTTTCTAATTATCTATTCTTGATAGAGACCATTAAAAGGCAAGGACAGTTCTACTATGCTGCACAGATATCGTAGGTATCCTCTGGTGCTCCGAGCTCTGAATATAAGAAGAATATTTGAGGATGAGTTCTGTGGTCCAAAGAAAATCTATGTAGATTCTGGTCTCATGTCTGTCCAAGTGAATGAGAATGTTGTCCAACCTGGGCTCTGAACTCAGTGAGTGTTTGAGGGTGCAGCATATGGTGAATGTTAAGCAACGCAAAAAAGTATAAAAGGCAGCACAGCAGAAAGACCTGGATAACAATGGCACAAATCCTGTGGTTCACACTAGGTGATTTGGGGCAGGGCAGGTGGCAAGAGGGTAGGTCACTCGGAACACTGTAGCAGCTGTGCAAATAGATGTAACAGTGCCGTATCTAGCACAACTCTGAGTTATTTTAAAGGGGAAAATGTGTATATCTTATCCGGGATACAAAGCATACCTCTCTGATATAGGAGAATTTCTGCAATGGGGCTAGAAACCAAATGAGCATTTAGATGAACTGCATTATGCTATTGCAGTAACTTTATAACATTATAAAATTATTTTGATGTCTTTATGCATACATAGTTTAATACCCATTAAGGTGGTGAACCAGTGCTTTGACTGATTGTGGATTGCAAGTGGGGCTCACATCAGAATGCTCATCCACACATAAAAACCCCTGAATATGGAAAACTAGCATGTCAGAATTGCTAGACAAGAACTTACCTTTCTGACATCTAGTTTTCTAGGTGGAAGATTTTTTGGAGGGTTATGAAGAACATTCAGTCATGGAACCTGCCCATTGTTCACTGAAGTGATGGAGCCCTGACACAGATCTTCAACCTCAGGAAGACACCTATATCAAAATCAAGATGCAACTAAGCTCAATTAGGACTGCCAACAGATCTGAACAGGGAAATGTCTTGTTCTTTTAACAGACAAGAGGCTCAATGAGCAGCTGAAGCTTTTCATGACAGGGAGGTAAATATCATCTGGTAAGTAACAGCTCATTAAGCTTCTATTAAAGGGACAGGACATTTTTTTTTTGTCCAGGCAGTTGGCAACCCTATATCAAGCCCCTGGTGAGGGGGGAAAACATCTTATAAACACAGGAAACAAAAGCATACTTTCAACAAACCAAAAACTCTTTTCAACCTGCCAGATCAAACACTGTAATCAGGTCAGTTTTTAGAGACCAGCCTTTAATTATTCACCAGCCCAATTCTTTCCTACATAAAAGCAATCTCCTGGCCAGGGATGGGGTGGGCTGGGGACGGCTGAAAGCAGCAGGGTCTCAGACGTGTATGACTGACTTGTCTTGTTGCATGAGGATGTACAAAACCAAACATATTTCTTACATAGTGCTGAGAAGCAGGGAAGCATTCGAAGTAGTTTCTTAAGACAACCCCCCGTTGTGCCATGGCGTATCTCCTTACCCTTCAGAAGCAGGGAAACTTTTGTTAAACTGGAAAGCCGTATCAAGACATTAGAAAGTTCAACAGGATAAATGTCAGATGCAGAAAAATTTCACCCTTGAATGAACACTTTCCACAGGGGTTGCCAAACATCAGGTGGGGCCCAGAGACATCTGGATTTGCAACTGATCTCTAGACTACAGGGACTAGGTGCCCTGGAGAAAATGGCAGCTTTGGAGGGTGGACTGTATGGCATTATACCCCACTGAAGTCCCTTTCCTTTCAAACCTCCCTCTCCCCAGGCTCTACTTCTAAATCTCCAGAAATTTCTCAGCCTGGAGTTGGCAACCCTACTTTCTATGCTGACATGTTCTGCCAAAGCACTCTGGTATATACGGTATGCAGTTCTGGGGCATATTTTGGGAAGCACACTCAGTTCATAGGGGACACTGGCCAGGTACGCTGGGCTTCACTGTCGCTGTGTGTCTACCAAGATAGCCAGTAAAATATCCACTCTCCCTTTCAGATGTTTTAATGAGGAGATTGCAGCAGCAAGATCTTCCACTGATCCATGTGCAATCACTGCGACACAGAGAGCTTGCTCCCTGTGACTGGAAACCTTGAAAAAGCAGGAGTCCTGATCACATAGGGAAAACTGCACGTAGAGTCTATGCGTATGTTCCCATGAATGTGTTGGCTGTGAACGGACCCTGCTTCTGCAATCCCACTGGTGTCCTATGGATATTCATTCTATCCCTTTAGAATCCCTGGAGAAAATCTACTTTCTCTAATTGCACTTTGCCGAGGAAGGTGGGTAGCTGGAGGCAAAACGTATTGAGATAGTTAGAGAAAAACTCTCCCCACCGCTTGGCAGGATGGTTACAGTCTGCAGGAGCTCTTTCAGGGAAATTTGTCTACCATTACTGCTCTTCTGATTGACAAACCCCTGATAAGCTTCAGCAGAACCCCAGGATTCCTTGGAACACAAATTTATAATCACTGGTGGAAACCATGCTTAATGAGGCATGTCGCTGTTTCAGCTGTATGCGGGTTTGGTTCAATAGGATGCAGTGTATGTTTGACTCATGAGGTTTGGCGAGGGAGGCTTTAATTGGAAATTATCAATGCTAGGCTTGCTCAGAATGATTTAGCAGCGGGCCAGGCAAATTTCCCCTTGTTTAGTTTTGAACAGTATCTAGCAGAGCAAAGTCATAACAACTGCTGGAGGTCTAAACATCCTAAATTAGCAAATTATATTATCATTCATTTTCAGTTACTAGGATTTGTGTCAGGTGGAAAAATGGGCATTCTTTTTTGTACCCCACTTTTCTCTACCCTAAGGAGAGGTGGGTGGGGCTGAGAGAGTTCTGAGAGAACTGTGACTGACCCAGGGTCAACCAGCAGGCTTCATGTGGAGAAGAGGTGGGGAATCACACCCAAGTCTCCAGATTAGAGTCCACTGCTCTTAAACACTACACCATGCTGGACAGGAGTCCCCCTGCAAGCCCATTATCTCAGTAAGATGTATTTGTCATTTCAGGGGAAAGTAGAACTTTTCATTGGATGAATCATGAGATTGTATGGGTTGGATCCAGCAAAAAGAATTCCACCAATGTAAGGAGGAGGCCATTTTCAACAGTTCCCCCTTCCTGCTACAGACCTCCAGCCGTTCCCCCATGCTCCTTCTGGGGGTGTCCTGTTCCCTAGGAGCAGCATTTCAGGTGGGGTGGTAAGCTGCAGTGGGAGAGGTGAGGGAAGGCATTCCTGCTGTGCTGATGGAGATCTGTGCCACCATCAACGCAGAGATCCAAGCCACGTATAGGATGGGAATGTACATATTTGAGGACAGGGCAGCTACAATTCCCTCTCCATCATGCTACTTAGGTCTTTAGCCTGTGTTAGTACTAGGGATGCCAGCCTCCAGATGGGACCTGGGGATCCCCTGGGATTACAGTTTATCTCCAGACTACAGAGATCAGTTCCCCTGGAGAAAATGGATACTTTGGAGGGTAGACTCTGTAGAATTGTACCCCACTGAGGTCCCTGTCCTCCCCAGGCTCCCCTAAATTATCAGGAGTTTCCCAACCTGGATATGGCTACCCTACCCCCCCCTTCCCCCACCAGTGTCCATTGTGGGCCTGGTGACCCTGGTTAGGGTGTTTAAGCCTGAGCTAGACCGTGGTGTAACATGTGACAACCACAGAGATGGCAGTGGCCAGCTCCCTGTGGGAACTCAGTTCTGAAGCACCACAGAAGCCTGATTTGGATCAGGAACACTCTGATGATGGAGGAGAAGGGTACGTGGACTCCCACCATGCTTTTCCTAATCTAAAACAGATGCAGGGGGCATCACCAATGTTCCCTCTAAGGAGCCCGAGTCTAGTGAGCAAGGTCCCCGAGTCTTGTGAGCAAAAATTCTGCTTTGTGCGCTACTGGCATTAAAGTTGTGAGCGGGCAATTTGGCTACTGCATAAATTAGTTTGCTCTGGAGCCCTCCTTCCTGGGCTAAGACAAAAATGTGTGAGCCAGAGGCTAAAAAACTGAGTTAGCTCACACTAACTCAGCTTAGGGGGAACACTGATCACCATCCCTGCAGAGGGTAGCACATGTATTTAGGGTTGCAAGGTCTTACCTGGCTGCCAGCAGGGTTGCTCTTGCCTGGTCCTGGGATCTTTGGATGAGTGTGTATTGTGTACGTGCTACAATGACATCACCTAGAAGTGACATCATCACGCCGAGCATGTCACACAGAGGACACTTTGGCATTTGGGCAAAAAACTCTATGGTCACCATAGAGTTTTAACCCAAATGCTAGCACGTCCCCTGTGCCAAGTGCCCGGCACAATGACATCACTTCCCAGTGATGTTATTGCACTGGGCATGTTGGGTGCCATGGGGTTCTTCTGTGGCGGGGCTTCCTCACCAGCTAGCTGGCCGTTGATGGATTAAGGTCCCCAAAAACAAGGGAACCCCCTCTCCCATCAGGGGGATGGCAACCCTACATGTATTGTAGACTGCACATACAACCCCCGAACAGGACAAACAATGATTTAATTATTATTTATTTATATATGCTTTTTATAGTTCACCTTTCTCACTTGGACTTGAGGCAGATTACACAGAGCGAATCAGTACAAACAGGATGTGATGTTCAAACAAACGATACAATAGGACTGGGTTGTCAAACCAACCAGAAATCTAAAAACAGAACTGAAGCAAAACCTAAGTATTAACATGATACATTAAACGATGCAAAAATTACACAGTAGGATCCTACTTACAACAAGCTGTACAGAGTAGTATAGACCACAGTCCTTAATAATTTATCCAAGTAATTTTGTGAATCGTTTTGCACAGTGTAACTGCATTGCCTGCATAGAAGAGGCCTCCTGAATCATTTGGTTTTGTGTTGTATGCAGAAAGCCAGGAGAGTGGGAGCTTTCCTAAAGTCCTCAGGCAGGCCAGCCCATATAGGGTTGCCAAGTCCTTACCACATTCCAACAGTGGGCTCCAGTCTTCTTCCCTGAGTCTTCTGGCACGTGCGCAAAGCATACACACCACAGTGACATCACCTGGAAGTGATGTCATCATGCAGTGCACATCGCATGGGCAATGCTCTAGCCATAGAGTTATTTCCCAAATGCCATAGAGTTATTTCCCAAATGCTAGAGCTTCCCCCACACGATGTCCCCTGCACGATGATGTCACCTCTGGGTGACGTCATCGTGCCGGGCACATTGGGCGTGGATGGGGCTGCTCAGGGCAGGGCTCCCCCTGCTGCCCAACTGGGCAGCAATGGATTGGGACCCCCAAAGTGGAGGAAACCCTGCCCCCATCGGGGGGATGGCAACCCTAATTCCATAAGGTGCGGAGCCAGGGGTCTTTTCGTAGAAAAACAGTGGCAGGAGCTCATTAGCATATGGTATGCTAATAAGCTATTAGGCTATTAGCATATGCCACGCCCCCTGACATCACCAGAAGTGATGTCAGAAGGGGAAGCAAAAGGGGGGGGGAGGCATCTTCAAAAGCCTCCCCTTCCCTTCCCCAGTTGGCCTGGGTGGGGGAGCTGAGAGAGAAGGGGTTTAAAGTTGAAACTCATTCTCATGAGAGTTGGACCACAGAAGGAGGAAAGCGGGAAGGAAAGAGAGAGAGTACAGAGAAGGAAAGAAGGAAGGAAAGAGGGAAAGAAAGAGAAGGAAAGGGGAGGGAAAAAAGAGAGGGAAGAAGGAGGGAAACAGGGAAAGGAGGAAAAAGAGAAGAGAAGAAGATGGGAAAGAAAGAAAGAAAGAAAGAAAGAAAGAAAGAAAGAAAGAAAGAAAGAAAGAAAGAAAGAAAGAAAGAAAGAAAGAAAGAAGAAGAGAAGAGAAGAGAAGAGAAGAGAAGAGAAGAGAAGAGAAGAGAAGAGAGAGAGAGAAGAGAAGAGAAGAGAAGAGAAGAGAAGAGAAGAGAAGAGAAGAAGGAGGGGAAAAGGAAAAAGAGAAGGAAAGGAGGGAATGAAAGAAATTCGACGGCAATTCGACCCCATTATATCCTATGGGCCATTGAAGTCAATGGTGAAAACATAGGGTATATTCTGGGGGCTGGAGGGGAGGGGGTTTGAGGGAGAGGCTCCAAACTCACAAGGTACTTTTTCCCACCATAGAGAACAATGGAGGGAATGGGGGCAACCAGTTTGGGGGCCCATATAATTGAACCCCCTGATCCAATGTTCTTGAAACTTGGTGGGTACCTTGGGGAGAGGCTCCATCAGCTACCCTGTAAGTTTGGAGCCTCTCCCTCAAACCCCCTCCCCTCCAGCCCCCAGAATATACCCTATGTTTTCACCATTGACTTCAATGGCCCATAGGATATAATGGAGCTGAAATTTGACATTCGGCTGCCTGAAAGACTCCTGGGATGCCGGCTGGGGGTGGGGCTTGACTCCTGAGCTCCCTGAGCTGTGCTCCAGTGCGCTCCCCCCAAAAAAGACCCCTGTGCGGAGCACAATGGAAAAGAAACATGTACAGGCAGCTGTTGATTTTGCCCATTTGCATGTTGGCACCTGCAGAATGCCCTGCTCAGATGAGTGAAGCTGCTGTGGCAGAGTATAAGAACATAAGAACATAAGAGAAGCCAATGTTGAATCAGGCCAATGGCCCATCTAGTCCAACACTCTGTCACACAGTGGCCAAAAATACCAGGTGCCATCAGGAGGTCCAGCAGTGGGGCCAGGACACTAGAAGCCCTCCCACTGCTGCCCCCCCCCAGCACCAAGAATAGAGTGCATCACCTGCCCCAGACTGAGAGGCCCTATCTATACCTTGTGGCTAATAGCCACTGATGGACCTCTGCTCCATATGTTTATCTAATTCCCTCTTGAAAATGTCCATGCTTGTAGCTGCCACCACCTCCACGCGTTAATCACTCTTTGGGTGAAGAAGTACTTCCTTTTATCTGTTCTAACTCAACTGCTCAGCAATTTCATTGAATGCCCACAAGTTCTTGTATTGTGAGAAAATACAAGTACTTCTTTCTCAACCTGCTCAATCCCATACATAATCTTATAAACCTCGATCATGTCACCCCTCAGCCGTCGTTTCTCCAAGCTAAAGAGCCCCAAGCGTTTTAACCTTTTTTCATAGGGGAAGTGTTCCAACCCTTTTATCATTCTAGTTGCCCTTCTCTGCACTTTTTCCAATGCTATAATATCCCTTTTGAGGTGTGGTGACCAGAACTGTACACAGTATTCCAAATGAGGTCGCACCAATGATTTATACAGGGACATGATGATACTGGCTGATTTGTTTTCAATTCCCTTCCTAATAATCCCCAGCATAGCGTTGGTCTTCTTTATTGCAGTTACACACTGTCTAGACATTTTCATTGAATTATCTACTATGACTCCAAGATCTCTCTCTTGGTCAGTTTCTGCCAGTTTAGACCCCATCAATAGTCTTGCAGATATGAGGGTCCATAGGATTGCCAGCCTCCAGCTGGGGCCTGGAGATCTCCCGCTTTTACAACTGATTCGCAGCTGACAGAGATCAGCTCCCCTGGGGAAAATGACTGCTTTGAAGGGTGGACTCTATGGCATTGTACCATGCTGAGGCCCCTCTCCTCCCCAAACCTCCCCTCTCCTGGATCCACCCCCAAAGTCTCCAGGTATTTCCCAACCCAGAACTGGCAACCCTAAGGGTCCAAGGCCTTGAAGGTCTTTGAAATACCTGAAATTGAGCTAGGTAACTGCTGAACATCCAATGGAATGAATGCAGAATGGGTGTGACATGCATGCACTGTCTAGCTCCCTATAATAGCTGAGTCATGGCATTCTGGACCAACTGAAGTTTCCAGCCTGACTAAGGGGAGACCAATGTACAGTGCGTTACAGTAGTCTAGTCTTGGTGTTACTGTGGGGCATGGATTCAGATGGCTGGATCAGCTCTATCAGGATAACGGGCCATCTCACGGACTAGGTCGAGTTGGAAGAAAGCCCTTTTTGCAGCGGTGTTAACTTGCTTCTTCAGCGATAACCTTGGGTCTAGTATTAATTTACTGTAAAGTACTGAGACTGACGAGTGATTTCAGCTCCCACATACTTTATTAGATCAGGAACAAGACAACTAAGCCGGCTCGCAGGCCGGCTTTTATTCCCAAGTGAGCCCACACCCCAAACACACACACATCTGTGATTTGCTATTTTCAGTTAATTGAGTTACCCCAGGCTCCCCGATTGGAAGAATATGAGGAGCCTACAATCTATTGTCTACTGGAACGAAGCTCAGGCCCTTTGCCTGACCACGTGGTGGACCGGCCCGAACCGGTCGGAGCACATGGTTGCCCCGAGTCCATGTTTCTCTGTGGATACACTACATTTACTTATTGGTTTGTTCGATTTCTTTCACACCCTCCCCTGCAAGCAGGCTCAGGGCGGGTCACAACAGAAATATGAAGAATAAAACCACATCATAAAACAATAAACAGTTCAAAACCCAATTTTAAAATAGATGTATTTTAACTGGTTTTAATGTTGTTTTAAACTAAAGAATTTTGTTATCACGCTGTTGCCAACCACCCTGAGCCCTACCTGTAGGGAAGGGCAGCCTAGCAAATCTAATTTAATAAAATAAAATTAAAATACTTGCATTGAAGGGCAGGTGGGCAGAAACATAATAGTAGTCCAGTTACTACAGATGGAACCATTGCCCTCTCCACCACTCAATAAGTATGAGGGCAGTTTGGGCAGAAGGGGCCAGCGTGAGCAGTTGCTTGCCAGATAGCCAAAAGCATGGTGGAATAGCCCAGTCTTACAGTCCCGCAGGGTCCTGATCTCAATCAGGAGCATGTTCCACCAGGCTGGTGGATGTCTTTTGGGTTGGGGTCTGCTAGTAGATATTGTTCTGCCGAGCGTGAAGCTCTACGGGACATACATGGGAAGAGGCGGTATAACCCTGAGGCTCTTAAGTGAGTCAGTAGAAAGGGTGAGCTGAACTCCATCAAAAGTGGGGAGAACAGTATCTTCCAAGATCTCAGCCTTCTCACCCAGCATTACCTCTGTCTTTTCAGGGTTTAGTTTGAATTTCCTCACTCTTAGCCAATTTACCACAGCAGTCAGGCACTTATTCAGGACCTCTACCACATCACTAGGAGATTTGGTTAAGGTTATATAGAGCTGGGTGTCAAACAATGCCCCCTTGGGGCCATTTTAGGTCAGGGAAATGGCATGAGGGAAGGGTGAAGCCCTATCTCTCCTGCGCCACAATCCTGATCTCAATCAAAACTGAATTTCCATGGGGATTTCCCGCCACTGTCCGAGTGGTGGCTGAGAGTTACATGCAATGGATTGGATTCAGTGCAAAATGCCCTCTTGCCCTAGTGCTCTTGCACAAGTGGAAATGCTAGAAAAAGACAGCTTGCAGTAGCTACTTGTGCTAAGTCATCCAAGCCTATGTTCAGGCTATTAGAAATGCAAATGGGGTTGGTTTCCTGTGGAAGCAGTGATGTTAATGACAGGAAGAACAATGTTGGTGTGATATTCTCACAGAGGCAGCTTTACCATGAGGCAAGATGTGTCGGCCACTTTAGGCAGTGGATTTTAAAAGTCATTATGTTCAACAAATGTTCTGGTTTTAAAATCTGGTGTCAAGGGTGAGAGGAACATTCAGAAATATGCTTCAGTTTCAGTGATGGCATCATAAATCTGCTCTACTATATTACTGAATACAATATTTCAGTTTTGCAGTGTTTTTTTTTTTAATCAGCCAAGTATTTATCCACCCATCTGTCCATCATGGCTTAAGGGCTGAAAGCAGTATAAACACCTGACCTGGATAGCCCAGGCTAACCTGATCCTGTCATATCTCGGAAGTGAAGCAGGGTCGGCCTTAGCTAGTATTTGGAAGGGTGACCTTCAAGGAATACCAGGGTTGTGACACAGAGGCAGGCAATAGCAAACCACCTCTGAAACATCTCTTGCTTAAAAACAAATCTAGCTTCTAGATGCCAGACAATCTTAGGATCTCCTGGCTATTCTACACACAATGTCATATGAAAATTAATTAATTTTTTACTGGGAAGCAAATACTGGCTTGAAGCTCCAGTGTTAGACAAGTGCACTTGTAGCCATAAAAACATATATGTGCTGCTTTTTCAGTCCCTAAATGTTGCAGGTATCAAGGAATTATACTGAAGTGTGCACACATGTGGATAAAGAGATGTTAACAGTACACAGATTTGGAGTTGCAAAGATTTAGAAGGGCAGCAGTCTCATTTTACCAGAAGCTGTTGTTGCGGCATCAACCAGCTATCAGAGTGAGTGAACAGTTTCCATACAGCAAAACCTCCATGAGGAAGCAAC
Source organism: Gekko gecko (assembly GCA_029375565.1). Taxonomy (NCBI): domain Eukaryota; kingdom Metazoa; phylum Chordata; class Lepidosauria; order Squamata; family Gekkonidae; genus Gekko; species Gekko gecko. The sequence continues at coordinate 41,910,765 of JAPDNY010000005.1, read as the reverse complement.
CTATGAGGTAACTTTTGTTTAACAGGACATTTTGCATTCTCCTGGGTTTTCTTCCTCTGTGGTCCTGCTATATTCTGTTTATCACAGCTGGAAGAGTACTGAAAACAGTATTCAGAAAGAAGCTCTGGTTTTTTCACACTCCGTAATTTACAAATTTATGGGTAACATTCCCAGGCCAAGCTTAACTTCCTGCTCAAGCTACAGCAGTTGGTTCTTTCAATAAATAATCATACAACATCAGATCATGTGCCTAATTTGTGTGTATAACAGTCATAGAATAACTGAAGCCCTGAGCGCACAACTACAAGATTGACCTAAATTCTCTTGGAAACTTTCCACATTCTCCAATGCAGCTGATTAGAGATTCAGCTATAGCCTTAGATGCATTTGAAAAATGGAAGATTGTAATGAATTAAATATAATGCTGAATAATGGACACCATCTTCCATTATTTAATCAGAAATATGATTTTGGTTATGATCTCCCAAATGTAAATTTTCATTGTGCAGTAGATATTTTATGGGAAATGCATACTTGCATGGCACACAATGTCAACAGATGATAGCTTTGCCAGTAGGAAAGAAGAAAGCGGGATGTCTTGCAAAGTGCAGATAGGACTTGGATATGTAAAGCAAGAGTCCTCAGGGTGTTGCCTGTGTTTTTGCATTGCTACAGTGTTTTGGTCACCTAAAGCAGGTGCTTGGAAAGGCAGCTTAAATTCCTCCCCCCAGTAAATATTTTGTAAACTGGACACATAGTTTTAGAATATACACCACTGTTTATGCTCCATTTCTTCTCTCTGTGTGTTTGTCATGTAAAATATTGTACACAGAAATTCCAAATTGTGTTTTATTGGTCTGGAAAGTCTCCTGCGCTATCCCACCCTTCCTGCTTTATTATCCAAACATTTTTCTTCTCCCTTCCTCCCTTTTATTGCATCGATGTGCTCTATCATTTTGAAAGTGAAACAAGATCATCCATTTTGTCTGCTCTGTTCTTTTAGCAGCAGCTAAGTGTGGCTATTCCCCAGTCTTTTCTGAGGTCCCTTCCCCCCTCCCCCACCCAGATCCTATTTATCAGTGACAGCTGAGGTGTTCTGATGCATGACTGCACCAGATCAGTCTCCTACTCCAGTGACCATAGCACTGAAGCAGTCCATCAAGATGGCACTATCCTTAAGTAACTGCTCAGGCAACTGGCATGCAGTGTTCCTTTCCAGTAACATCCTAGAGGTACATCTTGTGTATGTAAAGTGACGTCAAGTTGCGGCCAACTTATGGTGACCCCAGCAAGGGGCTTTCAAGGCAAATGAGCCATTGCCTTCCTCTGCAGAGTCTTCCTTCCTCTCTTCCAAGTACTGACCCGACTTAGCTTCTGAGATCTGACCAGATTGGGCTATACCATGCCACCTTCCCTCCCTGAGACAGTTTTTTAAAAAACGAGACAAAATCTACTGCCTGTTTAAAGCACTCAGAGGCTGTGGTTACACAAACAGTTTGTACTGATATCGTTGTGGTACCTTTACGGATTTAAAGAGCGTGATCAGACAGCAACATCTGCTATCCATGTCCCAGTTGTCGCCACCCCATACTGCCCCGCTTTGGTAACAAAGTAATGTGGCACCAAGAAAAGTCTGGTGTTTGCAGAAATCAGCACTTTCATCCTGCATTTCCAGATGTCTGCACTCCCCTGGTGTGAGCTCAACCCAGTTGGGAAGTCTGATCGCTCTATTCTGTTTTTGCTCCTTGGTAGTTTTTTAAAGTCAGCAATGTGCGCATAACCACATCTTCATGCACACCAGGAAGCTTTCAGCTGTTCTCTGAGGCGAGAAGGGAGGGGAGGGAAGGGAAGGGAAGGGAAGGGAAGGGAAGGGAAGGGAAGGGAAGGGAAGGGAAGGCTGAGAAGCTTCCTTTGTCTTTTTTCATGCCAGGTTCCTCTGCCTACAGCTTTGCAGCACACAGGGTGGGGAAGGGGTTGATTGAAAATAAGAGTTTTTTTAGAGGGGGAGGCAGCCTCCTCCAGCTATCAAAACTGAGCTGTGCTTTGAATAAGCGGTTATGTGTATAAGCAAAAGACAAATTAAAAAAAGAAGTCACCCAACTACACAGTCGATGGTTGCCACAGAACGGTTGACCACCTGGTGAGTGTGCAGTGAGGCCGTTTCAGGGTGTGCTGTCTGGTCACCCCTTCCTGCGATGATTTTTGTTGTTGTTCAGTTGCACAGTCGAGTACGACTCTTTGTGACCTCATGGACCACATCACGCCAGGCCCTCCTGTCTTCTGTCGTGCTCCAGAGTTTGCTTAATTTCATATTTGTTGCCTCAATAACACTTTCTAACCATCTCTTCCTTTGCCGTCCCCTTCTTCGTTGACCTTTGATCTTTCTCAGCATCAGGGTCTTCTCCAGTTAGTGCTCCCTTCTCATTTGGTGGTGCTTCAAAAGGTTGAGCTTCAGCTTCAGGATCTGGCCTTCCAGGGAACAGTCAGGGTTGACTTCCTTTAGGATTGACTGATTTGATCTCCTTGCAGTCCAGGGGACTCTCAAGAGCCTTCTCCAGCACCATAATTCAAAAGAATCTATTCTTCAGTGCTTGGCCTTCCTTATAGTCCAACTCTCACAGCCATACAGTACTACTGCGAATACCATTGCTTTGACCATATGAACTTTTGTTGGCAGGGTGATGTCTCTACTTTTTAATATGCTGTTTAGGTTTGCCATCGCTTTCTTCGCAAGGAGCAGGCGTCTTTTAATTTCATGGCTGCAGTCACTGTCTGCAGTGATCTTGGATCCCAGGAATGTGAAGTCTGTCACTGCTTCCATTTGCCAAGGAGTAATGGGGCTGGATGCCATGATCTTCGTTTTTTTGATGTTGAGTTTCAAGCCAACCTTTTGCTCTCTCCTCTTTCACTCTGAGCAAGAAGCTCTTTAGGTCCTCTTCACTTTCGACTATTAGAGTGGTATCATCTGCATATCTGAGGTTGTTGGTGTTTTTCCCAGCAATCTTAATTCCAGCTTCTGAATCATCCAGGCCGGCATTTCGCATGATGTACTCTGCATATAAATTAAATAAGCAAGGGGACAATATACATCCTTGTCGTACTCCTTTTCCTATGCTAAACCAATCAGTTGTTCCTTATCCTGTTTTGTCCCTTCTTGACCTTTATACAGGTTTCTCAGGAGACATGTGAGGTGGTCTGGTACTCCCATCTCTTTAAGAACCTGCCATAATTTGTTGTGATCCACATAATCAAAGGCTTTAGTGTAGTCAGTGAAGCAGAAGTAGATGTTTTTCTGGTACTCTCTTGCTTTCTCCATAATCCAGTGAATGTTGGCAATTTGCTCTCTACTTCCTCTACCTCTTCGAAACCCAGCTTGTACTTCTGGCAGTTCTCTGTCCACATACTGCTGAAGCCTAGCTTATAGGATCTTTAGCATGACCTTGCTAGCGTGTGAAATGAGTGCAATTCTGTGATAGTTTGAACATTCTTTGGCATTGCCCTTCTTTGGGATTGGAATGTATATTGACCTTTTCCAATCCTGTGGCCACTGTTGTGTTTTCCACATTCGCTGGCAAATTGAGTGCAGCACTTTAACAGCATCATCTTTTAAGACTTTGAATAGCTCAGCTGGGATACCATCACCTCCACTAGCTTTGTTGTTAGTAATGCTTTCTAAGGCCCATTTGACTTTGCATTCCAGGACGTCTGGCTCAAGGTCAGGGATTACACCATCATGGTTGTCAAGGATATTGAGGTCCTTCTTGTATAGGTCTTCTGTGTATTCTTGCCATCTCTTCCTAATCTCTTCTGCTTCTGTTAGATCCCTACCGTTTTTGTCCTTTATCATAGCCAGCTTTCCCTTGATTTCTCCAATTTTCTTGATAAGATCTCTAGTCCTTCCCATTCTATTGTTTTCCTCTATTACTTTGCATTGTTCATTCAGGAAAGCCTCCTTCTCTCTCCTTGCTGTTCTCTGGAAATCTGCATTCAGTTGGGTAAATCTTTCCTTTTCATCTTTTCACCTTTGCCTTTCACTTTCCTTCTTTCCTCTGCTATTTGTAAAGCCTGCGATGATTTAAACCACTGCAAATAGAGGCGCCACCAGATCACTCCAAGCCTCCAGTGTGACTGGAGCTAGAATCTACCTCCTCCTTACCTTGCCTTGTGGCCTTATGGCATCTGCAATGCTTTTCTCATCAGCCTCGCAGATCCCAGCTTAGACTCCAAACTGGCAAAATAAATGTTCAGTTGGGCAATGAAGAATCAACCATTATTGACACATATAACTACCTTGGTTCACCTTTCAGACATCACTGGCTCTCAGATGAAAGGCATGCAGGGATGGTTCACACGATCATGCATGTCACCTGATGACATCCCCATGGGATATATGAACTGACTCTGTTGAAAAGACTTGATGGAATGTTCTCTCTGTTGTGGCTCATTTTGTGGCTCATTCTATCTTCACATGGGCTGTCTTTTTGTTGAAGCAACAACCCTAAAATTCACAGTGTGCTAAGGAACCGGTGGAGTGGGCCTGTAACTAGAGCAGAACACATTTCACATGATCAAGGCTTACATTTTTGAGATTCAGTATGAACTAGGAGTCCTGTGCCTGCAACAGCTGTGAAAAAGAGTGCTGCCATACATTTGCCCCAACCAGCTAGAAGCATGTACACATAGAAACTAGCTTTCCATGTGCATGTGACTAGGTGAATGAGGAATCAAATACACGAAAGATTATTGCGTACATGATACTTCCACAAATCCAACTGTCAGGGTTTACACAGACATCACCCTGCTAAATGCTAAACCACTGGCACTGGCTTTTGGGGAGAGGGGGGTCTGGATTCAGTCACCCCACCTTTTTCTGTGCAAGACTACTGTTTGGCCTGATTGTCCATTTAACGGGTTTATCTTTGTGCGCCTATTGGAATTGGTGTGAATGACAGCAGAAATTCACCACATTCAACACGGAAGGTGTAAATCTATGGAAGCTGTAGTTTTGATCTCAACTGCCTTCAGGTGCAAAGAATCAAATTAGAATAGAAACGAGGTTAGTGAATGAGTTCTCAAGGAAATTCTCCTGCCTTGAATTTGCTTATAAGGATTTGCTATCTTAATTAAATCTGGTGCTTCCTTTCCCAGGTATGGGCATTCTTCATTTTATTGTTAGGGTGAATCTACACATTCCTTCTGCTGTTGCTGTGGCATTGACAATAACACCATACACACAGTGGTTTTTCCTAAATTGTCCTGATCCCAGCTGCCTACAGCTGTCACCCCTATTGAGCAAACAGAGGGCATGTCAAAAAATGTAATTGACATATAGTGATGTTAAATTTCAATCTGGTGTCAATTACCAATTTTTAACTATAGCCATAGGCCACTTACCCATGGTGATTTAAAATATAGCAATGTGTCAATATCCAAGCTCTCCCTTGGCCCGCTGGGGTGGGTGGGGCTGACATATGGCTGTAGCTTCACATTGGTAATTGACATGCCAGTATAGCTCAATGTCAGTAGCCAAGAACACCAGCATGGTGTAGTGGTTAAGAGCAGTGGGCCCTAATCTGGAGAACTGGGTTTGATTCCCCAGTCCTCCACATGAAGCCTGCTGGGCAGGCCCGTAGCCAGGATTTTGTAATTCAGGGGGCCTTTAAATAAGTCACCTGCGGGTCTCTGGTTCCTGGTACTTCTGGCACCGCTTAGCGGTGTCTTCTATCTGGGTGTCTAGGCTTTTAAATAAGTTAGGGGGCACTGACATCACAAATAAAAATAAAAAAAATTAAAACTCTTGCTTGCCAGTTGGCGCAGGCAGGAGCAGTTGGAGCAGGCAGCCGCTCATCTATAGAGGCTTCCCTTGGCAGGGCAAAGGGCTCTGGCAGTAACAGGGGAAGCAAGCCATACTTGGGGAAGGGGTGGCAAGCGCAGCAGGGTAGCGGAGCAAGATGGAAGTCAGGGGGCCTAGGCAAAAAGTCAGGGGGCCAAGCCCTGAAATGCCCCACTATAGCTATGGGCCTGCTGCTGGGTGACCTTGGGCCAGTCACAGTTCTCTCAGAACTCTCTCAGCCCCACCTACCTCACAAGGTGCTTGTTGTGGGGAGAGGAAGGCAAGGCAATTGTAAGCTGCTCCAAGACTCCTTAAGGTAGAGAAAAGTGGGATATAAAAGTATAAAGTACTGAGACTGATGCATGGCAGAGTGAATTCAGCTCATACTTTATTGTTGACCATAGAACAAGAGATGCCTTTGCCGGCTCGCAGGTCGGTTTATATTCCCAACTGACACCACACCCAAACACCCACAACCATGATTGGATATTTGCAGTACACCCCCAGACCCATAGGTCCCTCCCAGGATCCTAGCCTCCCAATAGGTGTGCGCTAGGATCCGTTCAGGCTATTGTCTCTGGAGGCGAAGGTTTGGTCCTTTGCCTGACCACGTGTTTGCCCAACCACATCTGCAGACTTCCCTGGGTACACAACAAAAACCTTCTGTTCTTCTCTTCTTCGATAAGAATAAGCCATTCAGTGATATTGTGGAGGGTGAGAAGGGTGGCTGCAGGGGATGGGGAAAGGAGAATGGCTCTGATGTGGGTGCGACCAGTGTTCCCTCTAAGCTGAGTTAGTGTGAGCTAGCTCACAGTTTTTTAGCCTCTGGCTCACAGATTTTTGTCTTAGCTCATGAAGAATGACTCCAGAGCAAATTAATTTATGCAGTAGCCAAATCACCCGCTCACAACTTTAATGCCGGTAGCTCACAAAGTAGAATTTTTGCTCACAAGACTCCACAGCTTAGAGGGAACATTGGGTGCGACTGGCAAAAATGCACACTTTCCTGTCCACTGTGGGCGGTGCCACTTTGACTGCCGTTTCCCCCCAAAGATCATACCAAACCAGGTTTGTGAAAGGCTGCAGAAAAACTGGGGGAAACACTGGGAATGAATAATTAGGGGAGAACATCACACACATGTTTCAAAAACCTTTTCCAATATACACACAAAACCCAGAGCAAAATGTCCAAGTGGAAGAAGTCTTGTTTGCTTTTAAAAGTAAAACAAAACAAAAACAGAGTTAAAATGCATACAGTACATATAATCACTACTGGCAGTTGTTACATTGGGACTTTGCTTAAACAGAAAGATTCATGGAAGAAAACAGCAACCTCCACTCCCCATCCCTCAGGTTAGGGTTAATTGGGGACTGCATACCTGGCTGGGAAAACATGAGATGGAATAACATTATCAAAGTAAAGCAGGCATGTTTCTGTTATGTACATGGACTGCCACCAGGGGTCCATGGCTAGGGTCCCAAACACAATGGGTCCTCGGATCCTAGACCACCTAGTGTCCACCAATAGGCCATCTGGCGGGAAATTCAAACCCTCCAATGGGGACGTGGGTGTACTGGGTGGGGTGTATATAGTTGGCCCTTGCGGGGCCGGTTTTCCAGTCTTGTGTCTGAAGTACAATAAACGTATCCGAACGCATGTCGTAGTCCGAGTCTCCATGCAGCAAACCCAGTACTTTACAGTTTCAGTCAAACATGACAGGTCCATCTGATTTAATATCACTGACAGTGCAATCTTATACAGAGTTATTCCACTATAAACTCTTTGAAATCAACAGGTTTAAATTGAAGTAGCTCAGTGTAGGATTGCACTGCAAATCATGCAGTAGAGATATATTGTTCCAATAGAGCCCTGTCACTGCATAGCATCAGAGTTTAAATAGGGAGAGTCCTACCACCCAAATCCCTAAGGGTGGAACAGAGGTTAAAAGAACTGCAAACATGGACATATTTGGTGTAGTGGTTAGGAGCGCAGACTCTAATCTGGGAGAACCGGGTTTGATTCCCCACTCCTCCTCATGCAGCTGCTTCTGTGACCTTGGGTCAGTTACAAGTTATTTCACAACTGTTCTCTCAAGGGCAGCTCTCGAGAGAGCTCTCTCAGCCCCACCTACCTCACAGGGTGTCTGTTGTGGGGAGGGGAAGGGAAAGGAGATTGTAAGCTGCTCTGAGACTGCTTTGGGTAGTGAAGGGTGGGGTATAAATACAATCTCCTCCTCCTCCTCCTCCTCGCCACCTCAGATACCCAACAGTTCTCCTATTTCCATACCTGTACAGAACTTCTATACTGCTAGAAAATATATTTATTTATTTATAAAAAGGTTTGGCAAGTTAAAGCCTGACATCACAAGTTCCTCTCAACATCAGATTTCTAATATGTGTGACATAGTGGCATGTATCCAACCACACAGTTCTAAAGATTTAGTGGCTCATAAGTCTTTGGAAGAGGAGGCAGTGATTTTCAGTTCCCCTTCCCACTGCTGACCCCTCCCACTTGGCCCCCAGTACTATTCCTGAGAGTCTGCTAGTCCCCATGAATAAATGGGTGGGGGGGTCTTCAGTATACTGCAGTGGAAGGAGAAAGCAGTGGTCTGCAAAATCTATGGATGGTTGGACCTGTGTCTCTCTCCTTGAACCTCAACTAGCAGGGCTGGGAAACATTCCCCCCCCCCATCACTGTTAGTCTTGATTGATGGTACTGGTCTTAGAGCAAACACTGGTATGACTCAGTAAGAGTTAGCTCTTTTCAGTTCCTTCACACAGAATAATAAAGGTAAATCATGTGCCATTATGGAGTCAGAAGTGTTATGCCTAGCCAGACTGGACTCAAGCATAGTCTTTTTATTCCTGTGGAGAGAAAGATTACCTGCAATGGAAATGAACAATGGAGGCTGGTTCAATAACAGGTATTGGCATTGCTTCACTGCCTACCAGCCATTTAGTACTTGCCAATTACACAGATAGTGTAATGGCATCTTATTGCCACAGGGGGCCAGTGGCTGCTGAGGAAAAAATGTCAGTAGCAAATGCTATCTCCATCTCTTCTTTGCTTTCCATTATTAGTGCGGGATGATATAGGAGTCAGAGGTACATTGAAATTCTGTTTGTGCAGCTCCAATCTTTGGTCTCTGCTGGGACCAGTATTGTCAGTCCTCCTGCTCACATGACCAAAAAAGAAACATTAATGTAAAGCAGCCTACCCAGGAGGCATGGCAGGCTTGCCAACCTCCAGGTGGCACCTGGGGATCTCCTGCTATTATACTTGAGCTCCAGACAATCAAGAGGAGTTTGCCTGGAAGGGTGGGTGGACTCTCTGGCATTATACCCTGCTGAGGTCCCCCCCTCTCCAAAAATCCTGACCTCTCCCAACTGCACCCCCAGAATCTTCAGGATTTTCCCAATCCAGAGCTGGCAGCCCTAAGGCCTGGTAAGTTAGCAACCTCAGGCATTGGATTTGGGGTGTCAATTTAGATTAGCAGTATTATTTGTTATTATTTATTATTCATATTTATAACCTGCCCATCCCACAAGCGGGCTCAGGGCGGGTAACATCATAAAACAATACAAGAAATACAATTAAAATTAAATAATTAAACAATAGTGTTAAAATACAGTCCCACTTCTAACAAATCAGCTGGCTGTGTGGGTTCCCTGGCATATTATTTGGGTTGATATGTGGGTGGGTGACACCCACCTCAGGAAGGCCATAATGTATGCATATTAACGTTTGAAAAAAGGGTTTTAAATAGTTTGTCCTTGAGATAGTCACAGGAGGGGAGCCCTTCCAAGAGGATGCTGAAAATGCTGCCCTGAGCCTGCTTAGGTGGGAAGGGCGGGGTACAAATCTGAATAAATAAATAAATTTGAAAGTTTCCCAGGCCATTCGCTTTAGTGTAGTATCCACTGGTCTGGGGTGGAGGAGGAGGGAGATGGGGTGGGGAGACAGTGACTCAGGAGGCAAAATGGGGAAGGATGACCTTGGGAGGACCACTTGGTTACAACAACCGCTTTCCTGGGCAGAGTGGTTTCTACTTTTCATGCAGGTTCCTTGTTAGGCTGTACTGGCTGTAACCTGAGAGCCATTTTCTGGCATAACTGCTCCGTATAATCGGTTTTGTAAAGGGTTTGATCAGTGCTGTCAGTGTCTGCATTGCATTGAAGTGTTGTCGGTATTGGTTTAGGTGATCCCATGATGCACCATTTCTCTTAAATAAACACAATATAGCATGATATGGCATACCTGCAATGGTATTCACAGTCCCAAGGGAACTTCAGAGGTGCGTACTTTCCATGTTATTATCTCTTTTCATTGGATTGATCTTGCCAGTCCCCACTGCCCAATGGCAATGTTGGAAAAGCACGTATTTGTTATTTACTTTCTTTTTTACATTTATATCCTACCTTTCTTTTGTCACAGAAGGCAGGGCATAGTTTTCATGAGGTCTAGCTACTGGACCAACACAGACCTTCTTACTACTGGCTATCACATACAAAGCCCTTTGTGCACTCGGAGCTTCATACCTGCAGGACCAACTCTCCTCTTATTGCCCACCACAACAGTTTCCCTTGTCTGAACACGGCCTTCTGCAGGTACCATCTTCAAACCAGTGAGATCAACAGTGACCATACATGCAGGGTTGCCATCCTCCCAATGGGGGGGACACTCTAGCATTTGGCTAAAAACTCTATGGTGACCATAGAGTTTTTGGCCAAATGCTAGAGCTTCCCCTGCATGACGTGCCTGGCATGATAATGTCACTTCTGGGTCCTGGGGAGCAGCCAAGAGCCCCCTGCCAGCAGACGGTAGGCACCTGGCAACCTTACATACATGTGCATTCTTTGCTGAGGCCTTCAACTTGTGGAATGGTATGCCTGTGAAGGTCAGGAAAGCCCCCACATTTCTGGCATTCTACAAACTATGTAAAACAGAATTGTTCAGGAGGGCATTTTCATCAAGGCACTAGGGCTATATTATAATGCAAAGGTGCTTTAATAAAGGGAATGGGACTGTAGGCTACTGTGTATAGCATATACTTTCACTGTATGTATTATCTGGCTCTCACCACATTGTTTTCTACGTATGTTATTCCACTTTGGGGCATTGTTAGCAAATCACATCTAACACTTCTGCTTTGTTTAGATTTCTGTAATCCTAGTCTTATTGCTATGTACTGAAGCTTGAATCATTCCTATACTTTCCTATGTTAAGCTTCAGGCTGAATGTGGATTGTCAACTGTCACATTCTATTGGTTGGTTTCTGCGAAACCATTGTAAATAACCAATCACCGTGTAAATATGTATCAAAGTGGGAACAAACCTGATTGGTCCTTATCCACAATATTTGATTGGATGTTAACTTATTATGGATGTGGCTTTGACAGCCCGGGATGGTTTGAAAAGGGAGCTGTGCTCCACTTGTTTGTGGTGTGTTCCGAGTTGAAGTTTGCTGTTACGATAAAGCTGAAATCACTTTTGCTGAAATCCTTCGTGTTGAGTTGCATACTTAACACTTATTACTTTGCTTATTCTATTAATTACACAGACTTACATAGTACAATCTGCCCTGAGTGTCAATGAGAAAGGCAGACTATAATGTAAATAAATAAAAATATAATACAGTAAGTTTTGGCAAGGTGGCTGCACTGTGGGCCTGCCACAATGGCTACTTCTGACTTTGAGTCAGTTTGAAGTGCATCCCTGCGGGACTCATCAACAGATATATAAGCTGCCTCGAGTGCGTCTTGAGGTTGGAAGCTACCCTAAGAATGCGCTAATGCCTTTGTGGCATTCATCATTACTCTTTTATATTTCTGCAGAAAACAGGTGTAAACTTGGAAGGTATGAAAAATGACTTCTGCCAACATAAGCTAGTAGTTTCTCAAGTATGCATAATAAACAGGGTCACATATGCCATGCAGAAAATATTGAAGGCGACTTTGAATTTTACTTATCACATTTGTATTTGCCATTCTTCCAGGGAAGTCAGGGCCATCTTTATTGAGTTGACCCATTTTTATGTCCACATGAAAAAGCTAGGCCAAGAGAAAGTGACTTGTCTGAGACTACGTAGTGGGGTTTATGACTGAACAAGAATTTAAACCAAGGTCTCCCCCGTCAAAGCCTATCGCTCTGTGGGTTAGATTGGGGGAGAGGGGTGGGGCCAGCATAGTAATGGTCAGACTGTTGGACCTAGGACATGGAGACCAGGTTTGAATCGCAGCTCTGCCATGGAAGCTCTCTAGGCAACCAGAAAAGGTATTTGCTTGAAGCACTAGAAAATGAAGCTGAAAAAGAAGTACCAGGGAAATGATGCTAGATTCTGGTGGGTAGCCGTGTTGGTCTGAAGCAGCAGAACAAAGTTCAAGTCCAGTGGCACCTTTAAGGCCGACAAAGTTTTATTCAAGACATAAACTTTTGTGTGCAAGCACACTTCCTCAGATACAATGAAATGGAAATTATCAGTCCATACTTATAGCTAGAGGGTAAGAGCAGTAAATTAGTATACAACATAATGAATGGTTACTATTCGTTTGGATTTAATTCCAGGGGGAAACAAAGTAAAGGAAATAAATATGTCAAAATTGGAGACTGATGGGCAGACATATCCTTAATTATGTATGCGAATATACTGTTCACCCTCTATCCATATGTATGGACTGGTAATTTCCATTTTGTTGTATCTGAAGTAGTGTGCGCGCACACGGAAGCTTATACCTTGAATAAAACTTTGTTGGTCTTAAAGGTGCCCCTGGACCGGAACTTTGTTTCACCATAATGCTAAGTAGACATTAAGCCGTTTGTGATTGAGTTGACATCATTTTGTTATGTATGCATGTAATGTCTCTCCATGTATTCACACATGTGACACCCACAGTGTTAATAAACCTGACACCTGAAAGGCTAGGACCAGATTAAAGAATATGACCATGGTGGTCCTGAGAATCTACTTGTCTCTAGCCATTACACAGTGCTTTCTTCTCTTTCCCTATCATACTCAAAAGACTTTTCTTTTGTCATCAAATCATAGCTGACTTATGGAGATCCCATAGGGTTTTCAAGGTAAGAGATGTTCAGAGGTGGTTTTGTCGTTGCCTGTCTCTGTGTAGCAACCCTGCTACCCTTTGGAGGGTCTCCCATCCAAATACTAACCAGGGCCAACCCTGCTTAGCTTCTGAGGTCTGATGAGATCGGGTTAGCCTGGGCTCAAAGACTGCTAGACTCAAATCAGCCATACAAGAAGAGCCTCCCCTACACCATCCATTGTCTTGTGTTGCTCTTGGTCTTCTCCAGAATGTACACTGTCCATTCCCACCTCTTTACAATGATCAGTCTATGAGTAATTCTAACTTTCCTGAACTTTGGACTTCTGTTCTTGCCTCTGTTGTTGAAGGAGCAGCCCTAATGTTCTGAGCAGCCAGGACTATTTTAGGAAAAAGGGTACAGGAAAGGGAAGCATGCCCTGTGCTGGGAAACTCCCAAACAACTGTGGCCCTATTGGTTGGCGGTGCATAGATTTATTGTTTGCTTAGTGTAATGGCGTGGCACAGTGCTCCTGACAACCTATTCCACATTTAAACAGAAATATTTAAAGCCTTGTCTTTATTTTGATGGGCAGCTTGATCCTGGCCACTTGCTTTAGCTTGCGTGACAGGGCAGCACTGCCTTATTTGGCTTCATAAACCCTTCAGCATCCTACCACACAGCATTGCTGTAGTTCTTTGCACCAGTCTTAGACTAAGGCCAGGATCTCTATACCATGTGCTATTGGTAGCTCTGCTTTTACCATCTCCCATCCTCAAGCACCCCAGTCCCCGCCCTGTGCCATGGGATACTGAACAAAGCTGGGAAAGAACAGAGCTGAGTAGGGCTTGACCAGCAGTATAGTATGGAACAAAAATCCAGGAGGCAAGATTTGGCTTTGCAGGACGTGGAAGGGTTCCAAAGGCAGGAGAAGAAGCTCGCTTTGGCAATGGCTGGAGCCCTAGTGAGTATTTAAGGATGCACAGGGGTGTGTGTACATACTCTCAAGCTGCCAGTCCACTGCAGAAGCTCACTCAGGATCAGGCTGCTGTGGTGGTGACTAATTTTTTCCCCTCTTGTTTGAAGAGAAGCCAGATCTGGAGAGAAGGGATTGACACTGCCAATTGTAAAACAATGGCTGAGTTCAGACTGGCAGTTTGCAGCGGGAGCCAGTCGTTGCAAAAAAGCCCCAGAATAAACTGTTCCGGGTTTTCCCGGTCATACGGGGCCGACAGTTGCGGGAGCATACCAGAAGGAGGCGCACAGGAACGTTCAGACTGCTGGCCTGGAGGTGTGGCTGTAAACTACTTTTCCCTGGTAAATCAGCTGGATGCCTATGTGTGTATGGGTGCATGAGCGCTCATACACACATAGGCATCCAGCCAGCTTGGGGAGGATCCCATTGTGCATAGGGTGGTAGAGTGGAGCACAGCTAATCATAAGAGCCTTATGCAGTAGAGCGGAGCACAGCCAATCATATGTAACAATCATATGCACCGGGAGCAATGTGGGTTGCTCCCGGCTTTTTGGCTGAGCATTCATACTTCCAGGAAGTGGACTGATGTGGGATAAAGGCACTTGCCGGGATTTGCTACCACTTGTAACAGGTATCTTTTTAACGTGGGAATGAAGCAGAACAGCACGGGTTGCCTACAGGTGGGAAACACCAGGCAGATGTGCCTGTGTGAACGCCCCCTTTAATCCATTTGGGAAACGCAGCTGAAAAGTGGCTATAGCGGGGCAAATTGCTAGTCTGAACTCAGCCAATGTCCCACCTTATCAGGATTGGGTCATAAACAAATTGATTGGCTTGCCTTTGAGTCAGTCATAAAGCTGCTCCTGCCCCCTCCTGGCTGATCTTTCATGAACTGGGAATTAGAAACCTCAAGTGGTTGGTGAGGCAGCAGAGCTATAGATATTGTTTCCTTGCCTGAGGACCTCTGATGCTCCACCTTGAAGGACAAGAGGCTGTAGAAAATATTTCCCCTTTTGCAGTTCTGACAACAGCTCTCATACTTACCGCATGTTGCAGAAGAACTTTAGTAAAGGCCCAGGAGGAAGGTAAGGCCATCTTTTTGGCTGGAGAAGCCATCTTTGAATCCAGTCAAATGAAAAGTGGAAAGCCTGGCCATTTTCAGACACAGAAAGACTAGGGATGCCAGCCTCTGGGTGGGACCTGGGGATCCCCTGGAATTACAGCTCATCTCCAGACTACGGAGATGAGTTCCCCTGGAGAAAATGGATGCTTTGGAGGGTGGACTCTGTGGCACTGTATCCCACTGAGGCCCCTGTCCTCCTCAGGCTCCATCCCCAAATCTCCAGGAGTTTCCCAACATGGATCTGGCAACCCTATGCCCCCCCCATCCCCCACTGGTGGCCAGGGGGGGTACCTGGCAACCCAAAGAAAGACCCACAATATTTTTCACAGTCATAGATCCAGAGGAGTTAGCTGTGTTAGTCTGTTGCTGCAAAATAGTAAAAAGCTCAATAGCACCTTCAAGACTAACAAGATTTGTTGTAGCAGAAGCTTTTGAAAAACACAGCTCTCTTCATCCGATACATCTGACAAAGAAAGCTGTGTTTCTTGAAAGCTTCTGCTACAATAAAGTTCGTTAGTCATGAAGGTGCTACTGAGCTTCTTGATATTTTTCACGAAGCAGAAGTGTTAACAAGTTGCACAAAGATCTCAGAGATGCTCTTTACCTTCCTGTCATCTCAACTTCTGTTCATTAGTCATTTTGTTTCCTGAGCAAAACTACTGACTAGTATTGTTGGTAAAATATATACCATTGTCAGTGGTAGAAATGACTGTTACAGCCACTTGTGAAAAAAAAAATTGAGTCTGAGTGACACTGGTTGGTGTAATTCATTGCTTTTTGTCAAAATATCATATTGCGTTTGATCAACAAAGTGGGCCAGATATATATGGAAAGATTTATTGGGCATTTAAAAAGTGGTTTGAGGAAATTTTGAGGTTAGCCGTTAGGGAATGTTTTACAGCCTCCAGAGCTGTTAAATCAAAGAAAGTGGCTGCTGAATGAAGTTGTGTAATTGCTCTCCCCAGAGATTTGTCAAGGCTTAAGAGCAGATGCATGTCATCTATCCAGGAAAGTTTGAGGAGGAGGAAATCAGTCATGCCCTAAAGCAGGAAGAGGAGATTAAATTATTTACTATCGGCATATTCCTGTTAAAATAATTTTGGTAAATGCTTTCTGTCTCTTTCACTCTGTTGCACTAGAGAGCAGGAGGAGTGGGGTCTCATTCCATTTCCTTCCATTGTCCTTTGCAAACTGAAATAAAACAAGGCGTATCTGAAAGATAGGGAGAATGGAGTCTGGATTGATGTGACCTTTATTGTTTTAACAGCATCTTTCAGCACAATTACAGTGTTACAGGGCTGCAGAGAACAGAGTTGGAGTATAAAACAACATAAATAAACAGAAGAGGAACTGTGGAGGTCAGCAAAGAACTGTTGGAATCAGGCAGCGAAGGGTGGATGAAGGGTCCTGACTGGTCAAAGCCTTTATGATTCAGCCACCAAGGTTGTGAATTCTGGAGGAGAGAGAAAAGTGAGAAGGAAGGTCAGCTGGGAGACAGCAAGTGCCCCACTGAAGGCTGTGAGAACAGGATCGCTCTCTCTGTTTGTTCATTTAACTTCATTTCTCATCCACTTTTCTCACTGACACTCAAGGCAGATCCCAAAATTTTAAAGCAATGTAATAAAGTAAGAGTTTGCCAATGTTTTATGAGTTTCTCTGTGACTCTGGATGCTGTGAACAGGTTGCTGATTTCACTGATGTTAATTGCTCAGTAAGGGAGTGAATGCCTTAAATACTTGTGTACAGAAAAAGGCACTTGTGACACGTGCAGTTTGGTATATAGTGGGTCAGAAAATTGGCAGAAATCCCCCCTCTCTATACACATACTAAAGGTGCCAGTTTGGTGTAGGAGCCAGAGTGTTGGTTTTGACTGGCAACACTTGGATTCAAATCCATGATCAACCATAGTGCTCCCAAGATGAACACTGGCCAGCCATTGTCTCTTAGCCTAACCTACATTATTTAGTTAAAACATTTTCATGCCACCTTTGCGCCCAACAACTTCAAAGTAGATAAAATCTGGGGATGATACATGATGTTAAATGTGCATTCCCCAATCCTAATTCTCTGCTATCCCCACTAATCAAACACTGAATTCTATGCAGTCCCTAACAATGTGTAACAGCTTGGATGGGATAAGTGGTTGAAATTAGGATCATGGCATGTATGCCAGGAGGTGTGCACCCTCTAGTCTGGATTTGCCCTCTCTCCCTTAAAAAACCCAACAAAAACCTCGTCCATACAAAGCAAGAAACAGCTGGAGAGGTAAAACTGTGCTCCTGCACTGTGTTCCTCAGGCTAAGGGCTAGAGAAGCCCCTTCCTATCCAGTTTGCCCTAAGCCCCAGTAGCCAGCCCCAGAGTGCAGGAGCATCATGCTATTGCACTATGGCCGGGGAATTTCCTAATTGATTGGCCTTCCCTTCCCTGATTCCTTGTAGAGGCCCCTCTTGCATCTGAGCCCTTAGTTCTCTGGATATTTCCCATTACTCTGATAATCTAGACCAGAGGTCCCCAGCGCCATGCCCATGGGCAACATGGCGCCTGCCGACATCTTTTCTGGCACCTGCCAAGCACCTTTAAAAAGTGGGTGAGGCCAGATGGGGGCTTCTGCCCAGAAGGGCATCTGATTGGCCACTGGAGATCTGATGGGCTGTGCAGACTAAAATAACATTGTTTTGATGGCAACTACCACCCCAGTGTTGGTTTTATTCTCTCCCAAGCTTCCCCCCCCGGTGTATTTTTTTTTTTGGGGGGGGGTGTTTCCTCCGTGTGTCTGTGGCTCAGCCACCTCCAGTAGCCATTTTGTGGTTGTGCTCACTATCCTGTGTCAGAATTCTGAAGTTGCCCACTGGCTCTAGGCTGACGTGCATTCATTTGTTTGATATTTGTTTTCAGAGCCTGCTCTGTTTCCTTTCTTGTGCACATGTCTTATATGGAGTCAAACCACTGGTGTATCAGTACTGACTACTTTATTGTCATTATTATCTACTTGGACAGGCAGCAGCTTCCAGGCTCTCAGGCAGGCCCAGTGACCACTTTCTACCCAGAATCCTTATGGGGGCGTGATCCCTCCTGTGAAGGACCAATAGCTCCTCCAGAGTAATTTTTGCTTCTTTACTCCCCTTCCCCACCCCCAGGTGGAACTTCCCAACAGCTGATTGTCAGACAGCTAGCTGATGCACCTTGTTAGAGCCGCACATCAGCCATCTGATCAATGGCAGCTGGCCTTTTAAGAATCAAGATACCCACTGACATCTGGCCCTTTGACAGTCAGCTGTCGCTGGGAGTCTGACTTTTAAAGGGCTAGCTGCCATTAATTAGCTGGCTGGTGTGCGGCTCTAATAAGATGCATCAGTCAATCCACTGGGCCTGGTGGAAGCCAGGCTTGACTCTGTGGGGGGTTGAGAAGGAGGGGGCATGGTGTTGCCTCCTCCTCCACCACCAC
Organism: Gekko gecko; assembly: GCA_029375565.1. Classification (NCBI taxonomy): domain Eukaryota; kingdom Metazoa; phylum Chordata; class Lepidosauria; order Squamata; family Gekkonidae; genus Gekko; species Gekko gecko. Next base: position 41,892,348 of record JAPDNY010000005.1, on the reverse strand, counting down.
CTTGACAGTAGTGATAACTTTGTGCTTGTTCATGGTGCTGGTTGTTTAAATCTGCTTTCCTGGCACCAAGCTTGAACTCCACAACCTGGCACCTACCATCAACACCGATTTTGCCATCTCCATCTTTATCTCCAGCAGCCAAAAGTGACTTGGTTTCTTTATCAGACAAGTCCCTGCTTCCAGGAAAAAAGCCCTTCAACATAAACCTACAGAAGAGAAGAAAGAAGGGAAAGTAGGAGACTGATCCAGGAGAGCTCATATTGAATTGTACAGTTTTATTTATTTATTTATTGTATGTTTATATTTAGAGAGTGCTTTTTCATCAAAAACAAGAGAATGAAAGCATCACAAAATAGCCTGGAAAAGCACTGCATATTAAAATTAAGACATGTTCAAGCCCCTGCTGATTTGGCTGATATCATGCTCAGCAGGATATCAGAATAATTTGATGAGGTGTTTGGATAATGGCTGAATGAATTTGGGTGCATGATTATACTGTTTTCTTGCACAATTACAATGCTTTTTCCTAGAAGCCTCCCCTTCCACTAATGTGATGCCATTACCAGAGTTAAAAAGGCATATAGTTAAATGGGGGGGGGATCAGTTTTGAGATTTTTGAATTGAGATTTACTACTAGAGTCTCAATGTGCCTTTATTGTCTGCCCATGAACCCAGCTAATCTTGCAACCATTTCTTGAATAAATGTCAATGACTGTGCAGGAACAAAAAGGCAATAAAATCTAGTCCATATTAGTCATGGCAGTAGAACCTGGAATATCTCTCCTGCTGATCTCAAAAGTTTAGACAGGAGAAGGTGTACCCAGAAATATCTCAGAGCTAAGTCATATAGGCCTTGAATTTAACCCAGAAATAAACTGGCAACTGGAACTGCTTATACAGGATGTGTATCATTTGCTTCAGGTAATTAGCAATCCCATGTAAAACACCAGTATAGTGGCCAAATTAAGAGGTTTTTATAATACCTGCCAGACTCTTAGGAAGCAAGAAAAGGCACAGCTGGCTGGCAGATCAACTGGAGTGAATTGAGCAGTTAAAATAGCCCAACTGCAAGTTGGGCTGAATGGCCCCTGTGGTGCTACAAGCCAGCACTACAGGGTTCCGCTCCATTCAGACTTGGCCAGAGATACCAACAATGGGCACTGGCTCGCCCATTGTATCTTCCTTCACTTCCACTGGCACTGTCAGCCAGGTCTGAGCAGAGTGTCACCTGCAGTGCCAGCAGAGCTACTGAAGCTTGGTTCTTCTTGCTCCAGGATGCCAGTGGCCTGCCAGGGCAGTGGCCTATCAAGAAGTTTCCCTGTAAGTGAAATGGACAGTCTATCCCTGAGATTAACCACAGTGGATGGAATGTCCTCTGGGCCACAGCTGCCATCAGAGTATCAAAAATCTGGGCTGCGTGCAGGAACACTCCAGAACTGCAAACGTTCTCTTTGAAGGGGAATGTGACCCCCTTCCCCCAGTAAAAGCCAGCATTCTCTCTATAGAACTACCCATTTCCTTCTTGCCTGGACTGAGATTTCTGTTTATTTGCCCTCATCCAGTCATTACTAAGCTAAAGCACAGAGACAGCCTGACCAAGAGCATTTGGTCCAGTCCTGTTTTGTAAGAGTGACCTTAGTAAAGTCATGGGGGGGGGGGAGAGGAAACCGTCACATGAAGCTGCTTCAGGTAGAAGAAAGTCTCACTAGGGAAAGCTCCATTTCAGATGCTTCGGCAGTTATTTTGAGCAATGTTACAGTTTCCTTCCACCCGCCCTCTTTTGAGAATTCTCTCCTTTGAAGCGCTCTCTTCATGCGTGCAGCTAATGCAGGCAGTGCTGTCACCTGGCGGGGGCAGGGGTCACTGGGCTGCACAAGGAAATACCTTGAATTATCTTTTTAAAAGAAGAATGGTAGCTATCTAGCCTTTTTATTGACAGAGATACAGGGGAACAAAACATGCAGGCAGTATTGTACCCCACTGCTTGATAAGAGGACGTGGCCACTTTAAAATGTCTTTATTAAAATTAAATGCTATGTTAATAGCATGATTTGGACTGCAATCCTAAAAACGCTTTCCCAGGAGTAAGCCTGATTGACTAAGATGTGAGAAGGATTCTGAATAGATCTGCTTAAGATTTCTGTCTTACAGTGCCTTCCTAAGCAGAGTTATGCTTTTCTTATTCCATTGAAGTCAGTGGGCTTAAAAGGATGTAGCTTGGTTTAGGATGGCACTGTACATAACCTCAGACAGACGGTCACAATACTCCAGTTTATTTAAACAGGCTTTTTGCTTGTAGGTTTTTGCACTGACTTAGGATGACCCTTCCTCAGGGTCAGCTTCAGCCCCACTACCACAAAATTAGTGGATGCGGGACTGAGTACAAGCCATGAAAAGTTTTCACCAAATATTACTTGCAGCTGAACTCTCCAGTGGAAATGTAAAACAAATGTAAAGCCAGATCTATTAATTTGCAGAGGATTGTGTAAGTGGTTTCTGTCCCATCTGTGGGCCATTTCAATGAACCATCCATCATACAATGGTAACTTCAAACCTATGTGGCCTTCAGGTTACATATAACTGTTGCCCTATGTAGGATCAGGCTGTATTGCATATTACTACAATCCACTGTTCAGTTCAACAAAAGAGGAATACTGATTTTGCTTACTTTAGTTCATCCTCCTCAATAAAGCCACTTTGATCTTTGTCCAGAATGTGGAAAACTTTCTTCACTTCATCTGGGCTTTTCTTCTTCAGCCCCACCATTTCAAAGAACTTCTTGTGGTTAAAAGAGTCCACAGCTACAAGGAGAATGGAGCAAGGAGATCACTGGTGAGACTAGCTACCCAGGCATCTTAGCAATTAGGTGGCACAGGGTTCATTCACTTTCAGCTTTGCCCATCAGCTGTTAACTACTTAGGACGACTACATCAGCTATGGACTGAATGTATGAATGAGCTATCATTCACTGAAAGCCAGCATTGTGTAGTGGTTAAGAGTAGCAGACTCTAATCTGGAGAACTCAGTTTGATTCCCCACTCTTCCACATGAAGCCTGCTGGGTGATGTTGGGCCAGTCACAGTTCTCTCAGAAGTCTCTCACTCCCACTGACCTCCCAAGGTGCCTGTTGTGGAGAGGGGAAAGGAATGAGAATGTAAACCATTTTAAGACTCCTTAGGATAGAGAAAAATGGGTTATAGGAACCGTCTCTTCTTCATCATAGTTCTAATACTGGGGATAAAATCTCAGATCAAGGGCAATGCTTTCCAGGAAACTCTCTTCACACATTCAGCCACAAGTTATTGTGAGTATAGTGATCAACTGTAATAAAATGTAGCAGTAAAATGGAATTCTTACTGTAGCAAAATGGAATTGTTTTATAAAGGGTCTAGAGCTGTAGTTTACTGTACGTATCTCCTCACTGTACTGTTTGCTAATTTCTGTAATACAGCATTTGCATTGTTTAATATATCATGTCCTATACTGTTTTTATTCTATTGTTTTCTGAGTTTGTAGCTTAATCTTATTACATTATTGGTTGCATCTGTTACACTGTTCATATTGCATTGTTTTTAAATCTTGTAATCCACCTCAAATCTCAATGAACAAAATAGACTACAAATAAAGTAAACAAATGTTAAATATTATTTGCATGTATGAACCAGTGCATAGATTTTCATTTTTGCCCTACTGACGGGAGAACAATCAATCCTTGCAAAGCCTATATGTGAAGGAAGTACAAGAGGTTCCTTGGGGTCTTTCAGACGACAGGTTGGGGAAGAAATGGACAAATATAGTATTCTTTTAGAATGGGCAAACATTTAAAGTATGGTAAGGAAGAAAGATGCCGTTGAAGACTAGAAAGATGAAGGCTTATAAACTTGCCTGGTTTCTTGTGGTCAGAGTAGACCAAGGGCCAAACTAGACAGTGTCCAAAGTCCTACCCATGGATTTTGCCACCATTTTAAAGAGATTTTAAAAAATACTGTTGTGGCCTGATCCTGACTGGGCCCACAGAGCAGCAGGCTGGGGCACTCTAGACTCCCCTCACCACGCCTTTTCAACTGCTGAAGCAGCCAGGTGGGATGTGTGTGGCCATTCTGCGCTTGAAAAGGTGGCCGAGGGGGGAACCGATGGACAATGGTGTCTTAGCCTGCTGTACTGTGGACCCAGTCAGGATTGTGCCCTCAACAGTATTTTAAAATCATTTTAAGATGGTGGCAGCATCCACAGGTCAGGTCTGTGGACACCATCATAGTTTGGCCCAAAGTATTGGCCAGATATTCAGTTAAAAACCATTTTGTTAATTGGAAGGCAATTGATCCCCATCACTCACTCACGGGGACCCCTGTTCAAGCTGTTGATGTGCCACCTATGAAGCTTAGTTGGTACTTGCTGCAGAATGAGGTGGGGATGAGATGATGGAATATTATGTGCAGTTCTGGAGACCTCACTTCAAAAAGGATGTGGATAGAATGAAGCGGGTGCAGAAGAGAGTGACAAGGATGATCAGGGGCTTGGAGACCAAAGCCCTGTGAGGAAAGGCTGAGGGGCTTGGGAATGTTCAGTCTGAAGAAGAGGAGGCTGAGGGGGGACATGATTGCTCTCTTTAACTATTTGAAGGGCTGTCACTTGGAGGAGGGCAGGGAGCTATTCCTATTGGCAGCAGAGGGTAGGACTCATGATAATGGGTTTATATTAAGGGTAGGAAGATACTGATGGTACCAGCTGGATATTAAGAAAAACTTTTTTTACAGTAAGAGTTGTTCAACATTGGAATCAGCTAACTAGGGAGGTGGTGAGCTCCCCCTCACTGGCAGTCTTTAAGCAGCCACTGGACAAACACTTGTCAAGGATGCTCTAGGCTGATCCTGCATTGAGCAGGGGGTTGGACTAGATGGCCTGTGTGGCCCCTTCTGACTCTGTGGTTCTATGATAGATAGTGGAATGAACTGTACCATTTCGCCCTACAAGAGGGGATGCTATCTTGAAGTACCACATTCTCTGTACCACCTCACTGAGAATGGTTATTGCCCAGTCTGCTCTATGTTGTGTTAGCTTTCTACTTCCAGGTTTTTAAAGGAACATTTAAATAGAAGCATCCTTGACCTCTAACCTGATGTGATACTGCCCAGCATGGTGTAGTGGTTAAAGTGTTGGACTAGGATCTGGGAGAGTTGGGCTTGAATCCCTACTGTGCCATGGGAGCTGACTGGCTGAACTTGGATCAATCACAAACTCTCTGCCTAACCTACCTCACAAGGTTGTTGTGAAGATGGAGAGGGGAACAATGTAAACCGCTTTGGTTTCCCACTAAGGACAAAGGCAGGAAGAAATAAAGAAATAAAGTAAATAAACAAATTCTGTCATCTAAGGATGTTATCAATTCATTCTGCCGCATGTGTAACCTGGACCTGGCCAACATAGGAATGTATAAACAGGGGTCCTAGTAAAAATATCTGTGGACTTAATTACAAGACTGTAAGGCAAGAAAAATGTATGCAGAAAACTAAGAAAGTGAAGCATTTAAATGATGTCTTCACTGGTGGACATTCCCTTTCCTCTTTTAGTCACACATTGTCTGTTAAGAGCTGAATTTCACCTGTTTGTCTACCACCAGTGTACTTTCCTTGGGGACCTGCCTAACAATTTCAACCACTAATCAGCCATTGGAGATTACTGCTGCTATCCACGGACTTTGGTACTGTAGGAACAGGGACACTTTGTCCTCAGAGAAAGTAAAATCTAAGTGGGCAAAGATTAACAACAGTGGGGAAGCTTTCAAACCCCCCTTTTAAAAACAGGAAACCCACTTTTCAGAACTTTTAGAAGCTTTTACCAAAAGAAAAGCACTTTAATTTCCTTAAACACGATTTAAATGAACAAAGGTTTTTGTGATTGCTTGATACAAGTGTTTAACCAATTGGAACATTTTAAGCTTCAGAAAAATGTATGCTCATTTAAGAAAAATTCAAGAGTGTACGGAGAGGAAGGAATCTTATTTCAGGAGGAAATGGTGAAATGATTTTTGTCCATTTCCCCAGCTCATGCTGCGAACCCAATCTTAAATATTCAGAAGTTTCCCATGGGGCTTCCTGTTATACACGGCTGGCTGAACCCATCAATGCACACTAGACAACAGCGTAGTGTGCCAAAATATCCCTGAACATGTCCCAGGATCAGCCCTGTAGCCAGAAATTTTGGGTTGGTGGGGCATGGGGAAATTTTGTGGGGCAGCAGGGAAAGAGGGAGGAGGAGGGGGTGGCCACACACCTTCCCTGAACTCCAAGTAATTTTGCCACATGGAGTTCAGGTGTGGGCAACCCCTGCTTGAATAAAAAACATTTAAATGGCTCCCTTTAAATGGTGTTTTTCAAGCAGGCTCGCTCACCATTCCAATGGCTCACTTGGAATTTGCTACTTGGAGTTCAGGGAAGGCATGCAGCTGCCCCCTCTCTTGCAAATTCACCACTTGGAGTTCAGGGAAGGTGTGTGGCTGGCAGCCGCCCCTCTCCCTCACCTCTTGCAATTTACTGGGCTACTTTCTCAATTTTGATCTTCTAATATTATCTGCTCTGTGCCCCCAAAGGAGTAGTGCAAACTAGAAAAGGACTAAGGGTAATAAAGAGCACCAGAATTCTCAATAAGGTATTTTTAACAATGACTAATTTTCAGTGCGCATCTACATGTATGCCCTGACCTGGATAGCCCAGGCTAGTATGATCTCATCAGATCTCGGAAGCTAACCTGGTTGGTATTTGGATGGGAGGGGGCCAAGGAATCCCAGGGTCGTGATGTGGAAGCAGGCAATGGTAAACCACCTCTGAGTGTCTCTTGCCTTGAAAACCCCACCAGGGGGTTGCTATAAGTCAGCTATGACTTTGACAGCATTCACACACTTCTATATGTATCCCCTGCTTTTCTCCCCAAGAGGGACCCAAAGTGGTTCACAACATCATTCTCTGCTCCTCCATGTTATCCTCACAACTAGCACCCTGGGAGGTTGGTTAGGCGGAGGGAGATTGACTGACCCAAGGTTGTCCAGTGAGCTTCCACGGTACAGTGGGGATTCGATCCTGGGTCTCCCAGATCCTAGTGACCACAACCGCAACACCACACTGGCAGGCTGGTTGGCTATCCATCCGCCTATCCATCTAGGGCAGTTACCTAGAGACCACTGTATTGCAGCCCTTTTTTCAGAATCCAGATCGATTAAAAAAAGATGTCTCAGAAGCTTCGAAGTGTCTGAAATTAAAGATTCCCTCTGCCAATGGCTTTGAATCCAGGAGAGGCACTAGGGAAATCTAACACAGCGAATGACCTCCAGGAAGTGCCCTGATTAGTTAGGGCTGGATGCTTTGCTTCTTTCTTTATTTGGGCAGCAGCCTTCATCCAGTCCTGAACACAACTCCAGAGAGAATCAATGAATGGAACGTGGAGGAAAGGATGAGGGGTGGGTGAGGGGGAATCAATCATTTAGTTCCTAGAGGATTCTCTTTGCCAGTGATGTTAGAGCCAGAGAAAAGAAGAGCCGAGGATTACAGCAATTTAGGAGGATGCTTTTTTGCCTTCAGTTCTCCGGGCTGCTTGTCCATGACTTTCTTTCAGAGTTTAGCCTTTCATGTGGTATTTAACAAGGTCACCCCCCCCCCCATTAGCAGGTTTCAAGAGGTGGAGAGGAGAGTTGATACATGACCACTGGTGGAACTACAAACATTCTAGAAGAAACCAAGTTGCCTCAGAAAGAGAGATACTGCTGGGACGATGCAGTTTTCTTGGGCGAGGTGGTAGGGTGAGGCTTCCTTGGAGTTTATGAAGGCCCCTGGGCTTGATTTTGCTCTCTGCTTCTGGCACAATGCAGACTTGGGGGGGGGTCATGCAGGCTAATCTTTGGGGAGGGGTGAGGATGCCTTGGAGAAGAGGATGGAATAGATCGATCTATTTCAGTTCAAAGTAAAACATCTCTGAAGGGCAGATTTCTTGAAGAAGAACAGAGAATTTTTTTGGGGGGTGCCTATATCTTGGAGTTGTGTGTGTTGAGACCGGTTGTCCGATCCCAGCTTGAGCTCACCCCTAATCCCGCCCCACCATCCGTCCCCCCCGCTGTGAATTTTCGGCCCTGGCTGTGGGCTCAAAAGAAGAAAGCCCTGCCGGTAAAGTCTGGACCCCTGCGGGCCACCCCATCTTCTCCAGTAGCCCCAGTTAATTAAAGCCCGCAGATTTCTTTGAAGGGGAAAAAAAGCCTTCTAACAGCGGGAATGCAAAGGCACACCCAAAAAGTACAAAAGCATCGGGACAAGGAGTGTGAGTTTCTTGGAAAGAGGTGGAATTACTGGTGGGAACAGAGAAAGCGATGCTAAAAATCTGGGGCTGAACACGGCGACGCCAGACGCGGAGCTTACTTGGGGCTCCCTGCGCCGTCCTCCGGGCTGTCGAAATGTGAAACTTCTCCGCTCGCTGCGGGACAGAGGCTGCCCGCAGTGGCTCCTTCGTCCTCTGTTGTAAAATTAATGGGGCGTCTCATCTCTGTAGCGTCCAAAAGGAAGTTGGCAGAGGACGCCTCCCGGGGTGTCGGCCGCTTTAGCTCCGGCCCCGCTTCGCCCACCTCGCCTTCCTCCCCCTAGCTCGCCCTGCCGGGCAAAGCCTCTTCCCCCCCCCGCCCCTCACCCGGGGCAAAAACGAAGGGGCTCCGCCGCCCTGGCTCACCTGCAAAGGCTCCCACCGCCTTCTTGATATCGTCCGCGCTGAGCACGCCAGTCATCGGCATCCTTGCAACTGTGGGAAGAAAAGAGAGAGAGGGAGAGAGAGAGGCGCAAAGTGCAGCAAAAAAAGAAAATTAAGAAGGAGGAGGCGGGAGGGGGAGAAAAAGTGCCCTTATCATTTCTGCTCATATGACCAAAGCTGCAGTGCCGGGCGGGGATGGCACACCGGGATAGGGCTGGAGCGCTGCCAGCCGCAAGCAGTTAGACGCGCAAGTGCCACCGAACCTCACGGCGTCCCCCTTTCGCTCTCGCGCTCGCCGAGGCTGGCCGGGCGCATCACTTTGCAGACAAGACCTGCCCTGGGGTCAGGGTTGGGGCGAGAGGCGTTTGGGCGCCGGGCGGCAGACAACAACCCTCCTCCCAGCGCGCGGCGGCCGGGGTGGGAAAGTGGTTGGCCCCGAGCGGGGTCAGGCCAAGGTCACGCGGGCGGGCGGGGGCCGCGGGGCACAGGGGGACGGGCCTCCTGAGATTTAGCTATCCGGCGCTACTAGGGCTCGTGCTAATCCCATCAGGCTTCGCAAAAGCTCTGGCCGAGGGAGGCGGATTTCTCCCCATTTTGTGTTCTCAACTACCCTGTGAGGCGGCAGAGGTGGCTCAAGGTCAACCGGTGAGCGCCACGTCCGAGTGAACCGAACTCTTTTGGCCTCAAAGTCCAGCGCTTCAGCTCTGGTTCCTCTGTGGGGAGGGGGGATTTCTGCAGACCCTGTGTGCCCCTGTATACCAAAACAGCATTTGCCAAAGCGCCTTTTCCTGCACACGGAAATGTCAAAGAGGTCCTGTGCCCATGTGGTCATCTGGGCTAGTGTTCAATCTTTGGGGCCTTTAGAAAAAAAATCCAGGTGCAACATGTAATGCAGCTGTGAGAGTCCTCATGGTGTAGTGGTTAGTGTTGGACTAGGATTTTGGAGGAGACTTGGGTTCAGCTCTGCACTGTGCCACGGAAGACTGCTGGATGACTTTGAGCCCGTCACCCTGATTTACCCTAACCTTTCTCACAGGGTACTTGTGAGGATAAAATGGAGGAGGGGAAAATGCTGTTGTAAGCTGCTCTGGGGCCTCATTGGGGTGAAAATGAGGTATAAATATCTAAATAGATAAACCCAAGTCCAAGCTGCTGCCAGGCTGGGGATTAAGCTGCAGCTTTTGCATAATTACATGGGAGTAAACATCACAGAACCCGAGGATTGCTTCCATGCCTAGGCTGAATAGAGAAGATAGACCAACCAAAGGACCAGGTAGCATAGCATCCTGTTTTTAACAGGGACCAGCCAAACACTCCTAGAAAGCCCCCTCCCCCCAAAAAACAGTATTCAGAATCATTTATTTTGGCTAATAATCACTGACAGCCCTTCCTCCTCTATTCCAAACCACATCTTGTAGCAGGGAACGCCATGTGTTAAGTCTGCATTGCATGAAGAATTACTTTCTCATCTCTCCTGAATTTACTGACAATCAGTTGCAAGTTCTATATTATTACTGAAGGAGAAAACATATCTCAGTCTACTTCTTCATGCCGTTAATAGTTTTATAAATCTCTGTTGCATAATCTTTGCTCATTCTCAACTATGTAATCTTTCTTTCCAGAGAAGCCCCAAATGTCTTTTCTTCTCCTTGTAGCCGAGGTGCAGAAAAGGATAACCAAGGCTTTAATCATTTCACTTGCTCTTTCTTGGCAGGTTTTCCAGCTCTATGATGTACTTTTTTTGAAATGGGATGAGCAGAAACCCATACAGTATTCCAAATGTGGCTGAATCACTTAGATCTATACAAAGGCATTTTGATACTGGCCATGTTATTCTTATGTGGTATAATTTCTAACAGAATTTGCCTTGTCACTGCTACATGCAGAGTTGATATTCTCATTAAATTGGTAGTGAAAAGTCCTGTCAAGTTGCAGACAACTTACAGTGACCCTGTAGGGTTTTCAAGGCAAGAGACAAACAGAGGTGATTTGCCAATGCCTGCCCCTGCACAGTGACCCTAGACTTCCTTGGTGATCTTCATCCAAGTACTAACTAGGGCCAACCTTGCTTAGCTTTTGAGATCTTTATTTATTTATTTACATTTTTAATCACCTAATCCCCAGAACTGTGGGGCTCTAGCAAATGTACAGAGTTAAAACAATAAAAACCATTTTCAACATATATAATACATTGATTTCAAGGTTCCCTCCCATTTCCAGTCTGTGGGTGCCTCATGGGTATAGGGGGGAGGAACTAAATCCTTCAGGGGACAGAGGTCCAGGAAGGGTGACAACCATGATGTAAGCTGTTGCTGTCTCAACCAAACTCCTGGCAGAATATCTCTGCCTTGTGGCCCTGTGGAATTGTACAAGATCCCACAGGGCCCTGAGGTTTTTTGGCAGAGACTTTCTCCAGGTCAGGGCCAGGACTGAGATGGACAGCCTGCAGATACGTTTGTCACTGACCACTCAAGGCCTTAAAGGTCACAACCAAAACCTTGAACTTGACTTGGTGCTCCACTGGAAGCCAGTGCAGCTGGTGCAGCACAGGTCAAATATGTGCAGTCTGCAGTGTGCCTGTCAGGACTTGTGCCGCTGCATTCTGGATCAGTTGGAGCTTTCGGGTCAGTCTCAAGCGAGCATAAAGCGAGTTACAGTAAACTAGCCTGGAGGTGACCATTGCATGGATTATAACACTGGGCTAGCCTGGGCCATCCAGGTAGGGGCTTTCATCAAATTACACAACCTCTTTCCTTTTCAGTCACCTGTGGTTCAGATTCCAGCAGTGTATACGTGCAGCTGAAATTTATTTTTCTCTCGGTGTCCACTGGTACTCACTTACATGGAATTTCATTTGCCACTGTGAGGGTGGTGGTGGTGATGACATCCAGCAGGCCCAGCAGGGTCGCAAAAGCACCCTGTAAAGATCTAGACTCTAGCCAAATGATCAACAACAGCTGGCCATTTAAAAGCCAGCTGAATTACAATCCGCTATCTGGAGGCTTCACACTGCAGGTGGGAAAGGGAAGCGGCAGGGGAGAGATTGCTTGAAGGCTGCTTAGGGTTGCCAGCCCCCAGGTGGGAGTGAGGGATTCCTTGATTTTGTGGGCTCTGGCAAGCTACCAGCCAGTTGGCTGGTGGGGGGAAGCCCCACCCCCAACAGTCACCACCTGGCGCAACATCCTTGGCATGATGATGTCACTTCTGTGTGACATCATCACATTGGGGGCATCACACATGCCAACATAGCTCTGCCCCAGCATTCCCGGAGAGCTCCCTTCCACCCCCTGCCAATGAGCAAAGAGAACCTGGCAACCCTAAGGTCACTACTGGTCCCTTGTGAGCTCTGCCACATGCCTGTAGGACATCTGGATAGAGAGAGTCCATTAGATATGCCTCAGGCATAGTGATGGTTTTTAAAAGGCCTGGAGAAGCGGGCCAAGGAAGGCACATCAGATCTGGCTCCCACTCAGAAGTGAGTAGAGTAAGGGAGAGGAGATGCAATAGGGTGGTGCTCAACCCTCACCCCTCTTCCTCTGAGGCCAAGGGAAGGTGCTTCAGCCAAGCAGGATCCTGGAATATGATGGCTATTGTGTGGTCATTTACCCAGTTTGGAGAAATACTTTTTGAGCTCTTCACAGTCTAAGTTTTTACCATCCTGACTAATCTGCTATTATCTGTAAAAATGGCAAACATCAGGGTAATTTGTCTGTAATTTCCTAGCTCTCCCTTGGCCGTTTTCTTCTTTTTTTTTTTGGCCCCCTGAAGGGGATTTTTTATTGCTTTTTTGTAATACACTACTAAAACTACAATGAAAAAGGGAAGGGGACTAACAAATAGGGAGAAAGAAAAGCATACCCACACTAAACTAAAAACCTGAGGAGATCCTTAATCCAGTTAAAATCTATGTTAGTACTCTTTTTGTTAATAAACAATGCATGCTGTGAGTGCTATCTATCCCTGATCAAAGATTAGCTAGTTACTTGTTATGGGAGAGTTCCAGAGCATTCCCCAAACTCGCTTCATAAAGGCAATTTACAGAGTCCTTCTGCCTTTACTTAGGCATAAGTTGATTTGTGGGCAGCAGTGCCTTCTTCCACAGCCAAGTCTTCATCCATCTCCGAGGGTGTGGAGCCACTCGAACCAGTTTCACCATCTTCTTTGGTTCCCAGACGGCGTTTCAGGAATTCCTTAGCCTTGTACATGGAGTCAATCTTCTCTCTCTTATTGTGTAGCTTAAAGATGACCCCTTCTGGAACTGCCCATTTATATGCTATTTGACTAGTTTGAAGAAAGAGAATTAAATCTTTGTAGCTCTTGTTTTTGGCGAATTTCAAATGGAATGTCTTTTTAAGGTCTTAATAATAGCATTCCTCAGTTTCAGTGGAGTTGCTGATGTAGCTTTTAGAATTGCATCTCTGGTTTGTCTTCTTGAGAATCTGACTGATATTTCTCCAGGTAGGCTATTCTTTTTGGTGTAATTGGAATACACCCTATACGCTGCATCCATATAATGCATTAATTCTTCCGCTTACAAGCCTACTACTGGCACAATGAGATCACTGAAAAGCTTCTTCAAATCCTCCTTCGGTGATTCAGGAACTCCCTGGAATCTGAGGATCATATTCGCTTTTTCCATTTGTAGAAACAAGAGTCTATTTTTCTGGTGATTCTGTTTATTCGTTATTTGGTCCACTCTTTTCTTCAAAATCTTGTTTTGGGTATGCATCTCTTTCACTACTTCCATTGTTTGCTCTGTCTGCTTAACTGTTTCGGCCAGCTGGAGCTGTTGTGCTGTGAAAGTCTGATTGAGAATGGTTAACTGCTGGTTAATACCAACGAGTTGATCCAAAACTGGCTTGAGCATATCCGCTAGCAGTCTTATGACGTCCGTTCCCTCTTCTTCTGGCCTCGGACTTTGACCGCCTGTAAATTTCAGTTTCATTCCTTTCCTCCCTGCACCTGACATCTTGATCAATTGTTTACAAAAGCCAATCACTGTTTCACCACCTCTGAAAATTGCTTGTGCTTTAAATCCACTCTGGTAAGTCTCACAAAACAAGCCAAACGTTCGATCTTTCCCTTCCCCTCTCTCTTTTTCTGAAACTTTTCTCGCTCGCGGGGGCAGTTCCCTCCACTCTCCGTTTACTGATATGGGGGGCGCTAAGGGATTTTCCAGTTAATTCAGATTTCGGTTATATCCAACTCACGTTCATCGTTGGCCACTTTCGACCTTGTTTATATTTCCGCTGATCGCTCAATCTCCAACACTTGTCCCAGCCAGCCTTGCTAGTGCCATGCAGCCACACAGCGGTAGGACCGTCAGGGCAGATGGGTGCCTCAATTTGCTGGCATTACGCCATTGAAGAGGCTACCCACCCCAAGCCCTATGGCTTGGAACCCTACCCAAGGTTCCGTGGGAGAGCCACATCAGCAGCTCCCCTCCAAATCGCTGGTGTGCAAATCACTCTCCCATCGCCACACCATAAACCGGAAGTCCCCTTGGCCTTTTTCTAATCCTTCTAGATGATTTTCGATACACTGCACATTTTTATTAGGAAGATCAACTATTTCACATCAGAATTCTATTTTAAAAAATAGTTAACCATATCTCCTATCATCCTTGTTTGGTACAATCCAGATGCCCTCCCACAAAAAGTGCTTCAGACTGGCAAAAAAAAAATTGATTTAGGTTCTCTGAAGTCTTCTTATCCTCCTTCAGCAATCCTTTCGTACACTAATCATCTAATGATCTGATTGCCTTCCATTCTTGCCCCTGATATATTTAAACAAATTTGTTCTTAGCAATATTCTCTGCAATATCCTTTGAATATTTTTCCCCATCTGACTCACTATCAACATACATATGCTTTGCTATTGGTGCTCTTTTTATTTCCCTCATTTACACTTTTAGAGGAAGCTTTCTTGACCTGACTCATTAATTGCACTGACATCTTTTATTCTGTGTGTCCAATCTGTAGTGTACTTTTTGAATGAACGGTTATAGTGAAATTTTTAAGTAATGTCCAAGTCTCCTAAAGATATTTGGCCTCCTTTCTTTCAGCTCCCTTTTAACGACTTCATTTTGAAAATCCTTTTCTTTTGCAATTTAATGTGTCTACCTTTGGCTACAATCACATGCACAATTAGCCCCGCCATCGGCGCGAATGCTGGGTGGATTTAAAGGACACGATCAGACATGAACATCTGGGAAGTGCCCTCAACCTATCGGCAACCCGTTTTGCTCGGCCGCAGAAGTGGAGTAAAAAGACACCAGAGAAAATCTGATAGTAAACAGGTTGCAATGGGCCACGGACAGAGTTTCCTGTGTCTGATTGCTCCAGCCCACTCTCATAGCGTCGGGATGGTCTGATCAGGCCACCCCAACTCCATGCCATTGCCCCCCCCCCCTTCTCATTTGTAGTTCTGGAAGTTATTAAACCCAATATATATGACAGGAAGGACATTAAAAAGATTCTTTTGAAAAGAGAGGCTTATTGGATTTTCAAACTTAATACAGTCTATCCACATGGTTTAAATGCATCTTTAGATTTAGGATGCTTTTTATGAATATGGAAATCTGGCAACCATAGTGTAAGTATTTTCAGGATCAGTTTTTAAAGGGAGGCGATTCAGCTTTGATAGCAATGCAGTTTAAAATCTGTTTAAGTTTTGACTTTAGCCCTCTTGGATTCAGGATGTTTTTCTGAATGTGAGTATTTGGCAACTGTGGTGTAAGTAACTTCAGGACTAGTTTTCAAATGGGGGTGATTCAGCTCTTATAGCAATGTAGCTTAACATCTGTTCAAGCTTTGACTTCAGCCCTTCTGGGAGAACTTGTTTCTATTATAAGACATGTTGCTTTTCAAGCTATGTGAGTATATGATAATAGTATTATGTTTCTTGTTTGTTTGGAATTGGCTAATAATGAATGATACTAAAATGCTAAATTTTTGTATTTTATAGAAGAGTTAGAAAAATCATGAGTATGCAGCTTTTTGTTGCTTGAGGAACTCCATATTTCGCATTGACTAAGAAAATGTTTTCAATTATCAAAATTAGATGATGTATTATTACCATTGATTTTTTATTGATTGTATATAATTTTGAATTATTTATAATGGTACAATTTTTGGTCAGAAGAAGACACATTGTTGAAACGGCAGCACCAATCCGGAGACCACCGTCCCGCCTTTTCGCTCCTGTTTCTATTGTATTATTTTTTGTTATAATCACATTCAGAAATCAATGTTTTGTATAAAAAACTTGAGATAAATAATTGTGGATGCTTCTTCATCACAGTTGTATGATTCATACATTGTAAGTTCTTCTGACTGTGACCATCTCATTGTTTGCCTATGTTGATTTTGATAACAGCCTGATCCAGTTTAGCAATAAGAACACAAGAGAAGCCAATGTTGGATGAGGCCAATGGCTCATCCAGTCCAACACTGTCACATAGTGGCCAAAAATACCAGATGCCATCAGGAGGTCCACCAGTGGGGCCAGGACACTAGAAACCCTCCCACTGTTGACCCCCCTCCCCAAGCACCAAGAATACAGAGCATCACTTGTCCCAGAGTCCCTATCTATACCTTGTGGCTAATAGCTACTGATGGACCTTTGCTCCATATATTTATCTAATTCCCTCTTGAAACTGTCCATGCTTGTAGCCACCACCACCTCCTGTGGCAGTGAATTCCAAGTGTTAACCACTCTTTGGGTTAAGTAGTATTTCCTTTTATCCATTCTAACCTGACCGTTCAGCAATTTCATTGAGTGCCCACGAGTTCTTGTATTGAGAGAAAGGGAGAAAAGTACCTCTTTCTCTACCTGCTCTATCCCATGCAAAGTCTTATAAACTTCGATCGTGTCACCCCCTCAGCCGTTGTTTCTCCAAGCTAAAGAGCCCCAAGCGCCTCAACCTTTCCTCATAGGAAAAGTTCTCCAACCCTTTTATCATTCTAGTTGCCCTTTTCTGCACTTTTTCCAAAGCTATAATATCCTTTTTAAGGTGTGATGACCAGAACTGTAAAGCTTGTGCTAGAAGGCTGCCTTCCATCTTGTTTTAATAGATTGTTGATCTTCCTAGCACAGATTTATCATATCTAGAAATACCCATTTATGCAGTTTTGTTAATCCGGTTGCAATTGCTCATTATTACAACATTTTCTCATTCGGCTGACTCAGTGATACTAGGTGCTTTGCAGGAGAGAAAAAACACAAAAGCCTCTGCCTACAAATTCACAACCTAAAATATATTACACAGGTAGGAAGTGGAAATAGGAAGGACAGAGTTAAAATGCTCATTAGAAGAGGTCAGCAATAAGGACAAAGAAATGAAGCAGAGAAAAGGGGGGGAAATGAATCTTATGAAAAGTTTCTTTAACATTGACCATGGAGTAGCAGAACAAATAGGAACAGAATTCTAAACATAAAGACTTATAACTGAGAAAGAATGAATGAGGGAGAAAGCACCCAAATGAGGTGGCATCATCAAAAGAACAACTTGGCCAGCATGGGGCATGCTGTGGACAAAGAGATAAAAGATAAGGAGGTGAGAGTGAATGGAAGGCTTTAAATATGAGACATGGTATTTTTACTTTAATATGGAAGTGGAAGCCAAGGAAGTTCACCCAACAGTAACATGACTGAGGGAGAAAGAATAGGAAATAAGCTGTGTATCAGCATTTGCTTGATGTTCACACCTTGAGGGTTGCTATTTTTATCTCTTTCTTCATCTTAAGATCACTCTCAGAATTTGTGGATTTGGGAGTAAACAGGGCAGTAATAGGGTGCAGGTCACATGAGTGAGATAATCTGGGGGGGAAGTGAGGCTTTTTGCCCCAGAGCAAAATGAAGCACAGTAGCATGATCAGACGTTCCCCCAAGGCTTCGTGCTTAGGCCGTCTGCCACCGATCACACGTTGATGGTGAAGCATGGCAAGGGGGGGAGGGAGAAGCAGCATGGCGCAATTACACATGTGGTGATCGCAAGCCGCTGCTTCCAGATGGGCTCCCCCCCCCAAGTCGGAGTTCCTGCATGTGCATGACCATGGAAGCGCATGACCATGGAAGCACATGACCAAGCAGGCTTAAAAAAACATCTGGTGTGAGATGGGATGCAGACGGGCACCGGATGCGACGGGATACCAGCGCTTCCACGATCTGATGCCCACCCACACCCCACGTTATCCAGGAAATACTGCACTTTCTCAGATTCTTTCTCTGCTTCTTAGGCTGCTTCTTAGGCTGACTGATACTGGTTGCCAACAGGTGCAGGATGCTTGCCAGATGTTCCCATGTGATCGCACCCATAAAATCCACCCGGCATTCATCCCTATCACACGGCTAATTCTGCGTGTGACCAGACATGATAGGTATCATATTACTCCTTTGAACCTAGTGTTTCCTCTCACCATGATTCTTTCCCACCCTATGCTCTCCTGGACACATATCGCAACACCCCACGTCTTTCTCTTTTATAGATTCTAGATCTGGAGAATCCTATTGATTCAGAACTGTCTCTACAATTTCCTAATAATGCCTACTATATTGTCTTTCAGCACAAAACACTGCAATTTGCTTTGTTCCTGCCAACAGGCCCTACTGGCTGTATGTCTAGGGCATACTCTGTTAACGGTTGGGCTTCAGCTTTTTCAGTGGCTGCCCATGCCTGTGGTACAGTCTCCCTGAAGAGACTCCCTAAAACAGAACTATTCTACAGAGCATCTGAGGTAGCCTGAGGGTGTTTTCAAAGCTGTTTTTTAATGTACTGATGCGATTTATGCTTTTAATGATGTGGTTTTGTTGAGTTTTATTTTACTGTTACATGACTTGGTCAGGAGAAACGTGGGCATAGCATGCAGACATCTAAATAATGGTTTGGATCTTGTAAAGTTACATTGCTTTTGCTGTACAGTTCACTTTTTCCTTCCAGTTGCAAAAGGGCCCATTGAAAACAATTGATCTTGTGCAAGTGGAAATTCTAGAGAAAGAGGACTTGTACTCCATGGCAGAGGCTACCTGACCTGCATAGAACTTGTTCATAGGATCCAAGTCACTGAGTCTGTGGATTTCCAAATATCATTTACACATGTTGGGTTTTTTTTAAAATAATAATAAAGGAGCCACAATTCATGCAGGATTTTCCCGGCTTTCAGCAACAACTCTGCATGCCAGTTTCAGTGGAACTGTTTGGTCTTATTAATGTTGATCTAGCCTTATTCAGAAGCAGTCAAATATCTGTAGACTATTTAATTAATTTCTGCTTCGGTTGTTTGTTTGGGGGAGGCATTTGGGGGAGGTATACTGGCCTTGTCTCCAGAGCTAGCTGCCTTTAAATTGCAGAGAATAAGGAACTAAAGAGCATGTGCTAATACGATCAGGTTTTTCAGCAGGTATGCGTGCAATAGGGAGGCTGTGACCTGAGCAAGAAGGAATGATAGGCACTTTTCACCCCGCACAGTGGAAAGGCTCTTGTCACAAAATGTTTAACCGTGCTCTGAAATCAACGCTTTATTCATTTTGTAGCCTCTAATCAAAATGCAACCAGTGGCTCCAAGTCAAAAGAGACCATCTATCTCACACCAAATGGTAGGGTAAAACTATCGAAGACAGGCAAGGGTTTCTGTGCTGTTCTGTCCTTATCCCATTCCTATGTGGTGGCTCAAGGCAAATAAAAGAACTGAACTGATAGCAGAATCTTGACCTTTAACTACCATTTTGTTGCAAACAAACAGGAGTCTTGTGACACTTTAAAGAATAACAACACTTTTATTATTTTGTGCACCAGAGTCTTATTTCTTCAGAAGCAAAGGATGTTGTGGCACCCCTTTACTATGGGCATGAGATTTAAAAGACAGCAGGCCCTATCCAAGGAATGTTCTTGCCTCCCTAAAAATATGAATCAGGTGTTTTCCAGATGGGGACAGACTTGTGGTCGTTTCCCTACCCACAACACATGCCAAAAGCCTTTTCGGTTTTTGTGGCCATTTTCCCACCCATGACACACACCAAGAACTTCGCAGGGTTTTTTTTTTTAAAAAACCCAGCAATTGAATATCATTGTAATGTCATCACAACCTGTCCATCAGGTTCTCTTAATTTCCAGCTTTTCTTTTAAGTTGAGTTTAGTCTCTAGGCCCAGCCACTGCAAATACATAAAGGGATGAGGCATATCACTGAAATGAAAGGAGCTTACTTTTTAATTAAAGCTAGAGTACCTGACTGACAGATTGTTATAACATTATAATGATATTCAGCTGGCAGTTAAAAAGAGCCCCCTTTGGCAAGGGAAATGGCCATTACAGGGGGACTGCAGCAAGGAAAATGGCAACCATGTGGGTGGGACTGGAAAGATCCAGACTTTCCCATCCACTTGGGTGCCCCCTTAGCTTTGGTGCAATCTTGGCAGAAACAGGTTGGGAAGATTGCAGGAAAGATGCAGAAAGCCTAAGGAGGTGCACAGAAGCACCCACAATGCTATAGGGCAGGTCAACAATCTTGCTTCCGAACAGCATCCAAGCTGGGGCATGGAACCCATGTGTAAGTGACCAGAGTCTTTAAGGTATCACAATCCTGTTTTTGCTGCAACATAACCATCACTGGTAGTCTTTAAGGTGCTAATTTTTGCTTGAACAAACTTAACTCACCTCCCACCCTCTCTCTACCTATATGTAAAGCTTGAAGAAGTCTGTTTCAATGTATCCGAAGAAGTGTGCATGTTCAAGAAAGCTTATACCCAGAATTAAACTTTGTTTGTCATAAAGGTGCCACTGGACTCAAACTTTGTTCTGTTGCTTCAGACCAACATGGCTACCAACTTGAATCTAACTGCTACAGAGCAGTCCAGTGTCACTTTTAAGACCAACAAAGTTTAATTCTGGGTTTTAACCTTTTGTGTGCATGCAGAGTAAAGAGTTAGCAGATCTGGTTTCTCCAATTCCAAAGGATGCAAATGATTTTCTAACTTTACTGGTGAAGTTAAGGCAGCATACTTGGGAGCTGTGCAGCAGTCTTCTTTAGACTGGAAACCTCCATTCAAGTAACCCTTTCAAAAGTGCCATATTGGACCCCAATGCTTTTGAAGACAAATCTGGAGAAAGTGTACCCACAAAACTTTCTCTTCTGACCCCTCCACTCCAACCGCCTATTTTTCATCCCCAGGCACTGCTATTCCCACTTTCTGCCAGGTGGGGGCAGATCTTGAACCTCCGAGGTTCAATGGGCCGGTCGCTTCACAAGCTTGCCAAGTCCACATGCTCCATTAGCCACAAGCATTCCTTAATCCAGTGTTTTTCAACCACTGTGCCATGGCACACTAGTGTGCCATGAGATATTGTCTGGTGTGCCATGGGAAAAATTCCAATTTCATCCGTAACATATGAACAATTATAAAATAAAGTATTATCATTTCATAATAAAGTAATTATAAAATAATTTCTTTGTGTTTATTTGATTCCTATTCAAGAGAATTACTTTATAGCGGTTTCGGTTTCGGCGTCGCGAATGGCGGCCGCTTCTCGGGACGCTCCCGGAGGCGGTTAGCCCACGCGCAGTTAGGGGGGGTCTTCGCATGTGCGAAAGACCCTAGTGAGCCTTAGGCAAAGGCTCCGAACCGGGGGCGCTTGGGGAGTAGCCTCTTTGCCGGCAGACAGCCGGGAAATTGAGGCTTTCTCCCCGCCCCAATCGGCCCCGCTGCGGCGTGCCCGTAATGGGACTTAGCGGCGCCACCGATTTCCAGGAGTGAAGACAGCGCTATGGTTTAAAATAAAAAGAAGAAGTAGCATCGAATCGTGAGTTGAAGATCTATTTTGAAGCGTAAATCGGAGCCCCCTGCATGCGTATAAGCGTTGGGAGGAGGGAGGAGTTCCCACCCCCTTTGAGAAGCAAGATCTACAAAGGGAGCGCGAAGGGGGGCTGAGAGAAAAAAAGTGTTGGTGAAAGTACCGTTGGGGTTGCATGGAAGACTGCAATCATCTTAGCTTCCTGGGGGATGCGGCACGACCTTTTTAAAAGTAAACAAAAAAACAAAATGTCGATAATGGAAAAAGTCCTGCAGACACCGGAAGAGAAGAGAGGAGGGACTTCCGGTCCAGACAGCCCCCCCAAGAGCTTGCTGTCAATCAGCAGGAAAAGGAGATGCTATGCCCCCTGCTGGAACAATTGCAGAAAATCAACGAAACTCTGTTTAAAATGGATAGTGTTCTCATCAGTCGACAGAAACAGATATCGGAAACAACTAGAAAGATGATGGAGATCGAACAGAAATCGAATCTGATTCTAGGTTTCCAGGGCGTTAAAGAAGAAGAGAAAGAAGATCTCGGATTTACCTTGACAAATGTCTTGGCACCCCTAACTGGCAGTGAAGCAATAAAATTAAAAGAAGAGGTGGATGAGGCTCCCAAAGCCTATTCCGCTTTTATAAAAGAGAATATTCTGCCAGTAGAAGGGGATGTTGAGCATAGCAAGCGACAAACTGGAGATCTAATTTCATCTGAAGAGTTTATGGAGCCCTGGAAGCTTGAAGGCCAGAAGTATAAGGAAAAAGAGAAAAGAAAGAAGAAGGATTTCATCTTCAAAATACAGAAACTTCTGAAGAGACACGCCAGCAGGGAGGAAGATGCAGTATTCAAAACAGGGACAAGTGAAGAAGACAGCAGCCCAGGGGAAAGTGGTGATGGAACGGAAGACTTCAAAGTTAAAATGGACTCAATCCATAACTGGAAGAGATTTAAAAAGAAGATACTTTGAGGACTGTTCGTGTAACATCTGGAAGGAGCTGTTTAATTACTAACCCCAATGGACTTTACTAACTGCATTAACAGAGTGACTTTGGACTTTGCAATAGTTGAAAAGAAGATCTTCTAACCATGATAGATGCCAAAATTGGTATTGGTTATTAACCTAAACTAACCCTCACTAACAGGAAAAATTTCACTCCATCTTTTTCTTTCTCCATCTGTCTACCCTTCCCGTTTCTTATAAAAAGAATAAAATTCTCTCTTTTAAAGAGAGTTTTACAAAAAAAAAAAAAAAGAGAATTACTTTATATATAGTCAATATAGGCACAGAGTTAAATTTTTTAAACATTTTCTAATGGTGGTGTGCCTCGTGATTTTTTTCATGAAAAAAGTGTGCCTTTGCACAAAAAGGTTGAAAAACACTGCCTTAATCCGTCTGATTGAAGGGTCATCGTTGTTTGTTCTTTCCTGTGCTCAGTTTCTTGTTTGCTTCTCATAAAATAAAGCCCAAACTTCGCATACCTTATGCGGGGATCATTTCCCCACCCGCCAGACTAAAGACATCCACACGTGGGCAACATGCAAATATATAAATACGCTCTGTTTTCGATGGGTCCTGCTGCAAACGACCCTAGACAATGAGGCGGCGGCCATCTCGTCAGTAGTAAGAGCCCACAAAGGCCCAACTGACGGCGATCATCGGTAATGCCTCCTTCAGAGGGAGCTATTTACCACCTGCTCTGGGGCGTTCGACGCACAGGTACTACTCGGTAGTTCTCGTTCCCTCACCTTTCTTTTCCTGTTATCCTCAGGGAAGCTGTTAATCCACCCAGTCCTTCGAATCTATGTCCCACTTTCCGTGCATCTTTCCCCACCCCGTTTTCTCCTTGCCCTAGCGGTTACTGCTTTGCCATCTCTCAGCTGGCGCTCCTCTAGATGCGGTCAACTTTCCACCTCTCCTTTCTTCGCATTCTCTCTCCCACCCCCCATCTGCTCACACTGGTTTCACTGGTTGCCACCTGCTTGTTAGGATGGACGCCCCCACCCTCGCTGAAGGCGATGGAGACTTTTGCCCCCTTACACGCCCAATGAGTTTAGGGGGGGCGGGAGGGTCACTGACGTAAAGAGCGCTCGCGCGTTGGATGCCCCTCTAGCAGTCCAAGCCCCCCCCGGTGTGCGACTTGCTTAGGGCAAGCTGTACGGGCTGCCTCTCCCCACCTCCGACTTACCTGTCGAAAGCGCCCCGGGAAAGACTGGCGGGTTGGGGAGGTGCTCAAAGAAAGGTGAAACCCTAGGTGGGACCCCCACTTATATAGGCGCCTCGCCTTTTCTATTTCGGGAAGGCGAGGCCGCCCCGCCCCTCGCCGGTGTCAGATACTGCGGGACGGTGGCGGCGGTGGTATCACATTCACCTTTCCCTAACGAAAGAAGCGGTCCTATTAATAATCCTTGGCACCCACCTGCCGCCGGCTCCCGAAACCTCGTCCCTCCTCCTCGGCGATCTGGCGGGGCGCGGCAGGGATGAAACTTCCATGGAGCGGTCCTCCCGGGAGTCGCGCGACGGCATCGCTGGCCCGGCCGGGGCTCTTTCAAAGGCGTGCCGGAGGGATGAAGGATGCGGCTGATTGGGTGAGCCTCCTGGCGGGCGGCGACACCTTCGCGCGGGGAAGAAGGCACGGAGGAGGCAAGAAGAGCCCGACGACCCGCTCCCTGGGAAGACATGCAGCAGCAGACACACAGGAGGGGGGACCACCACCTGGGCGAGCCAGCCTCTGCCCCTTAAAACGAATCCAGTGGATTTGGACGCATACATGAAGGTTCCAAGGAGCTGCGGTGGCTCAAGTGGTTAAGACGCTGAACCGCAGGCTGTGGAAGGTCAGTAGTTCAGCAGTTCAAGACCCGTGAGTGCCGCATGATGGGGTGAGCTCCCGTCTCTAGTTCCAGCTCCTGCCAACCTAGCAGTTCGAAAGCAAGAAATTGCAAGTAGATAAATAGGTACCGCTTCGGTGGGAAGGTAGCAGCGTTCCGTGCGCCTTGGTGTTTAGTCATGCCGGCCACATGACCACGGAAATGTCTTCGGACAGCGCTGGCTCTTCGGCTTTGAAACGAAGATGAGCACCGCAACCCTAGAGTCGGATTCGACTGGCTTTCGAGCAAGGGAACCTTTACCTTTTATGAAGGTTCCACCCAAAGCTTTGGAGCTCCCCTGCTGTGGCTACTGGAACTTTCTTCCAGGAAATTCTGACTTTGAAGGGTCTCACCCTTTCAGTTATTTTTCAGATTTTTCACCCCCAGCTAAAGAAAGATTGTCATAATGCTGCATTGATTGTTTAGGAGTCTATGCCTTGCTTTCCTAGAGAGCCAGCATGGTGTAGTGGTTAAGAGCAATGGACTATAATCTGGATGACCTGGGTTTGATTCCCCACTCCTCCTCCACATGAAGCCAGCTGGGTGACAGTTCTCTCAGAACTCTCTCTACCTCACAAGGTGCTTGTTGTGGGGAGAGGAAGGGAAGGCAATTGTAAGCCACTCTGAGACTCCTTCAGGTAGTGAAGGGAAGGGTATAAAACCAACTCCTCCCCCCCCCAGTGAGGACTCAAAGAGCTTGTGACACCATTCTCCCCTGGTCCATTTTATCCTCACCACAACCCCCTTGTGAAGTAGGGTCACCCAGTCCATGGCAAGGTGGAGATTCGAACATGGGATTCCCAGATCCCAATCCTACATACTAATCACTATGGCATGCAGATTCCATGCTTTTGTGTTGGGATTTCAGGCACACAAAATCTACATAGTTCATAATAAAACTGAAGAAGTTAGTTCATTCCAGCCTTCTGCCCTTTTCCCAAACAGAATGACTTTTCAAAGTTATCACCTCTACCACATACAGAGACCTGGGTTGTTGCATCTCTGACAATGGCTAGAGAAGTAGGGATGTGTGTGAATTCCAGCCAGATAGTCCTGAAGTCTGTAGTAAGGAGCACAGAAGAAAGGATCATGTGCACCTTACTGGAGGGGTGGGGGAGTGGGAAAGAGAAATGGAAAATTCCACCTTGGAACCATGAAGGGGCTGAAAGAAGAAGCCTGGGGCTCTTGTGCTGACTGTGGGCTTTCCCACATACTTGATTTAGTCCTGGTTTTCTTGGCAGTGGATCCACAAGCAGTGGATTCGGATTGAGCATGGTTCTTCCTCATGTCTGTCCTCATGCATTTTCACAGTTGTGGAGTCTGTTTATTTTCTTCCATACATGCCTTAAATAATCAGGATATTCAAGGGACGGTGTTTCATTGGCGGTGTCACAGCATCTCCCCCTTTTTATTTTTTGTGCATGCTTATATCAATATCATGGCTCTATCTTTCTTTTTAAAGGTAGTAAAATATTGATATATTCTCTGAATTCCCAACTTTTATTTTTTTAAAAGTAAGTCTCTGTTCCCCTCCTGCACTGAGATATATTCTTTATATCTCCACAAGGGAAGAGGATCAAGACTTACTTTTTCAAAAAATGAAAGCCGATAATTCAGAGAACCTGCTTAACCTATCCAGTTGTACCTTTAAGACCAGCAAAGGTTTATTCAAGGCAGGGGTCATTTCCTGCCAGATCACCTTGGAGCAGTGCTCTGGCAGTAAGGAACCCAGGCCCCACCCATGGAGGGACTTAGGGAGGGGGGATTTTAATGCCTGGGTTCCCTGCCTGATCTTCTCCAGGTGCCCCGCAGCTGCAGGGCACCTGGAGAAGATCAGGCAGGGAACCCAGGCATGACTGCCTCCCTGCCTTTCCCATCTCCAGCCAGCCCCCAGTGGCATGTTGGCTAGAGACGGGAGGGGCAGGGAGGCAGACATGCCTGCTTTTCCCCTTGAGCCTCTCTGCTTTTGTGGAGAGACTGGAGGGGAATTTAAACTCATTTGCATAACTCGTTTTAAACATGCCTGTCCTTTGTCAGGGGGTGTGACATATGCAAATGAGTTATGCAAATGAGTTATGCAAATGAGCTCCTACACCTCTATTTCTAGGAAATAACCCCTGATTCAAGGTATGAGCTTTTATTTGCAATCACACTTAAACCTTTGTTGGTCTTAAAGGTGCCCTTGGACTCAAAATTTGTTCTACTGCTTCAGACCAACACAGCTGCCCACCTGGATATATCGATATTTTAGTGCCTTTAAAAAAATCAAAAAGAAAACCACTCATCTTCGGAGTGGGGGGAGGAGAAGGGAGTGGTTTCATGATGATGAAAGTCCTACCATAGAAAAGTAGGCCGTAGGAGAGTGGTTGGGAGTGGGCAGGACAAAGAAAACCAGCAGAAACATTATACACAGTGAAAAAGGCAACTACAACTCAGCTTCCAGGAAAAGATCAATAGAAGTTATCTCAAAAGAACAGGGAAGAAATGGGGGTTGGGACGAAGCAGAAGCTAAAGGCACAAAAAATGTGTATGGAAATCAGGGGATAAACCAAAGCAACTGTGGTTCATAACCGACAAGAAAAAAACACACAAGAAAAAGCACCTACAATCTCCAAACATCCAAAGTCAATGTGAGCCTGTTTCTGTGCTAATTTGACAGTCGCTATAGTAATCTAGCACCTGCTAGACCACAGCTGTAGGCTGGCCCAGAAGATCAGGAGCACAGGATGAAAATAAGGGACATCCAGGAACTTGAGGATGGTGTAGAAGATAAAGTAGGTTCAAGCTGAGGAGATTCCTGAAAAGAAGAGACTGTTGAAAAGCTGCATCATCTGCAAGATGAAGAGGCTGCAACAGAATCTACAATCTCTGGTGTGAACTGGGACCACACATTGTGATGTGCTGGGGTGTATAAATGATACAAGGTGTAATTCTGCCACCGCTGTTTACCTCTGTTGGGCATTGTCTATGGGAAACTGCTACTCAACCTCTGAAGAGGAAGAGGAGATTGGATTTATACCCTGCCCTTCACTCTGATTCTCAGAGTGCCTTACAATCTCCTTTCCCTTCCCCTCCCCTCTCCACAACAGACACCCTGTGAAGTAGGTGGGGCTGAAAGAACTCTTTCGAGGACTGCTCTTGAGAGAACAGCTCTGAGAGAACTTGTGACTGACCCAAAGTCACACCAGCAGCTGCACGTGGAGAAGTGGGGAATCAAACCCAGTTCTCCCAGATTAGAGTCCATGCTCTTAACCACTGCACCAATTTGATTGTGCCCTGGTCCAAATCTAGGCCTGCATGTGTATGTGTGTATGTGCATGTGTGTGTGCAAAACGTGCATATATTTATTCACATTCCTAAGAGAATTTACAATGTCTCACCTGCTTTTATTTTGTCCCAACCTTAACAAGCGGAGCTCTTTATAACTCTCATTCCATTTTAACTGTGTTGTTGTTATTAATTTTTACAATTTCCATTATTTATTTTCATACAGACTAATACATATCAGGTCATATTATATTATCATTTTCATGAAGGCAAAAATGAAGAGCAATAGTAATAATTATACTGAGGATATAAGTCATATATATAATCAACAATCATGGTCTTTTCCCAACAACTGGTCCATAAAACTACAGAACATTACACCAGAATGTTTACCCTGTTATGGGCCTGTAACAGCCATATAGACTGGCAAGGCTGAGCAGAACAGAAACGCTTGTTTGATTATATGCTTGTACTTTCCTTGTATAGTTTTAACACAAATCAAACCTTTCAGAGTCAATAATATTTTAGAGGTGGCAAAATTTCAAGCAGATAAAAAGGCATTTTTCTCATACATCTATGAGATCTCCAAACTATGTACTATGTTACTCAGACGGACCATAAATAACCATATAGCTATACAATATATACAATATTTTCAAACTCTATAGTGGTTTATATATATGTGTATGTCTGGTTTTTTGTGTGTGTTTGTGTGTGTACACCTTCCTCATGTTTATTATTCAAAACATAATGAAAAATGTCCAATACTTCAAGAATTTGTCCTCATACAAATTCTCACCACCCAAGACACTTTTATACTATGTTAACTGAGTAAAATAAGTGGTCTTCCAAATTCTGTGAAGCCCTTCAGATATTGTAGGGACCTCCACACACTTCCAGTAGCTAGCAATGCAGATTCTAGCAGCAATTATGAGACTGGTCACCAACTCCAAATCTGTATCTTCGATCACCTCTTTAAACTAGCATAACAGAATGACTTTAGGGTCAAAAGGGATTTCATAGCCAATATCTCCTGAATTATTTCTGGTACTGAGAACCAAAATGTCTGTGTTCCAGTACATTCCCAAAAGATGTGGAATTGGTCTGCCCCTGGAGAATGACATCTCCAACAAATATCTATGGGTATATTGTAAATTTGAACTAATTTACATGGAGTTAGATACCAGTCATACAGAATCTTTCAAAAGTTCTCTTTACAGTCACTGGAAATCAACTTCTTTGGTATTCTCTCCCAGATCCATACCCACTTACTAGTTGTTATCTCTTCTCCCAGCCATTGTTCCCATTTCCTCTGGTGTTTATCAAACACTATCTCTTGATTCAAAATTAATGTATACAAATCATGTACTTTTCCAGATACCCAGCTATTAGTCATTTTTTCCAAAGTTGTTTTCTGTCAGCATTCCCCATGCTTTTGAATCAATGTTGAAATAATATGTCTAATCTGAAAGAACTGAAATAATTGCATTTTTTCTCCCTTCATTTTAGCTACAATTTGATAATAAGAGTGAATCCTCTTATTACTTAATAGACTTTCAACTGTAGAGAGATTAGCTTTCTTCCATAGCTGAATATCTCCTAAAGAGCTCACATCTCACACCTCCTCATTATAAAAAACAGACAGTGGTGATAGACTCGATAATGGTCTCAGTTTCCTCCAGATGTTTAGGTTGGCGTTAATATCTCCAACTCATAGTTCTTTTTCTTAGCAACAAACCAAACAATAGTTGAAATGTTCCTGTTGATTATTTTTTCAACAGCACTCAAATTCTTATCTGATGTAAACCATCTTAATAGTGAGCTTAATCTAACAGTAGGTAATAAAATATATATATTAGGCACACCCAGTCCACCACATAAAGGCTTTCTGATACAAGATTCTAGCAGAAACTCTAGGGGGGTTGTTTTGCCAGATAAAATGAAGGATCCACTTTTGCCAACTTTTTAATATTCCTGTTTTGATTGTTATGGGAATATTCATAAATAAAAACAATAATTTTGGTAACACAGATATTTTTATAGTAGCAATCTTCCCCAACCAAGATATTGGGAGTAATCTCCATTTGTTTGACTGAATATCTAATTCTGAGAGAAATTTCCTTGTATTAAAATCCACAGCTTTGCTCAACTCTTCCTGAACCCAAATCCCCACATATCTAATAGGACGACAATGCCATGGAATGCCTATTAAATGAGCAAGTTCATTCTTCTGAGATCTATTCATGCTAATACCAGTCCAGCTTGATTTCTTTAAATATATCCTGAGATTCCCACAAAAGAATGCAAAATCCTTAATACAACTGGCAGCGACTCAAAAGGCTTCATAATACACATGGGTAGATCATGCGCAAATAATGAGAGTTCAAAATTGTCTTGGCCCATCTGGACCCCGCAAACTTCTGTTTCACTTCTAAATACAATAGGAAGTGTCTCATTCATGATTACATGATGAAGTCCCAAATCTTGAGACAATACCCCATTTACACTTACTCTGGCTCTGGGGTTCTTATACATCAGAGATATCCATTCATTAAACCTCCTCCTAAATTACAATAATGTAATACTGCCTTCATGATTTCCATTCCACTCTGTCAAACACTTTTTCAGTCTCAAGGCACATAAATACTGTCTGCTCGTTATGTTTATTTGTATGAATTATAAAGTTGAACAATCTTTCTACATTCTGATACATAAATCAACCAGTAATAAATCCTGTCTGGTCTTGGTTTACAATCCTATGGATGACTTTATTAAGTCATTTTTCAATTATAGTTGACCAGATCTTACAGTCTTGGTTAAAAAGTGAGATAGATCAATAAGAGGAGACATAATGTGGATTTTTTCCTGGTTTCAAAAAAAACCCCACTCTGTTATATAACAACTGTGTTATATTACCTCTTCATAGTTGTTATGTCCTGGCAAGCAACCACCTTAATCTTGTTCCACTTTTAATCCACTTTTTAATCCCGGGGAAACAACCGCCTTAGATTTGTTCCACATGGGGACCTACAAGAAACTTGCAGGAGTGGCTATTCCATTCCTCCCACCTTTGCTTCCTCCCCTCCCCCTACTTTGCTCACTCTTTCTCCTTCCTGCCACCCCTTGTCTTTCTCTCTCTCCTCCATGCCTGCACTTCCTCTCTCTTTCTGCCCCCCTCCATCACTCTCTTTCATTTTCTGCCTCACCATCTTAACACTCTTTCTCTCTCTTTCTGCTCCCTTACCCATCACTTTCTGTTCCCCGCCACTTTTCTGGCCTCTTGCCTACTTCTTCCCCCTCCCCATGCATAGCACCAGTGGTGGTGGCAGCACTCCCAGCTGCCCATCTGCTTCCCCCCACCCAGGATTGCCAGGTCCCCCCAGCCGCCAGTGGTTGGGAAACTCCTGTAGATTTGGGGATGGAGCTTGGGGAGGATAGGGACCTCAGTGGGGTACAATGCCATACAGCCCACCCTCCAAAGCATCAATTTTCTCCAGGGAAAATTATCTCTGTAGTTTGGAGATGAGCCATAATTCTGGGAGATCCCCAGGTCCCAGCTGGAGGCTGGGATCCCTATGCCCGCTAACACAGTGGCGCAACTACAGAGATCAGTTTCCCTTAGAGTTGCCAGCTCCAGGTTGAAATTCCTGGAAATTTGGGGATGGAGCCTTGGGATGATGAGGTTTAGGAAGGGAAGTGACCTCAGCAGGATATAATGCCATAGTCTGCACCCTCTAAAGCAGCCAGTTCCTCCAGGGGAACTGATCTCTGTCATCTGGAGATCAGTTATAACTCCAGGTGATCTACACCCGGAGGTTGGCAACTGTAGTTCCCCTGGAGGAAATAGCTGCTTTAAAGGGTGCAGACTATGGCATTATACTTGTCGGAGGTCCGTCCTCTCTTCAAACCCCATCCTTCCCAGGCTCCATCCCTCAAATCTCCAGGAATTTCCCCACTTGGATTTGGCAACCCTATCACCTTCCCACCCAGCAGCCAACCTACCTTTATCTGCCATTCTGTCTTCAGCTTTCTGTATCCTCCCCTGCTCCAGCCTTTGCCTAGAAAGACCACAGTCTTTCTCCACAGCAGCTTACATTATTCTTTCCTCCTTTTTATCTGTACAACAACCCTATGAGGTAGTTTAGGCTGAAAGTATGGCCCAAAATCACCCAGTCAGCTTCCACAGGAAGATGGGGATCTGAACCTGGCTCTCACAGAGTGGCTGCTGCTGAATAGTAGCAAGCAGCCAAGCCTAGTTCAGTTCAGTTTATTTCATTTGATACATAAACAGCACATTTCAGTTAAAACAATTTTAAGAGCACAATTGTTGGAATGATATAAAACATTTAAAACATATATAAAAATGTTACACAAGAATCACCATAGATCTAAAATATCCTGTAATAAAAATACACAAAACACAGGCTATGTCTACAGGCCTAGTTAAGTCATGGAAGTTAGGTGGTATCAAGTCACCCAGAGGGTGCTGCCAAACCTAGAGTTACACACCTTGAGATCTCCCAGAATTACAGCTGAGCTCCAGACAACAGAGATCTGTCCCCCTGGAGAAAATGGCTGCTTTGGAGGGTGGACTCTGTAACATTATATAATACTGAGGTAGGGTTGCCAGCCTCCAGGTCCCAGCAGGGGATCCCCTGGTTTTGGGGGGGGGTGTTCTCCCTGCTGCAGACCAGCTGGCTGGCAGGGGAAACCCCACCCCTAAATATGGACATCACTGCACAACATTCCCAATATGATGACATCGCCCGGAAGTGACATCATCACATCAGGGGCGTTGCACAGGGGATGCTCTAGTTTTTGTGCAAACTTTATGGTTTAAGCCCAATTTTACCATAGGGGTTGTCCAAAAACCAGAGTGTTCCCTACGTGATGTCTCTGATGCAATGATCTCAATTCCAGGTGATGTCATCATGTTGGGGATGTTGCACAATGCCCCCTGACCAATGTTCCCTCTAAGCTGTGGGGTTTTATGAGCAAAAATTCTGCTTTGTGAGCTACTGGCATTAAAGTTGTGAGTGAGCAATTTGGCTACTGCCTAGATTAGTTTGCTCTGGAGCCCTCCTTCCTGAGCTAAGACAAAAATGTGTGAGCCGGAGCCTGAAAAACTGTGAGCTAGCTCACACTAACTCAGCTTAGAGGGAACACTGCCCCTGACCACCCTTGGAACGTCCCCCCCCAAATCCCTCTGCCCAAGCAGTGACAGGACCTGGCAACCCTATGCTGAGGCCTCTTCCCTCCTCAAACCCTGCACTCTTCAAACTTCACCACAAAATCTCCAGGAATTTCCCAACCTGCAGCTGGTACCCCTAGTCAGACCTGGCCCCTATGAGTCCTCCCTCAAAGGCCAAAATAGTCCTGGAAAAGGTCCTGCACATTCCCCCTGTCTTTTACTCACAAAAACAGAAGCCTGGAATGCTGGGATTGCCTATCAACAGCCTCTGAGGGAATCTGTTTTTTAAAGCTGTGGGTTTTTTAAAGGCAGTCCTTTTTATCATTTTGGGGTTTTCAAAATCCCCTAGAGTTTGTTTTTTAGATTTCACAATTTTCTGCAAACCCGGGGGCCCTTTTCAGGTTTATAGAAGGATCTGTCTCACCCATTCACAGCTCCAGTCACTGGATTCAAGTATCCAAAGATTTCTCTGACTTTGCTATTAGAACAGAAGATTGTCTGAGACCTTCCTAAAAGATTGCTCATCACACTAATCTGCAGACTGTTGTCATTGGCACTTGGGTGACATTCTCCTGTTTCCCTTTTGTTGGTTTCTGCAGATACATGCTGTATCTGCAGAAACCAAGTGCTCCTTGCTGCTTCAGGCAGCTGCAAAGGGCAGGCACATCTGGCAGTTGCTAAATTGAAAAAAGTCTTTCCTAGCCAGAAAGCAGCATTACTGAATGAGATTTTTGTGGCAAGGCACATTAGTACAAAAACTAACTGGCAACATGAGGAACAGACTGGAATCAGTTCTCACGCTTACCCGATCAAAGCTGTCCTTTTAGTGAGGCTTATTGGCAGAGTAGCCATAAGTGAAGGAAGGAAAATCTATAACCCTCATCAGCCAGGGAGAGAGGGAAAGGACTTTGTCAAATGCTAATTTACCTGGCAATATTTCATGAGCCAGCAAGCATTTTTTCCACCTGGTGGGTCTGGAAATGAGATGCAGAACTTGACACCTCTAGGTCACTCTTATGAATCCCGCTCTAGTTAGGATCCATTGCAAACCCTGGCTGACATCTGTGAACAGTCAGCCTCGGGGTGGACAGGGTGTCGCTATGTGATTGAAAGCCTAGTGATTCTCAAAGTTTTTCAGCCTTGGGGACGCACTACAGGAGCAAGTTTGATGCTTGTCATATTGTCTGGAGCACCAGATTCCCCACCCTGCCGAAGCCCAAGGGGTTACATCCAGAATTTTTTTCCCATTGAAAATTGCAAATTCTGCCTAAGCTTTACCACCACCACTGCTCTGAAGTGCATTACTAATATGTGGCCCACTCCCTGATACATAGTTTCTAAGGGCTGATTTAAACATGGAGCAAAATCACTCACAGCGTCTTCTTTAAGCTGGGTTGCCACCTCTACAGAGCAGCTGTGCAGCATGTTGTTGGCAGCCTGGTCCCAATATGAAACTGTGTAAATGCCAGCCTAGTCCCACAAGTGTGTGCTATTCCCTTGCTATGGTCACGGTCCAATCAGACTGGTTCTTCACGTGTGCAAAATGAATTCCAGACTGTAGATGGCAGAATCACCTTTTTGAATGCTCCCCTACATTAAGAAACAGAAAGAAATCTCCTTGCAACTAGAAAACTAGCATGGCTGGGAGTAGGCTGGGTGAGAACCTTTCTCCCTGCTGTTCTAGATTTCTTTAGGCAGGGATATTTTTTATGTGGGAGAACATGCAAATATGGCATGCATCCCTCACCTCCTGTCCACTCAGCCTTCTCATTCCATCTCATGTATATGCCGGGCCTAATTCACAGGCAACTGGGGAGGGAGAGCAGGCAAGTAACATGGCATGCAGTAGAAGTTCTGGTGAGTCAGCCTCTTTGCTCCGCTAAGAGTATCTGATTCTTTGCTCCAAAGACAGTTCAGTGATTTGCCCAGTGAGTGGAAGCGATGCCTCAGGCTGACCTTATACTTGACACCTCTGCTCTATCCTCGGTCCAGCACCCTGAGTGCTCTGATTCCAGCCGTAAACTTTGTCATAGATCTCTCCTTCTCTTTTCCGTAGATTCTGGTAGTCCGAAAGACCGCATGTCCCAGATGAGTTCTCACCCATTTTACTTGGGACTTAACTGCACATGATGTGAGAGAAACATGATCAGGGCTTCCACTGTGTATTTTTGTAAGTTTGAAGCAGCCACAGAAGTGTAGGGGGACAACTGAGTGAAGGAAACAGTGCTGGGGAAGGGGTTATTTAACCCTTCTTCTTATGCTCTTCCTGATCTAAATAATCTCTGTTTGCCATAGGGGGAAAGGTACATGTAACACGATAATTCCCTTTGTTTTAAAGGTAGCTGCATAGAGAGATCAACAAGTAGACTGCTCCAACAGTGATGAAAGGTGATTTGTGGTGTCATCAGCAGCAGACTTCATAAAAGGCTTATCACCGCACATATAGCTCTCTCAGCAGGTTCCTGAAACACATATCAACATGAAGGCTGCATCAGGGATAAAACTGAGTAGGGGTCCGCGGGGTATCAGTAGGCCCAGATTTGCAGAGGCAGATATACTCTTTATTACTCTGCCAGCTCTCTTGTCTCCTACCCAGTACTAGATGAGACAATATTATGGCTTCCTCCTGGCTGCAGCTTATAGTAGGGGGAACAGGACACAGAAGCTACAGCTAAATCAGACAGCCACTGTGTAACTGTTAACAGTACTAGAGTGGAAAAGAAAGCACTGTGGCCACCTGGGAGATAAGAAACTGTGAAAGTCATGGATATATGCTTTATGGGAAGGAAGTCATGAGGCTGAGTCTTGGGCTATGAGTAAAGCACTGCAGTCTTTTTGTTCCCCTTTGACCTGAAAACATGCTCCCCTAATTCATCTAGGTCTGATGGTCCAGTAGGGTTGCCAGTCTCCAGGTGGGACCTGGAGATCTTATGTTCTCCAGACGACAGAGATTGGGTCCCTTGGAAAAAATTGTTGCTTTGAAGGGTGGATTCTATGGTATTATACCCCACTGAGGTCCCTCTCCCCCCCAAATCTCCAGGAATTTCCCTACCTGGAGTTGGCAGTCTTAGAAGCAGCAGGTGCTAGCCTGTTCTGAGCTTGGTGGCAGAGTCCTTCCGGCATAGTCACACTAGGGCTAAGCCACTCACTATCCTGCTTTACTTTATTTAAAGTCATTTCTTAAACCATCTCAAATCGAGAATCCTTGAGGTAGTTCACAGTGATAGAAGCAGCACAGTAAAGCTTTAAGACTGATAGGAATTCTAACTCCTCTAACACTGGGCCCACTGTGCTGTCTCTCTGATCAGTTCATGGTGAAACTTGTCTTAAAACACTCTCTAACATATAATCAAAAGGAACATTATTTTTTAAACTGCTGCTTTCATGCTTATATTTTCAGTGGCTTATTTTCCTTAACCGCAGCCACTAAAACTAGTTCAGGGAGGTTGAGAGTGGGAATGAACGATGTTCTTTTGCCAGTTCCAGTCCAGACAATTAGGAATTCTTAGGGCCAGTGTTATGTAGCGATTAGAGAGTCAGACAAGTGTCTTGGAGACCCAAGCTTGAATCCTCATTCTGCTGTGGAAGCTCGCTGGGTGACTTTGAGTCAGTCACATGCTCTCCACCTAACCTCCCTCACAGGGTTGTTGCAAAGGATAAAACAGAGGAGAAGAGAATGATCTAAATCAGCTTAGGTGAGCTGGTTTGGGAGAAAGTGGAATACGAATGAAATAAGTAAAGGAAGATATGGGGATGTTTCACATAGTAGCTTGCAGCAAATCCCATTTCATTCTATTAATTAATTTAAAATAGCTTTGATCTGCCATCCAGACTGAGGTTCTCAGCACTGTCTGTCAGTCATTCCCAGCTTCTTGACAACTGTCTGATATAATAGACATGTTATATAACATCCATCCTTTACATTTTTAGGTGTACTGTCCAAAAAGAGAACATACAAAGTGGCTTCTAGTGTCACTTGTAAAATCCTTTTGTTCCATCTGAGCAATTTCCTGAAACCTTCCCTTGCTATTTAGACAGCCTTTTTTAAAGCAAAAAATTATGTTTCTCTTGTGTCATCTTATTTAGCTAAGCTGAGCGTAATAGGTTATGAACCCTTTCCCATAAATCATTCTCTATGTCTCCCTCTAGTTGCCGATCGCAGAATTCTTTCCAATCTTTTTGTTATCTTCTCCACTTTGGTACTAAGATAGAGTTAGGCAGGCAGAAAACAGATTGTGGTGAATTTCTGGTGGGTCATGTGTAGCCTTCTGGTAGCCAAATTTCTTGCAAGAATGCATATGCCACCAAGGCATATGTTATGTTCTTAAATAAAAATACAATACTGAAGATCACTGATATTTACAAATGAGGATTGATTTAATTATTAAGAGTTCTTGGCTTGGGTTAGATGTTGCATAACTACTATTAATTAAAATAACTATGGTGATTGTGAGTGTCTGAACATAGGCCACTCTGGTAACATTTACAGTATGTCAGATCGGTATCTGAAACCATGTTCTGAATTTGGTTTATAACCACAGTTGGTCTTAACTATAGTTTTGCAAGATTCTCAGGTGTCCCACTCCCAATTTAATCCTAGCTTGTTTCCCTGTGCCATCCTCGCACACTTCCCAAACAGCAGAGATGCCTCCTAGAGCAACTCAAAATCAAAACTTCTTTGGCCTTTTCACAAAGTAACCATTGTTAAAATAACCCATACTTTTAGATTGCATCTGAACCAAGCATCTAGTCCGTTCAACCCTACTTCCTGAAGCAGTGCATTCTGACCATTATCGTCTTTAGCCAACTTTCCAATGTCTGCTTAAAAACTTGCAGGGAGAAAATCTCGCTAAGCATCTTATTCCATTCCTGGGTTGCTCTTTGCTTAAGTATAACTGATGGCGGTGGCAGCTACAAGCATGGACAGTTTCAAGAGGGAATTAGATAAACATATGGAGCAGAAGTCCATCAGTGACTATTAGCCACAGGGTATAGATGGGAACTCTCAGTCTGGGGCAGGTGATGCATTCTATTCTTGGTGCTGGAGGGGGCAGCAGTGGGAGGGCTTCTAGTGTCCTGGCCCCACTGCTGGCCCTCCTGATGGCACCTGGTATATTTTGGCCGCTGTGTGACTGAGGGTCCGGTCACACTGCCGTTTTGATCGGGATTCACTGCTGTTTCCTTGCACATGTCAGTTTCACATTCACACGCGCCAATCCGCCTCCCGCCCCAAAGCAGGCTTACTCGCACAATGCTTCCGGGTTTTCCTGACCCCTGGAAAATCTAGTGTTTTCCTGGCACTTCCGCTTTGATTACGTGATTTCGCCTATGTGGACAGCCCATCTCTCGCAAGGATTGCGATTAGGGCCGTCTGAACGCTTTTGTGCTTTAAAAAAAAAAAAAAAAAAAGCTTCCGGTTTAAGCGCTTGAGCAAGCATGCGCTTAATAAATTTATTTAATGTTTAATAATGGATTTATTAAGCGCTTGTTTAGTCAAGCACTCAAACCAGAAGCTTTAAAAAAAAAAACGCACAAAGACGGCCCTGGAGGCGGGAACGAGAGGCGGGGGCTCCGGCAGCCTGGATGGGGCCGGCAAGGAGGATGGCGGAGACGGCGGAGCCTATTTTCATGGGGCAATGGCGGCAGCGGTGGCGGCAGCACCCCCCCCCCCAAGTGTCGGCAGGAGCTGCAGCCGCCCGAGCCTCCTCGTGGCCGGCAGGATCGCCTGGAAGGACGGCGCAGCAGCAGGCAAGCAGGTGCTGGGAAAGAGGGGCTGGCTGCATGTAGACAGCCCAATGTGAATAAAAATGTTCCCGATTTAAATAAACCGGGAACAAAGCGCATGTCATTTGCAGTGTGACCAGAGCCAGAGTGTTGGACTAGATGGGCCATTGGCCTGATTCAACATTGGCTTCTCTTATGTTCTTATGTTCTTATGATGTAAACTAAATCTACTTCCTCAGGTTTTACACCACAATCTCCAGCAATGAGACCTTAATTTGTACTAGAAGAGGGGGCTTTGCTTAGGTGCCACCTCTGCAGGTAGTCAGAGTCTTGCACTTCACCTTCTGGTTCTCAGCAACTGTCAGGTGACCTGAAAGGGCCAATAGAGTTCCAAGTGACTCTATAAAGCCTCAGATTATGGTCCAGCTCCTCCATCTGAGTGATTTATTTTAGTAGTGAAGGCTTGACAGTCCTGACTCTGGCACTTCAAAATAGTTTCTTGTTATCTTCCAGCAATTACATTTGTCTGATGTTCTTTTAAGAATAAAATCCTACATATATTTACCTAGGAAACCCTATTGAATAGATGAGGACTTTCTTCTGTATAAACATGCATAGGATTGAGTTGCATATGTTTTTAAGCTCTCAACAACATCTACCTCTAAATCGTCTTTGGTCTGAATATATGTATCCCAGTTCCATGAGCTTGTCTTGGTCTATAAAGGAGCTAACTGCCTGGAGGGAGTAGAAAGCCCTGTTCCTTTGATAGAGGCCTAGTGGGATGTTATTTACCAGGTGATGTTATTTATTGCCATGCTACAAGAAGCTTCAGCTGCCCATTTCCACATGTTAAGCCTTTTTTAAAGGGGCAGGACATGTTGGCAACCCTACATACAAAACTCTTCATTGTCTTTGCAGCTCTTCTCAAATCTGTTGCATTTTGCCCACATACTTCCTGAACTGTGTTCAGTACAGCAGTCAACACACCATTCCAAACGAGCTTTTCCCAGTGAGAATATGGGCTTGCCAGCATCATGATTTATGATCCACTATAACCTCTCATATGTCTTCCTAGCCACTTATTTCCTGTTTTATATTCTGAAAGGTCTATTCATTTTATTACTTTTCTGGGACTGGACTCTGAATAGGATAATGAAATGTGGCAGTACAGAGGAGGTTTCAGTGGGATGGGATTGCGATGGGATATTTGTTTCCCTTTTTTCATAATTTATTTTAAATTACAGGCAAAGGCAAGAAAGAAAACAAGGTAGGCAATTTTCAACTAGCATGTGAAAGTTAACCCTCCCCATTTCTATACCCCATTCCTCCCTGTGTGAAAATTTCAGTATGACTGTTGACATTGATCCTTTCCTTGAGAAGTTGAAATATTTATGAATATTCCATAACATCACATAGGTTCAGTCATAACTGGTCTTATCCTATTCTATACTAGTATCTTTGCTCTGCAACCTTTCCTAACTGGGCCTGAGAACACTAGGTCAGCAGTAGCTCTCCAAAGTAGGCCCTGGACTTAGGGATGGAACTACACATTACCAAGGTTGTCTGCAGAAATAATGGGGGAGGTCTTTATTGTAACAGTAGATCACCAAACTACTAGCATTCTTTATACCAGTAAATTTAGGAATGGGAGAGCAGCGTTATTTATCCTGACAGAATACAGTCGTTGGGTTGCAGAAAGATGGAGCAGGGGCTCCTTCTGCTTGTAGTTTTCCTACCAAAAATTGTTCCCCCCCCAGGGTGATTTTTACTCAGTGGGCAAGATAATTTACAGGTAACTGTGTTGGAGAGTAGCAGTTTTGAGCAGGAAAACTGCACAATGGCAGAGAGTTAAATGACTTACCTCCTACATAGGGTTGCCAGGTGAGGCTGACAAGTGGGCAGGGGTCTTACCAGGAGGCTCTGGATGAGGAGTGGGAGGCTCCAGGAGAGGGAACTCTGAAACGAGTTCTGGGTGAGCTGCTGGGTGAGCTGCTGTCGCATTTAAAGGGACCCCAGGCCGCATAGAGCTGTCCATGTGAGAAGCAGTCGTCTGTTAAGAAGCAGGGGTCATCATGTTTCTCAGAAATCTCTTGGGGGGGGGGTTGATGTTATGGTAGGAATGCACTTCCCTTATTTTGGGTTTCTTGTTGCAGGGGTTTGGCCTGGGCATTGAATTTGGGGAGAGGGCATACCCCCCTTTTTTTACAAAAATTCTTTTCATTTATGTTACATTTTAGAACTGGGACATAACTACATATTCAAAACACCATCAAAGCAATCAGATATTAAGCAAGTTCATATGAACCAGTTTTCTAGAACCCACATTGTGAGAAGTTAAATAACCTAATAAAGGAAACCAGTTTTTTACAAATTTGGAATATATTTCCATTGTGGGTGTGAGTGTGGCTAAGCCGGGCCAGCAGCACCTGCTACTACACCTGACAGACACCGGCCTGTCTGGTGTTGGGGGGGATTGTATTTAAAAGCATCGCGGAGGCTGGGCCAGCAGCAGGGCTAAGGCAATCCTGCTGAGCAAACCACCTCTCCTACACCTGACAGGCAGCTGCTTCTCCAGTGTAGGAGGGGGAGGAGTATTAGAAGCCACTGTGGAGGCTGGGCTAGCAGGATCACTAAGGCATTACTGCTGGGGTGGGCTCCCTTGGGGCATTAAACACCCTGCAACTGCTGCTGCACCTGCCAGACAGCTGCCTGTTAGGTGTAGGAGGTGGGGGGAGTGTGTTGGAAGCCATCAGAGAGGCTGGGCCAGCAGCATCACTAAGGTGATCCTGCTGGGGCGGCATTGCTGATGGATTAAAGTACCCTGGTCCTGCTACTACACCTGACAGACACCAGCCTGTCTGGTGTTGGGTGGGATTGTATTTAAAGCCATCAGGGAGGCTGGGCCAGCAGCAGGGCTAAGGCAATCCTGCTGAGCAAACCTCCTCGGCAGCTGTAAGCACCCCACCTCTTCTCCAACACCTGACCAGTGTAGGAGGGGGAGGGGGAGGAGTATTAGAAGCCACTGTGAGGTGGGGCTGCACCTGACAGACAACTGCCTGTTAGATGTAGGAGGTGGGGGGAGTGTATTGGAAGCCATCAGAGAGGCTGGGCCAGCAGCTTTGCTTCACCTCACAGGTGGTTGTTGGCCACTCCTGATTTCCTCAACTGTCATTTGTTCTCTGCAGTCTCCTGTAACTGTTCTTTTTTTTTTACCTCAGAACACCGAGCTCTGCAGCTGACCAATCAGAGAGTGGGGGGTGTTAAGTATGAGACTCAACAACGTAGTAAGCTTAACAAGTGATTTCAGCTTTATTACACCAACTCAGGAACACACAACACAAACAGTGGAGCACAGCTCCTTTTTAAACTCTCCCGGGCTGTCAAAGCCACACCCATAACAAGTTAAAGACCAATGGCATTGCAGGGATAAAGACCAATCAGGACTGTTCCCTCTTTAACATTATCACACAGTGATTGGCTATTTACACTGGTTTCGCAGAAACCGACCAATACGAATGCGACAGCTTAGAATCCACATTCAGAATCAAGCTTAACATAGGAAAGAATAGGCTTGATTCACAGTTCAATACATAATAAGGGGTGCAGGGAGGCAGCCACCTGGCAGCCGCATAGGAATCAATGGGGGGGAGCACATTTTACCCCTTTTGACCCACAGGGGTCAAAATTCTAAAAATCCCTTCTTCGCAAGCACCTACTCCACTGTAGGCGCACTCTCCCCAAATTTGGTGTCTCTAGGTCCAGCGGTTTGGCCTGGGTGTTTATTTTATGGTGAGAGGACTTGCTTTTATCTATATAGATGGGGACTGGCCTCTATAGGGTATAATGGAGTGCCCAGCAACTTTCTGAAAGCCCTGAAGCAAGGGGAAGGGCTCCAAACCAGGGGATCCCCTGCCCTCAACGGGGATTGGCAACCCTACTCCCATATGCTGGTCAGTAATAGTACTGCATTCTCTGTCCCCCTCTCTCCCTCCCTCCCTGTCCCTGTCCCCCCCCCCAATACTTGGAAGAATCATGTCATGTACAGTAACATGAATGTAAAGTTTCAGTGTAAAACTTTGGAGCAGAGGCCTTCAACCTTTTTCAGCCTGCGAGCACCTTTGGAATTCTGTCATAGGTTCCCTGGGCGCAATCACAGAATGGCTGCTATGGGAGATGTCACAGAGAAAGTCCAAGTTCAATGAAGAAGTAGGGTGACTTAAACAATATGTTGTGAAAGAGGAGTGAAAGACTGAATAAAACCAACATGGGTGGGAGGGGCCTCCAAAGCAATGTTCTTTTAATCTGCAAAGCCAGCCAGATCTTCAGTAGCTAAGCAGAAGCTATGGCAGGCAAGAGCCTCACCTGGCTCTACCCACTATCAGAAAACACTTGGCAGGCACCAAATAGGGTTGCCAACTCCAGGCTGGAAAATACCTGGAGATTTTGTGGGTGGAGCCTGAGGAGGGCAGGGTTTGGGGAGGGACTTCAGTGCCATAGAGTCCACGTTCCAACGTGGCCATTTCCTCCAGGTGAACTGATCTCTATTGCCTGGAGATCAGTTGTTATCCCACAAGATCTCCAGCCACTACCAGGAGGCTGGCAGTCCTAGCACCAGATAAGGTGTCAACAGGCACCATCGCAACCATAAGCAGCACATGCTTTCGAGCCTCTGCTAGTAGTTCACTATTTTTTATAGCCAAGTGAATGAATGTCTCATGAGAGTCAAGCATTTTTCTTCCGAACCTGGGTGAATGAATGTGAAAAAGCAATCACAATGATGACTGTAGCTGCTTTGCAAGTTGCTGGTAAGAGTTAGGCATAGTTCACTATATGGGGGTGGAGAGAGAAACCAAAGTCCTCTCCTAGATATTGTGAAGAAAAGAAGGAAGGGAAGAAAGCAGGAGACAAGCTTTTACTTTAAGTAGAAAACTGTGATGTGGGTTGGAGAAAATTGGAAAGAGCCAGTTTTATATGTAACAGGGAGTTGTGTGTCTATCAGGCCTTTGTTGTAACTGCTACTCTAGTGTTGCTCACACCAGGCTGGAAAACCCCATGTAATTATTCCTGCAGGAGGTTCTATACTAGGATAAACTAACAGTCAAACAGCAGTTGCACTCCTTAATCCCTTCCCACTGTAGACTAAGGATTAAAAGGATTTACATGGGGGGCGGGGTGGGAGAATAGTGTGGGGACACTGTACTCCTTTTTAAAATGACCTTTGGCCTTGTACAATATGAGACGTTCAATCACCAAACTCTGGCACTCCACACAGCAAAGGTTTCTAAATACATACTAAACATTTCATGCTGTCAAATCTCCATGGGCATCCACCATCCATGGAATTTGCCCAGTAATTTTGCCATAGTGTCTGCATCCTCCCAAGGGCTTATAGTCATACTGCCCCTTATTGGGCTATACCACCCCAATACTTCGTCTCCTCAGTAATAGAGGCTGCCTGGCAAAGATTCAGGGTGTGCTGCATTGGTTGCAGGACTAGTCAATCAGCAATTCTCTCTCACCAATTATTGAAGGCTGGTTAACACATTGCAGCTACCTTGCAAGGCTGCTTCAAAATCATTCTGTAGTGTGTGCTATTGCCTCTTTTCATGCAAAGCAATGCACCATGTGGTTGGTGCTGCTGTTCTCTTTGCCAGTACAAAAGTCTAAGCAGAAAGTCTGGCTGTGCTGGGGAGGCAAAGTCTCTCTGCATGAATGTATGAATGAATATGTATGAATGAATAATATCACATGGTAGTCCTTTTCAGGTACCCATGTGTATCTGGAGTCTCCCAACTGCACACAGATCCTGCCTCTATGCACAGTCCCCACGATGTCTGAATAGACAAAAAAACACATATTTTGCATGTGTATACAGCTTCAGTATGCAAGCACTCACCTCTGGATTTTTTTGTACATACTGAAAGCCTCTACATTGTGATAAACTGGACATGAAAAGAGAGGTGAAAGGAACTTAGATGATCAACCATAACTTTTCTGTTATCTTCTATGGCTGATTCATGGTTTCATCCATTGGCCATATTTTAGTAGATGAAACATATACACTGAAGAGCACAGAATAATTGAACTGTAAGGTGTTTACTTAAGATGAAAAGTGGAATACCTGTTTGTCACAAACCGCTTGGGTTTATAGAA
Source organism: Gekko gecko (assembly GCA_029375565.1). Lineage (NCBI taxonomy): Eukaryota > Metazoa > Chordata > Lepidosauria > Squamata > Gekkonidae > Gekko > Gekko gecko. Next base: position 41,847,636 of record JAPDNY010000005.1, on the reverse strand, counting down.
TCATAGAGTTGGAGGGTACCTCCAGGGTCATCTAGTCCAACCCCCTGCACAATGTAGCAAATTCACAAATACCTCCCCCCTATGCCCCCACAGTGACTCCTGTTCCGTGCCCAGAAGATGACAAAAAACCTCCAGGATCTCCAGCCAATCTGGCCTGGAGAAAAATTGCTTCCTGACCCCAAAGTGGCAATCAGCATTTTCCCTGGGAATGTAAGAAAGGGCCACGAGAACTAAGCACTGATGCAACCCTTCCTGCCCTCCTCCTCATTACCTGCCTAAGTTCACAGAATCAGCATTGCTGTCAGAAGGCTATCTAGCCTCTGCTTTAAAACATCCGAAGAAGGAGAGCCCACCACCTCCACTGAGGAACCACTCTGTCAGGAAGTTCTTTCTAATGTTTAGCCGAAAACTCTTTTGGTTTAATTTCAGCCCGTTGGTTCTGATCCAACCTTCTGGGGCAACAGAAAACAACAACTCTACACCATCCTCTACATGACAGCCCTTCAAGTACTTGAAGATGGCTGTTATATCACCTCTCAGTCATCTCCTCTCCAGGCTAAACATACCCAGCTCCTTCAACCTTTCCTCAGAGGTCTTGGTCTCCAGACCCCTCACCATCTTTGTTGCCCTCCTCTGGACATATTCCAGCTTGTCTATATCCTTAAATTGTGGTGCCCAAAACTGAACACTATACTCTAAGTGAAGTCTAACCGGAGCAGAATAATGTGATACCATCACTTCAGGTGATCTGGACACTATACTTCTATTGATACAGTCCAAAATTGCATTTGCCTTTTTTAGCTACCACATCACACTGCTGACTCATGTTCAGTGTATGGTCTACTAAGACCCCGAGATTTGCTAAATGGAGACCACTGGATCTGTCACTGCCATGACCAAAGTAGCCATGTTGGTGTTAAGCAGCAGAACAAAGTTTGAGTCCAGTGGCACCTTCAAGACCAACAAAGTCTTATTCCGGGTATAAGCTTTCATATGCGTACACACTTCTTCAGATACACTGAAGCAGAGTTACCAACCATTATGTATAGGTAACAGGTGATGAGGATATTGCCAGGAAGGGCCAATTAGAGCTAGGATTGGATCACGGCAATTGGTAAAACCTGTGAATAACAGCAGATTAGAATACAGCATAATAAAAGTTTACAAACAGATATGAGAACTGAATGACATTAACATGTGTACACATGCTCCCAAATGATGTGAAATGTGGTGCATAAGTTTTATAAGTTTGTTTGATTTTGTGTAATATTTAAAGTAGAAAGCAAAAACTGATTGGCCATAGATGTTCACAAAGAATTCTCACTAATAATGGTTTATAACACAGATATGAGTTCAACCATTTTCAAGATCTTTCAGGTTTTCACATGTGTGGGAAGAGATTCCAGTCCTTGAATTTCTGAAGCTTTAATAGGGTTGGCTTGAGTTGTGCTGAGGAGAACATCATGGGGGATTTCCTGCCAACTTTCGAGGCAAAAAGTGCTGGCTAAGAAAGTCTATAACTAGCATCAGGCAATGAGTGAGGATTCCGTCAGCTGGCTATTCACCCAGCCAGATTTCCTTGGTCAATAGTTTTTAAATGGCAGGATCGTGGCTTCAGGGTTTGCAGTGAGACTGTGTCAGTTCTGCTCAGATGCCTTGAGTGCAGCATAGCCAGTGGAATTCTCCATTCTTACAAAGTATTGGGGCCAACTTGAATCATTGTTTTCAGAGGAACAAGGCGATTACTGCCACCTCTGCTTTCTCACAAGGATATTGGTCCACATACAGGCACAGAAACCTACCATGAAGAGGAGGAGGCAGCAATGGCTGGTGAGGAGATGGCACTTGCTGTTGCATGTATCCTTGGCCTGCCCTTTTCAGGATAATGGGATGGCAGCCCCAAGGAGGCCACACGGCTACCACCTTGCCTCAGCAGTCAGTCATTTTGCCTCAGTACTCTGTTACTCAGATGCTGCAGTTGGCCTTGCAGGTTTACCGAGCCAGGTCCAAAGTGACATATCATGTGATATGAGCCAAAAGTCGCTTATCACATGAAACAGGCCAGAAGTGAAGGAGGCCTCCCTCCACTCCAGGTGCAGTTTTCCCCTTCCAATCCTTCCCTAGTATCAGCCTGGAATATTTTGTCCACTGGCTTGAATCCTCTTTTAAAAAGCAATAATTATAAAAATAACATTCACAGTGCAATCCTAGGCCGCCTTACGCCCAAGTCCACTGAAGCCAATGGGCTTAGAATGGTATAACTCTGTTTAAGATTGCATTATTAGATGGGTTTGCCAACCTCCAGGTGGTAGCTGGAGATCTCCTGCTATTACAACTGATCTCCAGACTACAGAGATCAGTTGCCCTGGAGGAAACGGCCAATTTGGAAGGTGGACTCTATGGCATTATATCCCATTGAAGTTCTTCCCCTGCCCAAACCCCAGCTTCCTCAGGCTTCACCCTCAAAATCTCCATGTATTTCCCAATCCTGAGCTGGCAAGCCTACTACTTAAGGGTGCTCAAAGTACTTTACATACTTAGCTTGGTATTCCTCACAACTACCTGTAAAGTAGGTCAACTGAATATATAAGTAGGGTTACCAACTTCCAGGTGGGGCTTGGAAATCTCCCCAAATTACGTTTGTTCTCCCACTGACAAAGATCAGTTCCCCTGGAGAAAATGGCTGCTTTGGAAGGCGGATTCTATAGCATTGTACTCCACTGAATCCCCCTTTCCCAAACCACACCATTCCCAGGCTCCACCCCCCCCCAAATCTCCAGGAATTTCACAACCCATATTTGGCAACTCTAGTATCTAGTGAGTTCAGGGCAGAGACAAGATATGAATCACTGTTGTTTTTGTTCACTTTTCAGTCTCTCTTATTAGTTTTCCAGTTAATTAAAACTAATTACTTGATCAGTGACTTCAGTTCATTAATTAGCCATGAAAAGGTGTGAGGTTTTAGATCATGAGACGCATAGAACAAGTGACACAGTTCCTTTTATTGGATCATGTAATGTTGAAATTGGTGGAAATGCAAGCTCTCAATTTTCTTAGAACTCTTCTTCAGATGAAGATGTTCAAAATAAAGGACAGTGTTAAATTACTAGTGGCATTCATCTGGTAGCACCGAGTGCTCTTCAAAAAGCAGCAAGTCAATGCTAATTGGATTGAAATCTCTCTGGCCTTGCTGGAGAGAGCAGGTTACATCTCCCTCAGAAACAAGGTACCTGGATTTTAACAAGATGTAGGACAAAATTCCAGCCAGGAAATACAAAGGATTGAGATAGCCAGACATCCTTCTCTTTACAGTACCAGTGGGTCAACGAAACCATTGTGAGGAAGAGAATAGGTAATGCAAAACAGGCTCGCTGTGATCTGCCTTTTAAATAACAGGCAGGAAAAAAGAGGACATTATATAATGTCGATTCAAAAAAAAAATCCTCTGGCAGAATGTCAGGCTTGGAATATCACTGCTTTTTGCATTACAGTAATGATACTTTGATCTACTCTGTTCTTCTGTAGATTTTGTGGTGGTGAATTATCTACAATTCTCCTGGCAAAAAGCACTGGCAGGCAATTTCTGTGGTGCTACACACCTCCGTGCTTTTTGAACTTGTGTTACTAAAATAAGATATTTGATTCCTTTACTATTTTCTTCAGTCGACCTTGTTACAGCGATGCTTATTATTATGACATGCAATTTTGCATTTATAACAAGAATACCTGGTCCATTAAAAGCAATTGCTTTGACTATATTTCCCATTGTATTATGTGGGTAAATTACAGTGTAATGATAAACAACATTAGACTCTTCTAAGCCCATTTAATTCAATAGACTTGAAAGGAAGAAACTCTTCTTAGGATTGCACAGTTCAGGTTTTTCTCTAGAGCCAGCTTTCTTATGAATAATAATAGTAATAACAACAATAACTAGTATTTTGATTGGTATTGTAACTATTCTATTATACCCACGGAGATTATCATGTATCTGATTCCCATGATGGCCCCACTGTGCTGAGCAAAAATCCTGTAATGGGGGCGCCAAGAGATAGGATGGATACTTCTATAAACTACAGGGTTGCAGGAAAATCTGAAATTAGGAAGGCAAACAAAAAAGGCAGAGGTGTGTTTGAGACCCTTAAAAAAAGCAGTACAGAATGCCTCCATATGCAGATGATATTTGGGTGGCATTTTTGGTTACAAGCGAAAGTGATGCCTGCTTTTGTTTGGACTTTTTTTTTTTTTGCAAAAACAAGGGGTAAAGGTTGGATTCCGAAAAGAGAGTTGCAAGGGTGGGGGAGAGATGCCAGTGGGGGAAGGAAGCAGGGTCCAGCAGGGGGTGGAGGGAGCCAGATCAAATGGGGAGGGGCTAGGAAGAAAAGGGGAGCAGTGAGGGGGAAGTGAGTTCTTTTGTGTCCCTTGCTTGTTAACTATTATTATTCACTGTCATTTCTAAAGCGTAGCTGTTATGATCCAAACCTACTGAAATCAATAAGAAAGATTCTCCATTGGCTTCATTGGTTTCTGGTTGCCCTGTGCGCTCTGCAATATTTATTTTGTTTGCCCTTACTGTAGTGCTGCAAAGTAGCATTACCAATCTGAAAACATCACAATGCTCCTGTATAAAACTATGGTGTGGCCTCATATGGAATACTGTGAACAGTTCTGGTCACTGCACCTCAAAAAAGATATTATAGCATTGGAAAAGGTGCAGAAAAGGGCAACTAGAACGATTAAGGGATGGAGGAATTTTCCTATGAAGAAAAGTTAAAGAGGTTAAGGCTCTTTAGCTTGGAGAAACGATGACTGAAAGGTGACATGATAGAGGTTTACAAAAGTATGCATGGGATAGAGAAGGTAGAGAAAGAAGTACTTTTCTCCCTTTCTCACAATACAAGAACTCGTGGGCACTCAATGAAACTAATGAGCAGTAGGTTTTGAACACATAAAAGGAAGTACTTCTTCACTGAAAGAGTAATTAACACATGGAATCAGGCTTCCCAAGAACTTACCGTAATTCAGCGGGGGACACATACTTCTTGGCAGGACCATTCCCGGGGGCGGGAGACATGGTGCACGATGCCATCGCCAGGAAGTGACATCGGGCGACGCTCTGGCAATGGAGCTGGATACTCGATGGTACCATTGAGGTTCCAGCCCCATTGCCAGAGAGTCACCCAGCCTCACTTCCTGGTGATGGCATTGTGCAGCATGGGTGTTCCAAGGAGGAATGTTCCGGCCGGGGACTGTGTCCCCCCTGCCGAATTACGGTAAGTACTTGGCAACCCTACATGGAATTCACTGCTGCAGGAAGTGGTGGCTGCTACAAGCATAGACAGCTTCAAGAGGGGATTGGATAAGCATATGGAGCAGAGGCCCATCAATAGTTATTATCCACAAGGTATAGATGGAACACTATGTCTGGGGCACTGATGCTCTATATTCTTGGTGCTTGTGGGGGCAAGAGTGTGAGGGCTTCTGGAGCTCTGGCCTCAGTGGTGTGTCATGGGCATGGATGAGGATGAGCTGAAAAAATCACGGCTGGCCCCTCTGAAGCAGCAGAGGAGGAGAGCTGGCTAGTGCCTGTAACGGCAGTCTTCACACCTAGCCTAGATAAGAAGGAAGAACTGCAAGCTGAAAGTCCTCCTGACTCACCCCCACGTGTGACTCGTTTAAGGGAGCGACTGCAGCAAAACAGCAACCAGGCAAAGAGAGGCCAGGCTACAAGGGAAATGCTCAGCCAGCCCAGAGTTCTAACAGGAGCCTGGCCAATCATGCAGCTAGCTAAGTGGTAGCAGCATTCAGCTCCACGCTCTGGGCAGTACTCTTCGTGGAAACAAGAAATCAGCTTCATGCTGCAAGAATCTACTCTGGCTCGGCTCTTTGCACCTAGACCTTTGGACCCGGCTCTGTGTTCCTGGCTCCTGACCCTGGCATGACTTTGGGCTAATGTTTCTGGTTAGTGATTTGGACTTGGTCTGTGTTTCTGGCTCCTGACCCCGGCTTGGCTTTTTGGACTTTGCACTGTCTTCTTGGCTCCTGACTGGCCTGCTCTGGACTCCCTTTGACTGGCACCCCAGTCCGTAACATGGTGGACCTTCTGATGGCACCTGGGTTTTGGCCACTGTGTGAAACAGAGGGTTGGACTTGATGGGCCATTGACCTGGTCTAACATGGCTTCTCTTATGTTCTTATGAACACATCTATAACTAATTTTTTTAAATTACTTTTATTAAATTTTAACATGTCAACAAAAAATACAAATAAAATAACAATAGACCAAAACGATATAATGGTTAAAAAAATCAGACTGGGTGTATGACCAGTGGTATGACAAGTATGCAGAGGAACTGGGGGGAAAGTCCTTCCTTACTTGTCAAGTTCTGTCTGGCTGGTTAATACTTGAATGGGAGACCACCAAGGAAGTCCAGGGTTCTACTCAAAACCATGTACTGGCAAACTGACTCTGCTCATCTCCTGCCTTGAACATCCAGTAGGATCATTATAAATTGGCTGCAACTTAATGGCACAAAAAATGCCATCTTAAGCTCCTGTGTAACAGACAGACAAGCAACATTTCATTTTCAAATATATAAATGTCTCCTTCCTCAAATTAAAAAAGGATACTTCTTGGAAATTATGAGGGATCAATGATTCTCATTCTTCTGGCTTTCCTCGTTTCCCCCCACTAAATTATCTGAGCTGCCTTAGGTGGTTTTTCTGCTTTTGCTGCCATCAGTTTTCTATACAGCTCTGAATAATGTGTTAACGTCTGTTGTTTCTGCTGCATTATTCAAGCTGAGTTGTCTGTTTGACTCTGGTAAAAAAATAATTTACATAGCCATTTGAATGGTTCTCATACACTAAAGTCACCAAGAGTAACTCTTTGGCTTGATGTCCTCTGGGGTGGGGAATCCCTGAAGATTTGGGGGCAGAACCCTGGGTAGGGTGGGATCTAAGGAAGGGGGGAGCTCAGCAGAGTATAAAGCTGTAGAGCCCACCCTACAAAGTTGTCATTTTCTTCAGGGGAACTGATCTCTGTGGTCTGGAATTATAATTCCTGAGAAAATGTGGTTTGGTTTTCCAAACTGGAAAAATGTGGTTTGGTTAGTTTGCAGCTAAAACGTGAATGGAACCAAACCAGGAGGCTCATTCACAAACCAAGACAGTTCATGTGGTTCATGGCCCTGCAAACCCCATTGGAAGGGGCTGCAAACAGAGTTTGCAGAAAGCCCAAAAAACAGCTGAGCAACGCAGCTCTCTCGGGCTGTCTTCTGCAGTCCCTTTAAAATTTAAAAGGACTGCAAACAACAGCCTGAAAAAACAGCTGTTTGGCAGGGAGGCACTCCTGGTCATGCAGCTCTCTCAGGTTGTCTTTTGTAGTCCTTTCAAAGTTTAATTGGACTGCACAAGGCAGCCTGCAACAGCTAGGTGGCATTGCTCAGCTGTTTTTGCAGCTTTACCTGGGAACAGAAAGCAAGGGTTTAAAGGGACTCTGAATCCCTTTAAAAACCTGCTTTCTGCTCATCTACAAACTCTCTCTAAAAGTTCATGGAAGTTTGTGACAGTGAACCCATCACAAACTTTTGTTCAGGAGCCACAAACAGGGCAAAATTTACCACAAATTTTGGTTCATGGTTTGGTTCATGCCCATCCTTTCACGGCTTGTCCGTGGGAGGGTTATGTGGATGTGCACATGCTTCTGAAGGATTTGAGAGAAGGAGGGCTAAATGAAAGAGATAGAAAGAGAATGAAAAATGATGCAAGGAGAAGGCTTCAGAGTTTTGATAGGGATAGTTATGCTGGAGACACAGACAGATGAGGGGGCAACAGATGCCAGAGAACCAAGGGTTATGGAGAGGGGTCTTGGGAGAGTCAAAGGGAGCTCTTCGGTAGGAATCAGGAGCAGTGTCAGAGCAATGGGGGGGAAAGAGTGTGGGGACCATGTGTCATGGTGAGAGAAAGAGGAAGAGATTAAGAAAAAGGAAGAAATTAGATCATAATTACCATTCATGAAGATTTTGTGTTTTTTCATTAGTGGTGAAAGTAGGTTTGGTGGCAAATCATGACATGAACTGTATAGCTGTATGCCTTATATACTTAATTTCCTATCTTTGCGTGTGTGTATATCTCGTGATAGTGGGGTCAAATTAAATTATTTTATTAATTTCAGAATAAAGGAAACTTATTTCCTTGGCTACTATTTGTTTTGAACAAAGCTAACTGGGACCTGAGATTTTGATGGAATATTTGCCTACGGAGGTGTTGGGGCTCAAGTCCAGGAGATGAGTGTTTGCCCTCAGCAAGGAGACAGATTTGTTCTCTTTGTGGTAATAGACGTTGTCTCAAGAATCCTTTTGAATCTTCTATAATATTTGTCCTATGTTTTCACAAACACTGACCACTGTTTGTGGCTGGAATCTGAAATGTTCTCAGCTAATTAAAGTGTTGGCTTTTAAGCTGCGGGGTGGTTTTTGGCAAAAGGATGCATCACTTGACTTTTTAACAGATTTTGACAATTTATTTCCTCTGTGCCTGGTCAAACTGCCTCTCTTCCTTGGCCTTTTGGCATCTCTCCAGTGGGTATGAAAGTGGGGCTTTTAGTTGCCCCTTTTTTCTATTTTCTGGAGTGGCCTCAGGCCCTAGGCAACTACAGGGGTGCTGCATAATGACTATAGGATCCAAGCAATGGGTTACAAACCTGGCTAGAGAGACAGCACAGTGTAGTGGTCAAGAATGGCAGACTCTAATCTGGAGAACGGGGTTTGATTCCCCACTCCTCCACATGAAGCCTGCTGGATGACCTTGGGCCAGTCACAGTTCTCTCAGAAATCTCTCAGCCTCACCTCCCTCACAAGGTGCCTGTTGTGGAAAGAGGAAGGGAAGGCGCTTGTAAGGTGCTTTGAGACTCCTTTGGGTAGAGAAAAGTGGAGTATAAAAACCAACTCTTCTTCTAGGTGACCTTGGGTCAGTCCTTCTTTCTCAGCCACACCCACCCAGTGGTTCCTTGTAGGGTGCAGAAACCGATATATGGTTCTGAGCTCCTTAGAGGAAAGGTGACTCAAAAATTAGATTAGTGTGTTCTTGCTTCTAGTAACCCTACCTGCTACTCCCACTATGCCCTCTAGTGTCTGAATATTTATGGTAGAAAATAAATAGGAGGGAGAAATTTGCCAGTATCCAGGTTTGTTTGTGTTTTTTGCTAGTGGGGGTATGAACAGCTGTGAAGTGGCCATGACTTTTTTTCTGTGGGAAGGGCAGTTTAAAGGATTAGAAAGCTCCTCTGGCTGGCCCCCGTATCATTCTTACCCTTGAAAAAGGAGCCCCAATGGCAGCATTTGGAAAACAAGTCTTTAAAAATTATCCTGGAAGATTTTGTAGCATCTCACACATAACAAACTTAAGCTAACTTAACTTTGACATTGAATAATAGGGGATACAGAGTGAGGGATTATGTTAATATAGTATGGTGGTCACATATTATGTGCAAGCATACCACATAGAGGCTGAGAGAGGCCACAGATCACAGAGGTATATTGTACATCACATCAGTCTGCTTGAAAAGGTGGGTCAGATTGCCATACACTAGGCCTGGCATGATCATTTTCAGCTATACTGCTCACACACCCAGGCCTGTAGCCAGGATTTTGTAATTCAGGGGGCCTTTAAATAATTCAGGGGGCACTGGTGTCACAAAAATTAAAAATAAAATAAAATTTTGGAGTTGGAGCAGGCAGGCAGTAGTTGGATCTCCAAATGGAACACCTACCCACAACTACTAGAAAAACTTCACAAGCTGTGCTTGGACAAGGTGGCAGGTCTGGACTAGATGGAAGTCAGGGGACCTGGTTAGGAAGTGGGGGGGGGCCTGGGCCCCAAAATGCCCCGCTGAAGCTACAGGCCTGCATACACCTCTTGAGTAGTAGGGGTTTGAGTGGCAAGCAGCATCCCTGGACCGCCTTGTTGTCACGTTAATTCCACCAGAACCGTAACAGGCTTGAAGAGGAGAAGAAAGAAGCCTCTGAGGAGAAGGAAGAGTCTCTTGGGAACTTGTAATTAGGACACTGGTGGTTTACAGCTCCACCTCCCCTTAACTTGAGTGCATCTGATACATGCTACATGGGATTCCAAAGTTTAATTTAGCTTAACTCTTGGCTGCAATCAACAGCTGGTAAATTTAGTTGGAGGGATTAAGAAACGTATAAGACTAATAGCTCCTTAAAAGGAGCCTGAAGATGAGAGGCAGCAAAATCCAGGCATCTTCTTGAAACTCACCTTGAAAAGCTGGTGTACAATGCTTCAGATCCAAGTAACATGGCTTTCTTTTAGGCCGAGAAGGATTACTTGTACTTTACTGGAGGATGGTAGGAGGTACTTAACAGGGAGATGTCAGCTGATTATTTCTTTTGCAAATCCAAACAATGGGAAAGGAGCACTTGAATGAAACAGCCTTGATGTTGTAAACTGTTTTCCTCAGACAATACAGACTTAAGTCTGCCTTCTCCCCAAAACCCTGGAGGGATTTGTGTGGCACTGGGTTAAGGAAGATGGTTATCTTACATCTGTTGTACTTTGCAGCTGTTAAGCTGCCAGTCATGGATTTAAAAAACCTTTCCTCATATCTCTTGTGGCCACATTCAGACAGGTGTTAGTATGTAAATGCATAACTAACACTATTTTGAAAATCCAAACATTGCAGTGTTAACTTCCGCCAGCTGAATCATATGAAGTGCATTTATATAAAGACCCTGGGTATTTATCTGACAGTTATTGTCTGGAGACTGACAGAGCGTCTCTGAAATCTGAGGCAGAATTTTCCCCCAGCCTTGCTAGTGGCCTCTCAAAAGGGGATGACAGGATTTTCTAAATACCTTTCAGGAAGACTAATTCATAACATGGGGCAGGGAGTGGGGAGAAACAGCAGCAACAAAGGAGGTTCCAAGACAAATTGATAAGAAATGAGCCAACTAATGTAGGGGCGCTAATCAAAGGAACTGATGCCTGACTGAAGCTGCTGTGGGTGGGCTTCATGGTGGAGAGAAGCAGTTGTTTTGGTGACGGCCCTAAGAACTTTGTTAAAAGTACCTATTGTGTAAGCTGCCCTGAGCCTGCTTCAGCAAGGAGGGTGGGGTACAAATCAAATAAATAAATATTCCAGCCCTTCAAAGAACTAGTAGGAATTGCTCTGAAGGAAGTTTAAGACAATGGTTGAAAAGATATCCTACACGTTGTTTCTCTTCTCTCCATTCCTTGTTTTTCAGTACAATTCTGTCACTGGTAGCATTTCAGAAGGAGCGTTGGCTAGGGCTGCCAAGGGCATCTTGGGAAATTCTTGGAGATTTGGGGGCAATCCCTAGAAAGGACAAAGTTTGGGGAGAGAGTTGGTGGGGACGTGATGCCATACACTATGCCTTCTGTCTTCTCCAGAAGAACTGATCTCTGCCATCTGGAGATCAGTTGTAATTCCAGGAGATCTCTAGGCCCCACCTGGAGGTTTGCAACCTGAACTATGCCATTACATCCCACTGAGGCTTCTCCCTTGCCAGATCCTGCCCTTCCAAGGCTCTAACCCCAAATTTCCAGGAATTTCCCAGCCCACTGGAATCCCTCAATTTAGGCCTCACCTTCCTTCAGTCTGAGGATTTCCTGGCCCTTGTTCCAGAACTTCCTGCTGTGCCTCTTGATTAAGTGGAAGCTGCAATGGGAAGTATGATCCAAAGCTGAGGCATTAGTTCTCATGAGAAATTTCATTCTCTTTCTTTCATATCAGATCAGTGACCAGAGGCGGTGGTAAACATTTTAATGGAACAGAGTAAATGTGTGTTTGCAGAGCATTTTCGGACAGATTAGCGGCATTCAGACATCATAATGAACCTTGCAGAGCCTGTGAGTACATCTGGAGTTTTGAGAACAGTCCCTGCCCCCTAAATGCTGGCAGCGGGTAGTACCAGCTGGAGCCTGGCAACCGTAACTGAGACAGTTGAACAGCCGTTCCTTGCTAGGATTGCCCTCTGGCCTGGAGAAAAATGTCCTGTCCCTTTAATGAAGGCCTGGCATGTACAGATGGGCTGGCGAAGATTTTTATGTCACGGTGGAGGTAACATCACTTGGTAAATAACACCCCATAAAGCTTTTATTAAAGGCATAAGATGATCATTTTGCAGGATGTTGGCAACTCTTGTAACACTGCCCCTTGCAGCTGCCTGTCTACAGGGTTGGTAGTATAAGGAGGATTTTCTCTCTACTGTGAGGCAGACAAAAAGCAAGACTCAGATAAATCATGGTTTGTGAACCACCTTGGTTGGTTACTTATGTGGTGGAGACTAGCAGAGGTTGTTAAACACACCATGATTTAAGTAGAGTTGTGCAGACACATGGGGCAATCAGGTGAAATTGCCACCACCTCCAGAATGTTCAAAATGGACTTATTTGGTAGTTTAGGATGTGTTTAGCAACTCAGAGAGAAATTACCTTGATATTTCAATCCATTACATGAAAATAGTGCAGTGAAATGTACTTGATGAACTGATTACTGGCAGGTCAATTGACATAAACAAACTCATTACTGCATCAAGTTGAGAACAGGAGAAAATGTGCATGGCAATTTCTGAACATTTGGAAATTTACTATAAATCAGGAACCGCTACATTTTTGCTAATTTTGGCACACGATACTCTACTTTTTTGAAAAAAAGATGAATGCCTTAATGACTGTACTAAGTGGAGAACATATCATTCTAGTGCAACAAGAACAAGCATATATTTTATGGGAACTGTGATATTTATTGATAGATATTTATGCACCACTTTTCTCTCCAAAGGGGATCAAATCAACTCACAATATCACTCCCATCCTCCTCCTCCTCCATTTCATCCTCACAATGACCCTGTGAGGTAGGTTAGGCTCATTGGCCTGAGGTCACTCAGTGAGTGAGCTTCCAAGGCAGAGTGGAGATTGGGATATTCCAGGTCTTAGTCCGACCCTCTAACAATCATATCATGCTGGCTATTGGAGAGGGGTAGCCCTGCCCCTAGTGATTTAATTTTTTTCAATTGTTGGCTAGAGATACATTTAAAGATGTAAAATGGCTTTGTAAGATGTCAGTAAAATCCATTATTATGATGCAACCATTTCTGGTAGATTCGGCATGAAATATTCTGTGTATAATGGCTGCATAAAGTTTCCCATACTATCTTATAACCTGTTTGGGATCCCACTTTTCTTCATTTCTAGGGTTGGCTTTTGATATTTCTTTCATTGTTGAAATTTTGCTCACATTACTCCATAAAGCATTCTGTGGATTGGTGGCAATCTAGTGTTGCCAAGTTTCAGGTGGGGACTGGAGATCTCCTGGCATGACAACTGATCCCCAGACTAGAGATATCATGTCCCCTGAAGATAAGGGATGCTTTGGAGGGCAGACACCAAGGCATCCTATCCCTGCTGAGGTCTCTCCCCTAATCCCGCCCTCCCCAGGCTCCACCCCAAATTTCCAGGAATTTCCTGACTTGGAGGTGGCAACCCTAGGTGACACTATAGAAAGAACACAAATAATAATTCCACATAATGGCAACTGTTTCCGTCTGATCAGTCCATTCATGCACATGTGCAATAGATCACAACACAAATCAGGGGAATATCTCCTTACAACTGCAAATAAGGTGGGGTATTCAGTATCATAGAAACAATGCCCAAACAACTGGCCCAAACAAGAAAGTTGGCAGGTCTACAGTTCTTTGTCCCTTAGTTTCACCCAGAACCTTGTAAGAAAAATTATATCCAGAGAAAGAGTAAAGATGAACATGAACTGGCTCACAAACTAAAGTTCGTAATAAATTTTGGATTTGCAAACTGAAGTTTGTGGCAAGTCAACTGGCACAAACTTTCCACAAACTTTCAAGTGGTTCATGGCAGTTAATGAATGGCTATATTTACAGACAGATGGTCTCCATGCAATCAAAATGTTTACCAAACTTCAAAGCAAGGGGGGGGGGAGAATTCTCCAACCTTGGTCACAACTTGCAGGGGGTCCATTCTATACACTTTTGAACCTGTGCATGACATTTCCCCCAAAAGCACTTTCCTGGGGGCATCTTCTCAGGCCCCCTAAATCCAATCTGTACATAACTTGGAGGGCCTGTAGAGGAGCATCAGGGGGAGGTCTCCTGTAAATCTGATGTCTCTAGCTCGCACAGAGTTTTTTCTATACGCTCCTGAACCTGAGTCTGTCATTTTCTCAGAAAGTATTTTCCTAGGGGCAACTTCTTTGGTTCCCTGCCCCTAAATTTTTATTTGGTTATAACACATAATAGGGTAGGAAGGGTACAAGGGATGGGATAAGACATAAAGGGAAGTTCCATCAAGTTTATATAATAGCTGTTACAAATTTTCCATCTTAATTCTTTGTTTCCAGATCTCTTTCGTTTATATATATTTACTAAAACTAGTGACATTTAATCAAATCGCTAAAATCTTCTATAGTGATTCCTGAAAAAAGTCAAGTTCTGTACAGTTCAAGTTAGAGTTTCTCCAAGTTTATAATAGTTATATTCATAGTTCATGGTCTTCAAAGTTTCTTTCCACCCAGTCATAAGATGGTATCCAGTTATCTCTCAGTTTTTGTTTACTTTGGTCTTTTAACAACTCCGACAATATACCCATTTCTGCTGTTTCATTTTTTTTTGTCAAAATTTCATTTTCTGTTGGTATCTCTGATTTCTTCCAGTACTTACCATAAAGAATTCTTGCTGCCGTAACTATATATATAATTAAGTGCTTAACTTTCTTATCTTTTACATCAGGCATAATATTAAGCAAAAACATTTCAAGTTTAAATGGTAGCGGTATCAAACATATTTTGGTAACATTTCACTATAACATCTCCTCTTTCACTATAACACTCCACTATAACATCACCTCTTTACATTTCCACCAAACATGAAAAAGCTTCCCACCTATATCTTACATTTCCAGCATTTTTTCAGACATTCCAGGATACATTCTGGCTAATTTCCCTGGCATTATATGCCACATATAGAACATTTTATATAAATTCTCTTCAAAGGAAACCAATTTTGTTATTTTAACATTTGTTTTCCATATTTGCAACCAATGATCAAAATCAATATTATAGCCAACATTTGGGGCCCATTTTATCATACATTCTTTAATCATCTCATCCTCCATCTTTATTTGTAACAAATACACATAAAATTTCTTAATTTATCATATGTTTTATATAAAAGTGTCCTGCATCGAACCCCTGAAGTTTATCTTTAGCATATCTAGATCCCAACTGTACTCTTGTCCACCAATCCAAATATATATCTTGTTCCTCTAATTCTTCTTTGGACTCCAACCTATCTTCCTTTCCTAATAAAACTTTATATCTAGCTACTTTTTTCTTCAGTACTATAGGTTGAGTAAATGCTTCTACCAGAGAGACCCATTTTGGGATCTTCGCATATATTTTATGTCTGATTCTTTCCCATACTAACAGCAGTGCTTTCCTCATCGAATGGTTTTTAAAATATTTGTGATTGTCCACTTTTTGATACCAAAGATAGGCATGTCATCCTAGCTTTAAGTCATGTCCCTCCAATTTTGGCAGTGACACTAAATAACAAGTTGCTATAGGCTCAACAGTTGTAAAACAATAAATATGTCAAACTAGTAGAAAAATGTCTAAAGGTGTACCATGTATACCGCCCTGAGCTTTTTTTGAAGAGTGGTGAGATAAAAATGTGACAAATAACTCATCAGAAAACCAGGGATTGGGTGAGGTAGAGGTTGCCTAGAAGAGGAGAGTTCACACTGTCATGGCTTGGGGAAATAGGGCTACGCTGTGTGTGAAGACGGTCCCATGGGTGGACAACAGGACCAAAAAGAGGGTTTGGGAAAGTACATATTGAGAATAGGAAATTGGGAAAAAGGACAATTAGGACATCATGCTCCAAAATATAATTTCATATTAGAACCCGAAGCAGAGAAAAACCGTCCTGTGTCCCTTAGCAGAAGAAGGACATGAAGGAACTTGACCCACATGTGTCATGCTTTCTAATTTATGAGAGGCTGTTGACTAGACAGCAGTCGAATCTTAAATCACTCCTCTTGGCTAAGCCATGTACAAGGGAAGGGGTTAGGATGACTGAGGAAAACAAATGACCAGCTTGCTACTCCCCTCAGTGACTGCCACTTTCTAGTACACACAATACTCTTGCTTCAGAAACTTACATTGCTATCAGGCAGGGCTCGTTTTGTAGCAGGAACTCCTTTGCATATTAGGCGACACACCCCTGATGTAGCCAATCCTCCAAGAGCTTACAGTAACCCCTGTAAGAACAGCTCTGTAAGCTCTTGGAGGATTGGCTACATTAGGGGGGTGTTGCCTAATATGCAAAGGAGCTCCTGCTATAAAAAGAGTCCTGCATCAGGTAACTACTACCAAGTTCTGTGCTCAAAGGAGATACTAAACCATATGGTATACCAAATCTAGAGGCTGAATTAATCAGCAGTCCCTCTCCCCAGGTTCCTTACGATCCAGTCCTATGCCCAGTGAGGCAAAGTGATGAACTATCCACTCAACTAACAGCAAGTTCTCTGCTTGAGGGACACTAAGCCCATGATCCTCCAACATGATACTTAGGGGTGCCATGGCACCTGCTTATGTATTTTCCACTGTCCTGTTATTTCTTGAGTCTTGGGGATAAAATCTGAAAGCTCTTGAATTGAATTGAACTTTGTGTAGTTTCCTACCAGTTGACCGACTAGCTAAGCACTCAGCTTTGTCTTGGGCCAGCGTCACAGTTGTGTTCTTTTGCTTAGTTGTAGACACAGACATTCTTATGTTTCTCCTTGTAGCTGCACAGAAGGCAAATTGTCCTCTTTCTCAGGAACCTGAAACCAAATGCATCAAGTCTTTCTCCCAACCACTGATCCTGACTTTTCTCTGCCTCTTTGGAAGAGGAGGTGCTTTAGAAGAGCAAAAACAGAGCACTGCCGAGAAACAATACCATATATGAATACAAACATTTCGAAGTGCAGTGTAAAAAGTCTCTGAAAATTATTCCTGACCTTATGGGTTCATCATCCAAAAAACCCTATGTATATTTTGGAAGGAGGAATAGTAAAAATAGAGTACATTTTAAAGTAAATACTCTTTATGTATAAAGCATAAATTAAAGACCAAACCTAAACATTTGTACCTATCTTTTTTAGGTTTTCACATTTAGTACAGACCAGCTGTGGCCCTTTTTTATTATGCATTCTTTGCAACTTTTGTGACATTTTATCTCTCTGTGTTGCTTTTTTTATGACCACTGAGGTAGGAGATTGTTGAAATGTGTTTGGTATTTT
This sequence comes from Gekko gecko, assembly GCA_029375565.1. Classification (NCBI taxonomy): domain Eukaryota; kingdom Metazoa; phylum Chordata; class Lepidosauria; order Squamata; family Gekkonidae; genus Gekko; species Gekko gecko. The sequence continues at coordinate 41,830,278 of JAPDNY010000005.1, read as the reverse complement.
ATTTATGCTTTGTAAATGAAGGAGTATTTTGTATTTACTTAAACGTGTACCCTATTCTTACTATTCCTTCTTTTGGAATGTGCATAGGGGTTTTTTTGGATGCTGAATACATAAGGTCAGGAATAAGTTTCAAAGTCTTTTTATATTACACTTCAAAAATTTGTGTTTATATGTGGTATCTTTTCTCTACAATTCTCTGCATTTTTTGTTCCAATTTTTGTTGCAGTTCCTTTTTGTTTGATTGGGTGCTTTAGAAGAGGCCAGGAGATATTAGTTTTGCACTTGCACAAAGCACCCTCTAATTAGCAGGTGTCTCCATTGCAGGAGGTAGGGTTGCCAGACCCCCCCCCCCGGTTTGGCGGTGGTTGCCCGATTTGGAGGGGCTTCTTCTGACCCACCAGCCAGTTGGCAGGTGGGAGGAATCCCCACCCCCAAGAGTGACAATCTGGCCTCCTCCCCGCCTCTTCCCAACCGCTTTAAAGACTTCCTTTAAATGCTGCTGGGGAGAGGTGAAGGCTGTGTCACAGGCTGGGGTGCCAGTCAAAGGGAGTCCAGGACAGGGCAAGGTCAGGAACCAAGAAGACAGTGCAAAGTCCAAAAAGCCAAGCCGGGGTCTGGAGCCAGAAACACAGAGCCAAGTCCAAAACCAGGAGGTCCAAAGGTCTAGGTGCAAAGAGCTGAGCAGGAGTGGATGCTAGCAGCATGAGGCTAACTTGTTGCTTCCACAAACAGTACTGCCCAGAGAGTGGAGTTAAATGCTGCTACCAGTTAGCTAGCTGCATGATTGGCCAGGCTCCTGTTAGAACTCTAGGCTGGCTGAGCGTCTCCCTTGTAGTCTGGCCTCTCTTCGCCTGGTTGCTAAGTTTTGCTACAGTCGCTCCCTTAAACGAGTCACACGTGGGGGTGAGTCAGGAGGACTTTCAGGTTGCAGTTCTTCCTTCTTATCTAGGGCAGGTGTGAAGATTGCTGTTGCAGGCACTTGCCAGCTCTCCTCCTCTGCTGCTTCAGAGGGGCCAGCTGTGGTTTCTACAGGTTCTGTCAGTTCATCCTCATCCATGCCCATGACAGGCTGCATGCCTGTACTCTAAGCCCCAAATTTGGGACTTGGAATGCAGGCATGCATGGCCTCCCTCCTCTCTCTAGCAGCATTTAAAGGATGCCTTTAAATGCTGCTTGGGAGAGGTGAGGGCGCTGCTCCCCAACATGATGTTGTCACTTCTGTGTGACATCAACATGTCACTAGGGACTTTAAGGGACAATAGGGACATCAACACTGGGGACTTTGCGGAGACTTGGCAACTGTAGCAGGAGGACATTGCTTGGATCAAGAACCAAAAGGGTGAGAAGAAAGTCTTATGAAGGGCCAATATTAAAAACCTAGTTAAAATTTATACTATACAAAAATACATGTATTTATTAAAAAGACAGTTAAAAACATAAGGGCCCAACGAAAGCCTCGTAAAAAAGTAAAGCCTAAACACAAGGGCCAATACACATGACCTGACGCGTTTCTGCCCTATTGGGGGCAGACCCGGAAGCCCTGCACTTAACTATAGGATGTGTCTAAACTACAGACCTGAACTCAGCTAAGGGGCAATTACTGTCCCAGGATTCTTAAAGCCCAGTCCTATGCCGAGTGAGACTAGGGACACCAGCCTCCAGGTGGGACCCAGGAATCCCCTGGAATTACAGCTTATCTCCAGATGAGAGAGATCAGTTCCCTTGGAGTTAATGGATGCTTTGGAGGGCAGACTCTGTGGCATTGTACCCCACTGAAGTCCCTGTCCTCCCCAGGCTCCATCTTCAAATCACCAGGAGTTTCCCAACCTGGATCTGGCAACCCTACCCCTCCATCCCCTGCCAGTGGCCATGAAGAACCTGGCAACCCTAAATGAGGCACACCTATATCTATTTTACACAATAGGCATCAGCATGCCTAACTCTGCATCTGATTGTATCCATAAAAAGTGCATGGAAGCATCCACACCCGTAGTTACAGTGGGGTATCTTGGGGCTAGCCCCCCCCCCCAACTTGTTGGCAAGGCCCCCTGATTTCCCATCCAGCCCAGGGCATCACAGCCTTCTCTCCCAGATTAAACTGATTAGCCAGTGCCCCCTAAGAAATTTAAATGCTCCCTGACTTAAAAAACCTGGCTATGGGCCTGGAAGCGTCCCTTGTACTATTTCTGGCATTTTCCAAATTGTAGCTGCCTTTCTGGTTTTCATGGCTGTCATGGCAGTTCCAGTGATTGCACTATTGGTACAATCGATTCACACTTACATGGGGGTTTGTTTTGTTTTTGCTTGTTCTGGCTGGTCACATTCACATTGAGGATTGCTTTTCTGATCCCCCCTCCTTTTTTGTGTGCATGCTCTGAAGCCTCAAGGGAGCTGTGTGATCCCCATTACATCCCCCACCCATCACACTAGAACTGAGAGTCGTTCCTGGTGAACGTGTCTCACTCCTTATTGGTTGCCTCTTTTCCTGTGTTTGAACGGTCTCTGTGATGGGCTCCCCCCCAAATTTTGAATTCCTTTGCCTGACTTGCATCAGTTACAAAGCTCCAACTGCGTACCTAGAGCATTTGACACCCAGAGCAGATCATTTTTTAACACTCCCTCCTCTATACAACAAAATTGTCCAGATCAGTGATGAACTCAGTGGGGCTTATGTTCGAGTAAGCATGCATGGAGAGAAGTGCTTCCGGAACAAGCCTGCCTTGATCTCCAGCACCTGCGCCCTTTCTTGAGGAGATGCTTCATGAAAGCCCCCTCCTCGCTTCGCTCTGCCAAGTTGCCACTTTGCATAGAGTGGTAACTCCACTCCCAAAAGACGTTTTGTGCTTATGCACACAAACACCTTCCCCTCTGGATGGATCTTTGGCCAAACAAAAATATTTCATGATTCCATGAGGGCCAAGGGTTCTGGGCTTTTGACATGAGATAGTCCCACTGAACACCTTGAAATCTGCTACTACCAATGCATGCATAAGATAGATCGGGCTGCAGGGTAATGATTGGCTGCTGGTGTCAGGCCTCCCAACGGAACTGACTGTTTGTTTCAGGACAGGAACCCTCCAGTGCTGAAACCACCATATGGTGCACCCCCACTTTAAGGCTCCCCTCCCACACCAGGGATAAGAGGCCCAACTGAAGTTGCTCTCACAGGGTGTTGCCAACTCCAGCCCAGGAAACTTAGCAGCACTCCACAAGCTTGTAAGTTCTTTTCTTACCAGACCCAGTGTGCATGCCAAATAACCACAACTTTCCTTAAGAGAGGAAACAGAAGAGAGAGATATTTTACAAAAGGAACAAATATCAGTAGTTCACACAAGACTTCAACATAATTACAAAACAAAAAAGACACCTAAGCTGCAGTCAGACTGGCAGGTGCACACAGTTTGGGCGCACTACTAATTATTCTGTCACATTTTGTGACAAGAGATTTTTGATCAGACTCCCACCCAGCTCTGGCCTCACCACACGCTTCTTCTGTGATTGACCATTCAGATCAGTGTTGTGTATCAACCATGGACCGCATAGTCTGGTGTTTTTTTTAAAGTAATAGCAACATTGACATTTTTAGAACATTTCTCTGGTGCACATATGCTCTACCACTTTAAAAAATGGCGAACCCGGAATGACAGGTTCACAGTTCTGAACCGGTTTGAACACACACTGGGGAAGTTCAGATATCCGGCAATGCAGGATAAATGCACGGGATCCGTTAGCACTGGAATTCATCTGCTGCCTATTTACTCCATCTCCAACTCGTCTTATGGCAGGGTGAGAACGACTGGGGAATGGCTGCCAGATAAGGTTGTGAGAACCAGCCAGTTTAATCCGTTAGGGAAAAGCAACTATATTGGGCTAAACTGCCCATTTGCTCGCAGCCTTGGATAGGCTAACTTATATTTCGGGCTCTTTTGGAGCAGGAACTGTGTCGCATATTAGGCGACACACACCTAATGTAGCCAATCCCCCAAGAGCTTACAGAGCTCTTCTTACAGGGGCTATTGTAAGCTCTTGGAGGATTGGCTACATTAGGGGTGTGTTGCCTAATATGCAAAGCAGTTCCTGCTACAAAAAGAGCCCTGCTTTTCTCTAAATTTGCCACACAGGAGATGACAGGACCAGGGTAGGACAGGTTGGAGAAGCAGCATCATGTCTGGAGAGGAGATGAATCTTTAGGGGCACTTTAGGCATTCTAGGTGCACCCTTCCCTGTCACATGAGTCTTCATTACTCTAAGAGGACAGCCTCAGTAATCCCCATACTTGCATATACAAGCATTTACTTTCTCTCTTCTAGGCATCAATCACCCAGACCCCAGTGGTCTGAGATATAAGCTAGCTCCTCTCAGGCCTTTACCACCTTGGCCCTTACTACCCAGCTGAGAAGTTCCAGCTGTACCTGCCCGCACCCAAAGACCTTCAAGATGCGTGAGAAGAATTCAAGTCAGAGTGTCATCTCAGTAGCAGGTAGGACTTCTGCACAAGTTGATTAGCTCATTCCAGCCTCTTAACCAGCAGCGCTTTCAGCCTTATTAAACTAAATCAAAAGAGACTGATTAAGAAAGAACTGTTATGCAGGGCAAGATGGTGATGAAGAACAAGTTCACGCAAGTTAAGTATTTTTGGTGCAGGGTTTTGATTAAATTGAGGACAGGTTCTGCCCAGCTCTGATAACTGTCATCTGTTAATGATGAGTGATTGCTTCTCTTCCTTTTAAATGGGGGGTGCTGGTTTCTGTGAAGCTGATTTGTATGCAGAGAAACAATACTTTTGAGAAAGAATTTACAGGGCATTCTTCAGCCTGTGGTCCGTGAGCTAATAAATTGCCCTGACTCCTTCAGTGACCTGGGACTAGTCATACTTGTTCAGCCTCAGTCCCACCCCCACCCCCCATTTTGCACAGTTATAGATAGGGCGGACAAAAGAAAGACCATAATGCACTTTGCAAATGAAAGTTGTTTTATAATTTATTGGTTGTACTAATTTGGAGAGAGGATTGAATCCTCCATTAGTCCAAAAATGCATCTCTCTTCAGCTTGGAACAGGTGATCGTTTTATCAGAAACACAAGTGTCATCCATAATTAGGATTCCTCATGGTACGTGTACTCATCTCAATTTCATTTTAAGTAAAAAGGTTTGGTGGGGGGTTGCATTTAGAAGTGCTTTGAAATGGCAAAACCTTGCTTGATCAGAGAGGTGACAGTGTGGGATGAAATCAGGCCTGTAGCCAGGATTTTTTAGTTTGGGGGGGCCTTTTAAAAAGTTTGGGGGCGCTGAAATTCGCACACAGCCTCCACTTCTCTCAGCCAAGTGCAGGCACGTGCAGCCTCCCCCCACTTCTCTCCAAAAGTCATGGGGCCTTGGGAAGAAGTCAGGGGACCGGGCCCCAGGAGGCCTCACTGTAGCTACGTGTCTGGATGAAACAAATATTACGGTTGCCAAACTCCAGGTGGGGCTTGGAGATCTTCTGGAATTGCAGATGACAGAGATCAGTCCCCCTGGAAAAAATTGATTCTTTGGAGGGTGGACTCCGTGGCGTTATGCCCTGCTGAGGTCCCTCCCCCCAAACCCCCACCCTCCACAGGGTCCACCCCCCAAATCTCCAGGAATTTCCTAACCTGGAGTTGAAAAGCCTAAATATGTATATGTACCATGGAAAGTGATACGTGCTTCAAAATGATTTCAGTTATTGTCTATCCCCAGCTAGAGCTGATTCTTGAGGGAGGCATTCATTTCCGCATCCAAGAAATGGTAAGAATGCCACTCATCCTCAAAGCATCTTTAGACTTCAGACAGATACAGAAGGCAGGGTTAATGAGGCCGCTTTGCTGATGATCCCAGTTTGTTGACATAGTTGGAGGGCAGAGCAAGGGGGAAGAAGGAAAGCTAGGCAGGTGCAAGGCAGGGGCAGAAGTCATCTAAACATCCTCCTGCAAGCTTAGACATCTGCCTCGTATCTTTTCCTCCCTCCCCTTATGTCTCAGCAGTGCCAAAGAGAGTATGCGCCCTGACTGGCAGGCTGCTTGGAGGAGCCGCTAGACTCAAATTACACAGTATCAGAGCCCTGGGCATAAAATTAGCAGCAGAGTTTTTGGAGTGAGGCGCCAGGGGAAAATGTCACATTCAGCAGGAAGGGAAAAGGGGGAGACCTGGATGAGTTAGAATTATTTTGCACCAGCTACCTTGTTGTCCCTTGTCCCTCCTACAGCCATGTTCCCACTTCCTCCCTGGACAGCATGTTTCTTGACATAAAATATTTGAGAGATAGAAAAATTCGATGAAGTGGGTCTCAAAAACAGCACTGTGAGCACTTATGCTCAGATTTTAGTTCTCTTTCCCCTCAGATATTTCTCTGTTCTGGGTGAAAATGGCTCACAAGAATTCGCATTGTCCCTTCAGAAAATTCACCAGTGATGAGGTCAAAAGCTAACATGACAGAAGGCATCCTTGTTTCTCTGATGCTGCCATGCCCTAATGCCTTCCTTTGAAGTGAAGGCCAGGAGTCCACAAACTGTTCTTCAAAAGCAAAGAATTGCTAAAGGTAGTGAGAAGCAGAGTCACAGATGCTGGCAGCTTTTCAGGAATGTTAGACTGCTCTCTCCTCTAATATGATTTTATTCAGTCTTGTCTTATTCAAAGATGGGGAACACTCCAGTAGGAAAGGAAAGACTTTTCATCATAAATCGTACTCTGTCCTTGATTTTCAAGAAAATAAAGGCTTTTTTTGCCTATATATTCTCCCACTGTCATTTTATTTCCCCTTTTTGACCCTTCTCATGCTCACTGTTTTGATGAAGCAGCCTTAAAGGAGGGATTATATAAATTCACAGAGGATAGTGTAGGCCACCAGCCAGGAAGATGTTTAAGGAGAGGCTTCAGCCTTCTGCTTTACGTCTTCTGGAGCATTTTGTCTTTTTGCGAGAGACAGAATGCTGAACAAGATGGGCAGTTGAAACTGCCTTGTACAGAGTTGTCATATCATTGGGTTATTAAGGTCAGTATTGACCAGCTTGCCTGATGGGGTCTGTCCAGAAACTCCACTAGAGATCTTTCACATGAGTACCTGGTACCACCAGATATTTTTCACCAGAGATGTCAATGACTGAACTTGGGACCGTCTGCATGCAAGACAGATGCTCAGTCACTGAGCCATGGCCCCACTCTTCCAAACAGCAGCTGATGAAGGAACCATTGCTCAGAACCACTTGGCTCTTTTATAAGCTCTTGTGCCTTTACTTCCTTCTCATAGCTGTGCCTTCATAATTCCTGCTCTCATCGGTTTAGAGTCACTGCTTTTGTCTGTAAAGCCACCTCCCCTTTTAAAAGCAACTGTTGTGGCACAAACCTACTATCACAGATCCAGGAACTGCTGTGGCTGAACCAAGGCAGAACAGAAATCCCCACCCCAGATGTTGGTTAGGGCTTTAAAATGTCTGCAGTGGGAATCACCTGTTCTAACTTAATAGCAGATGGCAATAGATGTGGTATCTGTGTAGAACACATGTGTCTGGACATAAAATAGCCCTGCCTTGAATTTCACAGATTCTTGTAATGCTGTTTAACCCATGATAAAAAACAATTTAGCCAAAGCAATTCAAATTAAGGACATTTCTTAATTTGTCAGGGTGATGTAATGACTGGCTATAGCATTAAGTTTGAGTATGGGAAACCCTGGTTCAAAGGGCATAATCTCTCAGGACACTGAGAATATCCCCCTCCAAATGCAACAGACATTTGACCTGGTATGCATAAGTATTGTCATGTTTCATTGTACGGGGCTGCCTCTAGACTGCTAATCTGAAGCCCTGTGTTGGAAGCCTGGGATATATCTCTTTATTAATTAGCTAACTGGTGTACACTGTTTTAATTTTATGTTTTGAACTTTTCTGTTATTCTGCTTAAGGTTCAATAAAATAGCTTGTAGTGCATGCTTGTATCCTCTTCTCTTCCTACTGGGACTTGGTGTCCTGCCAGATCCCATCCAGCCTAGTGAACCTAAGTGAGGCTGGTACCCCAGGTAGAAGTTTAAAGTGTTGTGGTGCATATCAACCTCACAGCACACCCTGCTGCAGGTTACCCACAGAGACATCCTGTGGTAAGGCATCCACATTACTGCAGTGCCTCAGCCATGGAGCGCACTGCCAAAAAAATCCAACATTCATGTGTGTGCATCCACGTATAGGCAATTTTTTTTAAAAAAATGCGCCTCCCTAGCAGCAGAATGGATCTGCAGGTTCAGACTGCCAAATCCGTTCTGCGTGCGCTTCCCCTGCGTTCAGACATCCGGCCATGCACAATGACTGTGCGGGGAACTGAAAACACCACTTGTGATGTGGTGCCTTTTTAACCCGGCTCTAAGTCGTCCTATGATGGGATAAGTACGGCTGGGGAACGCCTGACAGATGTGGCTGTCTAACTGCGCCCATTTGATCTGGAGGGGAGGAGTGCCTGTGTAGGGCCAAACTGCCTGTATGATCGTGGCCATAGAGGAGGAATATATGTTGTCTCCTGCCTCAGACTTTAGTGATGGCACCATAGATTTAGATAGATAGATGGGTCACGATACACAGAGCATCCTGTCCTTCTTGCTATTTGACACTATCCCTTTGAGGTAGAATGCTATTCTTTGGGACAAGATTTCCTTCCTTCCAGCTTAACACACCACTCTGTCTCTCACACACACAAAGCAGGAGCACACTCTCCATCTTTGGCATCATGGATCCAGGACATGCATTCTGCATCTGCATCAATCCTAGCTAGTTAGATTAGATTCCACCCCATCTCTCCCCTTTACTATCTAGAATAGAGTTCCCTAAATAAAGAATTCTTATTAGTTTGACATTCTTAAGGATTATGTATCAACATGTCAATTGTCAGTAAGGTTAAGTTGTATATTTTCAGTTACACAATTGGACTTTCTTACACTGACTATCTCTTGATCTCTTACTCTGAATTTTGACATAGTTTGGCTCTTTATAAAAGGTTGCTGACCCTGCAGTATGCAGAGGGGAAGAGGCTGGAGGAGATGACCAATGCAGAGAGATTTTCTAAAGTGGCAGCTGCAAGCAGCTTTAGTTTGGTTCAGGGCTACAGTGTAGGGAAGAACTAACTTTTTTCCTCATGCCATTTTCACAGTCTCAGCAGCCCACCTCCCAAAGCTGTTACTTGCCCTGAGATATGGCACTTGTATATTTTATCTATGGACCAAAGAGCCCCTCTGGAGAAAAGGAACTGACAGCACAAAGGGCAATGAAGAAATTGTTAAACCCCTGATTCTCCCATGCCCCAGGCCTGATCCAAAGAGGGGCTCTCTGTTGCTATTTAAAAGTTTTTCTTTCAAAAGTGAAGCATTGTGGTTCTCCCCTTTTTTTGGTTCTTTGTGGTTCTCCTGTCATCATGCCTAGTAGAAGGGAATTAAGGATGCTGAAGCCAGATTTGAAGGAGGGGAACAAGGAGGCATCACATAAGCCTTCTGGAAGGGAGTTTGGCACAAAGGTATGTGCCAAAATGTTCTCTGTTCTCTTGGACCAGTTTATGCAGGACCTAGCTTTTGTTCAAGGTGATTTGGCATCACATCCCTTGGGGCTTCTGAGGTAGGAGCAAGAAGGCTATGGACAGGAAGCTCCGTTAACGGATACCCTGGAGAAAGGAAAGGCAGTGCTGATTCTTCCTCCTCAGTTTACACAAGCACCGCGCAATCAGCACCACTGCAGGAAGGAAAAAACAAAACAAGCACCAAACATGAAATTCCAGGGTGATCTTTGCATCCAGCAGGGGCAGAGGAAGGAGCTGAACTTCTCTCATGTTAGCATAGCCCAGCGAATGACTAATCGGGCCTTTGTGTCGAAGCTGCTTAGGCCTTGCAGCTATGAATCAGCTGAAGCTGCATTATACTGGATCAGACTATTGCTCTATCAAGACCAATAAGGGCTTTCCACATGCCACCCCCCCACCGCATTGGTTCTGGTTCCCATACTACTTCTGTGTGCCATTTTATCCCTTTAGTTTTTGCTTCAATTTTTCTTCCCCTTAGGTTTTTTCTGGTTCTTTTGAGACCACTTTTAACCCCATCTTTTTCTGGAAGCTGATTTTGAGTAAGCTTTTTCCTTGTGTGTGTAATGTTTCTGTCAGTTTTCTTTCTCTGGCCCACTCCCACCCACCTCCAGCCCACTTTTCTATGACTGGTCTGTTGTCATCATCAAATAATTCCTTCTGCTCCCCCCCCCCCCGACCTGAAGAAATGTGGTTTCGTTTTTTAATCTTTTTTTAAAAGACCGTAAAATATCTGAAAACTACTGAGGTCAGAGACTCAGCTTAGTGAAATCAGCTCAAGTTTATTTAGTTACATCTGAACAAAGATAAAGATAGCCGGTCCACACCCGGCTTATATTCGAATCAGCACCCCCCAACACACTCCCAAAACCTGTGATAGGTTCTATTTACATGGCCCCAGAAACTATAGGTTCCTTGCAGGATCCTGGCACTCCCATTGGTCCGTGCCTAGGATCTGAGGTGTCTATTGTTCTAGGACCGAAGGTCTGTAGGTCCATTTGACAGCATGGCCAGGCACATGCAGTCGCAACCCTCTTGATACGTTACACTTAACTGTCTTGATACATTACATCCCTCCCCCCTTAGTTCCAAAGTACTAATATATATAGTCCTGCAAGTACTAGGCGCTGTCGTTCTTGTGTGGAGTGGCGTGGCTCCATCGGGGTGCTGGTAGGCGTGCTTGGCCCGGATTGTGGCTTGGTGACAGCCGCTGGTGAAGTCCCGGTTGCCGGGGCAATTCCACTGTTGGGCTCTGGCGTGGAACTTGGGGCAGAAGTTGTGGCCATGCTGGACTCCGCTGGTCCCAACACTGGTTCCTCCTGGTCCAGCTCCTTATTGCTGTCCTCGGCGTCCCATACCTCTGGGTCGTCTAGGGGCAGTAGGCGATGGTGTAGTTGGTCTACGTGCCTCCGGAGGAGCTGGCCATCTTCTGTCAAGACCTCATATGAGAGAGGTCCTGTCACTCTCACCACTTGGGCCGGGATCCAGGGTTTGCCACGTGTGTAGTTACAGGCGTATACTGGGTCCTCAGGAAAGAACCCTCGGGTGCCTCCTGGGTTACCATGCCCAGGTTGTGGTCAGGTGCCCTGTCTGGGTGAAGCTGGTCCAGTCTGGTCGTTAGGCACTGGACCATTAAGAGTTCTGCAGGGCAGCATCCCGTGGATGTGTACAGGGTCATTCGTTGGCCGAACAAGAAGGCGGCTAACCTGTAGTCCCAGTCCCCTTGGACGATCCAGCACAGCACTACCTTGGTTGTGCGTACCATCCATTCCATCTTTCCGTTGGTTGCCAGGTGGAAGGGAGAGGAGTGGATGTGCCAAATCCCATAGAACTGCACAAAGTGCAGGAATTCTGCTGATGTAAATGCAGTCCTTTTGTCTGATACCAGGGTTCTGGGGATGCCATGGGTGCTGAATATCTTCCACATGGCTTTGATTGCTGCTCTCAATGACATGAATGAAGATAAAAAAAGGCGGTCCACACCCGGCTTATATTCGTATCAGCACACACACACACAGTACCCCCCCCGCAACACCCATGATAGGTTCTATTTACATGCCCCCAGAAACTATAGGTTCCCTGCAGGATACTAGCGCTCCCATTGGTCCGTGCCTAGGATCCGAGGTGTCTATTGTTCTAGGACCGAAGATCTGTAGATCTGTTTGACCGCATGGCTAGGCACACGCGGTCGCAACCCTCTTGATACCTTACACCAAACCCTCTTGATACATTACAATATCAATATATAGATATAGTGTTGTAATGATATTTTATATCAAAACAAAGAAATACTGTGATGAAGTTGACAATAACATTTAATGACAATTATGTTTATCAATAAAAACCTTAGAAATTCTAACATATTCAAGACAAAATCCAATATCCTCCAATTTTGTATATTAATAAGAACTTTGGAAATTCTAACATGTTCAGGACAAAATCCAATATCCTCAATGAGCACCCAGTTATACACTCATTTCAATAGTCTTCCTCAGGAATAGTCTTATTAAGTGACAAGGTATCATCCTTTTGATACATTTTAACTTCCTTTTTAGCTTCCTTCAAATAGTTGCAGCATTAACTTCTTTGAAGGAAGCTAAAAAGGAAGTTAAAATGTATCAAAAGGCTGACACCTTGTTACTTAATGGGACTACTCCAGAGGAAGCCTATTGAAATGAGTGTATAACCGGGTGCTCATTGAGGATATTGGATTTTGTCCTGAACATGTTAAAATTTCCAAAGTTCTTATTAATATACAAAATTGGAGGATATTGGATTTTGTCTTGAATTTCTAAAGTTTTTATTGATGTACATAATTGTCATTAAATGTTATTGTCAACTTCATCACAGTGTTTCTTCGTTTTGATATATTGTCAGTCACTGTGACCTCACCTTTGATCTTTGTAATGATATTTTAAGCAAGTCCTCTGAGTTCCCAGCTTTCATGGTGAAAAAAAGTCTCTAGCATCTTCCATCACAGAGACATAAGGAAGAAACGGGATATATTTGATAGAGAAGAAGCTAGAGACTTTCTTTTTTGAAATGAAAGCTGGGTAGGAACTCAAACTTGCTTAAGCTATCATTGCAACACTATATTGATATATTGATATTTTAGTGCCTTTTTGCTAATCCAATTCAGCCATTGATAAAAGCAGTCCATTTTGGATGAGCCATCAAAAGGACATTTAAACCCATAATTCACACCCAGATCTTTGTCAATATGCTAAAATTGTTCAATGATCTTGGAATGTCAGGTATTTCTTTACTAATCTTCCCATCAGATTCTGACAGCAATTACCTTAAAATTGCCCAGTAAAATTCAAACTTCACATCTTGGACCAATCATGTTCCCCATTAAAAAAAAAACCATCCCAAGTCGATGGAAATTGTGCTAGGTTGTCCCATTACCTTGGTACCCCGCAAATGTTTTGCAGGCCCCCTTTTCCTCCTGGATACTTTACCACCTCAGACCCCTGTTGTGTCTACCCCTGGACCTCTCCAGGCATCAAGCCTCAGATTTAAGTAGTATGCTCCTTAGTAAACCTTTCCAGTTTCCTCCCTTCTTGCTTTTACAGATGCACCCTCTTGTTGGATTGTGTGTGTGTGTATACATATGTGCTTAGGGAATCAATTCTCAGGTGCTTAGTGTAGGTTCTTTATATTTTTATTCTTTTATTTGTATGCAATAAAAATTTGTGTTTACAATAATTTTTTCTTTATAATTTTATTTTAGGCATACCCATACCAAGATCCACCCTGGTATATGGGTCTGAGCTATTCCTTTCAGGAACACTCTTAAAGCTAATTTCCCTTTCTCTGGTAATGAGTAATTCAGTTATGGAATTTACTGCTAGTGGGTTAGACAAATTCATGGAGGAGAGTCACCTGTGGTGATTAAAGAGAAACTCCATTTTCAGGGGGAACAAACCTGTGACACAATGCTAGGAGGCAACATTTAGGGGAAGGCCTTGGCCTCCAAGGTAACTGGTCAGCCACTGTGTAAAACAGATTATTGGACCAAATGGACCACTGATCTGACCCAGCAGGGCTTATGTTGTTATCACAGGGATCCCTCTCCATGGTTTGCTAGTGGTTGCTGCTGGGCATGGTACTAATGAGTTCTCCCTCCAGAGCAGGAGGGAAGGGACCAGAGTGGACTGGGAGCCCAAAAGAGCTCCACCTCTGCTCCCCCCTTCCCATTTCCTGACAGAAACTAACGTTTGGAGGCTGGCAATATTGTTGTTGCTGAGCAACCCTGACAATGGCCCCTGAGATCTCAGATGAAATTCATTTCTTAAAGGTATAAGTGCAGCTCCTATTATGGGGGGTGTTAACCCCCAATTTTTTAAAGAGTTCAGATTTTTCTGCAAATGTGGGGCTTTTCTCAGGTTTGTAGAAACATTTGTCATGTCTGTTCATGGGTCCAATCCCTGAATTTAAATATCCACAGATGGGGACATGATGAGAATTAGATATATTGATATCTGAGCACAGAGATAATAACCTACGAATCTAATTAGTCCTCTTCTTCCTTCTGCACTGCAGGCAGACAAACAATGCTGGGCTAGTGACTCACTTCTAGCAAACTGAAACAAGTAATGGTCAGAGCAGTCGGTTTTTGTGGGTTGTAAGGATCACACGCTACTGAAATTCAGGAGAACATATTGCATAAAGATCTCTTTCAGGGCAGATTCTTTCATATCTGGAGTTGTAGTGAGGAACTGTCTGGAGTCTGAGAATTCAAGGGTTTAGGCTATTCTAGGCCTAGGTCTTAGGAGAACTTCTGCAAGATGCCCTTGGTGCCCCCCACCAGGGCCAGCTCGCCCACTAGGCGCCGGCCCTGCAGGGGCACCAAAATGCCTCCCGCCCCCCGTGAAAAGCCCCCCTTCCTGCCCAGCGCCGGCAGAAGCCAGCACCGCCGCTGGGAGGGAAGGAGCAGGTGTTCTAACTCCGCCCCTTCCCAGCCTTTCCTGGGCGCCTCGCAGCTGTGAGCCATCTCCAGGCCCCACCGGGAGGTTGGCATCACCGGTGGGGTGGGCGCCCCAGGCTGTCCTGCCTAGGGCACCCAGACACCTGGGGCCGGCCCTGCCCCCCACCACCATGAATGGGTCCACCTTTTGTCACTGGGCCTAGTCTTCCTGCCACTCAGAGTGAAAGGGTGTCATACCTGTTCTTGCTGCTTGCCTCTGTCACTGCTCACTCAGTGGAAGAAGGCTGACAAGCAGCCCTCAGCTGCACAGAGCAGAAGCAGCAGAAGCCAAAGAGCCTTAGCAGCACCCCTGATACCAGCCCCGACTGTGACCTTGCAAACAGCAGACCACACAACACTTTTCTTCATGGGATGGCTATGCTTCTCTCCCATTCCTCACTCAAGGGCATGATCTAGGGTGGCCAACTCTCAGCTGGGAAATTCTTGGAGATTTGGGGGGCAGAGCCTGGGGAGAACAGAGTTTGGGGAGGGAAGGATGCTCAGAAGGGATGTGATTCCACAGAGTCCACCACTGGAAGCTACCATTTTCTGGGGAGGAAACTGCACTTTGGAGATCGGTTGTCATTCTGGGAGAACTCCACACACCCCCACCCCCTTGAGCGCATCAGTGGCTTAACTGAGGAGAGGTTCTTGTTTTGTCCTTGGTGTATTTTTTTTCCTGCAAAGCTGAGCCTGCCATCAACATAGGGATCCAACAGTGTAATCTTTAATATTGCATCAACACAGAATGGGCTGAAAAGCTGCCATTATAATGTAATTACTTATTTATCACTACATCACTGTGTATGAATGGGAAACATGAGCACAGAAAAAGGATTGATGGGCACTCTGTACTTCCTCTGATCAGCAAAAAGAGAACACGAAAGAACTTTGTTATGAAATCTGAATCTCCTCAATGATCCAGGAGAGACTTCGTGCTTCTTAAGACTTTCTCTTGTGTTTCTGCTCGGGGCGTGCCCTCAAGGTTATCCCTCTGTTGTAGTGCTAACTTTTTGCTTTGCTCCTTGCTTTCCTTTGGTAGCCCCATGCTAGCCTTTGTTTCCAGCGCTTTCTCCCCTGGGACCAATATAAAGTTCATTGCACTGGAGTTAAGAATCTCTTTGTTGGTAAAAAGTGATAAAGGTGAATATAGCTTTTTTTGGTGTATCTATGAAGCCACAATGACATTTGGAATGTTTCTGTGCATTTGTAAAGTAGCCTGGAGTTATACAAGGAGAAAAGAAAGAAAGGAAGGAAGGAAGGAAGGAAGGAAGGAAGGAAGAGAGAGAGAGAGAGAGAGAGAGAGAGAGAGAGAGAGAGAGAGAGAGAGAGAGAGAGAGAGAGAGAGAGAAAGAAAGAAAGAAAGAAAGAAAGAAAGAAAGAAAGAAAGAAAGAAAGAAAGAAAGAAAGAAAGAAAGAAAGAAAGAAAGAAATTTTTATTGATAGGGAGTGGTTAATCAGTAGATATGCACATAGTGTTTAAAAACTGGTTTGGAGGATAAGAAGAAGACCTGCAAGCACAGGAAGGGTGAAACAGGGGCTGTCTAAAGTGACAGTTATCTGTGGGGGAGGTCAAGCCACGTTATGCTGTGTTGTGGCTACAGCATTGACCAAGGACAACCTGCCCATCACTTCCTTCTCTTTTCCTCTGTATGATCATGCTCTGCAGGAGTCATGTCATTGCTCACCATCTGCAGCAATAAGGCAGGGACAGGAAGTCTGTATTGCTCCCTTCATAGGAAAAGGCATGGTAGCTGTTCCTTCCTGCTTCTGCCTCTGGACTGCACGTTGCATGGTGGACTACTGTCAAGCTGAGTGCCCCACCTGTCTCTCTTACAGACCCATCCGACACAGCCTTCTTCTCTGTCCATTGTTTTGCTAGTGTTTGATGCCAACAGACTGTAGGGTTGCCAGCTCTGGGCTGGGAAATTCCTGGAGATTTGGGGCAGGCAGGGTTTAGGAAAGGGAGAGACCTCAGTGGAGTATAATGCAGTGGGAGAGACATCAGTGGGGTCCACCTTCCGAAGCAGCCATTTTCTCCAGGGGAACTGATACCTGCTGCTTGGATATCAGTTGTAATCCCAGGAGATCCCCAGCTACCGCCTGGAGGTTGGCAACCCTAACAGGCTGTGACAATTTGTTTCTCATGAGCCTAGAAATGGAACAGTGCTCTGCTAGAAAATAGTATTTACTGCTTGGGTTACATTTCTTGTTAGGGTTGCTAGCTCTGGGCTAGGAATAGGGATACCATTCCTGAGGCAGACTATTTACCCACCTCCACAACGAGTACACTTTAGAGAGGACCACACTGAGAGAATTTTGAGAGAACTGAGATTGGCTCAAGATCACTCAGCAGGCTTCATAGGGAAGAGTGGGGAATCAAACCCGGCTTTCCAGACTAGGGTCTGTAACCATTACACCACACTGGCCCTCAGAGAAACCCTATTTCTTGGTTTCCAGTCCCGAGAAAGGAATGTCACCATGGGCCGCGCAGAGACCCTTTGAAAAGAGTACCAGTTATTATAGGCTCAGGATCCAGCTCAGATAGACAAAGCAGATCTTCCCCCAAAAGGTCCAGTTTTGTTTCTGACCTAACATGCCAACAGGAGAGTTTGGCTGACAAATGGATGCTGAATACAGGCTGTGATGTCTTTGTTCTATATATTGCAACTAGCCGCAAGGCCCGTTGCGTGTCCAGATGCAATGGGCACTAGCTGGAGTCCTGGAGAAGGCCCCATCCCTCTGTTTGCCAGCGGCGCCCCTCCCTGCTGCGGCTGCCCAGTGTTGGAGCGGCGAGCATGGGAGGCCGTTTCGGGATTGTGGGCCCAGTGGGGTGGCGTCAGCCACAGTCGGACCAAGTACTCTACCTTTGGGGTGGACGCATTGATGAGGGAGGGAGGCTGTCTTTGGGCTGGCGGGCGAGGCAGGGGGCGGTGGTTGGCAGCCGCGGCGGCAGTGTCATGGCCCCGTCATCTATGGGTCCGGTGGCTGGCAGCAGACTGCAGCGTAGAGACTAGCTTGTAGGTGTGTAGGTGGGCCCGAGTTACTTTTTCCCCACCATAGAGAACAATGGAGTGAATAGGGGCAACCTGTTTAGGGGCCCATAGAATTGGACCCCCTGATCCAATGTTCTCGAAACTTGGTGGGTATCTTGGGGAGAGGCTCCAACAGCTATCCTGTGAGTTTGGATCTTCTCCATCAAACCCCCTCCCCTCCAGCCCCCAGAATATACCCTATGTTTTCACCATTGACTTCAATGGCCCATAGGATATAATGGGGCTGAATTGCCGCCAAATTTCTTTCATTCCCTCCTTTCCTTCTTTCTTTTTCCTCTTTCCCTCATTCTTCTCTTCTTTCTTTCTTTCTTTCTTTCTTTCTTTCTTTCTTTCTTTCTTTCTTTCTTTCTTTCTTTCTTTCTTTCTTTCTTTCTTTCTTTCCCACCTTCTTCTCTTCTCTTTTTCCTCCTTTCTCTGTTTCCCTCCTTCTTCCCTCTCTTTCTTTCCCTCCCCTTTCCTTCTCTTTCTTTCCCTCTTTCTTTCACTCTTTCCTTCTCTCTACTCTCTCTCTTCCTTCCCTCTTTCCTCCTTCTGTGGCCCAACTCTCATGAGAAGGAGTTTAAACTTTAAACCCCTTCTCTCTTAGCTCCCCCACCCAGGCCAGCCGGGGAAGGGGAGGCTTTTGAAGATGCCGTCCCCCTTTTGCTTCCCCTTCTTACATCACTTCTGATGATGTCAGGGGGCGTGGCATATGCTAATAGCCTAATAGCTCATTAGCATACCATATGCTAATGAGCTCCTGCAGCTGTTCTTCTACGAAAAGACCCCTGGATATTGTTTTCAACACACCTGCCTCGACTTATTTGAACCTAAGAGCAGGAACCTGAGTGAAGAGGTCCCTAAAAACAACTGTTGTGCTGATACCTGCAGACTCACTTCCTCACTTGAACTTGTCTCCAGTGTGTCAGCTCTTTGGGGAACAGAATATAGTTACTCGTTTTATGCTCATTTTTAACTTCTCAATGTTAGTACATCATCCCTGTCTGAAACACTACGATCTGCCCTAGCTGGATTTCATTTTCTGTTTTTAGTATCAGCCTCATCATCAGGATGACTGAGGTGACTTCACTTTATCCTTACTCGAGGTCTGTTTCTGGGCCAAAACCTGCTCCCCACCTGACACTTCTGAACCGTTTTACATGACTGCAAAATAGACAGCTGGGACTGGGTTTTGGACTCTGGGGAGCCTAAATCTCAGCCACCCTCAGCTCCTTTTTTGGTTGGTTGGTTTTTAAGGGGAGCAGCATGGTGCTTTTGACTCAGGCACACGTGTCATGCAACCTTGCTCTCTGTTTCAAAAGGCCTTTCTTTCTGCAGCACTTCCTCAATCAGAGGAGGGAGGGAGGGCCATTGTCAGAAAACATTCAGCCAGCTGGCAATCACTGAAGCCTTGCAGAGGATTCATGGTGCATATTTCTACTTTGGGGCAGCGAGAAAGAGCTCTGAAAACTCCCCTTCTGGTGTGCAACTGAAACTTGGATCAGGGAAAGGTTCCTTGTCTGTCCCAGTTTTTCTCTTGAGCTGTAAGGAGCTGGAGGAATGTCTCTTCCTAGGCAGCTGAGAAATGAGAGGTGAGTCCCTTAAAATCTTCCTGCTGGTTATTGATTCCCTGCCATTATCTGGAAAGCAAGCCCCCTTGAAGGGCACAGAATAGTTTTATGAAATGCTGCTTTGGTTGCTGTGTGGCTGTTAGGCTTTCACAATGGCATGGACACATTTGCATTGAGTTTGCTTTTTAAAAAGATCGCACCTTTCCTTTCCAAACTCTCTCTGATGCTCTCTCTCTCTCTCTCTCACTCAGTCACTCACTTACTCACTCTGGAGTTGCTAGCTCTGGGTTTGGAAATTCCTGAAGACTTAAGGTGTGGAGTAGGGTTGCCAGGTCCCCACTGGCTATCGGTGGGGGATGGGGGTAAGGTTGCCAGATCCAGGTTGAAAAACTTCTGGAGATTTGGGGATGGAGACTGGGGAGGAGGACAGGGACCTCAGTGGGGTGCAATGCCATAGAGTCCATCCTCCAAAGCATCCATTTTCTCCAGGGGAACTGATCTGCAGGTGAGGTGTAATTCTAGGGGATCCCCAGGTCTCACCTGGAGGCTGGCATTCCTAGTCAAGCCTGTGGAAGGTGGGGTTTGGATTGATCTCAGCAAGATGTAGTGCCGTAAGAGACATCCTCTGAGGTTGTCTTTTTCTCCAGGGGAACTGGTCTATATTGCCTGGAGATCAGTTGTAATTTCAGGAGATCTCCAAGTTCCACCTTGAGGCTGACAACACATCCTCCTTTGTATTTTGAAATCCACAAGTGACTCAACAGTGAAAGTAATCTTGTAGTATCATAGGAATTGTGCTGAAAGTAACTGGATCCTATCAGGTACTGTAAAGAACATTGGTTCCTTTACAATTCTGTCCTGATTCAAAGTTTGGTTCAGGCTTCAAATGTGGCCTGCTTGTGGATTATTAAATGTTCAAAACTGCCTTGCTGAGAAAGAATAAGCTAACCTTGTAGAGTTGCAGATAACACCAGCTGCAGAGGGGACTTGCGAAGCCTGGGACTGGCTCCCCAATTAAGTGCATGCCATTCAGTTAAGCACCTGTGGGAACAGAGACAGACCTAGCTGCAGATGGGTTTCATTTCTATCTCCCAGGTCAGACCACCGCTTCTGTTCAGCTACTGATTTAATGTTTTGGCTATGTCTCATCCCTTAGGGACCCTATTGGTTCATAGGCCTGGAACCACATGGGCCCCTTACCCATAAAGAAGTAAGTTTCTGTTCTCTGCCTGATGGTGACTACTTGAGATCTAGCCATGTAGACACCTTCTCACTCACATTGGCCATCTTGGATACCTGCTTGCATGGGTCAAACAGCTCTGGTCTTTGCTGACTCTGGAGTAGAGCCACTTTGGACCCATGAAACTTCCACCTGAGAATGGGTAATATCTTGTAACTTGAAACCAATGTATTACAGTTTTAGTTAGCCTATACATTTCTAGCTTTCTTGTTTTATCCTCACAGTTTCTTGTTCTTGTTTAAAGTATTCTTGCACCTTAATTTTATATATATCCTGTCCTATTATATACAAGGGGAGTGGTCTGGCAAGGTTCTATGCTTGGCAAAATCAATTCGCTCCCTGATATGTCACTTAGAAGCTGTCCCTATCCACTAGCTGCATTGCCTGAGTTCTCTCCCACCCACTGCAGCCTAGGCCACTCTTCTCTGATTGGGCCAGCATTTCAAGCTCATTTGCATATGGAAGCTGATCGGACTTCACTCCATTCCGCACCTCAAACTCCCTCCCCCACCGCAAGACAGTTGGAATTGTCAGTTGCTTATGCAACCTGTTTTATTCTGAGGTAAAATATGTCCTCACTCACAACACTTCCCCTTCAAAAGAAACAAACCCAATAACACAACATGTTCAGCAGGAGCATCCCTATGGAAACTGCCTGGGTGATTTCGGACCAGCCACAGACTTTCTGCCTAACCTGCCTTACAGGGTTGCTGTATGGATCACAAAGCTGAAAAGAATGAAGTAAACTGCTTTGCTCCCTGTTAATGAGAAAGACAGAATTTTGCCTAGAAAGAGGCTGCTGAAAGGGGATGAGATAAAGTTGCCAACTTTAGGTATGGAAATTCTTGGAGATTTTAGGGATGGAGCCCAGAGAGGGTGAAGTTTGAGGAGGGGTGGGACCTCAGACAGGTACAGTGCCATAGACTCCATCCTCCAAACCAGCCATTTTCTCCTGGGGAACTATTGTTGCCAATCTTGGCCTAGTGGCCATCAAACCATTCTCTTCAACCCCCTGCTGTGTAGCTGACTTCCCCCTAGGGTTGCCAATCTCCGGGTGAGACCTGGAGATCTCCCACTGTTACAGTTGATCTCCAGATGAGAGAGATCAGTTCCCCTGGAGAAAATGGCTGCTTTGGAGGGTAGACCCTATGGCATTATACCCTGCTGAGTCCTTCCACCCCCCTCCAATGCTGCCCTGCACAGGATCCATCCCCCAAATCTCCAGGTATTTCCCTATTTAGAGCTGGCAACCCTACTTTCCCCTCAATGCCTGTTGGTAGGCAACCAAGCTTGGTCCTGTCACCTGTTTTGGCCTTTGAGAGAAAACTTGTTGGGGCCAGTCCTGATAGGGTTGCCAACTCCAGATGGGAAATTCCTGGAGATTTGAGGGATGGAGCCTGAAGAGGGTGAGGTTTCAGGAGGGGTGAGACCTCAGACAGGTACAATGCCATAGACTCCACCCTCCAAACCAGCCAGTCCCTCATGGGGAGCCAATGTTGCCGATCTCCAGGTGAGGGCTGGAGAGCACTCAGAGTTACGACTGCTCTGCAGGAGGGAGGGCAGAAGTCAGCTGAAGTCAGGGGGGACAGATAACAGTAGGTTGATGGTTAGCTGGGAAGGAGATGGGGTTGCCAACTCCAGGTTGGCAAATTCCTGGGGGTTTGAGGGGTGGAGCCTGGAGAGGGTGGGGTTTGAGGAAGCATTGGACCTCAGGCAGGTAGAATGCCATAGACTCCACCCTCCAAACCAGCCATTTCCTCCTGGGTAACAGTTGTTGCCAATCTCCAGGTGAGGGAGACTGCTCTTCAGGTAGCAGAGATCAGTTCCTTTGGAGAAAATGGTGGACTCTGTCATGTTACCATGCTGAGGTCGCCACAGCAAATTCACACTGTGTGCCCAAAGCCGGGGCACTCTCCCAGAGCCGCTTTCTAGAGCCCATTGTATTTATTTCCATAACGGGCCTTATTCCTAGTGTGTGTGTGTGTGTGTATAAAAAGTTACTTTGTGGTTATTTGCCTTCAACTTGGCCTCAAACTAAATCCAGAGCCCAGACTGGCTGACCACCTACCAGAGTAATTGTTTTGTGAGAAACTCATTCTGCAAAGTGCACCTGGTGGTGTAGACTTTCTTGTTTAGTCCCAGGAAGGTTAGAGGCTTGCCCTTTGGCTTCTGACCCCTTCTGACCTAGAGGTGATGTCATCACGCTGGGCATGTCACATAGGGGACGCTCTAGCATTTGGCTAAAAACCCTGTGGTGGGCATAGAGTTTTTGGCCAAATGCTAGAGTGCCCCCTGCACAATGTGCCCAGTACAGTGATGTGACTTCCAGGTGATGTCATCATGGTATGTGTGCTTTGCGCGTGTGCAGGAAAGTCCCAGGAAGAAGCATGGAGCCCCCTGCCGGCAGAAGGTAAGCATCATGGGAACCGTAAAGGGATAGGATGCATTTGTTCACTGGTAACAGAAATTTCTTTCTTAAAAAAAATATATGCCACCTTTCTACCCAGTCTAGGGTCCCAAAATTGGTGAACAATCAAATATACTAAAACCAGCTTTAAAAACACAATACATAAGCAGGAAGGAGGGTCAGTGAGGAAATGCCAAACAGAACAGAAAAGTCTTCACCTAGTGGTGGAAGACAATGATAGCGGGCAATAGATGACCCTTCCTGAGGAGAGTGTTCCATAATTTTGTTGCCACATGCAAGAAGGCCCTTGAAATGAACTCTGCTTATGCTTGTGGAGGCATT
The DNA here is from genome assembly GCA_029375565.1 of Gekko gecko. Taxonomy (NCBI): domain Eukaryota; kingdom Metazoa; phylum Chordata; class Lepidosauria; order Squamata; family Gekkonidae; genus Gekko; species Gekko gecko. The sequence continues at coordinate 41,807,148 of JAPDNY010000005.1, read as the reverse complement.
TTTCTTCAAATATTCTGGGATTCAGTTTCCTGGCACAAATTGAGCCCTGGATCAGGTGAGCTACCTTCTCAGAATTTTTTAATTTCACTGTCCGGACTATAAGACTGCAGCTACAGTAGCTGATAGATTCCGCCCCCTCCCCACCAACTGACATCACTTCATGTCAAGCATGAAATGGCCAAGGCCCAGCATAGGAGGAGATGTGTCTCCCTGTATCTGTAAATTCACCCACCTGCATTGGTCTTTCCAGTATTAGCTGAAGTCTTGTGCAAGTCCCTCAAAAAGTGAAACTATTTATTATGGAGGCAAACCTCTCAGACAGATGGTTAAATTATGAAATAAACTTGTTCTTAATCTGTTTTACAAAATGGCTATTGGCTTTCCCTTAGATCTGTTCAGATGTTTTGTTCCAGTCACATGAACCAGAAGCTTGTCAGTAGGGCTGCCAGGTCCCTCCTGGCCCCTGGCAGTGGATGGGGTGGGTAGGGTTGCCAGATCCATGTTGGGAAACTCCTGGAGATTTAGGGATGGAGATTGGGGAGGAGGACAGGGACCTAAGTGGGGTACAATGCCACAGAGCCCACCCACTGAAGCATCTGTTTTCTCCGGGGGAACTGATCTCCTGTTGTCTGGAGATGAGCTGTAATGCTGGGGGATCCCCAAGTCCACCTGGAGGCTGGCATCCCTACCTGTCAGCCATGCATATCAGGAGTTCATGGATCCCTGCAATACACCCAGTATGCACAGTTGTTGTCTTGTTAATTAGGCAATGCACTGATTTTCCATGCAGGCACAGCTTCCATTCATACACTGATTTATGTGAACAGAAGTGCTACCTGCATGGAATATCTACAAATTGTCCAATTGACACATGATGATAGCAGCATGTATCGTGATCCCAAAATGTGTGGCTGGTGGGCTTTTGGTTCACACACAAAAAGGACAGAACACCAGCATTTGCAGGGGCCTGTATTTAGTACACTCACTCACTCACAGACCTTTATTGGCATATATTGGATTACAGGTAGAAACAGTAAACAGATAAGGAGGTAACAAGGGAAAATGAGTCAATCATATGCATCCAGACATTACGCAATCAATCCTAAATTACCAAACTTAGAAATAAGGCTACCTTTTCAGTTACTTCAGGTGACGAATTGTATCCAGGCAGCCTATCATGTTAAATAAAATTGAGTCTTAAAGAGTAGAATGTATATCATCATATTGGGAACAGTACAGAAGAATATAGAAGACTCAAGTCAACTTGATTTAGATTACATGCACAAAGTCTTGTTGAATATGGAATCCTATTATATCTACCATAAGTAACTGTAGATGGAACGGTATTGCATCTAGCAAATGCAAATGCTCTGCGCAATTGTGGGGCATGGAGGGCTGATAAATAAGAAGGCAGATGGCCAATAATTAGAAGGATTCCAAAATTCAAAGGGGAGCAGGATTTATTTGCATCACTAATTTTTGCATTTCAGTATCTAGGATTCTACGTTGAATTAACTGATATGCATTTGTAAAAGGGAGCATATACAGGGAATCCATGGATAAGCCCATTGTAATTATTTTCTTCTTTATGGAGGCAGTCCATTTGGAAGAGATGGATTCAGACAGCATTTAGTGTAAATAGCTCCCACTGTCAGCAGTGTAGCACACTTGTAGCCAGTATTTGATTGATATAAGCCATGCTCTTATTTCTATCATGTTAAGGCCTGTTTCTAAACAGAGAGCTGCGTATGGAACGCAGCATGGCAGACCCATAATTTTCCTTATGGATTTGGATTGAACTCTTTCAATACCAGTCTTGAGGGCACTTACCCATGTTGGACTACCATACGATAACTGTGGGATCACTTTGGCCTTAAAAACTTTTAAAGCAGCTGGAACAAACTGGTTGCCTCTATTAAAGAAGAAACATGAGATGGCTGATGCATTGATGGTAGCTAAATTAATCATAGATTTGCGATGGCAAGACCAGGACATGTTATAACTGAAATAGAGACCTAGATATTTAAAATGCTTAACCTGCTCTATTTCTTTTCCGTAGAATGTCCATTTGTGGATTTTACAGGATTTAGCAAATACTAATATCTTGGATTTCCCATAATTCAGGAGTAGTTTATTCTCAAGAAAACAGATGTCTGAGCCCTACCCTCGTGCAAGAGAGTAGTACTGTATCATCCACATATAACAGGATAGGTACATGAAGAGTGCCCAATTAGGAGAATGATAATCTTCTTCTTTTAAAACGGAGACCAAATCATTGAGAAATAAATTAAATAGGAAAGGAGCAAGTATGCATCCCTGGTTAACTCCTTTGTTAAAGAGAATTTTTGGTGTTAATTCCCCTACAGTTGAACATTTGGTTTGACAAGTGGTGGAAGTGTGTAGCATTATGACTAATTTGAGAAGTCTCTTGTCCATATCTAGTTGGTACAATTTAGTCCATAGTAACTCTCTATCAATTGAATCAAATGCTCCTTTAGAGAGTTTAGAGTTTCTAGATCTAGTGTACTTATCAGCTAGATGCACTAAGGTAATACAATGATTTGTTGTAGATTTGCCCTTCCAGAAACCAAGTTGTTCAGGGCCTTATATTTAGTACCTGTAAGCCATTTTACAGGTGTATGTGTTTTAACAGTGTACGTGTTTCATTTAATTGTTGTTTTTAATTATTTTATACTATGTATTTTAAAGCTTGTTTCAATGTTTTTGATTTCCCCCCCCTGCCTAGTGGACCCTAAACTGAGTGTCAAGGAGGCCTAAAATGTTTTAATTTAATAAAACAAGTAAGTCTTGATTGTGATTTAAAGGCAGGCAGATCAAAATGCTATTCCACCATCACTACAGTAATGGCCATTTGCAGTGCCATGCCAATCTTCTCACTTGCCTTTCAGTGACTATGACCAGCTTCCAGACGATGTGGCTGTTTCTGCTACTATTGCAGACATCGAGGAGAAGAGAGGCTTTTCCAGTTACTATGTAAGAGAAGGACTTTTCTCAAACCTGATGCTTTGTTATCACTCAGAGAGGAAGGGAAGCTGGCACTGCAGGAGATGCTTCCTCTAAAGGGTTAACAGTGTTTGTTCACTTGGTTTCAGAAAAGGGACGTTCCAAATGGGAAATTACAGCATTACAGCATTGGCTGGATTTCACAATAAACACTGACATTTGCTGTGACTGTTTAAAGCAAGTATATCCTTATAGTTAGATTCTTTGGGATGCAAGCAAGTCGTTCTGAAAGTCATTATCCTGACATTCATGGTCAAAGGAAGAGCTAACAGTGATTTCTATTCAGCGCACATGGGGAAAGCCACAAATTGAAGGATTTGTAGGAGAAGAGGGAAGTAGCACCTTTAAAAAAAAAACCTAGGTTTTTATTCTAGCATAAAATGTTGTGAGCTAGAGCCTGCTTCATCAGATGCATGTAGTAGGTCATCTGCAGAATTACACAAACACACATATCTACACACGCACAAGTCAGAGTGCCATGAAAGGTTGTGTGTATATAAACTTTTAACTGTAATCAAAGAAAGTACACTCATTCATAACAGGACAATCCATCACTGGGTTGGACAAGGGCGATCTATAACTGTTGGTTGTGATTGATCTATCAGCATCACTTGATACTGCTGACCATGATATTTTGGTGGATCAACTAGAATCAATATTTGGGATAAAACCTTTTGTTGGTTTTGTTCTTTTCTTAGTGGCAGACAATGGTCTCCATAGGGGAGGCAGAATCAGCTAGTTGGGGCCTCACGTGTGGGATCCCCCAACTGTCCATTTTATTCCCAGTGTTTTTTAACCTCTATGTTAAAACATTTGGTTGAGATAATCTGACACCCAGATTTACCTCTCATTATCTAAGCCTCTGAAATCAGCTGTGAAGATCCTGTTATCAATGTCATGAGCAGTGCACAGATGGGTGAGGATCAGCAAACTGAATCTTAATCCAGACAATATGAAGGCGATGTTGGTTGGGAAGGCAGAATGCCTGGCTGGTACCAATTGACCAGCTTTAGATGTGATTAAACTCTCTTTAATAGAGAAGTTAAGAGTTCAGTGCCCTTGGACTTAGCGTCATTGATGGATAAACAGGTTGGCACAGCTGGTAGGAGTCCTTAGTTTCAACTGCATCTATCTTGTAAATTGGCCCCTTATTTTAGGCTTTTCCAAACTTTCCGTGCTGATCCATGCTACTGTAGCCTCCAGATTGGACTACTGTAACATGTTTGATGTGGGGCTGCTCTTGAAAATTTCTCAGAAGCTTAAATTGGTACAAAATGTGTCTGGGGTCAGCTGCTCGGGATGTTCTCAGCTGATTGCCTAGATGCTTCTGGGTCCAATCAAAGTGCCTAGGTTTAAATGTAAGCTGTCATAACCAGACACTGGAGAGGAGACATTAAAAAAAAAACCTCCAAAAAATAACATAAAACATTTCTGTATTTTCTGTCTTTCTGGCCCATGTTAAGGATATAGAAAGATGCCTTACGCCAGGCCCAGGTTCACAGCCCTTCTGGCTCTCCAGTATCTACTCTGAGAGCAGTTCTCCAGAGTCTCAGAATGAGAGAGCTCTTTCCTATCTCTGCTTCCAAGGATCTTTAACTGAAGATGCCAAGGACTGACCGTGTCACTTTCTACACACGCAATGTAGAGCTGTGCCCCCTTCCCCTGAACAGTGATTTCCTTATGAATGAATTTGGTTCTCATGACGTCTTCTCTTCCAGGTATTTGTGATTGAAGTGAAAACAAAAGGTGGAGGAAGGTATATGATTTTCCGCCGTTACCGCCAGTTCTATAATCTGCATGGCAAGCTAGAGGAAAGATACGGTGTGGGAAGCAAAAACAGCCTTTTTACATGTACACTTCCCATCCTGCCAGGTAAGATCATTACCCCTGGAGAAAATGGCTGCTTTGGAGGGTGGTCTCTCTGGCACTGTACCCTGCTGAGGTCTCCCCCTCCCCAAATCTCCCCCACCCCCGGCTGCACCCCTCCAAATCTCCCCGTATTTCCCAATCTGGAGTTGGCTGCCTTATGACCACTGCACTTTTTAGGGTCAAAAACATTGGCAGAGTTTAAATATGCATAGGAAGTGAAGCTCTGACTGTTTAGAGAAAATCAAGTAGGTTATTAAAGAAGAACAAGCAGTTATAGAGCATAGAAGAGAGACAGCCTTAACTATCTAGTGTAACTGCTGAAGGAGGAACAACAAGAAGAAGGAAGCTCTGCAGGAGCAGGAAGTCTCCAGAAGAGCCAATCAGGAGACAGGAAGGACATAATTCAAAAAAGTGGGAAGTCCCTAGTCTAGCTATGCTAACTACCAGTCCTTCAGCTGTCCACCTCTAGGGTGATCTTCTGCATAAGGCTGTACTATAGAGCTTGTATATTCCAACAAAAAAACTGGGTTCTGGAGTGAGTGGAAAGTTGCTGATGGATTGCTGGATCCAACCCATTAGTTATAGAAAGCTGGATGCTCCTGTCTACTTCAAGATACTAGGAGTTCCTTGTATTTCATTTTGTATTTTAAGGAATTTAAGGAATATCCACTCTACAGACTGACATTGGTTTAACAGTCATTCTGTCATGCTAGGGAACTCCAGGAACTGTAATTCCATGAGGCAAGGAAAGAATTTCTAGGAGAATTCTTAGCAGTTCAGGATGCTACAATACCCAGGAATTCTTTGGGGAAAGCCCTGAGAGTTAAAGGTGGTCTAAAACCAACTGAAGTTTGTAATGTAGATATAGTCTTGGAGCTACCAAAAATCCTTACCAATCAAATTTCACATTTCATTTCCTTCTGCTATCTTTCAATGGCAACACCAGTTCTCTTGATTCTGTGCTTCCTAGGGAAAGTTTATGTTGGTGCCAAGAGAGAGATTGCAGAGAGCCGGATCACAATACTCAACACGTACATGAAGGTAAAGGTTAACTTTCAAACTGGGTTTATGTTGGACATATTGGTTATTCCATCAGAGAGCTGCCATCAATGCTCCCTCTAAGCTGTGGAGTCTTGTGAGCAAAAATTCTACTTTGTGAGCTACTGGCATTAAAGTTGTAAGTGATCAATTTGGCTACTGCATAAATTAGTTTGCTCTGGAGCCATCCTTCCTGAGCCAAGACAAAATGTGTAAGCCGGAGGCTAAAAAACTGTGAGCTAACTCACACTAACTCAGCTTAGAGGGAACACTGGCCTGCCTTCACTTTCTTAATAGTAAACTGGCTGTTCCCCCTTGTGGTCATAAAAGCAGCAGAACCAGGCCATCCACAGAGCAGACAGAGAGCTCTAGAAGCTGGGGGAGCTCCCTACGTGTACAGAAAAATATGACTTTGCACACTTAGCAAAAAGACTGGCCTGATGAGAATATGCTCAAGGAGGCAAGGAATGTGAAAAGCAGCTGAGATTGTTGAAGGGAAAGGAAGGTGGAAGAAGGAAATTGGCCTGCTCAAGACTTTATCCAGTCCTGGAAGGGAAGATTTTAGCAGTGGGGGGGGGTTTCCAAATTGCCTCCTCCCCCCATTCCTTGTGGGCCAGCTTGTATTCGCCAGATCTGTGTCGTTTCATCATTACTGTGTTTAAATATGAGTGCAGCATCTCTACTAGCTGCAGTAGGTGTTTGAACTCATGTCCAAGTTCTGTCCCATCAAACTGAAGCTACATATAACACAAATACACTAAATGATTTTATGGAGTATTTGTATTTGTTTTAGACCATTTTATCACAGCTTTTCACAAAGAATCCTGGGATATCTAATTTGGTAAAAGTGTTCATTGTTAAAGCCTCTTGCAGAACTGTAATTTCCAGGATTCCCTGAGGATAGGGAATAATTCTAAAACCAGTTGTGCAAATATGCCTTAAGAGACTCACAGGGTGATTTCCCACTAAAGCTGCCGCGGGGTTGCGCCGCCGTTTGTCCCGAGATTTTTAGTCAATTTCACACCCGAAGCCGCGGGGCTGCATTTTGACCCGCAGCTTCGCCGATTTCCCCGCAGTTTCGTAATCCTCAAAAAACAGGATTACGAAACTGCGGGGGAAATCGGGCGAAGCCGCGGGTCAAAATGCAGCCCCGCGGCTTTGGGTGTGAAATTGACTAAAAATCTCGGGGCAAACAGCGCCGCAACCCCGCGGCAGCTTTAGTGGGAAATCACCCACAGTGTAATCCCAAAGAGAGTTGATTTCAATCGATTTCGAAAGATGTTACTGTTCAGTATTGTGCTGTCAATTTTAACATTTTATCTGCCACATTCTCCTTCACCTTGCATTAACTCTAGGCAGCAATCAATTTAGGAAGAATAAGGGCTCCTCCATTAGTCAATTTTTAATTCTACTTGCCATATACAAAACACACACAGAGAGACAATGATTAATATTTGCTGAAAGATCCTCTTGCATCTTTTCACCATAGAATTTCAGGCCAATTGCTTTTATGTTGGGCTTTGTTACTCTGTGTCAGAAAAAAGGCTAAAAAAAAGATGGCAGGAATGTGTTCATTTCATAACTCTGGAAGGTGACACATTCAGAGAATGTGTTAATGGGCCCATGCACTAACTCAGCCACACAGGACCACAGCATTGGGAAGTCTGCACTTGTCCACCTCCAGCCCGATTAGTGACACTGAGGTGGTCTTCATGGCTTGAACATAATGGTATTATTTATTGTGCTTTGATGGCCCTGGCCTGTTTTTTTAATGTTGGTGTTTCAATGGTCCTGTTTTTTAATGCTTTTGTTTTAATGGTCCTGTTTGTAATGCTTTTTAATGGTTTTGTTTTATTAGTTGTAAGTTACCGCATACAAGTCTCTGGAGAGGAGCATAAACACTTTCTAAATCAATCAATCATGAGGGAGAACCTTTTCTGTTGAAAACTTATTTGTTTCCATCTCTCAATTCAGAAACTACTTAGCTTGCCTGCCTGGTTTCTGATGGATGAAGATGTCCGGCTGTTTTTCTATCAGTCATCCTTTGACAGTGAGCAGACACCTTTGGGGCTGAGAAGGCTTCGGCCACGCACTCGACGAGTGTAAGTGTCCATCCATACTTCCTTCCTTCCTTGGTTGCCAACTTATGGAAGGCACAGGTCTGGCAAAGGATGGGCCTAGAGTTGCTGGGCCTGGGCCTGACACTAGCAGGATCTTGTTAGTGCAGGACATGGGGATGGGTAGCATTGTGCAACAGGACACCATCATGTTGAGTGACATTCTGGGAACTTCCACAGTGTCTATGGTAGAGATTCCACTGAGTGATGCTCTATGCCTAGAGTGTTACTCAATGCAGTAAGTCTCTGGATCTTCATCCAGAAGTGATGTTGCTATATTGCTTGACATCATTTCACCCCCGCACTATTTTGCCCCTGCTGTCCCATTGAGCAATCAAATGGCAGCCCTAGATGAGCCCCACCCAGGAGTGAAGTTCAACCTAGGACAGATGTCTCTTTGTGGTGAGAAGATTTCAGGAAGGAAAGGGAAGTATAAAAGGCAATCAAAATGGGTTTAGTTTGTAGAGAAGCTGCTTTTGAGGCCCAGAACAACCTGGGTTGAAAATATAAAGCTAAAATTGGCGACATAACTAGCCTTAATAGCTCAGGATAGCAAGGTCTTTTGCCTTAAATGGCAATGAAGAGTTTAAAACTGGTTTCTCTCCTATTATCTCCATTATAAGAAGGGGAAAAACTGGCCCTGTCAGTGGAAAACTGGCCAGCTGGCAATGCTATTTCTCAGCCTTTACCAACTACTCAAGCTATTCAGCAATTCAGACCATTGGTCTGTCAAGGTCAGTATTGTCAGACTGGTCTTACCTGATTCTTTTAACTGGAGATATTGAGGACTGAACCTGGGACCTTCTGCATGGAAAACATGCTCTACCATTGTGCCACAGACCTTAATTTAATTTATCCCTGTTGCTTCATGACCTTTCCTGAATGGATCTGATGAAAAATTACTCTACCCATTATTTTGTCACAGAAAGAGCATTTCTCCCCAGGAACCTGGCTTTGACAGAATGGCAGCTCCGCGGGCTGAGGTGGGTATCTTATCCAATGCTGAACAAAAGATGCAAGCTTGGCTTTTTCTCTGAACAAAAGACATAGTATTTTAGATCTGCATGATAACAGACTCTGAATTAATTGATCTGTTCAGAACAGTGAGGCCAGCCTTCACTTGTGTGGAGATGTTTAGAAGCAGAAGGGAGCTGAGAAGGCATGACAGAGGAATCCATCTGTCCTGTAGGCCGGGACTAAGTCAATTGCACTGGCTACAGATTGAGTACTGGATCAGCTTCACGGTTTTAGTATTGACCTTCAAAGCCTTATGCGGCCTGGGACCGACATACCTTAGGGACTGCCTCTCCCCATATGTGCCCCAGAGAGCCTTGCACTCAGTTGAGCAGGATCTTCTGGTTGTCCCCAGCCTGAGGGAGGTCCATTTAGCCTCAACCAGGACCAAGGCCTTTTCTCCCCTGGTCCCAGCCTGGTGGAAGATGCTCCCACGTGAGATTGGAGCCCTGTGGGACCTTTTATCATTCCACAAGGCCTGTAAAATGGAGCTGTTCCACCAGGTCTTTGGATGAGGCGGCAGGCGTCCAGAAAATGAAAAGATGCCTCCACTTTGCTGAAGACACCATCTCTGTGTGGCCTGGATTAAATGAATTTTAGAGTCCAATGGCACCAGTATTGATGTAGTTTGTTTTTAAATGTTGTTTTAAGGTTTTAATTGATTAGTTATTATTGTGACTGGCTTTCGAGCAAGGGAACCTTTACCTTTACCTTATTATTGTGTTATGAAGCCGAATGGCCCAACAGTGTTGTGATCTGCCCTGAGCCCATTTACGGGGAGGGCGGAATATAAATTCAGTAAATTTTGGTGTAGTGGTTAAGTGCGCGGACTCTTATCTGGGAGAACCGGGTTTGATTCCCCACTCCTTCACTTGCACCTGCTGATGTGACCTTGGGTCAGTCACAAGCTCTGGCACAGCTGTTCTCTCAAGGACAGTTTGTGTTAGAGTTCTCTCAGCCCCACCTACCTCACAGGGTGTCTGTTGTGGGGAGGGGAAGGGAAAGGAGTTTGTAAGCCGCTCTGAGATGCCTTTGGACAGTGAAGGGCGGGGTATAAATCCAAACTCTTCTTCTTCTTCTTCTAAATAAATAAATAAATGAGCAGTGCTGGGGAAGTGTTTGATAAATGCCATGAAATGCAGCTCTATTAGATTTGGGGCTCTTCCACATTCTCATTTTCTTCACTTGTGTGTCCATTGCTTCTGGGTGTTTTTTTTCCTGCATGTGTTTTGCTCCCTCTAGTGGTTTATTCGATATCACATAGCCATATGTGCGGCATATTTCCTTGTAGATTCAAAGTGCAGGGAAATGTGCCAGACATACAGTGATGTAATATCAAATTAACCACTAGAGGGAGCAAAACATGCAGATAAGAGAAAGAAAAAAACCCGAAGCAAGGAAAATGAGAATGTGAAAGCGGCGAGCCCTTTGATTCGGAAGCCCTGGGTTCAAATCCAGTTGAATTATGAAGCTCACTGAGTAACCTAGGGCAAGTCACTGGCTGCCAGCCTAACCTCACAGGGTTGTTGTAAGGAAAATATGGAAAAACTCCATGCATATTGTCCTTGGAGGAAATGAGAGGTAGTCTGCTCCAGATAATTCCAGATGGGTAATCCTGATAGTCTCTTTGTGACAAAATAAAACAGAAGTGCAGTGGCACCTTAAAGACCCCTGAAAGATTTGTGACAGCATCCACACACTTCTCTCTTCTCCACCTCCTCCTTTTTCTTTCTCCCACTTCTGTGACTTTTCTTCTAAAAATATGCCAAATTATTTCCTTCCCATAGCATCTGAAGAAGTGAGCTGTGACTCGCAAAAGCTCATCCTGGAATAAATGTTGTTAGTCTCTAAGGTGCCACCGGACTCCTGTATGATTAGTCTAAACAAGGCAATTTACCATATTCATGATTGTGAGGTGATGTCTGACATGATTTCTCGCTACATGTGTGAATTGTTGCCAACGTTAATCAGCATTGCATGGTCTAGAAGATGTTTTTTAAAATTCCCCAGAGTGCTGGAGTGCTTGTCCCATAGCTCAAAGGAAGTAGTAGGAGCTAGTTCTTTGAAAGGAGAAGACACAGATGGCTTGATAATCCCCCATGATTTCAGACGGTTTGGAATCCGAACTCTAAGGCCAGCCAGTCCTGAAAACTTTCTTCCTCGAGAGCGTAGTGCAAACATTCTAATTGCCATAAGCTAAAAAGATCATGGAAGCCATCCCTGAACTGTTGAGGTACATTACTGAGGTGGCAAATGTGTGTAGCAAATCTTTTAAATGAACTAATATGTCATGTGAAAAGGGAAAATGTCCCCATGATGCCTAAATCATTTAGACTGAGCCATAGACATAGCAGAGACTTAATTTCATTTTGCAGATGTGTAGACTAAAGGTGAAGCTAGAGTTGCCACACTGTTAACTGGGTGTTTAATTAGGTGAATAAGTAATGGTAATTAAACTACACACACAAATTAAAACTGCCCATTGTGCAGCCTGGAGGCCGAGGGCATGGCTTCTCTCATGGCATTTTTGGCCCATGTAATATATGGCATTGTGTGCTGGGGACTCATTTTTAAAATGTAGTGGTGAGCACACCTGCAAGCTGAATTGATGGGCACATTCTTCCCAGCTCACATTCTCTGGTGGCCCCTGTGGCTGTAGAGCTGCATAGTTTTGCAGTGGGAGAGGGGATGTGCCTGCAGGAGCTATGCACAGTGGTAGGCAAAGGTCTTTGCAATAAGGCAAGTTTCAGCCACAGGAAGACGTAATACATTTCATCTTGGTGGGAATGTCATTAGATGCTGGAACTGCCAAAGTAAGTTGCTGAATACTTGCCCCCCCGGGGGGGATGGGAGCCTTCAAAAAAGATAAATTGGTTGGTTTGATTTAAAATTAGTGGACTGGCAAAAGTAGGTTGAGCTCACGATGACAGAAAATGGTGGAGGAAAGCTGAACATTAACTTGTTCAACTTCAAGGTAAGATATGGGACTGAATGTTTATGGTGTATGTATATATGTAAATGCCATCAAGTTGCAATGGACTGATGGCGCCCCCAGCATGGGGCTCTCAGGGCAGGTGAGAAGTAGAAGTGGTGTGCCCTTGCTTTCCTCTGCAGAGTCTTCCTTGGTGGTCTCCCATCTAAGTACTGACCCTGCTTAGCTTCTGAGATCTAGTGGCAATATTGAGCTACCTCACAATGCCTTCCCTCCCATGTTTATAGTATAGACCTGCCCTTCTGCAGTCTGGCATGTGACTGTGTGGTCTTTGTGTTTTCCTAGTGGCTTTAGCTGGAGGGCTCTGGTCCAGCTCTAATTAAAGGGGAGATGGTCTCTGCTGTCTCAAGAATAAAAATCCATCACCCATCCCTGTAATCCACTGTGGCTTCCTGGCCCGTATCCATAAAGGATCTAATAAAATCCCTTCTTCCCTGGCAATGATGTCACTATCTGCATCGCCTGCAGTAAGATTTATGAAGCTGAAACACAGCTCAGCGGTTGCAGAGCGGAGCAAAGCAGTCCCTGCAGTGCCACAGGGGATTCTTAGCTGAGACCCAGGTCATGGTGATGACAGTGGGTGAGCCTACATCCATTGCCATCAGGGCCAGCCCAGGTACTAGCCAGTTGGTCCCTGTACAGAAGCTGCTGGGCTCAGCTGGGTCTGAGGCTGTGCTAATGCCCTAACCAGTTCCATTCCCAAGCACAGAACAAGAGCTACAAGCATACAAACTTTATCTTCTTGAACCGGATCTACTTCTTCAGCTCACTTAATCTTCCAGTGTTTAATGTCTTTCTTCTAGGCACTCTTTGATTTTACTGGGTCCAGTAAACTGGAACTAAGCTTCAAGAAGGGAGACTTGATCTATTTACTAAGCAAGGTCAACAAAAACTGGTTTGAGGTAAGTGTTATGGTTTCATCTCATCACAAATCTGCAAAACCTGTCCAGTGTATGGTGGCCACTTCTAATCAGGTTGCTTAGCTTAACTGCAATTATTGGATGAAAAAGAAAAAGCACATCACATGCTAAATGTAGATCTTCCATGTCCTCATGGCTCAAAGCTCTTCTGAATTTTGTCTGGAATCTCACTATGGTGATAAAATACAAGATGGTTGATATCAGTAGCAAAAACTAGGTACTTGTAACTCAGTAGTTCTTTCAATAATCAGATGAAAATAGTGCTGCATTCAAAAGCATTAGTTGCTATCTCTCCTGTAGAAGGCCTTTGAGTGCTGTTCTATGACAAATGTGTTATTCTTGCCACTACGCATTGTATAGATCAGTGATGCTCACTCAGTAGCTTGGGATGTGTGGCTTTGACATGCTACCTGTGGCTCTTCTGAACACTGTTTTCCAATATGGCACCTGCCCCATATTTCAGGAAAGTGGGCAAGGACCTTGCCTGGTGGGGCTTGTTGTTGGCAAGTGGTTCTCACCCTGAAACAGCTGCTGTCAGAAGAACAGGTAAGCTGCAAGGCTCCATGAGGGGCAGGCCTCACATCAGGGATTAGAAATAATGTGGCCCATTGAGTTGATGATAATTGCAAATGTGGCTCTCAATGAGCCATGGACTGAGTACCACTGGTATAGATGTTATAAGGCAAGCCATCAAATATCTTGGCCCAATTTGCTGTGCTCATGTGACACCCCTGGCCAAAAAAAAAAAAAAGGGTTTGCCACATGTGTGGTGCATTCCTCTTCTCCCAGGGAACTGTCCGAGATACCACTGGCATTTTCCCATGTGCTTTTGTGAACATCATTAAAGACCTTCCGCAAGAAGAGGACACTGTCAATTGGCTACGCTGCTACTACCATGGTGACAATTTCACCTCCATCAGGTAATCCAATGAGATCTTTTTCTTGCTCTTCTTCATTTCTTTACCTGGCTGAAGAAGCTTTGAGGTCTAGTGAGGCTTCAAGGAAACACTTCCTTCCTGTCTGTAAGTTCTCTGGGACCAAATGCAAATGGGGAGTGAAAACTATTAGTAAATCCCTGGCTCAGAACTTGTCTCTGCCATAGTCTGTAGGTAGCCCTGGTTAGTGCTTGGATGGAGACCAACCGGGGTTGTTGCACAGAGGCAGGCAATGGCAAACCACCTCTGTTTGTCTTTTGCTGTGAGCACCAGGATCACCATAAGACCATGATTTGACAGCTTTTTCCACCACCGAAGGGACAGTACATTTTCCTCCAAGCCCACTGGCAACCCTACAGTTAGAACTACTACGTGGGACTAAATCAGGCTGTAGTAATGCCCCCACCCACAATAAACATGGAAGCAGGGCCCAGTCCTTTAAAAATGGCCACTTCTGTCTTTATTGTGGGGAAGCCCAGGGCCATCTCAATGTGCACATGTGCCAATTGCAATTGACAATGTTGGGCTTTTAAATGCCGGCAGGGCCCTTTGTGGCTGGGTTCAAAGGCTGCAGTGTGAACGGGGCTCTGAGGGTTAAACTAGATGAGCCAGTGGGAGTTCTGAGATCAGATCCTAAAATGTTAATAAAAGCTGCGGGGTGTGTGTGCAGCGGGGGGAGGGGGCTTAATACCCCCCCCCAAGTGGTTTCACTAATCAAAACCAAACCAGTTAGAGAGGTAAGCACTAGCACTGTGTGTGTGTTGTGTGTGTGTGTCTAAGTTTTTGACCGCAAAACCACACAGGGGGAATAAGTTAGCACCCCTCTTTCTCTCCTGCACAACCAGGATCCAGATTCCCCCTGAACACACATGCACATTGTTTTTACTAGTATTTTTAACATGCTCGGAGGATCCCGTCACTGATCTCCTAGCGTCCCTTCTGTTCCAGTGTCCAAGTTTCCAGAGACGCAATCTTGTTCTTTTCTTTGGTAGGGACATCTCCGTGGAAGAGGACCTGAGCAGCACTCCAGTGTTCCAAGACCTCGTGGAACTGACGAGGTAAAAGGACAAGCGTAGTTGCTCTCTGTCAGAAGATGCTGGAAATGTTCATGTTCCTGTCCTGAAATGCTCATCACCTCTGCAATTGTGTCTGCAAGGGCTTTGTTCTGAGCAGCCCGGTTGTTTCTATGGTCTTAAACAAAAGTGATAAAAAGAAAGATTATGGATTCCCCCCCCCCAACAAGTGGAGTGCTCTGTGTCCCTGAAACTTGTTATGCTGCTCCCCTATAGAACTGGTAACAGTCTGCAGCGCCTTGATTTGTCGTGCTGATGCAGTCTCCTTTGCAGGTCATGCTCACCCTGCTATTAGCTTGTCTAGTTCTTCCTTAATTCTGTGTCCCATCCTGATCTGCCCTCCCCTTCCAGTTCTTAATGCCACACTTAGCACTTCATTAAACAGGTCACTTGCTAAGTATGCCCATTAGCGCCAACTTTTATTGCAGCACCTTTCCACGTGGTCTTTGTCCTTCCCTTTCCCCATTGCCTTCATCGGTACTTTTAATATTGGTGCATATCTTTGTTGGTCTTGGTAGGTTAGTGTCTGTGAGCTTCCTACTCACCATCTTTAATTTTATGATGTTCCGGTTTTTTTAATGTGACCATCAGTTTTGCCAGTCCGTACCAAGAACTTTTATCAAAACCTTTTGGTCATACATTCACTAGCAAAGTTACTCATGAGCAGATTTGCCACGTTGAACGCCCCCCCCCCCAGCAAAGGCCAAAGCCTGTATCCAGATCTCAAGAAGGCCACAAGTGAGAGAACTCAGCAGCACAAGCTGTCCTCGTGAAAGTCTAACCAGATGTTAAACATTTTGGGGCAGTGGCTCAGTGGAAGAGCATCTCTTTGGCATGCAGAAGGTCCCGAGTTCAGTCTTCTGCATCTCCAGACCCTGGAGTTCCACTGCCAGTGAGAGAATGCAGCCAAATATTTGCATATAAATATTATTTAGGTTAAAAAAAATTAGTCTGTCCTTAAGACACAAAGAAGGGACAAACCTGACACACCCCCACCTTGTGGCCAAATGCTGAAACACAGTTCTAAAAACACTGATTTAGGGGAAAGTAACAAATATGCTCCAAACTGAAAAGAATCATGGGGTAGCATCATGACAGTGAGTCCATGCATCAGTGCTGAGGTGCATTAGGGCAGACACAAAGAGAACCAAGTGTGGTCAGGGTTGCCAACTCCAGATTGGGAAATTCCTGGAGATTTGGTGGTGGAGCCTAGGAAGGGAAGAATTTTGGGGAGGGGAGAGACCTCAGTGGGGTATAATGCCATAGAGTCCACCCTCCAAATCAGCCATTTTCTCCAGGGGAACTGATCTGTGAAGTCTTGAAATCAATTGCAATTCTGGGAGATCTCCAGGCCCCACCTGGAGATTGGCAACCCTGAGTGTGGCTGAAAACACAGGTCAGCTACGTGTGCTATTCGAGGTACATTACAAGGACAAATGCACAGGGGACACAGGGGTGGGTGGGAATCGAACATCTGGATAGACCCTCAGTACCATGATTTTCAGGTGTAAGGAGGATAAGCGTGTTTTTCTTTTTCCAGGCGAGAGTTTGGGCATGATGATATTGCCCTGAATTACCGTGATGCAGAGGGCGATCTGATCCGTTTGCTCTCTGATGAGGATGTTTTGCTGATGGTGCGGCAGTGCAAGGACCGGCCGGTCTTCCCGAAACACATCTTCCCATGGAAACTGCATGTAACCCAGCAAGACGACTACACTGTCTACAACACCAGCCCAGCAGGACACGCCATACCAGCACAGACAGAGAAAGGACCATGATCTTCATGACTCATTCTGCTTCAGCAGGAAAGGGTCATGATTCAACAACCAGCAACAACAGCGAATTTCTGATGCCTTCTCCATATTTCCCTGTAGCATTTCTGTGATTAAAAAAAAAAAAAGAATGAACAGCATTTTCAAGAGGTTGGATAGGTACCTTAAGAACGTGCAGTTGCCATTAGCAGGTCAGACTTGCTTAGCAGGTTTGACTTGGTTCTTGACTAGTTGGTGGAAATATCTAATACTGCAGGCTACTGAAAGAATGCCCTGACCTGGGTGGCCCAGGCTATGTCAGTCCCGTCAGATATTGGAAGCTAAGCAGCATCAGCCCTGGTTCATACTGGGTGGGAGACCACCAAGGAAGTCCAGGGTTGCTTCACAGAGGCAGGCAGTACAGAGGAGAGCCAGTCTGGTGTAGTTGTTAAGAGCAGCAGGACTCTAATCTGGAGAACCGGGTTTGATTCCTCCTCCTCCTCCACGTGAAGCCGGCTGGGTGATCTTGGGTCAGTCAGTCACAGAGCTCTCTCAAGCCCACCTACCTCACAGGGTGTCTGTTATGGGGAGACGAAGGGAAGGTGATTGTAAGCCACTCTGAGACTCCTTTGGGTAGTGAAGAGCGGGGTATAAAACCATTTTTTTTTAAAAAAGGCAATGGCCAACCACCTCTGAATGCCACTTGCATTGAAAACCCTTCAGGGTCTCCATAAGTCAGCTGTGATTTGATGTCAGTTTCCACCACCACCACCTCAAGAACGCTCCAAGCCCTATCAACCATTTTCAGTTTCCAGTGGCCTAGTGGTTATCATATTATTAACAACAATTTTATTTTGTTTATTTAAAACTATTTTATTTTATTCATATAAAAATGCTGAGTATCAATTTCTTCAAGCATCTCTTACATTATTAACCAGTAAACAAATTTCCCTCTTCATGTATCCATCTGGCAGCTCAGTCCTAAACAGAGTTACACCCCTCTAAGCCCATTTCAATAGAAGGGTGTAACTCAGTTTAGGATTGCACTGTTAGAAGTGCAAACAGCTACATCTAATAAGGTTTCTTTAAAAAAGATACTCTTCCCAGGCACAACATTGTTGATGTCATGGGATTACCCAGACTGCTATATAAAATCCTTCTTTGAGATATCTCTGCTTCTAAGATAGAGAATCCACAGCCCATGAAAGCTGGAGTGTTTGTTCAGGCCTAGAGAGAAAGCCAGTCTGAATGGCAGAGGGACATATGGAGATCACACTTTATGCTACCATTTCCTTCATGGTGGATTTAAACAAACTCCAGGCTGGTACTCTCACTTGTAGGTTGAAGGAGTGCCTCAAAGGTATCCATTCTCTAGAACCACCTCTTTTTTTGAATGGGAACAATCCTATGGGTCTCCAAATAGGCCTACTGCCTTACACATGATTCTATGTCCATGGGATGGAGGGAAAAGATCATAGTGCTCTTCTACCACTCACTGCAGCATCGAATCACTGAGTGTATGAACTGAGCTGTAGACCTGAATGCTTGAAACTGTCATGAGAGTAGGCTGATCCAGCACCTACCCTACTTATAGAAATGGCAGGAATCAGTCAAATAAATTAGCTTTGTGGCAGCCAGGAGCGTTTCCTACACTAAAGATGAAAAGCCTGAAGGAGAGATGCTATTAGAGATGTAGCATTGGAATTCCAAAAATATTTTTGACTCAAAAAAGTGGCTTTAGGGAGGCCTGTGGCACTGGACAAAGAGGTTCTATCTCTGCTCTCCCCCCCCCCATGCTGTTTCCTGACTGAAACTGCCCAGTTGGCCTGTCAGGGTAAGAAGCCAGGCCTATCAAAGCTAGATGCAGCGCATGAGGAGGTGGATTTCATTGAGAAAACAGCCAAGGGAGAGAAGTAGCCCCTCCATGCCCAGCCCTACATCCCCAATCTGAAGGACACCCATCAGCTGCTTTTTTAGGGTCACAAAACACATTGGGAGATCAGCTGCTTTTTTAGGGTCACAAAACACATTGTAACATGGGGTTTGGCCTTCACTGTAGACATATGCTAAAAGGACGCAATACGTCAGTCTTAGCTACTAAACCTGTGTGTTTCCTTCAGACTTGTATATTTGAGGGCTTTCAGGATTCAGTTCCACACTGGATCTTATACCAAGGGTCCAAGGGAAAGCAAACAAAGAGCATTTGTCTCACACACTATTGCCATACACTGCAGGGAGGCCAGTCAATGAAACCTCCCAAAGCAGGTGAAGTGATACATCTTTCTGCTCCTTCAAGAAGTTTCTGAGTCAGGGTTGCTCCCTCATGTACACAGCTTGAGAGACTGTTCCTTGTGCCCCAAGGCCTCAGTTTTATGGCAGCGGTCTGACAAGTGTAACAGTGACTGGGAGTAAGAGTTGATGTAAGTTTTAAGTTTGTTGCTTTATATGCCACTACCCCATTAAGACTTAATCAAGAAGCATTCTGAGAAAGCGTATGGCAGTTAGCCAGCTTCTGTACTGAAGTGGTTTTAGTTCTAACAGTGTTGTAGCTCATGTTTGGTGCATTCTTAAGAAATAAAAACCAATGCTTACTACACTTCCTGCCTTTCCCCCTGGGTGGAGTGCACTTTCACATTAGGGCCGCATCATCCTGTGTGGTCCTGATTCAGGTACTACGTTGAGAATTGGCTGATATGAATGCCACAATTCTGACTGCTTCCAAAATTTGTAAAAAAAAAGTTAGCAGCTTTCCCATAGGACAGAATTCCTGATTGTTTCCTTTAAGAGAAGTATTTCCTGAACCCCTGATATGGGATCACATCTACTTTTGTTCTCTCATCCATGTTCTTTGAGATAGAGGCTTGCTTCAGACGTCACATGAAAACAAGGTTTAATTCAGCTGTGGGGAGTGTGATTATAGGAGCATGAGCCATTCCCCTGGGAACAGTTCATGTGGCTACATCAAACTAAGAACTGGAAGCAGAGTTCTGAACGTGGTCTATTAATCATGGTCAATCGTAAATATGATTTTTGGGCTGGCTTGTTCCCTAGTATCAAGCCTGGGATACCAGCTGAGTCCCTGTGGGGGAAGCAAGGGCAAGAGCAAAGGCCACGAAAGTCAGTATTTGTTGAGGGAAAGCCAGGATCTGAATGGTCTTCTGCAGGCAAAATCCTGGTTTAACAGACTAACCATAGTTGCAGCCAACCGTGGCTTCTGGTCATATCTGTACTGAGTCAGGGCACAAGCCGGGAGGCTGCTGTGCATCAGGCTCAACTGCTAATAGGGTTGCCAGCACAAGGCTGACGACTGGCATGATATGTTGACATCGGAAAAAACTGCGAGTACCAGGAAAAGTGAAGTTGTGGTGCAGAAGGGGGAAGTGGAACTGAGCAATCCATAAGACCGTAGCATGACTGGCAGCCCCTGCCTCCCACCCACATCTCCATTCAGGAAGTGAGAAGAAATGAGTCTGGCTCTCGAGATCTGGACTCTCCTGGACACTCCCAGAGTCCGCAGGGCCCTCTGACCTATCCCAGCTCAGGACTGCTAAAAGGATTCCCGGGCTTCAGAACACACGTCTGGATGAATCCCAGGCCTGGCCTGAATTTTAACTGACCATTCTCTGGCAGATAGACCGAGCTGAGAATAATTTTCTATGCACACATTACAAGGAGGAACTTCCAGGCTACTTGCTTTAAAAACATTACAGATGGTGCGGTAAATCTTTTTAAAAAGCTGTGGCTACTGTCATTGTAACACTACTTATAATGTACATTCCAGTGGGATAACAGTGTCTGTTGCAGCAAACACAAAATTTGTAGCACCTTCAAGGCAAACATATTTATTGTAGCCCAGCAAAACCTATGCCTAGATGTGTTATTCCTTAAAGTATCACAGGTCTATTGTTGTTGTATTTCTTATACAGTTTGGTGTAGTGGTTAAGTGTGCGGACTCTAATCTGGGAGAACCAGGTTTGATTCCCCACTCCTCCACTTGCAGCTGCTGGATGACCTTGGGCAAGCCATAGTTCTGTCAGAGATGTTCTTGAAAGAGCAGTTCTCTTAGAGTTCTCTCAGCCCCACCTACCTCACAGGGTGTCTGTTGTGGAAAGGGAAAGGAGTTTGTAAGCTGCTCTGAGACTCCTTTGGGTAGTGAAAGGCGGGGTATAAATCCAATCTCTTCTTCTCTTCTTCTTCCTCTATAATGTAACATTTGGTGCAGTGACTACTGCTTCCTGAAATGATCCTGCAAGCACGTACCATTCACATTGAGACATCCCGATACCATCATTTGCATTACGGTAATTAACTGTGTGCTAAATGTGAAATGCAATTGTCAGACTGTTGCCCTCCCATCTCCAGTTTACACAAGCTGTAGTTACCCAAGGGAGGAAGGTACTGAAGCCTTCAAGGAAGCCATATGTCAATAATATGGCCCATTATCTGCAGTCCAGGAGAAAGTGTTTTGCTGATCATCATCTTGTCAATCCACTGCGGATTTGATTAGTGTGCTGGTCTTCTTCTTTCTAGATCTGTTGCAGGGCATACAGGTGTGTGGGGTAGGGGTGGAAGATTTAGGGAAGCTGAAGGGTGAGTGAGAGGGCAATGAATCAGTGCCTTAATTACTAAAACAGGAGATTCCTAAATTATGCCTGCCTGCAGATCAGTCCCTCTAGCTGAGAAACTTATCCTCTAATGCCAGGTAGGTAGATGTGTGCAGTTACTATGCAGTAAGGGGAAATATCTCTGCACAGGTGCAAAAGGCTTGCAGTCTTGGCATTCAGAAGCCCTGGTCACACAGGCCAGATAACGCGGGGGGAGGGGGGGAGGCGTGGCTACTAGTGCCATCGCAAGTTGACCCGCCATTATGCGATCAGACGCGACTGGGGTGGGTGGGTTTGGCTGTGTGTGCTCCTGGTGCGCTTCAACAAGGCAAGAGTAGCGCACTGGAGCGATCAGATGGAGGAAGTCCATCTGTGGCCCATTGCAAATGCTAGATAGTGGATTTTCGCTGGTACTTTTTAACTCCGCATCTTCGGCTGGATGAAACAGGATGGCGACGGGTGCGCAACGCTTGCCAGATGTGTCCGTTTGATCGCACCCTTAAAATTCTGCGTGTGACTGGATCCAGAGGATTTCCCCCCCCTCAGATTTATTCAGTCACCCGCAAGGATCTTATTTTTCTGCAAGGAGAGGTGGTGGGACTTAAGACTGTCAACATAGTCTACCTCCTCTGTAGCAAGAGGTTCTGGAGTTTAAACAGGACTGAGTACTATGCCTCTGCAGTCCTTTAGCCTTAACCATAGCTTGGAGGGAAGTGAACTAGACCCATGACAGTGGTTATTTCCTGGCGAGTGAAAGGCATTTTGCACATGCTCAGAGGTTTATGCTGTTTCACACAGTCAACTTTCAGCAAAGGCATTTGGTCAGGAAGAGGATGATTGATTCTGCTCCAGTCACCTTGCAGCTTCCCTTCCACCATCACTTCATAGGCAATCTGGATGAATTGCTTGCACATTTTCCCTTATATCTCCACCAAAAAGGGGGCTAAAGGGGGCTAAACTGAGAAATCAGGGAGAGGCCATGACATATTTCTTGGGGGGCCCTTGTCTTCATTTGCCCTCTGTAGCTACAGGCCTGCTTCCAGTTTTAGTGTTACATTCTTGTTTATATGAACTCATGGGAACGCTTCAAGGAGAGATCCTTTGAGTGCCAAATATTATGTCAGGACTACTGTTGACAATGGCACAGTTCTTTAATTCTGGTTCTTCTCTCCATTCTGTGGGCATCTGAAGGGTTCTATTAAACCCTGAGTTTATTGGACAGTCCTGCCCTTAACTATGAACAAGGAGAGATGTACAAAAAATTAGTTTTATAATACTAGAACTGCTCTTCTCCTGTTGGTTCTATGCTGCCATTAGCTCCATTGCTAGAAAAGTCAAGTAAAGCAACAAATGTCATGGATGGATGGTAAACTTAGTGGAGCCCTTTCTAGCAGTGTTCTCCCACTGAAACAAAGTTAAACAGAAGCTGAACCTTGCTGCAAGAGGGCATAAATATGCCTCCAATGAAGAAAAACCAAAAGACTCCGGAAAGTTGTTTGAAGTGCAGAGAAGTATGTTGGCTCTCATGCTTTATAAAAGATCCATGAACAATCACTTAGCCTTTAAAATCTTTTTAAAAATTAACAAACACACCTCTCTCACACTTGCCTCTTAAAAACCCAGCATGAACAGTGCACGGGTATGGTGAGGTGGAGCCTGTGACTTTTCCAGCTGCTGACGTCACAGGCACAGTCCAGAAGACACCTGTCCAACATGCAGCTACAGCAATTTCAGTAGCATTGGACTTGCTAGCGAGGGAGGAAAAGTGCATTACTTTTCTTTTGCATTTCATTAAAACTATCAGCCTAGCTTCCATATCAGGTTCCCTGCAGCGAATGTGCAGTTTGGAAGGAAGTGACCTGTAAAAATTCCCTTCATGTGCTGCAATGGGGCAGTTTCAGGAAACCCGCAGTGTGGCCACATGAGTGATCTCATGGAAACCTGTGGAACATTGCATATTCTTCTTAGCTATAAATGGGCTAAGTGTTTTGCTGGATCAAGCACTATGTGCACTCCCCTCCCCCCCCAACTTTATTTATTCCACAGTGCCATCAAGAGTGCTAGGCACTTGGGAGGGAGGGAGGGAGGGAGGGAGGGAGGGAGGGAGGGAGGGAGCTCAGGTATAAGAGAAGGCCTCATTCCCCCATGGGCTTTGTGTTATGGAAGAGGAAAGAGAGTTTCTTGCTGCTTGAATAACCTTTGGCTAGCACTACTGCTGGCAGGAGTATGCTGAACGCTTCCTGCTCCTAATTGCAAAACTGCTGGCCCTTGTAATCCATGCAAATTTAATTCCACAACTAATTAGCCTGCCTTTCATGATGCTCTCTGTTTTCCACTAAATCTTTTACGGTGAAGAAATATATGTACAGCCAAACTCACTTATAATATTAGAATGAGAGGTCAAGCAGCACTCAAGTGTCCTCATGTTTTGAGTCCGTTGCGGAATGTTTGAAAAATACTCAGAAATAGGGATGCCTGAACAGCCACCAGTTGGGCTCACATCCTGTTTGCCAGTCGCTAGGGCTGTCTGGAAGAGCTTGGCAACTGGCTGGAGCCTGGGGGGATGTGCACATGGTGAGGGGTGCCAGTGCCAGTGTGATGATGTCGCTGGAAGTAATTGTGGTAGCTCTAGGAACTGCTGGTTTTATCACAGAGTTTCCAGTGATTCCTAGAGCTACTGCCATCACTTCTGGGTATTCCCTGGAAATGACGTGATCACCTGGGTGATACCAGCAAGTTTTTTTTAAAAAAATTAACATTTAATTTATTTTAATTTTTAGCTTTTTCCCTGCTGCCACTTCCAGAGGTGGTGGGGAATAAGTCTTGGCAGCCCTACCAGTTACAGACAAGAAGCTGATTTTTTAAGTGATTTGTTTGACCATTCATGACTGGTTCATGGCTGACTGATAGACTGCTCCATATTCATTCCTAACAGTACAAGCCCAGCACAACTGGTTTTTCCTACGGCCATGGTCTCCATTACCCCTGTCATGCCACCAGAGTATTTCTCTTTATAATCCATTTGGGGAGGGCAATATCTATCATCTATCTATCTATCTATCTATCTATCTATCTATCTATCTATCTATCTATCTATCTACATCTCTCTAACTACACACATCACACATAAATAATATAAGAAAGCTTGCACTTCAGTGATTGTGGCAATGCATTGTTTAAAAACTAGATCACAATAGCACCATAGCAATTACTGCTTTTTGTAAAAAGAAAACAAAATCCCCCAAAGCATTTGTGGTGAAAACTGCTGGAGGCTCACTATGTGGATGTAGCCATAGATAGTTAAATTAATCCTTGATAAATGCTGTGCTTAAAAATAAATAAATCTTACCCTCCAGTGTTCATCTAAGTAGTCCTTAGTTGGATCAGCAGCATTTTGCACATGATTCAGAGCTAACACTACAGATCAGCCGATCAGCTCATATCTGATCATTGCATTCAACTGGTAAATTCGACTGTCAAATTCAGAAACAACTTTGTAGCAACTTTCTACTTTCTACTGACCACGATTGGTTGCCCCAGAAAAAATAGCTGCTTTGGAAAGCAGACTCTTTGGCATTATACCCCGCTGTGGTCACTCCCTTCCCTAAACCCCGCCCTCCCCAGGCTCCACTCCCCAAATCTCCAGGTATTTCCCAACCCAGAGTTGGCAACCTGTTACGTATTCAGTCAATAAAGTATTGCATTAGCTTTAACATAGCTCCATTAGAAGTTAGCATTACATGGATTGACAAATAGGCCAATCAGAGAAGCCTTTGTCATCGGTTGCCAGACAGGAGAGTCATCAGTTGCTGTACGGGAAAGAAGCTTCTGTCACGTACTTTTCAAGGACTCTGGCTCCTGCTGAAAGGAACTATGCACAAATTGATAAAGAGGTGCTCGCCCTGGTCGCAGGCATCAAGAAATTTCATGATTTTGTGTATGAATGCCAATTCGAGAACATCACTGATCATAAGCCGCTATTGGAACTTTTTGCACCGGACCGCCAAACTCCATAGGTCATGTCCCCTCGCATGCTCCATTGGTCAGTGTTCCTGTCAGTGTGCATATACGAGCTAACGCACAGACCCGGTAAGGCCATTGGACATACTGATGTGCTCAGCAGACTGCCGCTTTAGACCCCAGCCAAGGATCCTGCACTGGCTTATGAGGTGATGGCCCTTGAGGAGTTGCCACAGCCTCTGCTCCACGTGTCCAGTGTTGCAGCCCACTCCATCAAGGACCCCACCATTGTCCAGGTCCTGAACTGGGTGTGGAGGGGATGGCCATCGGGTGTGCAAGGCCCCGGGTTCGCAACGTACAAATTACGGCAACATGAACTATCTGTGCATAAAGATTGCCTGCTGTGGGGAAATCGTGTGGTGGTTTCCACGAAACTACATCACCGAGTGCTGGAAGTGCTGCATGCTGGTCATCCAGGTGTGATGCACATGAAGGCATTGGGCCACAGTTATGTGTGGTGGTTGCGTGTGGACCAAGACATTGAAGAATGGGTCCTTACTTGCTAAGCCTGCCAGGAGACACATCCTGAGCCACTGCAAGCACTAGTGCAAAGTTGGGAGACTACCAGAGCGCCCTGGTCCCGACTGCATATCAATTTTGTGGGACCGTTCCAAGGTAAAATGGTCCTGATCATTGTGGACTTATTTTCCAAATGGCTAGATTACTGAGACTTCGGCCTCAGTAATTAGAGCTGTACGCCACATTTTCGGTAAACACGGTCTGCCTGAAACCATTGTGTCCGATAACGGGACTCAATTTTCCTCGGCCGATTTCCAGCAGTTTATGGAGGCCAACTCGATCAGGCACATCACGGCCACCCCATTCCATCCGTCCACCAATGGGCAAGCTGAACGAATGGTCCATACGACCAAGGATGCGTTAAAGAAAATCATCCACGGTGACTGGGATTTCTTGCTCTAGCAGCATGTTATGCCGCACTCAGTGACAGGTCGCAGTCCGGCAGAGCTCCTTAAGCACCGCCATTTGACAACTGTGTTGGATCGCCTGCACCCCAACCTCACAGCCGACTGGCCGCCACAGCAAGAGGCTCCAGACCCCATCTGCTTGTTCCAGCCTGGCAACCTTGTACATGCCAGGAACTACAGTGAGGGTCCATTATGGGTGGAAGCAACCATGACAGCCAGTACTGGACCAGTATTGTATTTGGTTTCCACCACTAAGGGACAAAACCTGCGCAGGCACCTTGATCAGCTCCAGAGGTGTTGGGTTCGAGAGGCAGAGACAATGGACCCAGATGATCAGAGGGAGAACTGTGATGATTGCATCTCACCCCAGATTCCGTAAGAGGTGGAGCCAGCTACAGCAGCGCCCCCTGTCAATACTCCTCTGACACAGGCCCCAAGAACTCTTACACACCAGCACCGCCCAGTGAGCCGGGAACTCCCACCACTCATGGTTCGGTTGTAACCCAGGACATTGGTCCAAGCGACCAAGGAGTCGCTATGAGTACTGACTTAGGGGGGAGGGCTGTTATTTATTCAGCCAATAAAGCATTGCATTAGCTTAAGCATAGCTCCATTAGAACTTGGCATTACATGGATTGACAAATAGGCCTGATAAGTATGACACTTAAAGGCAGCATTCCAACAAGTGATTCAGCTTTAATAGTAGTGATTCAACAGCTCAGAACAGATCAGAACAGACAACACAACATAGAGCAACAGGCTCTTATTTAAACAGTGCGGGCTAGCATAGCCACGCCCACATCAGTGGTAACAACCAATAACATTGCTTCGATAAGGTCCAATCAGTTTGCTTCCCTCCAGCACAATCCTTGTATCCTGATTGGCCTGCTACGCAGAGTAGCCAATTAGGTATTGTCATTCTAGATACCAGCCTGTCAATGGGGATGAAATCAAGCTCAGGACATAACAGGCCAAGCAGAGAAGCCTTTGTCTTCAGCGAGAAACAATCTTATTGGTTCCAAGCTCAGTGATCCAATTGGTTGTTATCAGTTATGGGGTGTGGTTTTGCCCATTCTAATGATATATAAGTCAGCCTGGTTCTGTGGATTTTGTTCCTGTGTTAAATTATGAGCTGAATAAACAAATCACTTGTTTAAGAGCTGTCTCGATCTCAGTTCATAATACAACCCTAATGGAGTTCCTAGCTATCCCACACACAGCAAAGGAAGCAATGGGGGATTGGATTGAGCCGATGGGAGAATGCATGGTCTGTTCGCTCTCTCCCATCAGTGTGGCCTAAAGTCTGTACATCACAGGGAAAGAGACTGGCTGTCAATACAGTGAGAGTCTTGGTGACTAGCACACTTGAGAGATAAAGTGGACGACTGGCCTTGAGGGAAAATGTCATATTCCTTAGTGGCCTAATGGGATGTTATTTACCTCCAGGCCATGGAAAACTTCTCAGCTGCCTACTTCCACATTTTTACCTTCTTTTTCCTTTCAAAATACTTAGGACAGGACACTGTGATGGGAAGTGAAGAGATATTACAAGTGCTCTGTTGCCAGTATATTTATGAAATTGTCCATCCTTTTTCCAGAGAATGAAGTTGTGCAAACAATGAAAACAAAGCAACTTCCTTCCTCTGTTTGAGGAGACGTGTATATTCACCAGAAGAGAGGAAATGAAAGACAAATAGAACTCAGAAGTGTTGACAGAGAGAGAACCCATGATTTGCATGCAAAGTAGCATTTTCATTCAAGAAAGGGGAGATTTGGACTGGAACCTGGTGAATTGGCAGGATCCTATGCTCAGCGGGCAGTGAACAAGGCCCAAGAGGCCTAGCTCTCCAGTGTCTCCAAAGATGCTTCTCATTCCAGCTAAGGAAACTCTGATCATGGCAAGGTCAGTGGATTTTGTTTTTTTATGGTCATGTGTTTCTTCAAAGCTGTTTGGTGAACTGAACATTATTCTAATTTCTAAGACAGCGTATACAAGAAGCTAATAGACCACCTAAGCAACTCACCTTCTGCTCACTGACAAATCAGTGTTTCTGACATATAAAATCTCATGTCTTTAGACCTTATGGCCGAGGAGGGTCCTGGATATTAGGACTTTGGTGACAGTTGGAAAACCAGGATCCACTCCTCATCTGATGTGACCACATACCATAGCTGAGCATCTTCTGGGTGCTCATTTTGCTACTTGAATACAGAAACAACAATAGCCTTTGTGGAAATGGCTATGTAGACTTGTTAAATCTATTTTGGCTTTAGGGCTGCCAGCTTGAGGTTGGGAAATTCCAGGAGGTTTTGGGGGTGGTGCCTGTGAAAGTCATGGTTTAGGGAGGGGAGGGGCTTCAATGAGCTATTAGGGGTGCCAGCCTCCAGGTGGGACCTGGGGATCCCCTGGAATTACATTTTATCTCCAGATTACAGAGATCAGTTCCCTTGGGGAAAATGGATGCTTTGGAGGGTGGACTCTATGGCATTGTACCCTAGTGAGGTCCCCGTCCTCCCCGGGTTCCATCCCTGGATCTCCAGGAGTTTCTCAACCTGGATCTGGCAACGCCACCTGCTGCCTGTGGCCACAGGGGCCTGGCAAACTTTTGGAGTTCAGCCTCCAAAGCAGCCATTTTGCCAGTGGAACTGTTACCCGTGGTCTGGAAATCAGTCATAATTCTAGGAGATCTCCAGATGCCTCCTGGAGACTGGCAACCCTACTTTGCCCGAGTATTAAATCTTTCTGGAAGGAAATTTTAGACACAATCAGAAACATAAGAGAGTCTCTGACTGGAAATTAATGATGAATTTTTTACCTACTGCTAAATTGTTCATCATTTCTGTATGGAAAAAAACAGATTCTCTCCTCTGTTTGGTAGAATAGTTTAGAAGTGACTGGTCAAGTGCTTTTAATTTATGTCTAATTCGACATTATTTAAATCATCAGGGGGGGAAAAAGAATCATCTGACAAGTTTTTAGAAAAATGGATTTTATTGATTACTGGAACATGAGATTTCAAGCTAATATTCAACCATTTTTTAAATTTATTTATTTATTGGATTTATATCCCGCCTTTCTAACGTGGGCTTAAAAACATAAAGATGTTATATATGGAGGAAAAGATGTTATATATGGAGGAAAAAACCCTTTAATATATAGACCATAAGAATTGTTTTATAAAACAATGGGAATAAAATGTTATTCTTTATTGGTATTTATCACTCTATATTTATCACTGTTTTGTCTTTGTAAGGCAAATGTAAATACATAAAACATAAATACAAAAAAACCAAAGCACTAGTTTTACAGAACATCTGTTGTGCTTAGCAAGTACACAGACTTTAGCAGTTTTACTTACAAAAACACTAATCCCAAAACTGCAACCTCTTTAATTCAGCCTTCCAGAGCCTTCTGTTTGAAATGAGGCAAAAATGGGGAGGGAAGTGTTGATCCAGGCTTCTTGGAAGAAACTTTGGCTTCTGGGCAAGGCACAGTAATGGATTCCTGCTCCTCAATATAACTCTTTCCTGCTCAGTTTCTCTAATGAAACAGCCAGCGAAAATGACAGGAGTTTCCCCCAGTTTCCAGTTTGAGCCTTTCCCGTCCAATGTGACAGGAGCTGTTCCCCATTTTTCTGCTGAGGAACAGCCTTTGTACTAATCGGTCATGAGAAACTTGAGATCAGATTAAGACTAGCCCAAATCACAGCTGCAGAGCCCCTTGCCAGATCTCCCCAGAGCAGCTGATCTTCACAGAAGGATGAAAGATGGGAGTAGAACATGGCTGCCCACCAGGGTACGTAGGACTGCAGAATTCTTCCTTCATCTCTCAGAGTAGACTTTGCTTGTGTAGAGGAAAGCCTGTCTTTCCTGTTTCAAACAGCTTTCTGCAAATGAGGTATCTTAAATTTCTTTTTCTGTCACATTTTTAACTTTATGCTTTCCCTTCAATGAGTTCTGGGTGGCGTGTCCTAGCAACCCCATTGAGGTAGGTTAGACGGAAAGAGACTGTCTGGGTCAAAGTCATCCAGTCAGCTTCACAGCAGAGATCAGAAAGTAGAGGAAAGAAAAAAAGGGATCATTGGGTAGAGTTCACAATGAAATGAAACTGTGACCTGAGACAACACTGCAAAATGAGTTGTAGAGGGGAAGATATTTACATATGCATGATAGATTTTTAGGAAGAACTCAGCCCTGTGTGAATGCTACTTAACCCCTGGTTTGTGCTTGACTTCAGTGTGTATGGCCTATGCATGGTAGTGATGGGTTCAACTCTCTGTACAAAATTCAGTGTTCATAGGGTTGCCAGCCTCCAGTTGTCGCCTGGGGTTCTTCCGCTTTTACAACTGATCTCCAGCTGACAGAGATCAGCTCCCCTGGAGAAAATGGCTGCTTTGAAGGGCGGACTCTATGGCATTGTGCCATGCTGATGCTCCTCCCCTCCCCAAACCCTGCCTTCTCCTGTCTCCATCCCCAAAGTCTCCAGGTATTTTCCAACCCAGACCTGGCAACCTGGTTTTATGCATAAAGTTTTGTATATAAATAATCTCTTTCCATATATTCTATCTTCCATAAACAATAATAATGCATAGCCCTCACCAGCAAAACTTTTTGGCATAAAATTGTACATAGGTAGGCCATAGTCTTATTAAAGGTACCATGTTAATTAAACCTTTCCAAGTCCATTGATGCTGATGGGCTTAAGAAGATGTAACTGTTAGGACGGCACAGTATAGGAACTACATGAGGTGAAAAACAAGGCTGGACATATCTGCAACCTGATTATAGAAATTTTGCTTTGAGCTCAATATAAGGAAATTCCACAATGAGCAGATCTGGTGAGAGGGAGTCTCTGATTTGGCTCAATAGGGATTATCAGAGGCCCTCTTTTTAGAGGACATGTCCTCTTTTTTATGTTTCCATCCTCTTTTGGCCTCTTTTTTAAAAAAAAAAAAAAAACTGATGAAAATGTCCTCTTTTTGGTTTGGAAGGTTAGGACTATTCCTAGTTAGTAGCAGTTATCACAGCTTAGATAGTAGGGGTATTTAAAATGAGATTTGTCATAGTGATCATTTGTTTGAAGTAGTCATGCGGGAAATGTGTCCTCTGTTTTGCTTTTCAAAATGATAACTCTGGCTCAATAGAATCACCCTGTCTCTTCTTCTCACTTCTCCATATAAAGGGTGAAAGGTGTACATGATATGAAGAGAAACCAAGATACAGATTATGCACCCTATCAGTGCAGAGGTGGAAATTTGGCCCTTCCTCTGCTCTGGCCTTGCTGGAAACCATTTTAGTAAGTGGCAAAAATGTTGGTGGTTTTCAGAAAGTGTTCTGGGGATCCTGGTTAGTGATGGAACTTCAGCAGGTGTTTCTTAATGGGGAGCTAAATTTCCTGACAGACAACATGCTCCACTTATAACGTCGCATATGCCATTAAATGCCAACAATGCCCTTTGGTTCTCTACATAGGGCAAACAGGTCAAACCCTACGCCAAAGGATAAATGGATACCAATCTGACATCAAGGATCACAAGACTTAGAAACTTGTAGGAGAGCACTTCAGTCTTCTAGAATATTCAATAGGTGACCTCAAAGCAGCTGCTTTATTGCAAAGGAACTTCAGGAACAGACTTGGAAGGGAAATTTCTGAGTTGCAAGTTATTACGACACTCAGAACAATGGAATCCCCAGGATTTAACAGGGACATTGGTTTCTTATCTCACTACATATGTTAACCTCATTCAGACCTTACATCTGTATTCTCACCAGTCCCCCAGAGGGGCCATACAGCCTCTTTATTTTATTTTATTTCTTATTTAGAATAATAGATTAGAATAATAGAATAGTAGAATATAATGTAATTTGGAATGGTAGATTGGAATGTATTTCTCTGGTCCGGGGACAGGGAGATAACTCTACACAACCAATCACCCCACTTCAAAGAAGAAGATGCTGTGAGGTCGCCTCCATGCTTGAGAGGAGAGGGACTAAGTGTAATGGCAGGGTCTCGGTTAATTACTCTCAGTATCCCACAATTAAGGATACATCTGCTCATCAATCTCCAATGCTGACATATTAATTTCCTTCACTATGTCCCATCCCGGAATTAAACCCAAACAAATGATAACCATATAAACTAAGCTTGTTATTCCTGCTTGGTCCTTGAATCTGTTAAACATCTTCATTATGTTGTATGCTGATTTACTGTTCACCCTCTACCTATGTGTATGAAGTGGACAGGTAACTTCCATTTCATTGTATCTGAGGAAGTGTGCATACACATGAAAGCTTATACCTTGAATAAAACTCTGTTGGGCTTAAAGGTTCCCCTGGGCTCAAACTTTGTTCAGCTTGTCCCCTGCTACAAGTCTTTCTCTGAAATGTTTAAGCACAGTAGTGCTTTCAGTTCACATGTGGTAATGGTGAGGCCAGGCAGGTCTAGGGAGTGCCCCTGTGAACTGGCTGTACGCACATCACTGGACCCTCTGTAACAAATGGTAGTTCCCTGGGTTTCTATAGCAGAAAAAGTCAATGTGATAAGGGCTTCCTCCAGCTGGAACATCTGAAAGCCACTGCTTTGGGAAATAAGACAGTTTTGCGTTAGTATTTCTCACTTTGCTCCCGTATTCATTAGGTGACACAGAGAGAGTTGCAACATGAGCAGTTGTCATTGCTCAATACAAGGAAAGCTCTTCAACCTCATATATCCAGAGGGAAAACACAGTTTGGAAGAATATGGGTTTCTTCAGCGGTCTCCTGATTTTAAGCTTTATCTTGCGTATAAATGAAGCTAAACGTGAGTTTTGCATTAAGTTTCTTCCCGGCCCTCTCTTTTCTTCCCTTTCCTACTCCTTCCTCCCTCCCTCCCTCTTTAGCATACTATCCAGTGTCCATCTTTTTGGTTGTACTGTTATTTATTTATTTATCTGTCGAATTACTACCCCACCCTTCCAGCCAGAGCTGGCTCAGGGCAGCTTACATAAAAACAGATAAGTTACATTAAAACCATCTAATGTAATAAAGTGCTAGTAGCCATTATTAATTTGATGGTGGCAGCCATTATTCAGTGATTTCAAGTCACGGTCGGCTCGCCATCTTCTTTTCCAATTGTCCTTGAGGAAGTTGTTGTCCTTTAAGCTGTTGCTGGAAATTCCAGGAATCCAGGGCCCACTCTCATTCTCTGTTAGTTGTTAATTATCAATAGTGGTGGCGGCTCCCAAAAACCTGGCGGAAGAGCTCTGTTTTACAAGCCCTGAGGAACTGTAAAAAGTCCCACAGGGCCCTGATCTCTTCCGGGAGCTCGTTCCACCAGAATAAAGCCGCCACTGAGAAAGCCCTGGTCCTGGTTTTTGACAGCCTAGCCTACTTAAGACCCAGGAGGGCCAGTTGATTCTGGGTCCCTGATCGCAGTGCTCTCTGGGGAACATGTGGGGAAAGGCAATCCCTTAGGTATGTAGGTCCCTGACCATAAAGGGCTTTAAAGGTAAGAACCAGCACCTTGAAATGAATCTGGTAAGCTACCAGCAGCCAGTGCAACGCCTTTAGCGCAGGCTGTATGTGCTCCTGTATAGAGAGCCCCATCAAAAGCCTGGCCGCGGCATTTAGGTGTACAGTTATCCATAAAATATGCAAACTAGCTCCTAGAGTTCTGTCTAGTGTTGCTCCAAGAAATGGAAACCAGGGAGAGAACATGCATACAAAGGGACAGGTTCTGCCAACAGAGGATGGCTCAGTTGTTATTGGCTCCCACTAACTTCTGTGACTCTGCTGTGTCTGACAAAGAGAGCTGTGGTCCTTGAGAGATTATACCATAGAACTCTTATGGTGGTCCGGGTCGCTGAGGTGCTACTGGACTCAAACTGGTCTACTGCAAACAAACATGGCTACCCTCTGAAACTATCTGATACCAAGTGCTGTGGGATTTATTTATATATTACAATATTTCTAACCCACCATCAGCAGAGGCTGATAGGATAAAGTTGGGTGCAACCTGGGACACCACTAGGATGGCCAAACTTGTCGCACTTGCCTCCCCACCACCCCTGGACTCCGGCCTTCCTACAGGACCGGACTGTGTCACTCCTTCTGGCCAAACGGCCATGCTGTTGACCACACTCGACTGGGGTCCGGCTTGCCTTCATGTCATATTATCCGTTAATTCTCTGCTGCCCTCCTTTCCCCTACAAGACATCAGTTAGAATCTAATTTCTGAGGAAAGTGGTTTTTTGCTTCTCAGAGACTCGGCTCATGGAATCCCTCCAATGTGTCAACGACTATAAATCGTTAGTCTCCTGCACCTGGTCTGAGAGCCAAGATGTACAAAAGCTTATCAAGATGAACCTTTTCTACAAGTCTAATAGAAATGAGTGAGTGGCCCGACTGTTTTGTTGTTGGTGTTTTACTGTCAAGTCACAGCTGTTTTATGGGGACCCTGTGGGGTTTCCAAGGCAAAAGAGCTTTGGAAGCAGTTAGCCATTGCCTGACTCCGCATCACGACCCTGGTAGTCCTTGGAGGGCTCCCACCCAAATACTAGCCAGGGTCAGCCCTGCTTAGCTTCCAAGATCTGATGAGACTGAGCTAGCCTGGGCTATCCGGGTCAGGGCAGCTCAGTGGTTAGCCATTGTAAAATAACAAGGAGAAACAAGGCTGTTACCAGAGACAGGCCTCCTTCTCATGATTATCCTCAAAACTCCTGCTGACACCAGTCTAACTATATGACTAATGTTCCTGTCCCTGCATAAGGAAAGTTGATGAGGCTGAGAAGAGACCTAAGAGCCTGCTGATATCTGTTAACAAATGTATATCCATTCAATACTAGTTGAACTGTCATGACGTCCATCAAAGAATTCTGGGAACTGTAGTTTGATGATAGGTAGAGAATTCTGTGTTGAGGATTGCTGGCTTTCCTCACAGAACTACAGCCCCTTGAGCTTTCTGTGTGCCATCACCTTCTGGCATATGGGTCTCATCACCATTTCCCCCCGTTATCTCATTGGGAAAACAGTTCATAGTACAAGCTGAAAAGGTCCAGTCATCAGAAGGGAAGTGAAAGAGAGGCTTCTTCCCTAGTGTATGTTGGTGTAGGCATTCTCAGAGAAGATAAAGGGAAGAGTCTGCAAGAAACAGAGAAGTTACGTGGTAATTTACCCCTTGGTCACCTCTTCCAGAAGATGAAGTGGTGTGTCCTTTGTTTACCTACCCTTTTTAAAGCAAAACTGCCATTTGAAAGGAGTTTAAAAAAAGGAAGGTGTGGTGAGGAGGAAATGTTAGCAGTGGGATCAGATCCAGCACTTGCCAGCTAAAAACAAGAACATTCTATTATCAACTCAGGGCTCAGGCCCTGAGAAAACCTCCTTCCCTAACACATAAATGGGAGTCTTGTGGCACATTGAAGACTAACTATGGCCCTTTCTGCACCCATATTTTGCCTCAGTTTCTGAGCACATCCTATTCTTCCGTTCTGTATTCCTTCCCGCTTTCACCTTTACTTTGTGTTGGGGCTTTCTCTGGTTTCTGCATTTGTTTTACAGGAATTTGCATTCAGATCACTTCCAGTACACTATTGCCTTGCAGTTACTGTGACTGCAAGCAGGAAAGAGCTGGGGTATCTGCAAGGCACAAAACACCCATTGTGTGTGTGAGATGCAAAATCCTTATGTTGTTCTCCAGCAAACATGAAGACTCCACAGTAATGTGTAGTTGGACCCTAACCACAAGTACCCCTCTGGCATTTTACAATATAAAAGGCTCTGTTTCATTGTCCATCATTAGATTTTCCCTGTACCTAAATATAACAATATTGAATAAAATGTTTAATCTAGACTATAATTTGCAGTATCAAAGGCATCGCCATGAAATAATAATATCATTGCAACATTAATATATCAATTACACTATATCTAATTTTCTCCCTTTACTAATTAACCGTCCTTCCATATTATGTCCAGTTACCTCATGCAAGGTGATGAGAGCACAGAAAATCAAGCTCCCTAGCAAAACAAACTCTCCCTCTCCTTCCCCCCTCTCTCTCCTGCTAAGACTCCATTCAGCAGCTCCACTACTGCTCAGTCAGTGGTGCCTTCTAAGCAGTGTTACAGCCTCCTAAGTCCATTGTAGTCAAGCTGTTAACTCTGCTTAGGATGGAACTGCAAATCCATCAATTGCTGGGAATTTACACTAGCTCAGAGATCTTGGGGGGAGGAATCTCAGATGGATGCTCCCAGCCCTGCTCCTGGCCAGGAAGAGATAGTAGGTGTGTTAGCCTGACCTGGATAGAGCACCGCCAAAGACTTCTGCTTGCTGCTTGGGTGGAGGAGGAGGGTGAACGTATTAGGCTTGCAGGCTTTGTAATCCACGCTATAGGAGCTTAATATACTGTAACTGAATGTGGGGCGTAAAAAGGAAATCTTTGGGAGGAGCACTGGCTACTCCTTGGAGAACGAGTAGATAAAATTAGACTCTTCTGATGCTTACAGGGGCTTCAAACAGATGACCTGTGGCTCCCCAAATATGGACTCTCAAAGTTGGAAGTGGAGCTGCTACAGAAACCAGTCCCTTTTTAGTGCTTCGGTGGTAGACAACTACACTTTCAAACCAGATCGGAAACTGGAAGTCCAGCTGAATGTCAGCCTCTTTGATAATGGTTTGTATTCAAGTTTTCCAGGAACATTACAGGGCGATGTGACACACAACTGTCTTTCCCTCCACAAGATGAATTTTTTTTGTACGTACCTTATGGTAGACATATGGGCACTCACCTTGCAAATGTTTCTTAGTTGTGTTCAGTATGATTAACATTGGTACTAAGCATTGGTCAATATCAGTGTAGCAGGTTACATTGGCATGGAACTGAATGCATGAACTGTGCACAAGGCTGAGACTCATGTAGTTTTCTGTGATAGTACAACATACAGTTCTGTGAATTCCTCTAACCTTAATCCCACCCACCCCAACCCTAACTTTCAAGGGCATCATCAGGATGGACTAAAATCTGAATTCTGACCCATTTGGGAGCTGATAATCCCTAGGACAGATGTTTGATACTGCTCTGTTTCGAAAAATCTGAGTTTCCACTAAGGTAGAATATGTGTGCTCTTGCATGTGTAATTTCAAGGGGAGAAGACATGTTTGTGCATGGTTGCTTAATCTTTTCCCCTGTTCTCAAATTCTGATAATCTGTTAACTCGAAAACTCTATGATGAGACTATTAAAAAAAAAGATATAGTCCTGGCAGAAAGGACCCCCAGGTTGGATGGCATTCAATCAGCTACTGGGGAAGGGCTGAGGAGGAGTCTGAGTAGAGTTATTCTTAATAACACAACTGGACTAAAGCTAAAAGGATGTTCTGTTATTGATATGAATGGATGCAAAAGGAAAGGTCAGAGCCATTCCACACAAGAATATGGAACATGAGAAGTATGAATCAAGGTAAGTCCAAAATCATGAAACAAGAAGTGGAACATTTAAACACTGCAATCCTAGGAGTGAGTGAACTAAAGTGGACTAGATTAGGACATTTTCAAACGGGAAACTACAAAATATTTTACTCTAGAAATGGCCAACACAGAAGAAATGGAGTTGCTCTAGTAGTGAGGTCAGATGTAGTACACACATTCAGGGGCTATAATGCAAAGTCTGACCAAATAATATCAGTCCTGCTTTATGGAAAGCCTATCAACATAACCATCTTTCAAGTTTATACCCCAACTACGAGTTCTGATGAGGGAGAAACTGACAGCTTTTTATGCAAGTGTCCAAGAAGAAATCGATCACAAACCTAAAAAAGATGTGCTGATAGTCATAGGTGACTGGAATACAAAAATAGGAAACAAGGCAGAATCAAATATTGTTGGAAGATTTGGGCTAGGAGCACAAAATGAAGCAGGAAAACAACTCATGGAATTCTGTAAAGACAACAATTTATTGTATACAAGGACATCACTGGATGGCCAATATAGTAATCAAACAGATTGCATAATCAGACAGAGAAGATGGAGAAACTCTATTCCCTCTGCTAAAACAAGACCAGGACATGATTGTGATAAAGACCATGAATTGTTAATATTAAGAATTAGAATAAATCTGAAGAAAAACACCAAAACATCCATAGTGCCAAAATACAATCTAAACGACATCCGTGAAGAGTTTAAAGGCCATGTAAAGAACAGATTTGCATTACTAAGTTCAAATGAACAAGAACTGGAAGACCTGTGGATTGAAACCAGAGATTTTATCAAGGAAGAATGTGCAAAGACTGTTCCTGTAACCAAATGAAAAGCCTTGATGGGTGATCTGTGATACTCTTAAAATTATTAAAGACAGATGAGAAGCAAAAGTAAAAGGTGACAGAAACAGAATCAGAAGTCTAAATGCAGTATTCAAGCAATTTGCACGTAGTGTAAAGAAATACACCAGTGTAGTGCATCAGTGTAGAGAAATAGAAGAGAACAACAAAAAAGGAAGAACAAGAGATCTGTTCCACTAGGTCTAAAAAATCAAAAGGAAATCTGAAGCACAGTTAGGTATGCTGAAAAATCAACACAGAAATACTTTAACTGAAGAAGACAAAATTAAGAAAAGATGGGAACAATGCACCAAAGAATTATACAGAAAAAGTTAAAGGATGATTCCTTCAAAGAAGAAACTTTTGAAGAACCTGCAGTATTAGAAAGTGAAGTGAAAACTGCACTGAGAGCAATTGGGAGAAACAAATCTCTGGGAATAGATGGGATATCAATTAAGCTATTCCAAGCCACAGAAATGGAATCCAGCAAAACCTGAACAAAAATATGCCAACAAACATGGAAAATAAAACAATGACCCTCAGACTGGAAATGTTCAATCAACATTCCAATTCTGAAAAAAGGAGATATCAAAGGTTGCAACAACTCTCAGACCATTGCATTATCTCATTGCATTAATTTCCTTGATTGTTTTATGCACAACCTATACTCCGCACAAGAGGCTACTGTTAGGACAGAATATGGAGAAATAGAATGGTTTCCAGTTGGCAAAGGTGGCAGATGAGGATGTATTTGATCTTCCTATCTCTTCGATCTAGATGCAGAGCATATCATGAGGAAGGCTGTATTAGATTTAGATGAAAATTGGTGGAAGGAACATTAACAATTTGAGCTATGCAGATGACACCATATTACTGGGAGAAACTAGAGAAGACTTAAAATGATTGCTGCTGAAGGTTAAAGCAGAAAGTGGCAGAGCAGGATTATAGCTGAACATCAAGAAGAAGAAAGTAGTTATTATTAATCCCTGGGGAAGTACACAACTTTAAGTTTGACAATGAAGAAACTGAAATTGTTCAAGATTTTCTACTCCTTGGCTCCATTATCAACCCAAAGAGGAACTGCAACCAAAAACCAGAAGGAGATTGAGACTGGGAAGGGCAGCCATGAAAGAGCTAGAAAAGGTTCTTAAGCGTAAGAATGTGTTGCTGATGACCAAGATCAAGTGAATTCATGCCATGGTATTCCCCTTTGCTGTGTATTGGTGTGAAAACTGGACAATGATGAAAGCTGAGAAGAAGACAGTTGATTAATTTCATATCTAGTGTTGGAAGAAAGTTTTAGGGACACTGTGTAACACCAAGAAGGCAAATAAGTGGGTTGTAGATCAAATGAAGCCTAAACTCTTCCTAGAAGCTACAATGATTAAACTGGGGATATTGAACTTTGGTCACATTCTGAGAAGACAAGAGTCACTGGAAAAGACAATAATGCTAGAAAACGTTGAAGGCAGCAGGTAAAGAGGAGTAATCAGCATGGGATGGGCTGACTCAGTCAAGGAAACCACGGCCTTTGGGTTACACAGCCTCAACTAGGCTGTTCACAGGACATTTTTTTTTTTTTACATCTTTATCAGATGCACATTCCCCATCCTGGGTCTTCCGCAGTGCATGACTTACAGGGAGTCAGGCTCCCTGCCCCCAGTTATTTGTAGACCAGCCCCTCCACACACATCTTTGCACACAGAATTCAAGGATTTGACAATCCACCAAACATTTGTTGTTGTTGTTGTTGTTGTTGTTGTTGTTGTTGTTGCTTAATAGAAAAGGATTGATCTGTGCACTTCTTTCTTATCCTCTTAGTTCAGCTTCCTCCACCAAGGGAACTAGACATCAGCCTCACAGAAGAAGGTGACTTCCTGCTGACATGGAAAGCAGGTGGTGAAACAAATGGAAGCAGTTGGCTGGATGAAGCTCTGGACTATCAAGTCATCTACAAAAGGGAATGGGAACCCTGGGAGGTATTTGCAACCATTTATGGCAGCGTTCCAGTTGCCGCTTGTGTGTTATATGGATATAACAACTGTTTGATATAGTGTTCAACAAAAGACCAGACAGAGCATTTGGACTGACTTCCAACAATCAGACGGTTTGTCTGGATTCCAGAAGAGCAGTCATATTGGTTTATTGCAGGAGAAATGGTGGTGAACCCTATCACACCTTTGCAACTAACAAATTATCATGCAGCTAGCAAATTATAATTGATGTAGTCTGCTGCATCACCATCACTTCATGTTTTTTAATGTCAACATCCAGTCTACACTGGAAATGGCAGAGAGCTATAGACATCATCTTCGGGGGGGTTTGCTAGCCTTACGGTAGTCTGACAGCATAAACTGCACGCCTTCCACTTTTTTATCCTAAATCTGTCTTTCTTCAGGGGACAGTATTCTGTTTAGGTACAGGAGGTACTGATACCACTATTACTGTGGGTGTGGAGTAGCTGTTGGAGTAGAGAAGGATGTTAGGTCATGGGCAGTGAGTGCCTGTAGGTTTGTCAACCTCCAGGTAGAACCTGGAGATCTCCAGGAATTACATCTGATCTCAAGATTACAGAGATCGGTCCCCCTGGAGAAAATGGCTGCTTTGGAGGGTGGATTGTAAGGCATTAAACCCTGCTGAGGTCTTTTCCCTTCCCAGCCCCCACCCTCCCTAGGCTCCCTCCCCAGAATCTCCAGGAATTGCCCACCCCAGGGCTGGCATTCCTAGCCGGTACAGCAGGAGACAACATGGAGAAAACAGGAGGAGAGAAAGGAGAGAAAGAAAAGGAGTCTCTCAACTGGCATCCTTCCATTTCTCCTTTCCTCCACTTCATTATGTCAAAACAAGCCTGTGAGCTACGTTAGGCAAAGGGGGAACAAACAAGTCCATGGGAATCTAGGAAGCTCTGTGGCAGAGAGGGGGTTTGAACCTGGGTCTCCCAAGCTGTAAGGCGACAGTCTAACCACTGATTCCTCGTGTGCTGTGTGTCTCGTACCTTGGGCCTGGATCCTAAACAGCATGAGTAGAGTTATGGTGGCCAAGTCCCGCTGGCCACTGGTGGGGGATGGGGGGATAGCGACCTCTGTGAGGTACAATGCTGTAGCAGAGTCCATCCTCCAAAGCAGGCATTCTCTGCAGGGAAACTGACCTCTGTAGTCTGGAGCTGAGTTGTAATTCCAGGGGATCCCCAGGTTCCACCTGGAGGATGACATCCCTAACTGGAGTATTGCTAGAGGAAGGCAACTTTCCTACCTCTCTCCCCCCCCCCCGCACACTGCAGCCTTCTTTACCTCCTGAAATCATGCCCCTTTGGGTTGGTGTCTTCAATGGAACAGTGTTTTTTTTGGGGGGGGGGGGCGGGAGATTGGGAGATTGCAGCAGAAAGGGGGAATTGGGAGAAATGGCCATCCCCCTCCTCCACAAATGGAAAAACTGTTCTGTCAGAGGAGTAGTCACTGTGTAGGGTAGAATGGTACCGCAGGAACCTATCCCTGGTCAGTTATCTACATCTAACTTGTACTGCCTGCTTGGCCACCAATTCTTTATCAGCTGAAAACATTCTTTTAAAAAAAGAAGCAGAACAGACAGAAGATATTGGAATCAGCCTCCAGGGGTGTACCCATGTTAGTCTGTTGCAGCAAAAATCACAAAGGCTCTTACGGCACCTTAAAGATTAACAGATTGATTGCAGCCGTAGCTTTTATCCTATGTTTATTGTACTTTATTTTACGTCATTTAAACCCTGCCTTTCTCCACAACAAGGTTGCTTACAACATTCATTGTCCTCACAAAAACGACCCTTTGAGGCAGGATAGGCTGAGAAT
This sequence comes from Gekko gecko, assembly GCA_029375565.1. NCBI lineage: Eukaryota > Metazoa > Chordata > Lepidosauria > Squamata > Gekkonidae > Gekko > Gekko gecko. The sequence goes on along the minus strand of JAPDNY010000005.1, from coordinate 41,764,754 downwards.
GTGTGACTGGTCCCACAGTCACTCAGCAAGCTTCCATGAGTGTACTTCTTATGAGGCAGGTTCTAACCCCAATGAAACTGTTATTCTTTCTCGGTTTTGGAATTCACCTGTGTAGGGGGGAACCCAAAACCTCTACAACCTGGGATAGCTGAGCTCATACGGATAAGACATTTTCTGGTTCACCCAGTTTGGATGAGGCCTTACTAGCTTCACAGCTGATCTGGGGTGGCCAAGGTTTCCATGGCTTAAAAAGAAGCAAACAGCTGTTACCCAAATCAGCCCTTGTGCCAAGCCTGAAATGTAAAATGGGAAGGAAAACAAAGGGCTTAAACAGCAAGTAACTTTATTGTCCTAACAGGATGTGTGTGTTATGTGTTGTCAGGACACTTCTGGCTTATGATGACCCTGTGAATTAATGACCTCCAACATGTTCTGTGTTAACAGCCTTGCTCAGATCTTGGGAGCTGAAGGCCATGGCTTCTCTTATTCCATCACATGTTAAGTCTTCCTCTTTTCCTGATCTGATAAACCCTAGAAATAGAGAATCAGTGAGGAAACCAGAGAAAGTAGGCAATTGTATTATAGAAACCAAATAAAAACAATCAGTTTATCCCGTCTTAGTATGTAGTTGTGTTATGTTAAACAAAGTTCCCAATTAAAGTTATCCTTAGGATCCAAATTATGTGCTTCCTGCTTGGCTAGTCCAGAGCAAACCAGCACAGAAAAAAGCAATAGGTGATCAGCTAACCCGAAATGTGACCAGAAGGTGCGGAGGGATAAATAGGAATGGAATTTAGGATAATGAGAATGGAGTCCCTGAACTGTATTCAGTCAGAAGGAGCCAACTGTAGAAGGATCTGGTTTCCATGGCTTAAAAAAGAAGCAAACAGCTGTTAACCAAATCAGCCCTTGTACTGGGCCTGAAATATGAGATGGGAAGGAAAACAAAGGACTTGCCCAGTTTCCAGTGGAAAATAGGAGAACTAAGAGAGGGGGAATGAAAAAGAGGACATGAAAGGTTAAATTGGGGAAGGAAAGCAGAATAGAGGAAGAGAAATCATGCCCACCTGTCTTGAAGAGGAACAGTCTGATGCTGCAGTGTTGTGGTGATGGTGAAAGATGGGGTTAGATGGAAGCTGTCTACCAAAAACAGAAGGCCCAGGGAGCCTCTGTTACGCTTCTGAACTTACCTCATTGCCAAATTGCTGTTTGCCCAGTGGTATTGGACCAGGACATTATGTGCCATTGGTGGGTTTGGGGCTGGATCCTGGTTGGTGCCACCCCAACTCTGAGACTTTACTGGTGTGTACTGAAGAGCTTGGGCTATGATAGGATAATGTACCTGTCCTATAGAAAGAGGAGTACTAGAATACTAGAATGGAAAGTCCACCTTGGGTAGGTGTTGGGACTGATATGGATATGCTGAAGGTATCAGAGAGATGATCAAACAGTTTTTCCTGGACAGATTATACCAGTCCAGGAACTACATTTGCAAAGAATATCTTAATAGCTTTGACTATTTGTCTTGCAAAACCAGGGTCATACATGATCATTGTCGAGGCATTAGGAACCTCTGAGGATTAAAAGAGAGCTTTGATCAGTGCATCTCAGGTATATTTAGTCTATTAGACTGTTCCTATGTACAGAATGCCTTTAATCAATTCTATGTTTTGATCAAGAGTCCTTACTTTGATGAGAACAGAAAAAATATGTGTTTCTCCCCACTCTGACACCATGAGGCAAAATGTTCTTGGGGCATTGTGTTCCTGTATTTCTGATCCTTTAAAGTCCAGAGATCTTATACAGGATGCTGTCCCAAGCCTTTGGTTTTGTATAGGCCAAAGAATCCTTTTTTGGGAGTGCACAATGCTCCCTCTAAGCTCTAGAGTCTTGTGAGCAAAAATTCTACTTTGTGAGCTACTGGCATTAAAGCTGTGAGAGACCAATTTGGCTACTGCATAAATTAGTTTGCTCTGGAGCCATTCTTCCTGTGCTAAGACAAAAATATGTGAGCCAGAGGCTAAAAAACAGTGAGTTAGCTCACATTAACTCAGCTTTGAGGGAACAGTGCACCCATAGTTGATTTTAATGGGGGCTCTTCAGGCTAGGTGACACAGCATGAGTTTACACTTGGATGTTCCTGGTAATACTTTAGTGATGAACAGTGTGATCCTGTGCTCAGTTATTCCAGTCTAAACCTACTGAAATCAATGGGCTTAGATTGGAGTACCTCAGTACAAAATTGCCCTAGAAGTCTGCTAAACTAAGGTCGAATCTGCATTTGCATTTTAAAATCAGTTTTGTGCTGCATTTACATTTTTAAATCAGTTTTGTGCTGCTGTCATGCTGTCTTTTTTCTCTATGCTTGATGGCGTCACAGCAGCATGAAACTGATTTAAAAATGCAAACGCAGATTCGACCTAAGAGAATCCTTCTGCTTGGATTAATGCTGTCATTCATGGTAACATGAATATTCTATCCCTGGGCTGAGCTATATGCTATGTAGACCATCCATGAATTCAGGTGAAAGGAGGCCGGTGCCTATTTGATCAGAGCAGCAGTTAGGTGAAGGATGTCCAACCCATCCCCTGTGCCATTTTTTCCCAATCAAAACCAGCTCCCTCTCCCTTCTGCTGGGAAAAATGCAGGTAGCCAAGCAGTGATGTCACCACTTAGGATCAATCAGCATCAATTGCACATTAATGCTAAATAAAACAAAAAGTCCATTGGCACATTAAAGACTAACAACATTTATTTCAGTATGAGCTTTCATGAGTCACAGCTCACTTTTTTCACTGAGCAAAAGCTCATATTAAAATCAATGTTGTTAGTCTCTAAGGTGCCACGGGACTTCTGTTTTGTTTTGCTATAAAAGACTGAGCCGGCTACCCCTTTGCAAACATCAGTGCTAAGCTGGCTTCATGAGGCTCATGAAAAACTTGCTGCCGCAGTCAGAATCTGAGAAAGACAATAGAGAGCTTGTCCGTGAGACAGACACATTTACCACAAATGCTTAGGTCTGTCATTTCATTTTCTCTCTCCTCAACAGGATTCCTGTTCCACCAATTTCTGCAAAGTTTCCTGAAAATGTCTAATACTGAAAGAATAAAATATTTGATATTCTTGCATTACAGACTGAAACACAAATGCTATAAGAACAGGCGGTGGTTTCTCTAGGCCATAAAGAGCTCCCATACTGAGTCCAACTGAGTTCATGTACCTTAGGGACTGCCTACTCTTACTAGCCATGGTTCTCTTCATGCTCTCAAGCAGAGATAGGTTGTTTACCAACACCTGTTAACTGAGATCCTTTATGTAGACTTAACAGGAATTGAGCCTGGGATCCTTTGCAGGCAAAGTTGGTATCTTTCCGTCATGAAAGAGAGTCTTCCTACGCTCCCTTCCTTCATTCCCTTTCCATGACAATCTCTCTCTCACTTGACAGAGATCTACCACTGTGTTTGTCTCAAACATTTCACGCTGCCTTTTCCATCGCGATGATCTGGTGCCTGGGAGCACTTATATTGCTCGTGTGCGAAGCAAACCGCACCAAGACAGTCATCTTTCGGGTGGTTACAGTGAATGGAGCTCTGCTGTGAACTGGGCAGCACCGGAAGGTAAAAACCTGGAGAAATGGCTCATGTGAATGCCTCATACAGAGGACATGATGACAGCGGTTACTGGCTGTGGAGTACATCTGCACTAGTGAAAGAGTTCAGTATGCAAACTGGCATAATTGGATTCAGGCTAGATGTTCAGCTAGGTGCCATGTGATGGTTAGGCTAGAATCTGGGAGGCCCAGGTTTGAATCCCTGCTGTGCCATGGAAACTTTCCGGGTGTTCTTGGGCCAGCCGTGCACTCTCAGCTTAACCTCCCTCACAGGATTGTTGTGAGGGTAAAATGGAGGAGCAGAGAATGATACTGCAAGCTGCTTTGGGTCCCCACTGGGGAGAAAGAGGGATATAAATATCGTAATAAAGAAAGAAAGAATGACAAATACAAAATGTGATAGATCCAAGTGGTCAGCCATGTTGGTCTGAAGCAGCAGAACAAAGTTTGAGTTCAGGGGCATATATTGGAAATACCTGAAGAAGTCTGCCTGCACACGAAAGCTCATACCTTGAATAAAATGTTGTTGGTCTTAAAGGTGCCCCCACTGGACTCTAGATTTGTTCTACAAAATGTGATGTCATCCTACTGTGAGTTTGCCTGCCCCCAGAAGGAGAAGCCAAGCGGAGTTGTAGGCAGGGAAACTCATCTTGTGATGGTGTCAAATCACCCACTCTGTATTACAGAACAGGAAGAGAGGAAGAGAAGGAGAGATGGGGTTGTTGTTTTCCATGGCAGCATTGCATCTGCTGTAATATCCTCGTTTCAGCTTTAGGTTATGTCCACACGCATCAGTTTTCTTGTTAACAATGATATACTGACTGCCTCATGTCAAGCAGAGGGCCAAACTGGACAGTATATGTGACAGGAGTTGGGTTGGAGGTCCCCTGACCTGACTTGCTGTCACAGGAAACATTAGAGGAACCAACCTTCCCAAGTGGTTTGCCTCAGGAGCATGGCACACGGGGAGGAGGGGCTTCCTTCATTCCCTGCCACGCTGTTTGACTGAGCAAGAGCAGCTGGGGGGGGTCTGGTTTGCCCCACTGTGAAGAAGAGGAGGAGGAGAGGAGATTGGATTTATACTCCGCTCTTCACTACCCAAAGGTGTCTCAGAGCGGTTTACAAACTCCTTTTCTTCCCCTCCCACAACAGACTCCCTGTGAGGTAGGTGGGGCTGAGAGTTCTGACAGAAACTGCTCTTTTTCAAGAACAGCTGTGCCAGAACTATGGCTTGCCCAAGGTCATCCAGCAGCTGCAAGTGGAGGAGTGGGGAATCAAACCCGGTTCTCCCAAGAATAGAGGCTGCGCACTTAACCACTACACCAAACTGAAGCGCCCCCCCCGCACAGCACTTCCAGGCTGAATTGGGCTCTGAAGTGCTTAGCAATGTTCTTTCTATGATATTACATGTGACTGTCCCCAGCCCAACTGGTATCACATGTGTCATCTCATTTGACCCTCAGTTTGTAGCTGTGCTTGTGCTCTCCCCTGGCTTGGGAATCTTTAACTCAAGCTTCAATTTGCCAAGACATATGAATGCAAGTATGGACTGCGGTGGCTCAAGTGGTTAAGATGCTGAACTGCAGGCTGTGGAAGGTCAGTAGTTCAGCAGTTCGAGACCTGAGAGTGCTGCATGACGGAGTGAGCTCCCGTCTCTGGTTCCAGCTCCTGCCAACCTAGCAGTTCGAAAGCAAGAAATTGCAAGTAGATAAATAGGTACCACTTCGGTGGGAAGGTAACAGCGTTCCGTGCGCCTTGGTGTTTAGTCATGCTGGCCACATGACCACGGAAACATCTTCGGACAGCGCTGGCTCTTCGGCTTTGAAATGGAGAGGAGCACCGCAACCCTAGAGTCAGATCCGATGGCTTTCGAGCAAGGGAACCTTTACCTTTACCTATGAATGCAAGTGGCAAAGCACAATGGAGTTTATTTGCCCCTTAAAAAATACCCACAGGATTCTGGATTGTTTTATTTCACACATGTGTGCAGACTGTATTCAGGAAAAGGAGCAGACTGTTTCAGTAACATCTCTAGATGGTGGCAGACTCTACTTTGAGGAACTGGGTCCAAGAGTCTGAGCAGTTTGCATAATCCAGAGTTTCCAAGTGATGCAACCTTCTGGGGAAGTGGAAGATTGTGGGCTGCAAGTGGTCACAGGATGGAAAACTCACTAACGTCAGGCTTGCAACATGCAATGAATTTCAACAGGGAGATAACAGGGTGGGCTTTTATACATTTATTTACTTCATTTATACCGTGACTTCTCCCCATTGTTCTCTTCTCCCTTTTATCCTCACAGCAACCCCTCTAACCCCGTGGGTTAGGCTGAAAGTATGTGGCTGGTCTTTTTGTGTAGTGTTTTTCCAATGTATAGGAGCACACTTTGTGTCTGCACTGAATGGGGTAACTATGTGAATATACATGGGGTGACTGTTTAAAGTGACGGTGCACGAGAAAGCTTCATGATAAATTGTGGCTCAAAAACATTAAAAAAGAAGACTAAGTAGCACTGATGAAAAATAGCTTTGAGATACAAGGCATGGCTGGATGTGGAGTTTGGGACTGTGCACAGAGATAGAAATACTAGGGCACAATCACACACACAATTAGCTGTGCCATAGGCACGAATGCCAGGCAGATTTAAAGGGCGCGATTAGACACAAACATCTGGGAAGCACCCTGCACCCGTCGGCAACACATTTTGTTCTGCTGCAGAAGTGAAGTAAAAAGACACCTGGGAAAGTCCGGTAGCAAACAGGTTGCTATGGGCCATGGATGGACTTTCCCCTGTCTGTTCGTTCCAGTGCGCTCTCATGGTGTCAGGATGGTCTGATCAGGTCATCCTGACTCCATGCCGTTGTTCCCCTCCCCTTCTCAGTATGTGCATCATCACACACTCCATAGGGAGCTCTCAGTGCTGAGATGTGATTCATCGATTCCCCATTTAAGCGAATCGGAAACAAACTGGTTGCATCTGATCCCGCAGTGTCAGGCTGCCCCCACAGGTTCAAAGGACTGTGTGATCGTGCAACTGCGGGTCAAATTCCTCTGGAGGGAATAGCCTCACTCCCCCCCCCCAGTTTATCTCATGCGTGTGAGCGCACCCCTAGAGTCACAAATGCTTTTCTCTTGCTTTGAGCAGTCCGTTGGTCTCTGCCCCATCTGCTTGCTAGGCTGGGCCAGCCCTGCTTCCATATGCACAAAAAAAGGCATAATATAGTGGGTGGTTCCCGTGTTGAATGGCAATATATGCTGTAAACCTGGTAGTACAAGGGCACTGTCATGCACTATTGACACTACCTGTCGGTCATATCTGCAGTTACTTTAAGGGTACTGTTTGTAGTGATTTACCAGTGTGCACTGGTATGTAACATGGGGGGTGGGGAAATGCAAGCACATTGTGCTACACGTGATCCAGGAATTAGACACTCATCTTGGGCCTGGTCACACTGACGTTTTGATCGGGGTTCGCTGCTGTTCCCTTGCATATGTCAGTTTCATGTTCACACACGCCAATCCGCCTCCCGCCCCAAAGCAGGCTCACTCCCGCAATGATGCCGGGTTTTCCTGACCCCTGGAAAATCAAGTGTTTTCCTGGCACTTCCGCTTTGAATGCACGATTTCGCCTATCTGGACAGCCCATCTTTCGCAATGATTGCAATTAGGGCCATCTGAACACTCTTTGTGGTTTTTTGTTTTTTTTTAAGGTTCCGGTTTGAGCGCTTGAGCACACATGCGCTTAATAAATCCATTTAACGTTTAATAATGGATTTATTAAGCGCATATTTAGTCAAGCGCTCAAGCCGGAAGCTTTAAAAAAAAAAAACGCACAAAGATGGCCCTGGAGGCGGGAACGAGAGGCGGGGGCTCCGGCAGCCTGGACGGGGCCAGCAAGGAGGATGGCAGAGATGACGGAGCCTGTTTCGTGGGCCAATGGCGGCAGCAGCAGCAGTGTTGTATAGTGGGTTAGACGCATAATGAAACCACGGACAACGACATAGTGATCAGCATGGTTCGCTATTATACAACACAAGACAAAGTTACCTGGCCAGGTAGCCAACTATATACAAGTGAAGGGGAACGCCCCCTGGTGTCATTGGTGGGTTTGAATTCCCGCCGCAGTTCCCATTGGTTCCCCTAAGCTGGAGCCAGGAGCCCCAGTCCCATTGTTCCCTGGGACTCAAGCTCAGGCTCCTTCGCTGACGGCATGTAGTGGTCAGCGGACACAACAAGCAGCGGACCCCCACACACAGTGGCGGCAGGAGCAGCAGACGCCTGAGCCTCCCCGTGGCCGGCAGGATCACCTGGAGGGATGCCGCAGCAGCAGGCACTGGAAGAGAGGGGCTGGCTGCATCGAGTCAGCCCAATGCAAAGAAAAATGTTCCCGATTTAAACAAAGCGAGAACAAAGCGCAATTACCTTGCCATGTGACCAGGGCCCTAGTTAAACCAGAATTGAGCAAGTGTAGAATGCAGCAGAGAAACAGCAAAACAAGATCAGAAAAGGGAAAGGCCACTCAGCCTTCCATTTGCCACGTTCCAGATGTCCCGCACCAGAGCTCCATACAGGAAGTGGTGGCGCAGGCAACTAATGCCTGCTAGTAACATCTATGAACAGCCATTACGGCTGTTCGAATCCCACCGCGGCCAGGGTGAGCACCTGGCCCAAGTCCCAGCTCCCGTCTATCCAGCGGTTCGAAAGCTGCTAAAATAACAACAATAGCAAGTAGATAAAATGGGTACCTGTCTTAGATGACAGGGAGCACGCCCCCCCCCTGCGGGGGTTGTGGAGCTGCCGGTAACAAGGCAGGCGGAATGATGGCGGCAAAAGATGGCAAGAGCTCCAGGGGACGGCGAGAGATGGAAGGCGGAGCAGAGACAACGGCGCAAGGAGGACGTGAAGGCGCAGGCGCGGCGGAGTCAGGAAGACAGAGCCGGAGCCACGTCAACGCAGAAACCACGCGCCGAGGGATCTGCGAACGCCGAGCTGAGCTGACCCGGGATGAAACTGACAAAGAAACTGACGAAACTGACAAGAGCAAGAACACCGCTCTCCACAGGGTGCTGGTAGGGCAGTCCCTTCCCGAACAGCTATGTGGCCTTAGTTAGGATTCAATGAGTAACTGTAAGCCGCTCAGAGACCCCTTCGGGGGTTCGAGCAGGATATAAATTGAAGATATAAATAAATAAATAAATAAATAAATAAATAAATAAATGATAACATGCTCCAGCTCTGTTTGTCTGAGCCAGTGCTCTTATCAGTGCCCACCGTGCAGCAAGCTTTCCCAACGTCTGCATGCTCAAGAGCCTTCTCCTATAGAACGGGCCCTCTGCGAGAGTGAGGACGGCCTTTAGGAAGGCGTGCAGATCCTTTCTATTTGTGACAGCTTTTGGCTGAGCGGATTTTGATGGCATTTATCATTTATGGACAGACTGATTCTTCTTATGTCCTCCCCCCGGCGGGATTATATGGTTTTATTTTGTGGCATAAAGCTGTTTTTAAGCTGTTTGTAAGGTGCCCTGAGTGCTGGAAAGGGGCGGGGTATAAATATTTTTAAAATAAATAAATGTTCCTGGTTTCTCTGCTAGGTGACGAAGCTCAGCCCAAGAACCTTCGCTGTCTATTTAACGGCCTAGATCGGCTCAACTGCAGCTGGGAGGTGAGGCGAGAGCTCACTGGTTCTGTCTCGTTTGCGCTCTTCTACAAAATCAGCCCAAAATCTGTGTAAGTGAGCTTTCTTTGAGCAAAGCCGCCTTGGCGTCTGCTTGCATCCCCCACCCCCCACTTGTGTAGTATATATAAACTGGCCTGTGGATTCTACCCAGCAGTACATCTGATGAAGTGATCTTTGACTCACGAAAGTTTACGCTGGAATAAATCTTGTTAGGACCACTGGCTTATTTTGCATGCCTTTGACTTAGCTATTTCTTGTTGTGTTTCTTGTTCCTCAGAGAGACACAGTGCTTTCCAATTGAGGAGAAGGAATTGCTGGACACCCCTCACGTCTTGCAAAGCTGCGAGATCCGTGTCACCAACCCCAAGAGGCTAAGCAAATACCTCATAACTGTGCGACCCAAGGAAGAGGAGAAAATGATTGCACCAGTATCCAACAGTGAGCATCTTTTGGAAAATACTTGTACTGATGCGCAGGGGATTATGCAGGTGCCTATAACCCTTGATTTTATGGCTGCTGCCGCCAGTGCCCATTCCTGAAGAAGCAAATGTGATCACGTAACTGTAGTCATGGCAGCCGCAACTAAAAGACAGACTGAGCAGCCAGCTGGGAGTGGCACAATTCAAGAGAGGTCACAGGTGTTCTGGATAGTGATGAGTGACTCCCCCTCCACTCAGTTCAGAATGGGCTCATATAAAGTACTTTCTGAAAAATCAGATGGTAGCTTATTTTTCCTGAGTCCATTCAAAAGGCCCCTCATGCCACTGATGATGCTTTAGGGCTTAGGATAGGGCTCAGATGTTTTGCCCTGTGAGCCTCCAAATTCTCCATCAGCTCCCACAGCCCCTTCATGCATGAGCCCCTGGGCTTTTCTCTGCCATCTCTGCTGCTTGCAGCAGCAGCAGCAGTTGCAATGGCCTCTTTGTTCTTCCTTAGCACCCAGTTCACCAAAATGGCAGCTTCAGATTTGCGAAGGATCCTGAGCAATGTACTTTCCAGAGTGTCTGAATTCTCAGTAGAAAACTATAAATCGAAAAATTCCTTGCACTTGCCCTGACCTGGATAGCCCAGGCAAGCCCAATCTCATCAGATCTCAGAAGCGAAGCAGGGTCAGCTCTGGAGACCTCCAAGGAATACCAAAGGCAGGAGGTGGGGGCAGGCTTTATTCAGCCACCTCTCTGAATATCCTCCAGGCTCCCAGTAGGGGTCAGTCACCAGAGGTCGCCATGACTTCCAGGGGCACACACACTCAGTCACCAGAGATTGCTATGACTTTTCACATGCACACACACACACATGTGCACATATGAAGAATACAAAAAAAAATATCCTTGCACTTTCAGTGATGCTATTGAGCATGCCCACAACAGCACCCCAAGAACTAGCACAGAGGTACGTAGTTTCCAGGGGCCAGAGATCTCTGCTGAGAATTGAGGCACCTGGAAAGCTACATGTTCCAGAGTTACATGCTAACTGATGCTAGCTCACAAACTCACTGTATATCCTCAGCGATATGGTACTCAGTATGGAATACAGCCTATTACAAGCTGGAAACATTCATACACTGGACCAGATGATAACAAGCATTAGTGACATCACTAGTTTAGGTGCATTTTTACTTCGTGTGGGTTTATCTTGCCCTGGTCCTGACTAGGTTGGCAAATCCACATTGTAAAAAGAACTGTTTTCTGCTGCATGTGTCCCTCATTTGCACCGCAGGATGCTTTGTCCTTGCATCAGTACCTCGTGGGAAAGTGCTCGAGAGGGGAGGGCAGGAAAATAATTGGATGGAGGGGTCCACAGGCTGATACGGTTTCCTGTTTTCTAGTCAAGGTGGAGCCTCCTTATGAACTCTCTGTGGCAAAGCTGAACAACCAGCTGTACAAACTGCAATGGGAATACAGAAAACCTGTGTTTCCAAGGACGTATCAAGTCTTATACTGGGAGGCTGACAAGGTGCCTGAGAAGGTAAGCAGTAGTTGATGGCATCACAGTAGGTGAACAAGACCTGGAATTTTAAAATAATAACAATAATTTACCCCTTTCTCTTCTCAGAACCATCTTCATAACATCAGTGAAGATGTTTTGCAGTTTACCTTTCAGTCACTGGAACCAGGAACCCATTACAAGGCAAAGATGCGGGCAAAAGCACATATTGGTGCCTATGATGGCCCATGGAGTGAGTGGAGCAACGAATGTGAATGGGTTACTGAAAGTGGTAAGTAACAGAGATTTCTGAATGAGGACACTCAGGCCCATTTTTAGTGGGAGGGAAGGAATGGGGATGTTTGTCCTGGAGCTCACACATGAGGGGGACAAAGCAGCACTGACAAGTACTATGGGCTTTTCTGTATTCTCATTTTCCTTGGTTGTAACTTCCTGTTTCTTCAGGAGGGGGGTGTCTGTCCCCATGTGTTTTGTTCCCTCTAGTGGTTGATTTGATATTACACTTGTTTATGTCTGGCATAAAAACAGGAAGTTTAAATCTGCAGGGAGATATGCCAGACATAAAATGGTATAATATCGAATTGACCGCTAGAGGGAGCACAACATGTGCAGAACAGAAACCCGCCGCCCCTTAAGAAACAGAAACTTGCAAACAAGGACTGATTTCGCACAAGAGCTGCACCGCCGTCACGCCTCCCTTTGCCCCGTTTCCATTGGTCAATTTCCCACTCGAAGCCGCGTGGCCACATTTTGACCCGCGGCTTCGCCCGATTTCCCCCGTGGTTTCATGATCCTCAAAAAACAGGATCATGAAACTGCGGGGGAAATCAGGCGAAGCCGCGGGTCAAAATGCAGCCACGCGGCTTTGAGTGGGAAATTGACCAACGGAAATGGGGCAAAGGGAGGTGTGATGGCGGCGCAGCTCCTTGTGCGAAATCAGTCAAGGAAAAATGAAAATATGGAAAACCCATATGTTTCAATGTCTGAAATTATCCCATCCTTTTCCTCCAAACACAATACCAATGGTCAACACAAATGTAACCCTGAGACTAGAAGCATTTTCATCACTTAGTGTTTGCCCCACATTTCACTTACTGGACTTCAGTGGAGGGTTGTGCTCCTAGATTCTGTTTCATCTGCAGATTTAGTCAACTATTAAAAAATTTTCCTTTGCCCCTTGCCCCTAGGCAGGTCAATAGCTTGGCTGATAGCCTGGCTGCAGAACACAGCAGCAGAACCATCTCCCAGGCAGTGGCAGCAGGGAACACTTACTGGCTCAGCTCAAGTTCCATTCAGGCAGGATTGCCAAAGTGTTCCCTTTCAGAGCCCCTTCCAACGCTTGCTTCTATGATTCTGTGAATCCCACTAACATGTCCAAATCTACTAAACAATTGGAGGATCCCATTTGCTGCAGATGTGCTGGTTATTTGCTGATGAGTACAATATTATTTTTGGTCTTTCAGATGGAGACTTAAAATTAATATCTTGCTTTCTTAAACTCATGTATGAAATATATATATTTAAAAGATTGTATTTGTAATGATTTATGACATTGAACGGTTGCAGTGAGAAGAAGGAGGTGGGAGATTGGGTGAGCATTCCATCCCTGGACTTTTCAGAGTTATAACAAGGACCCAAAGGTGCAGGTCTATTTTTGGTCCTTTGGAAAAATGACCATCCTAATGTCTTTAGAAGGAGGAATGGGGAGAAATAGAAAAGGGCCTCGTAGTTCATTCTTCTTGTATTTGTGGGTTCTTTATTGTCAGAGAAAGAGAGATCATTCCGTGAAAGAAATTTCATTGACTAAGTTTTAATTGACCCATTGAGTTATCAACTAAATTTATACACAAATTTGTTTATGAGGAAAATGTTCTATAGGTGTTTTTTGAAATGATGCATGCATAAGGTATCTTGGAAGAGGCATTCCACTCCTGCATGTGAGTAATGGGGAATGCCTCTTCTCAGATTATTTCTGCTCTAGCACTCGTAAACACTATATTCCTTTAAGTTTAATGTCTTTAAAGATAGCACTTGTAGTTTTTATAAGTACTTGTAATGAATTTTTTTAATTTAACTTTTATATAATCTTTTAAATGTTCAAAATGTTTTAACCAATTGATAGACTAATCAGCTGTTTATCTACCTATCTGCTAACACATACATACACACCCCTATATGTCAAGCAAAGTCAGTTTTGGATAATCTCATTTGGGAAGAGAGATTAATGAGATGTCACTTTAAACACAAAACGCATAGATTTGCAGAATGCAGCTGTTTTATTAAACAAAATATGGTGTCAGTATATTCATCTGAGTCGGCTAAGCTGCCAAAGTGTCATGGAATGGTATAAACATTCTACTTGCTCAGAAGTTCAAACAACTGTTAGTACACAGTCTCATGTTCCAAAATTCCTTAGCATTTTACATTTTCACATCCCATTCTATTTTTGATTGAGGATGGTTTTGACTTTCATTTTGGTTTCTCATAATTTCCCTTTGTGATTTTTCTGTTTCAGAATTGCCTGTCTGGAGTTTTGCCCTTGCTGTGCCAGCCTTTATCATTTTGGCGACTGTGGGACTCTGGTGCAGCAAAATATATCTACTCAGGTATGCCTCTGTTCTGAATAGGATGGACTCCTAGATGCACTGGGACAGTGGTGGAGGGATGATGGGGGGGCAGAAAGAAAGAGCTATATAGGCTCCATTATCTCGATTTGGAGCCTCAATGTAGACATATTATAGCCACTATTGAAGCTGCTTTTAGATATTTGCAAGTATGTTTTTCTTTTATTTCTTTTCATTTCCATACATAGTTGTCAAAGTTGTTACTGTCCCTCCTATTTTCTTTGGCAAATTTCTGTTTTTCTTATGTTTCTCTTGCAGCCTTTTTATACAGTTTGATGCCATTTTAATGCCATTTTGTGCCAGTTACGTATTATATGCTGTATATCTGCAATCGATACAAAAACAGGCATCGATTTACATGGAAATATTTCTTATCATGTTTCATATATATGGCAGAGGGCCAAGAAATAAGAGCAGTTTTGTCTCAAGTATGGAGAAACTTTAAGAGACCCAAAGGTTTGAAGGAACCAGTGATCATGAAATTCAGTGCCATTTCCAGGGGCTTTAAATCGCTTTAGCAGCCGACACCCACAAAATGAGCTGCTCATGTGCTGCATCCCACCGTGCAGGTGAGGTGATTTTCACCATATCGCTACGGATGTCCCAAAAGAAATCTTTGGCGCGGTGAGCCACTGCATCTGAACAACCACCAAGTAGCGCAGCCTTCCCATAATATGGAGACCTGTCTCTTACTACACCTGGAAAGATGCAAACAGGAACAGGTGAAAGGCAAAATGTCATGGCAGTTGCTGGACTGGCATCAGCGGGCCTCTGAGACTAATTTGTATGTTTCCTCCCAGCCAAAGCTAATATATGTGATTCAGATGCCGCTTGGAAACAGCTTTCAGGTGGCTGTGGGAATCAATACAGCTGCTCACCGTCCGCAGGGGTCACCTGCAGCCCGGAGAGAGTATTAACACCGAATCCCAGGAATGTCTAGCAGTGGTGTAGTGATTCTTCATGTGACAGAGCCGATTCATGTGGTGTATTACGGATGCCTTGTGGTGGCAGTTTCCATGTGGAGGCTGTTTTAGCAGATTTCCACACGCCATTCCTAATGTGTATGTTGCCCTTCCCTGGCCACAGGGTTCTGCCTGAGGCAGGTGAAACTCTGCTTGGTCTGATATAGTAAAGCAATTCTTATGTTTCTGCCACAGAAAGAAAAGGGAATGGGAGAAAAACATTCCAAGACCTCCTAGTACATTTCTGCTCCCAGGTAATTTTAAGGTAAGTGACCTCTTACTGGATTCTCCTTCAGACACCCCATTGGAATTCTTTGTTTGTTGAAGGCAGGGCTTCTACCACGTATGTTTGCCCAGAACTGAATGAGCCATTGTCCATGAGATAGGAACTGCCTGTGTTTCTGCACTACTTATTTGTACCTGGTAAAAGATCATAAGACCAAGCAACTTTACTTTTGGCAGTCAGGCAAGCTACCTTTCCATTACCATTCCCCCCCCCATAATGGTCAGTTATAGCATTTCATGTCTCAGAGGATTGCTCTGGCTCAGAACATGAGTCTCAGTGCACAGAGCAAAATCATAGCCTCTCTTCTTAGACTCGGCAGCTGCAAAAGGTGACAAGGCCCCTATACCTTTCATCTCTGTGCAGAAAAGGAGGATTTCGGCATAAGCAGCTTTTTTTTTCTTGCCATCAAGTCACAGCTGCCTTATGGTAACCCTGTAGGGTTTTCAAGGCAAGAGATGTTAGAGGTGGTTTGCCATTGCTTGGCTCCATGTCATGCCCCTGGTATTCCTTGGAGGTCTCCCATCCAAATACTAGCCAGGGCTGACCCTGCTCAGCTTCCGAGGTCTGACCAGGTCGGGCTAGCCTGGGTGATCCAGGTCAGGGCTTTTCTTCCTGCGGCAAGATAAGCTGCCCCTGCCAGAAATCTCTCATTTGCCTGGGTCTGCCCGGTCTGCCTTGCAATGGACTTTCTTAGGCACAGAACTGTCCCCTAAATGATGGCCTGACCGCAGGTAAGAAAGCAAGCAGGATTTATAACATCCAGGGTGCAAGGGCAAACTGGACTGCAGATAAGGTGGTGATTCCGTCCCATTTTTGAGGATGCCACTATCAGTTTCCTTCTTAGGACAAGAAGAAAGTTGGAGTCCAGTGGCACCTTTAAGACCAACAAAGTTTTATCCATAGTGTAAGCTTTTGTGTGCAAAGCACACTTCTTCAGACAAATGGAATCAAATCTTCTCAAAGGCTACTTACAGGAAAAAGAGGGTGGGGGCAGCCATTAAGAGGGGCCACTCAGAGCCAAGAGGCATATGCAGAGCTGAAGTTGGATCAGGTGGTTGGTGAGATCAGTGGATGGCAGCAAATTAGCACGTAAATGCAAGAGTTAATGAAGCTAGAGTCCAGCAACAACCCCAAGACAAACCAAGCTCAAAACTGTGTACACGGGAGAACAGAGTGCATGTGTGCATTTCTTCACGTACATTGAAACAGATTTCCTCAAATATTACATGCAGGTGGGGCAGGGGCTTAGTTGCACATGGAAGCTCACGCTTTGAACAAAACTTTGTTGGTCTTAAAGGTGCCACTGGACTCAAAACTTTGTTCTGCTGCTTCAAACCACCTGAATTTTTCTTCTTAGGACTAGTTCACTTTTGAGCTAATGCCTGCAGTTTCCGTGGGGTAAAGAGGCCCATAGGATATATACTGGAAGGCAGGAAAGGAACTCTATTGTTTGCCTTGCAGTTTGACCACTCTACTCGCGGAAGAGTCATGTGGAGCTCCCTGAAGCACAGCAGTCCTGTAGTGGCACTGAGAATATGAGGTCCCAGGATGGTAACACTGGTGGGAAATGCTGCCACAGGGTTGGAGTTAGGCCTTTTTGCTCACTGTGCCAGTTCTAGAACCCTTTATCCTGGATCAGATGCAGACATAGCTGTTTTCAGGGCTATTTTTGGGTAGGAAAGCACAGGAACAGAGTTCTGGCTAACTCCTGAGTTGGCCATGCCCAGCAGGAACTCATTAGCATAATAGGCCACACCCAATATCAGAGACGCATTAGGATTGGCTACATTAGGGGTGTGTGGCCTAACGTGCAAAAGAGTTCTTGCTACAAAAAAAAGCCATGGGTTTTGACAAGAAACAAAGTAAACAGAATAAGAAGCAAAAAGTAGGTGTGGCTAGATGACCACACTTTTCATAACATGGGGTGTGGCCTAATATGCTAATGAGTTTCTGCTGTTGGGTGTGGCCTGTTATGATAATAAGTTCATGCTGAGCTTTTTCTACCAAAAAAGCCCTGGCTGTTTTTAACATTACCAACACAGTTCTGTGCCTTTAACCTTGGTACTATTTTTTGCAAGAGACCTAATCAAGAGAGCTTTTTCAAAATAAAAGCATAAATCAACAAAGTGAACCTGGCATGCTATATTTATATGCCTAAAGTTGCATCACCCTGTTTTCCCCTATCTACAGTGCCCTGTGACCTTCCTGGACAAAACTACCAACACAGGCAAACATTCCACAAAAGTAGCAATAGAGACCTTAACTCCAACTAGCCACATCAGGACTTCTCTACCTTTCCACACAGCTCCTTGCAGCACCCCTGTGGTCCCTATTTTCAGTTTGCTTCTACTTGGCCTTAGAATCATCGGGGGCTATTAGGGATCAATTTCAAGTGGAGGATTCCAGTTCTCCAGGAGCTCAAGAGTTGTGTGTCAGGCTAGCCTCTGACCTTTGTCACCTATTATGCCATCCTGTTGTTTGTTTGTACAGCATGCAAGTACAGGAATAAAGCAGGGTGTCTCCTGTGGGACAGTCAGGCAGGGGAGATGAAAACAGCCTCAGAAAGGTGAAAGCATGCCCATGCCTGCTCAGCCTAGAATCATAGAATCATAGAGTTGGAAGGGACCTCCGGGGTCATCTAGTCCAACCCCCTGCACAATGCAGGACATTCACAAATACCTTCCCCTTCACATCCGCAGTGGCCGCTGTTCCATGCCCAGAAGATGACAAAAAAGTCTCCAGGATCCCTGGCCAAACTGGCTTGGAGAAAAATTGCTTCCTGACCCCAAAGTGGAATAACTTGTTCAGGCATCTTGGACCATATTTTTGAAATCAAGGACTTGCTGCCATTACATTCACTGCATAAATTTTTAAATTCACATTGTGTGCAAGTCCCAAACAAGCTAATGCAGATGTAGAAGGGAGAATCTAAATGCATCTGTGCAGGGTACACATCGTAGGGATACCAGTCTCCAGGTGGGACCTGGGGATCCCCTGGAATTACAGCTCATTTCCAGACTACAGAGATCAGTTCCCCTGGAGGAAATGGATGCTTTGGAGGGTGGTCCTCTGGAAGTTGATCCCCAAATCTCCAGGAGTTTCCCAACCTGGATCTGGTAACCCTACCCCCCCCCATCCCCTGCTGGTGGCCGGGGGGACCTGGCCACCCTATGTGACATGGGTACAGAGCAGAAAAACAACCACTTGCTGTAAAAGCACAGAAGTGCCCTGAATCAGTACTGAAAATACAAGACCTTTGGGAAGAACCTTACACAGAGATACCAGTTGTACCATACATACTCGTGCAGGGATGGCTTGTTCCCTGCCTTCTAGGCAAGTTCCTACATGCCACTGATTTAGGGGAAACTTGTTGTTGTTGTTGTTGTTTTGTTATTATTATTATTTTCTTCCCAGAAAGTACAGCTGCCAGACAGCTTTGAAGAAAGCAGTAGACAGAGCTCTTTAGAAGAGCCAGAGTTCAACAGCAGCAATGCACTGGATAGGTAAATATATCATGCTGAGCACTGCTGGATTTTTCTAGGGAATGCAGTACTATAAGAGTGCAGAGAGGAGCCCAAGTTTCAGTTCCATTTGCCAGCGACTGAAGAGAAGGAATGACTGGGCAGTGCAAAAGTATTCTAGTATGGAAGCAAGAACAAAATCCATGTAATACCATTTTTATTAGGACCAGCCAAATGAACGGAACATGTACAAGCTTTTGAGCTCACCAGAACTCTCAATCAGGCTGGATATTACAAACTTTCAAAAGATAGAAGGCAGATTGTTCGGCCATGGCATTATGGTTTGATCTTGCCTGCATCTTCTATGAGATGCAAGCAGGCAACTAGCTTTCACTTTATTGCTGAGGTGCTGAGCTAATTAATAGTAATTTATAATAATTATCATATGGCAGTGTGTGTAGTACAGCCAGGAGATCCTAAGGTTGTCTGGCAGCCAGAAGTTCAAGCTTTTTTAGCATTATGCACCACTAGGTGGCAAACTAGACTTGCTTTTTTAAGGCAAAAGATGTTACAGAGGTGGTTTTGCCATTGCCTGCCTCTGTGTCATGCCCCTGGTACTCCTTGGAGGTTGTCCTTCCAAATACTAGCCAAGGCTGACCCTGCTTAGCTTCTGAGATCTGACGAGATCGGGCTATCCTGGGTTATTCAGGTCAGGGCTGGTGGTGAGCTACAGCATGGTCTTTGGGAAGCTGTATTCAGTCCATGTCCTTCATGGAAGTAGTTAGAGAAACAACCTGAGATAATCTTTTTTTAAAAAAACTGATTAATGTTCTTTACTTATTTTCCCTTCTGCAGGTCCATCCTGCTTACACGTGACAACTCTCTTGGGGCCAGGACAGGGAAAATAAGACCACTTTCAGCTGACTTTCAGAATACAGAAATAACAGGATTTTCTGAAGCCAAACTTGGTCAAAGCTTGAGTCAAGCTGAATCATCCTCCAGACTTGCCCATAGTCACAATGCAGAGGTGGGTCTAGCTCAGCAAGTGTTTGATTTTAATGGTCCATACTTAATGTCCCTTCAAGAATCACCTGTGCCTGATGTTCAGGAAGTCGTTGCCCCCTTAGAAATGAGGGAGACGCCAGTGCCTATGCAGTACGTGGACCTGCCCCATGGATCATGTTTCCAGTTTTCTCCAGTGGGAAGAGGGAAAGGGACAATCCCACCATTCTGCACTGTCCATTCTGAGGGCGAGGAGAAGCTCCCACTTTCTGGAAGAAGGCAAGAAGTACCTGAGGGCCAGTTGGCAAGTGGCATATTGGAGAAAGGGGGAAACAAAGGTCAGAGGCCACAAAGTCCTACCAGCACTAACAACAACTCACAGAATGGGATACTGGACTATTTTACCACTGAGGATCTATCAAGGAACACAGTGGGGGGCTCATCACTTCTGTCCCCCATGGTGGCCTTAAAGAAAGAGATGTTCACCTGTGCTACTATGGAAACATCTGCCTCACAGTCACAGCTGTCCCAAACAACCGATGGTCCCTCCAGCTCAGAGTTGTACCAGAAGAAAACAGACACTGTGCTCCCACCTGAGGCCCAAGCGCCAGCTATTCCTCCAGACACATCCCAGAATGTGTTTGGTGAATATGTTATGACTCTTCCTGGTACCTTGGAATCTATGCCAAAGGAAAGACGTGCTTTATCCACAATTGACCCTGGACAGAATAAGAGCTTTCTTGTGTTCAACCCTGATGGCAAAAGCCCTGTTTTTTTAAGCCAGGTGGGTGACTATTGCTTCTTCCCCAGCACCAAGCCTGTCATGAAAACCCGAGGATACACGGGACACCAGCTTGCAGAAGACAGCCACTCACTCACAAAGCAACCCTGTGAAAACAAAATTGTTGAGCGAGAGCCACAGACTGCATCTCACATCTGCCAAGTATAGTCAAAGTGGACAGCCGTGTTAGCCTGAAGCCACAGAACAAAGTTTGAGTCCAGTGGCACCTTTAAGACTAACAAAGTTTTATTCAAGGTTTGAGCGTTTGTGTGCACGAACACTTCATCAGACAATTAAAAATAGATTATGGATTATCGTCTGCCGAAGTGTGAGTGCACATGAAAGCTCACACCTTGAATAAAACTTTGTTGGTCTCAAAGGTGCCCCTGGACTCAAGCTGTGTTCTGTCAAGTGTTGAGAAGGAGTGTGCCTCAAAAAAAGCACTGTTAGGGTGTGAGCATAATCAGGGCTGGCTCCAGGTGTCTGGGCGCCCTAGGCAGGACAGCCTGGGGCGCCCCCACGGGGGATGCCAACCTCCCAGTGGGGCCTGGAGACCGGGGGGCGGCGGCGGAGCGCTGGCTTTCCAGGAGGCTCCGCAGCTGCGGGGTCCCCGGGAAAGCCGGGAAGGGAGCGGGGGGTCTAGCCGATGCCCCCTCCCTTCCAGCACCGGCTTTCCCGGGGGCTCCGCGGCTGCGGGGTCCCTGGGAAAGCCGGGAAGGAAGGGGGTCTAGCTGCCCCCCTCCCTCCCAGAGCTGGCTTTCCCAGGGGCTCCGCGGCTGCAGGGTCCCCGGGAAAGCCGGGAAGAGGGCGGGGGTCTAGCCACTGTCCCCTCCCCCCCAGAGCCGGCTTTCCTGGGGGCTCCGCGGCTGTGGGGTCCCCGGGAAAGGTGGGAAGGGGGCGGGGGTCTAGCGGCAGCGATGGCAGTGGGCGCCCAGTTAGGGCGGCGGGGGGCACTTTTGGGGGGGGAGTGGGGCGCCATTTGGTGCCCCTGAGGCCGGGGCGCCCTAGGCGAGCGCCTAGTTCGCCCAATGGGCGATCCGGCCCTGAGCATAATCTCAGTTTTGCAATGTCCCTCCTTGGCGCTCCAGCCCCTGGTAGTGAAGATCCGCATTGGCTGTCATCCTTCAGAAAAACGCTTCATGCGGCAAAGATTCATGTGGCCGTTGCAATATTTAAAAGTCACTTCGCTGTGCAATCCTAAGCAGAGGTGCATCCTTCTGACATCTGTGGGTTTAGAAGACAGTGTTTAGGATTGCATTGTCAGTCCATGCTTTAGCTCAATTTAATGCATCATTTTCATGCCACATCACAGAGTGCTAGCATTGCTGTGCTCATGTTGTGTACATTTGGGCTATTTAAAAAAGAATTTAAATGTTACATTTGTGTGGCCCACAATGGGAAAACATTCGCAGTTGGCCTCCACAAGAGAGCTGTAATATCTTGTGACCTCCAGAAGAGAGTTCTAATATTTTGAATAGCTAAGTAGCAAGCAAAAGAGTTGTACAGGACTTACAAGGGTGTAACTCTGCTTAGGACTCTACTTCTATATTCCCGTTGTTATTCATATTCAAGAATATTATGAGGTGTTCTGGAAGGTTCTGGGGGCAAGCAGTTTATTCTCTTTGGTAATCCTAGACTGGAATGGCATCAGAATTGTTGGGTCTGACCACCTTGGTCTGAAATAGCTTTTCAAACGCAGTCCTATTGTTGAGGCCCCTGGTGGTCCCTGGCCCAAAGGATGCCTGTCTTGCCTCAGCCAGGGCCAGGGCTTTCTCTGTCCTGGCCTCAGCCTGGTGGAACATGCTCCCTATTGAGACCAGGGGTCTCCTTCAATTCCACAGGGCCTGCAAGACGGATCTTTTCCGCCAGGCCTTTGGTTGAGGTGGTGAGTGCCATTTATGGCCTCCCTGAGGTTGTTGTCACCCATCTGTCACCTATCTACTGACCACCGACAACTGGCCTTTAACTCATGGTACCATCAGGCCAGAATTTTATAGCCAACTGACGCTGTTCCAAGCTTGTTATAATGTTTTATCGTGTTTTAATGTTTAATGTTTTAAACTGAAATTTTATTCATTCTAATGATGTTGCCTGCCCTGAGCCCGCCTGCAGGATGGGCGGGATATAAATGCAAATAATAAATAAATAAATAAATAATATTAGAAGTGGAGAAGAGAAATTCTGAATGTATGATGATGATGTGAGGAAGCAGGACTTGCACACCTTCCCTTCTGCCCATATGGGAGTGAGGAAGTTACTTAGCCTGCCTGGGTCACCTGGCCTCTCTCTCCAACTCCTGGTATTTCACGGTCTCTCTTTGGATAACTTTTGCTTTTACCAGCTAGTTGGTTATTAGGGCACTGTTCTAAAAGGAAGGTTTATTCTTTTCTGTTAGCCTCCCAAACTCTGTAGATTTAAGTGTGACTAGGAGTGAGGTATGCTGTTGCCTATTGTCGTTCTCCTGGTTAGGGTACTTTGCTGTTCCATGGCACCGGGTGGCTTCCTGCTTAGTCATACCCACCCCATTTTCTCCTTCCCTCCTATTAGGCAGCAAAAGGCACTTCATAAACTCTGAGCTTGTACAGAGTGCAGACTCAGTTATAATGGACCTTGGTACATACTTTGGGGTACGCAAATTCTGAAGAATAAGGCAATTAACCCCAAATGATATATAAACAGCTAGTGATTCTTTTCAACATTTGTCCAGCTCCAAAAAGACAGTTTTTGACATTTGCAACTTTGTTTAAAAACAAAAGAGTTTTGTATAGTTTCTCCTATGGAATGCACAGTAATACATTTCTATACTTCTGATGAAGGGGATCACTCTCATCCCAGCACCAGGAGTCATCTTGATGTTGTGAGCTTGTATAATGATCAGATTATTTGAAGGCTTTATAGATGTGGTTTTTTAAAGGTATATGTTTAGTTAATTCTCTGGGATATTGATATGTACCAGTAATACCTAGACTCTGGATTGTTCTGTCAGTGATCTATTTCAACTGATATTTGCTTTTTTAATTAAATGCATAATAATAAAAAAATAAAATAATAATTTCCCACTCAAAAAGTTTGTTCTCCCAGTTCCATTATCTATCTCCAAAATCTTTAGTTTGCTCACTGAGTACAGCCTCAGATAGCTTGATTTTAATCCACACACCATCTAAAACACTCCCTAAACTATCCTCTTCAAAGACCTTACTTGGGTTTCATTCTTATGACTATTAGGGTTGTAGGCTTGCCAACTGCATAAAATAAGCCCTAATGGAAGTTTGGTAATTGCCACAACAGTCAGTCCTTCAAATGCTCATAGCGGCCTGCAAAACCCAACCTGGCTATATTCCCTTTGGATCCGACGCACACAAAGGCCTCAGTCCATGCATGGCACCCACATTGCACCTGGTACGATTTCACTATTACAGCTCAAGTCAAATTGGTACAAGCTCCAGTCTAACATATTGACTGCCTGGGAGTCATTCAAAAAGGGCAGATGACCTGATTCATTCTGGCTCAGCTAGAAGATAATGCATGACCTGGAATGAACCTTCATCATCTGCTGCCATTGCAAACAATACTCACACACTGCTGACAGATGTTTGAATATTCAGCATGGCATCGTGCAGCCTGGATCAGCTTGATCTGGGGTACTTCCACAGTGCTGTGAGAAATTGCCCTGAGAAGCTGCAAACACACCCTTGAATTGCAAGCACTTTACATTTTTGCTACAGATTATATTGATAATTAGGCTTCAGTCCACAACAAACCTACCTGTCCCAAGCTGATCCATTGTCCATAGCATATCTTCTGCTACTGTATATTGTTTCTCATAAACTACAAATGAACTACAAATGAACCTCATTCCCACCAATAAGGGTGCAGAGATTATCTGTCATTTTCCTGGGAGAGCATGCATAGCCCAGTACAAACAAGGAAGTCCAGTCTGAAACCCTGTTTGAAATGGATCCACAATGGGAAGACTCCCCAGATGAAGGCAAGAAAGTCCAGGGGCGATTTCACACAAAGTCTTGTGCTGGGGTCAATCCTCTGTTTCATCCGTTGCAAAATGTCAATTTCACACCATTTGTCCCGGGGCTGGCTTTTGGTCTGGAGCTTCCCCCCATTTACTCCAGATCAGCGTGATCCTTGATTCCCAGGAGTTTCCTGTTGCCCCGCATCAAATCAAACCCGCCCACCTTCCCCCCTCTATGTTAACTGCAGGATTTCTTGATCTCCACCCACGTTCCTTAACCCTTTCCCAACCCAACCTGCAGAAACATGTGCAACAATTCAAACCCACCCCCAGTTATTTTTCTGGTCCTCTGTTCCGGTTTATTTTCTCCTGCACCATTGAATGAGGAAGACAACAGTTTCACAAATACAAGAAATTTATTTCAGATGTATCTTCACAAACAATTCACCTTGTTCTGCTAAGCTGCAGTTGGGAGCTGTACATTTACTTGAAGGAGCCTGAAGGCGAACTGTGTACTTTTGCCCTTTAAATCACTGTACTCAAATGCAAAGCAAACCACACAACAGAAGCATAGGAATGTTGCAGGAAGCCACGCCAAGGCTGTAATGGGAAAATGAAACCCCCAGAGTGGATCCGGGGCAGACGGCTACAGTGTGAAATTGACAAAAACGATCTGGGGCAGAAAACTCCAAGGAAAACCAGTGGTAAGTGCCGTGTGAGAAATCGGCCCTGGCAGGTGTGGCAGAGTCTGTTGGAAGAAGTACAGCAAATCTTCACTCTGGTCCATCATCTTCTTTGCAGAAGCTCTGAGTGGCTGAAAGCAAAGATCCTGCAAACCAGTAAAAGCCACCTTCTTGTGCTGCCACTACAATGCTTGCCTCTTTCCAAATTTCCTGACCAGCACTGTTGTTGGCCAGCCACCATGAGAAGATCAGCAATAGCAGACATGCTGCCCAGAAGCCACAAAATAGCAATCAAAATGCTCTCAGATGCACTGTTTGTGTTCGTACAAGAGTATGGTGTCCAACAGAGCTCATCACTGCCTCTTGCCAACTGAGAGGTCACCACAGAACATGCCCCAGGCTTCTCTAGAGGGTATAGGAATTCTGTGATCCATAATCTATTGAATGGACATGTAAAAAGTTCCATGACTACAGGAAGCTTAGTGGGTATAAGATCTCTTCTGCTTAGGATGTTTTCACAAATGACTTTGTATTGTCCAGAAAGTCTCCTGCTCCTGACCTTTGCCAGATGAGAACAGAAAATGGAAGAAAGCTATTTGTGGATCACACTACCATCTAGCTAATACAGCATTTACTTTGAGCAATAAAACAAGGAAGTATCAAAAAGCCATTCAAGTCTCAGGTTGCCAGTCTCTCCAGATTTCTTAGCTGCACTTCACAGTTCGTTGCTATTCTTTACAAGAAGGATCTGATGTCGGGAAAGGCCCTTCTTACTTCCTGGTTCAGGGAAAACCATGAGAAACAAAGCAGCACCTTTCCCACTATTTTGGAGGTAAAGTACAAAGTAGGGGCTAGTCATCAGATCACTTAATCCTATTTAGATTGGGGGAGGGGGGATTGAAATACAAATAACCATAAGGAAAGGCATTAGCACAGAGTTTCTTATGATGTCACAAAGAAAAATATAACACTCTTCTTTTGTTTCTTTTTGTGTGTGTGTGTGTGTGTGTGTGTGTGTGTGTGTGTGTGTGTGTATGCCCATGCCTGGAAGTCATGGCAACCTCTGGCAATTCCTCCTGGGACACACATGGAAGGACATTCAGAAAAGTGGCTTGATAGCCTGCCTCAGGCCTTCAAGCTCTGGTATTCTCTGGAGGTCTCCCATCCAATTACTTGCCAGGTTTAGCCCTGCTTAGCTGTCGAGATCTGGCGAGATCAGGCTTGCCCCGGGCTATCCAGGTGAGAGCAAAAAATACAACACTCTTCTTCTGTGCAGAAGTGTCCTCTTGGAGAATTAACATGATAGGAAACCTGAGGAGGACTATCTTAAGTTGCTTTCTCAATATGTTACTAAAAGTGGTAGATACAGTGTAAAGCTGGGGAGATCCCGTATATTTAACGCTGTAAAAAATGGCACTGAAGATTTTTAGTAGAAGAGGATACAGTGAGAGGGAAGAGATCAGTATCTTCCATCAGGATTATTAGTGACACCCTCCCACCTCCCAAACAGAAGAAAAAGCAGCTTGGTCTGCAAACATCATCACCTGCTGGTGATGGCTGGCTAAGCTGGTATGAACGATACTGGAACAGGAGCAAATCTCCCATATACCTGTTTTTCTAGTAAGCCACCCACCCTGGTTGCCCACTGGCCAGGAGAAAAATGTCCTGTCCCTTTAACAGAGGGCTGAATGTATGGAAATGCATAGTCAAAGCTTTTCACAGAATGGAAGTTAACAACCTCACCTGATGTTTACTCCAGATCAAGCACATTAAACAGGGACAGATAGAGGGGGCAATTTAACAGTTGGCACCCCCAATAATTCCACTTACACCCCAGATTGCATTTTTCCAGTTTCTATTGCTATCCTTAGATTAAGGCCTCCAACTTTTGAATTCACCTCTTTAGGCCTTTAATGTCGTTTGATTAAAGCAAGTGGCAATAGGATTCCTCAAAAAAACTTCACCGCATGATTTCTGCATATGATCAAATGGCAGTTAAAAGTGAAAGAGCAAGCCAGGCTGTTATTTCTCCTGGCCAGCTGGCAACCCTGCTTGCCCGCCCATCAGCATTTAGCACGCACAATGTCAGAGGCTGCATGGAGGTTTATTCCATCACTAGGGAGAGGCAGATAACTTCCCCAGAAGGCTCTCATCCCTCTTTTATGCGTTCTTAGGATTTGCTGCCTTTGTTCTTCTCCCCATATTTTTCCTCCAGAGCTTTTTGCAGGTTAAGGTTTAGGGCATTTTTCTGGAACCATCTCCCTGTGGAGAAGCAAAATACAGTCCATGTTTACTATTGACCCTTCAGTGAACACGAGCAACCATTAAAGACAAAGGACCGAAAGGGCAGAAAGGAAACCAAGGTTTGTGTGCGCCAGGGAAGGAACAAGTGAGGTTATTTTGATAACATATTGCAAACAGTAGACACTGAAACACACAGATGTGGTGGAATCTTTTATCATCTGCAGTAATAATAAACACAACAGCACATGTTCCTAATTTAAATGCTCAGTCATGTGACATGAGCTTTGCAGGCTATAAATCCGGTAAAATCCAAATGTTTAGATTATAATAATACTTAGCATTTATATATCTAGCTGTCTTGTCTAAGTGCTCCACAAGTATTATCTCCATAATCCATAGTCTAGAAAACATGTTGGAGTTGTTATTATCTGTATTACAGATCGAGTTACCAACTTCCTGGAGGAAAACATATCCTGTCCCTTTAACAGAGGCTTAATGAGATTGTAAGTACTAGCCGAAGTTATTGAGCTACTTGCCATGAAAAGCTTCAGCTGCTGATTTCTACTCATTAGGCCTGTATTAGAGGGACACAGCATTTTCCCCTCCAAGCCCGTTGACAACCCTAATTACGGTTTTGGGGGCTGAACAACATAGCACTTGCTTAGCATCTCCATGAGAGCAATCCTGAGCAGGTCTATACAGAATCCTACACAGGTCTATTCAGTGAGGCTTACTCCTGAGAAAGGGTTCTGAAGATTGCAATGCTGGTTACTTCCTAGGTTTCTTTCACACTCTTAAAATCTAGGAACTCCCTACCTAGATCGTCCGTTTTCCTTCCATGCCAGTGCTTGGGGTCCCGGACTGCCCTCTTTATCACATCTGGGGTATAGGAATCCTTCATCAAGCTCTTGCTTTCTAGTGGGCCTCCTGCAAGAAAGAACATTTGGAGAGCTCTTAAGCCACTTGTTCTATAATCATTGCCGATACATTTACCAAGCCAAAAGGTGATCATATGATGTGGGAACTGTAAATTATTTGATGAGGGGAGTGACCCCCAGCTGGGTGTCCCTGGATGCCATGGCGCTCACACCCTTCTTCACCAATGCAAAGAGCCCATCCTGGCTTTCCTCTATCACCTTGGAGCAGGAGGTGAAGAACCTAGGAAGCAGCATCTTTGTGTCTTCAGGGAGCACTCACTTGGAAGCAGGGGCCTCTATGAACTGCTCAGCTTGAAACCTTCCAGTGTCATGTGACTGGCCAGGCCCCCCACGGCTGCCATTTTGTGGTAGAGCCCACTCAACATTTTCAAACTTTGCAAAGTACCCACAAAAATGGAACAATTTTGGAGATTCCTAGAGTAGGGGGTTGTTGAGTTTGAAAGCAGGGGAAGCCAAAAAAGTTGTTCATTTATGACCATTGTCCTGAATCAACCTCCTTACACAGAGTTTGTTTACACAGGGCAAGAATCCAAAGATATTTAACCACACACTTTTGCCTAGTCATTTTGTTAGGAACTTCATCCAGCTTTCCCTTTTTGGCTTCCCAGTGGTGATATTGTTTAAATAGTCATTTATTCTAAGGTGAAAGTGAGGGAAAGGAAACCTAATTCTCCAGGAGCTCTTTTCCTCAT
Source organism: Gekko gecko (assembly GCA_029375565.1). Lineage (NCBI taxonomy): Eukaryota > Metazoa > Chordata > Lepidosauria > Squamata > Gekkonidae > Gekko > Gekko gecko. The sequence continues at coordinate 41,735,882 of JAPDNY010000005.1, read as the reverse complement.
TTGAGCTCTCTCATCAGTGCCGTATCTACTCTTTGGTAAAACACACACACATTTAAAAAACAAAACAAAACTGACTGAAGGGGCTGAAGAAAATGGGTAGGCGGTCATAGGGCCACTGGGCTCTGAAGGCTCTGCAAAGCATATAGTCTCAAGGACAGGAGTCCCCCTTCTTTACCCATACATATATCTCACATTAAGGGCTGCAGTTCTAAGCAAACCTATTTGGGATTAAGCACATTAAATTCAATGAGACTTAACTGAGGTTACTTTTGGAAGGGGCTGTGGGCTTACAACTCAGGAATAAAGCACACATTACAGATGCAGAAAGTCTGAAGTTCAAATGCTGGCATCTCCAGTTTCCGGTATCAGAAAAGACTTTCCTGCCTGAGGACCTAAAAAGCCCCTGCCAGTCAGAGGACACTATACTGAGATAGGTGGCTGTCTCGTTGCACCCAGTATAAGACAACTTCATAGGTCTTCTGAGAAAAGATGTTATCCTCACAAATTAGCTCTTGTAATCTCAATTAGATCACAAGGAAAGGAACGTACATGATACTCTGATTCTGAAGTGTATCTCTGAGGGGACGCAATTTCTGTACCTAAAGGTAGTTGCAGAAGGTTCCAAAAAGAAGTAGCAACGAGCTGCATGCCCCCACAGATTACCCCTTGTGACCCACTCTGAAGTAGGACACAAAGAAAGCAATGCATATAGTACCCTATGCCTGTACAATTCATGGTACAGTACAAATTCCAGTGGGATATCCATGTTAGTTTGTTGTAGCAAGAACAAACAAGGAGCATTCCTCCATCTGGAACAGAGATGAATGATTTTCATTCACTACCAATGTTGCTGGCCCAGCCGGAAAAAAAGCAAAAGTGGGCTGCAAAGAGAATTGCCTTCTATCCGCTGGCACCTCATATATTCTTTCCAGTGTGTCCAAGGCACTGTGCATTAGCGTATGGTGGGAAATATAATTCCAGGATGCCTAACATCATTAGTGTCAAGTACTCTAAGATGGCATTTCTCGGAGTGCACCAAGGCAGAACAGCTCAGAAACAACAGAAATAAGATCCAAGGCTTCAGGGGAGGCTGTGGGCATGGCGGGGGTGGGGGGTGGAGAAGTTCTCTGCCCGGCCCAGGCTTGCCAGCTCTCAGAGTAAGTGCAGGGAGGGATAAAGTCTGCATGCCTATTACAATCTCTCCTCTCACTCTGATTTCCATTGACTCTAAACTCAGTAGTGAGGTGCCGAAATAATAAACAGATCAGAGTATTAGCTAAGATTATCAAATGTCATTTTTTAAAATTTGATTTTGTTATAACATTACCTTTTCATTTATTATTTATTTTTAAATTTTATTTAAAACATTTTGATGCTGCCTTTCAACCCAATGTAAGGTCCCAATGGCAGTGTGTGTGTGCACGCATACAGACACATACAAAAACAATTCAACAAAATTATGAACATGGTCATATGTAAACGTGAATTTAGTTATTGGATCATTTAACGTTGCATTTGCATTTACATATTAATATCCCACTTTTCTCTCCTGCTGGGATTCAAAGGGGCTTAGAACATCACTGTCTCCCCTCCATCTTCTCACAGCAGCAACCCTGTGAGGTAGGCCAGGCTGAGAGTTTGTGACAGGCCCAAGGTCATCCAGTGAGCTTCCATGGTAGAAGCTGGGATTCGAACCCAGGTCACCCAGGGCCCTAAGTTTGAACCTCTACCCACTACACCGCACTGGCTCTCAGTGTGGTCTGATACCTGAACGTATATATCCCTAAATGTGATCACGTGCTAATTCTTGCAGATAAAATTGTTAATTAATAGTCAAAAGAATCAGCTGAAAAGGCGGCAGCTCCATAGCTGATGGAGGCAGCTGCCTACATCAATTGTTTTCCTGCCAGCCTGGGAAGTCTCAAAGTGGTGGAAAGTGAATCTGAATAAATAAAGATTTTATCCTATGATAATAATAATTATTATTGTATGGCGTTGTGTGTAGTATAGCCTAAGATTGTCTGGTAGCCTGAAGTTTAGCTCTTTTAGTGGTGAGCTAGACTTATTTTTTTGGCTGAGAGAGCTCTGAAAGAGCTGTGACAGACCCAAGGTCATCCAGCTAGCTTCATGTGAAGGAGTGCGGAATCGAACCCGGTTTCGATGAATTGATAGTGTTAACAGAAAAGGAATTAATTGAAAGTGTTCACAGAGAAGCATTTGCAGCTAACTTTTCAACTGCCCTCTTTTGCTATGCCTGTAATCACTATTTGACCTGCAGAAATTAATGGATGATATTTTATTTTCATGTCTGCTGGTTGCTGCATATAAAGTTTCTGTTAAAGGCATAAGAGAAAGCTCAGTGGCTTTCTGGCCATGAGGAACTCTGACTATATGCTTGTAAGTGCATATGAACATCAGAAGCTGAACCAGGCCATCAGTTCATCAAGGTCAGTATTGTCTACTCTGACTGGCAGCAGGTCTCCAGAGCCTCATGCAGAGGACTTTATTTATTTATTTATCAAACTTGTACCCCGCCCTCCCCGCATAGCAGGCTCAGGGCGGCTTCCAACTCACATAAATACAATTAAAATCACGCAATTATATAAAACACAGCACATAAAACAAATACAAACACAAAGTGCAGGCAAAGTGCTGGTGGCAGTCAAAACTCACTTAGGTGGTGCATTTGCAGAAAAGGTTTCCACTTCCCAGTGCTCTCTGGGGTATGTACGGGGAAAGGCAGTCCCATAGGAATGTTGGACCCCGGCCATATAGGGCTTTAAAGGTAAGAGCCAGCACCTTGAAGCGGATTTGGTATGCTGTTGGCAGCCAGTGCAGTGTCCTCAGCACAGGCCGGATGTGCTCCCACCTGGGGAGGCCCATCAGCAGCCTGGCCGCGGCATTCTGCACTAGCTGTAGCTTCCGGATCTGCAACAAGGGCAGCCCCATGTAGAGAGCGTTACAATAGTCTAATCTCAAGGTGACTATCGCGTGGATCACTGTAGCCAGGTTGGCGCGGTCGAGGAAGGGAGCCAACTGCTCAATCAGCTTAGGGTGGTAAAAGGCAGCAGTGGCCGCTACCTGGGCCTCCATGGTAAGGGAGGGGTCCAGGAGCACTCTCAAACTCCTAACCTCTGGCGTTGGCACCAACGGCACCCCCTCGAAGGTCGGGAGTGGGATCCCCATCCCTGCCCCGACTCAGGCACAGGACCTCCGTCTTCGCTGGATTCAGCCTCAGCCGGCTCAGCCTAAGCCAAGGATACAGCCACAGCCTGTAAAGCCTGGTCCAGATCTTCCCATCAGGAGTCTGACTGGCCGCCCAACATTAGATACAGCTGGGTGTCATCAGTGTACTGGTGACACCACAGCCCATGCTTCCGGGCAATCTAGGCAAGGGGGTGCATGTAGATGTTAAATAACATCGGAGACAGCACTGCCCCCTGAGGCACACCACACTGAAACAGGTGTCTCCTGGACTGCTGTTCCCCTAGCACCACCCTTTGTCCCCGACCCTGGAGAAAGGAAGTGAGCCATTGCAGGGCAAGCCCCTGAATCCCCATGTCGGTGAGGCGGTGGACTAGTAGCTGATGGTCGACCGTGTCAAATGCGACTGACAGATCTAACAACAGCAAAACTGCTGACCAGCCCCGATCCAGATGTCTCTGGAGGCTGTCAGTCAGAGCGACTAGTGCAGTCTCCATCCCACGTCCCGGGCAAAAGCCGGACTGGAAGGGATCAAACATGGAAGCGTCATCCAGAAAGTTCTGCAGCTGTACCACCACCACCCTCTCAATTAATTTGCCCAAATGCCTCACAGCCAATAGCCAATTCCCTAGCATTTGGTCTGCCCTGCGGCACAGCTGTTATTGACCAAATCGTCCTAAACAATTGGGCTGGACGAGAGCTAGCGAACGCAATCGCTGCCGCATAGAAATCCTTCTTTGCGGCTTTAACTGCCATCTCATAGGCTTTCATAAATGTCCTGTAAGATGTTCTTGTTGCCCCATTTCAAGCTCGGCGCCACCATCTCTCTAGTCATCTGAGCTCCTGCTTCATAAGCTGCAGCTCCTGGGTATACCAGGGAGCCAGCCTAGTGCAGGGGCACAGAGGGCGCCGTGGAGCGATCTCATCAATGGTTGCAGAGAGCCGGCTATGCCAGTCCTCCACAAGCTCATCCAACAAGCCATCAGGGGGCATCGGATCCCGCAGGGCCATCTGGAACTGCACTGGGTCCATCTGACTCCGCGGGTGAACTAAAATACGCTTGCCGCCTAAACAGGGTTGGTGTGAGATATTCAGGTGGGCCCCTAGGGCATGGTAGTCTGACCATGGGACTGCCAAAGCAGTACCCAGTCCACTGTAACCCCCGCCGCAAAGATCAAATCAAGCGTGTGCCCAGCCTGGTGAGTGGGGGTCGATACATATTGGGAGAGTCCCAGTGCAGCCATGGACGATACCAGGTCCACTGCCTGAGCAAGAGGTCGCGTCATCAGCATGGACATTGAAATCACCCAAGACTATCAATCTAGGATGTTCCAATGCCCAGCCTGCTACGGCCTCTATCAGGGATGGCAGGCTATTGGTTGGTGCGTTAGGTGGTCAGTACACCAGCCAAATTGCCAAACTCTCCCTGGTCTCCCATACCAGGCCAACACACACAATGCCCGTGATCCTTGGGGATGGAAGCGCCCTCAAGGAGTAAACCTCCCGGAAGAATAGTGCCACTCCTCCCCCCCACCCCCCCAGTCCATGATTGGTGAAAGACCAAGAACCCAGGCAGGGCAAGTTGGGAGAGAGTTACTGTCTCCCTCTTCCATACCCAAGTCTTGGTCACGCATGCCAGGTCTACCTTCTGCTCTTGCAGAAAGTCCCTAAGGACCGTGGTCTTATTATTTATAGACCTGGCGTTGCACAGCACCAATGACGGAGAGGGGTTATTTTTCCTAGCCTCACTGCCGACATCCCTCGGGATGGGCCGCAGGCTGGAAGAGGGCCGAGCTTTCCTATTTCTCTGCCCCTTTCACATCACCTCCTACATGGTCCTTACAACTGAAGATGCCAACCTGGGACCTTCTGCATGCAAAGCAGATGCTTTACCACCAAATCACAGCCAAGGCTATTACAGAGACATAAGTCTCCTCTTGAAGGGAAACTGAACCTGTGAAAGACACGATATATTTTTCACCACTTACAGAAAACAGAGCATGAAAAAGTGGTGTCAGTGGTGAGATTTCTGAAAACTCAGACCTATAGGATTGGTTCAGACCATAACTGGAGCTGGAACAGGAAAAATGAAGATAGGTCTAAGAAGGTCCTTCACCTTGGAAAATGTTGGACCTCAAGTTGTAACCTAGTTCATAATAATCAGCATAAGGTGAGGCTGCCATCGGGTTCTCAAGTGGCTTAAATGTCCAGTCACTGAGTCGCTTCTGCCCTTGAATCAGTCCAGCCTCGCAGAGAGTCCGGCGAGCCTAGAAAACACAAATACAATCAGGTCAAATCTGTCCCAGATCCTTATGTGCTTGATGTCTGCTAGAGGTACTTGTGACTTTTAGGGTACCTCCTCTAATTGAGTGTAACCATGGTGGGAACAGGCTAGCCCAGTCTCATCCGATCTCAGAAGCTAAGCAGGATTAGCCTTGGTTGGTACTTGGGTAGGAAGCCCAGGGTGGTGGTGCAGAGGCAGGCAATGGCAAACCATGTCTGTTCATCTCACACCTTGAAAACCCTAATCTGGTTGTGACTTCATGGCACTTTCCACCACCATGGTGGGATCTAAGGCTGGCACACTTTCAGAAATGTCATGCATCATTCATCTGCTTGTTTGCATTGTAGATTGATTACATTTCTACCTCGCCTTCTTTGTTTCCAGAGAGAAACGTAGGGATTTGTCTATTGCATATATACGACTGGAAGCAGGCCCACTGATGGGGTCTTGCAAGTATCCCACTCCAGGAGAGCAAGTAGGCCGCTTCAGCCCACGTGCTGAACCGCAGCACACCAGGTTATTTTTCTCCACATAACAGGTCCCTTGCTCCACCCCAAAAGCAGGGCTGTAGTTCAATGCTCAGGTCACAGCTGGGAGGTGAAAGGGCAGAAAAGAAGCCAGCAAGATTCGGAGGCTGGGTCCGCAGAGCAGCCAGAGTTTGGAGAGTGGTCATTTTGAGAGTGAAACCTAGACTATGAAGGCTCCACCTGGTGCCCTCCTGTCCCACCAGGACCCTGCACCTGCTCATGATTCATTCAGGACCAGACATTTTCATGTCCGTCCATTTCATTTACATGCATTGCAATCATATTTCTAAACATATGTCTCAAAAGCTAAATCACTGATGTTTTGTATGGAGAATTCTCAAGCAGTCTCATTGTACTATCTTACACCCCTGCTGAAAAAAGAAAAAGATCTATATGCAACATGGGCAGTATGCCTGGCCAAATCCAGTCTTCATCATTCCCCTCCATTTTGTTTGTTGGCACACTAACATCTTTACAGGTAGATGCTGGATAGGGGGAACTGGGCCACGAAGATTACCTAACCCTGAAGTAGCTGCTAATGGACGGATGGGTATCATAGAATCACAGAATCATAGAGTTGGAAGGGACCTCCAGGGTCATCTAGTCCAACCCCCTGCACAATCCAGGAAATTCACAAATACCTTCCCCTCCACATCCACAGTGACCACTGTTCCACTCCCAGAAGATGACAAAAAACCTCCAGGATTGCTTCCTGACTCCAAAGTGGCAATCAGCATTTTCCTGGGAGTGTAAGAAAGGGCCACAAGAATTAAGCACTGAGGCAACCTTTCCTGCCCTCCCTCTCATGATCTGCCTAAGTTCACACAATCAGCATTGCTGTCAGCTGGCCATCTAGCCTCTGTTTGAAAACCTCCAAAGAAGGAGAGCCCACCACCTCCCAAGGAAGCCTGTCCCACTGAGGAACCGCTCTAACGGTCAGGAAGTTCTTCCTAATGTTTAGCTGAAAACTCTTCTGATTTAATTTCAACCCGTTGGTTCAGGTCCAACCTTCTGGGGCAACAGAAAACAACTCCACACCATCCTTTAGATGACAGCCCTTCAAGTACTTGATGACAGTTATCATAGCGGCTTCTCTCCTTCTCTTTTGGCTAAGCTGCCCAATGTCTGGCCTCCGGTGGAGCCATTTATTCCTCCTGAAATGAAACCTCACTGCACAACCACAGATCACACATAACTGATGAGCTTCAGGTGATCTTTTTGCTGCTTTGATATGTTCTGTGTGGACACAGAGCAATCCACACTGAGAAGGTCGTATCTCTTTAATAACAGCAGAAATGCAAAATGTAGAAATGTTTCTAGGCTATAATGATGATTAGGTAATAGTGTCCTATTTTGCAGCTCTTTAGTTAATTTTAAAAATAAACATGATTATACTGTGGTTACAATAAGCTCCTTAACGCCCCGTGTATCTTGTCCCGTGGACGCATTTTGCAGTGAGGGTTGCCCCCTTTTAATCTGGCCAGTTCAGGCTCAGGCTATTGATATTCTTGAAAAAGAAGAATGATTTTCTTCACCTGCTCCTCAGAGACCAGTTTTTCCACCACAGATGTGCCATGCTTGGCCTTGATATTGTTGGGTATTAGATTGCTTCTCTTCTCCTGAAAGGGCTTTCCTTCTGCTTTAACATCATGCCCACTTGATGCCAGTGATTCCTTGGCACTCGAAACATCCTGGGCATCTTTCACGTCTTCACAGCTGCCCTTCCCCGTCTTCCGAGGAGATCCCAGTAATCGGGTCCCTACTGGTCGATACTGCCTGCCCATGAGTTCATCTGTGTTGGTGCAGCTGTCTTCCATCTCTTCTTGGCTGGACTTGGCTGACTGTCGGGGATTTCCAGACCTCCCTTTCTGGTGATTCCCTATTCCCTTGGAAGCTGCATTACCTAGACTTTCCTTTCTGCTCACAGATATTTTGGGTGATCCAGCATGAATGCATAATGCAGAGGGAGTTTTGGACTTGAGGGTATGTTTGCTGGGGTTTCTGGTTTGGAAATGCTGCATGGAAGGCGATGGCTGAGGCATAGCGAGGGGAGCCCCCACAGGTGTTCTGTTCTCTGTTGGGCTCATGGGGCTCTTGCACAAAGTCCTGCTGGAGTTCCTCAAGGGGAGTCTCTTGTTCTTGGCCCATTCCCCAGCCATGTTATATGTGACCTGCTCCTTGTTTCCATATCCAGGCACTACTGGAAGACAAAACAAAGCACCCAGTCACATGCTGCCTTAGTCTGTGCTAATCAGAAACAGCATAAGATTGTATTTATCTATTGACATTATACATAGTCCGCCTTTCTCACTGAAACTCAAGGTGGATGACACAGTGTCAGTCAATGCAGTCGGATGGGATATCCAATAAGCAATATCAGGGCTTTTTTTGTAGAAAAAGCCCAGCAGGAACTTATTAGCATAGTAGGCCACACCCAACAGCAGAACCTCATTAGCATATTAGGCCACACCCCCTGACAACACTGCTTATTAGCCTATTAGGCCACACCCCCATGCAGTGTTCCCTCTAAGCTGAGTTAGTGTGAACTAGCTCACCGTTTTTTAGCCTCTGGCTCACACGTTTTTGTCTTAGCTCAGGAAGGATGGCTTCAGATCAAACTGATTTATGCAATAGCCAAATCGCTCGCTCACAAAACAGAATTTTTTGCTCACAGGACTCCACAGCTTAGAGGGAACATTGCCCCCATGTTACCAGGAGTATGGACTCAGGGCTCTTTTTGTAGCTGGAACTCCTTTGCATATTAGGTGACACACCCCAAATGTAGCCAATCCTCCAAGAACTTACAGAGCTCTTCTTACAGGGGCTACTGTAAGCTCTTGGAGGATTGGCTACATTAGGGGCGTGTCGCCTAATATGCAAAGGAGTTCCTGCTGCAAAAAGAGCCCTGAGTGTGGTCATCCAGCCACACCCAGATTTTGCTTCTTATTCTGTTTACCTTGTTTGTTGTTAAAACCCAGGGCTTTTTTTGTAGCAGGAACTCCTTTGCATGTTAGGCCATACACCCCTAATGTAGCCAATCCTAATGAGTTTCTGCTGTTGGGTGTGGACTACTATGCTAATGACTCCTGCTTGGTGTGGCCAACTTGGGAGCCAGCCGAAACTCCATTCCTGTGCGTTCCTGCTCAAAAATAGCCCTGAGCAATATAATAGAATTAGGATGCCAACATTAAAACCAAGTAAGAATCTGGAACAAAGCTGAAACAAAGCATAAGTATTAACATGGCACAATAAAGATGTAGGAATCCTTTCCTATTAAATAAAAGGGTAATGGTCTGGCAAGATTCTATGCTTGGCAAAATCAATTCGCTCCCTGGTATGTCACTCAGAATCTGTCCCTATCCACTAGCGGCATTGCCTGAGTTCTCTCCCACCCACTGCAGCCTAGGCCACTCTTCTCTGATTGGGCCAGCATTTCAAGCTCATTTGCATACGGACGCTGATTGGATTTCACTCCATTTCGCACCTCAAACTCCCCCCCCCCCACAAGACAGTTGGAATTGTCAGTTGTTTATGCAACCTGTTGTATTCTGAGGTGAAATATGTCCTCACTCACAACACTTCCCCTTCAAAAGAAACAAACCCAATAACACAACCATGCCACACCACATAAAAAGACAGGTCACACCACAAGCAGAATACCACAAGGCAAAAAAAGCTCTGGTACTAATTCTGGCAGGGGACACTGTGAGTGTAGAAAATGTGGAAAATCTTTAGGAATTGTTTGGTGCATTTACCATGGGGCATCCACCCAGAGCCTCTGGCATTTTCTCACTCTGCTGGCATCAAAACCAATTGAAGGCAAAATAGAGATATGGAGACTTTTCCATCCTCCTTTGCATCAATTTGTCTTTGTTGGCAATGGCAACCCTAGGCCTGGCTGCTTGCTCCTGTTCAGCAGGAGCATCCCTATGGAAACTGCCTGAGTGATTTTGGACCAGCTGGAGACTTTCTGCCTAACCTGCCTTACAGGGTTGCTGTACAGATCACAAAGCCGAAAAGAATGAAGTAAACTGCTTTGCTCCCCGCTAATGAGAAAGACAGAATTTTGCCTGGGAAGAGGCTGCTGAGAGGGGATGAGATAAAGTTGCCAACTATAGGTATGGAAATTCTTGGAGATTTGAGGGGTGGAGCCCAGAGAGGGTGAAGTTTGAGGAGGGGTGGGACCTCAGACAGGTACAGTGCCATAGATTCCACCCTCCAAACCAGCCATTTTCTCTTGGGGAACTATTGTTGCCAATCTTGGCCCAGTGGCCATCAAACCATTCTCTTCCACCCCCTGCTGTGCAGCTGTCTTTCCCCTAGGGTTGCCAATCTCCAGGTGGGACCTGGAGATCTCCTGCTGTTACAATTGATCTCCAGATGAGAGAGATCAGTTCCCGCGGAGAAAATGGTTGCTTTGGAGGGTAGACCCTATGGCATTATACCCTGCTGAGTCCTTCCACACACCCCCAATGCTGCCCTGCACAGGATCCATCCCCCAAATCTCCAGGTATTTCCCTATTTAGAGCTGGCAACCCTACTTTCCCCTCAGTGCCTGTTGGTAGGCAACCAAGCTTGGTCCTGTCACCTGTTTTGGCCTTTGGGAGAAAACTCATTGGGGCCAATCCTGATAGGGTTGCCAGCTCCAGATGGGAAATTCCTGGAGATTTGAGGGATGGAGCCTGAAGAGGGTGAGGTTTCAGGAGGGGTGGGACCTCAGACAGGTACAATGCCATAGACTCCACCCACCAAACTAGCCATTCCATCCTGGGGAACCATTGTTGCCAATCTCCAGGTGGGGGCTGGAGATCAATCAGAATTACAACTGCTCTCCAGGAGGGAGGGGGAGGAGATGGAAAGCTGAAGTCAGGGGGCAGATAACGGTAGGTTGACAATTGGCTGGGAGGGAGATAGGGTTGCCAACTCCAGGTTGGGAAATTTCTGGAGATTTGAGGGATAGAGCCTGGAGATGGTGAGGTTTGAGGAGGGGTGGGGTCTCAGAGAGGTACAATGCCATAGACTCCACCCTCCAAACCAGCCAGTCACTCATGGGGAACCATTGTTGCCAATCTCCAGGTGAGGGCTGGAGACCACTCAGAATTACAACTGCTCTGCAGGAGAGAGGGCAGAAGTCAGCTGAAGTCAGAGGGGAAGATAACAGTAGGTTGATGGTTAGCTGGGAAGGAGATGGGGTTGCTAACTCCAGGTTGGCAAATTCCTGGGGATTTAAGGGGTGGAACCTGGAGAGGGTGGGGTTTGAGGAGGGGTTGGACCTCAGGCAGGTAGAATGCCATAGACTCCACCCTCCAAACCAGCCATTTCCTCCTGGGTAACAATTGTTGCCAATCTCCAAGTGAGGGCTGGAGATCACTCAAAACGACAACTGCTCTTCAGGTAGCAGAGATCAGTTCCTCTGGAGAAAATGGTAGTCTCTGTCATTATACCCTGCTGAGGTCACCACAGCAAATTCACACTGTGTGCCCAAAGCCAGGGCACTCTCCCAGAGCCTCTTTCTAGAGCCCGTTGTATTTATTTCCACAACGGGCCTTACTCCTAGTATTACATAAGAGGATAATACAGACAGTACTTGCAACACACAGCAGTATAGTTCACAGTCTCTTTCCTTTTATTAAAGTATTTATTTATTTATTTATTTATTTATTAGATTTTTTATTCCACCATCCCCAAAGCAGGCTCAGGGTGGACCATAAAAAACTGAATCCAAGACTCGTTGCAATAAAACCACATTAAATTCATTAAAACAATAAACAAGAAAATTCACACAGATAGCGACAGTTTCATCTGAATCTGTTAGGGCCACAGAATCCTTTCTGATTTCAGTCTCTTTATTACCTTTGTAGAAATGCCCTCTTGGATTATTTAGTTTTGCCCTAGTGTGTGACATGCCAGGGGAGTGGGAGTCTTCCTGACCTCCTTGGGCAGGCCATTCCATAAGGTCTGGGGGGCACAAGAGAGAATGCATATATGTGGGCAGTTGTCAATGTTGCCCATTTACAGGGTGGCAGGCTACCAGGAGAGGCAGTCCTACAGATATTAAGGTCCAAGGCCATCGTGGCGGACTTTGTACACCCTACCTGTACTTCCTTGACTTCCTAACTGTACGCCCTTCCACATGCTCCCTTGACCTGTGTTCATCATGGCTAATTAAAGCTGGCCACGAGGGGCTTCGGAGTGCCTTTCAGGAGATTATCAACGAGTTCCTCTTAGTGGGACAGTTCCTGGAGGCACTCAAGGAGGCAATGGTGTGCCCCCTCCTAAAAAAAGCCATCTCTGGATCCGACCAAATTGGCCAACTATTGGCTGGTTTCCAACTTGCCCTATCTTTGCAAGATAATAGAGAGGGCAGTGGCAAATCAGTTACAGGGCTTTTTGGATGACGCTTCCATTTTAGACCCCTCCCAGTCTGGTTTTCGCCCAGGTCATGGGATGGAGATGGCACTGGTCGCCCTCACAGATAACCTCCAGAGGCACCTGGATCGGGGTGGAACAGCAGTACTGTTGCTGTTAGACCTGTTGGCTGAGTTCGACACAGTCGACCACCAGCTATTGATCCGCTGCTTCACTGACATCGGAGTTCAGGGACTAGCCTTGCAAGTGGCTTGCCTCCTTTCTCTAAGACCAGGGACAAAGAGTGGCACTGGGGGATCAGCTATCCCAAAGGCACCCGTTGGAGTGTGGAGTGCCTCAAGGGGCAGTGCTGTCCCCAATGCTTTTTAACATCTATATGCGCCCTCTTGCCCAGATTGCTCGGAGGTATGGGCTGGGTTGTCACCGGTATGCAGATGACACCCAGCTCTATCTGTTGCTGGATGGCCAGTCCAACTCCAAACCCCATCAGAAGCTGGAGCACAATGTCCATCAAGTTCTCTGCTTTCTCAACCACCATGACTTCTATCTTTTGAAGATTTAGCTTAGCAGTTTAACTATGGAGGACAGGTATTCAGGATCTCTACCACATCACCAGGAGATTGGATAAGGAAATACAGAGCTGGGTGTCATCAGCATAATGATGACAGCCACCTCAAAACTATGAAAGATTTATCCTAACATAGAGTTTGAATAAAATGGGGGGGGGGGATAAGACTGTGCCATGTGGAATCACAAGACAGGTCCCACACTAATGACAGCTGGTCTCCAATGGCAGCACTTTGAGTTCGATCTGTGAGGAACTATTTGAACCAGCTGAAAGCACATCCATTAACAACTACTTCTGCTTCCAAATGCCTCAATACTTATCAAAGGCTTCAGGGAAGTTCAGTAACAGCAACAAAGAAGCATGGTCTTTTTTATGTTCAGATGTGGAGAGAAAGGCAGCAAAATCTTCCATTTCTACCGAATTCAAGGATAAATACACATTAACATTGCTCCATATATATCCCTATGCCTGTGCACATGCAAACAAACACAACATACACCTATGCTGACAAAGGGTCACTATTGCCACTTAGTGAATTATTAGCTCAGGATCAGAGAATGGACTTCTACCCAGTCAAGCAACATGGATCATGGGAGTTGAAATGAGACTACAGAAGCTGTTTCAGCTTGTGTTCCTTCCCTGTCATTATGTAGGCGTAGACTGTGACTGTGTATGAGTGTGTAAGGGAGTCTACATTGGCCTTCACAAAGAAGAGAATTCTGGAGAAGTTGGATACCATCCCCCCTTCCCCCCATTAGATTTCTAACCTGTTGCTTCATCGGCCATTCTGGTCTCATGATGTGTGCTGGCAGAAAATGGGAAGGCCGAATCCATGGGCACCTGCTATAAAGAGAGACAAAGTTCGGATTACCTTAAACTTTTTGAAGCAGGAACCCTTTGTAAATTTACTTTTTGGGAACCACTTGCCAAGTAACTTTGTCCCACTTTCTCCTGCATAAAGGGCAGGAATCTCACATCAGTTAACACTCAACACATATCTTTTCCATCTTAGATATTTATAAATATATAGTACTAGGAGTAAGGCCTGTTGTGGGAAGAAATACAACGAGCTCTAGAAGGAAACTCCAGGTGAGTGTCCCGGCTGTGGCTGGTGGGGCGGCAGAGGGAAGGGGAAAATAGAGGGAGGCAAGCCATTTTTATTTCCTTCTGCTTAGCTATAAGGCAGGGCTGTCTCAAGTCATTCTGCTGCCCTAAGTGGGTAGTATGGGAGGACAGCCTCATGGTAACAGGGATGGTTCCCTCCACCCCTGACATGTCAATTTGGGGCTATGCAGTTGCAGCTAAGGTAGAAAACCACCTCCTCCTATGCCATGTCTTCTAAGTTCCAAGAGTCTGGAAAACAGTTACGTAGCCAGTTACAGGGTTACCAACTCTGGGTTGGGATATACCTGTAGATTTGAGGGGTAGAGACTGGGGAGGGCAGGGTTTGGGGTGTGGAGGGACCTCAGCAGGGTATAATGCCATAGAGTCCACTGCCCAAAGCAGCCATTATCTCCAGAAGAGTTGATCTTGGTCATCTGGACATCAGTTGTAATAGCTGGAGATCTCTAGGTGCCGCCTGGAGGTTGTCTTATATTAATTTGGGTCTATGCAGTGGCAGCTAAGGTAGAAATGCACCTCCTTCCTATGCCATGTCTTCTCAGTTCCAAGAGTCTGGAAAACAGTTCCGTAGCCAGTTACAGGGTTGCCAACTCTAGGTTGGGAAATACCTGTAGATTTGAGGGGTAGAGCCTGGGGAGGGCAGGGTTTGAGTGGGAAGGGATTTCAGCAGGGTACAGTGCCATAGAGTCCACTGGCCAAAGCAGCCATTGTCTCCAGAAGAACTGATCTCGGTCATCTGGAATAGCTGGAAAATTTTCTGTAGGGGAAATGATGTGCTGTGGCTGGGGAACATGGTGGTTTCTGGGAGATCTCCAGGCCCCACAGGGAGATTGGGATATGTATTTTATCTCAGGACTCCCAACAGCAGACTGTTTAGAATGTTAGAGGCAAAGGCCAATCAGGCCACATATGCAAATAACCTCTGTGTTCTGACTGACTATGGGAGGGAGAGGAACAGCACTGTTTAGAATGTTGGCGGCAGGACTCAGGGCAATGCAGCCAGTGGATGGGGAGACCCTCTGAATGACAGATCATTCAGCCAACTGATTTCAGAGTGTGTTGGAATGTTCAGAGGATTCCATGACCAAAACAGAATTATATATAAGGAGAGATTTGTGAGCAAAACGCTGTTTCACACACACACAGAGGCCACCACAAGTTTGCCTCTGAGCCTCCCACTGAAACTCTACTCCCCTAGATCATTATGCCCCACACTTCCTCCCTTCTGGACTCACGACACATCTGTGAGTTGTGACCCTTAGTGTGAGAACCACTGCATTCTCTCAGCACTTGCAACAGTTCACTTTCCCCAACAGCACAAATGGAGAGCTGAGAGAGAAAGCTGAACTTTCAAACCAGCATCACCAAACTTACTGTTCACTCTCTTAATCATACCAGATCTTCTGTAGACATCGCCAGATTTAAACTTTATTTTAAACAAAATTGTGAGAGTTACATTCAATATACTGTGTATGAATTATTTCAGGACATAAATATATTGCCTCTGGTTAGAATGTCATCTGACAAAAGCTCCCGTTTCTATTCTGAAAAATGGATGGGGTTGTTTTGATTCTGAAAATGGATACTGCAGCTAGTCTCTGTAGCTGTACTTTTACCTCAATCCCCAGCTCGAACCCCAGCAACTGGCAAATGATAACATTTATCTCCAAGTAGTGAAAAGATTTCACTTGCTATTTCCAGATTCAGCTACAGCGACTGGGGGGCAACAGGCTGGCATAGGGATGCCAGACTTCAGGTGGGGCCTGGGGATTACAGCTCCTCTCCAGACTACAGAGATCAGTTCCCCTGGGGAAAACAGATGCTTTGGAGGGTGGGCTCTATGGCATTGTACCCCACTGAGGTCCCTGTCCTCCCCAGGGGATTCCTCCCCAGGCTCCATCCCCAAATCTCCAGAAGTTTTCCAACCTGGATCTGGCAATCCTATCCCCTTCCCCCACCAGTGGCCGGGGTGGGGGGCTGGCAACCCTAGGCTGGTAAGCCGAAAAGAACTCCCTGAACAGATTTCAGACACACACCCTGAATGACTTGCTACATTTAACAACAAAAAAACCCATCTTAATTATTTCTGCCATGGATATAATTTTTTAAGCTTTCTCATTCCTTTTCCTCTAAGTTTAAATGAGGAAGAATAAGCAGAGACCAAATTAACATGCATACCAAATGAAAGCAATGAATAAGCACTCCATAGGGGGAAATAAAATACTTCCCATCAGAGTTGGATAAAAATGAGGCCATAGCCCTTCCCAGTTTTTACCATTTGGGAGTATTCAACCTTGCATACCAGGAAGAAATGCTACCCACAATACTTCTGATGAATGTGGCTGCCATTTCCTCCTGATATGTGTTTCCATGCATGCTACATGAAAGTACTGAAGCTTAAGCTATGGAATTACAAGATGGGAATCCACAAGGACTTGAGGAGGGCATCTCATTGTCTCCTCCGCCACTATTTCCCCTTCCCCTTCCTTGAATCCCCCTATAGCCTCGCCATTTTCCATTTTTCTTCTCTCCTTCCACCCACCAGCCAACCTACCTTTATCTGTCTCCCTGTCTTCCTTTCCCTTCACTTGGCAGCTTCTCTCTGGGAAAAATTTACAAAGTGCCAGGCAGTCACAGTTTCACAATTGGACCACTTTCACAATGGGGGACCTGCAAAAGTTTGCTTCCCCTATATCCCCAACTATTTCCTCCTTCTAGCATCCCCATATCCTCATCTGTCCCTGCTTCCTTTTCTTCTTCCCACCCAACTATATTTATGATATTTTCTTCATTTATACCCCACCTTCCTGTACAACAGAGACCAAAGCAGTTTATATTATTCTCCTCTTCTCCATGTTATCCTCATAACAACTCTGTGAGGTACATAAGAACATAAGAACATAAGAGAAGCCAATGTTGAATCAGGCCAATGGCCCATCTAGTCAAACACTCTGTCACACAGCGGCCAAAAATATCAGGTGTAAAAGTCACATGGAGGGGCAAAATACATATAAACGTCTGATAAGAAGGGAGAAAGTGCGGAAGCGGAGGAGGAATAAGGAGGGGGAGGCCAAAGCTGGATGAAATCTATCAGCAAGGAGCCCATTGGTACCCTCAGCCATAGGCCTGGCAGAACAACTCTGTTTTTCAGGCCCTTCATCCTCCCCTAGCCCCCTAGGTGGGGGTAAACAGCAACAACTTTCTGTCATGCAGTTTCTATAACATATCTCATCTTCTCTAACTCTTGTTCACTTGGGACACATAAAACAAGAACCTTGACAGACTATCAATTGCTGATGGCAACCTGTCAGCAGAGAAGCATAAAGCAACCCTTTTATCTGAGCCTTATCTCACATTAGAACAAGCAGTCTCTTGGGAAAAGAGGATATGCTAGAGAGGAACCCCTAAGGCCAGATAAAGCCCCTGGGGTCACTTATTGCTGCTTCGGTAGGAATGGACTCTAGCTTTTTATTATTACCCTCGGTCTCTGCTTTTCCTCATTGCTCCTCTCTACACATTTTCCAGCATTCCATTGCTAAGTGTAAATTCTGCAGTTTATGAACCACCCATGAATTAAGACTGAAATACCCTTCCATGGAGCTTGAACCAGATGTTTCAGCAGATGGCGTATCAATTAATGTGGAACATGGCTTTACATTCTTTTAGGAGCATCCCATATGATTGTGACATTTCATCAAACTGTAGCTATAAGAGTCACAACACAGACCTCCATGTATCTCTGAGACAGATTCTTGCCTCTCACTTTAAACTGAATCAAGTTGGATTCATTGATAATTTATGGTATTTCAATGACAATTATCAACATTTATTCATCATTTTGGAAATTCTCAGTAGAAGACGTGGGGCTCTTATTCTACAAGGCTTCATACTCCTTACCTCATATTCCTTTTCTCAAATTTTTATCCCACACTTTCTCCAAGGACCCTCAGGGCTGCATATGTAATTCTCCCCATGCCATTTCATCTTCATAACAACCCCATCAGATAGGGTGGTCCTAGCCCAACCACAACACTACAGTGACTCTCCGTTTTGTCCTCACAAAGCCTCTGTGAGGTAAGTTTAAGTTGAGAGATAGTTGCTGGCTCAAAGTCACCCAAGTGAGCTTCATAGCAGAGTGGGGATTAGACCCTAGGGATTAGAATTTATTATAGACTCCATGAAATCAAGTTTCATGGTTGCTTAGAATTTTTTTTACCACATAAGCCAAAAATGGTCTTACAACTCTGAGGTTAAAAAACCAAAACCTAACAGGATACCCCCCCTGCACACACCTCAAGTGTTTCAATTCAAAGTCAGTTTGAGGGTACTGGATCTAAATTTTGAATGTAAGGGGATGTCAATATGATGGCCCTTGGTCACCTTAGCTGTCCACAGAACAACTGGTGATTGACAGCTTCTCAAAACTCAAAAGACTTTTGTTTCCTTCACAATTACAGCACTAAGATTAGCAAGACTGTGACCCTCTAGCTCATGGCTTTTCGTTAGTGCTGACAATTCCCCCATACCTCTGCTCAACATGTGCCATTAAAAATAGGCTAGATTTTTCTTCTGGAGGTATGCTGAAACTCTGCATCCCATTCTGGAATTTCTTTGAAACTCCAAGGGCCTCTATGACTCATTGATGGAAGACATAACTGCTTACAGACCACATGGTCCATAGTATTAAGGCAGCCTCCTGGATCTGGGTTGAACCCCTCTAGACTCCGATCAGTTCTAGGGTCTAGTTTGGTACAGTATCACTAGTAGGTGAAACCTCAAAGATATTGCCAAATTCCAGTTATTATCAGAATTGGGTGGTAACTATGGCTGACCAGAAACAGCTCCCCTTCCCCATCACAAGCCAGAAATGTAGTATTATCTTTGAAGTTCCCCTGAAGCACCTGATATAGCTTCACTGGTCCCACATATTTTCACCTGAGTCACATTCTCCACTTCGTTGGCATTTCCCAGGTATGGAGACATGAGGTAGCTGTCCCTTTGGATGAGGTTACTACCAATCTCATCCATCTGCTGTAGATATTGGAGCACAGGACTGATTTCCTCAGACAGCTGGACTGAGGTATCATCCCCTTCTTCTGGCTGTGATAGTTGTTGACAGAAGGCAGTAAATTCTTCAGGGTGCTGCAGATATCGCAGCACAGGACTAACCTCCTCAAGCTCTTGTAGATACTGGGGTAAAGGCTGAACCATCTTTTGCTCTCGTTGGCTTTGGAGCGAGGAACTCACCTCCTCAAGCTCCTGCTGGCACTGAAGCAAGTCTCTTGTCTCCTTATGCTTGTACAGGTACTGCCTGGCCATTTCCAGAAAACCTCTGGCTGCGAACAGCACGACAATGATTACATATGAACTATATACATGCCGTGTTTGTCCCAGGGTTGCCAACCAGATATGGCTCCAAATCAGTTGCCAGAGGTGGCCAAGGACAGCCCAACATGCCTGCCACATGTGGCCTAGACAAGCAGCAAGACAGCAGCAAAGGCCCACAGCACTGTCTTGTGCTTAAAAACCATGCCCCCTTTGTGTAGGTCATACTACCTCAACATCTTTGTTTGTATGTAGCTGCCTGGGAGGGTTATTTTTACCTCAGAAGTTAAGCCTGCCACATAAATGTGTACCTCACCTCTTCCATGGTCTTAGCTGAGGTGCCAAAGTAGTTCTTGGTGAATCAAGCAGGTCCTTGTAAAGTCCAGAAGTGGAGATAAAGACTTGGAACTGTGAGGAGCCACCAAGGACAGTTGCTTAGTAACAAGCATCCCCATCTGTGAGCTGTAGTTGCTATAGGAACCCCAGTAAACACAGGTACCAGTTGAGAGTTATCTTCTTCAGCAATGTTACAAAAGTTCACAGGGTACAAGACTTGGCTTCCCAGCCGTCATCTTAAATAATAGTAGTTTAGAACTTTTTTGGCCACTTCTTTTCAAGGACATCAAACTACTTTGTTGCCTTGTTTTGCCCTTGAGTCCCAATAACACTATATGGAAGACAAGTACTTGGGAATCCATCAGATTTATTTCTACAACCCATCACAGAGTTAAGCATGCTTAAGCCCATTGGAAATCAAAAGACATAAGGACACGTGACTCCGTGTTGGAATGTCGCCCCTACATTCACAAGTGCAGTATCTTCAGTTTCACAGTTTTCTGGAGGGCTAAAATCTATTTTTTTTTACCTCCAGGTAACTGACACATGAGAAAGGCGAGTAGGAATGAAACCAACCAATATTTGATTTTACACATTACATAGGGGCATTTCTCTCTTGGTTTCACAGAAGGAATGTGACATGAGTTGAAGAAATATCATTCTACAGGTACATTTTGGAGCTACCCAGTTTGCCCAAGGTGCTGCAGTTCAAATCTTTTGAAGCTCGCAAAAAAGCTGTATGAATAGAACATTTGTCTGAAGAGCAAAAAGAGAAAATAGTACAGTGCATGAATCACATCGGTGTGCACCTGATAAATAGGGAGGGGGTGTGGCTCAGTGGCAGAGCATCTGCTTGGTATGCAGAAGGTCCCAAAAGATGTAATCCCCTGGGAAGTAGGTGATATGAGAGACCTCCCCTTGAGCTCCTAGAGGGCTGCTGCCATCCTGAACAGACAATGCTGACCTTGATGGACCAATTATCTAATTCAGTATAAGGCAGCTTCAGTGTGTATAATGTGCATGTGGAAGACCACCGGAAGCTCTTATTTGAGTCACTCTGAATTTACCAATGGAAAAAGAATCACCGAATATAGCGGGCTTCTTTATATGGCACAGGTTGAGAGATTATACCTTCATTAGCTGAAGGGTTGCATTCCTTTATTTCATTACATATACACTTTCTGGTGAGCTGCAGCTTATCACAGTTCTGAGCCATATATAAATAAGTCCCACTGAGTTCAATAGCAATAACTTCTCTGCATGTGTACCTAAGGTATTAGAGTTAAGCTGTAAATAGGGAGATTTGCAAGGACTTGAGGGAGAGGGGAAATAGTACCCCCCCACACACACACTCCTCTTCCCACTGTAGCTCTGCCTCCACTCCCTCCTGGATCCAGCTCTCCTTGTCTCCATGAGCTGGTGATGACAACTGCCACAAAGCTGGGTGCCATTTTTTATTGTGATGATGACCCCATTGAAATCTTGAACTCTGGTGGGGGGAGGCAGTACAATGTCTGAACACAGATTATTGCTCTTAACATTTTCAGGATTTTTAATCCTAAACCAGGTTTTTAACAACAAATCAGATGTTTCTGCAAACTGCCAACCTCCAGGTGGCACCTGGAGCTCTCCCACTATTACAGGTGACTAAGATCTCCGGGTGACTAAGAGCAGATCCCCCGGACAAAATGGCTCTTTGGAGGGTGGGCACTATGGCATTATACCTTGCTGAGGTCCCTCCACTCCCCAAACCCTGCCCTCCCCAGGCTACACCCCCCCAAAACTTCCAGGTATTTCCCAACCCAGAGCTGGCAACCCTACTGCAAACCCTACATTGAAGCACTCTAAATTTGTAAAACCCCAAATTCTAGTTGTAACTGGCTTCATTGTAGATTTTAAAAAATATACACGGTAACCAGCTCTTCACTGGTCTCCATGCTTCACTTGCAGGCCATCTTATTTATTTATTAAACAAAATTTATAGACTGCCCTCCCCTGTAAAACAGGGCTCAGGGCGGTACACAACAGTAAAACACATTTATCGTAAAAAAAAATTACAACAATTTAACCTGATTTGATGGTGCTAGTAAACTTCAGATTGTACCATTGCCTCGCGGGGGGAGGTAAGAAAACAGGACAGCCAAACAGATGGAAACCATCACTGTCCTCCACCAAATACCTGACGGAACATCTCTGCCTTTCAGGCCCTGCAGAATGGCATTAGGTCCCGCAGGGTGCAGATGTTGCTCAGCAGAGAGTTCCACCAGGTTGGAGCCAGGGTCGAAAATGCCCTGGCTCTGGTCAAGGATAGCTGGATGTCTCTCAGGCAAGAGGTCACCAGTAAGTTCTCATCTGCAGATCTGTCTTCGGGGGGGGGGGGTATACCAGGAGAGGCAGTTCCAAAGTTATGTGGGTCCCAGACCATTGAGGGCCTGGGGAAGCATAACAGAAAATTCTGTGTTCTGACACCCGCAGTGCATGGTAACAAAAAAACAAAAAGCCACTTAATTTGAAATTCTAGTTTATTCAGTTACCCAATTAAAAAAAGGAGATGGGGGAGAGAAAAAACACCAAGTGGATTAGAAAACTGAAAAAAATGATGAAGGACTATAGGTCTTTTGCTTAGTTATAAATGATTAAGAAACCCAACTTCAGAGCATGCAGGAGAAGAATCCCTGCAGATGCACCTCACTTATTATGCTTTGTTGTGATTCCTCTTGGAAATTCGATATTCTGGTGGGGCACGACGAAACCATTCTGACCAGGAGCCGTCATAGACAGGCACATCTGGTTTGCCACACAGGTATGCTGCCAGGGCAATGTGGCAGGCCGTGACGCCCTTGCGGCAGGTGGCAATCAGTGGTTTTGAGAGGTCCACCTTCTTCTCCTGGAACATGTTTTGAATCTCTTCTGTGTCCTTTTCAAATCCTTCCTCAGTTAAGAAATTGAAAAAAGGCATGTTCAGACTTCCCGGAATATGGCCTGGTTCAAGCCCTAGAAGAGAGGAGAGAAAATGGTTTCCAGAGAGACTCCATGCAGCCAAGCTTGTAAAATAAAACAATGAGTACATTTCTAATGCCATACTGAGTGAGGATTGGATATGTATAAAACATATATGAAGCTGTCTTATACTGAATCAGACCTTCAGTCCATCAAGGCCAGGATTGTCCACTCAGACTAGCAGCAGCTCTTCAGGGTCTCAGGCAGAGGTCTTCCACATCACCTGCTATCTGGTCCTTTTAAATGGAGATACCAGGGATTGAACTTGGGACCTTCTATGTGCCAAGCAGAAACCTCTTCCACTGAGCCACAGCCCTGACTCCAAAGTGGTAGACAACAAATACTAAAAGGAGTCTACTGGCACTTGAATGACTAGGAGACTCATAAACTTTTGTGGACTAGGGCCTCCTCATAAAGTGGGTTCTAGCCCTCAACAGCTTATGGCACAATATTTTGCTGTATTTTTATTTTATTTTTAAGGCAGCATAAGATTCTTCCTTAATTTTTAAGATGCTATTTAATTTTTGTCTTTAAAAAATACAGACTCCAAGAGTTTTATGAAAAGGCTGATGGAAAGGCTGTAAAAAGAGGATTCTATGAAAAGGAACCAAAGTAACGTAGAAATGATTTGGCTTAAGGTCTGAACAGTTCATTTCCTGTTTGGGGTAAGTGTACAAAACTCACACTCAACAATTAATCTAAGGCTGCTTCCACATGGCAGATTCTCCAAATGGCTTTCTTTGCCATGCAAATGCATCTTGGCAACGAAGCTTATATAAATGGATGCTTTCTGCACACTTTCCAACACGTTTTTGCTGAATTTTTCCTTCCACACATACTCCACTCTACACGGGCTCTTGGGGGCATGGTCATCATAGCTGCCATGCCAACTCACCCCCCCCCGTTCCCTTCTTTTCTTCATGTATGCACTATAGCACTACAAAAGTTTTATTAAAATTTGAGATAGAGAAGTGACAATAGATTGCTATAGAGCAATGGCGATTGCCAGTGCCCTCTAGAGGCAGACCAGGGGAAAATGCTAGGGAAACGGCACAAGGTGCTGATGGTGAGGAAATGGCACTGATATGGGTGAGAGCAGGAAAATGTCCACTGTTCCTTCCAGATGGCATGCTACCACACTTGGATTGTGTTTTTTTCCAAAAGACAGAGATGTAAAGCTGGTTTGGAAAGTGCACGTTGGAGACGGGGGAAAGATGGACAATTATCTGTTTGCCAAACATTTAGGGTGGATTCAGATGACTAGCTAAAAACAGACTCTGTGTGTGTGTGTGTGTGTGTGACCATTCTTTTGAACCCACTAGACATGAAGCACCTGCTTCTATAAAAACTGGTTTTTCTGCCTGCCTGGAATTGCAATAAACCAGTCAAGCATGGAACTGGTTACCGGGCCCGATGGGCTGCACAGGTCCCAAGTTGTTCCTATGACAGGAGTCAGGATCCGAGGATTCCAGAGCCACATGTGGCTCAGTACAGAACTGAGTATGGCTCTTTTAAAAAGAAACTGTAATATTTAAAGTGTATTTGGTGGGGTGCTAGAATAACCCATATGTGTGAAGGAATGGCAAGCAGAGACTGTTGTAGGACTCAAGGGCTTCTTAGAGATGCTTTACAGAAGGGGGAGATGATAGAGGTGAACAGTTGCCAGTAATTCAAGTACAAACCATGCATGGATCTATGCCAGTGCACTAAAGCCATTGTGCATGGTGTTCCTGTGTCTATTTATTACTTACCGTGAGATCTTGTGTGTATCACTTCCTAATGAAGGACTCACGACACCCAGTGTTTGGGCCAAAGAAACGGTATGGATTATTAATCAGTATGTCAATTATTAGCAACATTTAGTTGTACATTTTCAGCTCTGCAATTTTTTTTTAAAAAAATACTGTCTCGTTGCTGAGATCCTGCTCTGAATTTTGATGTAGGTTGACTCTTTGAATTACAAAATGGCGATGATCCCTGCCCTATGACATCTCACAACATTCAAGCTAGTGCACCGAAGCCTTTACTCTGCGGTGGCTCAGCCGTTCATCTGCATCCGACATTTCTTTGTTCACCCAAATGTTTCAGCCTTCTCTTGCCAGGGCTCCCCATTGTGACCTCAGTCACGGCTCTGCTGCATTATGCCCAGGCGCTGATTGCATCACCCTCTTTTACTAGGACGGCATCATAATGAAAAAGCTACCAAGGCCAGCCACATCTTTGGCTTCCTCCCACTGGAACACTGACTCTGCAGCTATCCTTGCCAAAAGATGGACTGGAATCCTGCCACCGTGGCTCCCCCACTATCCCAGATGGACATTTTTCATCTCATTTGAGTGCTGATTTGCCTCCTCTGAGCTCCTCAGGACCTGGCTCTGCTTCCTCCGGACACTGTCTCAGCCACGCAGGGACAACATTTTGGAACAGAGAATAATATTTATTTCAGCCTTTAGACTAACCGGAATTTGCACAACAATTCCCCCCCCCCGCCCCCGCTTTAAAAAGAACCAGAAAAGCAATATAGTGCTCAACAGTGGCAACCAGCACGGCTTTCCCTTTAAGCTAAACAGCCCGCTCCACATTAACAATACAATCCTTAGCAAAATTACACCATTCTAAATCCCTTAAAGTCAGTGGATTTAGTTAGAGTTGAGTCCAGTGGCACCTTAGAGACCAACAAGATTTCCAGCTTTCAGGACTCAAAGCTCCCTTCATCAGACACAAGTAGGAATGGAGATCTCCAGATCTTTGTATCTCAGTCAGAAGGTGGGAGGGGTCTTGAGACAGGTGTAACTCTACTGAGGATGGCACTGTGAGAGTGGCTAAAAGTCAGGCTATATGAATAAATGCCCTGACCTGGATATCCTGGGCTAGCTCAGTCCCATCAGACCTTGGAAGCTAAGCAGGGTCAGCCTTGCCCGGGTGATCCTCCAAGGAATACCAGGGCTGCATCGTAGAGGCAGGTAATGGCAAACCACCTCCAAAATGTCTCCTGCCTTAAAAACAAGTCTAGCTTGCCACTTAATGGTGCACACTGCTAAAAGACCTAGAACTTCTGGCTGCTGCCAGACAATCTTAGGATCTCCTGGCTATTCTATACACCACACAATAAGATAATATTAAGAAGAAGAAGATTGTTACATAGATTTTTTTCAGCTGCATGTGGCTGCCTTATCTTCAGATGGGGCTTTAAAGAAATAAAATCTGGGATTTTTCTCATAACCAACACAGGCCCTGTTGCCAGCTCCAAGCTATGTGTATTTTAGCATTCGTGGATTGACAGTGACAGGAATGTGTAACTTAGTAAAGAACAATTGTTAATTCAGATCCTTTATGCCAATTTACAACAAACACCTTCCTTAAATCATTCAGACAAGTTTATGCACCCTTTGTGAAAGTCAACTGGAATGGAAAATTAATTATGAACAACTTGACCTAAATGGCAGGTATAGCTCTTGTTTTGTAAGAATTAAAGAAGTTAATAGCATGCAAGAATCCTTGGTGATCCTTGAATGAACTTGAAAAAATCCACTCTTTAGTCATGCCCTCGCAGTGAGTGTAAAAAGACATTTAAAGATGATCAGAGGAGACTAAAATGAAGCAATTTTTAAAAACCACCACACCTTAAGTCAGGAATGGCTAACCTACAAACCACAGATGCATCCAGCCCCACACTTTTTTCTGTATTCCCTCCCCATTTTATGATATCCATTAAGGCAGAATGCTTCATACCAGCACTACCGCCCTCAAGCAGCTGTGCAAAGCTGTGATTTCAGAAGAAGAGATGGTTTTTATATCCTGCTGTCCTCTACCTTTAGGAATCTCAAAGCCACTTACAATCACCTTCCCTTCCTTTCCCCACAGCAGGCACCTTGTGAGGTGGGTGGGGCTGAGAGAGTTCTGAGCAAACTGTGACTGGCCCAAGGTCACCCAGCAGGCTTCACGTGGAGGAGTGGGGAATCAAACCCAGTTCTCCAGATTACAGCCCACCATTCTTAACTGCTACACCACACTGGCTCTTTATTTCAGCAATAAATATACTACTTTTAGAAGGTAGCCCAGTGCCCTTTCCAGTGAAAGGAAGAGCTGAAGCCCTAAGGCAATCAGAAATATCATATTTTAATAAATTGCACCAGTTTTGCCCTCAATCTTCCCTAGAACTTTTACAAACAAATATTCCATAGTTAAGCATAGAGGTATTGTGGGAAGAAAGGCAATCTACTATGTCTCACTTTACCTGACAGAGGTGCTGACCAGCTGGGAGAGCACAGCAACTGAGTGTCTCTTCAGGTCTCTCCTCCGACGCTCCCACTTTGCATTATATTTGTGTATAAGGTGTGTGGGGAGGAAAGCCCAAAAGAAACAACAGTGGCAACTGTGTGTGTGTATCACAGAGAACATAGCATCACTTGTTTATTTATTTATTTTGGATATTTCTGTGTTTCTTCTTCGGAGTCTTGCTCAAGGCAGCATACAATTAAAATCACCACAATATGAAAAACAAGACATTAAAAACAAGACATTGAACATAAGCAACATAAAAGCCATCCATAAAAGAAAAAAAACACAGGCCATTACAAAAACCGGTAAGATTTTTAAAAACCCTAATTAAAAGCCTGGGTAAAAAAGATGTGTTTGGGCCTGGCCGCTAAAAGAAAGTAAAGTAGGTGCCGGGTGAGTTTGGGGGGGCACTCCAAAGGCAAGGTGACGCCACCAAAAATGTCCTGTCTTTAGTCACCACCTGCCTCATCTCTGAAGTGCAGGGGCCACAGAGCAGGGCTTGAGAGGCAGGTCTTAACTGGCGGCCTGGATAGTATGGTCTTTCAGGTACCTTGGCCCCAACCTGTTTACGGCCTTTAAAGGGCCTTAAACCAGAACTTTGAATTGTGCCTGGAAACAGATGGGTAACCAATGCAGATCTTTCAGCATTGAAGTGATACAATCCCTGTAACCAACCCCTGACAGCAGCCTGGCTGCCGTATTTTGAACCAACTGAAATTTCCGGACCGTTTTCGAAGGCATTAATCTAACTTGCATGTGATCAGAGCATGGACCTCTGTGGCCAGTTCATACTTTTTTGAAGAACCATCATAGCTGCCGAACCAGCTGAAGCTGATAGAAGGCACTATGTGGCACAAAGGAAACCTGAGCCTCCAACTGTAGGCCAGGATCCAGTAGGATCCCCCAAGCTACAGGGGGAATGCAACTCCCCCCAGGACAGGCTGACTTCACAGTCCCCAAGCAGTTTCTCCATTGACCAACAGCATCTCTGCCTCGTCTGGATTGAGCTTCTGTTTATTGGCCCGCATCCATCCCATTACTATCTCAAGGTACCTGTTTAGGACTTCCACAGACCCAACTAGCTCAGATGATAAAGAGGAGCTGAACTTCATCTGTGTATTGGTGGCTCCTTACTCCAGATTCCCTCATGATATCTCCCAGTGGTTTCATTTAGAAGTTAAACGGCGGGGGGGGGGGAGATGGAACCTATGAAACCCCGTAGCATAAATGCCTCAGGACAAAGCCACAGTCCTCCAGCACCACCTTCTGGAATCAGTTGTCACCTAAGAGTGGAACCACTGAGGCCTGGTGCACCTGACTCCCAGCCCAGCCAGCCTCTCCAGAAGTCTTGCTGGATCAGGCTAAGGGTCTATCTAGTCCAGCACCCTGTTTTCATCAGGCAGGGCCAGCCATACACCTCTGGGGAGGACACAAGCAGGGCAGAAAAGCCACTCCTCCCTCCCTCCCTGCTTGTACTCCCAGCAACTGGCATTCAAAGTCATGCCACCTCTGAGCAAAGAGCTTCCATTTAGCTATCATGGCTGTTAACAATGAGAGCCAGTATGGTGTAGTGGTTAGAATGCTGAGCCAATGAGACCTGGTTTCAAACCCCGGCTCAGTTATGAACCTCATGGGGAGAGGGCTGTGGCTCCGTGGTAGAGTACCTGCTTTCCATGCAGAAGATCCCAAATTCAGTTCCTGGCAACTCCAGTTAAAAGGATCAGGTGATAGGTGATGTGGAAGAACTCACCCTGGACCCTGAACAATCTCTGTTACGATTGTTTCAGTTGGGTAGCCATGTTGGTCTACAGTAGAAGACCAAGATCTGAGCCCTGTAGCACCTTAAAGACCAACAAGATTTCCAGGGTAGAAGCTTCTGAGAGAGGAATCTGATGAAAGGAAGCTTTGACTCTCTAAAGTATAAACCCTTGAAATCTTGTTGGTCTTTAAAGAGTGACTCTACCCGAATTTTGCTCTGTTGTGGTTATGATCATAAACAGTATTCAGAGATTAGCTGCTGTAGATTTTCTGGGTTGCCTGGCCATGGTCTTGGCATTGTAGGACCTGACGTTTCACCAGTAGCTGTGACTGGCATCCTCAGAGGTATATCACAGAAAGATGGAGTGCTCTCTGTGTCAAGGTGAGAAGAAAAATGGTAGGCAGATAATTTATATCTACTCAGGAAGGTGGGGTAGGGCTGAGTCATTATCTTGTAGGAGTTCCCTAGGCTATGAACATGTTAATGGAGAAGCTTTCCTGAGGGAGTTCTTTTGTCTATGGATTGTTTCCTTAGGAGGTTTCCTGTTTCCTGAGGAGGTTCTTTTGTATGGATTGGCTGTTGAAATTCTAATCTTATGTGTAGTGCTATTGTTTTTCAGGACAGGAAACCATGCCCTATTTATTTTTAAGCTCTTCTTTCCTGTTGAAATTGTGTTTATGTTTATGAATTTCAATGGCTTCCCTGTGTAATCTGACATGGTAATTGGAAGTGTTGTCCAGCCTTTCAGTGTCTTGGAACAAAATACTGTGTCCTGTTTGAGTTAGGCTATGTTCAGCCATTGCTGATTTTTTAGATTGGCCAGGTCTGCAGTGTCTTTCATGTTCTTTTATTCTTGTCTGAATGCTACATTGTGTGGTCCCGATGTGAACTTGTCCACAACTGCACGGTATGCAGTATACTCCTGCAGACGTGAGGGAGTCTCTTCTGTCTTTTGTCTGTATTCTGAGAGTTAGCTCATAATGCAGCTTGTTTATTAAGCAGCTGGAGTAGGCTTTGAGCCTGATAACTGAAGGGGAACTTTTGTTTTAGGACTGGTTCTAGTCAGTTCCTCTGAATTCTTTTAAACAGACAGCTCCTCACACCTGGAGAGCCTCACTCAGGCAGGGGGAGCAGACAATACCGAGAGGCCCAGGGTTCAGCAGCATAAGGCAGCTTCATGTGCATGCCCGCTGGGTAACCCTAGGCCACCATCTTGCAGTCGAACCTCATTGTGCCGCTCCTGAGAACTCTTGGCAGAAGTGACATCACTGAAAAACTCATAAATCAGTATTGCAATCAATAAAGAGCTGCTGATAGATAGCTGAGCATTCCCTAGCACAGATATACTGTGTGTGTCTAATACGGATATACTCACTCGGAGTAGACAGTACTGAAAGGCCAAGGGTCTGGCAGCATAAGGCAGAGCCATGTGCATGCTTGCTGGGTGACCCCAGGTCACCATCTCTCAGTCTGACCTCATTGTGCAACATCCAAGAGCTCCTTGGCATCACTGAAAATTTCATAAATCAACATTGCAGTCAATAAATAGCTGCTGATAGATAGCTGTGCCTTACTGAATACCGATATATTTATTCAAGGGCAACATGTGGTTCTTTGGCATGCCACCTGTGGTTCTTCTGAACATTATTCCCCAATGTGGCACTTATCCCATGTTTCAGGAAAGCAAGTAAGACCATTGCCTAGTAGGATCTGGGGTTGGCAAGTGGTTTATACTTTGAAACAGCTGCACTGTGAGCCTCTCTGTGCTGTGGACCCCAAGCCAGAGATGGAAGTAAAGGGATCATCTTCTTCAACAACAACAACAGCCCCCTTTTGCAACCACTGCACTCTCATCCCAGCACCCGGGCAGCTGCCAGAAGGAGAGCAAGATGGCCACACAGAAAAGACAGTACCCCTCCCCCATAACAGCAGCCATCCAGGAAAAGAGCAAACTGGCCACAGTGGGGTAGCTGCGGTTTCACTCCCCTTTCTTTATGGCCAGCTGGCCCTCCTACTGGGACTCTGACAGTCTCAGTCTCTCCCCTGGGCTGCTGTGCCTCATGCTGAGGAGAGCAGGAAAGCCCTTTCCCTCACTCCGGGCACACAAGGGCTGGCTATGGTTCAACAGTGGTGGGAAGAGAACCCTAGACGTGCACAGTACTGTGGTAATTTAGAAGGTTATAGTTATATGATTAATAATACTTATATTATTGTATGTGTATGTTTTGAGCGTGCATCTGCTTGGCATGCTTAAGGTCCCAGGTTCGATCGTGGGCACCTCCAGTTAAAGAATCTGGGAGCAGGTGATGTGAAAGACCTCTCCTTAAGACCCTGAGAGCTGTGGCCAGTCTGAGCAGACTGTACTGACAGTGATGTACCAAGAGTCTGATTCAGTATAGGGCAGCCTCATGTGTGAAAACAGATTTCTTTGTCTGTGGGGAGGGACTATTGCTCAGTGGAAGCGCCTCTGCTTGGCATGCAGATCGTCCCAGGTTCAGTCCCCAGCACCTTCATCTGAAAGAATCAGATAGTACAAGTGGGGATCAATGTTCCCTCTAAGTTGTGGACTCTTGTGAGCAAAAATTCTACTTTGTGAGCTATTGGCATTAAAGTTGTGAGCAAGCAATTTGGCTGCTGCATAAATTAGCTTGCTCTGGAGCCATCCTTCCTGAGCTAAGACAAAAACGTGTGAGCCAGAAGCTAAAAAACTTTGAGCTAGCTCATACTTACTCAGCTTAGAGGGAATACTGATGGCGACCTACAAGAAACTTTTGGGGCAGATATCTCATTCCCCCCATCTTTGCTTCCTCCCCTCTCCCCCTTTGTCTCTCACACTCTCTCTTCCTTTTACCACCCCTTTTCTTATTCTCTCTCTTCCACTTTCTGCCCCCCTTTACTCTCTCTGTTTTTCTGGTATTATATCCAGTTGGGGCCTCTCCCTTCCCTAAACCCTTCTCTCCTTAGATTCCACCTCAAAATCTCTAGGAATTTCCCAACCCAGAGCTGGCAACCCTAGTCAGGTGTGACCTCAAGGATCTCTCTATCAAAGCAAGTCCAAAATAGGCCTGGAAAGGGCCCTGCCCCCTCCCCATGCTTTTTACTGAGAGAACCAAGTTTGGAATACCATGGCTGCCCAGCAACAGCCAGTTTTTAAAGTCACAGGTGCTTCTTTTATCATTCTCGGCTTTTAAAAGCTGCCCAGGAGTTTTCTTTTTTTTAGATTTCACATGTGTGAGGTTACTTTCCTGCTGGTATTGATTTGAAAGGGGGATTGGAGAGGAGGCAAACACTAGTGTTCCCAGTGCAAAAAAAGGAAGGATTTCAGTGTTGCATATGAACAAAATAAAAGGGGCTGGATCGTAAGTGCAAAATGAAATTGACATGAGATGTAAAGTGTAAAATACTGGGTTCGCTGCATGGAGGACACAGACGACATGTGGTGTGACATGTTTATTGGTACTTTACAACAAGACTGCAAAACGGCCCTGCAA
The DNA here is from genome assembly GCA_029375565.1 of Gekko gecko. Taxonomy (NCBI): domain Eukaryota; kingdom Metazoa; phylum Chordata; class Lepidosauria; order Squamata; family Gekkonidae; genus Gekko; species Gekko gecko. Next base: position 41,703,616 of record JAPDNY010000005.1, on the reverse strand, counting down.
GGCCAACTATATACACACCCACCCGACCCACTTACAGTCCCATTGGGGGGTTCGAATCTCCCACCAAAGTTGTTATTGGTAAATGCTGGGTGGAACTAGGATCCTAGGTTCTATTGTTCAGAGGAGCAAAGCTCCATGCTGTAGCTGCGGACTCCTAGTGGTGGCCCGTGTACATAACATAAAGAGAGAGAGAAACACTGGGATAGGAAGCCTAAAACTTTGAAAATACTTTTCCCTTTAATGCTTTAGTGAACAAAGTTTGGTGAGGGGAACCATTTTGGCAGTCTCTAGTAGCCTAACATTAAAATGGTGGCTGAGCTACATGGACCTTCTGCAAACCGCCGAACTTAAAAATCTCTTGGGATCAATCCATTTGGAGGACAGAGTGCAATCTGCACAGAACCAGCTTTAAAAAACTGCCAAGATCATAACCAGTTTGCAGGATCAAATCAGAGAATCACAAAGAGACAACCACACAAATTTGCAAGGAAGGGCAGGAAATTAGCATTACTATGCAGTTGTGCTAGCTAGGGCATCAGTGAAAATACTCCATTTTTTTTTCCAATTTAGAGGCACAAGACTAAAAAAGCACTCCAGAGCTTCTGCCAGAGGACTCCTCCTTCCATACAAATTGCAGCCCTGTGCAAAGTGTGGCAGAGTTGCAGCCGACTTTGCACAGGCATGCGCATGCACACACATATATATTGCCAACGATCACAGCTCACAATGGTGGTATCAGTGGGTTCTAGCATGCATTCTGTACACTCAATATGTTTCCCCTTATTATGAGATAGTGACTCTTTCCTATTTTTCATGGTGGCAACACAGTAGAGAATCCCCAGCTGCTCTGCAAAATGGATAATGGGGCTTCATAGCTGCTTGTCAATTAAAAAAAAAAGTTTTGTCAATTTCATCATCAGGTTTCCCCCTTTGCATGGGTTCCTTTCTGTTCCCTTTCATTCAAGGAACTAATGCTTAAAATGCATGCACAAAACCTGAACAACGACGATTTAAATGGAAGGTGCTTGCGGGACACTACTGTGCAGCTGGGAGAGGGCAATTTCATAATTAAAAAAAAAAAAAGCTTTGGACACCCCCCCACATCACAAGTGACATTCTACCCTGATATATAAAAGTGTGGGTTTTTAAATATTTTAGCTGCAGAATAAGTACGCCAGAAGAAAAGAATGGTGTGTAGGGCAGGCACAGAATCCAAAGTCAAAATTTAAAACATACTGCTCTGAAAATCTGCAGTAAGATGTGCGTGCATAATGGCCCTTTAACTGACTCAAGTGTTCTTAACACTCTGCACTTCCTGAAGAATGCTCAGCCCTCATTCGGTCATTCTCCCCCTTTCCCTCCGTTTTCAAAGCTTAATTTACAAAGCAAAGCTTTGTTACTTCATCCCTGTATGTGCAAGCAGTGTTTGAATCCCCCACAGTAGCTAGAGCGAGCAAAGTAGGAGACACAGAAATGAGGTGGAACATGTAAGTGGCAACACAACTGAAGAAGCACCTTGGTGCTGCTCTCCAAGACAGATCAGGCCCTGGAAATTGACTAGCCGATAGTGGTGGAATTTACCCAGAGAGGGGGAGAGAGAGAGGGAGAATGTAGATTTTGGGAGTAGAGAAGACTGGCTGGGCAGCTCACCCAGGATGGGTAAGTGGCTTTATCATTCCCTCCCACATAGGCTAAAATGAAGGCTTGCATGACCTGTTTTCCCACAGTACCCCAAAAATATTTTCACGTAGAGGGAACCCTGCTCGTCCCCATGAAAAACACATATAGGTTATCATGTGTATGTTTTACTATAGGCACATTTGTAGTCCATAGTGAAACATTGGTTTTGCACCCATTCCTTCACCACTTTGTGATCTACAATTGAGAAACAAGGGATCTATACCAAATGTTGCCAACAGGCCTGGGGTAAAAGAGAAGCATCACGTGTGGAATGGAATTCCAAATGTGTGGAATTAATAGAGGCATCATTACGTGTGGAAATGGGCAGCTGAATTTTTTTTATGGCAAGGTTAATAACGTTACCTGGTAAATAACATCTCATTAAGCCTCTATCAGAGAGGGACATGACCTGTTTGTTCCCCAGAGAGCTGGGCAACCCTATCTATACCTGAGAATTTTCAGTACTCAGAGTAAACCAGAGTTCTCAGTACTCTTTAGGAGAAGCCAGACCAGTGAAAAACAAATTGAAACTTGTAGCGGCAGACCGGTTCTGTGCAGCTACACACCAGGCAGGTGTGTTCAGCCATACATGCAGATTGGGGTGTGTACAGCAAAACAGACGCAGGCGTTGCCATCATGTGACAACATCCATGTCTTTTTCAGGCCTTTCCTGAAGCACTTTCCTTGTAAGCCAAAGGCTTTGTAAGCTTTGAAGCAGTCTCTTCACCTAAGACAGGGGTCCCCAATGTGGTGCCCATGGGCACCATGACACCTGCCAGCACCTTTCCTGGTGCCCACCAAGTGTCTTTGGAAAGTGGGTGGGGACAGGTATGACTTTTGGGCAGCAAGGCTTCATCTTGGCCACTGGAGATCTCATTAGCTGTGCAGATTTTTTTTTGGAATGTCACTTTGTCAGCAAGCTGCCACCACAACAAAAGATCTTCACTGTGTGACTGAAGGTAAGCTGTGAGTGGCAGCCATTTTGTGGCACCCATTTTATGGCTGCGCCCACAATGCTGTGTCAGAATTCCAAGGGTGCCCAAAAGCTCAAAAACGGTTGGGGACCCCTGACCTAAGATTTCTGTTTGGAATGAGAAACTCATCTAGCTGGGAAGGGAAATTCTTAAACAGAGTTACACCCTTCTAAGACATCTGTGCGATCAGAAAGGTGTGCCTTTGCTTAGGGAAGGCACTCTTGGTACTTATCTGAATTCTGCTAGGTCAGACTGCACGTCCTCCCTAACACGTGAGCTATTTTTCTCCTCCCCCCACTATTTGGCTGTAGCCCTTTACACAGGATGATCAAAAGTCACAGCTCTGTAATTTCATATACATTACCAAGGGAGTGGGGGGCTGGGGGTGGGAGAGAATACAAGAATAGGACATGGGATTTTGAAGTAACTACTTGGGTTTTGAACAACACAAGTTAAAAAAAAACAGACAATCTGGTTTTCGTTCCTGTGCAAAAAAAGGGGGAAAAGGATAGCTGCACTGTTTGAAAGAGAAGCATAATGATCAGGTTACTAGCAAACTGTTTGAACTGTCCTTCAGCTTCTTGGACAGTGTTACTGGCAAGCATGAGTGTCCACAACCCTTGCATCTGCTAGCAGCGATCTCGGTTAGGTGGAAGTACCAGATATGGGCCTTGGGGGAAGAAGATGGAACCTTTGCCCCATGACAGTAAATGTATATAGCCATCTACTTATGCCATATGAAGAGGAGGAGAGCAAGATGTAAAGGGCTAAAACAGTCTTCCGAAGAGCAGTTTTTAAAGGCCTTCTAAGGCTAAACATTTCCAGACTTCCAAGAAACTCTGACTCTGCACACAGGGACTCTGCCCTACACTCCAGATTATGCAAAAGGCATAAAGAGAGCAACCCTAAGCAGGTCTACTAAGAAACTTACCCAGGTCTATTCAACAGGTCTCACTCCCAAGAAAGTGTATGTAAGACTGCACTGTAATAGTGCAGTCCTAAAGAGAGTTCAACCAATTTAAATCTACTGAAGTTCATGGGCTTACTAGAATGTAACACTGCTTAGGACGGCACTATAAAGCCATCAGCACAAGATGATAAAGCGGCTACATCAGAAGGCCAGAACAGACTGAACCTGGGAGATTTGTAAATAAATCTTCCAAATTGTGACTTTTATTTAAAACCTGCTAATTAGGTCAAAGTACATTTCTGTAGTGCTGTCCTTGTGGAGCTAACAGCAGTCTCATGAGGCGGGGGGGGGGTGATTTAGAGTGGGAAAAGGCACAGCAGGTGGTTTGAACACCCTTCCTCCAATGCTTCTGTTTTGATTGAGCTTGGAGCCCACAATAGCTGCTTACATTTTTTTTTACTTTTCAATAGCCAACCTTAGACCTCCCATACAACATCTTTTTTTTCGAACGAGTTAATGCCAGCAAACATCCCTTGTAGCTGGCTGCAGTTCCAGGTACTAATCTTACCTTGTTTCCCTGGCTCAGGTTCTGTTCCTTGGAACCTTCCTTCTGATCTGGAGTCCACCACCTGGAACCGCTTGGAGGTCAGGTTGGCCACCATTTCTTCATAGGTCGCCAGGAGTGATTTATCCAGGGTGGCTTTAAACACGCCGGGCTCTGGCCGGGTGACCTCTGAAGTCACAGGGTAACCTTCCTTCACCCAGTTCTTGAAGCCCCCATTCAAGACAGAGACAGTTCGATGCCCGAAAACCCGGAACATCCACCAGACTCGTGGTGCATAGAAGGTACCCAGGTGATCTCCGTCATACACCACCACATGTGTGTGATTGCTGATGCCCAGGTGTCCGACATAGTCAGCGAAGTGTTTTTCCCTGGGCAACATGAACTCATAAGGAGAGGACTTGTCGTTGCACTCCTCGATATCAAAAAAGGAGGCACCAGGGATGTGCCGCTCTCTGAACTCCTTCTGGGCATCCCTCTGCCCTGGTTCATACCAGGAGGCATCCAACACACGCAGCTCAGGTCCAATCTTACTGGCCCGGACACGTTCTGCAAGCCATCTGCTGGAGACTAGAGCTCTGTATAGGATCTGCTGCACCATGTTAGCCAAGAGTCTTTTGACTGAGACCTTTGCTGCAGAATGAGTTGTAGAGCTGGCTGCCAAGCTCTGGTGTCCGGTTCCCTGCCAATCAACTAACACGGGGAGGGGACTGCCAGCACTTGTCTTCCGGCCTGTACTTTGGACCGACACAGGTCCTCCCACAACTAACTGCCAGCTCCAGAACACTTTCACCCTCCCCCAGCCACTGGATAGATTTTGGCAACCAGAACCAGAAGCGTCTGGAGAGAACAAAACTCTCTCCAAGTTTCTTCCAAAACATCTGTAACTTTTTCTCTTGCCCTCCTATCTCTCCAAGACAGCTGTTGGAAGACGTGCTGTTACAAGACTAAATGTTTCGGGCTCCACGGTAAGTGATGGCACAACAGTAACGTGATTGGCTCATCCACAGTGGGGTGAATGTGAACCTGAAAGTGGAAACTGCAAAATGAGTCCCAGGAAGGCTGGGAATGTGGGGTCAAACAGGGTGGAGAGTCCCAAGCAACCACAGGAGGAAAAGTTATAAGAGGAGCCAGGATATCTCACCCTGGTAACTAAGAACATATTCTGATCTGCTACAAGGTCAAAGTACCTCATGGGGTACTGCCAATGCATGGACATCGCTTATGCTCTTCTGTTTCTGTAAAGGTCTGCTAGTGCTGTGCAGGCACTGCTTAGGAACTCGGTGGGAGAAAACATCTTATCAATTCCAGTTTGTGGCAACACCTTCCCTATCACTGTTTCCAAATTGCATGCCCATGCAACAACAGTAACCTTACAGGGTACATCAGCCTCCTAAGAGATTAGGATATGTTGTTAAGTAACTACAACAAAATACTGGCTCCTCATATAACTTTTCCTCCTCTATGACAACTCCTTTGTGTGTGTAAGTGTGCACGCACGCATGCACATGTGCATGAATAAGGTTGTAGATTTTTAATGTTTGTAAAAAATAGGGTGTGTCTATGACATTGTTTTACTGCATCTCTTACACTGTTTTTATTGCACTTTTCAAAATGTAATCCACTAATAAAACATCCACCAAAAAATCTTTCTAATAGTAAACTGGCTGCCCTCTGTGCAGATAACGCAAACTGCAAAAATGGGCTGCAGAAAAGGCAGAGGGCTCTACATACCGAGGAACTCTAAATGTCTCCTCTTCCCCACAGTTCCTTACAGGCCCCAAGCATATGTATGTATACATATTTTTCAAAGGATTCTACAGTCAAAAGGAAGCCGAGGTAACATCATGTCAAAACCAGGGGATGCTGCCCAGCACTAGAGTCTAGTGGAGCCTTTAAGTTTTGAACTAAGAACAGAAGACCTCACTGTATTTACTCCTGCTCTATGGAGTTGTGAAACTGTGATCTGCAGACTAACTTTCAGTACGGAGCACTTGGCACCCTCCAATACAGTAATATTAAAGGACTCAGCCAAGGTCACAGAGGAAAGTCTGTGGCAGAGCAAGGAATGGCATCTATGCACCTGTGGCTTTAACTAGTAGAAGGCAATTAGTGGAGTAGCCTTTGTCCTCTGCCCTTTCAAAAGCAGCTTTGTCCCATAGCGCCCCCCCCCGGATAACCCCTTCTCTTTCTTACCGTTGAAAGCATGAAGACTCCATCAGCGGGGCTGTTCCCCCTTCTCTTTAACTCAACTGATGAGCTTTCCGCAATCTGTGTGCAAACTCAGGGTTTTTTAAAAGAAGTGGTAGTGGTTTGAATGGGCTGAAAGGAGGGTTGGAGCTTTCATTTCTTTGCGTCGTAACTAGATCCTCAGACTATTCACGGCATAGCCAGAAAGGCTGCATTTTACCGAAGGTGACGACTAGGCCCATAACGTCGGCTGCTGTGCCGATGGTGGCGCGCGACAGCGCAAACTGCTCCTTTCCTCTTGGACCGAACACAGCCCTGCCTGGCTCTTGTAGGTTCAGCAGGAAGAAAGGGGAGCAAAGTTCTCTTTCATTCTCAAAATAGATGCTCGGGGGACAGGACTACTATCGAGTCTCCTTCCCATTAGCTTATTAGACTAAGTATATATATTTATGAAGCTCGGTTCTATGACTGGAAAGTGAAAGTGGTCTGGAATCCTCACTTTAGTTGGCCAGTTTTGTGGTCCCGCCTCCCCTCCTGTATTGCCACGAGTTGGTTTGCCCCGACGAGCCCTTCTGCCACTGGCTGAGGAAGTGGGATGGAACGCTGGTCTGCTCCCTGGAGTTCACGCGAGGGGTGGGGAAATTTTAATGGCAGTGGAAGGAACCGGCCTGGGTGCAGCGCTGTGATTCCGAGAAGCTCTGCGCGCCAGCATCGACACGGGAGCCAGGGACGTTCGGAGGGCGCGCAGGTACCCCGCGGGAGGGTCCTCTAGACGAGACGAGACTTCTTAGGGGGTTTCGTGGGAGCTTCAAGGGGAGGCGTTTACAGGGACTGCCGCCCATGTGCTCAAAGGTCCCGCTAGAAATCCGCCTGGTCAATTACGGCAGGCAAGGAGAGGGACCCAAACGGTGGCGGGCGCTACAGTCCGATCTACCGAGAGTGCAAGTTGGTGAGAAGTCGAGTGACGCCCGCACGCGCCCATTGTGCAGGCCACTCGCTCTAGAAGCTGGAGGCCCCGGAGCAGGTGTCTCTTGCCCAGTCCCCACTGAACTCTGAAGCCCAACGCTCTGTGTCACAAAGTAGCCAAAACTTTTCCTTGGCAAAGGATAGGAGTGAAACTGCTTTCCTGAAGAACATATATTTAGTGTGCGGAAACGGCTCGATCCCTGAGCAAAATCCTTTAAAAAAAATCTGGCTGCTCATGTTAGGAAAAAATACTTGCCTGAAGGCCTGGTTCCCACATGCGGCTGTGTGATGCCTAACTTAAAGGTGGTGCTGGTGGGACAGAAGAACTTTCGCTGTCCTTTAAACTGGGCTGCTATGTGTGCCTGTGCTACAGAGCTCTGGCATCCTGTGGTTGGAACCTAGTGTTTGATACCCAGTTTCAATGGGATGCTTGGCACATGCAAAGTTGTGAGGGTATGCTTTTCTGTCCAAGCTGTGTCATGTTCAGGCTGGGCCTCAGCTGGGAGAATGCTGAGGCTGCACCACAGCAGAATGTAAAGTGGAGGATCACATTTTAAAATGCCCCCTTTTTATTTAACAATAAGCTTCCTGCAAATAGAAAGCCAACCTTTCTCCACGGTGTAATGGTTTTATTTTGGCAGGAAGCATTTTATGCACAGGGACATTAAAGTCTGGACCCCACTTGCTATTGGAAGGAGTGCAGTCCATTCTAGTACCTGAGCTCTTCTGTCACCTCATTCTCAACCAGTTGTCCTGCATGTGTGACTCAGGCAACAAAACTGAATACTGCAGAGCATGTACAGAGGGCATTTCTGATATAGCAGAGCTATATTACATTTTTCTGAGTTTAGGGAAAAGAACTTCCTGCTCAGAGGAAGATTCTCCAACAAGCCCAAAGCCTAAGACTGAACAACTTGATTGACTAGTCAGTCAAATGAATGGATAAGAACGATGTCCCAGCACATTAAAAAAACAAACGAAACCACCAGAATGTAGCTGTGATGATCAACAATGCAGTGACCCAGCACATTAAAAAAACAAACGAAACCACCAGTAGTTACAGAAATCACAGTTGTCATACACCATTTTAGGAGATGTCCCTCCTTCACTCATGTGCCAGAAGTGCTTTTCCCAGGGCTGGCTCCAGAGTGTGGCAAGACTGGGCATTTTCTGGGGCTCTGAGAGCAGCAAAGGAATCTGTGCCACAGCAAAAACAACATTTTCTGCCTTTGCAGGGAGCAGCCAAGGAAGTCAGAGGCAGTGGGAAAGCAGTTTTTTTGTTGTGCACGTCCCACCTCTTCCAAGTGAAGGGGGCCATTGTGGGTAGCCTTGTGCAAGAAGTTGGAGCCAGCATTGGCTTTTCCAGAAATAGTGTCTGCTGCAATATTTATATGCATAATCTGGAGAAAAACAGAAAATAAGTCCAAGAGAAGGGGGTGAAAGTATTCATTGTACAAACTGATGCAGATTAAAACTCATATATTTTCAACTTTTTTAAAAAATCTGGTTCCTTTTTAGAAGATTGCTATTTTTGGAACCAAATGTGGCTTCTCAGTGGTGGAGAAAGGCAGCCCTGTTTAAACTGTTCTCCATCTTTCAGGCATTTTTTTTTTAAATGTAGATCATTGAGAAGCATTGTCATGCATCTTCTAAACTGTTTTTTTTTACTGGGGAGGGGGGCTAGCTAGACAGCATATCGCCCTTTCCTTGGTATGACAACCAGAAAAAAGCACCTGCATAATTTTAGAGAGATTCTTCCAGTTTCTGCAGACTTATGTACTTATGTAACATGGGAATACAATGGCTTAGTGGTCAGTTGTTGTCAAGTATAATATCTTAACTATGAGCTGGTTCACACAGGCATATCCATTGATCACTCATGGGGTAACACCTGAATATGTGACTCTGCTCTGGGGGGGGGGGGAGGACCAAGTCCTTATTGTTGGGTAACATGAAACTTCTGTTCATGGTTAGATCTGAATCTGGACAGGACACAGGCACTATGTCTCAGCAGCTTCTCTACCGGGCTTTGGTGTCTGCAAAGTGGGTCTCCGAAGCTATCAAATCTTCTCAAACTGGGATGGCTGTACAGCTCCTGGATGCGTCCTGGTACCTCCCAAAAATGAAGCGCAACCCTCGGAAGGAGTTTGAAGAGCGCCACATCCCTGGAGCTGCCTTCTTTGACATTGACCAGTGCAGCGATCGCACTTCGCCGTATGATCACATGCTACCCAGCACAGGGGATTTTGCAGAGTATGTGGGCAAGCTGGGTGTGGGCAACAATGCCCATGTCGTGGTGTATGATGCAAGTGACCAGGGGTTGTTCTCTGCTCCTCGTGTCTGGTGGATGTTCCGAGCCTTTGGGCATGACGCTGTGTCTCTTTTGGACGGTGGGCTGAAGAACTGGATGCGGGAGGGGTTTCCGGTGACCTCCCAGAAGAGCAGACCCGTGCCTGCAGAATTCCATGCCACTCTAGACAAATCATTAGTCAAGACCCATGAGGACATTAAGGAGAACATTGAATCATCCCGCTTCCAGGTTGTAGATGCACGGTCAGTGGGCCGGTTCCAAGGGACGGAGGAAGAGCCCCGGGAAGGTAATGCTTCTGTTTTGACCTCCAGAGCAGAAGAGTTAGGTTTCTTTAGCTCATGGTTTTCTCGGGTGTCTGGTTTGCAGATAAAATTCAATTTCATATGCAAGATTTGAGTCCCGATTATAGTTCCCCAGATAATGAATTTTTCAAATGGTATCTTGCGCCCCATTCCTGTCCAAACTGGACCCATTTAAATCAAGACCATTAAATCAATGATTTAAAATCCCCAAGGAAAGAAATCTATTTAAACCATTTTTCCCATTTTGAAATTCATATATGTTTTCTGAACAAGCACATATACTAACTGGTTGCTATAACAATTGAAATACATGTTTGCAACTATATAGATCCTTTATGTGACCTAGGCACATAACCCAAAACCTTTGGAAACCTAAATGCCTAAGCAGACCATTTAAATGGTCTACTTAGAGAGAGAATACAGAGAATTCTATCTTTGCAAAGATACTCAGCATGATCACTTACTGAAGGCCAAGGTTGCAGTTCTAATCACACTCCTTTGGAAGTGAGTCTCCTTGAATAAAGTAGGGCTTACTCCCAAATAAAAATAATTAGGCAAAGCTGTGCATGTCCAGAAGCTAGGGTTACTTGACATACCTTCAGGGCCATCTCTCTCAGTATGTCCCTCAAAGAGCTTTATGCTCGATGGATCAACATCTGCTGGGGGTCCCTGGCTCGAAGAAGGTCTGCTTAGCCTCAACCAGAGCCAGAGCCTTTTCGGCTCTGGCACTAGCCTGGTGGAACACTCTCCCAAGAGAGATCCGGGCCCTCCAGAACTTACTATAGTTTCGCAGGGCCTGTAAAACAGAAATGTTCCGCCAGGCCTATGGCCGAGGCAGAAGAGTCCTATCAGTATTGGCCTCCCCCACCGCGCTTCTATTTTATATGGCATTTACTTATCCACCCACCTTCCATAACATTGGCCACCATCTGCCATACACATATGTGGAGTGGACTCAGGAGTAGTTTGTATTAATTGATGTCATAAATGATGTTAAAATTGGATTTTAACAATCGTTGTAACCCGCCCTGAGCCTTGCTATGCAGGGGAGGGCAGGCTAGAAATTTAAATAAATAAATAAGCCCTGTTTCTCAGTTAATTGGAAAGTAAACATTTGATTAGAGCAGGGGTCATTTCGTAGAAAAAGAGCTGCAGGAGCTTATTAGCATATGGTATGCTAATGAGCTACTAGGTTATTAGCATATGCCATGCCCCCTGACATCACCAGAAGTGATGTCAGAAGGGGAAGCAAAAGGGGGGGTGGCATCTTCAAAAGCCTCCCCTTCCCTTCCCCAGCTGGCCTGGGTGGGGGAGCGAAGAGAGAAGGGGTTTAAAGAGTTGGGCCACAGAAGGAGGAAAGAGGGAAGGAAAGAGAGAGAGTAGAGAGAAGGAAAGAGGGAAAGAAAGAGAAGGAAAGAAGGAGGGAAAGAAAGAGAGAGAAGGGAAGAAGGAGGGAAACAGGGAAAGGAGGAAAAAAGAGAAGAGAAGAAAGCGGGAAAGAGGAAAAGGAGAGAAGGAAAGGAGGGAATGAAAGAAATTTGGCAGCAGTTTGGCCCCATTATATCCTATGAGCCACTGAAGTCAATGGTGAAAACATAGGTTATATTCTGGGGGCTGGAGGGGAGGGGGTTTGAGGGAGAGGCTCCAAACTCACAGGGTAGCTGTTGGAGCCTCTCCCCAAGATACCTACCAAGTTTCAAGAACATTGGAGCAGGAGGTCCAATTCTATGGGCCTCCAAACAAGTTGCCTCCATTCCCTCCATTGTTCTCTATGGTGGGGGAAAAGTTACTTTTTCCCCACAGTGCTGTTAGTAGTTCTGGGGGGAGGGGGTTTGAGGGAGAGGCTCCAAATTTTCAGGATAGCTTTGGGAGCCTCTCCCCACATATACCGCCTTGTCTCAAAGCAATTGGACCAATGGGCCAAATTCTATGGGCACCCAAACAGGTTACCCCCATTACCTCCATTGTTTCCATTGGGGAAACCCAGCCAGCAACACTTAAGGCAGGCAAGCAGGCAGCCACCCAGCAGTCAGACTCTTCCAGAGAATCTCAGGGAAAGTGAACTGTCTTGGGAGGTGCTTGTTTGCCATGAGAACAAGTGGCACACTCCAGAACAAGTGGCACTGTGGCAGTGCAAGCATGCCACAGTGCCATACAGAAACCCCAAAAGACCAAAAGGAACAACATTTATACATGTATAAATTGATGGTGCAACCTCATTAGACCACTCACACCACACACACCTCAAAAAGAATATTTATAGCACTGGGAAAAATGCAGAAAAGGGCAACAGCAGATGAAAGGAAGTACTTCTTCACCCAAACAGTGATTACCGCATGGGATTCACTGCTACAGGAGGTGGTGGTGGTGGTGGCTGGCATGAACAGCTTCCAGATGGAATTTGACAAACGTGTGGAGGCTGGAGCAGGCAGGAAAAAAACAAACCAACCCCTCCCCCCCCAAGCAACAGCAACCAGCAGAACTTTTTAAAGTTGTAAACCTGTAAGAACCAAAAAACCTTTCATCTGTTCTAATTTCTAACCTGACTGCTCAGCAACTTCATTGAGTGCCCACGAGTTCTTGTCTTGTGAGAAAGGGTGAAAAGTACTTCTGTCTCTACCTGCTCTATCCTGTGCATAGTCTTGTAAACCTCTTATCCTGTCACCCGTCAGTCATTGTTTCTCAAAGCTAAGATCCCCAAACGTGATAACCTTTCTTCATATTATTACAGTAGCCCTTTTCTGCATTTTTCCCAGTGCTATAAATATTCTTTTTGCGGTGTGTGGTGTGAGTGGTCCAATGAGGTTGCACCATCAATTTATACATATATAAATTATGTTCCTTTTGGTCTTTTGGGGTTTCTGTGTGACACTGTGGCATGCTTGGAGGTAATGGGGGTAACCTGTTTGGGTGCCCATAGAATTAGGCCCATTGGTCCAATTGCTTTGAGATGTGGGGGTGTATGTGGGGAGAGGCTCCGAAAGCTACAATGGAGGGAATGGGGGCAACCTGTTTGGGGGCATCCAGTGTTCTTGAAACTTGGTGGGTATCTTGGGGAGAGGCTCCAACAGCTACCCTGTGAGTTTGGAGCTTCTCCCTCAAACCCCCTCCTCTCCAGCCCCCAGAAAATACCCTCTGTTTTCGCCATTGACTTCAATGGCCCATAGGATATAGTGGGGCTGAAATTGACATGCAGCTGGCAGAAAGACTCCCCAATCCCCTTGTAAAGCCGAAACTAACATGAGGGAGCCTTTCTGCCCTTTGAAGCTGCCAGAGCTGCGCTCTCCCCAAAAAAGACCCCTGGATTAGAGTCATAAATATCTGTTGCAGAGATCGATAAAAAAAGAGTAGAAGATCACCCATATGGCCTCTGTGGATGCCTGTGCTACTATACAGATTGGTACATCCTGGATCTTACTGCCTGAGATGCCTTGCTAGTCCCTGGGTATATTAGGAAACCACAGAGGTAAATACAGTACATGATACTGTGACAGTAAACAAGAGTCGAGACACCTTATAGACTAATAAATTTTTATTCTACCATAAGCTTTCATGGACTAAAATTCACTGTAAGTTAGCCATCACTTGACAGATGCATGTACAAAGCTATGGGGAAAAAACTGCAAGCAGCAGGCTTGGAAGGCTGTAGGGTGCAAGCAATAATAGGATGAGATGAGATTATGTAAAATTACAAGTAATCAAGAAGAGTACAGGAAATCATTCACCACAACAATAACTGGCAATAATGCAGTTTCCCTTGTTTTGCTAACCTGATCAACCCTCGTAATGGTTAAGGCATCTCAAGTCCTTGTTAGGTCCTTGAGAAATGCTGTCACACTGATGTATGAACTCTAAGGCTGCAGTTACACACACGAAATAATCCACTTTCAATCCACTTTCAGTGCACTTTCCAACTGGATTTTACTGTGTGAACCGACAAAGTCCAATTGGAAAGTGCATTGCAAGTGGATTGAAAGTGGATTATTTAGTGTGTGTGACCGCAGCCTAATTCAGCAGTTTGTATAAAGGTGCCGCAAACATAAGAACATAAGAGAAGCCAATGTTGAATCAGGCTAATGGCCCATCTAGTCCAACACTCTGTTACACAGCGGCCAAAATATACCAGGTGCTGTCAGGAGGTCCAGCAGTGGGGCCAGGACACTAGAAGCCCTCCCACTGCTGCCCCCTCCAGCACCAAGAATAGAGTGCATCACCTGCCCCAGACTGAGAGTTCCCATCTATACCCTGTAGCTAATAGCTACTGATGGACTTCTGCTCCATATGTTTATCTAATTCCCTCTTGAAACTGTCCATGCTTGTAGCTGCCACCACCTCCTGTGGCAGTGAATTCCATATGTTAATCACTCTTTATTTTGCTGCAACAGATGTGATGTGGCAGGCAATAAGATCTTAGCCAGGTAGTCTCTTAACCCAACTAGCATCTCATTTACATGGGAATCTCAGCCACTTCTCTTTGGAACCATTTTCATTCAACTGATTCATGCCCTTCCTGTAATCTGAATGGGTTCTGTCTTGTAATAATTTTACCGCTTCATGTGCTGTTTCTGTGAAGTAAGATCTGGTAAAATACCAGGGACCCAGGCTAGCCTGATCTCATCATATCTTGGAAGCTAAGCAGGGATGGCCCTGGCTAGTATTTGAATGGGAGACCTCCAGGGAATACCAGGGGCCTGACATGGAGCCAAGGAATGGCAAACCTCCTCTGAATGTCTTTTGCCTTGAAAACCTTACGGGGTCACCATAAGTCAGCTGTGACTTGACAGCACTTCCCAGCATCAAAACACCAGGGGAGCCAAACCAGGATAGTGGATTTTTGGTATTGTTACATCCTGAACTCTAGTACAGATTGTTCCTCTTTCTTCTTTTTCCCTCAGGAATTGAACCTGGCCACATACCTGGCTCAGTGAATATCCCATTCACTGAATTCCTTACTGAGGCTGGCACGGAGAAGAGTCCGGAGGACATCCACAGCTTATTTCAGGCGAGGAAAGTGGATCTCAAGAAGCCCCTTGTGGCCACTTGTGGCTCCGGAGTCACTGCTTGCCATGTGGCGCTAGGGGCATATCTCTGTGGCAAACCTGATGTGGCCATTTATGATGGAGCTTGGGTGGAATGGTTCATGCGGGCACTGCCGGAACACATCATTTCAGAGAGAAGATGGAAGAACCTGTGAGGGGCAACCTCCTGCCACGAAAGGTTGCCTGGTAACAGGTATCGGAAGATGCTATTGCGGCCCAGAGAAACATCATTGACAGTGAATCTGCTGACACTGGGGGTGTGTTGGTCCTCTGCATGTCTCCTTTGCTGGGCATAAGTGAT
The DNA here is from genome assembly GCA_029375565.1 of Gekko gecko. Classification (NCBI taxonomy): domain Eukaryota; kingdom Metazoa; phylum Chordata; class Lepidosauria; order Squamata; family Gekkonidae; genus Gekko; species Gekko gecko. Next base: position 41,688,381 of record JAPDNY010000005.1, on the reverse strand, counting down.
GTATTTTTTTCTCTCTGCAGCAGTTTATTGTTGGTTTGGGGGGGAAGCGCACTGGGTCACAGGACGGTGTACGGAATTTCAGTTTGAACACAGGATCAAGAGGTCTGGGCACACTGGGTGTACATAGGGCAGGGTTGGGGATGAGATTAATCTTGCACTTGGTCAGGTTAATAACAGTATTTTCTTCCAAAAACTGAAATCAGGTTTCTACTCATTTAAGTTGGTCAGACTTCGAAGCATATTGTCCTAAAGCTGCGTGCTGGAAACCACAGCTTAAGTTCACACAGTTCTGTGCTGCTTCACAGAAACAGGATTATCAGAATAATGCAATACCATCCTAAGCAGATATACACCCTGAGCAGATGTATTGAGAGCCAGTGTGGTGTAGAGTATGGGACTGGGATATGGGAGACCCCAGTTTGAACCCCACTGGTGTCAGAGAAGCTTGCTGGGTGACATTGGGCCACTCTCAGCCTAGCCTACGTCACAGGGTTGTTGTGAGAGTAAAATGGAGGAGAGGAGGATGTAAGCGGCTTTGGGATGGGATGTAAATTAAAAAATTAAAGCCTATTGAAGGTAGTTGTAAATCTGCTTGTCATTTGGTTTGCAATTGATTAGTTGTATCGTGAAACTGCTTTGGAATGAAGGAAAGGGGATATATAATTTTAATTATGCAATTTTAATAAAAGAAATGCCAAAACGATCTCAAAATTTGTCTGAGAAAAGGTCTGGAAATATATTCCCACTCTGACCTAGTACCACTTTAGAACTTTCCATAGAAATTGATGAGAAATATGATCAAAGGCCTTGCTTTGATCAAGCTGTAGTAGCCTCTGATCTTTGTTTTCTTCTCTAATTGCTTCAAAAGTTTATCTAAACATACAAACAGAATAAATCATTTTCCTTTCTGGGACAGCACTCATTTGTCCTGAGGAGACCATTTTGTTCCCTGTTTTCTTTAACCAAGTGTTAATGGCTCTTGCTAAATTCTGTAGTCAGTGTTAGTCAGGATAATGGGTCCCCAATTACATATCAGCAAAGCGTCACCACCTTTGTAAATCAATGACATTAGTTCTTCTCTAAAACTCTTTCCAGCAATTTTGTTTTGCCACATAGTATTAAATAATCCCATTAGTACAGGAACAAATAGATCTTTCATTTCTTTATAAAAAACATAGTTCAGACCACTGGGGCCTGGAGCTGATGCATGTTTCCCAGCAAACAGTGCCTGAACGATCTCATCTTCCATGAAAAGTGCTGTTAGTACATCAAGCTCTTCCACACTCCAGCCTGGTCGTTGACTTTTGATGGAATCCAAATACGCCTCTATTTCTTGTTCATTCCAGCCATCTAAATGTTCTTGATAAAAGTCTTCATAATACCTTGAAATAAAAGTTACTATGTCCTGCTTTTCCATAATCTCTCCCTGGTCAGTTTGAGATCTAATCACTACCAATCGTTGTTTGGGCTGCCTTCGCCTGTCTTTTTGCCACTCACCTTTTTGTAAGACAGAGCCCGAGGATCTAGCAAAACTCACCAGCTGCCTTTGTTGTCTCTGACATAATTGATAGCTTTTCACTGTTTTTTGACATCTTTCCATTCTCTTCTTGTCATAATTCAATCCTTTATCCCGTCACCCCTGTATAGCCAAAATGCGCTGAATAGTATTGTAATAAATTTGAAGCTCTCTCAATGAATTCCTCTGCTTCACTATCTGGCAAACCTTCTTGATTGTTCATTTCAGCATTTCCCACCACAAAATCATGTCCTCGAATGGCTTAAGAAAATTAAAACCTTTTACTTTTTGTCTCACTTCCTGTTAACAGTAGAATTTTTTAAAAAATCTCTGTTCTGTAATTTCCACCTAGGGATTGATTTTGAAGATTGTGATGGTGTAACTTAGGTCCAGAAGCTCATCAGCACATGATCTGACCAGGCTGTAAAAATTAACTTATCCGGTATGAAGGATAGAATTGGACCATACTCTGTCTATTCTGCTCACTACCAATGGGTGATAGTAAGTCATTCTACTACCTGCAAAATGCTTGTATCTCCTCTGAAAAAATTCTCAATGATGGGTTGGTAAAAAATCCAGAGCAGAAATCAAATTCAAAGCAACAGCCTTTAACTGCAGTTGGGTTTTCAGCAATTTTTTCAATCTCCTTTCTTCCACTGTCAGGGGATTCACTGACCAGAAACCTCCAGGTCCCTAATAGATTCTATCATCCAGTTTGGACCTAATGTTGAAGTCCCCTGCTATAATTAAAGCTCCATGAGTAATCAAATTATCCTTTAAAGTTCCCCATAGCTCCTTTCTCTTTATCAGGGTGCAGAGCATTATCAATCTATACTTGTAGGCCAGAGTCACTGTTGGCATCATCAAATTAAAATCAACAACTACCAGGTGTCCCAGACATGCATCTACAAATCTAATATGAATATTCTCATTCAACTAAAAAAGTACTCCTATGCCTCCTGCCCCTTCCTCTAATTTCAAAGACCGTACAGATGGGACCCATGTCCAATCTCCCTGAGCACAACTTCTTTTCCCTCGGCATCTTGATGTTTGTCTCTTGTATGACTATAATATCCGTCTGAAGCCTAGAACAATTGTAGAAAATTTCCTCTCTCCTCTCTACCTGCTTTAGAGCCCTACAATTCCATGTAGTTATTGACTCCACTATTATTAGACATGATGATGATGAAGAAGAAGAAAAGACAGGGACTGCACATGTATGGTACTCATATTACATTTATAGAGTAAGAAGGCCAAATAATCGAAAACACTATGCTAAATTACAACCAATGTGCATAAATAAATAAATTTACAGAATTACTATAATACATATCCCGATATCCCCTATAACTGTAGCCATTTCCTGTTTTTATTTTCTATCTCACCCCACTTCTTTCAAATCCTTTGACAATTCCTGATCTTGAACTCTGTATTTCACCCCTTTCTGAAGATCAGGAAATGTGGCCTTACTAGCAGTAGATTCTATAACTTTAGAATCTATTTTCTTTGATTGCTCTAAAATAATGGGTGGTGGATAATGTTTGTACTCTACTCAACCCAATGATTCTTCATTTAATGTAAGTTCCATAGAATCCCAAGATCCTTTGTTATCTTCTTCTTTTCAACTTTTCTATTCACTGATTGGTTTCCCATCAGAATAGACTCCTCTCTTTCATCTGCTCTGGTTTATTGTCTAAATCCTTCCTTTTCTTCCTGAATAACATTGCTCTGTTCCCTTCTTAGATCTGCCTGGTATCTACTAATTTAGTTCTCAGCTCCGTTATCTTCTCCTGAAAGTACAACCATTGTTTTTCATATCTCTGTCTCAGTTTAGTTCCTTCAGAAGACTGCACAGATGTTTTTAACTCCTGGCATTTTCCCTTATACTTCTGAGTCCTCCATTGTCATGTTAAATTCTTCATACTTGTGTCTAGTTTCCACTGTCACCTGCTCTAACTCCTCATCTGTCCAGGCCTTACACATTTGGGTCCATATAGATAGGTCAGAAGAGACTTTCCCACTAGAAGCCAAAGAAGTATCCTCTTCTTTCCCCTTTGTACAATTTTGCTTCTTTTTTCCTTTCTATCTGTCATCTGTTTTTTAACCTGCCGCAAATCAAGATCTTGCTTGGGTATACTGGTTGTTCTGGCAGAAATAGTCAGAACCCTAGCATCACCATAAAACAGGGGAATCACATTGAAATCTGTCAAGGGTCCCATGCTCAGTTTGGTGGCCACATGAAGACGACCCCAAAATCTTTGAAAAGCAGTTTCTGAACTCAGACAGACATCTGTTTCTCAGAGTCCTGGTGGAATAATCACTGCTAAAACATCTTATTTAAGAATATTCAAATTTCTGTCAACACTACCTCAATCATATACTGTTCTTCCAATTTTTCTGGATCCCTGCCTCTATAACGAAGTCTGGTCACATATCTTTGATGTGGATCAAAATCACCTTCTTCCCATTTCATCAAAAAATTCCTCTAATAACTTGTCATCAAGTAAACATTCTGTCTCATAATTTATGATATGTCTTGGGGGTTCTCTCTGTGCTCCATTAGAGCTCCTTTCACCCGCCAAACCCCCCTTGTCCACATGTGAATTCTTTTGCTATTCCTCCCTGCCTTCCTTTACCATGCTTGCATAGGAGTGTTTTGGTGGTGAACTCTTCAGCTGATCATCTAAATGTGAAAGCTCTGCAGAACTGTATGTTTCTCTTGGTATCTGTATTAGTACCTCTTTATTCAACTTAGCCCCCCTTTCCGGATCAGAGGTTAGATCTTTACTATATCCCTCCCCTAATTCTCTTGATTTTATTTGTTCTCCTGAAACATCCCCAGTAGTCAATACTGAAGCTTCCATCGGTCCAAAAAAAGTAACCTACACATTTAAGGTAAAGGTAAAGGTTCCCTTGCTCGAAAGCCAGTTGAATCCGACTCTAGGGTTGCGGTGCTCATCTCCGTTTCAAAGCCGAAGAGCCAGCGCTGTCCGAAGACATTTCCGTGGTCATATGGCCGGCATGACTAAACACCAAGGCGCACGGAACGCTGTTACCTTCCCACCGAAGTGGTACCTATTTATCTACTTGCAATTTCTTGCTTTCGAACTGCTAGGTTGGCAGGAGCTGGAACTAGAGACGGGAGCTCACCCCGTCATGCGGCACCCGGGTCTTGAACTGCTGAACTACTGACCTTCCAGCCTGCAGTTCAGCGTCTTAACCACTTGAGCCACCGCAGCTCCTAACCTACACATTTAGCAGCAGCCATAGTTTCTCCAACAGAACTCTTCCTCCTTCTACTTGACTTCTCCTATTGAGCATAAACTCCTCCCCCTTTTAATTTTTTTCTTACCACTTTTGAGACATCTTGCACATTCACTGGTTTGTGACTTTTCCCATCTTTCATCATAACTTAAAGGAATTAAATTCCTCCACCACTTATAGAAGAAGAAGAAGAGATTGGATTTATACCCCGCCCTTCACTACCCAAGGGAGTCTCAGAGCGGCTTACCAACTCCTTTCCCTCCCCCTCCCCACTACAGACACCCTGTGAGGTAGGTGGGGCTGGAGAAGAAGAAGAAGAAGAAGAAGAAGAAGAAGAAGAAGAAGAAGAGATTGGATTTATACCCTGCCCTTCACTACCCAAAGGTGTCTCAGAGCAGCTTACAAACTCCTTTCCCTTCCCCCCCCCCACAACAGATACCCTGTAAGGTAGGTGGGGCTGAAAGAGCTCTTGACAGAAACTGCTCTTTTTTCAAGAACAGCTCTTATCAGAACTATGGCTTGCCCAAGGTCATCCAGCCAGGTGCAAGTGGAGGAGTGGGGAATCAAACCCGGATTTCCCAGATTAGAGTCCGCACACTTAACCAATGCACCAAACTTCTGACAGAAACTGCTCTTTTTCAAGAACAGCTGGGCCAGAGCTTGTGACTGACCCAAGGTCACATCAGCAGGTGCAAGTGGAGGAGTGGGGAATCAAACTCGGTTCTCCTAGATTAGAGTCCGCACACTTAACCACTACACCAAACTGGTGTATACCAGACACTTTAACAGGTTCAAGAAAATGAACAGCTACATTAGTAGATACTTATCCAATATTACTCACTGCTGACTCTGACACAGCTGAGTCTAGTACATCATCAAAGTCTGGCAAGTCCTTCATACTTCTGGTTTTCTTCTCCCTCTTCCTTTGCTGAAAGGCAGGCAGAGCTGGCATCACTGGTGAAAAGTCCAAGATTTGTTGACTCTGAATGTCTCGTCCTTGCCATTTCTCCTGGGCTTCAATGTTGGATTGTTCCATCACCTCCAATTCTGCAGGAGTCACTGGATGGAGAAAGCAGACAGATTGCGGGGGAGCTCTTCTCCGATCAACATGGTCTCCTCTCTCCTGAGATGGCATTGGTCTCAGGATCACCTATATCATGCTTTGAAGTCGCACCTTTATGGCATGGACCACTGCAGCTGACCAGTTGATCCATTCCAGCCTCGAGACAGGCCTTGTAGTCCCATCCTCTTGTAAATCCCATGCATAGAATTCACCGGGGGTCTGTCCTTGCTCCACAATACGTCCGAATTGTCTCAGTGAAGTCATGAATCCTTGATCGGTTAACTGTGTAGGAAAGACCTCTATTGACGTTCTAGCCTTCCTTCCAATAATCAACTTCTCAACCAGTTTTATGGATGAGACTCTAGCATAAATCACTTTTTGAAAAAACTCCAGATCTGCCTTTTCCTGCCTTTCCCAGTTATAAAGACTATTAAAACACCTTTCAGATTATCCAACATCTGGATAAAATAATTTTTCTTCTTTTTGTCTAACCCAGTTGTCCCAACCTCAGGCAATTTTAGATGATGTAACAAAAAGGTCCAAAATTTTGCAAGATCAATTCTTTGTGGAGACTCTGGAGTTAAAATATTCAAACCCTCTGCCAATGAGAGCCAGTTTGGTGTAGTGGTGAAGTGAGTGGACTCTAATCTGGGAGAACCAGGTTTGATTCCCCATGCCTCCACTTGCAGCTGCACCTTGGGTCAGTCATAAGTTATTTCAGAGCTGTTCTCTCAAGAGCAGTTTTCAAAAGAACTCTCTCAGCCCCACCTGCATCACAGGGTGTCTGTTGTGGGGAGGGGAAGGGAAAGGAGTTTGTAAACTGCTCTGGGACTCTGAGTGAAAGGCGAGGTATAAATCCAATCTCTTTTTCTCTTCTCTTCCTAATTTTATCCCAGGCCTCCAGAAGCTTAATTTCTTTTCCTCCTGACTTTCTCGGGGTAACTGGTTGGTTCACGGAGTTCATAGACCCCTGTTTTAATGGGAAAAAAAACATTCTACCCAAACTGGATCAGATACTTAATTTTCATCTGTTTTGATTTTAAATTCCTCTAGCATTTTCATTCTCTTTAAAACATTTTGCTGTTGGTCACCATCCCTTATAACAGGCTGTAATGAAGAAGGACTGAGTTGTATCACTGGGGTCCCTATCTTCCTTTCTTTTGTGCTGGGTGGTTGACTGAGTGACCTATGGACCTGTATTTCCTTCAATCCCTACTTGGCAGGCATCTCTTCATGAAATTGCTTTAAATATTGATAATCCTGCACTTCACCCAGATCTTCCTGTTGAACCATCACAGACTCCCTGGGGCCCTTTCCTCTCTGCCCCTCATCTTGGTAACTAATAGAAAATTGAGACCCTGTCTGAATATGAAATACAGCAGAATTGTCATGAACTAAGGCTTGAGATGAAACCTCTTGAAGATAAATGGTTCATTTTACCTCACTTTGAATTAAAATTTCTCTTATAGAATTGCAGAACTCAAGGGTTCTGAATTGCCTGGGTTTCTGTTCCTGTCTTGAACTGGACTGTGTCCTTCTATCTTCCTGATTTTTATTTCCTAGATCATCAAGCCATTTACATTGTGTTTCATTGTGATTCAGACTTCTTCAGGCTATTGGGCTCCATCTTGATTCCTATTATGGTTATAGCACCTTGGTCATTGTACCTTTAAATGTTTTTGGAAGAAGATATCTATACCTCTTGACAAAGGTTTTGTTCTGAAATGGCTAATATCAATGGCTGCATCGCCATTGAATGGAGAGATAAACAACTGCAGTGGCATTTCTGATCCCTTCATTGTGCCTTCTTAAGATTTAGAGAAGAGAATTATAGACTGAGGTGGCTTCTTTATCACCTTCATTGCGTCTCCTTTAAAACTCATGATGATTAGATAGTATTCTATTCAGCTACATTGTCTTTGCCAGCTTTATACTTTGTAGCAGGGGTGTCAAACTCATTTCTTATGCAGGCCGGATCTGATGTAAATGAGACCTTGTTGGGCTGGGCCATGTGTGTCATAAAATGTAAAGCCAGGCAGTGGAGATATAAACTTTATAAAGGACACAAACACAAAAGAGGGTTTTTTTACTTAAAATAAAAACATGCTTAAAACATTAGCACTCTTGCAATATTTTGTTTATTTAACAGTGTCTGATAACTGACACCTCTTGCTCTGAATTATTGCATCAAAATGTCTGTGCTGTTGTAATCTTGAGTATGCTGTTCAGGTGTGTAGCTGTAAGCTGCAAACATATGATGATGCAGCAGCAGCAGAAGTGGAAGCAGCAGCAGCAGAAGACAGCCAGTTCCACTGCAGCAGGGTTGCCAAGTTGACTTACCTGCAAAACAGGGGGATTCCTGGCTCCGTCGGGAGTCTCCCTGCGTGTGCACTTTGCACCATCACGTCGCCCGCGTTGGGGGCGGGGGCACCATGACTTGAGGGAAAACCATAGAGTTTTCCCTCAATTCAAAGTTTCCCCCCCACAACATGGCCAGCGTGACATTCCAGGTGACATTATCACGCTAGGAACGCCCTCCGGCAGGCGGTGGAGTTCCCCCTGAGGCCTGATCCACCGCTGGCAGGTAGGGGGCCTCCCGGTCTGGAATGTACCCACCCCCAGCGGGGGCTTGGCAAGCCTACACTGCGGGCTTGATAGAAGCCCTCCAGGGGCCTGATCCGCCCCCCGGGCTGCATGTGTGACACCACACCCCTGCTCTATAGAGTTTGTAGTTCATATTCTGTTAAATACAGGGCCAGCTCAAGGTGTCTCTGCACCCTAGGCGGGCATAGATGTCAACCTCCCGGTGGGGCCTGGAGACACCCACCATGCCGCCCCTGCCTCCTTTCCCCCCCAGGGGGGAGGGCCGGCGAGCCGCAAGCCAGGGAAGGGGCGGGGGTTTAAACCCCCACCCCTTCCCTCCCAGCGCCAGCTTCCCAAAGCATTAAGGAATCTTCCAATACAGCATGGGAGTGGTTTAATACAAAACAATGCATCTGGGACTGTCTTGTCTGGCAGACTTGGGTGTCTGTACTCCTTTCAACCTCTTTAAGATCCTTTACAGGATGCTCAGGATCTTCCAAAACACTAAATTCAAAGACTAGATCCCCATCTTCTTGCATTTCAGGCTTCCTGCAAAGAAGCCTGAAACCAGGGCCCGGTTTCACTATCACGGGGACTACCATGAAGGGTTGTGCCTCTTTAAGCTTTCCAAAGTCTATGTTTTGAGTGTTCCTGATGTCTTCTTCCCTTTCACCCACTGGAGCTGTCAAAATTTGGTTACCTCAGTGTTTTTTGGAGTAATAAAGCCCTCAGAAAAAAACAGGAAATTGCTTGGGGCTTAGTAAGGCTTCTGGGTCTAGTAAGGCCCCATGACTAGGCTCTTAGACTTTCCTTTCAGTTTCAATTTCCCATCCCCCCCCCACCAGAGAGGGGCTCCATTGTCAAACCCCAAAATATGGGGGGGGGGGAGTTCTTATGTACCCAGAGGCACAAAAAAAATCCACCAGAAGAAAACTTAAAATCTTTCAAATATTCAAAAGATGCTACTCACTGTGAAGATCTCCAGCAGCACACAGCCTTCCCTGAGAAGGTGAGGCAATCCAAGCATGTGGAGGTGAAGTTGCAGCTGGGAACATTTCCCATTGAAATGGAAGAAAAATAAAATGAATGTTTACTAGCAAAATAAACCATGCCTTGAAAACTAAACCCAAAATTTTAGCACACACTCCTAACTAAGCAATCTCATCCCAGTTTAATGCTCAAGTGCATGACAGCAGGATGGCAGATGTGATTTCCAGAACAGGTTGGCTTCTTCAGAGCCTTTGCTGCAATATTTATCATGCAAGGACCAGGAAGAAACTTCAACATTGTTAACAACTTCCTGACCCTCCCAAGGAAGGTCTGTTTATTCTTTTGCTTTGAAAAGCACTAACCTAAATTAACAATGCCCAGCCGCTGACTACCAGAGTGGAGATTTGTTAGTGTTTGGGGAATTTTAGACAGAGCATACGTTTGTGGCTGCTGCCAGTAGTCCTTGAACCACATGAGCCTCCCAGTTTATGTAATTGACCTAACCCATTCCTTCCTGTTTTAGGAGTCAGTAATTCACTATTGTGTTCTCTTTTGTCCTGCAAATGACCTCAAAAGAAAAGGCATGAGTCTGTTGTCATTTTACAGCGATTGTGAAAGTCATGCTACAACATTGTCGTGAAGGTTTAGCAATGGACAAGTATATCTACTGCAGTCCCAAAGGGGTTAATGATCTCTTTGTTGGTGCTGACAGCATTGCTGGAAAGACATCTGGAATCATAAAAAGAAAAGCAAACAAAAACTCGTATAAAACTTTAACAAGTCCATTTACTTGCTTTCTGGGGGCCTGCATAGGGGTGCATACTTGTCCTGCAATTCCTAACGCCTGGTGCAATGCATAACTTGTGATGAGTGGAAAACTACAGATTCTGTGGATATCACATGGTTGCAAACATGTTTGCCGCCACATGTACTTGCACTGAGACGCTATGACTAGTTTTGATTCTTTGGCATAGTGTTTGCAAACTCCAGTCTTGTGGGAGTATGTTTAATTTTGATGTGCCTATAAAAAATGTATGATGTTGACATCAGAGATCAGTTGTGGCTACATTACATTGCAATCATTTGGCAAGAAGTACAAAAACAAGCAAATTAATGTGCCTAGTTAACTAACACAGGAGTCCAATGGCATCTGAGAGACAAAATTTATTCCAGCATCAGCTTTGGTGAGTTTGAGCTCACTTCATAAGATGCAAGAAGAGCATGTGAGTAACTGGTGGAGTGAGTTTGGACTGATGATGCTGGAATACATTTTGTCTTGAAGGTGCCACTGGACTCCTGTTTTATTTTGCTGCTGACAGGCTATCCTGATTCCTGACTCCCCGTCGGGAATTATCACCATCAAAAGCCATCTTGGAAGATCTAATTTGAGGAACGGTGTACAAAAACGGGACCTGAAGAGTAACGCTCCTCTTTGGGCTTGCAAGCAGTCCTTACACATGCCTCGCAGGTTTCGGGTTACTTGCTATTACAACACACCTCCGAGGAAGATTCTGGAGGGACTACAAGTCCCAGAATCCTCCCGCACTCTCCACACCTGCGAATGGGGTGCCGCCTGTTTGTAAAAGTAGGAGGGAGGCGGAGACAAAAGGAGATGAGGATGGATCGCGGGGAGGAAAGGCAGAGAGCTTCTTACGCGTGGGAGAGCTGCCCGACGCCGTTACCCTCCAGCAACCGAAGCAAATGGGTGAGGCTGAACGTCGGAGGAACCGTCTTCTTAACCACCAGGCAAACCTTGTGCCGCGAGCAGAAATCGTTCCTTTGTCGCCTGTGCCAAGGGGAGGAGCTGCAGTCGGATCGGGTAAGCCGCTGCGCGGGCTCGCATCTTGGTGCTCCCGAAGGCTCGGGGGTTGTTTTGCAAACATGTGCGGCGCGCTCTGGCTTCCTCCACACCTCGAGCAATGCCTGCGGGCAGGGAGAGAACAAAGGTCTGGCGTGTTCGGCGTCGGGATCGTGCGGAGTCGCCTTCGGCCTCCCTCTGTTTTAAGCCGCTGGTGCTCGTGCGCTTTGTGTTGCCGGGGGGGGCAGAGGAACGCCTCCTCGCCGAGGGCCGCTGGAGCCCGCGTCGTTTGCCTTCTCCCTTCTTTCTGGTGAAGTCGCTGTCAGGTTGTTTAGAAGCATTATGAATCCCGAGATCAGATTAATTCTTTGAGCGCCCAAGTGTTTAGGAAGCCAAATCCCGCAGCAGTACCCTTACACTGGAAGGAATCTATTTGGAGGATCCTGGTGTTTTTTGTGTGAAGTGCATGGCTTGTGCAAAATATTTACTTCTGGAGCGGCTGCACCAGAATCGCTGTCTTGTCAAGTGCGATGATGATCAGTTGCCCGGGGGAAGGGGAAGTAATTTCTCTGCTTGCTTCTTATCTTAGATGCTTGCGACTTCCCGAGGAAGCTTGTGAGCAGAGAGAGAGAGAGAGTCTCACAAAAAAGATGCAACGACCCTCCCCATGTTACTTGTTTATCTTGAGAACCATTGCCAAACCCCTGCTGTGTCAAGGTCAGCATTGCCTAGCCTGACCTTGGGTGTCAGGTAGAGATGTTTTGCATTGCATCCACTGCTTTGAAAAGATCCTGCTTGAACAGGATTGCACCTGGGCATTTTTGCATGCAAAGCAGCTGCTCTGCCTGGGAGCCACAGCCCTTCTTCCCTTACAAAGCCATGTCACGACATCATAGAGCATTTTGCCAAACTTCCAATGTAAAGACAAGGCCGCTCCCAAGTCTAATATGGGATTTGCACTTCTGGAGACCAAAAATTTATCTTGTGATTATATAAACTGGGTGCCTAAAGAGAAAGCATTGCTTAAAAATTCCCATTCTTAAGTTTTGCAAACTGCTTCCTCAGAGGGGAGAGCTTGGAGACAAAAAAATCTAAGTCAGGCTCATGAAAAGACCACTCTGTTCTTGGAAGGTTAGCATGTTATTTCTGTGTGTGGTGAGTGTGTTTTTTTTTTTTAGGGAACAGCCTTTAGTTATGGTGGAGTCTTACCAGCAGTCTGGAGTCAGGCACTCCATGCTTGGCTTAATCATCTTCACAGTGGCGATGAAGCTTGGGCTTTAAAAAAATGTGAAACTCAACTTGTAGCTGAAGATTAGGCTGGTTGTTTTGAACTGATATACAGAATTCAGCTGCCTTTACTTTTCCCCATCCTTTCCCATCGACAGCATTGAGTCCGTAGTCTTATGTCACACATAAGATATTTGTTCATCTTCTTCCTGCCTCCTTGACTTTCTACATTCCAAGTCAACTACCCCCCCCATACATTGCTTGATCCTAAATTTTGCAGGAAGCTCTTTACTTATCCTGGTCAACATTTTTATTTCCTTCAACACAATAACATTCCATGACTTGCCCTTCTTCCATTTGTTAGGCTGGTCATACATATTCTGTGGCAGCACAGTCAGACAGGAGAGGTGATACCCTATGGGCAAGTGAATGGCAATTTTTAGTTGTGTGGGGTTTTGGTGATTTGAATGCTGTGATTGGTCACAAGGATACTCATCTTTGATTCCCTCTTTGTTCTTTGCTTTCTGGGCAGGATGAGACAGGTGCCTACCTCATTGATCGGGACCCCACTTATTTTGGACCCATCCTGAACTTCCTCCGACACGGAAAACTGGTCCTAGATAAAGATATGGCTGAAGAAGGTGAGGCTTCAGGTCTTTGAATTTGGGAATGGACAGCTGCCTATGCAGGCAGTGGAATCACTAAAATGTCTGGAGGTGTAGATTGGGTTGGTTCTAAAAGCCGGCTGAAATAGGCCATGTCATGTCCACTGAGAAATAAAGATTTTCTTGCAACGTTATGTGGCATCCACAATAAATACAGTATGAGCGCTGGCTTTATGTGCGAAGAGAGATGGGTGTGAAGGGAAGAGCCGGGAATGGTGCCACTCTCTTGAGGCAATATCCCATTTTGATCCTTGGGGAATACACATGAGAGTCAGGGTAGTGTAGTGGCTAAAGTGATGGACTAGGATCTAGATGACCAGATTTGATTCCCCGCTTTCTCGTGGAAGCTTGCTGGGTGGCCTTGGGCCATTCACATTCTCTCAGCCTAACCTGTCACAGGGTTGTTAGGTACAATGGAGAAGAGAAGAATGATGTTGGCCACTTTGGGTCCCCATATAAAGTACAATAAATTAAAAAATTGGATGTCTTGAATGTTTAAAGTTCTGTCCTCTTCGTAGGAAGCTGTATCTTTTTACCCCCAAATGCCACGGCATGAAGACCAGAAAGGATGCCCCTTATTCCAAAGCATAATAGCTTCATAGTGTACAGATGGAAGATCTCTGTGGCATCCCTTGTCTTTAATATTGCATTTAAGGATCTGGGGTTTTACACAAATGACTCTGGAAGTCTCCAACCCTATCAGTTTCCCTTCCTCACAAACTGTTCTATTGGGAACCTCCTGCTTTTGCTTCACTTTCTGTATAACAAAACAAGAAGTGTGGGGAAGAGATGCTTGCTGTTGCCGGGACTAAATGGTCACCTAGTTTTTTGGGGTGTGGTCTCCTTGGTTTGAGTGACCTCCATCCATATCTGGGAGCAGGACTGCTGTGTGGGGGAAGGGGGGAGAGAACAGAAAGGTCATTGTGGTGGTCAGAATACAGAAGTCTGCTTCATTTCTCTACTCCCCCTCCATTGGTGGAATTGAAGCTTATAGTGGCCATAGTTGCTTACTCATCCAGTTGACTGAGATGTATTGAGGGCAGAGTTCCAGATCAGACAGCAGGTCCAAATTGGTTCTGGATAGTAACTTGAATGCTGGTTCCTAGGCACTCTGATTCCTCAGTGAGTTCATTAATTGCCTATACCCGTTGCTTGCAAGCAAAGAGGGTCACGTGTACCTCTGGGGAGAAGGAGGATGCAAATTAGCAAAAGAAGAGGCAAACCTACTTCGAAGTAAGCAGCATCCTGAGAGCTATGACTAGACAGCAGCTGGAGAAGGGGCTTCTCCTGGGCTCTGTTGCTACAGCTCCTTTTGAGTTTGTACTAAAGGGAGTGAACCTTCAGCAGAAACCAAATGAGACCCCCTAATTTCAGCCCCCATACTGTCAGGAAGAAGTAACCTTAGGGGTCAAAGATAGAACTTCAAGAGATCAGTATGCCTCCTCCTAAAGTACTGGATGCATCTGAAGTTCATTTGGTACCAAATAAGCCTATGTAAAACAAGGGCACCATCCCGGACCATCCAGATGGCATTTGAGAGCTGAGGTTGAGATAGGAAGGGAGCTAGAGCTGAATATGGGAAATCCCTGAAGAATAAGCTTAACCAAAATACATCCATAATGGTTATGTAACTGAAGTATGCTTTTAACACTACCAGGGAATAGATCCTCATAGCCCCTAGCCAGGTCCCCAGGCTGTGTTTTATGGGGGGGACAGGACTCCTCTTTCCATAAAACATGGCTGTTTGGACAAAATGCTTTTCAGCCTGCTGAGGCAAACTGTCCCATAACTCCTGACCTGATATCCTGTTTCCATGTTTTCAAACTTTTTATCTTCTATGATAGAAAAGTTTTTAGCAGGGGGAACAGCTTTCTGTACTCCAGTAAGACTCCACCGCATTAGAAATAATGAAATGTGTTGATAGATTGAGTGCCTCGATATCATGATTGCCCCAGGGAGGACAGAGACTGTTGCAGCATTTCATTCCTCAGATACATAGAAACCATCTCCTTCTCATTAATCCAGAATCTAATAATGGAACATTTGTACATTCCCTTGTTCTCATTTACCAAAATGGACCGCCTTCTCCGATATTAGTTCCTACCTAATGTGTGTTCAAAGATGGTAATTTTTTCTCCCTCTACATCATCTGGCGGCTCCTGCAAATCTCATGTTCATCTAAATAGCTAGAACCATCTCGTTCTTTTGTTTATTCAAATAGGTCTCTTTGTGTACTTCATCTGCTTTAAACAGAGTGACTTAATATGTATACAGTATTCAAAAGTTGTCTTGTGCAGTGATATTAATGCTCCCCTGCTTTGTATGTTCTTCTAATAACACATCCTAGAATGGATTTGTTTTTTTATTTGCATTTATCTTGCCTTTCTTTCACTGTGGGGGGCAGTATACATGGGGTTTTCATGAAGACTACCATCCAGGTGCTGATCAGGCCTGGAGCTTAACCTGCAAGGGGTTTATATCCTATACCTTCTAATCCCCCCGGGACCATTTGCCCCTCCATTGATAGCATTGCATTGATGACCAATTCAGAACCCTGTTATGGTTCAGTCATATGGGTTTCTTTTTCTTCCCTTCTAGCCTAGCATCTTCTACTCCAGTTTAGTGATTCACCAAGCTAGTCACAGTCATATTGGATGCTTGTTACAGCCCCAGGCAAGCAAGAAGTCTGTAGCTTTTCTGGTGTGCTGCCATTCGTGGTCGGGAGAGGTGGGCTGTATTCAACTTGGTGGGTCACAGACTTGTCAGGACTGTTCCAGTTGGCATCTGCTCTTCTGAGTCTCAGGCTGGGTTTTTCCCCCCCAGTGCTGCTATCTTTTAACTGAGGTCAAGTCACCAGGGCCTGAACATGGAATGACCCGAATTTGAAATATGCACTATTTCTCTCATCCCTTCCTTGTATGTCATGTGTTGTTTATCAAGTCTCCATCTCTCTTGATATATTGGTAGAATTATTACTCTTGGTAGCAGTTGGCATCCCTACTAGCCATTCCCTTCATTCTGATGTTTTTTTCTTTCCCATTTGATATTTATTCAAAGATACTGGGCAACCCTCAGATCCACCTGTCATATATCATTATTTATAAATATTCAGGTTTCCTTTCCAAATACTGTCCAGGGCCAACCCTGCTTAGCTATCAAGATCTGGCGAGATCGGGTTCGCCTGGGCCATTCACTTCAGGGGTTGTCTGTAGTGTGCATAGGTATTATCAATGTATAATGCTGTAGACTGTCATACATAAATTTCCATACTACATATTTTGAAGAAGAAGAGAAGAGATTGGATATATATCCTACCCTTCAGAGCGGCTTACAAACTCCTTCCCCTTCCCACAACAGATACCCTGTGAGGTAGGTGGGGCTGAGAGAGCTCTGACAGAAACTGCTCTTTTTCAAGAACAGCTCTGACTGGGCTATGGCTTGCCCAAGATCATCCAGCAGCTGCAAGTGGAGGAGTGGGGAATCAAACCCGGTTCTCCCAGATTAGAGTCTGTGCACTTAACCACTACATTTCTTAAAAAGCATTTCACTCATTATAAAAATATTTCTTAGGAGGTTTTTTCATTGCTTCCCCACATTTAAATGCATTTTCCATTAAAAAAATTGGGAAAAAAGCCACGGGGGTGGACTCCCCCCCCCCGAATTTTTCAGTTATTCTTCTGGGCCTTCAGATTTCTATCTCTGTACTTGTTTCTCTGATGCCATTTGCCTTAATTGACCTTTTGATATGGCCTCCACACTGCAGTCCTTGTTATCAGCAATGATGTTTTCACACTAGTGCTCTGTTAAATTCATTTTCCTTCCTCTTTCAGCTAGTTTTTCCCCCTCTACATTTTCTTTTTTAGCTACAGACCCACTTACTGGTCTCTGTTTTGTGGGCAAAATCAACTCTGTTTAGCATCCCCAAGATCATATTCTCTTCTCCACTTTTCCTATTTCGCATTTGTTATCTATCTGTTCTCGTAGGTGGCATCACATTGCTTATTTATGCTGACTGCTGTTGTGTTCTCTCTGAATGTAGAGAAATTTATTTTGTGCCTTGAACTCCATCATGCTGTGGGACCATGGCCTTGAGCAAATTATATAGTTCAAGGGATGCTAGAATGAAGAAATAAATATTTTTTTCTTCAGTCTCTACCTATTACTGTACCTAGTTCTTTTTATAATTCAACACCTGTATCCCCTTGGTGTTGGTATGAATACCAAGCTCTTTCCTGTTTTCTTTTTATTTGGATGTCAGCTTAGTTTTGTCTCATAGTGCCTCTCAAATGTGTTGCTCTACAGCTAGCAGAACCCAAGGATTTTTGATTTTCTACATTTAGGATTTCCTCTTTAATTTGTAACAGGTAAAGAGCCACATCTGCTTGGATGCCCTATAAGCCAGCCTAGTTGGTGATGTGTGGCTTCTATAGAAGTAGCTGTTGGGGTGGGGGGAATTTTGTACTTGATTCAGTCTACCTGTCTGAGGTAAACCTGCTTACAGCCTTATGGGGGGAAAAAGGAGAGGATTTATAGTGGTGGCAATATTAATGTATGAACTGGCTCTTGGAAGGCTAGCATGCGCCTTCCTGGTTGGCTAGCCATGATGACTGAATACTGTGGAACAACTACTCATACTTGAAACTACTCTTCTTTCTTACATGCAGAGTAGCAGTCCCGAGTAAAGCATGTAATTGGAATATTTGGGCTTGGGGATGGTGGCAATAGCTGGGAAGAGGATACTAGGGTCCAGTTTGCTTGGGCCCACTTCCAGGTTTCTGTGGGCCTTTTGACAAAAAGCCATCAGTCACTTTTGTGATGGCAGATGGACAAAGGGGGCTGCACATACAGATAGCTATCTTTGTTCATGTAGGATAGGTCTACCAAGATTGAAAGGTCTGTCATGATAGTTAAATGGAAACCTTGTGTTCAGAGGAGATGTTGGGGACAAAGAACATAGGAGAGCTGTTGTTTTCATGTCTAGCTTGTGGCCTTCCTAGAGCTACCTGGGTGGCCATTGTTCGGAACAGGATGCTGGACTGGATGACTCTCTGGTTCATCCTGTGGACTACTCTTGTGTTACAGAATGCTTGGCTTGTGCTGTCATTCTGCCTGGCTCATACCCAAGCCACCCAGAGCATCTAAGATGGCAGCATAATGTTCTAAGCTCGCAAAAAGGGACCCCATTCTTTCTGCAGCATTTACTAGTATCACTCTCTCTCATTCTGATTTCTCTAGTTACAGGGAGGAGTGAGGTGCTGTGGGACACTAAAGTCTTGCCCCCTGATCTTCAGAAATCCTCACTCAGCCAATCCTTTGACTTCTGAGATTTCAGCAACTGTTGTCTAGACAGTTTGCATCATATATCTAGTCCTGAACCATGTCATAGAGGGTATGATCAGTGGATCCACAAGATGGAGCTAGGAGATGGGGGGAGTTTTCTCTACAAACCTAAAGGAAGCTCCGGGTTTGCAGAAGAATCTGAAATCTTAAAAGGATGGGGATAACGCCCCCCCCCAAATAATAGAAACAAAGTCTGTAGCTTTAAAAAAAACAAATGCTACTAGCTTTAAGTGACCATTTCGGTGTTGCTAGGCAACTGCAGTTATATTGCTGAGCATTCCAAGCCTCAGTTTCTGTAAAGTAAAGCCATGGCAGAAGTTCTCCCTTGTCACATCCCTTGATGGAGGAGGACTCACCAGGGACACACCCAGCCATCAGAGACTCACTACCAACACCACTTAGCCTCTGGCCACTGTGCACCTTGGCCAGACCTTTCCTGGGGAAAGTCTGCTGGTGAGGGGAAGGGGACAGATGGTGGGTGGGAAGGAGAGAAGGAAACAGGAAAGGGGAGAGCCTGTGGGGGCTGCTAAGGAAGGGAAATAGTGGGGGAGGGGGTCCAAGATAAATAGAGATGCCCCTTGCAGGTCCCTCACTTGTATTTTCTTAATCATAAAGACTAAAATTTTGCTTTTGTGTTTTTCTTTTAGAAAAATAAAGCCTCCATTCTCATGAGTCTGAATTTCCTGACAAGAGCCACGTTACACTTCCCCTCCCCCCTCTGCTTCCAAGGCATTATGGCATATGTTTTATTTAGTTGATTTTTTTTTATCCTGCCCTCTTTCTGAGGATTTCCTGATGGTGTACATAATTCTTGCATCCTATTTTTCCTCCCAACAGCCCTAATTGATAGCTTAAGTTGAGAGTGACTGGCTCATGGTCACGCAGCAAGCCTCATGGCAGAGTGAAGATCCAAGTCTGGGTCTCCCAGATCCTAGTCCGACACCCTAATCACTACCTCCATGCCACTAAGTAAATCCTACTGAGTTCAGTGCAACGTATTCCCCACTGGGTGGGATTGGGGGGTACAGCTACCCTTAGAGAACCTGCTTATACAGATCAAATTCAGAAAGTTGGTCTTCAAAATATCTTCATACCGTTCCTACTTGTATGAGCATGCAAACCTCAAAGGTATATAGACTAGATGATAGTGCTCATATTGTACCCAGTCAACAGTGAGACAGCTCAGTAGCTTGCAAGGCAGAGTTGCTCATTACAGTCTCTCTTGTGCCTTCTGCTTGTGTTTCTAGGGGTTCTGGAAGAAGCTGAATTCTACAACATTGGGTCTCTAATCAGACTAATAAAGGACAGGCTGGAGGAAAAGGACTACACAGTAACACAGGTGTGATGGGATGTGGCTACAGAAGGCCTACTTGAGAAACGGGCTAACTGCAGAGGGACATGGAGTGTAAAATGGAGGCTGAGGAGTGTTGCACTCCCTGGTGGAGCTGAAAATGTTTAACTCCATGGTGGTGGGGATCCACGGGCAGTCTTGCAGAAGTAGGAGGAAACGGGTTGCAGGAGGTTGTCCCTTGAGAAGGTAAAGAATGAAAGTTGCATGGTTTGAGTTTCTGGGCACTTGCTATCTTGGATTACAATTTTAAGTATACAGGTTGTTCCAGAGTAGAAAAGGCAATTGCTTGGTCGATATGCCTAAGGTGCCCTGGCTGTGTAAGTCTGGGGGAGAGGGGAAGGGAGGAATATTGTGATGGGGAGCAAACACTGGGAAATTTGTGGATGTACCCCAGGCCCACAGCTATGGTAGGGCCTCTTGGGGCTCGCCCCATGACTTACTGTCAAGTCCCTCTGACTTCCTATCCAGCCTAGCTCCCCCCATCCTTATTTTTTTGTTCTGCAGTGTGTGGCTGCGCAGCATTGTGCCATCACCCTCACTAAGCCTGCCTGCTGGAGTCCCACCCCTGCCCTCATCCTGTAACCTCGCCAGCCAGCTCTGCCCTCCATTCCCATGCTGCTGATGGGATGCCACTGGAAAGAAGCAGTGGCGGGGTGGTCAGTCCAGCATCCTCCCCCATCTCCTGGTTTTCATCCATGTTGTGAATCACTGTGCATCAGTGGTGGCCGTGTGGCTCCCTCCCCACCTGCCCTGTGCCCCTGACTTTTTAAAATACCCCCAACTTAAAAAATCCTGGCTATGCCTCTGATGTACCCCTGCCCTTAGAAAGGGCTCTTGAGCCTTTAATTGTCCTGTGACATCTCAGAGGCTGTAGCTCAGTAGGACATGCTTAGTATGCATAAGATACCAGGACCTGAGCCTGGTATCTCTTGTAACAAAGGCTGGGAAGACTTGTCTCAACCTGAGTCCCCAGTTCAAGTTGGAGTGCATAATACTGGACCAACATCTTACTTGGTATAAGGCAGCTTCATGTGTTAAGTGCCATCTTCCTGTAAAAGGTACAGAGGCCTTTCAGTCTGGATCTGGCAGTGTCATGAATTGGCTAGGAAGGTCCGAAAGATGATGTCCTGCTCTTTTAAGTGTACAGCCACCGCTACTGCAGCCAGCAATCATTCATCTTTATTTGAAGTCCTGTAGTAATTTCCCCTGATGGGATCTGATCTGCCTTGATGCTGAGGTTGTGAATGGACAGTACCATCTTAAGCAGAGTGTAAGTCTTCTGACTTTTGGACTCTGCTGAGGATGGCTCTTCAAACCTGGACAGTCTGCCTGGGAGGAAGGCTTCCTTATTACAAGAAGTGCTGTTTCCATTCCTCCTAGGTGCCTCCAAAGCACGTGTACCGAGTTCTTCAGTGTCAAGAGGAGGAGCTCACCCAAATGGTTTCCACCATGTCTGATGGATGGCGCTTTGAACAGGTACGCAGGAAATGGTGGTTAGTGTAAACCAATGGAGGGGACATCTTGAATATAGCTTCCCTAGAATTTGTTTTTAAAGGTTTATGCCTCACCTTTTGATTGGTTGATGTCCAGAGGAATTTATAATAAATGTAAACACTACAGAAAAAAATCACTTTTTTCTTTTTATTCTGGCACAGCCAAGAGAAGGGAGCATAATTCCTTTCCCCCAGCATTCCAGTGCTTTTATTTATTACCCTGCTTTTTCCACCCAGTGGTTTGTCCTTATGTGAGCTATTATGAGCTCGGCAGCAATCGCCCCTCTATTAATTATACGCCGAGGACCATGGATTATAACAGTTTCAAGTAGACGGGGCTACTAACCAAGTATCATATGACTTCTGACTTGTCTCTAGAGGTGAAGCATTGTAGATAGCAAAATCACAGAATCTCAGGTTTATTAGATTTATGCTTTGTTTTTTAACTTACCCTTCCAAGTTGTGCAGTGGAACTGGAAAATGTGAGCAGATTCTGATTAACACTGTTATCAGTTGTGCCCCTGGACTTGAAGCTTGTTCCTTAAAAGGGAGAGACTTATTCCATGTGCAAGCAAGTTAGATGAGAGAAGTTTATGCATAACTGTCAACTGTGTTGAAATAGGGAACGGCAGTCACTCTGCTCATGTGGTAGTTGAATCATCTGAAGCTACTGGCAGATGACTCACTGGGAGCTAATTGCTGTAGGAACATTTATTATCATCCAGATTTTAAGGTTATGTACACATTACATTTTTATCACTTGCCCTATATATAAAAGACAAGAAAACAGTACAGATTACATAAACCTCAAGTTCTAGACAACGGTAATGCAGCAAGGAAATTTAGATTCCAGCAGTTTGACATTTAAATAGAGTCTTCTGTATTCTGTCATGGGTCAGAAATATGCCATAGATTAACTGACAAACATAGATAAAGACTATTTATTGTAACACTTTTCACCACTGCCTTTCAATGAACACAAAGTCAAGATGGTTTACAGTGTACCTTCTCCTACTGGTTCATTTTCTCCAGATTTGTTTTTTTTTTTAAACCTAATTTTTGCAACTAACAGCAAGAATTACATTATATCATTAGCAATACTGAAACATATTTTACATATAAAACGTTTAGAACGTAAGAGGTACCCTGCTAGATCAGACCAGTGGCCCCATTTTCACACAGTAGCTAACCACTGGTTCTGGAGGGCCAACAAACAAGGCAAGGACTTCCCCCGCTGTTGCCTCTTAGCGCTAATATCCAGGAGTTTGTACCTCGGAATGTGGAGGTTCCATTTAGTCACCATAACTGGTAGCCACTGATGGATCTCTCCCTTATGAATCTGTCTAATCCCCTTTTAAAGCCATCCATGCTCATGGTCATCACTCTGCCCACAATTTAATTACTTCTTCAGTGAACAAGTACTTCCCTTTTGTCCAGCTTGAATCTGCTGCCCATCGGCTTCATTGGGTGCCCCCAAGTTCTAGTATTGCAGGAGGAGAAAAAATTTCTCTATCCACTTTCTCAACCTTGAATTGCCACTCAGTCTGCTCCCTGTTCCTACACATCTGTTATCACCAAAGATACCATTCACTGCATCCTCTTTCTCTCAGTCGTAGTCTAGTACCTAATTAAAAGGGGGAGAGGAAAAGGAATTCCACAAAACAGATCTGGCGGTTGATCAATGTGTGCTAAGTATGTAAGTGCACCTAATTTTATATTGTTGCACAATCAAAAGGGCTCCTTTGTTGGCAGAGAAGAACCAGGTGCCAGATTATCAACTTGTTAAAATATTCCCCATCATGTTCTGTGGAATTTTTAGTAATGCATCATTAATTATGTGCAAGTACATGCTGCATTTGCATATTGACATTTGAGCCAAATGTTCTTGATTTCAGGAGTATTATATTTGGCATACATGTATTAGATAGAAGAAGGGGAAATGAGTGTTCACAAACAGGAACCAAAAACTTATATTGTTTCTCTTGCTCCTTGCTTTTTGTTTCTTTGTTTTGTGTTGTATACCTCCTTGATAGAAATGCAGTAAATAACAGATGAATGAATTCCTTCCTTTATGCTTCCCAGCTGGTGAATATTGGGTCATCCTATAATTACGGGAATGAGGACCAGTCAGAGTTCCTGTGTGTAGTCTCCAAGGAACTGTGCAGCTCGCCCAATGGCCTGGGTTGTGAGCCCAGTCGAAAAGCCAAGGTGAGAGCCGTTCTTGGCATCCTTATCTTCTTAACTGGCAACTTGTCAAACAAACATGTAAAGTCATGTGACTTTACTCTGGCTGTTGAGGCAACCTCTCCTCTCAGATGGGGAGGCTGGGGGTATGGAATGTATTTCCATATACTCTGCTCATGGAGGATTAAATACAGGATAGGGCTGAAGTGATTGTTAACTAAGAGTCTAATCCCATTCTCAGGATATATTGGAGCTGCTGGCTGCCAAAACCTGCAGCCGAACATGGATTCAGTCTGTATTGTGCTTCTGAATGACTTATTGGTGGCCATCCAAAAGTTGGAGGTCAGTTTAGTGTAGTGGTTAGGAGTGCAGACTCTAATCTGGGAGAACCGGGTTTGATTCCCCTCTCTTCCACATGCAGTCACAAGTTCTTTCACACAGTGGCCAATACCAGGAACAGTCCTTGAAAGAGCTCTCTCAGCCCCACTTACCTCACAGAGTGTCTGTTGTGGGGAGGGGAAGGGAAAGGAGATTTCTTCGGGTAGTGAAGGGCAGGGTATAAATCCAGCCTCCTCTATCATCTTCTTCTGTAAGGCTGAAAAAGAGCTCTGATTATATTGGCAGGGCTCTGAACTTGCCTTGTGTACTTGACGTTTCACGTTTCCAGTGATGGAATGTCTCAGTGCTGTGGTGGTTGGTGATCTCTCCCTAGTCAGAGGTGAAGGAGGCTGTGTGTGTTGTTTAAAGTAATAGTGATTGTGGGATCTGGTGGGGCAGTATGAGGTTGAGAGGTATTCAGATGGTGTTCCGAGCTACCTGCATTTCCATCAGTTTAGGATTGAAGGTGAGCATGAGGTGTGTCTGATGAATACACACTGAGCTTTCTTCATGTCCTGTGGTCAGCCTCTGAGCCAGGGTGCTAGGATAGATACACCTCTGCTTTGACCAGACTTGGAGGCTCTTATGTTCTGAAGGTAATCAAGTTGCACCTGCAATTTTTCTGTATCACTACTTAATCTATTCCCCACCTGCACCGTGTTGCAGTCCCATTAGTACACAGGTGCCCTAAATACTTTGACTATCTCTTTGATAGCTCTGCTCATGTTCTCCTTTTGACTTCTTCTGGAGAGCATGTATGGCATCTGTTCTGCTGAGGTTTGGTCATTGGAAGCTAGGTTGTCACCTTAAGACAGGAGAAGTAACATTTATTTAATTCAATTTTTATCTCGCCTTCCCCCACAAGCAGGGCTCAGTGCAGCCTGCAACATGTGCAAATACAACAATCTAAAAATTAAAACATTATACAATAAAATCAGTTCAGTATAACATAATATGAAGCTACCTGTTTTGAAAGATGTGGAAATTTAGTAGGTAAGACACCCCCCTTCCCCGATAGGTAAACAAGCATCTCCTGTATTTCTACATAGAATATGTTTGCTCATGTTCCAGGACAAAGTGAATTTTCTTTTAAAGCCTTCATTCATTAAAACAGGAACCAAAACTCTTATCCAAGCATATGTCTAACCTCTTGTTTTTAACAGAGCTGCTGCCAAATTAATGAATTTCAGTCAATTAACTGTATTTGTTTTAGTCTGATAAATCAGTATAAATTTTTGCATATTAATAAAAACTGAGGAGAAAATACTTACATGAAGTGCACAGTTTTATGCAGATATTTCAGGCTTTTGATATTATACAGTATCTTAGAAGAGCATTCCCTTTCCGCTTGAGAAGGGTGTGTGGGGGGTATGACTCTTAAAATCTTGTCTACCACCTACAGTTTATGTAAGTAATGGTTAAAAAAATCAGCCCTATCAAATCAGGATTATGTTTTTAACCAATTATAGGGTTTTTTTTAAAGTGGGTTAATTGACGGACTGCAAGCTGAAATACAGTTACACCGTATTTAAGTACATTGACTTCAATGGGCTTAGGAGGCTGTAACTCTGTGGAGGACAGCACTTGTTGAGTGTTGTGCCTCCGGTTTTAAGGATGAGCTGGAGGCACCGAGGCTAGCTTGCAAGCTTTTCCCGCCCTCTCTTCCTTTTGTACTGCATGCTGGGATGCAGAGCGTGGAGGAGGAGGAGCCAGAGCGGACAGAGGAGGAACAGCACAAAGAGGAGGAGGAAGAGCGGGAACAGGAGGAGGAGACAGAAGCTGAGGCTGAGGCAAACGCAGCGGAGGAGAAAGGTGCAGCAAATCCCTGAGGAAAATCATGACCAAGACAAACACAAGCTGAAAGCCATCTGCTCCCTTTGGGTGAGAGCCGGTGGCAGGGAAGCATTCCAGGAGGGGGGCTCTGGGAAAGGCCTCTGCGGGGACCAAGCAATACACTGAGGCCAAAGGCTCAGGGAGAGACTGGGGAGGATGGCTTCCTTTGGGCAGCTGCTGCTTTTTGGTGCAAACGGGCTTTTATGTTTCAATGTGTCGCAAGGTCATCTAACCAGGGTTCTGCTGATGGTCTCCTGATCTCCTCCGGCTCTTTTTTGGAGTTCCTTTTACCTGGCTTGCACTCTCTCTGCTCTGCACTCTTCCCCTTGCTCAGCGATGCCTGTTTCCTCACCTTCTGGAAAGCCTGAACTCCTGTCTCCTCTCTCACTCCCGTGCCTAGAATCCTGTATTTTTCCCTAGTCAAAGTTTCCTCCTCCTCCTCTTCCCCCTTCTCCTATGCAGGTGCCACTCCTGTTTACATTCTCAGGCTCGTATGATTGATTTCCCACTTCCTTCCCTTTTCGTGGACTCTTCCAGTGAGGTATTAATGGGGGGGGGGCCTGACTCTTTGTACTGAATGGGTCTTCCAGGGTAACCCCCCTATGGAGGGGGGGGACAAAGAAAGGTGGGGAGTAGCTGGAAAAGGACATAAATGTACAGTGCCTCCTTTATAGTGAGGCAGACCACTGGTCCATCTAGCCCACTCCCATCTTTCTCTGCCCAAGATCCTTTTTCTTTTAAACTGGGGAAGCTAGGGCTTGAAGCTGAGCCTGCTTGCAAAGCATGGATGGGCTCAACGTTTGGTTGCAATGGCCCTTCCCCAAGATGGCAAAGAGGGCTGCTTTATAGTAGGATTAAAAGCAAAAAAAAAAACCCCAAAACCCCAAGTTCTCTGCCCCCCCAACTTCTTCATTTAGAATAAATTATGCAGATCTGCATTTTGCTTGTATTTGCATAATTGTGATTGCTGTTCTTAAGAGTTATTGGCTGAGGGCAAATAGTGTGGACTGGGGCCAATGATAGGAGAGTGCTCAGTCCCCACCACTTTGGTATTGCCTGTTCTCTTGTGCAAGACTCAGAACTGGGGTTCTCATTAAGCCAAGTTTGCAGCAGAGTCTAGATGCTGGCTACTGCCCAGTACAGAATTAAGTGCACTTAAGACGATTGATTTCAATTGGAGGTCCAAAGCAGAAGGGAGACTGTAGCAGTCCTTGTCAGCATACCCAGGACAAAAGGTCTTCCTGGAAATGGCTGCCAAGTGAGAGACTGCCTAGCGTTTTGCATCAAAATGCCCACATTTCTCCCTCTGGTTCCCTTTCTCTATGCAAAAACAAATTGTCTGGCAGAGCTGACTTAAAGGAGCTGTAGCTCTCTGGCCGTGTGAAGCTGCCCTATAGCCACGCTGGCCACTTCTGCTGAACCAGGGCACATGTCGGGCTTTGTTCTGGGATCCTACCTAAGGTGGCAGGCTGCAAAGGTACCTTTATATTGTCTTCTACTGCAAGAGGGTAGAAGATATGCTATAGGAGGAAGCTCACCTTTCTCCTCCTGTGTAGGAACTTTTGTGCTCTCAGCTGGAGCCTGAATATAATGTACCTCTATAGAATTGCAATGCTCGGTATTCACAAAAGTGTTTTCTTTTTCTCCTCCTTTCTCCCTCTCTCTCCCCCTCCCTTCCTCTTTCGCATCTGTTCTCCCACCCACTGTGTGTTCCTTTTCTGCATCCTTTTTAATTTATCTTAGTCTTGCTTTTTCCTTTTTACTTGATTTCACTCAGTCTTCCGGCTCTGTTCATTCTTGTCGATTCAAGCTGTTACAAACCAGAAATCTCAGGACGTAATGCTGACGATCAATTTGTGTGTGTTTGTGTGTTTAATTTTTTAAATCTTTATTTTTGTATTGTGTGTTTGAAAGAAAATAATAAAACATGGCTAGGGTTGGAGTTTGGGTAATGTTGCAGTTTGTCATTTTGATCCAGCCCTTCCCTTCCACCTGTAACATTTTGGGGTTGGGCAAAATATTTTTAAGGTCCTCCTGTTTACAGTCACCAGGCATCCCCTCTGAAGCTGATGGAATGTGCGTTGTTTCTTCATCTTTGCCCTAGATCTGGCCTTCCAACCTCTCACAGCAGCTTCTGACAGGGAGAATAAAGCATGCTGGCTGCAGTTTTGCCTTTACTTTCTCTGCCATGCTTGCGGAGTAGGAGGGAGTCTGATAATCAAATTAACCGGAGGCATGCCTGCTTTACAAACTTAAATCTGTTTCAAATCAAGCTACCCTGGGAATTGTAGTTCTGTGACGGGTTTAGAGATTTTTGTCTAAGGGTTCCTCATGCCTTATCATAAACCACAGGGTTTTTTTGGGGGGTGGGGGGGAATGCCATTGCAATTGTATGTTTCAGAATGTAGGGGTGTATTAAGCAATGTAGTCCTCTTCTGGGAGAAGAGGGGTAAGCTATTCCCTCCTTCTCCTAGAATACTCTGCTGTTGCTGCTTGTAATTCTGAGTTAGATAGCATCATACACGAACTGAGAAGGCATGCCACCATGTGAAAGAATAGGCAGGGGAGATGTGCTGGTAGACGGAAGTCTTCATCTTGCAGTTAGATGTGGAATTCTTTCTAGCCAGCAGATGTGCTGCAGGCTTGGTTGGGGAGCTGATCCAATGTATCTTACCTGTTCAGCCCTTGTATAGGATGTTATGAAGAAGTAAAACCTTATTGTGGGATTTGGCAGCCTGCAGCCATGCCTAAACTGATCTGTGACTCCATTCAAGGTTGTTTTCGCATGGTGATGATGCCCTGTTGTACAGTCACTGCCACCACGAATGCTAAGGTGTTTGCAGTGGCAGCAGAGCATCTACCAGGGTGTGTGTGTGTGGGGGGGATTCTCTGTTCTTTCTTTGATCATCCCTTGAGGGTCCCCATACCACCTCTGAAGGGCTGTTTGTCAGCTTAAAAAAATCAGTAACTGCTATGTATTGCTATAGCATTATTAACAACTGTTGATATTTTTTAAAAGCCCTGTAGTGGTATGTGGGGTGGTGGTGTTGGTAGCTGTGAGGGGATGACAACAGCAAAATAGCACCAGTGGTATGACTGTTGAGTAGCAGCAGCCTCATTGTTCTTATCCCTGTGACAAAAGCGTCACTTTGTAAAGTATGCGGGAGTGGTCTCTTGGAAGCTTAAAAACAAACACAGCTTCCAATAAGGAGGCTCTATTTCAGTCATTGGAAAAGAGGAAAGGATATTTCTGGAGTATCTAGCAGTGAAGGAAACATGGATTCCCTAAGATTTAGGAAGGTGATGCCTGCTGACAGTTTTGGTATTGAGACAATATACCCATAAAATTGTGCCTGAGGATTCTATGTAAAAAGTCTTGAATAAATTTCACAGACCATTGCTACTGTCTCATTGTCTTCTTGGCTGTGGCAGTTTTGCGGGCAGAGGTGGGATGGCAGGGGTTAGCCTGGGAAGAGTTCATTCCATAAAGCAGTTTGAACCTCAGCTGCTGTCTTCATTTTTTTTTGTGGGACACAAATTCTGCATCCCAGTACACTTCATTTACAGAGCAGGAGTGGCTAAAGCTGGAATATATTAAAATCTTCAGCCTCATGAGATCCACAGTTCTTATGTGTCTCCTGTCAATAAAGGCTACCCTTTCCTCTTGTGTCTCAACCTGGCTATAGGTCCTGGAACCCTTGATTGCTAGGTCTCCTCAGCTTGTGCTGTTGCTTCTAGAAACGTCTTGTCGTCACAGTCTTCTCAGTCTCCAGAATGTCTCCATTTTGTCTGTCCTACACACTTTTTGTACCCACTGAGGATTTTCTTCTGGTTTAGAAGTCACAGACTGGCTAACTCTGATAACGTATCTGGGACCACCCACCTCTGGCTGAGAAACACAGACTTTCTGTCCAGTCCCCTCAGCTCAATAGACTGCTTTATGGGTAGCTGCTGTTATTTAGCTACTAATTTAGAAAAAAATTATGCTGCCTTTCGAGGCACCTGTCTGATGGGGCTTACAACTTTTTTGTTTTACAACAAAAATATTAATAACTGAAATTCAGTATTAAAAACCCAGCCCAGCATAAAGACACAGACCATAAAAAGAGACAAATGACAGCTTAAACAAGTTTCTGAACTAAAATAGTATTAAATGATCGATCCCTTAATTAAAACCCAGGGTGAAAAGAAAACATTTTGGCCAGGCACCTAAAAGAAAGCAATTTGGCCCAAGACAAGCCCAAAGGCATTCCGTAAGCATGGTACCACTACTGAAAAAGCCCTGCTTTTGGTTGTTACCCACCTCACCTCTGAAGGTGGGGAAACAGAGCAGAGCTTGTGAGGCAGATATTAACTGGTGGACTAGGCACTGTGGGAGGAGGCAGTCCTTCAAGTATCCTGGCCCCTGAACCAGGCTTTAAAGGTAAGAACCAGCACTGTGAATTGTGCCTGGAAACAAATGATCAGCCAGTGCAGACTGTTCAGCACACTGATGATACAATCAGTGTTATCTCAAGCCTACTAATAGCCTGGCTGCTGCATTTTGTACAAGCTGAAGCTTTTGGACCATTTTTAAAGGCAGCCCAAACAAATGCAAATTACAGTAATCTCACCTGGATGTAATTAGAGCATGGATCATTGTGGCCAGATCATGCTTTTCAAGGATTGGCTGTAGCTGGCATAACAGTCAAGCAGATAAAAGGCACTATGTGCCACAGAGGAGATTTGGGCTTCCAACTGTAGGCCAAGATCCAACAGTACCCCAAGCTGTGATGCTGTTCCTTCAAGAGGCGTGCACTCTTCTCCAGGTCAGGCTGACTCCTCAGGCATCTTTATTGACCAGCAACACCTCAGTTTTGTCTGGACTGAGCTTCAGTTCACAGGCCTTCATACATCCTATTACCTTCTCCAGGCAATGGTTCAGACTTCCTGACTCAATTGTGAAAGGGAAGTAGAGCTGAGTGTCGTCTGCATATTGGTGGCATCTTACTCCAAATCCTGATGATCTGTCCCACTGGTTTCATGTAGATGTTCAAACAGCATGGGGGACAAGATGGAACCCTATGGGACCCCTTACCATAAATGCCATGGGGCTGAGAAGAAGTCCCCCAGCACCACCTTCTGGAATCAGCCAATCAAGTAAGAGTGGAATCCCCAAAGCACAGTTCCCCTGCCCTGAGCTCAACCAGCCTCCAGAAGGGATACCATGGTTGATGATATTGAACACCACAGAGAAGACCAAGAGAATCAACAGGGATACACTCCCTGTTAGTAACTTGCGTGCTGTGGATATGCATGTTAACCAGATTTCATGAAGGTAGAAACATCTGTGCTCCCAGATCATACAGATGGGCTCATATGGGGCGATCTTGTTTTTTGTTGCTGGGTTATTCTCTCTGAGGATGAGTATTTTGGGGCATTTGGTGTCTCTTTGAAAGAAGGTGTAATAACAGCTAATTGGTGCATTTCTACTGATATAGATACAATATTCTGTACATGAGTGGGAAGTTAGGAGGTCATTCCTCAGGGACACATTGGATAGGAAGATAACTGATTCATTTGAAATTTGGTGTTGGAAGGGAGTTTTATGGATACCGTGGATGGCCAAAAAGATGAAAAAATGGGTTCTAAATCAAATCAAATTTTCCCTGGAAGCTAAAATGACTAAACTGAGGCTATCATACTTTGGTCACATTATGAGAAGACAAGAGTCACTGTAAAAGGCAATAACGCCAGGAAAAGTTGAAGGCAGCAGGAAAAGAGGAAGACCCAACATGAGATGGATTGACTCAGTGACACCACGACCCTTAGTTTGCAAGACCTGAGCAAGTTTCTCAATTACAGAACATTTTGGAGGTAATTAATATTGAGTTAAATGTTAAAAAGTATCATTTGCCTTGGAAGCACAGAAGCTTTATGCAGTATCCCTGATCCACCATGTTTCCCAGTTAAGGGGAAAATGCTGTTCAAACAAATTACAAAGATAAGACTTCAATGGTAACAAAAGAAATAAATTTTACTTACATGATAGGATCATGTAGGTACACTTAACTTATTGTGAAGAGATTAACTTCAGAAAGATTAACTTGCTACAGCTCCAAGCGCAGGTAAGACAGAAGAGAAGAGAGATCCTATATGAGACGAAGCAGAAGGCAAGCAACAGCCAAAGAGGCTCAACATCTAACTGTAGAGAGGGTGGGGCCAATTGCCAGATGTGCCTGAGAGAATTCTCTTAAGCCTCTCCCTCCTAGATCTTCTTGCATGCAGAGTTACAATATCCAACAATTCATAGGGTTGTTATAAGTTGGAAGTGACTTGATGGCACATAACACACACACATTCTGTGAATGAGCTGTTACTTGTGTTAAAGGAACCAGTTTGTGTGTCTCAGCTATGCAACACATACTAACAACATGAGAAGAGCCCTGCTAGATCAGACCGATGGTCCATCTAGTCCAGCATCCTGTCTCACATAGTGGCCAGCGAGTTCCTCTGGAAGGCCAACAACAGGGCACACTGATGTTGCCTCCTGGCTCTGGGACTCTTGAGGTTTAGTGCCTCTGAATGTAGAGGTTCCTCTCAGTCACCATGGCTAGTAACCACTGATAGACCCTATCCTCCATGAATCTATCTAATCCCCATTTAAAGCTGTTTATTCCTCTGGCAGCAAATTCCACATTTTAATCATTCTCTGTGTAAAGTATGTCCTTTTGTCCATTCTGAATCTACTGCCCATCAGCTTCACTGGATGCCCCCGAGTTCTAGTATTTTGGGAGAGGGAAAAAACGTTCTCTTGGTCAACTCTCTCCACCCCATGCAAATTTTATAAACCTTTATCATGTTTCCCTTTTTCTAAACTGAAAAGACCCAGACTCCAGCCTTTCCTCACAGGGAAGGTTCTCCAGCCCTCTATACATTTTGTTCACCTTCCTCTGTACTATTTCCAGCCCTGTGATATCTTTGAGATAAAGTGACCAGAGCTGTACACAGTATTCCAAATGAGGCTGTACAATAGATCTATACAGGGGCATTATAATATCTGCTGCTTTTATTTTCACCCCCTTTTCTAATAATCCCTAACATAGAGTTCCAATTCCTCTTGAGAGCAGAAGACCAACATTGTGATGATATAAATTTCTTTGTCCACAATGGCCAGTATGCATTTGAACCAGGTTCAAACTGGTTCAATTGTAATGGGTTCTGCCAGAGATGTTGAAAATGATTGTCTGTGTTTGGGGGTGAGGAGATGATGGATGCTGTGATTTTTTGGGTGCCCTTTCATCACATCTCACATGTTCATTGTTCAGGAGCCATTACAGTTAAACCAATGTAACTGTGGACTTTTCACAGAAAACCAATATTTCCCATATCAATACAGTACAATGACATTTTATATCTCTGTATGTTGATGAACCTTTTATTTCATCACACTTTCAACCAATGAAGTAGGCTGCAGTCCTAAAATGCACACTTGCCCTTGAATACAAATGCTACTGAACACCTTGAGTCTTCAGAGTAAACATGACGGGGTCAGGCCATACAAATGGTTTACCATCTTTGATACCATGACAAAGAGGCAAGGTCAAGCTATGTTACAAGGAACAAGTAGTACCATTTCTGTGCAAGGTGATTTTCATAGACTGTCAGCATGTTGGTATTAATGCTACTTCCTTTTAGTAAGAAGTTTGGACATTTAAAATTTAAATCTTAAAGTTCATGGTCCAGTACAGGTAAGAATCTCCATGATAAGGTAATGGCAGAAAGTCACTTGCACTCAAAAATGACTGTGAGAATTTATATTCAGGCTGGCTGGGTGGAGATGATATGAGTGCAATGGTGATGAATGGAGACACAAACCTGAAAATCAGTTAATTCAGGTACATGGCCATATATGGAGTAGCAGAAGTTAGAGGAAGGGGCTATGGCTCAGTGGTAAAGCATTTGCTTGGCATGCAGAAGGTCCCAGATTCAATCCCCAGCATCTCTAGTTCAAAGGATTAGGTAGCAGATGAAATGAAAGACTTGAGACTCTGGAGAGGTGCTGCCACTAGTCCAAGTAAACAATACAGGTCTGACTTAGTTTTAGATAGATTCAGGTGTGTGCTCAAGAAGGCACTTAAGAAGGTCTTCAGCTGAGGAGCACAAGGTCCTTTAAGGGCTGCCATCTGGTCTTTAGGCAGTCCCGTGATGTGTTTTTTTAAACTGAATAATTGCAACACACAATTCACATGAAATTCATTTCTTTCACCCACCCCCCACAGCATCTGCTCAGGGTATTCCTTACCCTTATCTTCCAGTGTACATACTACCTACATGTTATAAACACTACTTAAAAAAAACCCAAGTTATTTCTACAAGGGAGGCTCCACCTTCCATTTCAGAAGACATTTCCTCTCCAAGTTCTTTTGGTTATTCAGTCCTCACTACCTTATAAACAAATGATGATTGCAACTTTTTGGTCGCAAAACGAAGGCTGATAACGGTAGAGAACTGCACCTCACCATTGTTCCTTGTCGTGAGGATTGCCCCCCTTTTGGATGTTTTAACAAAAATCTACCCTCACTGGCCTCATAAGGCCCCTTCTGCTGCTATCTTGAAGCCACTTTGAAATTCAGCCCTTGAAAATCGGATGGGATTTGGTCCGATGTGGAATGTCCCTGCAGTCCAGAACATTGAAAGGTATGCTGGGGGCCTAGAGGTGGCACCTCCATGCCGTCTATGTGGTCTCATAGGTTGAAGACAGGGGGTGGGGCCTTGTTTAACTCATCATGGCCTGCTTCATCCAGCCTATCACTGAGGTTATTCTGGTGTAGACTCCATAGTAATTGGGGCGTGCACATCCTAGGCCCCAGCTCACCAGACCAGCCAGGAACCATCTGCCACTAGGCTCCTGGCAGGCAAGAGGTCCTCCGGAGTCACCCTAGAAAAGAAGCAACACAATCATCATCTGGTCTGAAAGAAAGATTTTTCTGAAGGAGGCAAATGGAAAGAAACATTAATAATATGCTTTGCCCCCTCTGTTGTGGGTTACATGCAGTTGAGCAGGCCCTTGCAAGCTAGCTAAGGAATGGGGCTCAAAGTTACCTGACAAGAGTCCTTCTTTCCGTCATGGTAGCCGGCACAAAGCATTCTTGGTGTGACCCGGTAATGATACACTTCATTGCAGATATCATGTTGCACTAGGGATATGTTTGCCTTTTGCAAGATCTTACTGGTGGGACCTGGGTGCAGGGCACAAGATTAGGAGGTAGAAAGCAAAGAGAGTAAATCCATCTCTCCCCCTTGGGGTTGCTGGCTCCGGGTTGGGAAAGACCAGGAGATTTGGGGGTTGGAACCTGAGGAGGGCAAGGGAGGGACTTCAGTGGGGCATAATGCCACTGAGTCCATCTTCCAAAGCAGCCATTTTCTCCAAAGGAACTGATCCCTGTTGCCTGGAGATTAGTTGTAATAGCAGAAGATCTCCAGCCACCACTTGGAGGTCGGCAACCCTGTTTCCCCCTCATATGAAGTTCCCCACAACGCTAGGGTTGCCAGCCTCCAGGTGGGGCCTGGGGATCGCCTGCTTTTACAACTGATCTCCAGCTGGCAGAGATCAGCTCCCCTGGAGAAAATGGCTGCTTTGAAGGGTGGACTCTGTGGCACAGAACCATGGTGTGGCCCTCCCCTCCCCAAACCCCAGCGTCTCCTGGATCCACCCCCAAAGTCTCCAGGTATTTTCCAACCCAGAGCTGGCAACCCTGCACTATGCACATCTTTCTACATATTCAGTGGGCCTGCGCAGCACAGAACTCCGGTGGATTGCCCCCTCCGTGCATACTTCATTCAAAGAACACATCATGTGACTGTCATCTCTAGCTACTTCAGTGCAAGACCTGCCCACTATATTCCCAGACTGGCATTTGAGACTTGGTTCCGGAGAACACCAGAATGTCTATCCCTGCCTCAGGCAAAAGGAAGAGACTTAAAATGGAAGAGGCTTAAAAATGCAGGTCATGCTATTCCCCAATCAGTGTGGGGAGTATCTGTCCAAGGGAAGTCATGGGTTAATGTTCTAATTTCCCAATTTTCTTTTGCTTTGATGTTCCTAGCGTTTCAACTTAAAACGTCCTAAATGGCTTTTTATCTTCGAAAGATCAGCTACTGAGAAGTTTGGGTTTTAAAAACAAAACAAAACACAACATTCGAGAACCTGTGTTAAGGCTGGAACTTTCTTTTGAGAAACTGAACAGCAGAGCTAAAATATTTTGACTGTGAAACAGCTTGATCATTTTAACAAACATCAATATATGGTCTAACAAAATTTATGGTAGGGTATGAGCTTTCGTGAGTCACTGCGTATCTGAAGAAGTGAGCGGTGACTCATGGAAGCTCAGACCCTGCCACAAGCTTTGTTAGTCTCTCAGGTGCTCCTGGACTCTTGCTCTTTTCTACGGCTGCAGACAGACTAACACGGCTGCCCATCTTGATCTATCAATATATGGGCATGTTTGCAATTTACACGAAAATCCACTAAGGGGAGCAAAAGAGCACCTTGCTGCAAAGCAGAAGCTGCCACGTTCTGTTTTTATGTACTACCTTATGATGCTGAATTAATTTTGGACTGAACAGGCAATACAGCATAGCTGTTATAGACACCAGGATCTGTCAAGCTTAGACTAACACAGCCTCTCAAGACAGGTTAGTTTCATAATAAGGACATTTGGTTGGGCCTCATCAACAGAACGAGACACACGCTGCAAATACCTCCTTCCTTGACTGCGCCCCAGCCGGTGATCCAGCAGAAGCGGCCAGGCTCAAAGAGATGGGAGCTGGCCGGCAGGCAGATGCGTCGGATGGAAGACGAATAGACCACTGGATGATCGAGCTGCAGCAGGGCCACGTCATAGTCATGGCTGTCCTCTTCGTAGTAAGGATGCTGCAGGATGCGACTCACCTTGAAGGAGACTCCATTGTGGCTAGTGACGTTCAGAAAATACTTGCCCAGGTAGACCGTCCAGGCAGTGGGAGAAGCCAGCCTGCAATGCACAATGGGGAGGCCAAGATTTCAGTGTGATCTTCCTAGGGTGCCTGAGGAAATACAGAACCATGGGACAGTATATCGTACCTTACAGAGTACACAGGTGGGGTCTGGGGTCCCCATCCCATGTCAGGTGTAACCCAATCACATGTGAGTGCCTGATTAAGATCAGAACTGCAACATTTGTGGGAAAGGGGCTTCAGCCATCCACCCTGTGCCATTTTCTCAGCCTGAAACAATCCTGGGGGGGGACATAGTTTGGGGAAACCTATGTACGCTGAGATACATATTTTCCCAGTGAGCACAATACTGCCCCCCTTCTTTACATGGACCACAGCCCTGCATCAAATTGGGCACTATACATGTGGGAATGTAGAAGAACCCACAACTCACATACGATTGTGTTAATGACACAGGGTGGGAAGGATCCAGACCCATCCTGGGTACTCTGTAATGTCAGACTGTCTCATAACGAGTGCATTACCACAGATGATCTCCAGATTGCTCCCATCCCTGAAGCTCTTTGGCATGGAAGGTTACAGGGCACAATTGCCTTGTGGGATCAGAGCTAAGGTCCCATTAGCCAAGGGCTGTGTATTACATGGCAGCTAGTGATATATCCCTGGGAACATGGTTGGAAGGATAGCGATAGACATCATCAGCTGCTTATTCCAGCATCAGCAGTCAATGGTACACTGTACATACACATGGGTGTTCTGTTTTTTTTAATTATTATGGCTATTTGTCACTAATAGGACTGCTCTCCATGGGTTTGTTGGATCCTGTTTTTCCCCCCCAAAGCTCTCAAAACGAGCGAAGAATGCAATCCAAACCATAGTTAAGCCCTTCTAAGCCCACTGACTTCTATGAAAAGGTGTAACACTGCTTGGGATGGCACTATTTCCCACTGTTACAAGATGGTATCTGTGTCTCCACAGGAGAAAGGTTCTAGAACTGGCACTTCTCAGAGTGATTGTGGGGGATGGGGGGATGACCTCATAAACTGCTTGTACAACATCTGTGAAGACAAGTGGTGCATGATAAGCAATAATATATTTCTCCACTCCTCTTAAGAGCAGTCTTCAGTCCCTCCTGAAATACTCCCTCTTTCACCAAAGCCTACTGGTTATAAAATCAAAACTGGACCTCCATGTGTAGTTACCACTAAGCTCCTTCTTTCTTGATATTACAACCCGTCCCAGTTCTGTAAATGTTAAATGCTCCATCAAAGAGAAGTGAGTGCTTGGAGTGTCGTTACACTCATTCCTAATTAGACCTAATTCTCACTGAGGAGGTCTGCTGGACTCTACCAGTCGAATGAATGAATAATAAAAAAAATCCTTCCACATAGAAAATGCAAGGAGAATAATTCCAACCCAATCTTCTCCCTGACAAGCCAATTTTCTATGTGGAGGGAATTTCTTTGCATGGCAGAGCATACAATCCTGTGTGTCTCCATCTGTAATCTGAAGTGGTACAGCTCTCACACCAGTCACACTGTCTCAGTCTATTCAGCTTCTCAGGACTGTTGAGATTATAAAAATGGGGGAACAAGAACCACATATGCCTCTCTGTTGAGGAAAGTGGAGGGGGGGAATGTGCTAGACAGACATTCAAACAGCAACACAGGTGAAAGAACCAGCCCCCTCACCACCTAGCATCATGCCTCTGATCTAATTTTAATCCTCTCACAGCTTCTTGGAAGTCTTAAAGATCTCCCACATATCATGAAGACTAGGACTGAGAAGAACTCAGCAAGCGATGTGAACAGTACTCAAGATTATTGAGGGCCAGTGTGGTAAGAGTGTCAGACTAGTATCTGGGAGACCCAAGTTCAAATTCCCACTTGTGCTATGGAAACTTATTGGGTGATCTTGGGCCAGTCACACTCTCTCAGCCTAACCTACCTCACATGGTTGTTGGGAAGATAAAATGGAGGAGAGGAGAATGATGTAAGCTAATTTGGATCCCCTTTGGGGAAAACGGCAGGGTATAAATGAAATAAGCAATCAAATAAATAAAAATTCCCTCAGCCCCCCTTCCCACTGTCACCTGTCTTCTTGAAAACAGTGCGCAGCCGTGATCACCCAGCGGTCTGCAATCAGTGTTCCACCGCAAACATGGTGCCCACGAACCTGCAGGCTGGCTTGCCAGGGCCACTCCTCTTCTAATGAATCAACACCCCCCACAATCCGGTTAATTGGGCCCCGCAGTCCACAATCTGAGGAAACAGAAAGAAACCCTAGGAGATGGGAAGGATCTCTAGAAGGAAGGCAAGTACGAAAGGAACAGGATACAATGCCAGATTTTTTAATTTAATTCTTTGACATCTGTTTCTTGGTCCTTTATAACAGAAGCAATTTGAGATTTCAAAGGTCACAGCTAGAGAAAAATCTACTTCAAGTTTTCCTTTGTGACTTCATTAAATTAAATTAATGCTTACTAAGACTGTCCCTAGATGTAAGGCAGGCTGAGGACCCTGCTGCAGATGACAGATTTCGGCTGTGGTTTAAGGGCAGCAAATTGTTGACAAATTATGAGCAGTGGAAGGAAGAACGAGTTGGTGAAATGGGTAAGAAATTGGGCTGTGAATTAAGAATTCCCCAACTCAAAATTTACCTCAGCCATGAACTCACTGGGTGGCTTTAGGCAAACCACTATTCCTCAGTGTTTCCTCTATAATACAGAGATCATAACACTGGCATGTTCTTAGAGGAATACTACATGGCCTACAGAGACGAAAGCAGGTGAAACCCTTTGAGTCCTCTGAAAAAGCACAGTAGTCTTTCACAAAGGGTGGATGACATGGCAGGTTCTTGGGACACATGGTGTGTTCACAATGAGAAAGGTGCAGGGAACAAGGCACAACTGCAGCAAAAGAGCAGACCCCACAAACGAGGAGAGTGCATACCATCATTTCTCACCACCTCCCTTGTGTTCTTACAATAAAAAAAGACTTTCTTCACTATAGGAAGAGATCACCTTTTCTAATTTCAGAAGTCTTGTTCCTGAAGTGAAAATGGGCCTCCTATAGAACGTTTTTAAAAGAACCCATGTTTTGTTTTTCCGCACACCACTGTTGCATTTTACAGCTCTCTGGCCCAAAAGGGTTGTCTATCCATGCACTAAAATTTAGAATGAAAGCCCTCTTTTGTGAACCAGGTCCTAATTATATATTGGGTCATGGTTCCTGTATATTTTCCTAACAGAACGTACCATGTATATGTTGCCTAGGTTTTCCACATCTGTTATACGTTGGGTACAATCATGATAAAATTTAGCATTACATTTGGATTCCCTCCATTGTGAGAATTTGATTTTCACCCACTATATTTCCTAGAACAGTGGCCATCAACCTTTCCAGACCCAAGGCCCACCTTTAAACCCCAGGCAGCACCTTGGGACCACTGAACTGGAAGTGACAGGAAGTAAAATGACATCACAACCTTGTGACATCAGAGTCACGTGACAGCAAGACAAAGGGCCAGGGTTACCAGCTGCAGGCTGGGATGTTCCTGAACATCTGGGGGGTTGGGTGAGCCTGGGAGGCAAGGCTAAGAGAAAGAAGGGAGCACAGCAGGGATGTGATACGGTAGAATCCACCTCCAAAGCAGCCATTTCCTCTAGAGGAACTAATCTCTGTCATTTGGAAATTGGTTGTAAATCTAGGAGATCCCCAAGCCCCAAATGGAGGTTGGCAACTCCAGGGGCACTGCACCACTGAGTGCTGTCACTGAGTGCTGTCCTGTTACTATTCTCACCTAGCATGGAAAAAGAGGCCCGGAGATGTGCTCTTTATAAAAGGCCTGGAGGGCAAAACCTTCCAAAAAGTAGCAACAAAATGGTGGCTCTACAAGTGCTCATGACCCAGCAGGTGGGTCAGTGTGGCCTCCTTGAAGGTCCCCAACTGTCTAGAAGACTCATCACAACAGCAGTCCACAATCACTACCTACGAGTCTGATGCCAGCAGCCTAGGATATAGTGAGCTTTTTTACACTGCTCTTCTCCCAGTACCACTAAAGGAAATGGAAACTTCTTAGGGCTGAATCACAGAATCACAGAGTCGGAAGGGGCCATCCAGGCCATCTAGTCCACCCCCCTGCTCAGTGCAGGATCAGCCTAGAACATCCCTGGGAAATGTTTGTCCAGAGGCTGCTTAAAGACTTAAGAAGAACCAAAATACAGCCGTGATATAATTACGCAGTGTAATGTTGTATAGTCAAGTATATTGTTTACCAGGCACAGTCATATAAACATATACATGCAAAGATTATAATGCCAAAGCACAAGTACCTTATTTATTTAAAATATTTAACCATCATAACCTTTGCATGTATATGTTTATATGAATGCACTTTGTAAACAATATAATTGACTATACAATGTTACTCTGAGTAAATATATCACGGCTGTATTTTGGTTCTTCTTAAATGCTTTTCCCGTGATCTCTCGTATATTGCTGCTTAAAGAGTTCCAGTGAAGGGGAGCTCTCCACCTCCCTAGGCAACTGATTTCACTGTTGCACAACTCTTACTGTTAAAAAAGTTTTTCCTAATATCCAGCCGGTACCTTCTGACCTTTAATTTAAACCCATTATATCAAGTTCCATCCTTTGCTGCCAACAGGAACAGCTCCCTGCCCTCTTCTAAGTGACAGACCTTCAAATAGTTAAAGAGAGCAATCATGTCCCCCCTCAGCCTCCTCTTCTCTAGACTGAACAGTCCCAAGTCCCTCAGCCTTTCCTCACAGGGCTTGGTCTCCAGGCCCCCCGGGCCCCAGTCATCCTTGTCGTTCTGCTCTGCACCCACTCCATTCTGTCCACATCCTTTTTGAAGTGAGGCCTCCAGAACTGCACACAATACTCCAAGTGTGGCCTGACCAGTGCAGTCTACAGCGGGACTATGACATTTTGTGATTTGGATGTCATGCCTCTGTTGATACACTCCAAGATCGCATTAGCCTTTTCTGTCGCCGCATCACACTGGCTGCTCATATTCCTTAGGGTCCACCCATATCCCAAGATCTTTTTCTCACACACTGCTATCCATAAGTGTATCCCCCATCCAGTATGCATGTTCCTCATTTTTGTTACCCAGACGTAGAACTCGGCACGTATCCTGTTAAATTGCATCTTGTCCACATCCGCCCACTTTTCCAGCATATTTAGATCTCACTGAATTCTATCTCTATTTTCTGGAGTGTTCTCTGTCCCTCCCAATTTGGTGTCATCTGCAGATTTAATGAGTAGCCCCTCCATATCCTCATCCAGATCATTTTGAAAAGTACCAGGCTCAGAACCGAGCCCTGTGGCACCCCACTGGACACCTCCCTCTATTCAGGTGAAATGCCACTGACAACTACTTGTTGCCAGCTACGAGATGGGAAATACCTGGAAATTTGAGGGATGGAGCCTGAGAAGGGCAGGGTTTGGGGAGGGGAGGGGAGGGACTTCAATGGTATTATGTATTAGGTCAGGAACATTCCAGGACTGGGTACCAGAGACTGGCTGAGCTTGGAGGTCTAGAACAATAGCCCACCAGGACTCTGGAAGTGACCACTGAGAAACTAATGTTATGTAAATAGCCAATCATTTGGAGTTGGGTGTGTTTGGGTGTGGGTTTTGCATGCTATTTAAACAGGGCTCCTGCTCTGGTGTTTTAGTCTTGTTCCTGAAATCACTTACTAAAGTAGAGCTGTTCACTGCAATGCGTCTTGAACAAATGGAGAATAAGGCCATAGAGTCCACCTTCCAAAGAGGCTATTTTCTCCAGGTGAGCTGATCTCTCTCACCTGGAGATCAGTTTATTTTATTGATTGATTTGATTTATACCCCACCCTCCCCACCAAAGTAGGCTCAGGGCGGCTTAAAGGGCAGGCTCAGTTGTCATAGCAGGAAACCTCCAGCCAGCACCTGGAGGCTGGCAACCCTAAAACTTTTCTATTTCACAGTGCAGTCTTATTCACACCCTTAGTTCTAAACCCACTTGCTTCAGTGACCTTGAAGGGTTTAACTCAGGACTGCACTGTCGATTGCCTACGGGCTGGAGGCCTGTGAGGAACTCCAGGAAGGAAGAACAATTAGTTAATCACTTCCCCATAATTCTACAAACTCTCAGGTACTAATCCCCCCACCCTTTTGATTTAACTGACTCTCATTTGCTCTCATTGTTCTTTATCTCCTGGATCAACTCAGTGCTTATCTGCCTATTCTCCCATGTTGTTTTGGTAATTTACGAAGTAGCATTTTTCTGTATTCATGCCAAATTCCCAGAGTATGTAAAAAGCCCTACAACTATGTAAAAAGCCCCACGTGGTCTGTGAATGGCCTGGATTTGCTGCTTTTTGAGCTGTTCAGTTTAGTTTCATGTATGACATTTCTTTTAATCACATGTCCTCGCTCATTAAATTCTCACCACAGTTCATCTCATCAGAGCGATCCTTGCAGTCAGGAACAGAGTCACACCGAGGGTTGGGTTTCTTTACACAGCTCTTGTCCGCACACCGGTAGGTGAAAGGGCTGCAGGGAACTCCTGGAGATGTAAGGGGAGAGGAATGAGATAGGTTACTTATGCTGTTATAACTGTTATGCGTATTGTCGCTAGTACTGTTTCAGCTACCAAACACTAACAGTTTGTTAGTTGCTGTGAATATGAAAATCACATTACTGCCCAAAGACCTTACAATCAGTATCAAAGGCTGATGTGTACTTTCGGGGTGGGGGTATGGTGCAGCCCTCCTCAGACTATAGCACTTCAGAGTTCAGGTAGGGGATTGGATTCTATGATTAAGTCATGTTACCTTAGGTCAAGAATTCCCTGTCTGGAATAGGTAACTGTCAGTAAAAAAAATAATAAAAAGGTGGGGGTGGAAGTACTCAACAGAGGGGTGAACCTACTGATATGATGGTTTCTATACAGAAATGTTACTGTCAATTTGTTGTCTGTACAACTATGGCCCTGGTCATACGGGCCGGATAACGTGGGGGGGAGGTGGGGCTATTTGCGGTGCCGCAATTAGAGCCGCCAGAACACGATCCCACACATCGGTGGCTTGCCATGGTTCCTTCTCTCCGCGCCTACACGTCAACGAGGGGCTGGAGGGAAAAGCCATGCGCTGGCGCAATCACACCAAGGGAGTCCAGAGGCAACCTGTGGCAAACTGTTTGCCAGTACCTTCGAGGAGGTAGTTTTTTACTCCACATCTTCGGTGGGAAGCCGCGGGTTGGCCATGGGAGTGCTACGTCTCCCAGATGTTGCGGTGTGATCGCACCCGGAAACTCCACCATTCAATCGTGGCTCTCCCGTGGCGTATTCAGCGTGTGACCGGGGCCTATGTATGTTCATTTTGCAACAGTTCTTACAATCATAATAGTGCAAACATGTTCATTAACAATGTTTCTAGTGCAAAACTAACATATCAGGAAGAAATTTCCCAATGCAGTTTTCTTGACTTGCTGGTCTTTTCATAGGCCTTTTGGTCATTAAGGTTGGGGGTATGCAATCATGTGTACTGGGAGTATGCGGTCCTCCTTATACATGTGGACACCATTTTACATAAATAGGGCACTGTGTGCATATTTGGTAGCAGATACTGAAGCTGAAGATATGTGTGTGTCCTGTTCAGACAAAACGGAGGATTGAGATAGCACGTACACCTGGTATGCTTGGATGGATACCCTCCCCTCAAACATAATGAATGAAAAGGGCTTATTCCAGAACATTTTTATAAGTAAAGAAGAGTTCCTGAAGCTTCAAGTAATGGATAACGGATACAAAGAGAATTATATAGTCCAGTTTTGATTAATCACTGAATGTTACATATAAATAAACATTCCAGATCTGAAAACGAGGCTAGTATCCTGTTTCTGGCAGTCCTGATTTGATGCTTGAGGATAGATAAAAAGCACA
The DNA here is from genome assembly GCA_029375565.1 of Gekko gecko. NCBI lineage: Eukaryota > Metazoa > Chordata > Lepidosauria > Squamata > Gekkonidae > Gekko > Gekko gecko. The sequence goes on along the minus strand of JAPDNY010000005.1, from coordinate 41,643,772 downwards.
TCACCTACAGGATATTATCTTTCTTGTTCACACTCCAAAGATCTGAGCTTTGAGAACACACCCTGGATTTCTTCTTATGGCAACTGATTTTTCCCCCCCTACTGAGAATTCATTGAACTGTTTCTGAGTTTCTGGTTTCATCCAGTCTTTCTTTGGTTCCAGCCTCCCCTTAGGGAGAATATTGGTTCTGGCTGGTATGGCCAGATGGAGTGCTCATGGCAAGGTGTGGCATTTGAATTCTTCTCCTATTAGCAGACTCAGAAGAATGTATTCTGCTGTGTATGTTGAATGCAAGGCAGTAGATTCTGAGGAAATGTTTCACTTACACCCCGCTTTGATGCAAATGGTGCAAACTTAGTAGCTGCCCCATACCTTCAGTGCACTGTTCCTCATCACTCCCATTGATGCAGTCCAGATGTTTATCACAGACCCTGGAGAACTCTAGGCATGTGCTGTCCTCGTGACACTGGAATTTTGCAGGGCATACTGACAGATTTCAAAACACAAGAAGGGAGAAGTACATGAGAAAGGGAACAAAGGGAAACCCAGAGTTTTCTGATAATGATGCAACAATGGATAGCAAATTCAGGGCAAGTTGCTTAGTGCGAGGTCACTTTTATCACATATGGTTATATGTTAGAGGCAAACCCATTTCATCTCCGGACTACGGGCAGCAGTGGTAGAATACCATGCATGTTTCAAGGGCCACTGTACCTTTGCACCATGAGCCTGAGCATTCTTAAAATAATAATGACAAAAGATTTCTCTCTCAATATTTTTTAACAAAAGGTATCATGTTGCATTAAAGAGAATATAAGACTGGATATTCTCGCATACAGTAGCTTCTGAGTTTTTTATTTATTGAGAAAATGTGTGTGCCACCTTTCCAGACCTGCTTGAGGCAGCTAATATCTAAAATAAAAAAAACAAAGTAATGAAGACGATAAAAATGAGTCCATAAAAACAAGTTAATGAAACAAATAAATAAAAGCAAGGCAAATGAAAATATGCCAATGAAAGCCCCCCAAAACAGAACAGTCTAAAATGTCACTGAATAAAAAGTCTTCAGGCTAGGACCAGAACAAAAAAAAAACAGTTAAAGTTGAAACCTTTTAAAGGTTTGGGTAAAGAGAAACGTTGTGGCCTGGAGTCTAAAGGTGGCAGGCAAGACTTGAGGGAGAGGGTGTTCCAAAAGTGAGGGGCCACCACTGAAAAAGCCCTGTCTCTGGTTGTCACTTGCCTCACCTGTTGCGAACCAGCCAGGGCTCAGTGACAGGGAGGGCTTTTCAGAGGATGAGGGGCCCTCTGTAGCCAGTCCACAACCAACAACAACTGGCCAGCAGGGGAATGAGGCTCTGGTGTTCCCTAACCTATGGCTGAGAGTTCGTGCAGAGTCAACTCAGTCCTCCAGCTCTGACTCGGCAGCCAAAGCCCGGCAACCTGCCCCCCTTTCCTCAGGGTCACTGGCACCCTTGGAACAAGACAGGAGAAGGCTCAGAAATGACTTAGAGGCTAGGCATTTGAGTGCACGCTTCTTGGCTCAGTGCCAGCTGCCTGCTGACAGTGGGGATGAGTTGCCATAGGAGTTTCACTGAGAAGCTAGCTCTGTGCATGCTGTTTTGGCCAGTGCTATAAAGACTCACAAGGGGAGCTCGTGGGCATGGATGCAACGTGTTCATTAGATGCTGAACCTGCCAGCGCTGACTTGACTGATCCTTAGTAAACTTAACTAGTCCTGAACTGTTTGCGATGTTGAGCTTCTGAAATGCCTTCTGACCTTGTTGCTATTGGCGCTTTGGTAGACGCTATCACCTGACACTGAAACCCTGTACTAGCAGCAGCCTGACTCAGAACATCACCTCTGCAGGTGGGAGCAGAGATAGCAGGACATGAGAAAAGCATCATAACCAGCAGGCTATACAATACAGATGGAAACAGTCCTTGATGCAATGAAAGAAAAGATTTTGATCTAGCGAGCAGGTCTTGCATTGTGAAAGCAGTTGCCGCATGGATCAATTTAAAGTATGCGTAGTGGCCAACTCACCTAGTTTGCTGTTGGGCAGAGGATGGGGTCAGAAGCTGCCCAGCCATATCCAAAAACAACACTCTCAGACACATAGAGTGGCCTTGCATGGACCAGGATCACTGAGTCCAAGTTCCTTTGCTTTATTTTAATAGGACAATAATTATAATATCCTGCTAGTTATGGAATGAAGATGCAGCAAACAGCAAATGCCACTTCCTGAATGGAGCAGATGGTCTTCTTAGAATTATATGTACAATATCTGAAGCTGCCGTATACCAAGTCAGACCACTGGTCTTTCTGGCACAGTATTGTGTCCTCTCACCAGTAGTGGTTCTCCAACATCTCAGACATCTCTTCCCCAGCACCTGCTCCCAATGTCTGAGATCTTCTAACTGGAGAAGCCAGGGTGTGAACCTGAGACATGGGAACGATGCACTCTGAGACAGCCTCTTCCAAGTTCTTCTCTCTCTCCTAGGCTGAGTACAGACTGGCAGTTTGCTCTGGTAGCCAGTCGTAGCAAAAAAGCCCCGGAATAAACTATACTGGGTTTTCCCGTTCACACAGTGGGGGCCGCTGCTGGAAGATACGGGATGGAGGCGCACGGGAGCGTTCAGACTGCCGCGCCGGAGGCGTGCTATATTCGCCGTTTCCCCATTAATTCGGCTGTGGGTGTATGGGTGTATGTGTGCATGAGTGCTCATGCGCATAAGCGCATTTTGCCGATTGGGGGAGGACCCTGCAGCGCCGGCACCATATTGGGCAGTGGAGCAGAGCACAGCCAATCACACCGCTGCTGCCTTCTGCCCAATGCCGGCTTTTCGGCTGCGCGTTCAGACTCCCCAGAAGTGGAGAAACGCACAACACATGCGGGCTTTCGGATTTGCTACAGGTTTTATGAGGTATCTTTTTAATCCGGCGGTGAAGCGCAACAGCACGGGTTGGCTACGGGTGGGGGACGCCAGGCAGATGTGCCTGTGTGAACGCCCCATTTACTCCGGGATTGAGTCGTCGCTGGCCTGGGTCCCTACCGGGGCAAATTGCCAGTCTGAACTCAGCCCTAGAGTTTGTTCTTGAGTCTAGCAGACCAAAACATCTGTCCAAAGATAAACTGAATCATTTGCTAGTGAAGGCAATCAAAGTGTGATGGGGAAAGAGTGGAAATAATGCGTTGGATCCAGTACAAAATTTCCAGTTGCACAAAAGCTCCTGAGCAAGCAGGAATGCAAAAAAAGAAAAGAAAAAAAGACTGTACTAGCAACTTGTACTGAGTTACTGTATCCACCACTTGTGTTTCTGCTTGTGCAAGATCTTGTGCAAGAAATTTTTCGGCACTATAGGGAGGAAAGTGTTAGATGATGCAGAAGAGCATGTGGCGGCGGAACTGAGCCAAGCCCATTTATGTTTCTGCTTGCACGTTGCTTGATCCAATCCAGTAAGAGGTCACTTACCACAGTTTCTTTCATCAAGCCCATTGGGGCAATCTTTGATCCCATCACAAGCCGGGATGCACAAGCCATTCACAGAACAAAGGGCCTCCCCGGGGCATGCTTGAAAACAAAAGAAAGAGAAAGTTTGCTAAATCAAAAATCATCTCATTATAGCTGCATCTTATATATTTAGAGCTTGCACAGCAAACACATCCATTATAAAATGTGGAGGCATGAGAAGGAAAGAGGGACTCACAGCCTTTCCGAAACACACCTGCATTGCATGATAATATCAGACTGGCAAACTTCTGTCTAGTGTGGTGAAGAATTAAGAACTCTTTTGCCTAAAATACATTTTGAGAGCATGGCACACTGACTGTGAGATTTGGTGATGACCAATATACGGGAAGCATGACAAGGCGCATTGCTGTAATTTAATGCTTACACTTAGCTCAATGGGTCTGATCAGGTCTGACAAATAACTGGTTTTAGTTTTGAAGAAGCTTAACCTTAAGTCTAGCAGACCCCAGTTGGAGTGTTTACACGGCTGTATGCTCAGTACTCGCAAGTGAACCCCAGGAAGGCCAGGCTGGAAATTCTAATTTGCACTCTATTGTGTTTATCCTAGAGTCGCAACAACACTTCGTCAAACCCATTCTGGCTTCTCTGATGCCGCTTTATTTATTGACTCCATTTATAACCTACCTGTCTCACTGAGACTTTTGAAAATACCACGGGAGATTCAGTTGTGGGGGACTCTAATCTGTAGTTTTATTCTTACAGCCATTTCACTATACTAACAAGCTTAAGTTTGCCACTGAGTGTACACTCTGGGAGCTCCTGGATGGTATTCCATAACACGCTTGTTTAAGGAACCAACTTTAATAAAAAGTTTCTGAGTGGTGTCCAGCTAGGGTGGCCACCCTCCAGGTGGGGCAAGAAGATCTCCCAGAATCCCCTGGAGAAAAATGGCAGCTTTGGAGGGTGGGCTGTATGGTATCATATCTTTCCTACACTCCTGCCCCTTCTCAAACTCTAACCACCACCACCACCCCAGCACAACCACCAAATCTCTAGGAATTTCCAAACCCAGAGTTGGTAATCCTGTCTCCAACACAGATGTTGAGACAGTTACAACTGGCAGGGCTCTTTTTGTAGCGGGAACTCATTTGCATATTAGATGACACACCCCTAATGTAGGCAAACCTCCAAAAGGTTACAGTAGCCACTGTAAAAAGGGCTCTGTAAACTCTTGGAGGACTGGCTACATTAGGGGTGTGTTGCCTAATATGCAAAGGAGTTCCTGCTACAAAAAGAGCCCTGACTGGTAAGCAGTCAACTCCCCCCAGAACACAGAATAACAACAAGAAACAACACTGAACCAGTCCAAACATTTAATTGTGCAACTGCACCACCCACTGGCAGGGATGATTATATAGCATTACAGTATACAGTCATAACCATACTTTGCATTTGTAGGAATGGACCTTAAGCATATAATGTGGGAAGGAGACCCTCAATCTACTTTAGGTGATACAGAGAGCTCTTCCAGCCCTCATGTTCCCCAGCAATGGCAGACTAAACCTGGCAATACCTCAAGAAGAGGTACCTGTTATCAACGTTCCCTCTAAGCTGTGGAGTCCTGTGAGCAAAAATTCTACTTTGTGAGCTGCTGGCATTAAAGTTGTGAGCACACTATTTGGCTACTGCATAAAGTAGTTTGCTCTGGAGCCATCTTTTCCTGAGCTAAGACAAAAATGTGTGAGCTGGAGGCTAAAAAACTGTGAGCTAGCTCACACTAACTCAGCTTAGAGGGAACACTGCCTGTTATCCTTGGGGGCTGCAGTTACTAAGTAGCAGTCACATCCCTGTACTGATCATGGTGGAGGAGGAGGAGAATGAGGAGAAGGAGAAGAATTGGTTTTATACCCCGTTCTTCACTATTTGAAGGAGTCTTACAATCACCTTCCCTGGCATTACAATCACCTTCCCTTCCTCTCCCCTGTGGGGTAGGTGGGGCGGAGAGAGTTCTCAGAGAACTGGGATGACCCAAGGTCACCCAGCTGGTTTCATGTGGAGGAGGGGGAATCAAACCCTGTTCTCCAGCTCTTAACCACTACACCAGGCTGGCTACTGGTTAAAGTAGATTGCTCACATCAGGTCTTGTAAATACCATCATCTGGGATGCTGAATCAGCATGCCAAGTGTGGCTAAAAAGACTCCACCCTCTTCAAACATTCAGTCATGCCCTGGATAGCTGCGAAACCTCTCACCTAGGTTAATCACTCCCCCTGGCATTCCAAGTGGTGAAAAGCTGTGGCAAGGATCTCCAACAGGTTGGTCATGAGCTGCCAGCAGCTCACCAGCTGCTGCAGAATAGTTCGTGAATCCCTTAGAGGGCCCAGGAGGGCTCTGCAAAAAGATCTGCTGCAGGCTTTTAAAAAAGCTTTTATTTCATTGGATTTTCCTCTGTGCTGCTTAGCTGATAGCTAGTGCTTTCCGTAGCCCGTGTTCTGTTTCTAGAACAGAACAAACTTGATAACATGCTGGTGTGTCTAGAGTAAATGCAATGCTGTGTATAAACAATGTGTTGTATTCTATGTTGAAATCATTCTAACAGGTAATACTCACATATAACCATATGCTTTGCTTTACAAGTAATATTGCAATCTCAACTGTGCCTATTTAAAGATATACACATCAATAATGCCAGTATCTTCCGACTAACATGGTTCTCAAACACTTAACTTAGAATAATTTCAACCAGACGTGTCTGTTTGTGCCTGGGAAGGAGCATTTTTCATGACTCAGAAGCAGCTCTGATTAAATAATATGCTGGTGATCCCTGGCAGAGTGGTAGTACTATACAGTTTAAAGAAGAGAGAGAGAAGAGAAGAAACTGGATTTATATCCCACCCTTCACTATCCAAAGGAGTCTCAGAGTGGCTTACAATCTCCTTTTCCTTCCACTCCACAGAACAGACACCCTGTGAGGTAGGTGGGGCTGAGAGAGCTCTTTCGAGAACTGCTCTTTCAAGAACAGCTCTGAAATAACTTGTGACTGACCCAAGGTCACACCAGCAGCTGCATGTGGAGGAGTGGGGAAATCAAACCCGGTTCTCCCAAATTAGAGTCCATGCTCCTAACCACTATACCAAACTTGCTAGCTAGATGATGGAACACAGGAGCCTTGCGGCATTGTGGAATATATTTTGTATTTACAAATATATAAGCAGAGAAAAATGAAAGCAAATAAACACAGGCAGGAAAGCTACCAATCTTACAACTGATTCTCAAAGCAATGGAGCAGACCCCCTGTGGCTCTCCCAGTGGTTTTCAGGCCGGCTGAACCCAAAGCTCATCCACACACACTGTTCCTTGAGCCTGACTTGCTACAGAGAGTTTCTCAGCTCCTCCCAGGAGTTCTCAGTAAAGTCACATTCCGAACATAGGGGAATGAGCTTTCCAGGCCATTAAAAAAGGCGTCCTTCGTCATTAAGGAATATTAATGTTCTTTTCAGTCCCTTACTACCCATTAGTCTGTCAGGTGCAACCACGGCAACAGGCCCCTGATTCATACTAATCGGCAGCCAAACTCGTAACAACTGGGTGTGATTTAAGTGCTCTGTAATATTTCACAGAACTGAGCTGAATTGCATTTTTGAGGAGGTGGTACTCACGGTCAGATTGATTATATAGGCTGTAAGCAGCCTGCACTCCAGGCCCGGTAAGGGTGATCTGAGAGGTGAAGTTGATGGTGATGCCAGCACTGGACACGACAGGAATCCTTTCAGCATAGGCTTGCAAACTCCGCAGGCCGCACAGCCTAGTTTTCAAAACAAAAGCAGGACAAAATACCCCTGAGTCTTTCAGTGGTTGTTGCCTTCAAGCTGCGTGGGAATAGTGGGTAAGAGTGGCGGGCTCTAATCTGGAGAACCAGGTTTGATTCCTCACTCCTCCTCCACATGAAGCCTACTGGGCGACCTTGGGCCAGTCACAGTTCTCTCAGAACTCTCTCAGCCCCGCACGCAAGGTGCCTGCTGTGGGGAAGAGAGGGAATATGATTGCAACCTGCTTTGAGACTCCTTAAGGTAGAGAAAAGCAGGGGATAAAAACCTACTCTTCTTCTTCAACACATTTTATGAAGATTGTTTCAGGTAGGTAGCTGTGTAGGTCTGCAGTTGAAAAGCTAGATTCAGGTTCAGCAGCACCTTAAAGACCAACAAGATGCCCGGGGTCTAAACTTCCAAGAATCAAAGCTCCTCTCTGGGTCAGGGTCAGGGAGCTTTGACTGAGAAGCTTATACCCTGGAAATCTTGCTGGTCTTTAAGGAGCGACTGGGCTAGAATCTAACACATTTTATGACACTGAAGACAGGCAGGTTGTTTAAAAGTGAGGTTAAGAGCTAAACTATGCACGATGCTGGAGATGATGAACAGACTCCTGGATGTAGATCAAGATGGGTAGCTGTGTTTGCCTGCCTGTAGCAACAGAAAAGAGCAAGACTCCAGTAGCGCCTTAAAGACTAACAAAATTTGTGGGAGGGTAGGAGCGTTTGTGAGTCATGGCTCACTTAGAAAGCTCATCCCCTGCTACAAATTCTGTTAGGACTCCTGGATGGTCTTGTTTAGCTTCAAAATACAGCTGTCGAGAGGAGTGGCACTGAGCTAGGGACAGAGGGAGTGGTGTAGTGGTTAAAGCACTGCCAATGGTGTAGTGGTTAAAGCACTGCTAAGATCCGGGAGATCCAGGTTCAAATCTCTAGACTGCTATGGAAGCTTACCGGGTCATATACACTCTGCCTAACCTACCTCAGAGGGTCGCTGTGATCAGGGCCGGCTCGTGAGCTAGGCGCTCGCCTAGAGCGCCGGCCCTCAGGGGCGCCAAACCAGCGCCCGAAAAGCCCCCCCCACCGCCCTAAACGGGCACCCCTGACTCTCCCCACCCCCGCCAGTCTGAGCGCCCGTCCGGGGCGCTTCAGAAGCCCTTGGGGGTGTGTGGAGAGGTGGGGCGGCATGGTGGCAGCTGGCCAGTGGGGACTTTCCCCGCTGCCGCCGGGCACCGCCCCCCAGTCTGAGCGCCCTTCTGGGGCGCTTCAGAAGCCCTGTGGGGGGTGGAGAGGTGGGGCGGCATGGTGGCAGCTGGCCAGTGGGGACTTTCCCCGCTGCCGCCGGCACCGCCCCCCAGTCTGAGCGCCCTTCTGGGGCGCTTCAGAAGCCCTGTGGGGGTGGAGAGGTGGGGCGGCATGGTGGCAGCTGGCCAGTGGGGACTTTCCCCGCTGCCGCCGGCACCGCCCCCCCAGTCTGAGCGCCCTTCTGGGGCGCTTCAGAAGCCCTGTGGGGGGGTGGAGAGGTGGGGCGGCATGGTGGCAGCTGGCCAGCGGGGACTCTCCCCGCTGCCACCGCCCCCGCCAGTCTGAGCGCCAGCGCCTTCCGGGCGCTTCAGAGCCCTTGGGGGGGTGGAGAGGTGGGGCGGCAAGGCGGTGGCCGGCCAGCGGGGAGAGTCCCCACTGGCTGGCCGCCGCCAGTCTGAGCGCCCGCCCCTTCCCCGGCTCTCCGCGGGCGCCTCGCAGCTGCGAGGGGCCCGGGAGAGCTGCCTGCCCTTTCCCGGCTCTCCCCGGGCGCCTTGCAGCTGCGAGGGGCCCGGGAGAGCCGCGCTGCCCGTTCCCGGCTCTCCCCGGCACCTCGCAGCTGTGAGGGGCCCGGGAGAGCCGCCTGCCCATTCCCTGGCTCTCCCAGCCGCCCCTTCTCCGGCTCTCCCTGGCACCTCGCAGCTGCGAGGCGCCTAGGGACAAGGCACTGGGCCATCTCCAGGCCCCACCGGGAGGTTGGCATCTCCGGTGGGGTGGGCGCCCCAGGCTGTCCTGCCTAGGGCACCCAGACACCTGGGGCCGGCCCTAGCTGTGATGGTGAAATGGAGGAGGGGAGGACAATGTGCAGCAACCTGAGCTGCTTGGACAGGGGCTGGGCTAAAAATGTACACATCAATACAATCACAACTGCCATCCCAGGATACCTGCATTGTGCCTGTCCTTTCCCCTCTATTGGGGCAAACGAGAGCTCAGAGACAGCAGTTTTGATCAGGAAAGTGGTGTATAGGGAAAGCCCCCTCCCTCCCCAGCCCCATGACCCTGATCCATATAACCCCCGTCTCAAGTGCTGTTTGAGGCTAAGTGCCAAACGAGACATGATGCCTGGAGTTCCACGTTTGGAGTTCCAAGGCATTTTTTTAAAAAAATAGCAGGCACGCAGGATTTAAACCTCCCTCCCTGAGCCATTTTCATTACCCGAATTGGCCCCTGCCAAACTAGTATATGTACTTCACTGGGGCAGATGTGCAGACAGCATAAAGAGTGCAGTGAGTTTTCACCAAACAGCAGCTCTATGGGGCCAGTTCCGATCATGAAAATGGATTGGAGGATCATGCTGCAGTCATGGTCTGAACAGAGCTGTTCCGCCAGGCCTTTGGTTGAGGGGGTGGACACCATATTAGGCTGCCCTCCCCCCCACATGCTATTCACCTGCACTATGCACAGGCACTTTTTATGTATTGATTGGTGGGAATTCTTTGCCACTTGTTAAAAATCAGTAGATTGAGTACACATACAAGAGATAAATTTCTCTGAGGCTGTGGTCAGATTGGTGGATTGGAGTGATATGGCTCTGCCTCTAATTGTAGCACTTTGAAGTATTGTGGGGCATACCAACCAGACAGCACACCCTGCTGCGGGTCACCTGTGCGGCCATCCCCTGGGCACGCATCCACATTACTGCAGTGCTTCAACCATGGAGCACACTACCTGGTCATTTTTTAATGCAGGCAGGTGTGCACCATGCACATATAGGCAGAAACTAAAAAAACCAAACCCTCTCTTTTCCAGGTTATCAGGCAATAAGGGATGCTACCTTTTCTCCCAATAGTGGCATGATGTCTCTAAAAAGCAGCACTGTTGACAGAAATTCAACCAATGCAGATTTCTTTTGACAAGGAAAGGGCAAGCTACATCTCTTGAATGTCTGCCTGTCATGCAGCCATTAAAAGAACAGAGCCAAAAAGGAAAATACCCAGGAGGTGATGCAGTAGGAGTAGATGGAGAGAATACTTCCTAGCTGCTGCCTTCTTGAAAGATGGTTAATAAAAATAATACAGAAGCCTGGGAGAGAATTCCGACCCACTGAGATACGAACTGGATTGTACATGAAGAAGGCCATTTCACTCAAGGACCATTAAGTACACATGATTTTGTTCACCTTCTGTTCTGGATGGTCCACTGTCCTTGTGTACATGGCTGATCACTTCTCTGTCTGCTGAGAGTGTAAGCATCAAACCAAAGGACAACTCCATATTCCAGAGACGGAACCTGCAGAAATGGAAATGTCCATGAATAGAGTTTGCATCACAGTGCCCAAGAAGAGCACTCCCCATTCAGCCCAGGTTTCTCAAACAGAGAAATAAGAACACATAAGGGAGAGGTGGAAAGTTTGTGTGTGGCCCCATTCAGACAACATGACTAACAGAGGTAACTTGTTCTCATGCTTGCGCAGTGCCCTCACTCCATGGAGCACAACTGAAGGCTTACGGGTTTGGGAAGCTATGAATCAAGTTTGCCAGGATATCTGAATACAGGTGCCTGAGTGAATGACAGTTTGTATTCTCTCCTACCAATTGGACGTCCACTTTGGAATTAGGGGGGACAAACTCCAGTTCACCCAGGCAGAGGGAAGGGGGAAGGGTGAGGGAAGCATGCAGGAACAAGCTCCATCTGTGTCTGATAGCACTTTGACCACAGTTTGTTGTACGGTCCGAACATGGAGACACAGTCCAAGCCAGTGGTTGTCGGGCCCTGCTACAGGCAACACTGAGTTTTCATGGATGCTGGTCTAGCAGATCTAAAAAGGACAGGAGCCGCAGTTCAAAAGCACCTGTGCTACAGAAGGCCCTGAGTTCAGTCTCCAGCATCTCTGTGGCTGATCTCTGGCAGCGGGTTTGGGAGGGCCTTGAATAGCCAGTGTGGACCTTTCAGGACACAAGGGACAAACAGTCTGATTCCACAGAAGGCACCTTCAAATGCTAAGGAAATTGGGCAAACCAAGAAAACACAGGCACCTTTCTTTAAGTGCATTGTTCATGAAATGATGATTTCCATGGTACAGTATTATTTTTTCAAGTTCACGTGCAGCCTATTTTTGTGTGGGAAAGGGACGAGCAGATCTCACCATCATGTGCCAAGTGCACTGCGTGTTGGGCGCATAGTAACTGGGGTAGTAGGGAGTCTTGATGTTCCCTTGAATTTCCAGGCTTTCCCGCAACGTCAGATTCATCTGGCAGGCTGAAAAGACAGAAATGTTCTCACGCCAGATGAACTGCAGAAAAACATGTTGCTTGTGTTTATTCTCCTGATTCACGGCAAGAGGCTGCTTCTAAGGATGTGGTGTGAAATTTTCACTTTAAGCAACACCTTCCATGTCCCATTTGGGGGAAAATACAGAGTGTTTTTTCAGCCTTCAGCAGAAAGGCGGGCAGGTGTGTGTTCCTTTCTAGAGCTCAAGGAATAATTTGCTTATACAGAAATAAGGTTGTTGTTTTGACACCCTGAGTGCCCAGCTTTGCATCCCAGTCCAGCAAGCAGGAGGTGAAGAGGGCCTTCCTTCCAATAGGACCAAAAGAAAAACACCCTGTCCCTTTAACCACAGTTTCATGCATGGCAGCTGAAGCTTTTCATAGCATAACATTCCCTGCTATGCACTGCAGATCAAACTGATATTACAGGGACAGCTAGAGGGACCCACTTAAAAGCTGGCAACCATCCTTATCAGAGCAGCCAAAAAGGAAGCAGTGTTCTCTTCTGGCTTATAGGAACGAAACAAACCACTAAGTAATGAAGGAATGGCCTGAAGTCCATTTATTTTCCTTTCAGCAAATGTGTATCCTCATGCCAGTTTGGAAAGATAATAACATTTGCTGCAGAACCTGAGAAATGTGGCATTGTCCCTGCTGCGATGACAGAGTTATACATGAAATGCAAAGCAAAACCCTGAACATGCACAGTATTGAAAGTCACTCTCGTCTTGCCCATTGATTTAGTATAAGGCAGCCAGATATCCTGTCTTCTTATTGAATGGCTGTCCCTATCTCAGTGTTATCTTCCAGAGAAGAGTGAATTCCTGTAGCAAGCTGTTGTGTAATGTTGCTGAAGTGCACTGAACATCATTTTGTGAAATCTCAGCTATAATACCGGTAACTGAAAAACAGACTGTAAAAATATATACAATGATGTGCAAGGGGAGCTAATGGCTAGATCAGGGGTGTCAGACATAAGACCTGGGGGCCGGAAACAGTCCATCCAGGGCTCTTATGCAGCCTGCAAGCAGCTAGTGCAAGGGAGGGACTGTTCGTGGGGGAGTGGGCAGAGCCACTCTGATTGTGGCTTCAGTGTGGCAGAACAACCTTATCTGTAGCAGTCAGCAGCGTGGGAGCGTCTGCCCAGTGCTGCACCACTGGCTCTCCAGTCCACCCATATGGGTTTTCCTTTGTACCCCTTTTCCCAGCCCATGGGGCCTTACAGTGAGGATACACCAACTCAGACTTTACCAGCTGCTGTCCTTTATGCAGTTTATATCTCCAATACTTAGCATTATGTTTTATGGCACACATGGCCTTTGCCTGGCCCAAAAAAGTGACATTTATTTCAGATCCGGCCCTCCTATCAAATGAGTTGGACACCTCTGGGCTAGATAAATGCTCCCTTCGTGCCATCTCTGCATACCTGTGCCCTCATCCACTTCAGTCCTTCTGTCACTGTGATCTTTTCCTACCTTTAAAGGGCACAGCCTGGGCTGAGAGTATGAACGGATCATCGTAGCTGTACATCCCCTTCTTCCAGACCACAGACATGACAGGTCCTGAGGAGAGGACTTCTACCACGGGTTCCTGACGACTACAGCCATACAGCCTGAGGCAGAACATGAAAACACAGGAGCATTTGTATTGACAAGCCGGAAAGATTTAGATAGAAGATGAAGGGCACTTGGAAGTATAAGTCTACCCTCCAAATGAACCATTTTCTGCAGAGGAACTGATCTCTGTCAACTGGAAACGAGCTGGAATTCCAGGAGAATGCCAGGCTCCATGTGGAGGTTGGTGACCCTATCACAGGGCCTTCCTTCAGGAAGGAGCCTTAGCAAAGGGAAGGGCTTTTTCAGCTGTTGTCTCCCAAGTTGGGAACTCTCTCCCTAAGAAGCTGAGAGCAGCCACCTGCCTAAAGGGACCTGGGTAGGTTTGAAGAGCCTCTGAATTGGATTAGTAAGAAACACAGTGGCATAACTGGAAACTGAATTGCCTTGATTTTTATTGTACTTCAAATTTATTAATGTTTTTCTTTTACAACATTTCTATCCCGCCTTTCTGCCTTTGCAACAGCCACCATGGCAGCTTAACAAATTTAAAACATACATAGTAAAAGCCCATTTTAAAATCATTAAAACCAACCAAAAAACAACAACAACCCAGGAACATTATCATCAAAGCATTTAAAACCAGAGCTAAAAACATACACAGTCATAAAAACAACAATTAAAACGATTAAGTGAAATTTTATTCTATTTTACTGGTTTTTACTTGTTTTTTCTTGTATTTTAATTGTGTTGTAAACCACCTTGGGGACTTGAAAGGCAGTTTATAAATCAATAAAAATGTAACTATGAGGGCAGTAGGCATGTAGTCATACTAGATATAGAAGCTTCAGCTCTTAACTCAAACATTAAAGGCTAGAATTTTGTTTGAGATTGTTAGGATTCTGCTTTATCTTCTTCCACATTCTTTGCAGTGCCTGCATGTGGTGCAAAGAGCCAGACTGTCATCTACCATATTATTATTTAGTTACATTCACAGATACTTATGAGGGTTATGGACTGTTAAGTTTTAAAGCTGGTTTTATAGTTCATAAATTTATTTTTATGTAATCTTTTCTGCTTTGTCTTTTTAACTATTTGATTGAAAATTACTCAAGCATGAGGGATATAAATGTTTTAAATAGTGAAATAAATAAAACCACCAATTGTTACCAATTTAGGGGAAATACTTAAATTATACGATGCTGCAAATGTCTAAACTGGAATTAAAGTATTAATCGAGCAGATATGGAAATAATCCAAACAGAGAATCCCATTAGATTTTTTGATTTGGAATTTTTTTCTCTAAGTACTAGATCCAGTTATTAATGTTGACCTAAAGAGCATCGCCTTGATGATTCTACTGAATCACTGGCCTTCCCTTCATAAGTGGAATAAACCATGTCTTTGGGTCAACTATGAAAAGTGTATCATATATTTATAAACCAACATGAACAGCTGGAGATCAGCACTGCATCCTCATTTAAACATGATGCTGGCAGCCTGTGTGGCTTTGCACACTTGCAGAGTTTTGCTTAAACTGGACCTAAGCTGGATACAAGGTGTACAACATCAGCGTGCGGGTGCAACATCCACCCGATGCGAGTTACAAATCGTTGGTATTCTAGCAGCCATATTGAAATATGCTCTATTTCAGTATGCTGCCAGCCATCTGTAAAGGTCCATGGCTACGTCTGTCCTGGCAAGAGCCCATTCAGATCAGCCTAAGTGAGATTTCCTTGATCATTGAAAATGATGTTTCCTCTTCCTGCCCCTTCTAGATTACAGTGCTTAGATCAACAATTTCCAGGGGGACATCACTGGGAAGGGGATGGCCTTTTAACATATATACCATCCTCCTGCAATTTCTCCTCTGAAAATTGCTACATTCAAGCTTTTTATATCTAAGCTAAGGAAAATTTACCCATATTTTTCCAATAGTGGGAGGTGATGGGGGGGAGGGTAGCATGGGAGAGGGTTAAAAAAGCCTTCTACTTCTCCAGCTACTTCTGCAAATTGCAGGAAAGATGTCTGTTAAAATGATCACAGAGCAGCATGTCACGTATAGGTTCCACCTTTGCACTCTGTGTATGAGTAGAGCAGGCACTTGGGACTGTATTGCCTGTCGCCAGGAATGCCCCCACAGTATCAAGGCTACCTACGAAGTGATGAGTTGCTTCTCCAGGGGCCCAGCGACGTCATACATAGCCAGCCGGTCCCTGCATTCCGAGAGGGTCCACTCCAGGCGCAGCTTGACCATGTGACCTTTGGGAGCATGAAGATGCCACAGACAACTGGAGGCCAGGTAATCTGGGCGCTTCAACCTTAGGGCTTTGTCTGCCATGATGTAGCTGTATCTGTAGCAACCTGACCAGACAAAGACAAACTGAGTTGCACACGGCACTGCTAAAGTACCAAAAAAAGTAACTTGGAGGAAAAGCCTCTGATCAGACATTCTTCCCATCAATACAAGAGATCAAGGCAAAAGGATACAGTGATGTTGGAAGTGCTGCATTAAGCCAGCTGATTGTACTGTGGTTGTGTTTTGTTGGTATGGTGGCCCCAGTCTACTTTTACTAGCTAAATCTGTGCTAATCATCTTAATGACAAGGTACTATCCCCCCTCCCATTCTCAAATTCTGCACATGATCCAGCCCAAAGTTAAGCACATTTAAGGCCCATTAATTCTGATGGAAATGAGAGACACATACTCAGAAGTTAGAATTGCCAGTCTCCAGGTGGAGACCTGGAATTACAACTGACCTCCAGACTACATAGATTATTATTTACCTAACACATTTATTACACTTCTCCTGGAGAGAATGCATGCTTTGGAAGGCTGGCTGTATGTCATTATACCCAACTGAGTTCCCTCCCCTCCCTAAATCCAACCACCTAAGTTTCCACCCTCAAATCTCCAGATATTTCCGAACCCAGAATTGGGAATCCTATCACAACTTCTATTGGGCACAAATATTGAAGTGCTTAACTGTAGCTGGATATTTCTGTTCACCTGTGAGCTGCCTCATGCATTGGGTTTTTTTCAAGTGCACACCTAAGTATCTATAGCCCTAAAACTATGAAGTGCAAATGCCATTAAGTTAGGGCATTTCAAAATGTGCAACTGATACTTGTCAGAGAGACAAAACGGACTGCAGCTCCACGTGGGCAGCCCCCAAGCCCTTTGCTGCTGATTGTGTGAAATAGCCCCGTTAGATACCTTTTCTCAATTGCAAATTCTCTGAGCGTTTCTCTTTGAAAATAAATCTCCCACTGGCGATTTTCAGTCTTCTCAGGTATACAGCTTTGAAGCCTGGGCTGTTGGGGATGGATGCTTACATGCAAGCAGTTTTTCCCCGCAGTGCACATGAGGGTGACTTTTGCCATTAATCAGCCAAGCCGCCTAAGAAATGGCTTGGGACTGCACAACAAGGCAGGTGCCGATTCACCACAGGGCTCAGCTTGCTCCCGGCCATTTGCAGTGCATGAGATGACAGGCCATGTTCCTGGAGCTACCCCACAGTTAGCTGGGTCCAAACACTGTCATAGGCTCGGACCCAGAGAGAGGCAGCACAGGAAAAGGCAATGCATGCACCTTGCTTGGGATGACAAAATACCTTGAACCAACCCAGTCCATAATGTACATGAGTACCCGTTTGTTCCAAAGGCCCTGTTGGGTCAGGATACTATACCAGACACCTGAAAACAGCCTGGTTTCCAGAGGCATATGACTGACACTTAAGAGCAATGAGCACAGGCCATTTTTCCAGCACTCTAAGCATGTAAGTACATAGAGGGATCCTCCCCTCAGGTAGCTGACGTTGAAAAGAGAGTGTGTATACTCTTATCACCAAAATCTGTGCAAAACCTCTGAAGAGCTCACCTTGGTTCCTGACATCCCCATTAATTTATGAGCTTTCCATGAACTGGACTCCCTCCCTCCAGCATAATAAACCTAAAAAAATTAAGTGGGAAATAAACAGCCTACCCAATGTGGATTTCAGCACTATTATGTCTTTCACACTGGACTCTGTCAGAAAAGAAAATACATAAAGAAAAACAAACATATGAGATGATGCAAGAGCTAAAGCCAACAATGCTCCCTGCCCATCTACTTTTTTCATCTTCCACCAGGCACCAGGGGCCTTTTCTCATCCCATTATCAGGCATAGGGACCTCACAGCCTAGTCCTATTTCTGCTTCTCCAGAAATAACTTCCATCAAGTTTAATGGGACTTATTTTTCAGATTGAAACATAAACTGTGTGTGGTGAATATTCCCAGTATCTAGTCATCAGACACTGAACTTGGATATTCCATACATTACCAGTGGTGAATAGTTGTTGATAGACCTGTCACTGGTGATGTAATGACATCCCCAGTGAGGGGTACCCTCCCGCTGGTTGCCTCCTGTTCCTAGAAACCCTGTCTGCATACACTGGCTTGCTATTTTATTTTGTTTCTGTTATCTTGAAAACATATGGCACTGAAGCCCTCCTGTGCTCCAAATATTAGAAATCTTATGAAATATGCCTAGAAGATTTCACCATATGTCACCTACACCCGAGTGCACCTATCTTTTGGTTGGCAGGGCTTTTGTCAAAGAATTCAGGGATGCAGTGTTCTGCACCCAGTATACAAGCCCATTTGTGCTATGTTTGCCCAGAGCCATAAAATACCTAACAGATGCAAAGGAAGACAGGGCCCTTGGACCTTTGACGGCGTGTAGAAAGAAACATTTCAGAAGATGCAGCTTTTCTCACAATTGCACAAGAAAATGTAGGGAGGAGCTCTGCCTCTTTTGCATCAGGTCACCTTTATGCCAGTACAAAAACATTACAGGACTCATGTGGCTGCCACTGAAAACAGCAGTCTTGCACAGCTTTTTCCTGTCTCTCCAATAATATCTACTGGTACAAAATGAGTGAGGCTGCAGGTTTCCCTGGTCCAGAAAATGGCAACCAATGCACTGAGTGTTGTGTGTTTTAAGTGCCATCTAGATGTAGCCGACTTCTGGCAACCCACACAGTTTTCAAGGCAAGAGACTAACAGAGGTGGTTTCCCACTGCCTGCCTGCCTCAGCTTAGCAACCCTGGAATCCCTTGGTGGTGTCCCAAATAGTCACCAGGGCCAACCCTGCTTAGCTTCTGAGATCTGAGGCGACCAGGCGAGCCTGGGCTGCCCAAGTCAGGGCACGCTCAGTGGAGGTGGAGAAATGTGCAGTGCAACAATGTAAAATCACACATGCTGCCATTATCATGAGACATAGGCAGCATCCTGAAGGCAGAGGCTTGCTTTCTGCATCAGCCACATGTTTACTACAACGTCTGCTATGGGCCTGAATCTACCCCAGTCTTTTGTCTGCAGTAATCCCTGAGTGGTTTGGCAGGTACCTGTGGAGTCAGTATTCGTAGGAAGCAACTTGGATTTGCAACAACTATATATGACTGGAAGGTACATAAGAACTGAGTTGGATTTCTTTGTCCTTTTTTGTTTGCATGGCTATCTCTGTTCCTGATTTAAAAATCAAAATCAGGAGAGTTAATGCAGGACAAATCTCCCCAGTTCAGAAGCGCTTACGGCATTAAAAGTATTTGCTGTCTGAAATTAGTTTTCTGTACCACCTGCCGTATGAGATACAAAAGCCTTTCCCAATTAATGTTTCAAACTGCTCTGCACCCAGTCGAGGAGGAAAGCATTTATTATCATGTTCATCAGCATTTTAGACAGCAGTATGATTATTTATGTAGCATCACTAATGTGCATGGCCCTTAATGCAGTAAAGAATGATGCAGCCGGTTGAATACAGGGAGCAAATGATGGGAGGGATCAAAGATAAAGCCGAGGCTTCAAGCCTGCTTAGTGATACTTCTAGTTCAGGAGAAACACAAAAAGTTTTTTCCCCATGTTTAGGGTTTTTCCCCACTTTGATTCTCTTTTGTTGTGTTTGTATTTTTGGATATTCAATTTATGTTTCATTTCCACTGCTTTCAGTTTTCTGCCTGTCATTTTGGCCCCTACACCCATCCAAATAGAGTTGCCAACTCCAGGATGGTAAATTCCTGGAGATTTGGGAATGGAGCTGGGGGGGGGCTGAGAAAGGGAGGAGCCTCATTAGGGTATAAGATTATATGGTGAACTCTTCAAAGCAGCCATTTTCTCCATAGTCTGAAGATCAGTGTAATTCTGGGAGATCTCCAGGCCCCACCTGGAGGGTGGCAGCCCTACATCCAAATGGGATGAAACTGCATAGGGATTGTACCCTTCCTTTATCCTCCCTGCCAGATTTTAGATTCACATCCCTACTGTATAGGCAGAGGGATCTGGCAAAGCAATAGGAAAGTAGGTACTTTGGCAGAGTTGGTACAAATAATTCATGAAATGCCACTGGGCACCATACTGAGCAGTAAGATAGAGACATCTCTGTACTGGGCATGTAGAGACTGGGATTGGATGAGGACAGAGCCATCACACAACCCCACGCTCTGCTCCATGACATCGGGGTGTGGAGCTTTTTCTCCTTTCCTTTCTCCTAAAAGCAGAACTGTGGGTGGGAAGGCAGCATGGTACAGCCCGATCTCATCAGACCTCGGAAGCTAAGCAGGGCCAGTACTTGAATGGGAGACCACCAAGGAAGGCTCTGCAGAGGAAGGCAACGACAAACCACCTCTGCTTCTCACTTGCCTTGAAAGCTGCTTCCTGGGGTCACCGTAAGTCGGCTGTGACTTGATGGCACTCTACACCCACACGAGAGCTGAACTACACATAACTACACATGGTTTATTGTTCTGTAACCTTAACAAAGTGTGTTCTTTTCAACTGAATGGAGCTCTCCCCATTGGGGTGATGTAGTCTCTCTGTGGCTTACTGACTGCAGTGAATACATTATTGAGAAAAGATGGCAGACATTGTCCGGTATCCAGGGAAGGGGCAGATGTAACTCTTGCCTCTGTTGCCTCCTTCCAGCGGATACAAGCAAACTGTTTATCTACCCCAGCTGCAACACTGCATATGGGAGGAAGTAAAATATTTGCCTGTATTCTGCCTCCCCCAGTCAGCAGTGCTGCCCACAGGCCCAGTGCCAAACCCATTCAGCCCTAGCTCAGTCAAGGCGGCAGCCCTTCCCAAACTGGAAGCCAACAATATAACTAGAAGTCTTTGAAAAGAAAGGCCTATCAACACAATCCTTCTCTGTGGCAAGATCTGTTTAACTCAGCTGGTTGTTAAATTTCCCTGCTAATGTAACCCAAATTACTTTTGGTTTAAGATGTCATTTTTCTCAATGTTTCAGAAGGGTTTAGAATTGAGAGAAATGGCCCCAATCGGCCTGCATTCATAGAGCATAAAGGTTGTGGAGGACGAACTGTTAGCAACAGTGCTCCTGAAGTATCAACTGCAAGGGCACAGCCCTCAGTCAATCTGGCCAGCAGCAGGAGAGAGAAGGCCTGAAGCGGGATTTGAGGGAGCCGCTGATTTCACTGCTTTCACACGCCAAAGAGAAAGCACAGAAGCAACAGGAGGAGTCGCTGCAAGAGTGTGCAGGAGAAAAAGAGACCCTGCGTGTAAATTACAAAAATGGAAGCTTCAGGGCTTTTTTGTAGCAGGAACTCCTTTGCATATTAGGCGACACACCCCTAATGTAGCCAGTCCTCCAAGAGCTTACAGTAGCCCCTGTAGGAAGAGCTCTGTAAACTCTTGGAGGATTGGCTACATTAGGGGTGTGTCACCTAATATGCAAAGGTGTTCCTGCTACAAAAAGAGCCCTGGGAAGCCTTCAGGAGAGCTTCTCTCTAAAGGCAATAGGACTATACTATAACAGAGCAGTTCAGGAAGGTGCTTGATAAAGGAAAAGGGACTATTTATACCACTATGTATAGGATGAATTATAATTTTGCTGCACATTTCACCCTATTATTGATTCACTGTTTTCTTTCTAGGGAAGGGGATAGGGCTTAGTGGAAGAGTTTCTGTTTGGCATGCAGAAGGCTCCAGATTCAATCCCTGGCATCTCCAGTTAAAAAGGACCAGGCAGTAAGTGATGCGAAAGACCTCTGCTTGAGACACTTGGAGAACTGCTGCCAGTCTGAGTAGACAATACTGGCATTGGTAGGCCAAAGATCTGATTCAGTATAAGGCAGTTTCACGTGTACTGATGCAATACATTTTTCTTCACTACAGCCACAGTTCTGGCTAATATGCTACGTTCACTCAGATTTTGGTAATTCTGGTCCTAGTACATTGCTGTTTTGATGTCTCACTGACAGTATCGACCTTCACTGTGCTTATTAGATGACTTTTCATATGGACTATTATCGATTTACACTGTGTAATCCACTTCAAGTCTCATACATAATGCCTATAAGTGAATACTTTGGATGTTTTCTTTCTTTGTTTTACTGGGCACCACCTATTAGAATTAGCCAATTAGCTTCCGTTCAGAGTACCGTTGCTGAAGGTTACTGAAGATCTTGTATTTATGAAGGTTGCTGCTATGTTCATAACACTTATGTCTCAGTATACATGTGGTTGTAAAGTTTTATATTTCAAGTTTATCAGAAATGTACCATCTAGGATACTTTTCATGAAGCAACTTCACAAATGCCTAACAAGGGACTCTGTCATTTCTTAACCTGAACCATCCCCCAGTTCTCCTTTTGCAAGCATTTAGGAGAGGGATTGACACAGCTAAGGTTCTTCTGGATTCAGCAGAGGAGATCCCACAGTTCGATTTCACTCACAGTGGTGCCTTCCTCCGATACCAGGGCACCACCATTAGCAGATCTGTGGGATCCGGCCCACTCTCCCTTCCTCCTCCTGAGTTTCATGAACTCTAAACCACTTAGCCAAGTGCCACATCCAAAGAAGTAAAGGACTGTGGTCATTATTTTTTCAATCTGGATTGTGTATAATAACCAAAGCTGCCAGGAGGGGGAGATTAAGGATATAAAATTTCAGGGGCTCAGGTTGCTAAAGAGCCCAGTAAAGAGCCCCCCAGGGGGAGGCAGCAGGGGAACACCTGTTCCAATTGAGCATCTTCTGGAAGTGGGGGGGGCTCAGAGGAAACCTTTAACAGTGCTCTATTATCAGGGCTGCTAAGAGCCCTCCTAACTACATGAACCAATAAAAGCTTGCAGGCTTGGATTAGTTAATATATGAATGTACATTCACATTGTCAATAGAAATATAGAGCATACAAGGAGAGGAAGCCTTAAGAGGACTTAGATGGCGATGAAAAAGAGGCTTTTAAACAGAAATACGGGTTCTGTTTCTTATCTGAATTCATAGAAAGCAGAAGAAATCACATTTTTAACCACTGCTTTTTCTACCTGCCTTTACATGAATCCAGAGTGCATGTAAAGGCATAAATACTGCATATGATAAATTCAGAAAAAAGATCAAGAAAAGTAGAAGAGGCAGCAAGATGAACTTTAAAGCTTTTGCTTAAAGACTTGAATCTAGGTGTTGATATTCCATACACCAGGGGTCTTTTTGGGCCGGAGCGCTGCTCCAGCAGCCCAGGAGCCCATGCTAATGGTGGTGGCAGCAAGCCCCGCCCCTAGTTCCCCACGCTGAAAGCGCTGCGGCTTGGGGGAGTCTAGAGAGCCCTGCCACTGCATCCCCTGGGCCCACGCAGGAGCGCTGCGGCTCAGGGGATGCCGGAGAACCCCACCGCTGCGTCCCCCAGGCCCGCTCAGGGGATGCCAGGAGAGTGCCACTGCCGCATCCCCCGGGCCTGGGCAGGAGCGCTGTGGCTCCGGGGAGGCTGGTGAGCCCCACCGCCTCATCCCCCGGGCCCGCGCAGGAGTGCTGCAGCTTGGGGGATGCCAGGAGAGCCATGCTGCCAGCTTCCCTGCCCCCCGCCGAAGTGGTAAGTAAGGGATCTGCGGGGGTGGGGTGGCGGGGGCTTGATGGGGGGTGGTGGGAGAGCCTCCCTCCCTCCATCTCTTTGCCATCTTTCCCTCCTTTCCTTTTCTTTCTCTCTTTCCCTTCCTTCCTCTCTTTTCTTCCTTTCTTTCTGTCTTTCCCTTCTCTTCCTTCCTTTTCCTCCTTTCCTTTTCGCTTTCTTTCATTCCCTCCTTTCCTTCTCTCCTTTTCCTCTTTCCCTCCTTCTTCCCTTCTCTCTTTCTTTCTTTCCCGCCTTCTTCTCTTCTCTTTTTCCTCCTTTCCCTGTTTCCCTCCTTCTTCCCTTCTCTCTCTTTCTTTCTCTCCTCCTTTCCTTCTCTTTCTTTCCCTCTTTCCTTCCTTCTTTCCTTCTCTCTACTCTCTCTCTTTCCTTCCCTCCTTCCTCCTTCTGTGGCCCAACTCTAGTGAGAAGGGGTTTAAACTTTAAACCCCTTCTCTCTTCGCTCCCCCTCCAGGCCAGCTGGGGAAGGGAAGGGGAGGCTTTTGAAGATGTCTCCCCCCTTTTGCTTCCCCTTCTGACATCACTTCCGGTGATGTCTGGGGGCATGGCATATGCTAATAGCCTAGTAGCTCATTAGCATACCATATGCTAATTAGTTCCTGAAGCTCTTTTTCTACGAAAAGACCCCTGCCACACACTATCTTGGATCCAGCAGTATATAAGCTGAAAACATAAGTGGACTTGGCACTGTTCTATTTGCATGGGATCTTGTGCAGCAACCAGTGCTTTCCTCCATGTTTGTTTGTTTGTTCGATATATTAAGTGCCCATAAATAACTGAATAAGGTCTTGCGCAACTGGAAACACCAGTGGGGATACAATCAGTTTCACTTAGTGAAAGCAGCCACTATGGTAATTTTCTTGCATTTTCACTTCAAGAGCCCTAGTACAAGTGGAAATTTTGCACTGGATCCAACTCCTTGTCAGAGGAATGTTGCTGCTTAAATGTTTACATTTTGCCTAAACTTCTAATGGATTCACACTGTTGGTGCCATCATACATCTGCTGAGCAGACAAGTTCAGTTGAGACCCAGTAGAAGGCGTACTACCATTATGTGGTCCTTTGTTGACAGCCCTTATATGAGGCACTCTGAGATCAGCAGCAAATCACAAGACGGTGCTGTTTTGCATGCAGAAGGTCTGAGGTACAATCCCCAGTATCTCTGGTTAAAATGGTCAAATAGGAGGTCACACAAGGGACTTCTACCTGACCCTGGACAGCAGCCACAGGAGACCATACTGACATTGATAGAACAGTGATCTAACTCATTATAAGGCACCTTTGTACGCCCATATGCAGGTGGCCTAGAAGCTAAATGCTGAAATGAAAAATCTCAATGCATACAAAGATCGGTGCTAAAATGAAAGAACATGGGTCCTCAGGTTTTGTCACTATATTGGCCAAAGCAATTTTAAGACCAGGTTTGACTACTGCATTGAACTTAATACAGGGCTACCCTTGAAGATCATTCACATGCATTGGTAATTGCAATCCATTGTAATTACACTGGGACTTAACTATATGTCCCTCCATGTCAATGCACAGCTTTTGCCACTTTGATCTGTTCAAATATTCTTTTCTAGTCTTTGTCAAGGTTGATCTGCCACACTGTGGCTGAGGTCAGACTGGCAGTATGAAGCGCGAGGGAGTCATGGCAAAAAGACCCGGAACAACGTGTTCTGGATATTCCCGGTCACACTGTACCGACTGATGTGGGAGCATACCGGGGAGGAGGCGCAAGGGAGTGTTCGCACTGTTGGCCTGCCCCTGGTGGAGGTGCAGCTGTAATTAGCTTTTTCTCACTCTGGCAACATGCGCCTATGCACATAGGCGCATAGGCACAGCAGCAATTATCAATATGGCTTGTTCGCATGGCTTTTAGCATGCATACATCCGGAAAGCGGGATCAACATGCTCTCCAGGGTTTGCTACCACTTTCACCTGGTACTTTTTAAACTCAGGAGGGAAGCGTTACAAGACGGGTTGAGTATGGCTGGGGAAAGCCTGACAGCTGTGCCTGTGTGAACCGGACCCTTTAATCCGTTTGTGAAATGTGCCTATATCAGGCCAAACTGCCAGTCTGAACTCAGCCTGTAATGAATAAATTAGCTACAGCAGAGCACCGTCATACAGAAGGCATCAGAAATTGGAGGGGGGGGAGCTGTAAATAAAAAATACTGATTGACAGCAGCCTATTAGCAGGGAGAGACTTTTGAGTAACATGATCGATTTGGTCTCATGTAGCACTTTCGTCAGTACTCAGAGATAGAAATTAAACCCCCCAAATCATTTGCTGACAGCGAGAACAGCCAAGGAAACAGACATCTAACAGACACAGAGCTAACAAAGGCAGTCATATGAGCAAGTTTGATCACTCTGACATGATTCTTGCAACAGCAAGAGGGATTGTGCAAAACTTTAGGGAAAATCTGCACTACAAAAAGATCTTTTTGATAGTTCTTTAAATTATAAACATGCACCCTGACCCAGTTAGTGTAATCCACATCTGGAAATATGCTCCAGTGCAGAGTGTTGTACAGACTGCAATTCTTTAAAAAAGACACCCATTTGTGCTTGGCACATGTGAATGGTTCATTGTGGATCAGTTTCAAAGGGCTGCCCTGCAGGTCTGCAGTAGAAGCACTCGATCTGAGTCCAGCAACACCTTAGAGACCAACAAGATTTTGGGCATACAAGCTTTTGAGAGTCAAAGCACCCTTTGTCAGATGGTGGATCAGGACCCTGTGAAGATCCCCAAACATATTTTCAATCTGATGTGACAACACTCAGCACTTGATGGGGGAAAGGGTTCAATCATACAGAAAATCTGCCCTGCCAAAAGCTGTCTCCTGTGTCAACTACCTTTCCTATCTGTGTCTGTGTATTTACATCTTTTCACACAAATACCCACAGAAGGCAAACACCACCTCAAAACAAGGAGAGGGCACCTGTATTATATACAGATTCTCATTATAGCTAGTGTGATGTACTGGTTAGAGTTTTATTCCAGTATCCAGTTTTAAATCTTGCTCAGTGGAGCTCACTAGGTGACTGTATGCCAGTCACTCTCTCAGCCTAACCTGCCTTGTAGTGTTGTTGTGAACAGAGAAGGGAGAATCATGAACACAACCCTGATCTCCTCGTGAAAGGTAATACATCCTCTTTTATCCAAACCCACAGAGCTCCCAATATGTACAGACAATGTTCACATAAATAGAGGTATACACTCAACTTTTGCATTGCAATCAATGGATCTTTAAAAAGTTTGCTTGGATCATGCCCTGTGTAGTAATCTTGCCCCTATGAACATGTGTTTTATTTATTTATTTATTTTAAAAAAACATGTATTACAATGTTCTCTGGTGTTCAATCAAGACTCATCAGAAGTCATTCCTTCACAATAGAGGTTTGTGACCTATGTTCATAGAGTCAAATGTGGCTCAATATGGAACCAAACATGGCTCTTTTAAAATGAAAATCAAATCATAACAGTTATATTAGAGGGGTAGGCGAGAATGTGAGAATAACTGGTAAGTGAAGGGAACAGTAGGAAAAGATTCTTATGAGACTTAAGGCTTTCTTAGAGATGCTTTACAGAAAAGGAAATAATAGAGATCTATGCTCAGAGGTTAAGATGCTGAGGTTTGCTCAGAAGTTAAGATGCTGAGCTGCAGGCTGGAAGGTCTGTAGCTTCTGCAGTTCAAGACCCAAGTGCCATGTGACGGAGTGAGCTCCCGTCTCTGGCCCCAGCTCCTGCCAACCTAGCAGTTCAAAAGCAAGAAATTTCAAGTAGATAAACAGATACTTTGGTGGGAAGGTAACAGCATTCCATGCACCTCGGCATTTAGTCATGCCAGCCACATGACCATGGAGAAGTCTTTGGACAGTTCTGGCTCTTCACCTTGTAAATGGAGATGAGCACCGCCCCCTAGAGTTGGATTCGACTAGCTTTCGAGCAAGGGAAACCTTTACCTTTAATGTGCCAGTGCACTAAAGCAATTGTGCAGGCTGCTCCTGTGTAAACTTGTTATGTATTTTGAGACCTCGGTGTGTGTGTGTGTGCCACTTCCTAATAAAGGACTCACAACAACCAGTATTTGGACTGCAGAAACTCTAAGGATTATGAATAAAAGTATCAGGTAGCTATATATTTTCAGTTACGCGAATTGCCTTTCTTATACTGGCCCTTTACTGATCTCTTGCTTTGAATGTTTATGTAGTTTGGATCTTTAACTGTAAAAGGTTGCAGACCCCTGCTTTACAAGGTGGGAGACATAATATCCTTCCTTCATTTGTGGTCGGATTCACAGTTCTCCCCCCCCCTTCTGCTAATCAACAATTTCCGGTCTGCACAATCATATTACCTCCTTCCTTCTTTGAGTGCTCCTCCTCCCTTAATAGTAGACAGCCCCATCTTTTCCGCCTGTCTAAAACAGCCCTGCCTTGAAGATACCTATTGCATATATGTGGCTAGTTCTTACCTAGCAGAACCAAAGATTTCGGCTCAATCTTGTACTCAGTCTGATGGGCAAAGTGGCCTGTTTGATTAGCGCTGGCAAGCAGTTTCCTATATAGCAGGGTGTTCACCTTCTCGGCAGTCATCTCCTTGTGCTGGCTTTTTGGGACTTGAAGAGCAAACCAGAAGAAGCAGGTCAGAGATCCCTCCCTATTATGAAGACAAACAACCATCCTTACTGCCACTTGTCCATTTTCCTTTGCGTATCCTGCAAGTGCTAACAGAAGCAGTGAAACATTTCCAGCGATAAGAGTGTAACCCAGAGTCACAGCCAATCATTAGATTTCTTTTAGTGTTTTTAGATGAACATGTTGCAACATCTAAGGTAACTTTCAAATAATTACTCAAAGTAAATTGGTGTGAAAGTCATACTCACCCAAAGGCATAGACAGTGCTGGAGTTGTAGTAAGGAGCCAGCTCAGTGGTGTGAATCAGTTCTTTCAGCTATAAAGAAAAAGTTCTTCAATGATTACCGGCAGCAGCATCACAGAGGAACACCCCTCCCTGCTCTTCTAGCTATATCATTCAGTACACAGAACCACTTGGTTTCCACAAAGGTTGCCATGTTTTTGATTGGCTGTGCTTCCATGCCTTTATCACAGCTTGGCATCCAGAAATTTAGCAGGGAAAGCTTTTCCTGGAAGAGAAATTCAAAGTAGGGGGATATCTGCTTGATTTCTATGCATCTGGATGCTGAGCGAAGACACAGGAGCTGGCATACCAGCCACCCCAAGTCTCACATTGAATACCCTCTGCAACTCATGAAGCTGTGCCCCACCATCTTCTGTGTCTTGGCCGTCTCTGTCCAGAAGGCTCTGGATTCCATCCGCCCATGGTCCAGGGAATACTGTCGGTTGAGGATCCTCAAACTGCCAGAGTAGAAATGCAGGGAAGCTGACTCCCAAAAACGTGGTTTATAATCTGCCAAGATACAGTAAGGGCAGGAAAATGTAGACAAAATGCAGAATGCACCTTTAAAAAAATGGGGGAGGAAGTTCCACTGACTTCAATGAAACTCTGCCCCAAATAACTAACAGTGCATTCCTAAACAGAGGTAACACCCTTCTAAGTCTACTGAAATCAACTCCACATAGGATCATACTTAGTCTTGGTTGTTACTTTGCAGGGTCCAGTTATTCCCAAAAAAGTTTGGCCACATTCTTTCTGAGCACCTCAGAGTTGTGAATATTAGTCTGGAACGGG
This sequence comes from Gekko gecko, assembly GCA_029375565.1. Taxonomy (NCBI): domain Eukaryota; kingdom Metazoa; phylum Chordata; class Lepidosauria; order Squamata; family Gekkonidae; genus Gekko; species Gekko gecko. The sequence goes on along the minus strand of JAPDNY010000005.1, from coordinate 41,614,807 downwards.
GAATATCTTTGCATACACCATGGAAGAGCAGATATTCTTCGGCTTCTTTTAGTCCCAGAACTACACAACACCGCAATGCTTATAGTGTGATGTGAAGAACATAAGGGGAAACAATCTTGGTGTTGTACATAATTAAGTAAGGAAACAAAAGCTGCCACATTGTGTGTCAGAATGGGCTTGGTATACTTTTGATGCATCTGACATTAGTTACCTTCATCACAAGGGGAAAAGTCTGCACCAGTCAATGACCCACAAGTCTGTAGGTTCTCTCTCGGACTAGCCCAGCCTGATCTTATCGGATCTCAGAAGCTAAGCCAGGTCGGCCCTGGTAAGTATTTGGATGTGAGGCCACCAAGGAACTCCAGGATTGCTACACAGAGGCAGGCAATGGCAAGTCACCTCTGAATGCTTCTTGCCTTGAACACTTCACTGGGTCGCCATAAGTCAGCTGAGACTTGATAGGTTAAAAAAAAAATGCACTGAATCAATGCTCCAGTCTCTGGCAGCAGCCAGATTCTTAGAAGCCTGCTGATCCTGACCTCATTTCCCCACAATCAAAACATCACAACAACAAGAACGAGCAAACTATTATAATAATTACCAAAGAAATACCAGGTTATTGCTCCAGCTCCACCCAACAACACCAAGACAACCAAGGAGAAGAGGTAGCGTCGGCAGTTGTGCCGTCTGTAGATGTGTTCATCTTGAGATGGTTCCTTTGAGTCCTCCTCCTGGTCCTCACCCTCCATCATGGGGATCTAGTGAAACAGAGATCCAAGAACAGGCTCTGTTATCTATAGCTGAGATTCCATTTCATGCCCCAGTTTGATCAAGTCAAGTGGTGGAAAGTACTCATGTCACCCCTTGTGGCATGTGCACACACTTAGGCTGCATGCATGATATTGTGGTGCCTCTAATTGCACCAGCTTAAAGTGTTGCAGGGCATACCAACCAGACAGCACACCGTGCTGCGGGTTACCTGCACAGCTGTTCATTTGGTCAAGCATCCACATTAGTGTTGTGTGTCAGCCATGGGATGCACTGTGACAGTAGGAGTTTTTTAAAAATCACCACTACGTATGCGCATAAGTGCCTAACTGAACAACTGCTTCCATTAGCTAGCTCTGCAACCCAGTGAATGAAACAGAAGTGCCCACTGACACTTCCCTTCCCGGTTCCTTTCGCGCTGGGAGAGTTCAGACATCAGGCAAAATGAAGTGGAAGCACTACCATTCCTTACTACCAGACTTTCCCTGGTGCCTGATTACTCTGGTTCTAGCACGGAGCAGGATGGACTGCCGATGACTGGGCCACGGATGGCAGATGTTGTCATCTGATCGGGCCCTTTAAATCCGCACAGGTAACACTGGTATGTCACAACAACCTGTTTGTGTGACTGCAGCATAAAGGCTTCTCTTCTCATGAAGCTGCCTTACACTGAGTCAGACTTAGGCAGAGGTCTTTCACTTCACTTACCATCTGATCCTGAATAAGCGACATTCCTTCAAGAGGAGGGAGTGTAGTGTAAAGGTTAGGTGCTGGACTGAGGTCAGCAAGAGTCAGGCTTCTAGTTCCCATTCTGCCACAAAGGTCACTGAGTAGCCTTCAACCAGTCATTTTCTCACAGCCAAACATACCTCATAAGGATGTTGTGAGGATAAGTGGGGGAAGGGGAAACAATGTACACTGCCTGGAGCTCCTTTGAGGAAGGTGAGATAAAAATACAGTAGTAACAACTAAACAAGTGCAGGACCTGCAAGGACTTGCAGGGGGCATCTCATTCCCCCCCCCCATCTCATCTCCCACTACTTCCTCTTTCCCTTCCATGGCAGCCCCCATGGCCTCTCCTCTTCTCCTGCTTCCCTTTCTTCTTCCCACAAACCAATCAACCGACTTTTATCTATTCCCCTGTCTTCAGCTTTCCCTCCGTCCCTCCCCTTGGCAGCCTCTCCCTGGGGGGAAAAAGTCTGGCCAAGGTGTGCGGTGGCTGCTAGTAACGGGCCAGGCCCAACTGCATGGGTCCATTTATGAATATGTTTTTGGATCATTTTCACAGTCATCTGACATGATCATTTATGAGATATTTAACAACATCCAGAAATAGGATTAATTCCAACACACATACACACACAGATATGCTTAAACACCAGTTTTGCTGGGGGGGGGGTTATAAGTGAAGGAAACATCAGTAGAAGAAAATGACAGGAAATTGTGCCTTGTGGAAATATTTCCCCAACCCAAATGATTAAGGAAGTTCATATTGAGGTAATGCAGAGACAAGACAGTTCAGCCAGCAGTGCTTGACTGGAAGCAGGGCCGAGCAAAAGAAAAAGGAAGTTAGTAGGAATATAAATAGGAGTCTTGTGGTACCTTCTATAGACTAACAAATTGGGAGGGAGGGAGGAAGATCAGAAGACACACAATATAGGCCAGGGGTGGCCAAACTGTGGCTCGGGAGCTGCATGCGGCTCTTTCACACACATTGTGCGGCTCCCAGCAGGGCAGCTGGGGAAGCTAAATATCATCAGCAAACAAATATCATTGGACAAATAAATATCATTACCAATATCTGTTTTTACCCCTTTTGTTATTATTTTTGGCAGTCTCATTTAATGTTAATAAAAAGCAAACCTGCATATCTGTTCATGTCTTGTGGCTCTCAAACGTCTGATGTTTATTCTATGTGGCTCTTATGTTAAGCAAGTTTGACCACCCCGATATAGGGCATGCAGCTGACCCTACAGTGACAATCATGATGTACACAGTTGTCATTCCACTTACTGAAACAGCCTACTACACAGATATATTTAGAACTGAATAGTTATTGATTCTGTACATTTCTCATTGCCTTCTTCTAGTTTCATTTCTTCCAATGAGGTAGAGATGACAGCTTCGGGTGGGACCTGGAGATCCCCCGGGATTACAGCTCATCTCTAGACTACAGAGATCAGTTCCCCTGGAGAAAATGAGTATCTCAGAGGGTAGACACTATGCCATTTTACCCCACTGAGGTCTCTGTTATCCCTAGGCTCAATTCCCAAAACTCCAGCAGTTTCTCAGTGGCCAGTGAGGGCCTGGCAACCCTACAATGGGGTGGGACTGCGGTAGACCATCTTTGCACGTAGGAAGTCCCAGATTCAGTCTCTGGCTTCTCCATCAGGGACCAGCTGAAGTGAAAGACTGCTTCTTGTAGGGTTGCCAACCTGCAGGTTGGGCATGGAATTCTTCCGGAATATTATTATTATTATTGTTGTTGTTGTTGTTGTTGTTGTTGTTGATTATTATTATTATTATTATTATTCACCTTATCCTTGAGTACACAGGACTCTGGGCGATTTACAACAAGTTAAAACACACAAAAATACAGATTAAAATCAACAATCAACTTACCTTAATTGCACAAGCTCCAGACGTGTCTATAATTTAACTTAAAAACCTACTCTGGAGTAAAGAGGAGGGTGCCAGCTATGATGGAAACTGTTGCTGCCCTCAACCAAAGGTCTGGTGGAACCTCTCTGCCTTACAGGCCCTGCAGAATTGCATGAAATCCCACAGGCTCCTGATGGTTACTCCCTTTGAACTCTATAATTGGGGGGTAGGAAGGATGTCTTTTGCTGAACAGCTTAGCAAAAATACTCATTGGCATTTATTTATTTTATTTATTTATTATTTTCCATTTATATCCCGCCTTGCCGAGAATCGGCTCAGGGTTGGCCTGTACATAAGGAGACCACCCAGAGACTGTGCCATGGTGTGGCAACAAACACTCGTTCAGCAGTCAGTTTCATGAATTCACTTTCCATGGGCAGTAAGAAGCAAAGTACATTAGTACTGATACTGACAGATCACCATTTCAAAACTAAGGGACGCTGTAGACTGAGACACTGTGCTGGAGTTGTGTGGACTCAAAATAAGGCACTTCTGTGAACTGCAAGTTTGGCTGCAACCCCAATGAAACAGCCAGCGTGGGATAGTAAGTGTTGGACTAGAATCAGGGAGCCCCAGATCTGATTCTGAATCTCCACCCTGCCATGGACGCTTGCTGGGTGACCGCGGGCCAGTCACAAACTCTCCTCACAGGGTTTTTGTGAAGCTAAAATGGAGAAGAGGGGAAAATGTTGTAAGCCACTTTGGGTCCCCATTGGGGAGAAAACGAATAGATAGTTGCTGCAGGAGGTTACACCACACCATATTGTGTGGATATGTGTCATTTAGGGCTGCCAAGTAGAGGCTGGAGTTCTCTCAGAATTACAACCAAACTCCAGACTATAGAGATCAGAGGTCCCTGGAGAAAATGGCAACTTTGGAAGGTGGCTTCTATGGCATCATACCTGTGTTGAGCAGGGTTACCAGCTCTGGCCTGGAAATACCTGGAGATTTTGGGGGTGAAACCTGAGGAGGGTGGGGTTTGGGGAGGGGAGGGACGTCAATGGAGTACAATGTCATAGAGTCCACCTTCCGAAGTGGCCATTTTCTCCAGGGCAACTGATCTCTGTTGCCTGGAGTCAGTTATAATCCCAGGAGATCTCCAGCCATCACCTGGAAGCTGGCAACCTTACTGCAAATTCTGCCCTCCCTGAGCTCCAAAGTCCCGTCTCCAAGAATTTCCCAACCTGGATTTGGCAGCCCTAGTTATCATTAAGCCTACTGAGGTTACTGTGATCATGTGACTGCAGGAGAACTGGCCAGAGCACATTTGTGAGTGCGTGAGGGCCCAGGCATCTGACTTCTATCCAGTGCTGCATGGTGTTTAAACAGGTTCAAAATCTTGCTCAGTTGCACTGAGTGGTCTAGTCTCTCAGCATAATCTCCTTCACAGAGTAGTTGTTAGGCTCCTCAGTTGTTGTAGGACAAGAGCTGCCAACGTCTGGGTGTTGCCTGGAGTTCTCCTGGAATTACCACTGATCTCCAGACTACAGAGATCAGTTCCCCTGGAGATGGCCTGGAGGATGGTCGGACTGACCTCACACCCCTGCTGAGCTCCATCCCCTCCCCAAACACCCCCCTCCCGGGGTCCATCCCTAAATCTCCAGGAATTTTCCAACACAGAGCTGGCGGCCTTATTTACATAGGCCACAAATGTAATAAATAAGTGCAAGACAGGAGTGTGCCAAAACAACAAAAGGCAGAAATATCAATCAGTCACTCTCTCTTCAGTGACTTCTCACTATGTCCAGTCAGTTCTTTGCATGGAAAATAATTAACTAACCAGAAGTGCAAAGATAAGAAGCAGAAGCACAAGCCTGAAAGAGCACTACTATTGGTCCCAGTAAGAACCCATCACACGATTTGTTTCTCATCCCTAGTTGGGGTTGCCACCCTCCAGGTGATAGCTGGAGCTCTCCTGATCTTACACCTGATCTCCAAGCAACAGAGATCAGTTTCCCTGGAGGAAATGACCACTTTGGAAGGTAGACTCTGCGGCATTATACCCCCCGTAAAATCCCTCCACTCCCCAAACCCCACCCTCCTCAGGCTCCACCTCCAAAATCTCCAGCTATTTCCCAACCCGAAGCTGGTGATCCTAGAACGCCTAGGCCTCTATTTTGCCTCTCGAGTATCTTTTGGCTCGACTGTTCTGACCCGGAGGCTGGGCTCTTCTGTACAGTCACCAAAAAACCCACACATATAGTACGGCCACTGAACATCTACCCTCACTAGAGGGGAAAAATCTGAAGGGTGGTAAAATCACAGGCCTACCTTTGATTCCTCCAGTGTCTTTGTGGCCGGGCCTGGTGGGGCTCATGCAGAAGCACACACAGACACATAACCACATGCAAATACTGGACAAGATTTATTTACTCAGGCCCGAGGTCTGCCCTGCAATCAATAGTCCGAGGCTCTGTCCTCTTTTGCTGCCCTTTGCCCCTTTGCTGCTCTACACAGAAAGCTTCGCTCCTCCCAGGCAGGATCTCCTGGCCTGCTCTGCCTAAAGAAGGCCTCCATGTAGCTGCATAGTTGCATAGAAGCGCCTGAAATCTGGCCACTGAAAGGCATTCATTCCCTTACCTATTTAGTACTGGTGAAAACATTGCAGCAGTTCTCTGTGCCAAACAAGAAATGGGTCCTTTTCCAAATGGAGGCGATCAAGAGGGGAGGGGCTTGGAGTCAAGGGAAATGGCTCGCGGGATGTGGAGGATGCAGGGGAGAGCAAGGATAACACAGGGCTTGCCTCCAGCACCCTCCTCCCTCTGGTCCCCCCTCCTCAAGGGCTGCTGAGTAAGTTGCCCAGCAACTTTTCCCTGCCTTAGTTACACCTGTTGGTTCCAGGGGAATAAAGGCAAAATTGGACTGAATGGAAAAAGAAAACCCCTCCTGTGCAAGAAATGTGAGTCTCTGTGCTAGGAAAAGATTTGTTTTTATACCCTGCCTCACAGCCAAAGGGGTCTGAGGCCACCTCTTTATCTGGGGCTGTAACAGAAATTCATGTAGTATTTCTCAGTCAAGTGGAAATTCAACAGGTGCAGCTTCCCCCAACATGGAGATAGTGGGATGGGAAAGACTTCACCTCTAGAATGTCTGCCTTCCATATGTAGGCTTACCAACTTCCAGGAGGTGGCTGGAGATCTCCTGAGATTATTCCTCCAGCCTGTAGGCAATTGACAGTGCAGTCCTAAACAATGTTCCCTCTAAGCTGTGGAGTCTTGTGAGCAAAACTTCTACTTTGTGAGCTACTGACGTTAAAGTTTGTGAGTGAGAGATTTGGCTACTGCATAAATTAGTTTGCTCTGGAGCCATCCTTCCTGAGCAAAGGCAAAATTGTGTGAGCCGGAGGCTAAAAAACTGTGAGCTAGCTCACACTAACTCAGCTTAGAGGGAACACTGGTCCTAAATAGTGTTAAACCCTTCAAAGTCCACTGAAGTAAGTGGGCTTAGAACTACGGGTTTAACTACATAGGAAGAAGAATAAGAGATTGAATTTATACCCTGCCCTTCACTAGCTGCAGGAGTCTCAGAGTGGCTTACAATCTCCTTTCCCTTCCCCTCCCACAACAGACACCCTTGTGAGGTAGGTGGGGCTGAGAGAGCCTCTTTGAGAACTGCTCTTGAGAGAACATCTCTGAGAGAACTTGTAACTGACCTGCGGTCACACCAGCAGCTGCATGAGGAGTAGGGAATCAAACCGAGTTCTCCCAGATTAGAGTCCGCGCTCCTAACCACTACACCAAACTGGCTGTGAAATAGGTGGGTTGCCAACCTCCAGGCAGTGGCTGGAGATCTCCTACTATGACAACTGATTTTTAGGTGACAGAGATCAGTTCACCTGGTCAAAATGGCCGCTTTGGAAGGTGGACTCTATGAGATTATACCTCATTGAAGCCCCTCCCCAAACCCCACACTCTTCAGGTTCTATCCTCAAAATCTCCAGGTATTTCCCAACCCAGAGTGGGCAACCCTGTTCCCTATGAAAGGCAGGGAATTGCTGCAAGACTGGATCCAGGCAGGGAATATTGTGTGGTGGAGCGGGGGTGGGGGTGGACCAAGCAGTCAGAGGCAGGCAGAGCTCAGTCTAAACAGACCAAACTGATAAGAGTAGAGTCAAACTCCACCCCTCCGGATTTTGCTTTTGAGCCTTCGTTCTAACTTTTCATTCTGCATACAAAACCTGGATATACTAATCACGTACGAGGACTGTTTGCAATTCTTAATTTCTTATTCAGCTCAAAGATGCAGCCTGAATGAGGACATCAAGATAACCTTGTAATCGCCACAAATCATACGTGTTCCCTATGATATTTATGGACTACCTAAGGTAAAGGTAAAGGTTCCCTTGCTCGAAAGCCAGTCGAATCCGACTCTAGGGTTGCGGTGCTCATCTCCGTTTCAAAGACGAAGAGCCAGTGCTGTCCGAAGACGTTTCCGTGGTCATGTGGCCGGCATGACTAAACACCAAGGCGCACAGAACGCTGTTACCTTCCCACCAAAGTGGTACCTATTTATCTACTTGCAATTTCTTGCTTTCGAACTGCTAGGTTGGCAGGAGCTGGAACTAGAGACGGGAGCTCACTCCGTCTTGCGGCACCCGGGTCTTGAACTGCTGAACTACTGACCTTCCACAGCCTGCAGTTCAGCGTCTTAACCACTTGAGCCACCGCAGCTCCGATGGACTACCTACAACAGCGTAATTATCTCACAGGCCTTTGGAAATTGCCTGAAGGTCTGATAAACTTTTTTTGCTGACTGAAATCCAGTAGATAAAGGTATCTCTTAAAGTTGCCAACCCCAAGTTGGGAAATTCCTTTTAGGGGGCTCCGTTGGTGCCAGCATCGGAGGTGAGGAGTTTGGGAGTGCTCCTGGGTGCTTCCTTAACAATAGAGGCCCAGGTAGCAGCCACTGCCAAGTCAGCCTTTTATTATCTCTGGGTGATCAAGCAGTTGGTTCCCTTCCTCGAACACAACGACTTGGCAACAGTGATCCACGCAATGGTTACCTTGAGGCTAGACTACTGTAATGCTCTCTACATGGGGCTGCCCTTGTCACAGATCTGGAAGCTACAGCTAATGCAAAATGCTGCAGCCAGGCTTTTGATGGGCCTCCTTATGCAAGAGCACATCCAACCTGTGCTGAAAGCATTGCACTTGCTACCAATAGCATACCGAATCAGCTTCAAGGTGCTGGTTCTTACCTTTAAAGCCCTTAATGGTCAGGGGCCGACATACCCGAGGGACTGCATTTCCTCACATGTTTCCCAGAGAGAACTGCGATCAGGGTCCCAAAGTTGACTGACTCTCCTGGGACCTAAAGACGCCAGGCCAGCTAGAACCAGGGCCAGGGCCTTTTCGGTGGTGGCTCCATACTGGTGGAATGAGCTCCCGGAAAAGATCAGGGTCCTGCAGGACCTTATGCAGTTCCACGGGGCCTGCAAGATGGAGCTCTTCCACCAGGCCTTCAACAAGAAGCCCCCCTCAATAATTAATTGTGAACCCTGCCCTTCGGAGTCACCAACAACAGTCTGAGCCGGCCACATAAGAAAGAGAATGAGGAGCAGATCAATAGGATAGGACATTGACTTGCTGCTGCCGATGCCAAACATTATCATCATTACTACTGCCAGACTAATATGTACTAGCACTTTATATTAATTGCATTGTTTTTAGAAGGTTTTATTATTGTTTTAACGGTTATCTATGTGTTTTAATTTTTTGTAAGCCGCTCTGAGCCTCCTACAGCAGGGAGGACGGGGTATAAATTTGATAAATAAAATAAAAAAATATTTGGGGCAGGGTCTGGGGACAGCCAAGTTTGGCAAGGGGAGAAACCTCAGCAGGGTATAATTCCATAGAGTCCACTCTCCAGAGCTGCCATTTTCTTTGTGGTCTAGAAATTAGTTGTATTTTGGGGAGATCTTATTAGCCAAATTGCTCTATTTCTTAATAATAGATTGAGGAATTGTGATATTAACGGGCAATTGGCATAACTATAAGATCAGACCTGTGTATACTGGAGTTGGAATTCCCAAGAACCCAAGAATAGACACAGAAACTGAGTGGCTAAAATAATGATTTCTTTACTAAATATTCTCAAGCATACGAACAATAATCAAACATTCAGACACACAATACATAACTAAGAAAGCAGAGGTGATTGATAGCTTATAGAGGGGTGATACAACCTCTCCAGATGTGCAGGGTCCATGGAGATGAGATTATGGGCTAAACCCAAAGGGTTTAGGGGTGGACTGCCAGTTGGCATCAGGGCAGAAGCACACGGTCTAAGGTCATGTGCTCGTGGATATAGACACTGGAAAACAATGCAGACTAATGGGCGGCACTGGGGTCTGGTCTCAGGTGAGAACAGTAGATTACCTAGGCCAATGATGAGTCCTGGGGGTGTGTGGCATCAGGATGTGCAAGGCCTAGATGTGACCAATGAGCTTCCAGAGGGGCAGAGTCTGGCTTTAACAATAGAAGCCAGGTGTTAGATGGCTGTACTGGAGCTAGTTGGATGGACTTTATGACCATTGCTGGTTCTGCCAAGGTAGTTGAATAGTTTCCCAGATACAGACAAAAGATGGGAGATGGGTCCCTGGTTAGATTGCTGAACATTTGACTGATTGGTTTATCCTGGTATCCTGAGGGTCAGAGCAGGAAAGACAAGTATTCAGACAAAGAATGGCTAGAGACAGGGTTATTCGCCAGGTGGCCTCTGAATGGACTTAGAAATGTAGATACTTCACCGGGTGGAACTCATTATCATTGGTTCAAGCTGAGAGTGCTTGACTTTTGGGGACTTTGGTTCAGGTTAGAAAGTTGGGTGCCCCTGCTTTGGGGCTACTCAAGAGTAAAGGCAGTGCCTCTGGCAACCTCAGTCTGGAGTGTGGCAACCCTTCATGTATCTGCATGCCAGGCAGGTGGCATATACTGTATTTCTGGTTTTCAAGCAGCTACTAAAGGCACAGGAGCTTTTCAACAAGAAAAAATTTGGCAACCCTAAATGCAATTGTAGCTCCTTTACCACTAGAAAGTGGACCATCAGTGAACTATTGCCAGTGAACTAAACAGGTTTTAGACTATGCTCTTGGGCTGTATAAATCCTCTGTTTGTTTGCAAACCAATGTGCTTTGTTATAGCAACCAGTTAGATAAAAGAATAAACTTCTACACACAACACATCATTAACTGCCACAGTTAATTCACTGCCACAGGATGTGGCTTAGGCCCAAACTGTGATGCGGAGAGACCCAAGAACACGTCCCCCAGCAACTTCAAAAAGAAGAACAGCCGCCTTGCAGGGCCCCAGTCCAGGTAAGGGCTACATTAAGGGGTGGGGGAGAGAAGGGGACTTAATTTTTCTCTCCCTTTGTGGTTTCATTGATTGAATCCAACTGCACCCTTCCCCAAGTGCTGTTATTATCTCTGGAAGGGAGGGGGTGGAAAGGCAGGCTAAGAGATGGCGGCTGTCTTTTTTCTCTTCCTGAGCTCATGAGAGCTTGGCAGGGTGTCACTTTTGACTGGCAAAACTGCTTTTGGGCAGAAGCTTGCAAACAGATTATGCCCAGTCTGAGTTGAGGCCACTTTCAGCTGCTATTTGCCTTTTGAAAATGCTGGGGAGATCCGCTCACAGATCTCCCTGCATCGTCTCTGGTTTGGCCCTTAGATGGCTTCCCAAGGGTTTAAAGAAATTCATGGAGACCTCTTGATGGCCATTCACCACAATAACCAAACGAGAATCTCCATGATTAGTGGCAGCATGCCTCGAATGGCTGTCGCTGAGAGGGAGGCTGGCAAGAGAGGGCTGTTGTCTTCCGGTCATGCTTCCAGGCTGCACGTGTTAATCACACAGTGACATCCATGCCTTGCAGGAATTATTACCTTCCGCAGGGCTTGTAAGTCAGAGATGTAAGCCAGGCATTTGGTTGAAGATAGTGATGGGACAAGAAGTCAGCCGGCACTCTCAGGTCTCCCCCCCCCCCGCCCAGGCTATGTGATTGTAATTTTCTGTGGAAACTCCTCACCATCTTGGAATAGCCAGTTTTTATTGATTGATTCTGTACTATATTTTATTACTGGTTTTTAACTTATTTATTGTCTCATTCTGGTATAAGCCACCCTGAGCCCTGTTCGCAGAGAAGGGCAGCCTAGATGTCCAAATAATTAGTAAACAAACAAATAAATAAAATATCCCAATAATCTTGGTGGGCTCTAAGGTGCTGCTGGATTCCAATCTAGCTGTTCTGCAACAAATGAGGCATTTCAGTGCCAGAGTCCCTGGAGTGCTGCCGCTGGTGCCATCTCAGTTTCCAGCTCTTTGATTATCTGCTGCAGTAATCTCTGTCAAATGCTTCTCCAGTTCAGTTGAACAAGGCTCTCAAGCTTATCTTAATTGGCCTCACATCCTGTCGGAAACCTCAGCAGTGTCTTCTTTTTACATCTCTACTTTGCGCACCGTTTCGTTCCAGTGTTCTGTGGGTCCAAAACGGTCGTGGACTCTTCTGTTATTGTTGTTCAGAGAACTGGAGAAATATGAATGGCCACGGAAGCCAACTGGATCTATGAGAGTAATGATGCAAGCCTTCCATTAATGGATGAAGGTGTTTTTTTAATTAGGCATTCCTTTATTGATCCTCCTTCCTGTTTATGTTTTAACTGTTGTTTTAATAGACAGACAGATAGCTAGGTAAACAACTTTAAAAGGGTATTAGATAGATTAATGGAGGATACGTCTATCAGTGGCTACTAGCCAAGGTGACTGATGGGAACCTCTAGATTCAGAGGCAGTAAACTTCAAGAGTCCCAGAGCCAGGAGGCAGCAGCAGGGGAAGGTCTTGTCCTCTGTGCCCTGTTGTTGGCCCATTGGAGGAACTGGTTGGCCACTGTGTGAGACAGGGTGCTGGACTAGATGGACCACTGGTCTGATCCAGCAGGGCTCTTTTTATGGATGGATAGACAGACAGACAGACAGACAGACAGACAGACAGACAGACAGAGATATCATTATATGCAGGTATTACCTTAAAAGTTTATTTTTAATGTCTTTATAACTGTATACTGTTTTGAGGGCCCTTACTGGGTAGAAAGGCAGGATGAAAATGTTTCAGATAAATAAAAATATGTATAGGTCAGGAGCTGATACTTGCCATCCCTGGTCTAACAGACTGGGACTATGTAAAAGAACCTCACCTATGGAGTAGAGCAAGGAAGACTGCCTGGCATGTGTGCTGACTCCCCAGAAGACATTATTTTTCTCATGGAATTTATTCTTTCTGGGGCTTTGCTACTTGAAGAGGGAAAGAAAAATGAATCCGTTTAAACATTCAAATTCATCATCATCACCATGGCATCCGAGCGTCTGAATAAGACAAGGACACAGCAGACCAAAATTAGACCTGGTTGCAAAGGAGTTGCACCCACCCACTGGAGCTGAATTTGGTTCTCAACAGCCATGTTTCCATGGGGATGTTGCACGTCACTACATACACCACCAGCGAGGGACATTGGCAAGGATGTCAAGGTGTTGCTAAATGGGAAGGCTACAGCGCCTCTGCCTGTACCGTGCCTGTCCCCAAAACGAATAGAGGCACCCCTCTCTGGAATTGTTGTTCTGTACTACAGTTGTGTTGAAAACAAAGGCAACAAGGACAGTGAGGGCCACAGCCCTTGGGGCTCTTATGTATGAAACTTTCACAGGACATAAATGGCAGCACTCCGACACTAAAGTCCTTGGCTTTCCATGCTGGCATCCACCCCAGATTTCAGGGTCTTTGCTTTCTAGAATTCCAAGGAGGGGCCATAGCTCAGTGGCAGAGCACCAGCTTGGTGTGCAGAAGATCATAGAACCAATCTCTGACATCTCTGAGAGTTTAAGGTCTCAGATAGCAGGTCTGGAAAGTGGCTACCAGTCCAACAGTATAGGGCTAGTTGGACCTATGGACACACTTAGTACCATAGCTTCATACCACATGAATCCACTAGATTCCTTGCATACTGTCCCCCACTGCTGGTGGAAACCCTGATCTAACTATTGTCTGCTAGCTTCAGATAACTCCTTGGGACATCAGTTGGAAGGACTGGTACACTCATCGTTTCTCCAAGCAGTGAGAAGTTCCAAGGTCAGCACTTACCTGGGCTGGTTATCTTTGGAGGGGAACATAAGAGAAGCCAATGTTGAATCAGGCCAATGGCCCATCTAGTCCAACACTCTGTCACACAGCAGCCAAAAATACCACGTGCTATCAGGAGGTCCAGCAGTGGGGCCAGGACACTAGCAGCCCTCCCACTGCTGCCCCCTTCAGCACCAAGAATAGAGTGCATCACCTGCCCCAGACTGAGAATTCCCATCTATACCCTGTGGCTAATAGCCACTGATGGACTTCTGCTTCATATGTTTATCTAATTCCCTCTTGAAACTGTCCATGCTTGTAGCTGCCACCACCTCCTGTGGCAGTGAGTTCCATGTGTTAATCACTCTTTGGGTGAAGAAGTATTTCCTTTTATCTGTTCTAACCCGACTGCTCAGCAGTCTGGAGATTTCTATTCTTTTACAATATTTGCTTTATTTCCAAAATGCGTAAGTGGAGAAGAGGTGGAGGCAAGGAGGGACTCCTACAGAGCAGTAAATCTCCTATCATATAACAGATCCCAGAGGGAGAGCCTGCACCCCATAACCTGCTTCTCTCTCGATTCCCCACACCTCCACATGCAGCAGCTGGGTGATCTTGACCAAGCCACAGTTCTCTCAAAGCTGTTCTCTCAAGAGCAGTTCTCAGTCAGAGCTCTCTCAGCCCCACTTACATCACAGGGAGTCTGTTGTGGGGAGAGGAAGGGAAGGAGATTGTAAGCTTTTCTAAGACTCCAAGTGAAGGACGGGGTGCAAATCTAATCTTCTCCTCCTCCTCTTCTCTCCTCCTCCTCCTCCTCCAGAATCTACAATTGCTCTTTCTCTACCACCCACAAGACACACACCTACTCCTTCCCTTTAGCTTGGAAGGTCACCCCTCTCCAAATACTGGTGGGCCACTGGACAAATACTGGTAAGGCCCATTGAGGAGATACTGGCAGTCTTTTAGAACATTGCCTTTCTTTTATCATATAGTCTCTGGCTCCTCCAAACACTTTAAGCCAAGCCCATAGGGTAGAATCATTCATAGCAGTGGTTGCCACCTTTAATGAGAGTTACTTTTGAGCAGTGAAAAATATTCCAAGCTAACATTCACCCTAACCTGTTAACAGAGTGTGTTTCTATCCCAGAAATAGAATATAGACTAGGAAGAACACTAGAAATGAAGCTAGTAGCCAAGTAGCTCAGGGACTCTGAAGCAGCAGAGAAAATCTGGAAGTGATGGAGGTAGCTCCATAGAGTTTCCAGTGATTCCTAGAGCTCTCCTATGTCACTTCTAGGTATTCACTGGAAATATAATGGTGCACACATCATCCGTATAATGACATAATGGCTCACACAACATCAATCCTCCGCAGTGACCGTGTCCCCCAAACACCTACTGGTTGCCAGGTATGACCTGGCAGCCTTAGGTGAGATGCCATTGTGGGACAAGAACAGAATGCCTGTTCTAGCCCAGCATCTTGTGTGTGTGTGTGTGCTTCTTCTGAATGAGAAGGGACCACCATGGTCATCTTGGTCTAGAGGCGCCTAGTAGTTTGACAGCCCTGCAGAGATGCAAAGAAAAATAAAGCCAGACCTGTACACAGCGTATCTCATTGTCAGATCAGTTTAATAAGCAATTAAAAGGTTTGAATCCATTTCCTGTTTTTGTTAAAATAAAGAACATAAACAAATGAGGTTAGCCTTGCACGCAGGCTACTGCAATATTAGACTGAGAACCACCAATCAATGCAACATTTTTGAGGTGGCAGCACAGCATAGCTTGGGTATATTATGGTTTCCTGTTCTATAATCAGGACAAACTCTTTTTTGTTGTTTGTAGTACCTCCTTCTCCCTTTAAGAACTGAAATTCTGACAAATATTACATGGCAAGAGTCTAACACAAATAAATATGCAGATAATTCTGAGCAACTTAATTTTTAAAAATGAGCACGGTCTCCAAGTTAGAAGCGAAGTTGTGTAGATTTCAGACAACTGAAAGACACGCCCCCAAAAGACTCAGAACTTCATGCCATATTTTTCAAAATCTTTAACAGAAGGAATTAGCATTGGGATTTCCCCGTGTCTGAACATGAGTGCAGAAGACCAAGAAACAAAGAAATTGGATGCCAGAATAGATATGTGAAGTATCTCTTACATATCAGATTAGTCAGTATGAATTAAACCTACCACACAATGACTTTTCAGAAGTGTGGTTTATTATACTAGATTTTTTGTCACAGCTTGAGGAAATTCCCAAATGCTCAAAATCTTTATACTTATTATAATATGTACATTATATTATAGGTATGGTACTGCTATTGGCTTATGACGTCATTCTTTCTTTATGGATATTGCATTAGTTGTATACGTTTGAGTAGTAACACTGTCTAATGTATACTTTGTTACACTGTTTATAGTTTCTGTTATTGTTTTATGTATGTGAAAATTAAACAATAATTTTAAAAAGTTAAAAAAGCATCTCTTGCCATTTGCCCACCTTTCGGTGCATCAGTGTAAATGCAGTACTTCTGCACTGCCTTACCTATAGTCACAATCTATCTGCCTCAAACCAAGGAAGAAGTAGGACAGATATTAACCGAACTTTTATTGGATTGGAATAAATAGTATGAAAATTAATTTTTGGCAAAGATAGCGATTTGGATGAGCTCATTCATCCATCCTTACTGCTAATTAGGTGATGATCTCCTCAAATGAGGGAAGCTACAGGCAGTATCAATTAGACAATTTTCCATTAGCAAAGGCTATGAGCTGCGCTACCCAGCAATCATATCATAATCAAATCATGGGTTATTTTTGTTCTGCAAGTCAAAGAGCCGGTAGGCATCACTACACTATTCCAGTTATAGCAGGAAATTAGGTTACTTTTTATTGCAAAAACCTTTTCTTGAACTCAAATATGGAAAGATATTCATTGCGGGTTTTATTGCTGGTAGAGGGTTTTTTTAATTTAAAATTTTATAAATCACAAGGCTTTTATTTCTGGTGATTTCATTTATCATGGGAGGAATCTCAGCCTAGAGAGCTTTAGCAATTAGGTAGCATTCCAAAAAGAGCACCTGGGAATCAGGAGCTTGGACCACGGCTGCTGCCAAAACCTGGGCAGGAATAAGGCTGAGTGAAGCATTGTATAGTGCAACACTGTCCTCTGCCTTTAAGTTAAGTTGGCAGTTACCTGGAGGTCCACTGCTGTGGAGTCATAAATGCCTGGATCCAGACTGACTTTAGGCAAACATGTGGGACTGGCTTGTCCCCTAATCCTTGCCCCACCCTTTCTCAAGAACTTCTGATCCCAAGATTAAATCTTACCTGATCCAAAAGATTTTTTTCCCCAAGTCCTATCTTGTTCTTCCATTCTCTTATCTGATTCTATTATTAACTTTTCTTCTAATTTATCTTCTTTGACTTTAAGAAACTCTACAACCTTTTATATCCTTTTTTCCCCTTTCATTCAAGACCTAGAAGCTGCTTTTCTTAAATTTGGTAAATTCCCATTTCAATAAACTGCGATCGTATCCAATGTAAGTGTGCTCAGCCCTTTGATCTTCATTTTTTATTCCCTTTTCTAGGCCCTATTTTTCCTAAGGAAGACACAATTTTTCTTATGATGCTTTGTCTCCATAACTCATTAAACTTGATTAAAAAATAGCAAGTTGAGCAGCACTGGAAATCAGTGCATCGAAAAGTAATAAGCAGTTGATTAAAGTAGTAGATCTTCATTGTGTTAATATATTCATAACTGAATTCTCTATTTGTTTGCACATAATAACTCACTAGATTTGATTAAAAATAAAATCAAGGGCATATCACTTAAATTTCACACCAGTATGTGATTTGTCAATTACTTCCTCAATCCAAAACTTAAATAATTAGTTAATCCAAAATGTAGTTTAAATAATAGGTCAAACCATTAAAAAGTATAAGGTATAATTAATTGACAAGTAAGTTCATCACCCCAAAGGTGATCAGTCAATGTATCATCTCTGTAGGCTCCAGGATGTTAAGTAAGTTAAAAAGTTACTTCATGAGAGATTCATTCATGATAGATAATAAATTTCTCAGTGGATCTACCCAGGAATTAGTTCATCTTAGTCAATCTACCAAGGAGTATATACATAAATTAGTTCATCAATCAATGGAACAAATTCTTTAGTCTGTCAATAACTGCATCCCAAATTTAGATCCTCAGCCAAATATCCAGTAGTTAGTTCATCCATTCAGTGCAGGGTTGCCCACTGCCAGGTGGGGATTAGAGATCTCCCAGAATTACAACTGATCTCCAGACTACAGAGATCAGTTGCCCTGGAGAAAATGTCAGCTTTGAGAAGTGGACTCTGTGTCGTTATACCCTACTGAGGTTTCTCCCCTCCCCAAACTCTGCCCTCCCCAGGCTCCACTCCAAATCTCCAGGGATTTCCCAACCTAGTGTTGGCAACCCTAATTCAAAGATCACATTTATCAAAATGTTCATCGATGCTTCAGAACATTCAGAATATCAATCTGTTAGCTGATAACCCTATTAAGCTGAAAGAGGAGTGATCCCAAAGAAGAGGAAGATTTCATGGTGCATCAGTTCACTTAATTTCTTACAGCAGCCTTTTGAAGATTACATCAAGCCACAGATGTAACATTTCTGGAAACTGTGAAGCCTGTTCCCCTCCCTGCAATGGGGGGGTGGGGACCAAAATTTGGGGAAAATTGAAATATATGTAATACATATTTTCCTATCAAACCAAAACTCCTTTTACTGATTTAACAACATAAAACACACAATTAATAACTTAGCATATATAATTGTACTATTTGGCATATTTATGAAATTTAAAAGTATAAAAGTCTACATTTTATCTAAGAATAATTGCAAATGTACCCTCTACTTGAATGACAGTTCCAAACTGCTGCATCCTATGCTACCATAGCACATCTATCACATTGTCCATTAGTCTTTGCCATCTGAGAGGTAGGAAAATATAAAAGTTGAAGATTGATACAGTCACAATCGATAGGACTACCAGCATGTCTAGATATTAAGCTAAACTTAATAGCATCAAAAACACTGAACTCATCAATGTATTATCATTAAGCACGCTGTTGCTAAAATTATTTACATTAAAAATATCGAAAATGTTGTACATGTCTACAGTAAACACAGAGATTACAATTATCTAAGGATGTAAATTGTCTTAAAAATACTACGCATTCTGAGTAAAAACTTTGGCTTTTCCACATGACAGCCCTTGTTCTGCGTTTTCTTAGCTGTCAATCCGATAGCAGCAGAATTGTGTTGAGAGCTGAGTTTCCATCTCTCTGCAGTTTCTCCAGCTGCCACTTCTGTTCATTTTCCTGTTCCTAAATTTGGTCAGGTTTTCTGAGCGAGGCTGCTGTCCTCATGAGCGGTGGCACAAAACCACCCACTTTTGTTTCTTTCTTTAAAATGAACATGCACTGTATTGTTATTATCAACCTACCATTAGAAGAGGGGCAAGGCCCTGCCCTCCTTCTCCCTGAGCATCCTTGAGAAGACCCACATTGTCCCTGTGGAGAAATGCCATCCACTGCAAACTGGTTTTAGCAAGTTTTCTGGTCAACAACCAGCAGGCAAATGGAGAGGAGTCAGTGGCTCACCCATCTAGTCAATTGCTTTCAAGCAGCCAGTACTTAATATTAGTCATAAAAATGTCTCTATCAGGCCAGGAACAACGAAACAGGCCAGGAGGCCAATCTTTGACAGTCTCCTCCAGAAGCTAAAATGATAATAAATATCTCCCCAAACCCATACAATATAAAATTCCCACACACAGAAAGAGAAAGATAGTAAAGGTGGGGGGGGGGACCTGGATGTCAAGGCACAGGCACATCTTATAGCGATATATCTTGAGAGCCAGTTTGGTGTAGTGGTTAAGTGCATGGACTCTAATCTGGGAGAACAGGGTTTGATTCCCCACTCCTCCACTTGCAGCTGCTGGGTGACCTTGGGCAAGCCATAGTTCTGTCAGAGCTGTCCTTGAAAGGGCAGTTCTTGAAAGAACTCTCTCAGCCCCATCTACCTCACCGGGTGTTCGTTGTGGGGAGGGGAACAGAAAGGAGTTTGTAAGCAGCTTTGAGACTCTGAGTGAAGCGGTATAAATCCAGTCTCCTCCTCCTCCTCTTCTTCTTCTATCAAGGAGTGTTTTAAAAAAAGACTTGTGTATGCAAGGCAAAAAAAATCCCTTCTTTCTTAGGGAGGGAAAGGGAGGTCAGGATGTATCAAGAGAGCCAGGCATGAAGGCAAAGAATGAAGGCTGAGTGGCTGAAAAGAGCAACAAGTGCTTTTGTACCTTCTTATACATATAATTTGGTTTGGTTTTGGTTACTGTTGAAGGAATTTTGAGAGTGCAAGAAAGCAAATGTCTGCACCAACAAAAAATTTCAGGGCAGAGAAAGAAAAAGGTATCAATTGCGGAAAAAGCAACAAGCATTTGTGTGCCTTCTTACGGTAATATATTGCTATCAGGCAAGAATTGTTTAAAAAAATACTTGAAAATTTGCTGACACAAGGGATAAAAATTACATACTACTGAGAACAAGTAGGAGGAGAGTACAGGGTGGGATTGTCCCACAGTCACAGTCCAGTCTGCAGAAAATGCACGGGAAGTGGGAGGAACCAACAAAAACAGAAGAAAACATTATGGAATACATGTGGCTCAAAATCAGTTGTTAGGAAAAGATCAGTATAAAAGTGGTCCCAAAAGGATCAGGCAAAAAAGGCAAATAGAAAACTAATGGCTGCCCTGACCTGGATAGCCCAGGTAAGCCTGATCTTGTCAGATCTCAGAAGCTAAGCAGGGCTGACCCTGGCAAGTACTTGGAAGGGAGACCTCCAAGGAATACCAGGGCTGGGACGCAGAGGCAGGCAATCAAGCTGCCTCTCTGAAAAACATCCAGGCCCCAGTAGGGGTCACCAAAAGCCAACCATGACTTCCAGGCAAGCACACAAAACACACACACAGAAAACTAATGGCTCAAGAGGACATGTGGAACCAACGGGATAAACAAAAGCAGTTTGGGGACAGAACTAACACAATAATGCCATATGGAAATGCCTCTTGTCTTTTATTTCACCTATTCCACTCCGGGGGGGTTTCCAGTGTTCCCCAAATTTCCCAGTTTTCCCACTGGAAATGCTTTTTTGACAAGATTTTTCTCACAAACAGGAAAATATGTCATAGAAGGGTTTTTTCCTCCAGTGTCCCCCCAGATTTTCCAATTTTTCTACTGGAAATTTTTTAAAGTCTGAGGACTTCTTTGTGACTGTGGTCAGAGGTGCCATTTGGCGCGGAGGGGAAGCGCCCCTATTACCTCTGGTGGAATTGACTCACAGTGACACGATCACACATCCCTTTGTGCGGTGGGCTCAGCCCATCACTGCATTATCAGATGCCACCTGGGGTGAGTGGAGGTTTTTTGGCCTTTGTTTCCTATGCACATAAACAAGGAATCGTCGCTCCACACTGAGGGTTCCCCATGGAGTATGTGGTTACGCACATACTGCCGAGTGAGGGGGGAAAACCAGCACCGAGTCAGGATGGAATGATTAGACCATCCTGATGGCTTGAGTGCGTGCTTGAGCGATCAGCCAGGGGAAAGTCCATCCACGGCCCATCGGCAAGCATTAGGACCAGACTTTCCCCGGTGTCTTTTAACTCAACTTTTGTGGCGGAGCAGCACAGGGTGCCAACGACTGCAGAACTTTTCCCAGATGTTGCTGTCTGATCATGCCCTTTAGATCCATCAGGCATTCGCAGCTGAGTTGGATCTAAAGGCACGTCTGACTGCAGCCTATGTTATGCATTTTGAGTGTGAAGAATCTGTTCACAAGATTCGTCACCTGGGGTTTCTGGCGGTGGTGGTGGTGGTGGTGGTAGAAAGTGCTGTCAAGTCACAGCCAACTCTGAGTGACCCCACAGGGTTTTCAAGGCAAGAGATGAGTAGGGGTGATTTGCCATTGCTTGCCTCTGGGTGGTGACCCTGGCCTTCCTTGGTGGCCTCCCGTCTCAATACTAACCAGGGCTGCCCCTGCTTAGCTTTCCAAGATCTGAGAAGACTGGGCTAGTCTGGGTCATCCAGGTCCCAGCAAGAATCCTGAACAAGGCTCAAATCAACTTGAAAGAAAACAAACAAATAACAAACAAACAATTAGCTGCATTTCATCTATGACAACCATAAACTGTGAACTGGAACTGCTCTGACCTGGTGTTAGGAGGACCAGTGCTATTTAATTAGTTGACAGATGATCTAGAAGTGAAGGTCAGCAGTAAAGTAGCCAAGTATTCTTCCAACAGAATTCAGACAGACTGATGGCTGTATTGGCTCTGGAGCTCCCTCAAGGACAAGTAGGCCTCAGAGTTAGGGACATGGCTAGAGGATTCAGTTCTGCAGACGTCACTGGCTTTGCCTGGATTCAGAATCATAGGCTCGAGAAATGAAGATGTATTCTCTCCTATAGAACTGGTGTAAGTTGCTACATCTGTAATTGCCTCCATTTCATTAGCATCGCTACTAGGCTGCTTGTGGACACTTGATACACCCGTGGAAGACTGATGCAGGAGAATGGAGACTGGAAAAATGGCTTCGCTCTCTTCCTGGGTCTCACCCTGTTCTGTTACTGATGCAGGTGGGGATCTCCTCATGGATGGAGGGCTGATGGTCTGATGAACCTTCTGAGTTGGTTCCTTCATTTCTGGCAGCAGTGAAACACCCTCTTGACTCCCCACGAGGCTGTAGGAAGGCAGCGGCAGGCAATTGCTTGTTGTGTGGAGTGCTTGGTAGGAGTCACCATCCTCACTGCCGCTGTTTTCTTGAGCAACGGGGTCATATGTGAAGTACACCTTGCAGGGCTCAATCTCAAGGGAATGAAGGTGGTGGAAGAAAAAGTAGCCACGGTTGACAAAACAGCTGGATAAGGAATGCCCACTGGTCTCTGGAGCATCCATAGGAGTAAGACAATCCTTGGGAAGGAGGAGGCAAGGATCCTGGCTGCCTTTCTGCAGTACCTCAAGCACAGAGACATCTGGGGATGCAGCAGTGATGTGGAAGGAATCCATGGACAACGGAGAGGACAACCACTTCTGTTCAGTTTAAGGGGGAAATACACACAAAATACACAGGATGATCTTCAGAACATCTCAAGAGTAATGCTCAGGCTCAGGAACTCGCTGTCCACTTGCATAGTAAGTGGACCCATAACACTACTGCATGATATTCCCATACAGAAGGCCTTGACAAATTTTCTTTGGTTCTAGAAACCAGTCCAAAAATTTAGAACCCAGACTCATTTTTTAACTGTCAGGATTTTGGTTTTTTTAATGACCGTATTTCTAAATTACTGCTACCACAGAACTTAATCCTAACCTCTTCGCAGTTTCTTGTAATTTTATTAATGCTGCAACAAATGTGTTGCAAGTATACAAACAGAGGTAAGCCTGGTGGTCATCACCACAACTAAAAGCAGACTTCTAGCCCTAGCCTGACTTCTCCCCAGTTTCTTATA
This sequence comes from Gekko gecko, assembly GCA_029375565.1. Classification (NCBI taxonomy): domain Eukaryota; kingdom Metazoa; phylum Chordata; class Lepidosauria; order Squamata; family Gekkonidae; genus Gekko; species Gekko gecko. The sequence goes on along the minus strand of JAPDNY010000005.1, from coordinate 41,591,718 downwards.
ATTCCATTACTGCTTTTAAAAATGCCATTTTATTGAATCTGGGATGAATGAATGAATTCATCGACCACTAAAAGAAAGGGATAAATGTCTGTGTGCTTATAAATGAGCAATGATAAGAACTTCATACATTTTTGGTGCAAAATGATAAGCAAGCGTTGTACTTACACTGAGAAATGCTGAGAGAAACTATGGCAAAAACACTAGGTGCCACAAGGACATTTCTTGCACCTGGACTTATACTCTCTAGAACTCTGTTCCCCCCTGTGGTTCAAACTAGATATGACATGGAAGATCCATAATTAGAATCCCACCCCCTTTGTGTTTACTAATTAGCAGTTCTGTGCTTTGAAGACTGGGAGAGTGATACTGGGTTGGGTTGCCAAGTCCCCCCTGGCCACTGGCAGGGGATGGGGGTGTTGGGTTGCCAGCTCCAGGTCGGGGAAACTCCTGGAGATTTGGGGATGGGGCCTGGGGAGGTACCTCAGTGGGGTACAATGCTATGGAGTCCTCCAATGCATCCATTTTCTCCATGGGAGCTGATCTCTGTAGTCTGGAGATGAGCTGTAATTCCAGGGGATCCCCAGGTCCCACCTGGAGGCTGGCATTCCAAGTACTGGGGGATGCCTTCTGGCCATGCCACTTTCCTGATCTAAATCAGTGCCTCCCAAAAAACTGCTATTAGCTTGGAGAGTGGGGAGACAGGTACATTATCCACGCTGGTCTTTGGCTTAATAGCCACTGTCTTTTCCCCTGATGGAAAAAACAGCAGTTGAGAGGAAGGGAAGGTGGTGATTTAGACTGGGGAAACAGCATTGGACAAAAGGGTCAAACATCTTTCAGTGCCCTGGTCTTCAAAGCAGCCACATGGGACCATTAGTTAGTAAAAAATAAAATGATCAGGGAGATTCTAATAATAGATTTCCTACACCATCATGGCTGGTTTGACCCTCAGATCCACCAAAGCATGAACCCCGATCATCTTTGGCAAGCATTTTCAAGATTTCTCCATTATACCTGGCAATAGGGACTTGAATTAAGCCAGCAGAGCAGAGATTCTGAAATGTTATTGTATTTGGACACAGCTGTGTTTTCCTTGCTTTTGCTGAATCACAGAATTAAGAACATGTAACAGTGACAGCTTCAAAGATTAATGAGAGAATGAAATTAATTCACTCTGCATTCCAATGCAGCTGTACTGAGTATTTTGGCCAAAAAAAATGGCACTGAAAGTAAATGCAGGAAGCTCTGATGAAAGGGAGAAGGCTTTGCGAGTGCTCTGTGCTGCTAAGCCAACTTTCAGAAGAAACACTGCTATATGGGGCGGATACCCTTCATAGGGTCCAAACATAGGAGACAATAATTATTTAAAATATTTAGATCCCGGTTTTCTCCTAATCAATGGGACCCAAAGCTTCCACCAGGCAACTGTTTCCCATTGTTCTTCTGCATTTCCCAGTTCCCCCTCTTATTTTCAGCATGAGGTCAGTTCACATGTAACTCTGAACCACGGTTTGACATTTGAAGAGTGAGTCTCATGCCTGCAAGCTTTCCTTTCCCTCCTCAACTTTGAGTTCAGATTCAATTTATTATTTTCTGTTTAGTGCAAATCATAAGGTGTCATTACATCCGTAGTGACAAGGTATGGCTAGCACATACCCCCCAGACTGAAAACTAGTTTTGAAAGCATGGTTTGCAGTCCTGCTGTTGGAGATCAATGGGAAACCATAGTCAATGTAACCTTAAAGTATAATTCCCGCAAAATAGGAAGCAACTGAATCAAAGACTGTGAGGGGGGAGGGGGGGAGTTTAAACCCAAGGTACATTCCTGTAATGCGAAACCATGGTTTGCTGAATAGATCCTTGGCCTCACTGCCTGCCATAAGGCCTCAGTTCAAGTGATCTCTAAGTCACAGTTTCAGAATCACTGTGAAAGATAGTTTTAACATTTACAGTGTTGTGACTATCTGGATTTTAAATGGATATTTTACATTTGCTTGCTAAACTACTGTTAATCCTTCAAGCCCTGGTGCTATAAATTCAACTTTATTATTATTATTATTAAAAAAAGTCTGTAGGGAATGTGGCTCCTGACATATTTATAGATAGGAACAAAAATGAACTGAAAAGTTGTGTGTAAAATAACAAGAAAAACAAAGGGAAGTTGGGGAGGAACTAAAAAGAGGAGAGTGGGCTCAGGCTGAACTCTGTGGGAGACCTGGAATCAGCTTTCCTGACATATTTGTTAACATTAAAAAGCAGGCAGAGGTAGGGGTTTTTGGACAACAGTGACATGGAGGGGGGGAAGTTAACCCTTTTCCCTTGCACTTTTCCTGATAACGTCATGTGCTCCTGAGCTGTTTTTAGGAAAATGGACTTTCCCTCCTGCTGTGTCTTGATCACCTTCTCCCATGCAATGTGTAAATCATCCCTCAGCTAAAATCATAACTGGTTTTAGATTACCCTGAAACTTCCTCGCCATAGAGCCACACACAGAGAGGAGATTCCAGCTTCTACAACTTTAGGCAACTTAGCTAAATGTGGCAGGCCATTGCAAACTAAGTTTAAACAACTACCCCAGTGAGAGGCAGGCTTGGTAACACTGTCCTGCAAGCATTGCTGCCACAGCCTACACTGGAAAACAGCCTTCCTCTTCTCTCTATTATCCTTGTCCTCTACCGGGTTAGGTCTCTTATCTTCATTTCCCTAATCACCCAGCCTCCTTACCCGAACATCTCCTCCATGGACAGCCGTGAGCGATGGGAAGAACTTGACTGGGTCTGGTAAATGGATCTTCAGCACCTTCTGAAGCCTATAGCAGGGAGAGTTTGGGAATGAATATAGCTCCGAAGAACGACAGGCACCAAGCATTACTAAAAACAAACTCTGAAGAAGGATCGTCAAGCAGTTATACAAACAGAAGACAGCACCGCTGTGACAGCTGTTGTGATGAAGAGGTAAAAGGAGCTACTTAAAGACTCAGCCTAGTGCTCCATAACAGTATGAACGAAGTCTCAGGATATGACATTTCCTTCTCCAAAATACAATAAAAGGGGGGATTAGAATGACTGAAAGCCATCAGGGCATCCACTTAAAAACTCAAAAATCCAGGGAAATGTAGCATCACTAGACATAAACACATGATCCAAGGCTACAGACTGTCTCCCCACGCCATAGTTGCAGGCCACACATGCTAAGCTTTGAAAAGACACATGCCTCTTGGTCGTCTGGATCCATACAATGATGGTAGCAATCATGTGATTCTGCAGACCAATACAATATTGTTGTGGCAAACACGGTTTTTCTAAGCCGGTCTGCACAGCCACATTTCTCATGTGAAATATTTCCAACCATCACACCATCATTTGCATTGTTTGAAAGGGTGAGAGAAAGGCATTCAGCAGATGATCAAAGACTGCTGTTTTCTAAACAAAGATCCTATGCACAATATTAGAAATGGAGCTTCCAGGGCATGGTGGTGGAAAGTTCCATCGAATCCCACCCAGTTTCTGATGACCCCATAGGGTTTTCAAGGAAAGAGACGAACAGAGGTGGTTTGCCATTGCCTGCCTCTGAGCTTCCTTGGTCGTCTCCCATCCAAGCACTAAACAGGACTCTGCTTAGCTTCTGAGATGTGACAAGATTGGGCTACTTTGGGCCATTTGGGTCAGGGCATACTTTTATTTTAATGAATACTTTCCATATATCTAGTTGTAGCAATGAAAACTGGCTGAAATTAAGCTGTATCTCTCTTCTGTTATGAGCAGGCAAGAACAAAAAAAGTATATGAGCCTTTGTGTCTGTGAGTATTTGTGTCTGTACACAGGGATGGGGTCTGTACTGGCTCACGAAAAAAAGTTTATCACAAAGCAATGTTTGTGGAAGGTCGACTGGCATAAACATTTGATGAATTTTGGTGCTGTTTGTGGCAGTTCGTGAATGGATACATTTCCAGACACACTGTCTCTGTTCAATTAAACCATTTACAAAACTCCAGTTGCCAGTATCAGAGTTTCCATTCTGCTCTATAGGATCAGAAAGCTATATATTAGCCTAGCTCCACACCCTTTTGTTTGTCAGCTGTTTGCAGAGAGGCAGGGAACTTATTAAAAGCTGACTAGTAAAGCACATTCATTTATTCCCACCTGATTGTGAACTCCTCTTCTGTGCTGGGGTTTGGGTGTTAGGTGGACTCAGGGCTCTCTGGGCCACCCAGTCTCTCTATTCATGATGAGTAGAAGGGCTTAGCTACTGGGTGCCTTGGCTGAGTTAAGACCCATGTCTTGATTGTGATTCCTCTGGGGTTTGGGTATTAGGTGGATCCCAGGCTCTTTGCCACCCTGTCTTCTGCTCACACTGAGTGGTGGGGCTTATCTACTGGGTGCCTTGGCTGAGTGAGGACCCATGTTTTATACCCTCCTGATTGTTAGTTGTTCTTCCTGCTGGGGTTTGGATGTTAGGTGGACGCAGGGCTCTTTCTGTACCGGCTTGCATGCTCTGCGTACCAAGTTTAAGAAGTCAGGCTAGGTAAGGTCGTTCAGTACAATGTCAGGCTTCCAAGAATTAGGCAAGGCAGAGTCAGTGGCTGAGCATCTATCATACACATTGTGTCCACACCTAACAGTCTCTCTTAGCTGGTTTTTATAGCTCCATGCCTTAGGGCCATGCTTGCAGCCAGCTGCTCAGAAGGCATTGGGCCAGGAGGCATGCACTCTACCTTCTTGTTTGTAGTTCTGTTCTCAGCCTCTGTCTGCAGCTCTCTAAGAGTACAGCAGATAATGGAGGGCTGGGAACAACATACTAAGATTCACCTGCTGAATCATAGCTGGAGGGTGTCAGTGGCTCTGCACCAGCTGTTGGCTGTGAATCCTGACAAACCTGCATCTCATTCTCTTCCTGGTCAACTTGTGTTAATTCAAGGCTGGCTACATGGGGCTCCTCTTCTCTTGAGGAGTCCTCTTCTCCTGAGGAGTCCTCACTATTGCTGAACCCTGTCTGACCCACAACGTTTTGCCACTCTGGCCCAATCTGCATTTACAGTATTTGCTCCACTGTTGTACCAAACCCATGCTGGAACAGAAATTCTCCTCTACATTGCATGTCACTTTCACTTTGATTGATTGTCAGATTTTATGGCAGTGTCCAGACTGCATGCCATTTTCACTTCGTTTGATCTCTCAGTTTTATCGTAGTGTCTGCATAGATTTATGGCCATTCAGGGGTGACTCTGCAGTCAGTACGGTGTTGGCCCTGGGTATTTGAATGTTGGTTTAAGTCGCATCTTTTTCTGTTCCAGTGTGGGTTTGGTAAAACAGTGGAGCAAATGCTAGATGCAGATTGGGCTACTGTCTCTCGGCTCACATGAGGTGCCATGTTTTATACCCTCCTGATTGTGAACTCCTCTCACCTGCTGGGGTTTGGGTGTGAGTGGGGTTGATACTGGGAAATCAGACCCCGCATGCCATGGCCCCCACCCCACTGGCCTCCACCTCATTGGCCAGTGACAACCCCTCTCCCTCTCTCCTGAAAGATTTAAAGGGTCCTCCAGGGGATTGGTGGGCCACATGTTCCCCATCAATCAGCTGAAGCCCTCTAAATCTTGCAGGAGGGAGGTAGAGAGGTGGCCCTGAGTAGTCACTCGGGGGTGGGGCTTGGGGCAGAGCTTGGGAAATCCCCACCTACCCCTGGAATGCCCCCCAAATTCCCCCTTTGGAGCCACAAGGGGACCTGGCAACCCTAGTACACAGTGATCAGAAAAACTCTCAAAATTTCCTAGTCATTTGTGTTTCCACTGGACAAGTATATATAACCATAGTGCTTGCAAATCAGGTTAAGGATCTACAACTACTTTGGAGGAGCAGGGGCTCTTGAGAAGGGTCGATGTGGTAGATGGCTATCAGTTGCCTGAAAATACACACAAAATATCCCAGAAGAGAAGAGTGAAAGTGAGATTTCAGTACTCTGTTACCATTTTGGTGTCCGTGTTTTGACCAGCAAGACAACAACGATGAGGATGATGGAGATCAAACTGATGCCAAAGACTAGAAGAACTGGAAGGAGGCTAAGTGAGGGTGGTTCTTCAGGAATAATTAGAAAGAAAACAAAGCAGAAATTAGTGGAAGAGAGATTTCTGACCTTTCATTGCTTCATTGAAGACATAAACGCTATTCAGGTATTATGATCAGGGCTTTTTTTGTAGAAAAAACCCAGCAGGAGCATATTAGCATAATAGGCCACACCCAACAGCAGAAAATCATTAACATATTAGGCCACACCCCTGCCAGCACAACTCCCTCCCAGGATCAGCTTCCCCAGGTGCCCCGCAGCTTGCTGTTCCTGTGCGTTCCTGCCCCAAAATAGCCCTGATTACAATCATGTGTACTGGGAGCTTCCTAACCTTGTACAGATGCTCCTGATATGTCTAATTGACATGTTGTGTGATCAGGGGCAACATAATGCACATACAGCTCTGGTGTGTATGAGGTGACCACTGATTTTCAGAGTTTATGTTCATGCACGCCAAGGCTGCACGTGCATGGTAAATACACCTAGCCCCCCCCCCCAACAACAAAGCAGCCATGCATATTAGGAGGACTGCAAGTAGGGTTGCCAGCTCTGGGAAGGGAAATACCTGAAGTTTTGGGGGGTGGAGCCCGGGTGGGGGCAGGGTTTGGGGAGGGGAGGGACCTCAGCAGGGTACAGTGCCATACAGTCCTCCTTCCAAAGCAGGGAACAGATCTTGGTCATCTGAAGATCAATTGTAATAGCGGGAGATCTCTAGTCTCCACCTGTAGGTTGGCAACCCTAATCGCAGGTAGCACACTCTCTGTACGCATGCTTCCAGGATGATTGTAATGTCAGAAAAGGGTCATATATCTCGAAGACAAACTGACCTTTTGGGTAAGTTCTCCACTTTAATGTTGTACTCCAGTGACTCCATATGCTCTTGTAACTACGGTAATCTTGCACCTTGACACGAACAGCCGCCTCATACTCTGTGCCAGGAGAAAGATTCTCAATTTCTATCCACTGCTGATCATAAGTAATGGGCAGGATTGTGTCAGCCTGCAGTGGAGTCGAAAGGAAAGTGATGACTGGGTGCAGTCACTGTACAACATTTTTATACCTTGCTGCCTTCTTAGGGCTTCAGGGTATCTCATAATTTAGGTGACTTCTTCCATCTGAGCACCTGATTGTCCAGCAATTGAATATAGCAGGGACACATACCACTTTTTCATTTCTTTTTAGCATAGCATGTGGTCATTAACTTTCTTCATTTTACCTCATTTTATTATTGGTGTTCCAAATTGATTCATTTTTTCCAACAGCATTCCTACAGCATTTTTAAGCCATTTATATGTCATGCACATTTTATACGCAATTGTCACAAGAATCATGGACAGCTTCAAGAACTGAATTGGATAAACATATGGAGCAGAGGTCCATCAGTGGCTATTAGCCACAAGGTATAGGTAGGAACTCGCAGGCTGGGGCAAGTGATGCACTGAATTCTTGGTGCTTGGGGGGGCAGCAGTGGGAGGGTTTCTAGTGTCCTGGCCCCATTGGTGGACCTCCTGATGGCACCTGGGAATTTTGGCCACTCTGTGCCAGAGTGTTGGACTGGATGGGCCATTGCCCTGATCCAACATTGGCTTCTCTTATGTTCTTATGAATATTCAATATATTTCACAGGACAATTTTTGTATAAAGAACCAGGAAATGCAACAAAAATAAAAACTCTTGGGTTCTGTTTGGAGAAAGGAATCAAACTGACTGTTTTCAAGACAGAACAGTGCAGATTGCAAAATTTGGTAGCATGTCTATAAAGCAAATATCCCATAGTAAGTCAGGACCGGATGTCAGGAGGTTCTCTTCCTATTTAGATGTTATATGTGCCATTTCTATCTCTGTCCTGCAAAACTTCTGATAGCTGAGGCAGACTGTATTTGAATCCAATAAGTGTGCTGAAAAGGCGGAACTTGAGAGGAGATTTTGGTGGGCAGCCGTCGGTCTGAAGCAATAAAACAGAGTTTGAGTCTAGTGGTGCCTTTAAGAACAACAAAGTTTATTTCTACATATAAGCTTTTTTGTGCATGTTGGTCTTAAAGGTGCCACTGGACTCAAATGTGAGGGTGTTCATGATCGACCCATGTTTGGAGGAGCTCACCTCTGTGTTTTTGCAGGAGTCACAGCACTGGGCTCACCACCTTCTGAGTCCAGGTATTTCTGCTGTGTCTCTGCACTTTAATGAAGGGGCTCTCTTTTTTTAAGCTGTTTTCTTAGACCGAGAGCTGTTTTATCAATATCGTTTCAAACTGCTCTGTTTGTTTTATGTGCTGATAATGGAAGTCTGTCTTTTCACATCTAGATTAAGTTGATATTAGACTGTACAGAGATCTGCAGAGCAATTGTCTACATAGGAACTGTGGTACCTGCACCCCATCCTGTGACTCCTTTGGTCCAGTGGGTGAAACGTGAGGCTTCTGCTTCCCTGTTATGTGGCTGGCTGGCTTCCTAAGTTGCTCTTTGACAGCCTGACATCTAGAGAGAGTTCCCAGACCCAGTCCAGAGGTTCTATGAGAGTAAGACTGTAGTGGTGCCACTCCTAAAAGAGGCCCTCATCTAATTTGTCCTGTTCTCCACTTGGGCTCACTAGTTGCTTGATGGGATTTGCACACTTTCATGGATGCTCTTTGCTTTTATTGATTTATTCATATTTTATTTTTTAAATTAAATTTATATGCCCCTCTCACCACCAGGTGGTTTCGAGGCAGCTAAAAATAGTTAAAACATTAACAAATCTCAGTTTACAAACGTAATACAAATAAAACTAGAAAGCAACCCACATAAACCAAACCCAACTAACTGAAAGCCAAGCGGAAGAGCTCTGCTTTACAGGCCCTGTGGAACTTAGACAAGTCCTTCTGGGACCATGTATCATCTGACAGCTGGCTCCACCAGGACGGGGTCACCACAAAAAGGCCCTCTTCCTGGTGGATGCCAGGCAAACGTCCCAGGGGGCAGGCACCACAAGAAGAGCTGCAACATCTCTCCCACCCTTTCCTTCCTATTGTGTGGACCCTCCAAGTGGCTAACACTACAGAGACAATAAAATAATAAAAGAGGAAAATGAAATAATGTAAAAACAACAACATGAACAACAAGCAAAGGTGTTCACTGAAGCTCACTGATACAAACAACAGCAGGGAAACCAAACAAAATACCATATCAGGTCAAAGGCCTGCTGAAATAACCACATCTTGACCTGGAACTTAAAGGCAGCCATGGAAGGAGGTAGATGGGCCTCCCAAGGTGAAGAATTCCAGAGTTTGTGTGGCACTGCTGAAAAGGCCCTGCCTTGCATGCTCTCCCCCTCCATATCTCAGCAGGCCCTCTGCTGGTCACAAGAGTGTGCAAGTAGGTTCATACAGGAAAAATAACCTGGCCCCAAACTTGTTAGGGCTTTAGAAGTAAAACTCCAGCAATCTGAGGTGGATCTAGGAAATAGGGTTGCCAACTCTGGGTTGGGAAATTCTTGGGGATTTTGGGGATGGAACCTGGGGAGGGTGGGGTTTGGAGAGGGGAAGAACCTAGCAAGGTATAATACAATAGAGTCCACCTTCCAAACCATCCATTTTCTCCAGGGGAACTGTTTTCTGAAGCCTAGAGATCAGTTATGATTCCAGGAGATCTCCAGCCATCACCTGGAGGCTGGCAACCCTACTAGGAAATAGGATTGTCAACTTTCAGGTGGGGCCTGGAGATCTCCCAAAATTGCAACTGATGTCCAGAGTCAGACTCCAGAGATCAGTTCCCTTGTACAAATTGACTGCTTCAGAGGGTGGACTCTATGGCATTATATTCCATTGAGGTCCCCACCCCAAACCCCACCCTCCCCTCAGGCTCTACCCCAAATCTCCAGTAACAGCCAAACATAGAGTTGATAACTCAACTGGAAGCCAAAGGAGTTGGTACAGTAAAGTTGTTAGACAAGCCCCAGTTAAGACTTTGACAGACATATTTTGTACCATGCTGTAGTTTCTGCACACTTTTCTGAGACGGCTCATGAAAATCCTATAGTGCCAACATTTTGGAGGCCTAAACCCTCCAAACAGACTAAAACTGTGTGGAATATCACCGAATCTGCACATTTGATAAGAAACTCAAAAAATCTCCTTCCCCCTCCCCCTCTTGAGACATGACCATACCATGCAGGTATACTCAGAAACAACAAATATCCACAAGTCTTTGCCATCTGTATGGATGTCACCTCACACTCACCTCATCAGGTTCACCTGGCTTTTTGTAAGCTACTTCATACTGCAGCTGCCCTTCCAAGTAATGAGAGATATTATGGAGCCGCCACGTCAAATTGTAGGAAGGCTTCCTGTCACTTTCCATTTGGACACTGTGAGGAGGCCAGAGCTGAACTGGAAAGGACGAGAATAAGTGAGGTACCGTAACTATCACTACCAGCCACAGAAACAAATCTGTTAGACCCTGGGACAGCACAGAAATCCCCTCCATTACAACAAGGGTGTTTCCTAGGCCAAAGAGCCTCAGTGCACAGGCCTTCGTCTTGGCCCACCTTATCTTTATGCAGCAGGGCCATAGAAATAGAAAAATGTGCACAGCCTACCTGTGGTTTTTATTTGATGGCTGTCATGGGTAGGACAGGAGCATAATGCAGAATAGGAGAACCACTCTGTCCTCAACTATGGTGGCCATCTGTCCTGTCCTCCGTTTTGTTCTGTCTGTACCACAATGCAACAAACACCATACATCTTTCTGCCTAGAGGAGCATGGGATTGGATAGGTAGGGATGATTTTTAGGCGTTATTTCTGTCAAAAACACCGGGCTCTTTGTTTCTCTTTCCCTATTGTCCTAGCTGGGGGTCCACAATGTGGTGCCTACCCACACTTTTCCTGGGGGCCTATCTAGTGTTTTTAGAAAGTGGGTGGGCTGGGTGGAGCTTTTGTCCAGCAGGGCTTCGAACTGGCAATTGGAAATCTGACTGGCTGTGCAGATTTTTAAAAAGTTACTTTGGCAGCAGCTGCCACCACAGCATAAGGATCTGTACTGTGTGACTGAAGATAAGTTGTATTTATGCGAGAAAATATTTTTAAATGCTGTGTGTGTTTTAAAAGGGTTTCCCACCCCCAACTGGGGAATGGCATCCATGTTGTTGTGGCCAGCTATCCTGTACTCCTGTTGCAGAAGAGGGTGGGCTGCCTTGTCCGTGTGCATTGTAGCTGAGCTCACCCGAGAGGCAGCCATTATAGAGAGCAAGAACAATGCTCCAGTCTGGCAGGGGCATTCCTATGCTTGTCCTGTTTACATTTCAGGTAACGTGCTGCTGATATTCCCCTTTCCTTAATCAGCAGATTTCATAAATAAATGCGTGTTTAAAAGGTGGGTTAGGACTAGTAGTTTGAAAGATATGCCACAAATGGTGGTTTGGAAATATTAATTGTTGGCTATAAAGAAAAGGGAGCTAATTAATCTTTTTTTATATAAGTATTTTATTGGTTTTGCAATACTACGGGGTTTGGGGAAAGGATACTAAATCCCTACCTCTAAATTCTACAGGAAACGGGGAAGGGAAACTAATACATCGCAAACTACTGGAATAGGGAAGGGAGACTAAAACCCTACCTCTCAGCATACTAATGGATATAGGGGAGGAAAGACTAACAAGGTGACACGATCTGGTTACATTATATATCCTTGTCACCTAGTAGTACAGAAATATTGCTGCTTATAAAAATTTAACAAAGAGTAATAAAAAATTGCATTAGCTAACTGGTTAGCAAAAACTGCATTATCAACAATTATCTTGGTTTTAGAGTCTTTTCTTCTTGTGTTTCTTTTTTCCTCGGGGTTTGGGAGCAACTGCTCCTTTCTCTGATTCCGAAGTGTCTGAAGAACTGTAGAGTTTGGGACTATCGCTTGATGAATCCTGTGAGTAGGATTCTTCTTCTTCTTCCTCCTCCTCTCTCCTCTTTAGTTCTAGATTTCTTGTCTTTATTGCATTGCATTGAATTAAAGTATTGGTCCACAAACTTTTTTGCCTTAGGAACAGTGTTGATGTTGAATTTTTTATCTTCATATTTAAAACTCAGTCCTTCGGGAAATAACCATCTGTAAGGCACTCCTTTTTTCTGTAGAGAGAGAGTAAGTTCCTTATAGAGCCTCCTCGGCTTTCTGACTTCAAAGGGGATATCCTTCAAGATTTTTATCTCTTCATTCTTGATTTTTAAGGGTTTCCCCTGTGTAGATTTCAGCATCAGATCTCTGGTAGACCGTCTCGTAAATTTCAAACATATTTCTCCTGGGAGTTTATTTTTTTTAAAAAAATCTGGATAAGTCCTGTAAACCCAGTCCATCTCCTTCAATAAATCTTCCTGTTTGTAATCCATTAATGGAGCAAGAGCCTCTGCTAGGTGAGCCTTTAAATCCTCGTTCTTTTCCTCTGGGATTCCTTGGAAACGTAGAATGTACATGGATCTTTCCAGCTGGAGCTGTGTTAGCTGTGTTTTGTTGGAGGATCTGTCTTTCTCTGCTTCATCTGCTCTTTTGTTGATACTCTCCATCTTTTTTAACGTCTTTTCAGTTACTGAAGTTCTTTTGTCCATTTGAGTCAAATGTTTTTGCAAACTGTCCATTTTAGCATTGAGGTTAGTCATCTGTTCCATTAAGGGGTGCAGTGTATTCACCAGCAGTGTAGACATGTCTGCTGCTACTTCCTGGTTATGGGAGGGAGTCGTTGGTTGGCTATTTCCGGTCAGCGTTTTTTCTCCAGTCCCGCCTTCTGCCCTCTCCCAGCCATAATATCAACAAGAAGTAAGTTTCCCAAAACAAAAGTTAGCTGAATTTAATCCGCTTTGCATTCTTATACAGCTTTTGATTTCGCTAGTAATCTGATATGTTTAGTTTAACTCAAAGTTCTTTATTTGCACTTTAAAACAGCCTTGCTTTAAATGGGGGGGGTGAAGTCTTGAGTTTCCCCCTCCCCCGTCACTTTGCACATAGGCACTTCTAATTGCTACCAAGGTTCTCGTAGACGCTTTAAATCATCTGAGCATTGCTTAACTCATACTTTGCAGCCTTGGAAGTCTTTTAGAAGCATTTCAAAACTTTTGACCATGTCCGCTTGTCCGGCAGTCGTCTCTCGGTGCCATACTGGCTCTACGGCGACAGGACCTTTCGGGGGAAAAGGTGAGCCTCAATTCCTTGGCTGTCACCTTGGAAGAGGCTCTCCTCAGCTCCCGAGGCTGAGGATCTCCTACAGAGATCCTGGGTGGGTCCAGAACGATCTCAGATCCTTCCCATCAGCCGAGTCTTGGCTCCACCCATCAGAACGAGACGGGGTGCAGCCGAGCAGTGAAACACTTAAACCAGAACTGAGTTAATTAATCTTAAAGTGAATGTGTGTATGTTACGGTTATCGTATTTTGAAAAGCAATAAAGAGGACATATCTCCCAACTGACTCCTTCAAGCAAGTGATTGCTATGACAAATCTAACTTTAAATACCTTTACTATTTAAGCTGTGATAATTGCTACTAACTAGGAATATTTCTAACCTTGCAAACCCAAAAGAGGATATTTTCATCAGTATTTTTAAAAAGAGCCCAAAAGAGGACAGACACCAAAAAAGAGGACATAGCCTCTAAAAAGAGGGCATCTAGTAGCAGCCCTCCCCCCCCTCTCCCCCATCCATCCATAAATGAAGTTTTCATTTTGAAGTTAAATTGAATCAGTTGAGTTTCCGTTGGTCGCTAATTTGGAGCAACTCAGGGTGAGCATGGTTACTGTGGCCAAACAAGATTTTATATCTTCTGGGATTAGGCATCTCATTCATTTAAACCCTTGATGTTCCTGGTTGATATTGTTAATTTAAAATAATTCATAGTATGGAAATGCAATGGTAATACTTATTTAAAATTCAATCAGCCTAGGCCGTTGTAAACATGATTGGCTTTGTGTGTGAGGGTTACAGGGGAGAGTGTCCTACATTCTTGAGATCCATCAGTGGCCACCCTACCCTCAATTCCCTATGGTTCTCTATCCTATTTTTTTGAATCATTGTGCCTGAGACCTTGTGGAGCTATGTAGCAGAACACCTAACAGAATGAGGCCACCTTGATCTGTTGCCCTCCATCTAGTTGCCTTAGGGTTGCCAGCCTCCAGGTGAGGCCTGGGAGTCTCCCGCTTTTACAACTGATCTCCAGCTGACAGAGATCAGCTCCAGTTTGGTGTAGTGGTTAAGTGCGTGGACTCTTATCTGGGAGAACCGGGTCAGTCACAAGCTCTGGCACAGCTGTTCTCTCAAGGACAGTTTGTGTTAGAGTTCTCTCAGCCCCACCTACCTCACAGGGTGTCTGTTGTGGGGAGGGGAAGGGAAAGGAGTTTGTAAGCCGCTCTGAGACGCCTTTGGGCAGTGAAGGGCGGGGTATAAATCCAAACTCTTCTTCTTCTTCTTCTCTTCCCCTGGAGAAAATGGCCGCTTTGAAAGGTAGACTTTATGGCACTGTACCATGCTAAGGCCCAGGGCTATTTTTGGGCAGGAACGCACAGGAACGGAGTTCCGGCTGGCTCCCAAGTTGGCCACGCCCAGCAGGAACTCATTAGCATAATAGGCCACACCCAACAGCAGAAACTCATTAGGACTGGCTACATTAGGGGTGTGTGGCCTAACATCCAAAGGAGTTCCTGCTACAAAAAAGCCCTGGGTTTTGACAACAAACAAGGTAAACAGAATAAGAAGCAAAAGGTGGGTGGGGCTGGATGACCACACTTCTGGTAACATGGGGGTGTTACCTAATATGCTAATGAGCTATGCTGTCAGGGGTGTGGCCTAATATGCTAATGAGTTCCTGCTGGGCTTTTTCTACAAAGATAGCCCTGCTAAGGCCTCTCCCCTCCCCTCCCCAAACCCCACCCTCTCCTGGATCCACCCCTAAAGTCTCCAGGTATTTCCCAACCCGGACCTGGCAACCCTAAGTTGCCTTCCAGAAGCCTAATGAATGAAAAGAGGCCTCCTGCAAAAGCTCCTCTGTAGTTTGGAGTATGCTTGTTGGATATATTCTGTCAAATGATTTGATGGCAATGGTGGTGAAGATTTATTGGTTTATTTTTATGGCAGCACAATCAATGTTGATGACAGTGTTTTAGACTGTGATTTATAGAGTTCTGTGAGCACAAAAAGCAATCTCCTGTCCCAAGGAAACTGACCATTGAGTGTATGAAGTCAACTTTTGTGAAGGCCTGTGGTACGCTCTCCAACCTTGTATCTTCTCTCACACATCTAGAAATAAGACTGCATGCACTGCAGACTCCTATTGTGATAAGTGTTCTGTTCTTAATGCTTGGTATCAAAATAAGGAGGCAGCACAGTTTCTGACGGAAGCACAGTTTAATAAATCCAGTCTTATAAGCTCTGTCTGGAGCTACTGGGAATACAACTTCCTTTCTCCCCTTCCTGCCCACATCAAGTGGACTGGCCTGGATTGGAGGAACAGAGTTGTCACAACTAAGGTTGTCAGCTCTGGGATGGGAAACAGCTGGATATTTGGGGGTGGAGCCTGAGGAGGGTGGAGATGGGGGAGAGGAGGGACTTCAGTGGGGTTCGATGCTATAGAGTCCACCTTGTCCAGGGAAACTGATCCTGGAGATCCATTGTAATCTGAGGAGATCTCCAGCCCTAGCACACCACCACAATAAGTGAAATCGTTACCGTGTTTGGAATGGAGAGAGCAGGATGACGGATTTACACCACTAATCTCCCACATCATCCTACAAAAACAGGGATCCCTGGCTGAGCAGAGTCCCTACTCTAGAGAGAGTGCTGTGTTGGGTAAAGAAAGCCTGTAGTCTGGGAAGCAGAAGAGAGATGTCCAGGTGATCTAACCACTGTCACATGTGCTGCAGTCAGTGTTGGCTCTGCCCAGAGTGGTCATAATTAAAGAGAACAGTGTCTCTTGGGGCAGCTCTGTCAAAGGGTGGCACAGCAGAGCAGCTGTTTGTGGCCATTCAGTGGATTTTACTGCCTGCCTCCTTGTACATGGTGCCTTTCAGTTGTGGCTCCTGTATATGTAAGATGGCAATTGTTTGGATTTGTGTAGTAGGGGCTGGTTTAAAAAATGGAGGGAAAAGCAAACCAGAGGTTGTCCTATTACTTGTGTTTGCAGCTCTCTTGCGCTCAACTGCATGTATGCAAATATCACTGAAATTAGTGGCACTGTAAATTAAGAGGATGGCAGGCATATTTGTGCTTGTGGGTGGGGGGAGAAGTATGTCAAAGACAAGCGGGGGTTGGGGTTGGGAAAGTGCCAAGTGACAAAGACAAATCCTTCCAAAATCATCTCTCAGATTAGTATTTTAGGGCATTATGTGAAGTCTTAACTCCAGTAGCTGTTGGGAAGAACAAAATTTTTACTCTGATCATTAATCCTATCCTGAATCTGGCTTTTAAAAAGAATACCTATCAGCTGTTCAAATGTGTAAGTGTAATGATTTTTTTGCATGCAGATATTCATGCAACGGTTTGTTCAGATTGTTTGAAACAGAGCTAGTATGACTTGGTAGAATATCACGCTCACATTACAGTCGTAATAAAATAGCCAAGAAGCTTTCAGCCAGTGTGAAATTGATGAAAATTCCACTTGTTTCCAGATTGAGTTGAAAAGTCAATGAAGCTTGTGCGTAGTATTTGTAGGGTATATTTGTGTAAGTGTTATTGTGTCCAACCAAAGTGTCTCTTGATCCATTAAGTGCACTGCATGCACTGTGAATCAAAACTTCAATTTAGCAGGCCTAGCAGTTGGGCTTTATAAATGATTTAGAAGTATATTTTGATAGAATATTTGCTACCACTGGGGTGGGGGAGGGAATCACACTGTGTTTCTAAACTGTTAGTAATCCCTCCCTAGCTTCTGACTTGCAATTCTGGGAAAGGTATTTGAACATAACCAATTCAGTAGAATACAGTCCTGAAGGCGATAGGTTTCATGATTGCCTGCAATTAGAATCTTGAGCATAATGAAAAGAAGCTCTTGGGTCATGAGGGACCCTAGTTCAATGGCAGAGCATCTGTTTGGCATACGGAAGTTCCCAGGTTCAATCCGTGGCATCTCCAGTTTAAAGGATCTTGTTGTAGGTGATCTGAAAGGCTGCTGCAGGGGACCCTGGAGAGCCATTGCCAGTCAGAATAAACATTGGTGATCTTAATAGACCAGTGGTCTTACTCAGCAGAAAGCATCTTCATGTCTTCATATATATTTTAAAAAGTAACTCCTCCACATACACACAGTAGGGTTGCCAATCGTCAGTTGGTGGCTGGGAATCTCTCACTATTACAACTGCCCTCCAGGCAACAGAGATCAGTTCACCTGGAGAAAATGGCGGCTTTGGAAGGTGGACTCTGTGGCATCACACCCCATTAAAGTCCCTCTCCTCCCCAAACTTTGCCCTCTTCAGTCTCCACCCCCAAAATCTTCAGGTATTTCCCAACCTAGAGCTGGTAACCTAACCCACGCACGCTTTAAACTGACATGGGCTAGGGTTGCCAGCTCTGGGTGGGGAAATACCTGGAGATTTGGGGGGGAGCCTGAAGACAGCAGAGTTTGGGGAGGGGACAGACCTCAGCCAGGATACAGTGTCATAGAGTCCACCCTTCATGGCAGACATTTTCCCAGGGGAACTGATCGCCATCATCAATCGTAATAATGGGAGAGCTCCAGGCTGTACCTGGAGAATGGCAACCCTAGACATGGCCTTGGGGCTTTTAATCAGATGCTACCAAGAATGGCCATTTTCTTTCTGGACACCTTCCGCAATGTGCCTGTGTTTGCTCTGTAAGCAATGCTCTATGTTGAATTTATCCTTCGTACACTGTGGTGGGTCTTGTAGCAGTGGATCTGTGTACAACTGGTGGGTAGATGGCAGGGTTGCCAGCTCTGGATCTGGAAATACCTGGGGATTTGAGGGGTGATGAACTGATCTCTGACACCTGGAGTTCTGTTGTAATTTCAGGATATTTCCAGCCACCACCTGGGGGTTGGGAACCCTAGCAGACGGCTTGCCAGGGTGTCTGTTGTGGGGAGGGGAAGGGAAAGGAGTTTGTAAGCCGCTCTGAGACACCTTAGGGTAGTGAAGGGCGGGGTATAAATCCAATCTCTTCTCTTCTTCTTCTTAATGGTAATTGGAAATAACCATAATTCTAATTAGGACACATTGACCTTGATGGACCGAACTTTTTGATCACTTTCATCTTAGATTCCATCCTGATCTGTGGCTATCATCTCCTGTGTCATGGAAAAGCAGGCTGCAATAGTATCTGTGCCAAAAGATTTGCTATATTATGAAATAAAGAGATCTGAGAGAGGGAAATGGATTTTTTCCTAAATAAAAAAGCAACAGGGAGCATCATTTATGGCTGCCTTGATGCGTCTTTGCACAATGGGCCCTGGCTTTGTTGTTTTCTTTAGAGACCATAAATAAGTAACAGCAGCAATTTCATTCTGGTGATACCTCATAATTGAATAAGCCTTTTTCTTCCAAAGACCCAGCAAGTGTAAATCAACAATAAATTGCTTGATTTTAGTCTTTCATACTGTCTAAATATCTGGCTCAATAAGGAGTAGCCCGATCAACTGACAGAATTTTTTACTGAGACAAATTGCTCAGCCTCTTGAAGAGGAGGGGAACAGACAAGAGTTTCCTTCCATAGAATCAGATATGATTCTATAGAATTGGATCTAGTTCACTCTGTTGTCAGCCCTGCTTGGCAGTGGGTTTTATACTCAGCATTCATAAGGGAATAGGGCACGTACTTTCCAAGATTTGCTACCTGAGGCAAAACTACACATTATGTTTTACATGGGTTCCCAATGGGGACTGGCAGCCATACTACAGCTGCAAATCCCTAGTGGCAACTCCATGTAAAAGTGCCACAGAAACCCAATTTAGGTCAGGACTGTGGCATGAGAAAAGGCTCCTGCCTTCCTAGGATTGCCAGGTCCCTCCTCAGTACCAGTGGGGGATGAGGGAAACTTACTAGGAGAAAGAGAAAGGCCCAGGCCTCTTTACTGGCATAGCTGAGGAAGTGATATCATCATGCCAGCGATGTCCAGGCCACACTCTGGTATTTAGAAAGAAACTCCATGGTAGAAGCCAGTTTTACCATAGAGCTTTTGCCAGATACCAGAGCATCACCCAGATGTCACTGGTGTGACAGTGTCAGTTTTTGTGCAACACTGGCAACGAGGCCTGGGCCTTTCTCTTTTTCCTGGTAAGCCCCCCCACTGGCCAGCTGATCAGCGGCTGGGGGGCAGGGCCTGGAAATGAGGGACCCCACTGGGGGTCTGGCAACCCTATGCCTTCCCCCCCACACACACACCATTTTCCTAAGCTGAAATAGCCTGGGGAGGTGCTTGCCTCATGGAGGGGGGCTGTATGAGCAAGCATTCAGCGCATGTGCAGCCCCCAGTGGGGTAAATAATATCCTGTAGAGGATTTCAGCTCTGGAAAATGGTGCAGGTGATAGGCAGGGACCTCTTCCACTGTGCTCCCTCCTGATCCAAATTGGATCCTGCAGCTCTTTTACACAAAACTGCCACAGGGCACTCACAGCTGCATTGTGGCAGCCGCTCCCTGTTAGGAACTCATGTAAAACATAATGTATAGTTTGGCCCTTAGTTCTCATTGGACTTATCCTAGACACATCTGATCCAGGATAAATCCAGCTGATTTCTTTACATTTGCTTCCAGACGGACAGGTGCAGGGCTGCAGCCTTAACAGAATATCAGTGCAATCCAAAATAGTGTTATACCCTTCTAGTTCTGCGTCACTGCATTTAGAATCGCACTGTATGGCTGTCAGAGATAAGGCCTTGTGCATTCTACCCCTGAGCTATGGGGGGGGGGGTCTCCTTCTCTTTGGGGTCCTCCTGTTCATAATTTCCAGATTGTAGCATTTGTTATAGTGAATTCCTATGGCCAACTCATGCTGCTAGGCTGGCCGAATGCTGCTTGTTGACCACCACATATAAAGCATCAACAAGCACCCACTGCTTACTAGACACATATTGTCATAAGGTTGGTCCTGGAATAAAAGCAGTTTCATATTTGCTACACTATCTGGGCTGTGGAGAGGCAGAGGCTTGCATCTACTGGTGGACCTCCTGATGGCACCTGGTGTTTTTGGCCACTGTGTGACAGAGTGTTGGACTGGATGGGCCTTTGGCCTGATCCAACACTGGCTTCTCTTATGTTCTTATGCAGAGAACCAGCAGAAGAGTTATCTGAGGCCGTAAGCACAACCTCAAGAACGATGACCCAAGTGTTTTCAACTCACGGTTCTCAAAAGGCGTTATGTCTCTTGACTCTTTTCTCCAGTTCTCCCCAGGATGACAAGACACAGTCAGTTGAATAGAATCTGAAACAGTCAAGGCGTACGTCTGCAGACAAACATAACATTATTGTGATCATAATCAATTATATTATTATCGTCACAGGAAAAGGACGGTGCCCTAATTGTCATACACAGGCCCACAGACTTCTGATAATGGAGGCATCTGGTTTTTCTGAATTAAAGGAGGAGAGGGACACTTCACTTTGACTTTCGATCAGTAACAGGCACATTCAGAGTATGATGGACTCAGAGGTACAGTAGGTGACTTCTTCTGAGGCAGGTAATCTTGGCACATCTCTGAGACTCAGAGATGCAGGCAGCATTACATGGCCACATTGGAGGCTGGCTAGCATAACGTGAGCATCATAAAGATCTTTCATTATTAAAATAAATGTGCACTTCGTGCTCTCAAGTCACACAGAGGTGCAACAGAGTATAGGTTGCGTGTTGCGTATTGTGTATCAGGCTTTACTGGGGGAGGGCTTTGAGGTTTTTATTGATATATGATGCTCCCATTATATATTGTGAGCTCCATTGAGCCATGAGGAAAGGCAGGATATAAATGCTTAAATAAATAAATAAAATGTCTGTTTAAATTTGTCCAAGTTTGTTGCTTGAAGGATGCTGCCATGATCTCCTTTCTCCTTGCCCAGAAAAAGGGAGTAAACCAGAATAACACAGAGAAGGGCAATAATAGAAACACCTGCAGTTTTCTCGTACCAGCAAAATACAAGAATTTTTTCCAGCTGTTGTGGTGCACCACTGCAGTCTTTGTATTAGAGATGTTTGCAAAGAATAGGCTTGTTAATATGTTGTAGCAACACAACAGAGAACCTGCTTGGAGACTAATTTGTTAAAGCAGAAGTTTGTTGTGCTCTAGTTTTATCCCACAATAACACTGAGAACAATTAAAATGTAACAGACTTCCTCATTAGCTGATATTTTATAATTAGGTTACCCACCTCTTTGTCAAAGATCAGCTTGCAGCTTCTCACAGTAGTGCCTACACCTTGCAGTTGACATGTCTGAGGAGGTTCTGAATCAGGCGAGAAGTGTGCAGGTTCGTACCTGAAGAAAGTTTCACACATTATTTATTGGAAAACCACAAGACAGTTTACACCGCTGGATAAAAAGAGCCACAAACCCCCCCTAAAATGAAAGGTTAAGATACAATACAAAGATGGTGTAATGAATGTAGCAGAATAATTACTGTAGTCAAATATCAAAGACCCACACAAATAAGACCATTTTAACACTGTCACTTACAAGATGGTGCCAAACAAGTAATACTTGGGAGGGTATTCCACAAGCAGGGTACCACTGCAGAAAAAGCCCTGCTGTGGGTCATAATCTGCCTAATCGCCAAAGGTGGGATTAGTGATGGGAATGAATTGGCTCACAAACTAAAGTTCGTGATGAATTTTGGCCAGTTCATGGTTCATGAAGTGACATTTGTGGCGGGTCGACCGGCATGAACTTTCCACAAACTTTTAAGCTGTTTGTGGAGGTTCCTTGGGATTTGTGAACACATACATTTCCAGACAGACAGTCTCCACTCAGCTTCAGTGTTTACTAAACTTCAAAGAAGCAGGGTAACTTTAAAACTACTTTGATCAGTTTCAAGAGGGTCCCCCCCTTGCCAGGATTCCTTTGCGATCGTTTCCCATTTTCTTGCACAGAGCTTGCAAAATCTCCCCCTCCCGACTTGGATTTGTTGTGACTCTATGCTTTGAGAGCAGTCCTTTTAAGTTTGAAATGCTGGTGGTATTGGGTTCTGTTTGGCATTCTGCAAATCGCGACTGGTTGTGCTGGGCTTTCAAAATCCCCCTCCCCTGGCTTGGATTTCTTGTGACTCTGCTTTGAGATCAGACCTTTTAAACTTGCAGTGCCACAGTGGCACTGAGTTCAGCTGGGTGTTCTGTACACTGAATTGGTTGTGCTGGGCTTGAAAAAAATGTCCCTCCCCATCAGTTAGGACTGCAGTGATTCTCTGGTTTGACATTAGTTATCTTTTGCTTGCATTGCCACAGTGGCATTCAGTTCTGCAAGGCATTTTGCACATTGTAACTGATTGTTCTGGGCTTGCAAACACTCCGTCTTAGAATTCTTGTGACTCTGCTTTAAGGTCAGTCCTTTTAAGTTTGCAGTGCCACAGTGGCACTGGTTTCTGCTGGGCATTCTTTTCTCTTTTTTTGCCCCCGGAATGGGATTTTTATGGCATTTTCTAGAAAGAAAATTAGGATGGGAAATCTAATATCTACAGGAGAAAGAAAAGTTAACCACTAAAAACCCAAGAAATGAAGATCATTACATAATCCTAGCAAGTGTTAGTCTATTCTAACAATAAAACAATGAGCTTGAATCTTTAAGTCTTACCGCTACCCTCCAAATGCCAATAAAAATTACTGTTTAGGGTAGTCCCACAAGTGTCAACAAAACCATTTCTTAAAGGTGAAAAACAGAGTTCCTCAGCATCTCATTTCTTCACATTTCTTTTCCTCAAATCATAGTCTGTTTTGGGAGCCACAGAGTCCTCCTCAGTAGTTGAAGAAGTGTCTTTACTGCTTTCTTTAACCTGATCTTCTTCCTTGTCCTCTTCTTCAGACCTTCTCAGTTGCTGTCTCAAAAACTCCTTTGCTTTCTTAACAGAGTCAATTCTTTCCTTTTTGTCATTTATTCTGAAGAGAATGACTTCAGGGACCAACCATTTGTACTGGATGTTATTTGTCTGTAAAAACGTTGCCAAGTCCTTGAATTTCTTCCTCTTCTTTCTAATTTTAAATGGAATATCTTTTAATATCCAGATGGTATTTCCATTGATTTTCAGGGGTATTCCTGATGTTGCTTTCAAAATTAAATCTCTCAAATGTCTTTTTGAGAATATAACCACTATTTCTCCAGGCAGATTATTTTTTTTTATAAATTCAGAATATGATCTATAGACCACATCCATTTCACTTTGAAGGTATTCTGTTTTCAAATCTGCAACTGGCGCCAGTAGATCTCCCAGTAATTGTTTTAGATTCTCCCCTTTTGTCTCAGGGATCCCTTGGAATCTCAGGATAAAGCTTGCTTTTTCCATTTGAAGCTGTAGAAGCTGTGATTCATCAGTTATTCTCTTCTTTTCCAACACCTGCACCTGTTTTTTCACCTTTGTAGCCTTGGCATTAACCTCCTTCAGTGACTCTGCTGTTTGCTCTGTCAATTTCTTAGTCTCGCTCAGTTCTCCTTGTTGAGCAGCAAAATTCTGGTTCAAGGTAGTCAATTGCTGACTGATATTTGTCATCTGGTCCAGCAGAGGGTGTAAGGAATCAGCTAGTAGCTGAGAAAATTCGTTGGTAGCTTCCGGTCTCGGGCTTCTACTTCCAGAAGGGGGTTTGAGCTGTGATGCTTTCTCAGCTTTCCGCCCCACCATTTTTGAGGATTGTTTATGTTTTCTAAAGTTTGCCAAAGTCGCTGTTTTTCACCGGACCACTTCGCTACTTTCTCATGCACTCCCTAAATCAGTTCATAAGGCTTTTACAACTGGTGCCCTCCTTTTAAAATGCTCCATATTGCTTTCGCGTCTGGGAGTCCCCTCCCCCACTCACTTATATCGGAGGGGCTTTCTTGCCAAATTCCTGCATTTTTCTTTCAATCTGACTCACAGTTCATTGCTGGTCCTGGGACCCACCAAAGGTACATGTAATATGCCCGATCTCCATCTGCTTGTCCCCGTCAGCAACTCTAGAGCCATGCGGTCACACAGCGGTAAGACCTTCGGGGCGGAGGGAAGCCTCAATTCCCCAGCAGCAAGCCGGCAAAGAGGCAATCCCTCAAAAGCTCCATGGCTAGGAGCCCGAACCCACAGGCTCCGGGGAGATAGCAGACAATCGCACCCCCTCCTATTCGCTGGTGTTCGGATCGCGACCCTGGGAGCTCGCCAGGGTTGCGTCCACCATCGTGCTGTCAAAAACCGGAAGTCCTCTGCTGGGCATTCTGTACACTGAACTGTTTGAGCTGGGCTTGCAAACACCCCCTTGCTTGTATCATCCTGTTGAGCTGGCATTGTCACAATGGCACTGGATTCTACTGGGCACTCTTTGATTGCACTGGTACTGCTGGGCACTCTGTATATTGCAGCGGTTCTGCTGGGCTTGCAAAAATGCCCCCACTTCAGTTTCTGCTGCAAAGATTCTCTGGCTTGACCTTAGTCCTGTTGAATTTGCGCTGCCACACGGGCACTGGCTCTGCTGGGCACATTGCACAGGTTCTGCTGGTCTTGCAAAAATGCTCCCCCCACACACCATCTTCAGTTTCTATTGCAGAGATTCTCTGGGATTTTAATGCTGTTCTGCTTGGCTTCTATTGCCCTTGTTGTTGTTTTTTGCTGTTCTCCCCCCTCCACTGGAAACAATGGAGGATGGGGCACCTTCTTTGGGGGGCTGTAACTCAGATTCCATAAATCCAATCCTCACTAAACTTGGAGGTCAGGTAGAGGAGAGTCAGCTGGAGATCCCCTGCAAGTTTGGTGTCTCTAGCACACCGAGGGGAGGCTGTTCTACTGCATCATGAACCTCACAAACTGAACCAGTTAGTTTAACACCTAACAGTTCATGACGGTTCGTGGTTCATGAACCGGAAAAGCCACAAACCATGAAACGAACTGCATTTTCCCAGTTTGTGCCCATCCCTAGTGGGAACAGCTGAAGAAGGACCACTGATGTAGACCTTAATGGATGGATATGTTTATGCGGGGAAATGGGGCATTTCAAATGCCCCGGTCCTGGACCATTTTGGACTTTATCAGTTATGAGATGGCACACTTATGTTTACCATTGCGTGGACACTCAAGGAGATGTGGTGGTGGAAAGTGCTGTCAAGTCACAGCTGATTTATGGTGACCCTGTAGGATTTTCAAGGCAAGAGACATTCAGAGGTGGTTTCCCATTGTTTGCCTCTGCATCATGGCCTTGGTGTTCCTTGGTGGTCTCCCACCCAAATATTAGCCAGGGCTAACCCTGCTTAACTTCTGAGATCTGGGCTTGTCTGGGCTATCCAGGTCTGTGCCAAGGAGCTGTAGCCTGTTCTACATCTTGGCAGGTGTACTTATATGAGTGCATACATTTGCAAACTACTCATGGTTCTTCCACCTTTGGCATAATAATTATCGTATGACATTGTGTGTGGTATAGCCAGGAGATCCTAAGATTGTCTGGTAGCCGGAAGTTCTAGCTCTTTAGCATTACGCATCACTAGCTAGTGGCAAGCTAGACTTGGTTTTTGGGGGGGCTGAGAGAGTTCTGAGAACTGTGACTGACCCAAGGCCACCCAGCTGGTTTCATTTGGAGGAGTGGGGAATCAAACCCGTTTCTCCTGATTAGAGTCTGCCACTGTTAACCACTAAACCAAGCTGTGCTCTCTTTGGCATTATTTAGGCGTATGGCTAAAAACATGGCATGTAGTGAGACTTTCAGGCCCCTGTAAATATAAATCAGCATTACTGTTATGTATTGAGCCTGAGCCATCCCTGATTGTGGACCTTGAACTGCATGAGCTTGCTCCCCAAGAACAGTAGCTGACCAGGATCCTGGGATCGACCAGTTGATAAGTAGTGTAATGTAAATAGCCTATCCTTGGGAGTCGGTGTGTTTGGGGTGGGGTGCTTGCATGCTTTAAAAGCAGGGCTCAAACCCTGCTGGGTGTCCTTGTTGTGTTTCTGAAATCACTGAATAAACTAGAGCTGATCACTGCAATGTGTCCAGAACCCAGTATTTAACAATTACAATTTCCAGAAAGATGCAACAGCAGGGCTATTTATGGGCAGGAACGTACAGGAACGGAGTTCCGGCTGGCTCCCGAGGTGGCCACGCCCAGCAGGAGCTCATTAGCATAACAGGCCACACCCAACAGCAGAAACATTAGAATTGGCTACATTAGGGGTGTGTGGCCTAACATGCAAAGGAGTTTCTGCTACAATAAAAGCCCTAGGTTTTGACAACAAACAGGGTAAACAGAATAAGAAGCAAAAGGTTGGTGTGTTTGGATGACCACACTTCTAGTAACATGGGGTCATGGCCTAATATGCTAATGTGATGTACTGTCAGGGGTGTGGCCTAATATGCTAATGAGTTTCTGCTGTTGGGTGTGGCCTATCATGCTAATGAGTTCCTGCTGGGCTTTTTCTACAAAAAAAGCCCTGTGCAACAGTATATGCCAGTTGGAAGTCTGGGTCCAGCTGCCTGTTTCACACCAGAACTCAGAAGTTGTCTGTGTTGACAATCAGAGAGATGGACTTTACTCGTTTGTACTATCTATAGTTTAGATGGACTTAACTAGTCTGGGCAGGTTCCCTGGAGTGGTGGCATAAATTTGTTTATAAATATGTAGTCTTTGGAAGTGACACCAGTGGGCAGCTGTGACATATTTATACACTCTTTGATCCTTCTTTACATGATTGCTGTTTACTTGAGCTAGGTTCAGCTATGTATGCTCAAGATGACTTGTGAAGGCTGTGAGATTGAGGGATGACTTGCATGAGCTGACACAGATACAGTACCACTGATAGAACCTGCATTAAATCTTGCATTGGCATGCTCCCTCTAAGCTGTGGAGTCTTGTGAGCAAAAATTTTACTTTGTAAGCTACTGGCATTCAAGTTGTGAGCAAGTGATTTGGCTACTGCATAAATTAGTTTGCTCTGGAGCCATCCTTCCTGAGTGAAGACAAAAATGTGTGAGCCAGAGGCTAAAAAACCATGAGCTAGCTCACACTAAATCATCTTATTTATTTATTTATTAGATTTCTACCCTGCCCTTCCTGCCATAGCAGGGTCAGGGAGGCTTACACAAACACTATACAGCTAAAACAGAACTAAGTAAAATCATGACAATATAAAACATTACAAAGTGCTAGTGCTAAAAACTGGGAATACTGGTATATGCAACACTTTTCAGTGGAGTCAATTCACACATTCAGGTGTCAGTCATTTGGGCCAAGGTTAAGCATGCCTGCTTATCATCAGTGACCACGACCAGGTGATGCCTTGCATGCATGTGCAGGATTTCACAGATCTAGCACCTTAAATAGGCATTTCATATCACCTTAAATAGAATACTTTTCGGTTGAATCACTTCGTACATTCAGCTGCTAGTCTGAGAAATGTTAAGTGGTTTTCATTGTTTTATTCCTGTTTTGTTGCATTGTTCCGCAATTTTGAAATCTGGCTGTGTTTCACTTTTGTATGCATTATGCTGTTATATCGTGCGCATGACACCATTTTAGTGCATTGTTCTCTAATTTTGTAATTCATTTTTATTCACTGTTGGCTGGTTGTTTTATATTGTTCTTATTGTATTGTTTTGATGGTGCAATCCACCTTGAGTCTTGGCAAGAAAGGCAGACTATAAATGAAGTAAATAAGCACTGTAATCGTCAAGGAATGAAATGCTCAACATGCATTTGTGAACAAGACAGTGAATGATGTACAAACCCGCCCGCCCCTCCCCCTGGCATAGCTCTGTATTGGAAGCACTATTAAAAACTCTCAGCTCTACCATAGCTATGATTATCCCTTCATACATGAAAACCATCACTTTGTGTAACAGTCATCAAGTGATAAACATTCCTGTATGAACTTGTCCAAGGTCTGGGCAGAGGCTTAGAGGACAAGAATTGCTGTTTGGTAAGGGGGCTACTAGAAAAAGGGCCTTTCTTGGTTCTGTTGCCTTATCCATGAAACTCCTTCCCTGGATCCATTCACCTGGTGCCTACCTTTCTGAGTTTTAGTTGCCAAGTGATGTTTTCTCAGGCCTGTGATGACAGGTGATAGTACATGGGAAGGGGGAAATTCTCTGTCTCTATGTCGGTTTTAATATTTGCTTTGCTATCTGAACTGCTAATTTCTCTGGATGTTGTTAGTGTTTTTAATGGTATCGTAATGTGAGCTTCCTTGTTGACTAGGTTGTGATAGGAGCACTGCTATATTTCACACAAAGAAAATATATTCAGGCTCAGATTACAGAAGGGAAGGTGGCATAGTATAGCCCAATTTTGTCAGATCTTGGAAACCAAGCAGGGTCAGCCCTGGTTAATATGTGAATGGGAGACCTCCAAGAAAGACTGCAGAGGAAGGCAATGGCAAATCATCTCTCCTTCTCATTGTGGAATCCCTACACTGGCTCCTGGACAAGAAGGCTCCCTGGATCTGGGGCCGTAGGCAAGTCAATGCTTTCCGGGCAGTCACTTCATTTTAGTGGACTCCTACACCAATTGGTTGGAGGTCGTTCTTGTTGCCTCCAACTCCTCCCAGGTGGCCATCCAGACCCTCACCCAAATTTTCTGTATGCATGGCCTGCCCAACATGGCCATGACCAACAATGGAACTGCTTTCATGTCAGGTGAGTTCCAGAAGTTCATGGGCCATTACCTGATCCAACACGTCCATCCCGTTCCACCCAGCCACCAATGAACAAGCAGAACAGATGGTGTGGACCACCAAGGACTCTCTCAGGTGGATCATTGAGGGCAACTGGGAACACAGGCTGCCAGCTTTCCTCTTAGGCCACCAGGCAACACTGAGCTCCACCACCAGCTGCAGACCTGCAGAGCTCCTGATGGGCCGGCACCTCACGACCAGGTTAGATCAGCTACACCCGGACCGAGCACCGGAGAACCACCCGACACTGGAGGTACAAGAGGCACCCAGAGGTTTCTTCCCCAGTGACCCCGTCTATGCTTGGAACACCTCCAGCGGTCCTGCGTGGATCCTCGGGAGTCATCCAGGTCACTGGTCCAGTATCCTACGATGTCTCCACGTACGACAGACAGGTCCTGTGCAGACACATCGAACAGCTTTGCCGCTGTCTCCTGCCAGAAGTAGCCAACCCAGTACCAGCCACAGCAGAGGCCAGTCATCCAGGCCCCTTCTGCTGCTGGTGGAGCACAGCAGGGTGGTAAACGTGCCGCCAACCACACAGAGTCGCTCACACCCATTCAGACAGGGCCGAAGTCCCAGGACTCCATTCCGGATGCACCATCCTCCCCTAGTGCCCCTGCGGAGAACCCAGACGCAGCCCCCTTGGCTTTGCTAACACCATCCAAGCTGAGACACTCACACCGGGAGAGGCGTAGGCCAGCATACCTTGAAGACTATGTTTGCTAAGGGATTTTGGAACTTAGGGGGAAGGGGCGTTATGTATTTGGAATGGTAAACTACAGGAGCGTTTCTACCGGAGACTGGCTGAGCTTGGAGCATAGAACAATAGCTCATCAGAATCTTGGAGAGAACCGGAGGATTACAATTACCGAATTTTAGACTTTATTATGATGCCGTCTGCTTAACATGGTTAGAACAGTGGATTAATCTTGAAAATATGAAGTTGTTGGCTTTGGAAGGTCACGACAATAAGTTTGGATGGCATGCATATTTATGATATGGAAAGTCAAAAATGGATAAATTTTTTAAACACCATTTTATAAGACGATCACTGTTCGAGACGTGGACGAGATACAAAAAATTCTTCTCGGAAGAACGACCACTTTGGATAGTGCCGGCAGAAGTGATTAATCCATATTCAAGGAATCAAGTTTCAGACTGGTTACCTTATAAAAGGCTTTTAAAATTAGAAGGGAAAACCTTTGTCTTAAAAGATAGAAATGATGTTGAATATGATTATGATTGGTTGAAGTATAGACAGATTTATGACTTATTTAAGACCGATAAAAGAGAACATGGTTTTAGAGAAAATAATAATGAAATTGAAAGTGTATGGGCTGAAAAGGGTAAAAAAATGATTTCAAAATTGTATAAGGTCTTATTGAAATGGTATACTGAGGATGAAACAGTAAAAGAGCAAATGATAAAGTGGGCTGTAAATATAAATAATGAAATAACTATGTCATCTTGGGAATATTTGTGGAAAAAGTCAATGAAAATTTCAACTTGTATAAATGTGAAAGAAAACTGCTATAAAATGATGTATAGATGGTATATGACCCCCCAAAAAATTGCTATTATAAATGATAGCATGTCTAACAAATGTTGGAAGTGCAAGAAAAAAGAAGGGTCATTTTATCATATGTGGTGGACTTGTGATAAGGCAGCAAGATATTGGACTGAGATCCACAATGAGATACAAAAAATTTTGAAATGTACTTTTAAGAAAGACCCACAGATGTTACTGTTAGGTCTTAAAATGGAAGAAATAAATGTAACCAAGAGAACATTGCTATGGTACTTGGTGACAACAGCCAGAATGACTTTTGCACAATTTTGGAAGCAAGAAAAAATACCGGAAACATGGGAATGGATTAAGAAGATGCTGTTTATGGCAGAAATGGACAAGCTAACAAGAAAATTAAACAACGAGGAAGATGAAAACTTTTTTGAAGAATGGAAAGACTTTCAAGAATATTTGTTGAAAAGTTGGGATGTTAAACATGGTTTGATTTGTTTTGATAGTTATTAAGGGGAAACTTTAAAGTGATTAGATTCTTAAATTGTTACCATTAGTAAAGAAAGTAAAATTAGTAGTTAATGTAACTGAATAAGAGAGATATTAATGGGGTTGGAGCAGTGCGGGAAGGCTTGTGTGGGGAGGGGAGGGTAAAAAATGGAAGGGATATGTATTTACTTGTTTAAGTTGTATGAGCATGTGGAAAATATCCAATAAAAATTGTATTAAAAAAAAAAAGAATCTTGGAGAGAACCAATGAAGTAGCAATGTTATGTAAATAGCCTATCGTTGGGAGTGGGGTGTGTTTGGGTGTGGCAGCTGCATGCTGTTTAACAGGGCTGTGGCCCTGGTGTCTCAGTCTTGTTCTTGCTGAAATCACGAATAAAGCAGAGCTGATCACTAGACTTGAGGTCTGTTCATCCATGGAACCCACTATTTAACACCCAGCATCCCATCTAGTTTGATTCTAAAAGTCCTTTAAGTTGGCTGTCAATCATAGTGGTTCATTCCTCTTCCTATTCTCCCATATGCTAGCTAAACAGGCAGAACAGCTCAGTGGCATTTGATTAGAAGTTTTTGAAGGATTCTGGAGCTACCATGGGCAAATATCCCTGAGAATAAAAGCCTTCTTAAAGAAAGGACATTGTAGGAGCATTTGGTTCACAAGCAGGATGTATAGCTCTATCCATGTAAATGGCAGGACAGCAGGCTGGATAAACTAACAAAGTCTGCATTGCTACTCATTTCTAAATATATTTCCAAAATTCTCACCCAGAGACGAGGCCGGTGAGCATGCATTGCACTTCTGTGGCATTACGACTTTGGGTCCAGTTGCACATGAGGATTTCCACTGAGTCATATACGCAAGTCAGGTTTGAGGATCCTGGTAAGATAATAAAGATAATAAAGATATTTGACAATTATATCGTTTCATTCAGTGCTGAATGAACAATCAGTTCTGCTGATGGCACATAAGAAACTCTTCTCACAAACCTTGACAGCCAGAATTCCCTATTATGGAGGGCCTTCCCACATATTATGTGACAAAGGAAGTGGGTTTGTAACTAACTATACACCACATGGGGAGCCGCATTCAGTTCTGTCTTTCTGCTAAGCATACTTCTTATGACATCATACATGTTTCCATTCATATATTCGACTTGTAGATGCACACTTGAAAAATCTTAGATGTGTAACTAAAAATGGGTTGTGCAAATCTGTTCAAAGAATATAACCTTTAAAACTGAGTCTGCTTTTCACTAGGAAGGTACTTTGAGGTGTGATCTAGACAAAGCCTGGACATAACCCTGTCTTCTTTTCATTCACATACTAATTTTGGTCTTTGGAAAGCACATCTTCATAATTTCTTTGCAAACATCTTGGATGATGTGCTCGCTTTATTTATTTATTTATTGGGGGGGTTATCCTACCCTACCTCACAAGCAGGCTTAGGGTGGCTTATAGCACGTCATAATACCATAAACAATTCCATAAAACAATAATACATTAAAACATTAATTGCAACAGGAGTAAAATTTTAGGTAAGTAATTTATAATGTACCTATACCTAATGGCGATTCAGTAGTCAGTTCCATTCCAGTGTATACTGAGTTTATGCCAGGAGGGGTGGTGGATCACTCTGGTGTAATTAAATCAACAACATCTGGCACCTATTTGAAGCAGGGGAGGCCAATGTTATTTGATGTCTGCCGCCTCAACCAAAGGCCTGGCATAACAGCTCCATCTTACAGGCTCTGCAGAACTGTAACAAATCCGACAGGGCCCTGATCTCAATCGGGAGCATGTCCCACCAGGCTGGGGCCAGGGCTGAAAAGGCCCTGGCCATGGTTGAGGAAAGGTTGGGCACTACTAAATGGTGCTGGTCCGAAGAGCACAGGGCTCTTTGGGGCATGTACGGGGAGAGATGATCCTGTAGGTAGGCTGGTCCCTGGCCGCATAGGGCCTTAAAGGTTAATACTATAACCTTAAAACTGATGCATGACTCAACTGGCAACCAATGCAGTACTGGCTGAATGTGCGCCTGCACAGATGTCCCAATCAGCAGGCATGCTGCTGCATTTTGTATCAGCTGAAGCTTCCAGATCAGGTTTGCAGGTAGGTCCGCTTAGAGCAAGTTGCAGTAATCGATCCTGGAAGTGACCATTGCGTGGATCACTGTTGCTAGGTCATGGACTGAAAGGTAGGGGACCAACTAACTGCCTGACCATGAAAGGGAGGCATCCAGTATCAGCCCCAAATTGTCATTGCTGGTGTTGGTGTCGATGGTGCCCCAAAAAGTACTGGGAGTCAGATTCCCACACCCATTCCCCCATGACTCAGGAACAGGATCTCTGTCTTAACTGGATGAAGTTTCAGCTGGCTCTGTCGTAACCAGTCAGCCACAGCCCCTAATGCCCTAGCCAAGATGTCCTGGGCAGAGTCCATCCATCTGTCCATCAACAGATACAGCTGGGTGTCATACTGGTGATAATTCAGCCCAAACCCCCAGATTAACTGGGTGTGGGGGTGCATATAGATGTTAAAGAACATCAGGGAGAGGATTGCCCCCTTGTGGGATGCCACATACCACAGGGTAATGTGGCAAAACCCTCTCCCCAAGTGCCACCCTCTGTCTCCAAACATGGAGAAAGGACAGCCACTGCAAGGCTTTCTTTTGATTTTGATACACCCATCATATAACAACACTTTGGTATCAGTTTATACCACATCACATCTCAAGGGTGGGCTGGCCATTTTACTTATGAGGAAATTTTCCAGTGGGCTACTACCCTAGAAGGCAACTGGTGGCCGGAAGAAAGCAAACCCAAAACGCAGCAACTCTGCCAGTGCCTTGAGCCACTTTGCTCAGACCCTTCATCAACAATGCCAGCTGACGTCAGCTTTTCAATGGTTATCTGCTACACTGCTGCCAGTTTGGAAGAGGCTGCAATAGTCGAGCTAGTGCCCACTGTTTGCCCCACTGAGCTGAGTGGCTGTGCAGCACTGGCTTGTAATACCACAAGGGCTTGTTCTAGGGCCATTTTCACTCCCAATCTGCATCCAAGAAACTGAGTCAGTGTGGTTAGGGAATCTATGAGAGCATAGTGTTGGTTTGCGGTAGAACAGTTAGATTCAAGTCCATTAGCACCTTAGATACCCACAAGAACTTCAGGCTATCAGCTTCCAAGAGTCAAAGCTCCCTTTGTCAGAGATCT
Source organism: Gekko gecko (assembly GCA_029375565.1). Lineage (NCBI taxonomy): Eukaryota > Metazoa > Chordata > Lepidosauria > Squamata > Gekkonidae > Gekko > Gekko gecko. The sequence goes on along the minus strand of JAPDNY010000005.1, from coordinate 41,557,654 downwards.
GATAAAGGCAGGCTTTTTTCTTGACAGCCCTGGAAATCTTGTTGGTCTCTAAGGTCTCTAAGGTGCTAATGGACTCGGATCTATGCCAGCATAGTACTATTTTTTTAAGTCATTCATCCTGATGTCAACCTGGGAGAATCCCTAATTCAAAAAATGAGAATTTGTTGGCTTAAAAAAAGTTATATAATTGCATCACAGCAAAAGGTCCATAAATGTTCTAGTTCAGACTGCAGTGCTCTTTCATAAAAACATAAATGGCTGCCATGGTTTAGAAAATGAATCATTTTATGTATGTTATTATTTCAGGTATTTCCTACATTTTCAATATCTAGATTTCTCACTGTTGGATGGTTTTTTAGTATTAAGATCTTAGTGGCTGCTCATAAGATTGAAAACAGCACTAAATGCCTCTTTGGTGCTATTCTTTCCAAATATTGATCAATGTATCAGCTCTGTGTGTGTGTATGTATATATATTGTTATTTCAAAATATGTACATCTTTAAACAAGTATGAAAAAAATCAGCTTATGCATACAGAAATCTCTAACACTTACTGTGATTATTCTAACTCTTTTAACCTATAAAATGTCAGATGCCAGCAATACCACAATGTATAATCGTTTCCTCTCAAATTTACACATAATAATTTGACCAATTTCTCTAGCAAATATGTTGATCCAAGTGGCATCGCAAATTTGGATTCACAACATAGTTTCCAATTTCCTTTGAACTATATTGCCTAAGTGATCTTAAAGAGGCAGAAACAATTCTAAATCTTACACAATAACTACTTCCTTTCCTTTCCGTTTTCAAGTAATTACTCAAAGTGGATATGATCTAGTAGAAAATTCCCAGTGTTAATCCTTACTGTGTATATAATTACAAAGATAATGAAAATAGTGTGGTACATCATCACCTAGTTTCTGTGTACAAAAATCATGTAATACCTTTTATTATATGGCTTCTGTGGTTTGGATTTGGGTGGGGAGCAACCTACACAGCTGCCTACAATCTCTGTTTTGTTTGTGTTTAATTTCAGTTCAGCCTAAATAATGCTTTCCAGTAATCATATTTTTAAACCTTTATTCCATATTCAGATTCTCAGTACTGCAATGACTATATCTAATGATCATGGTTTGTTTTCTTTTTACAGCTGTAACAGCCTGGGAATAAAACAGTGGTTTGGCTACAACCAGTTTTTCCCTTAGTAAAAAAAGGAAGGAAGGATCCCCTCTGACCACCCAAAAAGGCTAAGCTGAAGACCGTGGGACCTGCATAGACAAAAGCTATGTGAGATAGGGGCTGTAGTAAGGGGGTGAATTGGGTGAGACTGAGTGGAAAAATCTGGCGGCATTCAACCCGATATGGCCTCATCACTTCACAGGACAACTTGGAGACTGATCCCTTTTTCCTTTGGTTTACTTTGTAGCAAAAATGACTAATTGGGCAAAATTCTGAGCACTGACAAAGACGCTCCATCCAGAGGCATTGTTTAGTTTGAACTTCAGTCTGAGTAGACAATACTAACCCTGATAAACCAAAGGTCTTTCTATGTAAGTGATGCTTTATAGAATGGAAGTCAATAAAACTGTAACCCACATTATAGGACCTTAGCATCCTGTGACTGAAAGCTGAGAGCTAAATAGGGACAATGATAAATATTTTACAAGAGCGCCCACTACCCCTCGAAGTTATCTCAGCCACCTGAACTTGCAATGTATATATTGTTCTTCCAGATCATGCCTTGATCCCCTAGAAAGATGCTCTTGATGATCCATCTTGTTTGATGGATTTGGGGCCATGTAATCTACATAATGGAAATGGAACGGCCAGGGGGGATGGAGATTCAACTTCCAGCTCTTGACGGGTCACTTGTTAGCACCAGCACCAACGGTGAAGAGCTTGGGCATGACTCTGGATGCCTTGCTAACAGTGGAGGCCCAAGTCATGAATGTTGCCACATTGGCATTTTATCAACTCCTCCAGGTCAGGCAACTGGCTCCCTACCTCTACCCCCACAACCTAGCCACAGTGATCTGTGCAATGGCCAATTCCAGGTTGGATTACTGTAACTCGCTTTATGCTGGGCTTCCCTGGAGACTGATCCAGAAGCTGCAGCTGGTCCAGAATGCAGTGGGGCATGTTCTCCCAGGAACACCATCGAGAGTACACATACAAGTGCTCCACCAGTTGCACCAGCTTCCAGTTGAATAATAGGTCAGGTTTGAGGTGCTGGTTTTAACCTTTAAAGCCCTCTGCAGTTTGGGACCAACATACCTTCAGGATTGTCTCTCCCAATATGTCCCCTAAAGGGCATTATGCTCTACAGATCAACATCTACTGATGATCCCCAGCCTGAAGGAAGTCTGCCTGGCCCCACCTAGTGGAACAGTCTCCCAAGTGGGATCCAGGCCCTGTGGGGCTTAATGGAGTTCTGCGAGGTCTGTAAAAAGGAGATGTCCCTGTGTTTGAGGCAGCAGGAACCCTAATTGTATTGGCTTCTCCCTGCCCTGGCTTGCTTGCTTTGCTTGCATTATTCCGTCTGCATTGTTCCATCTGGCACTAATCTTATCTGCCTGCCCCCTCTCAGATTAGCTATGTCTACTTGTATACACATAGGAGCCCTGGAATAGATGTATTATTGGTGCCATCGATAGTGGACTATCAGTAGTGTAAACTGCAATATTGATTTTAAATTGTTTATTATGTTTTAATTAGAATCATAGAATCATAGAGTTGGAAGGGGCCATACAGACCATCTAGTCCAACTCCCTGCCCAATGCAGGACCAGCCTAAAGCATCTCTGACAAATATTCGTCCAGCCTCTTCTTGAAAGCTGTCAGTGAAGGGGAGCTAACCACTTCTCTAGACAGCTGATTCCGCCTTTGAACTACTCTGACAGTGAAAACGTTTTTCCTAATATCCAGCCGATACCTTCTGCATGTAATTTAAACCCATTGCTTTGGGTCCTATCCTCTGCTGCCAACTGGAACGGCTCCTTGCCCTCCTCCAAATGACAGCCTTTCAAATATTTAAAGAAAGCAATCATGTCCCCCCTCAATCTCCTCTTCTCCAAACTAAACATTCCCAAGGCCCTTAGCCTTTCCTCGTAGGGCTCAATCTCCAGACCCCTGATCATCCTTGTCATTCTCTTCTGCACCTCTCGATCTTGTCCACATCTTTTTTGAAGTGAGGCCTCCAGAACTACACACAGTACTCAAGGTGCGGCCTGACCAAGGAATTATACAGAAGGGCTATGACCTCCTGCAATTTCGATGCTATGGCCCTTTTAATACAACCCAAGACTGAATTTGCCTTTTTTTGCCACCACATCACAGTGACTGCTCATATTTAGTTTACAGTCTACCCTTACCCCAAGATCTCTTTTGCATACACTACTCCCCAGAAATGTATTCCCCATCCAGTATTTGTGCTTGAAATTTTTGTGGCCCAGATGTAATACTGTGCATTTATCTTTGTTGAATTTATCTTTGTTCGCCACATGGAGGATTCATACAGTGACATGCATTCAGATGCGTTTATGGTACTTCACACACGAACTGGCAAAATGGCCCTGCGTACATAACATCCCTCCCCCCATAGTTTCGTCCCTGCCTACGTGACGCAGTTCTGCAAATAGGCAGGGGGTCTGCACTCTCATAGAGAGCACTGAGGCACAGGCACAGGGGTGCTTACTACCAGCTCCAGTTGGCTGGCCAGGTATGGTTGCTGGGGTAGTGGCAGTTGCTCCTCTGCTGGACTCAGGGGTGCGGGTGCCAGCTTGCCTGCCTGGGCCTCTCCCGCACTCAGGGGGTCGGCTAGTCTCTGGGATGAAGGGTACGGCTCCTACTTCCCATGGGGGAGGTTCTTCTTCCGCTGGGAGTTGTCACTGCCGAAGTTGGTCCACATGTTTCTTGAGGAGCTGGCCATCCTCCATAGACACTTCATATGACACTGGGCTGGTCGCTTGGATGACTCTACCTGCCAGCCACGTGGGACCCTTCCCAAAGTTTCTTATGTACACCAGGTCACCCGGGGCATCCTTCTGCTCCATCAACTTCTTCGAGTCCGGTGCCCGGTCGGGATGTAGGCAGTCCAACAGGATGGTGGGGCGGTGGCCCATCAAAAGTTCTGTGGGGCAGTGGCCAGTGATGGGGCTTGGCATTGTCTGCTGCCTGAGGAGGAGGCGGGCTAGCCGGAACTCCCAGTCTCCATCTGTGATCTGGCTAAGGGCTTCCTTTGTGGTGCACACCATGTGCTCTGCTTGCTCGTTGGTCGTGGGGTGGAAGGGCGCAGATTGAATGTGCTGGATCAGATTCCACTGGAGGAAGTCCTGGAATTCTGCTGATGTGAAGGCTGCCCCGTTGCTGGAGACAATCGTGTCTGGCAGGCCATGGGTGGTGAAGATCCTACGGAGCGCATGGATGATGGCTTTTGTGGACGTGGTGGTCACGGGGCTTATCTCCAGCCATTTGGAGTAAGAGTCCACAGTTACCATGAATAGTAGTCCTTGGAAGGGGCCGGCAAAGTCTATATGTAGCCGGGACCATGGCTTGTGTCTGGACTCCCAGGGTTGTGTGGGTGTGCTTGGTGGTTTCGGCTGGACCGCCTAGCAGGTCTGGCACTCCCACACCCAGGACTCGATCTCAGTGTCGATCCCTGACCACCAGACATAGCTCCTGGCCATAGCCTTCATCCTGACTATCCCTGGGTGTGCCCCGTGGAGTGTGTTGAGGACCCGCTGTCTCAGGGCATTGGGGACATCCCCCCTATCCCCCCACAAGAGACACCCCTTAAGGGCTGAGAGCTCATCCTTGCAGGAGGGGAAGGTGGTGAACTCAGGGTCTGCGGCGGCCACAAGCCACCCCCTCACCACCCAGCCCAAGACCCAGGAGATGACGGGGTCACGGGCCGAGTGGGCAGCAATGTCAGCTGCCTACAGGGGAGTTTCCGGGAGGCCCTCCAGCTGAGGGTGATGGCATGCCCCATCGCCTTACCCAGGCGATGCTCCAGGCAGTAGTTGTAACCCGCCAAGAAAAGGGACCAATGGAGAACCCAGGGCTAGAGTACCTGGGGGGGTTGCCTGTCTGCTGCAAACAGGCCGAGGAGCGGCTTATGGTCTATCACGATAGTGAAGGGACGCCCGTCAAAGACCTCAGGGAATTCCACGCAAACATCTGCATAATCCCACAGCGCACATTTATTCACCCCTCTATGGTGATGCCCAATGGCACAAACCACACCCGGCCCAACAGACTAACTAAATTTCCCTCCATGACTATCAAGTCCAGGAAACCCTCAAACCCCTGGTACTTCACCCGGAAGGTCCCCATGCCCCGTATTGGAACCAGGTTTTTCTGGAAGTCCACCAGGCTCAAAGGCGAGGGGTGCAGGTTAGGCCCGCCATTTGGGCAAAGTCTATTCAGCGTTTCCACCAATATGATGGAAGCCGCAGACCCGGAGTCTACTTCCATCGAGCAGGGAGACCCCTCGATCTGGACCTGGATCTTCGGGACCATGGGCAGGTTGGGGAGGCTTAGTACCTGTAGGGGTGGTGCGGAGAGGTTTGGTGGCGTGGCTGCAATTGGGGCAGGTGGTTTCGGTTGCCCTTGGATCTGCAGACACGGGCAAGGTGACCCTGTTTACCACACATGTGGCAGGTGGCAGCGCAGAAACGGCATGACTTTCACTCCAGCGGTTCCCAGAGGCTTTCGGTGGTTGTGTGAGCAAATTAGACAGATGTTGTCCTCGTCTGATTTCTTGGACGCCAAGTTGAGGAGCACTAGATGAAATGCAGCTGGTGGTTGGTCGTGGTGAGAGGCCTCATGAGCAAGGGTGAGCTGAAGGGCCTCATCGAGTTTGAGGTTGGTGGCGCCGATCATCTTTCAGCGGAGCTTCACATCACTGATTCCCCAGACAAACTGAGTCAAGATGTACTCCTCCACCTTGGTGAATATGCACTGCATTGCATGTTGGCGTAGCACGGCCATGAAGGCTCTGGCCATCTCACCAGGCTTCTGGATGCACCCCTGGAATTCCATCCGCTTTGCCACCATCGTGGGTTTGGGCATGAGGTACCTGGTCAGGGCGTCTATAATCTCCTCGTATGTGCATTCGAGGATTGCCTTGGGTGCCAGGAGGCTCTTTGCGAGCTGGATGGTGTTTGCGAGCGGTGGCGCAGGCAACTAATGCCTGCTGGTAACATCTACGAGCAGCCATTACAGCTGTTCGAATCCCGCCGCGGCCAGGGTGAGCACCTGGCCCAAGTCCCAGCTCCCGTCTACCCAGTGGTTCGAAAGCTGTCAAATAACAACGAAAAAGCAAGTAGATAAAATGGGTACCTGTCTTAGATGGCAGGGAGCACCCTTCTCCCCCCTTGTGGGGGTAGTGGAGCACCGGCAGCAGAAAGGCGGGTGGCAAGATGGCAAGAACTCTGGACGGCAGAAGGCGGAACCAGGACGGCGCGAGGGGAGCATAGAAGCGCAGGCGCAGCGGAGTCGGAGGACAGAGCCGGAGCCGCGCTGACGCAGGAACCACGCGCCGGAGGGACCTGCAGACGCCGAGCTGACCCAGGATGAAATTAACAAAGAACATCTCTCCACGGGGTGCTGGTAGGGCAGTCCCTTCCCAATCATCTATGTGGCCTTAGATAGGACTTGAGAGTAACTGTAAGCCGCTCAGAGACCCCTTCGGGGGTTCGAGCGGGATATAAGCCAAAGAAATAAAGAGCTGAGGAGGAGGGCCCTCCTCTTGCCCATGTCGGTCACCTCATGGAAGGCAAGGTAGCAGGTCAGTTGGTCCACCCATGAATCCCAGAGTTCGGGATGAGTGGAGTCAAAAGCTTCAAGGTGTCCCAGAGTGGAGGCCATGACTCTAGTGCGGAGTGGGGAGCAGTGTTCGGGATTGCCAGGTGTGGTGTGGTGCTGCTCGGGAGCGGTGCAGGGTGCAGTGGCTTCCTCTGGATTGTTGCTTGGTGCTGTGCTGGTGGGAGAGTCAGGCCCGCTCATCGGGATCCCACCTTCGTTGCCATTGTAAAGTACTGGTTCACTGCATGAGGGACTCATACAACGACATGCATTCAGATGCATTTATTGTACTTCGCACACAAACTGGCAAAATGGCCCTGCAATGGCCAACTATATACATCCCACCTAGCACACCCACAGTCCCATTGGAGAGTTTGAATTTCCCGCCAGAGGTGCTATTGGTGGACACTAGGTAGTCTAGGATCCTAGGTCCCTTTGTGTTCAGGGACCAAGTTCCTTACTTTAGCCGCGGACCCCTGGAGGCGGTCTGCGTACATAACAGTGATATCCCATGTTAGCTGAAGGAAGGGGGGCACATCTATGTGTGTGAGAGAAAGAAAGATAGGTGTTGCAGATTAGAATAAGTTCTTTGCAGTCGTTAACATTTTGAATGATCCTGCCTTGGTACTCGGAAAGCGTGCTACCTGCAATCCTCACAATAGCATGATTGCCATTGTATGTGAACAGGACTACACACATATTTTTCAGGCTTTGATGCCACAACAAACCTGGCTTCCCATTTGTAAAAATCAACGCTGGAAAATACAGCCATGGGTGCATTCACACAAAATGGTGATTGCACATATTGGGTGAACTGTGCGTAGCACACTGTTCCGCTGAAGGAGTACCAAAAATGTAATGACTGAAAAGGGCTCTAGGCAGAGAGGTAGACTGAGGGCTGAAGGTGAAGCATCCTGAAGGTGCTCAGTCTCTCTCTGGGGATCCAGTGAAGGGTTTCCTTGGGTCCAAAGGCCATTTATGTTCTACTGATATATTCATTTATTTAACATGTATTATTTTATTTTGGAAAAGAGAAAAATGTGGAAGAGAATGAAATTAACACGAAAACACATATAAAATATTTGAAAGTGTTGTATAAATATATATATAATGTACACAATTATATAATGCACACAATATTTGAAAATGTAGCAAAGGTTGCAAAGATGCCCCAAGAAGATACCAGTGCTCTCTCCCCCTCCTCCTTGGAATGTCCCACTGCTCAGAGGAGTTGGAAGCTAGTAAAGGTGCTCCACCCCCCACATACCCTCCCACACTCCTAACATTCGTGCTCAAATAGGTGGTGGAATGTGGCTTACCCTGCCAGACTTCTGATGCTAGCAACAGTGACAAAGTGTATAGCAGCACTGGAGAACTCGTCTTCATGACTGCAGAGCTCAATAGAGGGTTGCACTGAGGAAGAGAAAAAGAGGCTATCCAAATAGATATTACTAGGAAGCATAGGCACATCTCTGGGAAGCCTTAGGATTGGGAAATTCCTGGAGATTTGGGGGTGGACCAGGCTGTAGCTACAGTGGGGCATCTCGGGGCATGGCCCCCTGACTTACTGCCAAGGCCCCCCAACTTCCCATCCAGCCCAGGTGCTACCTTGGGTGTGGGTGCAGGGTGCCCCCTGACTTATTTAAAGGCCCCCTGAATTAAAAAATATCCTGGCTACGGGCCTAGGGTGGACCCTGGCGAGGGCAGGGTTTAGGGAGGAATGTCATCAGGGTATAATGCCATAAATCCTCCAATGAAGCCATTTTCTGTTGCCTGGAGATGAGTTGTAATTCCCTAGTCTTTATCTCCTGGTACTGCTGTTGGAGAATGTATGTGTGACAGTCATGGGTGGGATTTATTAAGAGATGTTACTCTGCAGATAGTGTAGATATTTGTTATCTCCTTTCCTCTGTATGTTTCTCAGTGGAAAGGTTTGACTGTAAAAGCTGTCTCGGAATGAATGACTGTACAACCACTGAGAGCTAACTGGGCATCAGAGTGCCTGCCGAGCTCATTGAGGTGATTTGCTTCATGACTAGCAGGGAGAAGATCTTATGACAAACAAGGTAAAGGTCAAGGCAAAAGCTTCTCTGGATTAGCACAAAGGGGTTCCCTTGTACTGACTGGGGGAACTGAGTGCCGACCCCCAAACTGATGCAGTCCCAGTCACTGTCTCCCTTTCCTCCATCCCTGTATGGCATACTTAGGCCACCTGAGGAGCTTATGGATTTCTGTCTTTTCTACAGTGTGGGCCTCAAGTGACACACCATAGAGTAGAAATGCTGAGATCTTCTACCTTTGCCAAACACAGGATCCTGCTTTAGCTATTTCCTGCCATTTCTATGCACAAGACAATGGCAGGCGGTCAAATCTAAGGGTGCCTGAACTGGTCAGCTGTGTGGGCAGAAGGGATGCTAGCCACCTGGTGGGACCTGGGGATCCCCTGGAAATCAGGGCTTTAAAAAAAAAAAAAGTGCCAGAACTCTCAAGAGGGAAATTAAGTTTTCAGTCTGTATACTGAAAACTCATGAACTTTCAAACATTCTTAAAAGAATTTTGTCAAAGAGGTTCCGGCACTCTGTTCTGGAGCGTTCTCCGAGAAAAAAGGCTCTGCCTGGAATTACATCTTATCTCCAGACTACCGAGATCAATTCCCCTGGAGAAAACTGGATGCTGTGGAGGGTGGGCTGTGTGGAATTGAACCCCACGGAGATCCCTGTCCTCCCCAGGCTCCACCCCCAAATCTCCAGGAGTTTCCCAACCTGGATCTGGCAGTCCTACTCTCCCACCCCCACCTCCTGCCAGTGGCCAGGTGGAAACTGGCAACCTTAGACTGGGCAGGCAGGCACAGAAAAATGACCTTATTCAGTAACAGGTTTCTCATATAAAGTACAACAGATTTGGAGCGCTGGAGCATGTAATGCCATGGGATTGGCTGTCTGGGATCACCTGATTTCCAAGACAAAAAGTTATGAGCTGGCAGAGCAAGTGGCCCAGGCTGACCGACCTGCAGTTCCCTCCTCTGACTAGTCTGGGTGACTAGTAGCTGACCCAGAGAGCTCCTGGTTCAAGACTCACAGCACTCAACAGGCAGAGCGCAGGTGTGAGACTCAGAAGCTTTTGAGGGGCACACAGCTGAGTCCACACCAAGAATAATCCAGAATCAAGTTGTCTGTCTATCATTCATTCTCTCTACAATTTCCTTAAAATTTTAAATAAACCTAATGATGGCATAGCCCCAATGTCTAAGAGGTTTATACAGTAAAGTATAAACTACTAAGAAATCTTATCTCCAGTCCAACTTCATGCAATTGGGCTGTTCCCAAAACTGATAGAAAGCAAGCATTTCTTTGGATTCTCATGACCCATTATTCCTGGCTTTACCCAGTTCAAGCATCCTATAGCTATTCCTGACCATTTAAGCTTATACCTGACATTCAACCTTTTTTACTTTGTTGTTTCATTCATGCCATATCATCCAGAGTGATTATTACGTAATATGTTTTAATGAGTGTAAGCCGCCCTGAGCCTGCTTTGCGGGGAGGGCGGGGTATAAACTGAATAATAAATAAATAAATAAATAAAACAGATAATAAAGACACTGTACTTGCTCATGTAAATGCTCAACTGTTCACATAAGATGATTGTCCCTTTGAGTTTAAGCATCCCTCTGTGAAAGCTATACTTAGAATTTGTACCGTAAAGAGAACAGAAGTATGATCAAAAACTGGACTCATGGATGATAGTTAAAAAGCTACTGAAAGATATTTCAGCTCCAGACTGTAAGAATCAGAAAAGCTTTGTGGAGCAGTTGAAAGGTCTAGTATCCTGCCTCCAACTAGCTGCCACACGAGCAGGGCATAACAGAAACAGCCATCTCCTGTTATCCCCACCCCACCCCGTGCCAGATAACTTAGAGGTATCCTGCTTCTGAGAAGAGAAGGAATTAATGTTTAAGGCCTCAAGGTACTGTGAAGAAAGAAAGACCTAAGAACATTCTGCTGAATCCCAGTCACAGTCTGAATAGTCAGCTGTGGCAGTAAAACCAATGGAATTTCATAGCTGTAACGCTTAAGTCCCATGGCTTTCTGTCATGTCTAACTCTTACTCAGTTAGGGCCTACATTTTTGGTTAAGAAATCCTAGTCTAGAGAGGGAGTGCCGTACTTTTAAGAGCAAAGAGGGACGAAAAAAAGCCCTACGTGGGTTTTCTCCTGCACAGTGCAAAAATAAATCAACAAACCACCCAAATCCTGTTGAAATTAGCATTCCTTTTAAAAGCCGCCCCCTTAAGCCACCCCTCTACCCCCAATGGAAAATTATATTTAATACCTGCCCTTCATTTGGTTGTGTAATAGTCTTCTTTGTCTTCCAGTCATGCCTCAGGGTGGAGTAGCCATGGTAATGCTGCCCTTGGAGGTCTAGGATACCTCATTACTTGGATAGTTCTTAAATTCTGTGCACAGCTGCAGAACAGCTACACCTTCTGCTGTTGAGAGCAACAGAAAGGGGATGCAGTGAATCACTTCTCAGTGAGCAGGGAACATGCAGCCTCTTGCTGGTTCTCATCTCTTACCTTACCTTAACACAGGAAGCTGCAGCTCCTTTACTGTGTCATAGTGAGACTGAGGCCCCCAAGTATCAATAGGGCTTGCAAGGCCAGCAGTGTGAAAGCACCAGACCACGATCACATACCACTTCCTGATTTGTAAAGGTGATGTGAAGGGGTGGAGTACCAAACTTGTAGAGTACAGAGGACTAGGTAAAGGCTGAAATGATCCGTTACATATACCCCTTCACATGATTCCCCCATCCAAATCCCCCACAGTTCTATGAAATGAGCATCAAGCACACCTTTAAAACATGGAAGCCCCATGGCCAAAATGAAAGTGACCATGTGCAGAGCTTTCCAGACTCTCTGCCTTAAGACTTTTTTCTTTTCTAGGTTGCAGTCAGATGGGCTTTTTGATCCAGTGTTGTTGCTTTTCTCCAGATTTATATCGCTTGCCCAGACAGCATTGTTGGTGTCCTGTAAAGCAGTCGTTGACCCCCTTTTCTCACCCCCAACTTTCCTGACACCAAATAAAGTCCAGTCTTTACAGATCTTGTCAGTTTCACTGTCCATTTCCAGATGTCTGATCACTCTCTTGTGAAGTCAAGCGGTGTCACATTCTTCTGTTTTGGCGCCATTTTTTAAAGGCAGCAATGTGCACATAAGCCATCAATCGCCCGCCCCCTCAGCCACTGCATCACTGCTGATGTGCTTCAGTGCCTATACCATCCTTCAGGACTGGGAACCCCCAGGGGAGTTGTCTTTGAGGGGAAAACTCCCTCCAACCCCCTGTCCTATACGCTGGCTCTGTGGTTACCACACAGCAATGGTCTGGATGGTCACCCATGGCATGAACGCATGGTGAAGCAGGTGAAGAGTGGGATAGCTGATTGAATCTCTGCAGAACAAATAAACCCGGATAAAATTAGAGAAACACCCACAACATGATAAGCATGCCATCTGACTGCAACCGTAGAGTTCTAAACATTGTCACTAGCTGTTGTGAAGCGGCTGACTCCTGGAAGCTCACTTTGTCCACAGAGTAGTGATAAGGCATATAGCTGAGTGGTGGAGCACATATTTTGCATACAGAAAGTTCCTGGTTCAATCCTTAGCAAAAAAAAAAAAAGTGAGGCAGCAGGTGCTGGAAAAGGCCCTGGCTTAAGATCCTGGAGAGCCACTGAGAGCCAAAGATGACCATTCAAGGCTAGATGGACCAATGATCTGACCTCATATGATGCAGGTTCATCTGTTTATATGGTAGCCATGCCCTCATCATTGTCTGTGGCATTGATGATCAGATTATTCCTTAATTAGAATATAATTTACTTTTGAAAGCTGTCAGTGTCCTTTGTGGTATGTTTTCAAGAAGAGGCTAAGAAGCAATATGTTTCGGGTACTAGGAAAATCTGGTTTAGAGCAAATAGTCCTTTATGTGCAAAGAAATGTCAGCACTCCAAGAGTTAAGTGTCACTTGAAAAACTGCAAGATTTTTTAAAATGATTGACTGAGTCATAAAGCAGCTTTGTAACTGGGGTAATCCCTATTTTACAAAAAAAAATGTAGACAGGGAGGTTTTGAAATTACTAACTCCACTTTCCACTGACTCAGCAATTCAGCTGTAGTATTGGAGACAGAACCCAGAAATTCTTCCAGGCACCATTTGCAAATCCATGTGCATCACTTGAGGATTGTTCAATCAGGTGATGACTTCCATATGTGAATGATTCATCACAGATCAAACTGCCTTGGAGATGGGGGCTCTTGGCCAAGAGACAATGGGTAAAAAGATGAGAGAGAAATTAAAACAAAAGTACATAACCACTGATGAGAACTTTCATATCACTTCAAACACAACAGTTTTTGATGGAGCCAGTTCACACATTCTTCTCTCTGTGAGATATTAGCTGATGAGAGGCATCAAGACGTTTGTGCTTGGACAACCCCCAAGCTGTACACCAGGCAGGTTTTTTTTTTAAGTTTATGTGAGGAAGCAAGACAGAAAATATGGGCAAGATCCAACCAAACTTAAGCATTTAAGGCTGCCATTGTAACCATGCTTGCTAATTCCACTTCCTTTAAAAAAAATTCTCTACAATTTTCTTTTTGTTTTGGATCACCCACTTTTCAAAGGATTTGTAGATCTTGGTGAGGGTCAATGACATGAATGTTGAGGTGCTGAGAATGTAGAGGACTGTTCATAAAGAAGACATTATGTGGTTCTATTAAGTCAATGGATCATTTATCTTTTTTTAAATAATCTATTTATTTAAGAAGACAGTGGGGGTACAGAAAAGAAAAGGGAAAGGGGGTTATACAACATAATTGCATTTGTCGAAGACGATTATGTAATACAAAATGTATAAGACAGAAAATAGTTTCCCTTACATTCCCCTTGTTGTAGTTGTTGTTGTAGAGGTATTACCTATAATATTCAATAGTTCTTACTTCTATTGAAATATGATTGTATTCAACATTTTAAATTTGTTTCAAACTTCATAGTTAATCTATTTTGACAACATCATTAGTTTCATCATTACTACATATTCAATATTACATATTTTCACCACTTCTACATATTCATTAGAACCTTTAACCGATAAAAAATATCAAGGTGTGAAGGAAGGTCTATTATATTTCTCATATCAAGAACCCATTTGCGTTCAAGATGTTGCATTTAAAACAGATTTTAATTCTACTTCTATTTCATTACTATATGTTTGCATATAATATTTTAGACTGCTTCTCATTCTAAATTTGTCTCCTGCTAGCATAGTACACATAATATATACTCTATCTGTCCTCAATTTTTGTAATAGACCTGTTTCTCAGGTAGGTTGTTAATTTTGACATTACTGCATATTCAACAAGTTTATTTTCCCATTCTTCTAAACGTGAACAGACATCTAATTTCCATTTTTCTGCATAAATAGTTCTAGTCACTGTCACCATGTGTTTGAATATCTCTTCTAAAATTTTTGGTGTTAGGCAACACCTATTAGCATTCTCTTAGCTTCCATTGGGAATGTAAACTTTAATTTTTTGGTGTATTTCTTTCCAGAATTTTTTTGCTTTTTTACAGGTCCACCACATATGAAAGAAGGTTCCATCTATGTCTTGACATTTCCAGCATTTTCTTTGTAATTCTTATCTGCTTTCTCAATGTCCTTTGGAGTTCCATACCATCTAAAAAAACACTTTGCACCAATTTTCTCTTAATGTCTGGCTGTCCATAAATTTGGTATCTTGTTGCATAAATATCTGTTCTTTAAAGTTTTGCATCCATTTAATCATACACTTTTTCGCTTGTTCATCTCTCTAGCTGGAGTGTGTACAATATTTTTTTAAAAAAGAGCATAAAGAAAAATGACAACAGGAACATATCAAAGGGAAAAAGAAGTATAGATGAAACAGATGAAGGCCAGAGAATTGAAGAACTGGTGGAAAAATTATCACAAACACTGGTGCATCAAATGCAACAATTTGAAGAAAGCAAAAAGATAATGACATACATTTAGAAAGGCAAGATTATCGGATCAAGAATGCAGAACAAAGAATTGAAATCCTGGAAACTCAATGCAGATCTAATAACTTGCATTTTAGAGGAATTCCAGAGGATTTGGGGAGACCAAATTTGGAAAAAAGCTTTCGGGATTTACTTCAGAATTATCTGAAGTTTGAAGAAGACTTCCCTGACACTGACCAGATTTTTAGAGAGAATTCAAGATTTGTATTCAAAAATAAGCTACCTTGAGATATACCATTCAATTCACCTACAAGAAAACACGAGACACTATACCTAGAACCAAAGGGAATCTCCACTCAAGGAAAAGATCTGTCCAAATATCATTGGAAAATACCATTTGCAGTAGAGGTATACTTACCAAAAAGAAGAAAAGTAATTGTAACAGAAGAACAAGACAAGTAGCTGGCTGAAGAACTGCAAGTGGAGGACTTACATAGAGGAACAGAAGGAGAATCTCCAAATAACTCAAAGCAATTTGCTAGCAGCTCAAAGCAAAGTTCACAGACCAAAAACCCTGAAGAAGAAACAAGCACAGAAAAGGACAAACAACATCAGGACAAAATGGATACATTAAAAATACAGGCAGGGGGGTCGTGCATGAGATCATCTGTCTCATATTATTAACCAACCGTCCATAATATCTGTTCTTCAATATAGGTTCCCAATGTATGGATGGAAAGCACATGATAAGTAAGTTAGTGCAAAGGTAGGAGACTTCTTAGGAACCCTTCATTCGCCACTTTGGGATCCATGGTGGAAGAAGAAGAAGAAGAAGAAGATAGAAGAAGAAGAAGAAGAAGAAGAAGAAGAAGAAGAAGAAGAAGAAGAAGAAGAAGAAGAAGAAGAAGAAGAAGAAGAAGAGGAGGAGGATGTGGAGGAGGAGGAGGAGGAGGAGGAGGAGGAGGAGGAGGAGGAGGAGGAGGAGATTGGTTATAACCTGCCCTTCACTTGGAGTCTCAGAGAGGCTTACAAACTCCTTTCCCTTCCCCTCCCCACAACAGACACCCTATGAGGTAGGTGGGGCTTAGAGAGCTCTTTTGAGAACTGCTCTTTCAAGAACAGCTTTGACAGAACTATGGCTTGCCCAAGGCCATCCAGCAGCTGCAAGTGGAGGAGAGGGGAATCAAACTCGGTTCTCTCAGATTAGAGTCCACGCATTTAAGCACTACACCAAACTGGCTCAAAGTCAAGATATCATTGCGTCTATAATATTTTCAGCTCTATGTAGGTTTGCCAACTGATCAGCTGTTCCTATGCATTTACCTCTACCTTGTCCTGTAGAAGCTTTTCCTAGGCAGATAAAGAAGCTTTTCCTAGGCAGATAAAGAAACATATTTATTTTCCTGCTTGCTTGCTTATTTGTTTGTTTCATTTAGAATCTGCTTCTTCTTACTGCAACTCAAGGTGGATTGCACAATTAAGAACATTGCAATAAGAACAGTATAATACATACAACAGCCAATGCAATAAAATTGGATTAAAAAATCAAGAGAACTCACTAAAAGGTATAATAGAATAAAACAGGATTGCAACAAACAATGCAGTGAAACAGTATATTGCTCACAAAAATGTAATAAAGCTGAATTACAACATTAGAGAATGATGCAATAGAAAGTATACGATATCCTGTCAACACTACAATAAAAACTGCCTAAAGTTTCATAGACATTAACTATAGTTCTGTTCCATTTATAAAAAATGCTCTTCTGAACAACTCTTTTTTACACATTTGGAGGAAGGACAGGTGGGAGACTTCCTGACCGTGGCAGGTAGGCCATTCCTACCAGGTGGGAGCCACCACAGAAAATGCTTGGTATGAGAAGAATAATTGGATTTATACCCCACCCTTCACTCAGACTCTCAGAGCGGCTTACAATCTCCTTCCCTTCCTCTTCCCACAACAGGCACCCTGTGAGGCAAGTGGATCTGAGAGAGCTCTGAGAGAACGGCTCTGGAGAGAATGGCTCTGAGAGAACTGTGACTGACCCAAGGTCTCCCAGCTGGCTCCATGAGAGAGAATGGGGAATCAAACCCAGTTATCCAGGTTAGAGTCCATCGCCCTTAACCACTACACCAAACTGGCTCTGTTGAGCAACTGCTGATCATACCCATTTGCAGTGCGGTACTTTTAGAAGGCTTCGCTCAGATGCATGAAGCCATTGTAGTGGAGTATCTCCGGAGAAGCGGTCCTGCACTTTGCAGGTCCAAGGCCACAAAAGGCTTTGTAGGTGATAACTGGTACCTTGATTTGAACCAAGAAACTAAAAAGTAACCCACGGAGCCACCGCAGCACAGAATATGTGTGTTATGTATTCAGTTTACTGTGTTATTAGACGTGAGTTTAGGTCACAGCTTCATAGAAGCCCAGCAATCTAAAATATGCAACCGGATCGGTCAGTGCTGCAAACAGACCAATCCAGAGAGACCTTGGCTTTCAGTGGGAACAGTTCTCATTGGTCCCAAGCACTGTTTTATGATTGGACTTTATTGTTTCAGGAGGTGTGGTTTTCCTAGCTCAAAATGGGTATAGTTTACTTGTTCTGTGTGCTGTTTGCTGTGTTCTGAGCTGAATAAAGAAATCACTTGTTTGAACGCTGCCTCGATCTAGTTTTCAATAGTAACTGAGCTATGTTGTTTAGTACCAGATAGAGTTTCAGAGATATCTTCAGAGGTAGACCCATGTAGAGTGTGTTACAATAGCATCAAGGTTGCTATGGCAGAGATCCACATGATCGCATCAAATGGGTGAAAGTACACATAGGAAGGGGGCCTGGTAAAAAAAGAAATTGGCAAGCTGATGGCCACGTACATTGTTTCTTACCTATTCTTTTCTACCACATGATTTTTCATCTTGAGCACAAGATGACTCGGCCCCAAGGTCAGCTGCTATTCATATCAGTCCTTTGTTTGCATCTAGAAATTGTACACAGCCTCAAAAGCCTACCAAGGTTTTGCTGCATGAAGCTCCATTCAGGGGCAATGTGGGTGACTCAGATAGTGAATCTTCAGCTTCCAAGTTAAGACGTTTGTGGCTGAAACTGTTAATTACCAGCAGCCAGGATACACACTGATGAAATTGGTGTACGGACTGCAGGCAAGAGGCTATTTGATTGAAACACACCAGAAACCCAAAAACACGAACTATAGACAGGCAAAAAATGGAAGCAGGACATGCTTGAGTGGTTTGAGAAGGTATGAGATGTACAAAGGACAGAAAGGCATGCTGCTGTAACACTATTCCTCTGCTAAAGAAATGGAAAAAACTGTTCATGCTAAAGAAATTGGACAAAGTGCTCCTTCCTGCATAAAGGAACAAAAAGCAAGATGACTCTCAGTGCAGTACCATGCAGGTCTACTCAGAAGTAAGCAAGATGGCTCACAGTGCAATCCTGTGCAGGTCTACTCAGAAGTAAGCCCTACTTCATACAGTGCTGCTTACTCAAGACATGAGAATGGCTGTTAAAGACTCTACATTTTGGAGGACATTAAATCATAGGGTGACCATAAGTCGGAAAGGAGTTGATGGCACTTAATACACACATGATTGGATTGTGCCCACAGTACAGAAAGGCTAGACAGGTAAACTTGAAACAGAGCAGGGGATGACATGCCACTGATGTCTTGAATGTCTGCATTCTGACCATCTTGGGATGCTATGACAAAGCAGAGGACCAGGTGGATTTATTTTTAACCACCTGCAGTCAATGGGAGAACTTCCATGTATACTTATAAGGGGAAGCTGCACAGACTGAGTTACACTGAGCTAATGACCCGGTCTTGTGGCTGCTTTCTGCATTCTTATAAAAATGAGCCATGGATAAGTGGCTCCCAGCTGCAATATGGCTCACAGGCTGTACTGTTCATCGGAGTGAAGAAAAGAGCCAAAATAGTATGGGAGCAGGAAGGTAAACTCAGTACTGAGTTCATTCAAACAAATCTTCCTCCAATACTGATACAAAAAAATTCATTAGATGAATACCTACATTACAAAATATATATATACTAGGAATAAGGCCCGTTGTGGAAATAAATACAACGAGCTCTAGAAAGAGGCTCTGGGAGAGTACCTTGGCTCTGGGCACACAGTGTGAATTTGCTGTGGCGACCTCTGCAGGGTATAATGACAGAGTCCACCATTTTCTCCAGAGGAACTGATCTCTGCTACCTGAAAAGCAGTTGTAGTTTTGAGTGATCTCCAGCTCTCACCTGGAGATTGGCAACACTTGTTACCCAGGAGGAAATGGCTAGTTTGGAGGGTGGAGTCTATGCCATTCTACCTGCCTGAGGTCCAACCTCTTCTTAAAACCCCACCCTCTCCAGCCTCCACCCCTCAAATCCCCAGGAATTTCCCAACCTGGAGTTGGCAACCCCATCTCCTTCCCAGCTAACCATCAACCTACCATTATCTGCCCCTCTGACTTCAGCTGACTTCTGCCCTCCCTCCTGCAGAGCAGTTGTAATTCTGAGTGGTCTCCAGCCCTCACCTGGAGATTGGCAACAATGGTTCACCATGAGGGACTGGCTGGTTTGGAGGGTGGAGTCTATGGCATTGTAGCTGTCTGAGATCCCACCCCTCCTCAAACATCACCATCTCCAGGCTCCACCCCTCAAATCTCCAGAAATTTCTCAACCTGGAGTTGGCAACCCTATCTCCCTCCCAGCCAATTGTCAACCTACCATTATCTGCCCCCTGACTTCAGCTTTCCATCTTCTCCCCTCTGCCTCCTGGAGAGCAGTTGTAATTCTGATTGATCTCCAGCCCCCACCTGGAGATTGGCAACAATGGTTCCCCAGGATGGACTGGCTAGTTTGAGGGGTGGAGTCTGTGGCATTGTACCTGTCTGAGGTCTCACTCCTCCTGAAACCTCACCCTCTTCAGGCTACATCTCTCAAATCTCCAGGAATTTCCCATCTGGAGTTGGCAACCCTATCAGGAATGGCCCCAATGAGTTTTCTTCCAAAGGCCAAAACAGGTGACAGGACCAAGCTTGGTTGCCTGCCAACAGGCACTGAGGGGAAAGTAGGGTTGCCAGCTCTAAGTAGGGAAATACTGGAGATTTGGGGGGTGGATCCTATGGAGATCAGCATGGGGGGGGGCAGAAGGACTCAGCAGGGTATAATGCCATAGGGTCTACCCTCTAAAGCAGCCATTTTCTCCAGGGGAACTGATCTCTCTCATCTGGAGATCAATTGTAACAGCGGGAGATCTCCAGGTCCCACCAGGAGGTTTGCAACCCTAGGGGAAAGTCAGCTGCACAGCATATTTCACCTCAGAATAAAGCAAGTTGCATAAGCAACTGACAATTCCAACTGTCTTGTGGAGGGGTGGAGTTTGAGGTGCAGAATGGAGTGAAGTCCAATCAGCTTCCATATGCAAATGAGCTTGAAATGCTGGCCCAATCAGAGAAGAGCGGCCAAGGCTGCAGTGGGTGGGAGAGAACTCAGGCAACGCAGCTAGTCAATAGGGACAGATTCTGAGTGACATATCAGGGAGCAAACTGATTTTGCCAAGCATAGAATGTTGCCAGACCGCTATTCAATTATATAATAGGACAGGATATATATATATATATATATATATATATATATATATATATATATGACAATCAATGTATATAGAAAACATCTGTGGTTGGCGATATGCTACTCTCAAACTTCTAATTGCATACTTAAAACAGTAAGAATGGTCAATTTGATATGCATGTAAATATAGAATTCAAAGGAGTTGTGATGCATTCAATGGTTATGTGACTTAGAAACACAGAATCCACTGTCCTGTGCAGACATTCTTTCTCTATGAATTGGGTAGGGTTGCCAGCCTCCATGTGGTACCTGGAGACCGGCCTGTAGCTACCATGGGGACCTGGGGGTGGTACCCCTGCCCAAATCTGCCCTGCCCTCAAATTTTTCCTGCCCTCAAATTTTCCAACTCTTCTTCTTCTCCTCCTCCTCCTTCCCTTAAATATCCAGGAATCTCCCAGCTTGGAGATGGCTCCCCTAAAATTGGGGGATGAGGGAATCTTTAGTGCAGCAGCAGGCTCTTGATGTCCACATGTACAGTGGAACATTTGCACAGGAGGCTGGAAGGAATATGCACCAGTTGCCTGATCTGCATATAGACCCTTGTGCAAATGTTCTTCTGCATGTGTGAATATCAGGCACACAAAAGTCTGGGGCCTGCTACCTCTGGGGCTGATCTTCCTCTCCATGCAGACAGTAAATGATACTGTACTGTCTAGTCCTGGTGGAACCATCTAGTTCAGTAACCGAGTTTTCTTTCTTTCCAGTCGTGGAATGACTCTGGTGATCATCGATATGCCTCTTTATTAAAAAGCCATCAATCTATTAAGTATTATATCATCACAATCAGAAGCTGTCTGCTTGGAAAAAGTCCCCATAGGGCAGTGTATTGAGAACAGAAACATTTCTGGAAATGGCACCAGAGAGACAGAGAGAAGGATTGCACAGATCTAAAGCACAGCATGGAACTGTTCTCATTCCCTGGACTTCTGTGGCTCTGAAATCAACCCGGGTGTTGCCTTGGTGTCATCTCTCACCTATGTTTTTATGGCTGTCTTTTCTATAGCTGCCATATGATGGCAGTCATTCTGACTCAGTGTGAAATCACTGCCCTCCCTCCTGCAGAATGTATTATCAGTATGCCAGCTTGGTGGAACAGGGAGAGAGTTCTCTCAATACATATTCTCAGTTTCTCAAACTCGAAGATGCAGATGTTCAATTTTAAAGTTACTAAATTTCATGTAAATCTGGACTTGTGCGTCTGTTGCAGCCATCCATTCAAAATTTTTGTGGTTGGCAGGAGGAAGCCTGGCTGCAGACTTTTATGAGGCTTTGGGGGAGACGAAAAGAATCTGTTTCTTTCTGTCTAACTCAAACTGAGGTTTTGGGCTGAGAAGAATAGGAATAATCTCCTTTTCTCTACAGCCCAAGCTGACAGCTGGGGGCAGGGTAGAAGAGAAGGAGAATCAGCTGAGCTTCTAAGACCCTTCTCCCCCTCCAAACGTACTGCAACTCAGCAAGTCTGGTATTGTGTACTAGCTACAACCGTGCACGTGGTCGGGTTTGCACACAGCCATTCGAACCAGCCGAGCTTCGCTCTCTACAAAGAATAGCTAGAGAGGATCCGAGAATGGGCCAATCAGTCATTTTGGACCCTAAGGCAGCCCTATGGGAATGGGCACTATCTAAATTACCCAGTCACGGGTGTGTATGGGTGTGTGGGGTGTGGCAGAGCAGGGACATTTAAGCAGGCCTCCGGGCTGGCTTCAGCATTCCAGTTTCTCCTGCCTTAATAAAATATGAGCTGATTTCACCATCAACATGTCTGGACCCAGTACTTTACATCTGGGATCACTTACACCCAGCTTCTAACCTACCTCCACAATTAGCTGGGAGTCAGCTCTGGACCCCCCCCCCCAAAAAAAAAAAAATACATGAAAGGATTTTGTTATGTCATAGTGCAATGAAAATTTGTTAATATCAATATATGATATAAGCGCAAATTGTACTGTTTCCTTTTTGGCTGCAAGTTGCCTGCCTGAGGACACAAAACATATTGCTTATCGGCTTCCTGATAGCCACTGAGCCAAACTGGCAGGTGTTTGAGCATCTGAACTAGACACTGCAGGAAATGCTGAGGAGTATTTGAAAGAAACACATTCACTTGTCAGGCTTCTGGAGTGTCTCCAAAGGCAACACGTATGAATGCATGAAGCTGCCTTATACGGTGAGTTGTACCTGCAAAAGAGAGATGTGCAAGTTTTTCCTCTGGGCAACAGACCCATGCATGAAAAGTGGATAAATTGGTGTCACGTGCATCAGTGTCTCAGTGCATACTATAATATCCAAAGCTATCCCAATCTAAAGGAATAAATTAATATTACTTAAACAACTATAATATTTCTATCTCCCCTTTCCCCACACACAAGGGTTTCCAGGCAGCTAACAACCAACCACTCACCCAGCAATCACAAACTGGCCTATGCTATCTGGACCTCATTGTGCTACAGACACAGAACACGTCGATATATTTAATTCTCAGCATGGCCAAATCTGTGGATACTTAAGAGACTGGAGCCATGATGAACAAACAAGACAGATCTTTCCACAAATTGAAGGAAAGCACCATATTTATAGAAAGATCTGAAAACTAAAACGACGACAACAAAATCAAACACTGAGGGCTTAAAACTCTCCAGAATAATTGAGGCAGCAGCACTGGTAGCTTTAAGAAATGAATGCCCTCTGTACAGTGGCATACCAAGAGTGGGGTGGAGGTGCGCTCCGCCCAAGGTGCAGCTTGAGGAAGACTCTTGAAGGAGGGTCCTTGAAGCCAGTGTCATACTGTGTCCAGCCAAGAGGTGTGATGGATTTGGGGGTTTTTTGCCGTCAAGTCACAGCTGACTTATGGTGACCCTGTAGGGTTTTCAAGAGAAGAGACATTTGGAGGTGGTTTGCCATTGCCTTGCCTCCATGTCAGACCTGCTTGGCTTTTGAGATCTGATGAGATCAGGCTGTCCTGAGGCTATCCACGTCAGGGCTAGGCTGAGAGGAGTGTGACTGGCCCAAGGTCACCCAGCAAGTTTCTATGGCACAAGTGGGGATTCGAACCTGGATTTTGCAGATCCTAGTCTGACACTTTAAGCATGACACCATGCTGGTTCTCGTGATGGAATAGCATGATAGAATTTGAATCTTTTTTACTGGCATGATTATTTATACAAAGTTAAACAAAAGAAAATTCTCAGTGTCTTTGTTTCTTTTCTGGCCATTGAAACAAAGTTTGGGTCCAGTGGCACCTCTAAGATGCAACTTTGTTCTGCTGTTTCAGACCAACATGACTCTCCACCTGAATCTATTTTCTGGCCATTATTTTTATTTGTTTTATTTCATGATTATTACTGTCATCTAGAGGAGGGGCCCTGACCTGGATAGTCCCAGCCTAGCCTGATCTCATCAAATCTCAGAAGCTAAGCAGCACCAATGTGGAGGCAGGCGATGGCAAATCACCTCAGAACGTCTCTTGTCTTGAAAACCCTACGGGGTCACCGTAAGTCAGCTGTGACTTGACAGAAAAAAAAGAGGTGTGTGTGTTAAAATATTAATCACCTCAGGCATTAAATAGGCTAGGTACACCACTGACTCTGTGGCTGTTGTTAAGCAACCAGAACAGTATTGCCAATTAAAGCCTTAGTTTCTTTCAATAAAAGGCAGGGGGAGGGCCCTTTCCAGGGCTGTAGGCCTGCCAGCAACCACTGGGTAACTTGCTACCACATGACTTGCATGATTCACCCAGGCCTAGCTGCTTGCTACTGTTCAACAGCAGTCACCAGATGAAAGCCTGAGTGTTATAGTGGTTACAATTTCAGTAAGACCCAGGCTGATTTCCCACTACAGCTGCCTCGGTGTTGCGCCGCCGTTTGCCCCGATACTATTGGTCAATTTCACACCCGAAGCCGCGGGGCTGCATTTTGACCCACGGCTTCGCCCAATTTCCCCCACAGTTTCGTGATCCTGTTTTTTGAGGATCATGAAACTGCGGGGAAATTGGGCGAAGCCGCGGGTCAAAATGCAGGCCCGCAGCTTCGGGTGTGAAATTGACGAATAGTATCGGGGCAAACGGCGGCACAACCCCGAGGCAGCTGTAGTGGGAAATCAGCCCCAGTTTGACTCTCTACTCTGCCTTAGGCTATTTACACATTCTCTGTCTGGCCTACCTCACAGGTTATTTGTTGGAAATACGTGAGTTGCAAGGTCTAAGATTCAGTCATTATAGGGTTAATCTGTTGTTTACCTTGTGTGCTATTTTTTAGCCTGACCCGGAAGGAAACCTGGCACAGAGCCAATGGAAAGATAGCCTGGGAAAACTGAAGTCTGTTTTGTAACACTGATTGGTTGATGCAATCAAGTGATTTCCTTCTAGCGGTCAAGAAGTAGAAGAAGAATCTCCATTGTTGTGTGACCATGTGGGCTGTTCCAGATATCTCTTTTATTTTGTAGCTTTCCCTGTGTACCCTACCCTTAGAAATAAAGATTTTTATTCAGAAAGAAATGCCTCCTCTCCAGTGAAGCAAAGATCCATTGCAAACCTCCAACTATTTAAGTATTTTTGCCTATTTTCCCAACAATTATGAGGATAAAATGCAGGAGAATGATGTAAGCTGCTTTGGGTCCCCATTGAGGAGAAAGGTGGGGTAAAGATAAAATAATAAATATATCTGAAGATGGGGGCAGATAAAAGGTAGGTTGGTGAGTGGGTGGAAAGGAGAAAAGGAAGCAGGGAAAGGTGAGAATATGGGGATTGCCAGGAGGAAGAAACAAGAAAAAAGTGTGGGGAAAGGGGGACAAGGGGAAATGATCCCTGTAAGTTCTTTTGGTTTTTCCTCTGTGCAACTGGGCCCAGCCTAGCAGTCAGCACTGCACAATTGGGCCATAGTTTTCCCAGACAGAGGTTGCATGCTGAGGGAGGGAAGGAGGGAAAGCTGAAGAGGGGAAACAGATAAAGGTAAGTTGGCTTGGAGTAGGAAGGAAAAGAGGCAAGAAAAGAGGAGTGGGTATGGGAGCTCTGAGGAAAGGTGAAGAAGAATGATGAGAGAGGGGAAAATGAGATGCCTCCTGCAAGTCCTTGCAGATCTGCCACTTTTCCATTTGTAAAATTATGCCCGGCAGAGCAAATGGATTGCAGCATGGTGATTTGAAAGGCATAAGCCAAGATACTCACAGCAAGGCATTATGCTAAAATAGCCATATCTATCCTACTAGTTTATGCCAGCATTATCCCACTTAAACTGTCATGGCTACCCCCAAAGGATACAGTTCCCTGGAGTTTAGTGAGATGCTGAGAATTTGTGTAAAGCACCAAGCTCTCCTCATAGGACTACAGTTCCCAGGATTTTCTGGGGAGATAGACAAATGATTAAATCAGATTAACTCTACGAGTGGGAAATACTCTCAAGTAAACCATGCACACACACCTATTCCACGGTTTTTCTTGATAATTTCCCACTTAGGCAGCATGCAAATCTTATGGGATAAGAAGTAATCTTTTCTTCAGAGAAGAAGGAACCTTGCCCTGTGCTTCCTGGCATATATATGTTGAGAGATTCCAAACGTGTTCAATGTGAGGTTTAAGAACCTTGAGGTTTGCTGCTGCAGATATGTAAACAGGATGTTATCTTTACTGGAATGAGAACTATGGCTTAGGGTGGTGGAAGTTGGTTTTTCTGAAGACTGTGCTATACTTTTATAGCCCAGACAAAATGTTTGATTTTTTCATTTTTGCTACTTTGGAATCATTTACTTTCCCTAAGGAAAGCAGCCAAACAAAACAAGAGTGAGTAACATTTCTAAGAGGGTCACTCCTTTGCTGAATTTGTTGCATTGTTAATAGCCTGGGGAACATTCACCCAGGAGAAAAGCGTGGGTGGTGGAAGGACTTGTGGTCCCCATATGTGTGAACTGTTATCAACCAAGGGCTACAGATAGAGCGGAAAGGCACTGAAGTGTGGTATGCGTGGGGCCCCTTTGAATGTGTTTGCGTCAATGACCATTTCCGCTTTCTGTTTTATCTTCTGATCTGGACATTTCAGGTTCCTTCCTTCCCCCTTTCACCTTGCCTTGGTCTAGTTACTTCTAACACTTTAAAATAAGGCCAGGTTATGTGGGGGGCGGGGGGGCGGGGGAGGAACAACAACAACAACACAGAATCTCATGTATAGTTTTTCATTCCCCCCAATCCATCCTGTATAGAAATCTGGCCATTCCGTATTTTCTGCCTCAGAATCTTAAAGCCACGTCCATATGGACATTTAACTCGACTTCACCTCACAGACTGCAGTGGGAGTGGGGGAGGCTGGGCTTCCTCATGAGATTGTCATGCAGTTGTTTGTCTTCTGTGCTTCACTGCATTTTCCACTGCACTTCTGATTTGGGATGATCTTTGCAGAAACAGCTTACTCGAGGACGGCTTGGTCACCATGTGGATAAGGTGGTGTGGATTTCTGGACACGCCCCCACTCACTTTGGCATCATTTCCCATCCCTATCTCCTCACACCTACCATTCCTCACCCTCTGCCATTAGCTGACTTTTTGCTGTCTTTTCATAAAACACTATAAGTGATACAGGCTACTACCATTAAAAAAGAAACCTAACCAAAAGCAGTGATGAGAACGTTGGGTGTAAGGGCAGAGGGAAGGAAAACCAGAGAGTAATCCCGTGCAGACACTCTGTTGCCACAGTGAATGTCTAGGGCTGCAGTCACACACACTAAATAATTCACTTTCAATCCACTTCCAGTGCACTTTCCAACTGGGTTTTACTGTGTGAACTGGCAAAATCCAGTTGGAAAGTGCATTGAGAGTGGGTTGAAGGTGGATTATTTAGTGTTTGTGACTGCAGCCTATGTATTTGCAATGGTAGCTAGTGTGCAATGAGGAATCACCTCCATGTGGAAGCGGCTTTAAGGCATGTTCATTGGAACAGTTGCTTTAATTTAAACAACATTTTTCAACAAATTCCTATGCCATTTTCATTGAGTCATAAATACATTAGCAGTGCAGCTGCAGCTTGAAAGCAAATACTCATGGGTATGTTACCACTTGTGATGAAGCTGCTTCCATGAAGTGCCTTTCTACATGACTGTGGCTTTTGTGTGCCTAGGGGTACCATTTTAAGTGCATGTTGGTGTATCAGGGAGAAGACAGGTTCAGTTCACCTTAGGACACGAGCATCTGCCCCATCTTCCCTTGATGTCCTTGTGAACATACATGGGAGTGTGTTTATGCTTGGTGCGTATGTACGTATGGTATGTGTACGCTTGTAGAAGATGTGTGTAGTGGGTTGCCTGTGCCCAGGTATAATGCCTAGAAGCATCACATTTACAAAGAAGTAGATCCAGTAGCTTTTGCAAAGAGAGGAAAAGAGATTTAACTGGATATGCAGTTTAGTATTCTGCCAGTTTCGAAGGTGTGATGGAATAAAACTATAGTAATCCCTGTTGATTCTCCTTGACCTCTCCACAACTTTTGATCCCATTGACCATGGTATCCTTCTGGAGAGGCTGGTTGGCTGGGAGTGCTATAGTTCCATTCTTAGTTGACAAGCCGATTCCAGAGGGCGATGCTGGGGAACTGCGGCTCTGCCCTGTGGCATTTATACTATGGGTCCTGCAGGATTCCACCTTGTCTCCCATGCTATTTAACACCTACATGAAACTGCTGGTAGAGGTCATACAAGGATTTGGAGTGAGGTGTCACCAATATGTGGATGGCATCCAGCTCTAGTTCTCCTTAACAGCTAAACCAGGTGGGTTTGTGGAAGTCCTGAATAGGTGCCTGGACAACGTAATGGGATGGATGAGGGCCAGTAAACAGAGGCTCAGTCCAGACAAGATGGAGGTGCTGTTGATCAATGGAGAAACTGCTTGGGGACTGCAGAGTCAGCTTGTCCTGGATGGGATTGCATTCTCCCTGAAGAAGCAGGTTTGTAGCTTGGGGATCCTGTTGGATCCTGGCCTACAGTTGGAGGCTCCGGTCTCCTTTGTGGCACATAATTTCTTTTATCATCTCCATCTGATTTGCCAGCTATGTCTGTTCCTTGAAAAGCATCATCTGGCTACAGTGATCCATGCTCTGATCATATCCAAGTTAGATCACTTTAATGCGCTCTACATGGGGCTTCCTTTGAAAATGGTTTGGAAACTTCAAACTGGTCCAAAATGTGGTGGTGGCACCTTGCCTCTGGAATGCTCTCCCCCTTGAGGCTCACCTGGCACCTACTTTATTTTCTTTTAGGTGCTAGGCCAAAATGCATCTTTTTGCCCAGGCTTTTAATTAGGGGCTTCCTCTTACCAATTTTTGTAATAGTCTGACTCAAGTTTATGGATAGCTTTTATGCTGTTCCATATTGTGACATTTGAATTGTAAACTACCTTGAGCAAAGAGCTGCGGTGGCTCAAATGGTTAAGATGTTGAACTGCAGACTGTGGAAGGTCCGGAGACATGAGTGCCACATGACGGAGTGAGCTCCCATCTCTAGTTCCAGCTCCTGCCAACCTAGCAGTTCGAAAGCAAGAAACTGCAAGTAGATCAATAGGTACCACTTCGGTGGGAAGGTAACAGCATTCCGTGCGCCTTGGTGTTTAGTCATGCTGGCCACATGACCATGGAAACGTCTTCGGACACCGCTGGCTCTTCGGCTTTGAAATGGAGATGAGCACCGCAACCCTAGAGTCGGATTCGACTGGCTTTTGAGCAAGGGAACCTTCACCTTTACCTTGAGCAAAGTTCTGAAGAGGTGACATGCAAATATCCATAACAACAACAACAATAATAGTTATAAGTACCATCAGTTGAGAATAAAGATAAGAACACTGGAAAAGCTCTGCTGGTTCTGACCAGTGAATACAGCATCCTGTTCTCCCACAGTGGCCAACCAGTTGCCCAGAATTGGGGCAAGAAGGAAAGAGCCTCCCCCCGCAATTGGTATTCAACGGCAAGCTGCTCCTGAACATGAATTTAGGGCTCCACCCACTTTAAAAGCAAGATGTTCCCTGAAGTACAATACTTCTGTTCTTGGGCGAACGTGACAAGTTCATTGTGGTTCTCTGAGCTTGCTCCTGGAATCATACTTGAAAAGGAAAATGCATTGCTGAATACAAAATTTTAGGCAATTATGTTTTAAATTCTAGATTTTCATATTATCCTTCATATTCCTTTTTAATGAATAATAACTATGAGCATGAATCACACATTCAATTGTGACTGGTACAGATCTGAGGCTGAGTAGAGATATGGGAGAGTAGGGGGAAATAAAGCATTTAATTTCAGTGTAGACTTTGATGGTTGCTCTGGGCTTCTGTTCAGAAGAGCAATGTACTTAGCGCTCTCTCTCCCCCTCTCCCAAAGGCTACCATTGATTTCCATGCTGTAATAATCCCTTATTAGATTAGAAATGGCTCCGTTCACCTAATGCCAGTTCACAGAAGACAAGCTGAGGAGGATTACTCTTAAGAAGGAATGAGCCCAGACTGATGGTATCTTGAAACATCCAGCATGTCTTTGTGCACTCAAAAATAGGGGTGGGGTCTGCTTCATTGTGTTTGTTCTTTTAAAAAAAATTCTGCCATGCTCACGTAATCTGGCTTTGAGTCATGATACCAAGTAGCGCAGTATGGTGTTGACCTTGGTTATTCTATTTGCAGATAACTGATTATACTGATCACAGGGTGCAGAAAGAAACCAGCAGCCTTTGGGCTGTGTCCTTCTGTAGCTTGTGATTTTTTGGGTTTCTCCTTGGAATGGCTGATCTGTAATAAAGGTTCACTGTCGCCAAAGAAATAATCCCTTTTTTAAAAAAAAGTTTGGCTTTGGGTGATTAAAACCCAATAGCAGGCTTCAGGGACAGGTTGGCGCTTCAATTTATCAGGAAAGCTTCCAGTGGGCTGCTCCCCTGGAGGGCTGCTAGTCACCAAGAGCAAGCCAAACCCAGAGACCCAGCTATGCTGGCCACATAGCAGTGACGGCTTGATTCATATCTGGTCAGTGCTGATGTCTGATACCATGCATAAGCTTCACTTCCTCCTCCAGTATTTATATGTTTCCCCAGCAGGGCAAATAACAGCTCCATAGGACCCTTTCACATCAGGAAGACAGAGCAGAGGGAAAAGCTTAGCCCACCCTTTCTTTTTCTGCACAATCCTGGTTTAAAAGGGAACCCTGCAGGGCTCTTTTTGTAGAAAAAGCCCAGCAGGAACTCATTAGCATATTGGCCACACCCTTGACAGCACAGTTCATTAGCATATTAGGCCACACCCCATGTTACCAGAAGTGTGGTCATCCAGCCACACCCACCTTTTGCTTCTTATTGTTTACCTTGTTTGTTGTCAAGACCCAGGGCTTTTTTTTATAGCAGGAACTCCTTTGCATGTTAGGCCACATACCCCTAATGTAGCCAGTCCTAATGAGTTTCTGCTGTTGGGTGTGGCCTATTATGCTAATAAGTTCCTGCTGGGCGTGGCCAACTCAGGAGCCAGCCGGAACTCCGTTCCTGTGCGTTCCTGCCCAAAAAGAGCCCTGGAACCCTGTATGTAAAGAAAAGGAAACACTGGTCTCTCCATTCATGGAACTGCCAGCATCACGTTTGGTTTGGGGTTTGGAAGAAACCGGGAGAGAAGCTAGGGTTGTCACTGCTCTTGGGTGGGAAATACCTGGAGATTTTGGGATGGTGCCTGAGGAGGGCGGAGTTTGGGGAGAGGAGGGACCTTGGCAGGGAACAGTGCCAGAAATAAGACAGTCCAAAGCAGCCATTTTATCCAGGTTGTAATACTGGGAGATCGCCAGGTGCCACCTGGAGGTTGGAACCCTCAGAAAAGCAGAGAAACAGATCTGCAAGGTAGCAGAAAGATAAAATACCTTTAAAGTATAGGAACTCTTCCCCCCACCCCGGATCTGGTAGAATAGCCAATCTACTGCTTTACATGTGCCCTGGCCTGAATGGCCCAGGCTAGCCCAGTCTCATCAGATCATGGACTCTAAGCAGGGTCAGCCCTGGCTAGTGCTTGGATAGAAGACCATCAAGGAAGTCCAGGGTTGCTACACAGAGGCAGGCCATGGCAAACTACCTCTGTTTGTCTCTGGCCTTTCAAAACCCCACGGGATTGCCACTGGGTTGCCAGGTCCCCCCACCCGGCCACTAGTGGGTGATGAGGGGTAGGATGGCCATCTGCAGGTGGGGAAACTACTGGAAATTGGAGGGTGGAGCCTGGGGAGGACAGGGACCTCAGTGGGGTGCAATGCCATGGAGTCTACTCTCCAAAGCATCCATTTTCTCCAGGGGAGCTGATCTCTGTCATCTGGAGATGAGCTGTAATTCCAGGAGATCCCCAGGCCCCTCCTAGAATCTGGTATCCCTAGGTTGCCCGAAGATGGGCTGTGACTTGACGGCGCTTTCCACCACCATGCTTTAGATGTATATTTATAAGTAAGCAAATATTACAAAGAAACCGTAAGAAGATTCCATAGCTGTTTCATTCAAAGAAAACCACCATCAATTTTACTGCCCCTAGAACTTTTCATCTCTTGAGGAAATGGGGAACACATGGTAACACTGTTCTATAGCCACTCAGTTGGTTTGCCTTCAGATGACTGGCATTATTGCTGGGCTTTTTATTTCTGGTGAAGGGTTGGGTATCTGTTGGACTGAGTGATGGATTCTTATTTCGATTCCAAAATCGAAGAAAGAGAAAAGCTTTCAGGGTTTTGTGGCCCAAGTTCTAGTGGCTTCTGAAGCCAAGTACAGTCATTCCCCTTCCTAGCCAGTCTGCCACTAATATCCAAACTACGAGGCCTGGATAGAGCTAGACAACATGCTTTCCAAACAGAGCTGAACACAAAGCTCTGTGATTGTCTTGTTTTTGCTCCCTTGAAGCCAGACTTGTCATCAGCCACTGAGTTGTTTAAAAAAACAACAGTATCTTCTGATTTGATAGAATGGCTCTCAGCGTGAGATGCCTAGCTATAGCTCAATTAGAGAATACAATCATTCCAGTTTCTATCTTCTAATAGCTAGAAATGGTAGGAAATGTGATCGGTATGCCAACTGGGTCCTCTCCTGAAAAATCGTAATGATGCCCCTGTTAACTATGCATGAGATGTCCAATTGAGATTCCTGCAAAAGTGTTGTATGCTGGGAAACACGACTTGGTTCAAAATACAGGTGGGGTAGCTGTGTTGGTCTGACGCAACAGAACAAAGCTCGAGTCCAGTGGCACCTTTAAGACCAACAAGGTTTTATTCACGGTATAAGCTTTCATGTGCAAGTACACGAAAGCTTATACAGTGAATAAAACTTTGTTGGTCTTAAAGGTGCCACTGGACGCCAACTTGGTTCAAAATACAGCAGCCACTGCACTGGTCATACTATGCCATTGCTGAAAGACCTTTATTGGTGTTCAGTAGGTCCCTGAGCAGAACTCATAGTATGGACTAAGGCTGCAGGAGGTACCAGCCACATAGCTAGGGTTGCCAACCTCCAGGTGGTGGCTGGAGATCTCCTGCAATTATAACTGATCTCCAGATAACAGATATCAGTTCCCCTGGAGAAAATGGCTGCTTTGTAGGGTGGACTCTATGGCATTGTACCTTGCTAAAGTCCCTTCCCTTCTCCAAACCCATCCTTTCCAGGCTCCACCTCCAAAATCTCCAGGTATTTCCTCAACCTGGACCTGGCAACCCTCCCCACAGCAGCACAGGCATGGTCAGTGGCAGGATGGGAGACCATTCTCTGAGGAATTTTAAGGCACAATAGAAAACCTCATTAAGACAAATGACATTTTTAGGGCAGTTGCTGTCAAATTTTCTCCTATTCAAGAGGAATTTGTTTTCAGTTCCTACATAGGCAAGATGCCTGAGGAATTTCAAGAGGAGGTAAAAGAGTTTCACGAAGAGCTGTGACATTTCTGAAGGGCTCTTTTTGGTGGCGAGGGGTGCACAGTTCAAACAGAGCTTTTCTTATTTGCTTTCAGGGCCTGAATGAAATATGTTGGAAAGCCTTGAGAGGGATTTTGGATCCTCTTTCAGTTTTCATAGATTCACTATAAATCCTCTGAATAAAGTTAAGTCCTGTGCCGCCTTTAAGACCCACACAGTTTTATTCAAAGTCTAAGCTTTCATGTGCAAAAGGTGCTCACCCTCTACCTCTGTGTATAGACTGGTGACTTCCATTTCAGTGTATCTGAAGAAGTGTGCGTGCACCCAAAAGCTTATACCTTGAATAAAACTTTGTTGGTCTTCAGGGTGCCCCTGGACTCAGACTTTGTTCTGCTGCTGCAGACCAACACGGCTACCCACCTGAATCTATAAGTCCCTTGGTTACAGAGACCAGGCACCTGGTTTGCTTTGTGCAGGGGTGCACATATTCCCAGACAGAGTAGGAAATGTACCTCTCACTGCTCTTCTGCATATGCTAGTTTTTAAAAAATATGTTACCTTTCCACTGCCCGCTGAGTAGCCTGGAGACTTGGGCAGGAGTGTGAGGGAGGGAGCCTGAGAAAGCAAATAAAATTCTGGTTGCACCAACGGAACAGCTGCCAGGTGGCAACCCTAAATCAGCCAGATCCCAACAGCTGCCTCTGAAACATAACGCTGCATGTAAAATGATTTGTCGGATTCTCGGGAGAACAGTGAAAGTAGGAATTCCATGGCTGTGTCTCTCTGTTAAAAGAATCACTGGACAGACAAGGGAATGATTTATGGCTTCCCTTCCCAACTTTTCGCTGCAGCCTGCTGTTCTTTATTGTGGCCCCACCCTCGACAGGCTCTGGCTGTGCAGGGCTTGATCTTATTTAAAGCTCCAGGCCTCGGCCTGTCCCCTCCACTGCCTTTGCCCCCATCCCCTCCGCCTCTTCTCTCTCCCTGGCTGGTGTCCTGCAGCTGGGATTTTGAAGGTCTGTTTGTTTTTTTTTGCAGATGTCTTTCCCCCCTCTTTTCTGGCTTTGGGATTCTGAACCCTCCCCTCTCTGATCCTTCTCCTGGGAGTTTCTGTGCATTTGCTTTTCTTTCTTTCCTTCTGCTTTCCCTTATAACACGTGGCAATGTGGATGCGTTGCTGAAGGAGGGGAGCCACAGCTTCCCTGCAGTTGGGCCACCCTGGGGTGTGCGGCTTGCCACCATTCATCCTGCTGCAAACACCGTTTGCTTCCCTGGTGCCTTCCTTGTCTGCCCATTTTGTAACTTGTGCAAAAAGCCACAAATCCCCATAAAAGCAAGGCAAAGAATCCTGTTAAAGTGGTCCTGAAACAGAACAGCCTTTGAAGATTTAAATAGAATTTAAGTTGCTCCGAAGGTTAGGCAGAGCTGGGTACTCTCTTCTGATGTCTGTTGTGTGTTTACAGCAGATGCAGAGGCTGGGAATGAACGATAAAGGACAGAATATTCTGTTATGGCTTAGAGTTCAAAAGCTCGCTTTTATGGTGTTTTAGCTTTTGCAGAATGGTTCTGTATGTTCTGATTCAAAAGCAATTGCACAATAGCCACACCCCATATAAAGGGACTAGATTTGTTCTACGTCTGTGGTATCTGTCCTGGGCTACCCTTTTTTAAAGATAGGGTGAAATGCCTTTCAGCATGTAAGAGGGGGAAGCATTTAGCCACCCAGAAGAGAAATTATAAAGGCACTGAAAGTGGCTACTTCTATTTATTGGCATTTGCTACATGGTGAAATGGGTGGACATTTCCCAATGAGTAATGGGGTTGTTATATGCTGTTATACATAATGTCGAAAGCTGTATCTCCTCAGGGTATTGTAAAGCACTTAATCTGATTGGGTGTTCCATACAGCCTTCCAATAAGAACACCAGAACGATACTGGAGGGAAACAAGTTTATTGGTTGTTATCTGTAAATACTGATTGGTTCTTATCTAAGTTATGAGCATGGTTTACTAAGCCTGAACAGTTTAAAAAGGAGCCTGCTGCTCCAATGTGTGTGTTCCTTCTTCACTTATCTAATAAAGCTGGCCCCACTGCTGGACCTCCTGATGGCACCTGGTATATTTTGGCCGCTGTGTGACAGAGTGTTGGACTAGATGGGCCATTGGCCTGATTCAACATTGGCTTCTCTTATGTTCTTAAAGCTGAATCACTGTTTTTGAAAAGAGCTGCGTTGAGTCTCGTACCTAACAGGGGTGAACTCCCCTCAAATATGATTTGGAATTGGCTAGGCATTTACATGCTTTTGTTCATTTATTTAGAGCATTTTTAGCCCACCTTTCTTCAAAACCGAAATCAAAGCAGGTTACAATAGTAAAAAACAACACACAATTAAACATCCATACAAACTATTAAACATACGTAATTAAAAATTAGGTGGCACTGGCAGGGTCAAAAGTCCTGCTGAATAATCCCAGTTTACCCAGGTTCTAGATCTCAACAAAATGGAAGCCCTCCTAACAGCTTCTGTAACACTATTCCATAAAATGGGAGCAACCTCTGAAAAAAAGCCTTGGATCTAGCCGCAGATGCTGCTGCTGTGGTGGCAGGAGTGCATTTTCATGCCCCTGTGTGGATGCAGCTGAATTTGGAAACAAACTGGCAACAGCTTACTATTGCCTGTGTCAGACCCTTGAGTTAATCCACACTCAGTCCAAATAGTCTTTTATAAAAGCTTTATTAGAAACAGAGACTTGGATGTGCACAAGAGAGATCTCTTGTTCAGACTAAAGGATAGATCAAAGGTTAGTATTGTATAGTCAATCGATCCCTGTCCCACAATGCAATGATCCTACAGCCCCCATTCACTCACTTCTCCTCTTTCACCCCCTTCCCCCTTCATACTACTTTGCACTAAAAGGTTTGTATTTCAGCAACCTGTGTTTCTCCAAAGATGAAAGGCTTCTGCCACTTATACATCCTGGGGTCAATCTCATGAGAAAGTTGATGCTATTCTACCCCTCTCTCACACACACATACACTGGCATTCACACCTACTCTTCTCATCCCTGGAGTTTTATGGCAGAGAGGGCTGGGAAGGAAGGAAGCTAAATGGTCGGGATGACTTTGGAGTGGAGGGAAACCACACAGGAAAACCTGTGTCACTGTGACATTCAATAGAGCCCGATTCTGACAGCCTATAGTGTTGCATATTGCTCTTGGCAAATGTTCTGAAAAAGCTTTCCAAGAATTATCCTCTCCTAGCATATGAATTTGATTGGTACCTGCACATCAAGAGTGCCATCAGCACATGCATTAATGTGCTATTCTTGAGTAAGTGTCATTTGGCTTAAGTTTGCCAACCTCCAGGTGGTGACTGGAGATCTCCTGGGATTAGAACTGACCTCCGGGTGACAGAGACCAGTTCCCCTGGAGAAAATGGCCCCTTTGGAAGGTGGACTCCATGGTGACATACCCCATTTGAAGTCCCTCCCCTCCCCTCACCCCTCAGGCTCCAGGCCCACCCCCCCATCTCCAGGTATTTCCCAGCTCAGAGCTGGCAACCCTATCAGACCCAACCACAGCATCGGCCTCATCCCACCTTCCCAAAAAGAACTCACCCACAAATCAGAGGTTTGTTTTCAAAGAACAATCAAGAGAACTGACCCAACTAGTGACAACAGCAAGTAAAAGGCTGCTTGGTTGAATGGTTTGACCATGTAGTCTCTGAGAGTAAAGGGTTAACATTAAATCACTTCTGCTCATGTTCCCATGAAGCAGCTGGCTTTGTTTTAACATGAAAGGGCTCCTGGCCATGGACTGATGAAGCAGCTGGCTTTGGGTGCCTGGTCTGCTGGAACACTGAACACACATGTGCAGAATCCCATTTTGCATTCAGAGATGGAGAAGAACTTCTGCAGGAAAGTGTCACTCGATTCGTATCACAAACAAGCATGATGAGCTGACCCAGTTCATATACTAAACCAGATCATTTTCACAACATCCTTACCCCAGATTTTGCCTTCAGGGTTGGGTAAAAGTTCTTTGTTAATTTTATTTTAGCTGCAAGCCCAAGGTAAAATCCCAAACCAAACTCTGCATAAGTAGACGTGTTGTGTGTCTGTTTGGGTGTGTGTGTATGTTTCTCCATATGTTGGCTTGGGACTAATCAAGAATCACTTTAAAGGTTTCATATGCAAGGGGAAATGTAGGGGAGTATGAGGTGAAGTGTCAGAAAGCTTGCACACAAAGAACCCGAGTGATCAGGGGACCTAGGGTGCCTTGCAAAGAATTCTTGTTCTTCCAACAAGACTCCCATTTTAGAGGTTAATTTGTTTTGGAAGATAGCACCAGCAGCAGTGCTAGGCCTCAACATTGTTTTCTACGTGGCAGACAGTAGCTTTCAAGAAACCTGAAAGCAATATGATGGAGGTAATAGCTTGGATGCTATGCAGCATGATCAAAGCTGCACAGCATAAATAGCTACATCCCTGTCTCCCCACTCCTGAGGCAGTCATCTACGCTCCCTGAAATTGTTCCCCTTTGGGTCAGTGAACTCCCATGAACATGGCAAGCAGTCAAAGTGGGTGAGTGGAAAGGCAGCTTAAGATCCAAGTCAGTGCTTTCCTGTGGTGTGCACAATTTCATTTCATTTGTCCCACCATCATTTTTAGTTAAAAAGTGCAGGTTTTGAAGCATTGCAACACCTCCCCGCCCCCGTGTTTCACCATAAATGACTGTGGGGTAGGGTGGCCAGGTACTCAATATGTTCTTTCATGTTTCCTAATACATTGATAACCGTGGCTCCTTCAATCCTGTCAACATCTGCCTCCCTTATTTGTTCTGATGAGCAGGATGGATGGAAAGGAAAATTCCTGGTGGCCTTGTCTCCCACTGCACCGGGAAATTTAAAGGATCATGTCTGGTTTCCAAATTGTGAGATGGCAAGCTTTATTGAAGTATGCATGAGCAGGCATGCCACCACTGCCACCACCCTGCCAGCAGCTCTGGAAAAGACAATCCTCGGACATAGTTTTAATTTCTGCCATGAACCACCTTGGGGATCTTGCACAGCTCTAAGTATTTGAAGGGCTGTCACTTAGAGGAGGGCAGGGAGCTGTTCTTGTTGGCAGCAGAGAATAGGACTTGCAGTAATGGTTTTACATTAAGAGCGGGGAGGTACCGGCTGGATATTAGGAAAAACTTTTTGACAGAAAGAGTTGTGCAACAGTGGAATGGGCTGCCTAGGGAAGGTGGTGAACTCCCCCTCACTGGCAGTCTCTAAGCAGCGGCTGGACAAACACTTGTCAGGGATGCTCTAGGCTGATCCTGCATTGGGCGGGGCAGGGGGGTTAGACTAGATGGCCTGCATGGACCCTTCCAACTCTGTGATTCTATGATTCTAAGAAGGGCGGGGTAGAAAAGTTTTAAATGAATATAATAGGTATTTTCTGAGCCTGAATTTCTGAAATATGTTACATTTCTCAGCAAGGCAAGAAAGACACTTTGTTCTTTCTCCTACATCTGCACCCCAATCTCTGTGGCCTCTCTTCCTCTCCTCAGGCTTCCCTCCAGCTCTCTATCACTCTTTCCATGGTCAAATAATGTCAACCTCTTCTAAGAACTGTATCACAGAAGCGGGACAAATTATGCAAAGTAAATACACGCAAAATAGCCTTAATCTGTCCAATTTATTCTCATCACAGCACAGTCACACCTGACTTTGGAATTAACAAGAAAACCATCTGCATGACTCATTGATGCTACCCAGAATGGTTCAGAACACTGGATTCAACCCCTTCCGCTGGTGCTCAGCCCCAAGGAGTGCTGCAAGGGTGAATACTGAGAAATATTTAAAATAGTGGTCTGTGGGCCACAGACGTTTATGCAGACCTTGAATGTGGAAACAGGACGTGCTTAACGTGTACCTCACTTGTGTTATATCCATCAGGTCCTTTATCCTGGTAAATTGGAAGGAAGGATGTTGTGTATACAAGTCTGGTTTCTATCGTGACAACCTCCACACAGTGGATGGATGCGATGAGAAGATGATGGGCTGCAAAAGGGGGAAAGTGCAAATGGAAATGTCCTCTGATCGCTATACTATATTTCAGCACGTCCTAACAATCCCCTAATCCCTTGTGTCCGAAATGACAAAATCATTTGATTCTATATGCACTCTGGAAAGAGGTATAGCATTTTTTTTCTCCTGACAGGATTCCTGTGATGGATGCGGGCGGGGGGGGGGGTAAGCAGGAAGGGCCTTTCCTGACTTGGAGATTACTTGCTAAATTCCAGTGGAATAGATGGCTGTTAAAGGCACCAAAGAAAAGGGGCAGCCTTGGGTGGAGGAGTTTCTGAGGCATAGCTGCAAACATTTAACAAAGAGCCAGTGTGGTGTTAGTGGTTAGAGCATTGTACTGGGGATTGGATAGACACAGGTTCAAGTCCCTGCTCTGTCAACAAACTCACTGGGTGACTTCAGGCTAGTTGTACGCTCTCTCTCTCTCTCATACTATTTTACCTCAAAGGGAGGATTAAGTGGGAGGAGGACCCTGTATACCAGCCTGGGTTCTCAGAGCATGAGTGGGATAAAAATGAGACAGAACCACCATTTTCTTTTATCACTTGTTCTTGGAATCCTGTAAAAAAGGATATTGGATATAAGTGGGAAGGAATGCTATAGATAGGAACTCTCAGTCTGGGGCAGGTGATGCACTGTATTCTGGGTGCTTGGGGGGGCAGCAGTGGGAGGGCTTCTAGTGTCCTGGCCCCACTGCTGGACCTCCTGATGGCACCTGGTATTTTTGGCCACTGTGTGACAGAGTGTTGGACAAGATGGGCCATTGGCCTGATCCAACATTGGCTTCTCTTATGTTCTCTATGAGAGAGGATAGATGCTCATCTTTTACACTGCTCTTATATGAAGCAAAGATCTGTCTATTAAACTGGAAGCAAAACAAACCAACCCACTCTGTACCGAGATGTGAGTGGTTTGCTTCTAGGAGATCTATGTGCATAGATGTTATCAGGCCTTCAGCTTTTTAGAAACGGAAACACCACAGTCTGGGGACAGTAATCGGAAGGCCAGATTAGACATCAGCATTTGCTCGTGTGTCTGCCTCATTTATATATACTGTGAGAGGTGAAGGTGTGTGAGGGGTCTGGTTTGATCATTAAAAGTGGTGTGCAGATAAGGGAAGTTGAACCCCTCCTCATCTCTTCATAGTTTCCTGAGCCCTTCCTTCAAGATGTAGATCAGTTCTGGTATCAGAGCCTTTAGGGGGGGAAATGTAATATAAGGGTCAGATTGAAAGAAATAGGTGAACGGGAGGAAGATATATGAGGAACAAATACAGCTGCCGCTTTCATATTTAGTTTGGTCAGAAACACGCATATAACTAGAGAGGGGCTCCAGATTTAGAACTGACACCCAAACCTTGTTGGCTTAAAATATCCTAGATTCTGACTTGGGATATGCACACATTGTTTTTCATTCTGGTTTTTGGTTCATATTAATTATTTTTTAAAAATGCTATTTTAATTGTTACTCATGTTTGTTGTGTTATATTGAATTTTCATTTTCTTTGGTGCCAATGGAAAACTCATTTCCCCCTGTAGCCTTTCCCTCCTTCCATCTAATTATGACAAATTTATCTGAGAATTTATCTTTCTCCAGAAGGAGATTTTAGGCAGATTATAGAAAGGATTCCCATTTTGTAGATAGACTTCTTCCTTGTTGAGCAGTCATAGGGTTTGGCAACCTGAGAAAACAAGTAGTGAGGACAAATAAAAGAGAAAAATGCTTCAAGAGCTAGAGCACAGTGAAGGGATGTACAGATGGACAGGGTTTAGTTCCCTGTTTCACCTATCTGTTTTGTAAAACAAAGTCTGAGTCCAGTGGCACTCTTTAAAAAAGAGACTACCCATCACCATTTTCTTCAGCATGAATAGATGTTGTAAACATGAAGATCCCCTTGTCATATCTACTTTGGCCTTCAGTGTAATTGGCTTTAAAAGTCTGATTTTTTTCCTCTCTGGGGGATAATAGAAGAAAAAGTATAGGGAGAAAGAGTTAATCCCCCTTAATTCTCCTTCACACCTTGCAGCTGCTTTTAAGGAACATGAAGGACATCCAGGCATCTCAGATCCTTACTTTATCACTGATCTTTCATCTGTTTTGGCACTAAGTTTGTGTCTGTCTTTTGTATGTTACTGATTGCAGAGCACATGCATTAATACAGCATAGCAGACAATACCTAGCATCTAAAGGGAAGTATACCATTTACCATATCCCCCTTTCCTTCATATGTAGTGCTACCTGCCTGTATGCCAGCATGCACAAGCAAAATATTTGTTCCATAGTTACCTTATGTGGCACTAGATAGAGCAGCAAGCAGATAAAGAGCCACATTTTAGCTGGTTTAAACCATACTTCAGAAAGGTAGATCTGTCAGCAGAATCCTCTTTGGTGGACAGATTGGAGTATAACTCCGCTGCTGGTAATCTTCCTTACCGTTTTTCATATCTGCTCCTTCCCTCTCCATCTGACCTGCTCAACCTCTAAACCAGACAGTTTTGTCCCAGTATTGCCAGAGCTGATTGTTCAAATTGGAGTGGTTATTACTATATTAATAATTAATTATATATTAATTATTAATTTTGGGTCTGGGTTTGGATTAGTTAAGATCTTAATGTACATCTCTACTTTAAAGGAGTTTATTTCACAGAACATCAGGGAAGAAGGGTAAGTTAGAATCACTCTTCCTGACATCCAGGGATGCTCAGTCACTTATGAGTTCAGTTCACATCTTATTGATAAGTTTAGATCAATACAGCTGAATATTCAGTATACTGCTCAGCTCTGAATAGCTCAGATGTGTCCAATTATGGGAAAACAATGATTGCACGGATGTGAATACTGCCTTGTCACAGCTGTTTTCTCTCCTCCTGGTAGATTTCTGCTGTTCCTGCCTCCACTTGTTAAAAAGCACATTGTTAAAAGGAAAGAAGTGCCATTTTGAGCTGAAACTTACTGTTGATGTGTCCCTCTGTGCATTATAGCAGCATCACGTGGTTGTTGTCAATGGCTGTCGGAGCTGTCAGGATCTATATCAGTTTGCACGTGTGTTCTTGCACATCCTTATAGAATTACAATTTCCTCTCTGCCTCCCTCAGTGTTCACAACAAACTTATTTTTAAAACTTCACACTACTAAAATAGATAAAGGTCGGTGCTTGTCACTATGTACACATCACCCACCTGAAAATGAAAAGGGGATAATTTCATAAACGAGTGTTCTTGCAGTGTTTCATGAGAGTTTGTAGTTATTTTTATGGGGAAGACCTGTCCTTCCCTAGACAGTCCCTAGTGTTAATGATGAACAGCTGCTTAGATTGGTTGTCTTGTCTCCACATTATGTGTATTTTGAACACAACATCCTAAAATGGAGCCTGACAGCAGTATGTGCATTGCAGATCATTCACAACAGGAGTCCTTGACCTGGATATCCCAGGCTAGCCCAATCCCATCAGATCTCAGAATCTAAGCAGAGTCAGCCTTGGCTAGTATTTGGAAGGGTGACCTCCAAGGAATACCAGGATTGTGTTGCAGATGCAGGCAATGGCAAATCATCTCTGAAATGTTTCTTGCCTTAAAAACAAGTCTAGCTCACCATCTAGTGATACATAACACTAAAGGAGCTAGAACTTCTGGCTGCCAGCCAATCTTAGGATCTCCTGGCTATTCTACACACAATGCCATCTCTCCTATATAATAATCCTGTTTTGGGGTGGCAAGATTCCATGCTTGCCCTCAGCCATTGGCCTGTCAGCCGCCACTCAAGAGTACTCACGTGCCATTGGCCGGGTGTTGGGTCTGCTCCTCTTCCCTGCCCACTCCCCCTTCAGTCACTATGTCCTGTCAGAATTACTGGCAAATGGCTTTCTCTCTTGACGAAGACATTTTTCCTGTGTGGGACTAATTTTCCCCTCAGTGGTTGTTGGTAGGTGTCACGAAATGGCAGTTACCTGTGTTAGTAAGATGGCTGTGGTTATTTGTTTAAAATTTTCCTCCATAAGGTTTAATTGAGCTGTAGTTCCAGAGAGGGGCCTGCAGGGTTATCACTTACTGGGTTGAATGGGGCTTCCTCATCTGCTGGCCTACAGTTCCCAGCTGCCCCAAGGCCAAAAAGTGCGGGAAAACACGGACTGTCCCAAGGCAGTCTTCGTCCCTGGGAGCAGCAGAAATTCAGCCATTCCACAATCAGCTGGACTGGGGAATGAATGGAAGTTTCCCTGCTCTCTTGGGCAAGAGAGAGAGGCTGAAGTACAGGCAGGGCCGGCTCACCCGCTAGGTGAACTAGGCGCTCGCCTAGGACATACTGGTCTGCAGGGGCGCCTAACTGCACCCCACCCCCCATGAAAAGCCCCCCACTGCCAGCTGCTGCCGCCGCCTCCCCACCACTGCTGCCATTGAAGAATGCCCCGCCAGGTCGCAGGAGGCGGTGGAGCTTGCCCACCCTCCCCTTCCCCCTTGGGGGGAGGAGGCGGTGGCGGCTGCCACCAGTGAAGAATGCCCCACCGGGTCGCAGGAGGCAGTGGTGGAGCTGGCTGCCCTCCCCCTCCCCCTCAGGGGGAGGAGGTGGGGGCAGCTGCTGCCACTGAAGAACACCCCACCAGGTCACAGGAGGCAGCGGCAGAGCTTGCCCGCCTTCCCCTTCCCCCCTAGGGGGGGAGGAGGCAGGAACAGCGGCAAAAGGATCCCCAAGCCCCACCAGGAGGTTGGCATCTGCACCCCGTCTAGGACGCAGAACCACCTCGAGCCGGCCCTGAGTACAGGTGAGCCCACAACCTCCAGAGGTAGAGAGAATTGTGTATGGAAAGAGGATTGTTATTTAAACCCTGTTGATTTATGCCCTGTTGGTTCATAGTGTGTGCTTACTCCTACAGTGTGTGTGTGCTCCATAACTCTGTAAATAGTTAA
The DNA here is from genome assembly GCA_029375565.1 of Gekko gecko. Classification (NCBI taxonomy): domain Eukaryota; kingdom Metazoa; phylum Chordata; class Lepidosauria; order Squamata; family Gekkonidae; genus Gekko; species Gekko gecko. Next base: position 41,513,342 of record JAPDNY010000005.1, on the reverse strand, counting down.
ATAAATTCTTTAATTTGGGCTAATAATCTGCGTTGTGCTCTGACCACATAGTCTCCCCCTGCTCTGTACAATACCAAAAGGAAGGGGTAGCCCAAGGAAGCAAGGAAAGGCCAGACCCTTGGGTTACCAACTTTCCAGAGGTCTCCCAAAGATTGAGGATTCCATCTCCAAATAAGGAGATTCAGCCAGTGGGGTCTCACTGTCCCTCTAAAAAGGCAGTGATGATTTCATGAGTGGTGGCAGCGAACTTTAGGAGTGAGATATGCTCATGGGATGATGGTGGGAAGCAAACAGCTGAGTTGTAAACTGGAGCCTGTTTCGCCATGGTAGACAACAAAGCTTGGTTCAGACAAAGGAAACCCTTTGCAGACCTTTGTGAGGAACTCATTGGGGCCAGTCCTGACTAGGGTTGCCAGCTCCAGGTAGGTTGCCAGCTCCAGGTAGAGCCTATAGAAACCAGAGTTTGGGGAGGGGAAAGGCCTCAGCTGAACAGAAGACCATACAGCCCACCTTCCAAATTAGTTATTTTCTCCAGGGGAGGAGAGATCTGTTGTCTGGAGTTCAGTTGTGATACCTGGTGATCTTCAGGCTCCACCTGGAGGTTGGCTGCCCTAGGTGTAGCACTCAGTGCTTCAGAGCAGGGTCTGCTAGATCCAGGTTCTTGCTGTAGAAGCGGAGCAGTGATTTTGAATCAGTCAGACTTTCAGACTAACCTACCTCACAGGGTTCTTGTGTGCAAGTCAAAAGGGGGAGACGAGAATGATGTAAGCTGCTTTGGTCCCCATTGCAGAGAAAGACTACGTTTCCTCCTGGGAAACCATTGTTGCCAATCTTCTGGTGACAGCTGGAGATAATTCAGAATTACAACTGCTTTCCAGATGGCAGAGATCAGTTCCCCTGGAGAAAATGGTGGGCTCTATGGCAGTCAGGGCTTCAGAGCATGGAAGAAGCTGCAGATGTGTGTGGGGGGAAATGCAAAGCTGAAGAGAGACAGGGAGATAAAGGTAGGTTGATGATTGGCTGGGAAGGAGATAGGGTTGCCAACTCCAGGTGGAAGATTCCTGGAGAGGGTGAGGTTTGAGGAGGGGTGGGACCTCAGACAGGTACAATGCCATAGACTCCACCCTGCCAACCAGCCATTCCCTTATGGGGAACCACTGTTGCCAATCTTCAGGTGAGGGCTGGAGATCACTGAAAATTACAACTGCTCTTCAGGTAGCAGAGATCAGTTCCTCTGGAGAAAATGGTGGGCTCTGTGTCATTATACCCTGCTGAGGTCGCCACAGCACATTGACACTGAGTGCCCAAGGCCTTGGCACTCTCCCAGAGCCTCTTTCTAGAGCTCGTATATATTTCCACAATGGGCCTTATTCCTAGTACAATAATAATTATTGCTGGGGGACCCCAATCTATATGAGCCTGCAGACACCTTTTCAAATTCCGTGTGGTGGGCACAGCCATAAAATGGCTGCCGCAGCTTACCTTCAGTCACACAGTGAAGATCCGTGTGCTGTGGAGGCAACTGTTGCCAAAGCAACATTTAAAAAAAACCTTGCAGAGCCAATAAAATCTCTAGCAGCCAGTCAGAAGCCTTGCTGGGCAAAAGCCCCACCTGGCCCTGCCCACTTTCTAGAAACACTTGGCAGGAACCAGAAAAGGTGGTGGACATTTGGAGGTGCTTTGCCATTGCCTGCCTCTGCTTCATTTACTTATTTATTCATTTAATTTATATCCTACCCTACCCCACAAATGGGCTCAGGGCGGCTCACAACATAAAAAAAACCAAAAAACAATATATAAAAGCAGTTAAACGATTAAGCAATTAAAACAAGATGGCATTAAACACAAGTAATCCAATGGCTCCTGTGACATTTTCACAGGTGATGGTCGATGGCCTGATTTGTAACAGCTTTTAATTAAATGGTGGAAAATACCTAAAATATAGTGCTCCACAGATGATAAACAGTGTCTAGGAGGCACTGGGCAGGTACCAAAGGCAGGGGAGGCCGAGATGGTTTAATGTCTGCCACCTCACCCAAAGGCCTGGTGGGACAGCACTGTCTTAACGGGCCCTGCAGAACAGGTGTTAACTCTCGCAGGGCCCTGATCTCAAGTGGGAGCAAGTTCCATCAGGTTAAGGCTAAGTGAATGTCATACCCCTGATTTTCTTTGGTGCTGTCCCATCCAAATACTAGCCAGGACCAACCCTGCTTAGCTTCCGAGATCTGACAACATCAGGCTACACAAGTGAAAAAGCAGCCATGAGCTGCAACAGAGATGTCTCAAATGTAACATTTACTAAGATAAGACTGGGCCACAGTCCTGGAACACGAGTGACTATTGTGCAGGCACAAAGCTGTTTGGGAGGGCAGTTGAAGCTAACATTGAACAGCAGCATTGAGCTAGTCTGGTGTGGATTTGTACAGCAATTTAAATTCATCAAGTGAACACCTTCAGGTCCAAGTCTGCAGCATCTCTGCTGACACCTACGAGTCTATGTGTTGGGAATGTGTATGTGTGTGTGTAGGAGTATTGGTCATGTGTGGTCCAGCTCTTACCCAAATAGATCATAACCTCTGTGGACCTGTGCCTGAGAGAATCTGGGGGTGACATCGCCATCATCCTTCTACTTTGGAGAACCTGTTGTTACCATTCCTTTGGGTGACATCAGCACACTTAAATCCCGCGAAACCAGTTCCTTTTTGACTTCCAGCTTTTTGGTGTTTTACAAGCTGGCCACAAGTCTTCCCCACATTTCCTACCAACTGCCTTTAAACCTTTGCTTTCCCACATGCCATTAGCAAAGCTTGTAAAAAATTGCTGGAGATTTTTTTTAATGGTCTGCTTTTCCCAACTCTTGACCCAGCTGGACACTCGAATGCAACACTGGAAAATTCTACAACTCCTGGCCAGTCAGGAATACTAAGAAAGGCTGTGAGAGGGAAATATACTACATCTTCCACTAGAGACTTGCAGCCTAATAAACTTTAACTATATAACCCAGCTGTCAGTCAAGTTGCTGGTACTCCATCTTTCCAGTGCCTATCTAGTGACCCCTGCAGGAATGAGGATGGCCATACAGAAGTGATGTGGCATAATGTTAGGGTCAACAACAAGTGATGCTGGAGTTTGGTGACTGGAACGCCAGATCTAGAATTTGGCCTGATAAGGAAGAGTCAGCTAACCACACTGTGCATCTTTTTTCCCTACCAAGCTTTAAAAAACTTGGGGGCATTTCTAATAGGGGAAACAGACTTCCATAGGAAAATAAGCCCCCTTTTCTCAACTCTAATCCAGATTGTCCTCCCCCTGTGGCTGATTTGAAGGACCAAACTGAACAAGTACAGTTCCTGACCATTTCCACAGTAGTGAAATCCCCCACATTGACATTTTAAAATCTGCGCATTATGTGAAATTTTCCGCATTAGATTTTTCCTCACCAGGCGCAAACACAAAGTTTTCTACTTCTTTCCCCAGATTTTTGGAATCCCCAGTTTTAGTGAGTTCCAAAAATGTGGTGAAAGATCAAGAAAACTTCAGGTTTGTGCCTGTGAAGAAAAATCCAATGCAGAAAATTTTACATAACGAGCAGATTTTAAAATGTCAATGCAGGGATTTCACTACTGTGGAAATAGTCTCAGTCATGTGCCATTTGACCTCCTTACACTAAAGGGTAAAGGTAAAGGTTCCCTTGCTCGAAAGCCAGTCGAATCCAACTCTAGGGTTGCGGTGCTCATCTCCGTTTCAAAGCCGAAGAGCCAGCGCTGTCCGAAGACGTTTCCGTGGTCATGTGGCCGGCATGACTAAACACCAAGGCGCACGGAACGCTGTTACCTTCCCACCGAAGTGGTACCTATTTATCTACTTGCAATTTCTTGCTTTCGAACTGCTAGGTTGGCAGGAGCTGGGGCCAGAGACAGGAGCTCACTCTGTCTTGCGGCACCCGGGTCTCGAACTGCTGAACTACTGACCTTCCACAGCCTGCAGTTCAGTGTCTTAACCACTTGAGCCACCGCAGCTCCTCTCCTTACACTAGTCCTACAATAATAGAAAAATGGGGAGGGGGGGAGTTCCGAGGCACATAGTCCCTATCAAAAGAATCCAAATCCAAATTCTCTATCAAGGAAACCCAGATTCAGCACAGAACTCCTATGCAAAGCATGCAGTTTGAGTCATGTATCTACTTGTGCAGTTGGGAAAATATTGGGCTTTTTAAACTATGGCCTGGTGTGGAAGAAGTGACAAGGTCTAGTTGTGTCCAAACGGAATGGGCACTTGGCAGGGCACAGAAGCTCCAGGTGGTGGCAGCCCAAACTCCCTTCCTTGGCATTTCTAACCAAGCTGAGCAAAACCTCTGCTTGCAGAATTCTTGTTCTCTGCTTTTGACCCTGCAGAAGCTATGAGTTGGGACTGACAATGCTGGGATAGCTAGCCCATTGTGCTACACCCTGGGATGTTTGACAGGGCTCAGAAGGGCATAAGAGGCACTTTTGAATCTTGCAGCGCACAGATAAGGATACTGATATCATGCTGATCTCTTTTCTGGCCTTCCTTGGCAAGAGGAAGAGGTTTGTATGGGCTACATAGTCCATGCCACTGGCTGTTTTCTATCTATCCAGGTTGGGGGAAAGGGAACTTTGACTCTTCCCATACATATTTATTCAGAAAATTCTTATTCCACCTCTCCAGGGAGCCTGCCCAAGGCAGCTTACCAAATAAAACACAACAGCAACACATAAGAACATAAGAGAACATAAGAGAAGCCAATGTTGAATCAGGCCAATGGCCCATCTAGTCCAACACTCTGTCACACAGCGGCCAAAATATACCAGGAGCCATCAGGAGGTCCAGCAGTGGGGCCAGGGCACCAGAAGCCCTCCCACTGCTGCCCCCTCCAGCAACAAGAATAGAGTGCATCACCTGCCCCAGACTGAGAGTTCTCATTCTATACCCTGTGGCTAATAGCCACTGGTGGACTTCTGCTCCATATGTTTATCTAATTTCCTCTTGAAACTGTCCATGCTTGCAGCTGCCACGACCTCCTGTGGCAGTGAATTCCATATGTTAATCACTCTTTGGGTGAAGAAGTATTTCCTTTTATCTGTTCTAACCCGACTGCTCAGCAATTTCATAGAGTGCCCATGAGTTCTTGTATTGTGAGAAAGGGAGAAAAGTACTTCTTTCTCAACCTGCTCAATCCCATTCATAATCTTATAAACCTCGATCATGTCACCCCTCAGCCGTCGTTTCTCCAAGCTAAAGAGCCCCAAGCATTTTAACCGTTCTTCATAGGGAAGGTGTTCCAACCCTTTTATCATTCTAGTTGCCCTTCTCTGCACTTTTTCCAATGCTATAATATCCTTTTTGAGATGTGGCGACTAGAACTGTACACAGTATTCCAAATGAGGTTGCACCAATGATTTATACAGAGGCATGATGATACTGGCTGATTTGTTATCAATTCCCTTCCTAATAATCCCCAGCATAGCGTTGGCCTTCTTTATTGCAGCTACACATTGTGTAGACATTTTCATTGAGTTATCCACTATGACTCCAAGATCTCTCTCTTGGTCTGTCTCTGCCAGATCAGACCCCATCAACGTGTATTTATATTTAGGATTTTTGGCTCCAATGTGCATCACTTTGCACTTGGCCACATTGAACCCCATTTGCCACGTTGACGCCCACTCACCCATCCTCAACAGATCCCTTTGGAGTGCCTCACAATCCTCCCTGGTTTTCACCACCCTGAACAACTTTGTGTCATCTGCAAATTTAGCCACATCACTGCTTACTCCCAATTCCAAATCGTTAATAAACAAGTTAAAAAGCATCGGACCGAGTACTGATCCCTGTGGTACCCCACTGCTTACCACCCTCCACTGAGAAAGTTTCCCATTTATACTCACTCTCTGTTTCCTATTTATAAGCCAGTTTTTGATCCACAAGAGGACTTGTCCTTTTATCCCATGATTATTGAGCTTACTTAGGAGCCTTTCATGAGGAACTGTATCAAAAGCTTTCCGGAAGTCAAGGTAAATAATATCTATTGGGTCCCCCTTGTCCACATGTTTGTTCACTCCCTCAAAAAACACTAACAGGTTAGTGAGACAAGATCTTCCCTTACAGAACCCATGCTGAGTCTGCCTCAATAGTTTTTGTTCATCAATGTGCCTACTAATTCTTTCCTTAATAACAGTTTCCACCAACTTACCCGGTATCGATGTCAGACTGACTGGCCTGTAATTTCCTGGATCTCCCCTGGAGCCCTTTTTAAAGATGGGAGTGACATTAGCTACCTTCCAGTCCTCAGGAATGGAGGCAGATTTTAAAGAAAGATTACATATTTTTGTCAGGAGATCCACAAGTTCACATTTGAGTTCTTTCAGAACTCTCGGATGAATGCCATCTGGGCCTGGTGATTTATTAGTTTTTAAATTGTCCATCAGTCGGAGGACTTCCTCTCTTGTCACCTCAATCTGATTCAGGTCTTTCAAACACAAAACATTTAAAGTTATTAATTAAAACCTAGAATAGAAAAACCCAACTTCATGCTTCCAATTTAATATGGAAGCATTTAATCATGAACTTTGAAAGATACCATGAGGACATGAGGCTGACAAATGGCAGTTCTCTTTATCGCCTGATCTCTGGAAGTTCCACCAAGTGCATGTCTGGTTTCTGAACTTCCAGCATCTTGAAGCTTACAGCCTGATCCTATGCATGTTTACTCAGCAAAGAGAAGAACGGTGTTTATTCCAAGCAAGTGTTTGTGTAATTGATTTCTACCTTGTCCTTCCTCAAAGGAAAAGCACTTTAGCTGCACAACAACACTGTGAGGGATTGAACATATGAAGCTGTTTTACATTAAGACTGTTCTGGGATACCTCAGTGCTGACTGGCAGCTGCAATCCAGGGCCTCATACAGAGAAAAATTTCTCTTAACGCCTGCTGCTGGAGATGCTTTAATTGGAAATATCAGGCTTTGAACTTGGAAGTTTCTACATGAAAAGCATGTGCTTTTTCCACTGAGTCACTGAACTCCAAATCCATGTGGGTGTTAGGACCCCAGGCTTTCTCCACTGACCTCAAGCGCTTCAGCCATTGCCTCCAAGGCTCATTCACAAGCCCCTTCACCTTTTGCACAGATGAAATGTGCAATTCTTAAGGAAGCAAATTCTGCAGCAAATTCTGCACTGTATAAGTCGTCACCATGCCACGTACCACTGTCCTAACAACTCGGTAGGAAGGAAAGTAATCAAGGAAGAAAACCCATTTCAAAGTGCAATTAAGAAGTTTTAATATTTAGAAAATATGAATATATATATAAATATACTGAAGTTCTCATTGGCTAGTTTTGTTTTTCTGTAAAGCACCATAAATCCCACAGTCAACTGTGTCCATGTTACCCCCACGTAACCCCCAGTAAGCACCAATTATTCCCCAGTAGCCTGGCTAAGCCCCAAAGGGGCTTCGGTAGCACCAAGTATCAGAAGCCTCATTTAGCACCAAAAAGCAATCCAAGAACCCAAACACACACGCACACTTTCTGGTGCTTTCTTGATATTCATTGCCAAGTAGGTGTTTCTCAGCAGAAGCATTTGAGAACTCTGCCAAAACTGGAAAGCAGGCGAAGGCTCAAAGAGTTCAGAGCTCAGGTCTGGAAGTTATTCAGTGCTAGAAATTCCTGTTGTTCCCTAGAGAGACACAGGGACGCCACACATTGTAAATATACAACATCTGGTTTTCCAGCCTGTGCCTTGCGGAGGAGAAATTCAGTCATTCCCAAATTTTCTTGCCTGAATCAGCAAAAGGCTTCTTCGGGGCTCCCCTCTATGTAACCCTGCTCTGCAGGGCTACCTGGGGGCTCCAGTTAAAATGCACGTTCTGCGTGGTCTCCAAAACTTGTCTAGGGACACCTCAGCTATGGCAGGGTACCTGTGGTGGATCTTTTCCTGCCTGTCGTCTTAACAGACCTGCAGTGCAATCCTCACCTTAGTTATGCTCTTCTAAGCCTATCACCTTCAATGGACTCGCAAAGAGTGTAACTCTGTTCGGGATTGCACTGTTTTCCACATGGGAGAGGAAGTTTGCCAACCGAAGTTGCTTTTAAACAGAGTACAGTTAACATACCAATTCCTGGCGTTCATGTAGCACATTAAGAGTCTTCACAGAAATACAGTAATCCTGACAACAACCCTCTGAGGTAGGTCAGCATTCTTACCCCGGTTTTGTAGTTGGGGCATGGGAAGGCCACAGGTAAGACAGAACGGCTCACCAGCAGTATGCTTTGTGTCCTCTGAAGTGACTCTGGCTCACTGTGCTGTTTGGATTAGGAAGGAATCCTGGCTCATTACCGTGTGGACAATAATGGCTCTTTGGTGGTATTGCACTAGATGGCTAGATCGATATCACCCCTTCATCCCTATTTCCTGTGTGGATTCGCAGGAGCTAGGCAGTATGCCTGATAGGTACCTGAAATGTCCATTGCATCCTGGGAATGAATACAGGAACCCTTCTATCGTCCCTCTCCCCGTATGAATTTATTCTATGGGTTGGATCCAGACTAAACTGGCAATTTCTACCAATTCCCCCTTCTTGCTACCAACTCTGCTCATGTCATTCCTTGGGCTCCCCTATCCCCCAGGAGCAGAATTTAGTGGAGGTCTGTGGACTGCAGTGTGTGTGTGTGTGGGGGGGAGGGCAGAAAAGTTCCATTCCATTGCTGGAAAATTTCGTCTAGGATCTAACCCCACCTCAAGACAAAAATGAAGTGAGGCCATGGGAAAACTGTGACTGAATCCCCCCCCCAATGCTTTCTCCCTGTTGAGGAAACTGCAGCTTCATGGCTTTAGATTTTGAAAATGGTGCAGAGAAAAGGGTTAAACCTTCCCTCTTCCAGCACTGTAATGCTAAACAGGCCCCCCTCTTTAGGGGAGGCTGCTTTTGAAAAATCACACACACCAGAGATCCAGTAACAGATCATCTGCTCGCTTGTCTCGTTTGATGCTAAAAAGAAGGGCTAGATGGGAAGGGTTTGCACTGTTTGACCCATTCCTGGAATTTGACCTGTTTTTCATAGGGAGGCCAAGGCCAAATCAAGGGTGGATCAGTACAGAGCCACGGCCTGCCTCCACATGTGCAAATGATCCTGTATTCCCATGCCGAGCAGAGGCTGATACACATGATTGTATCACTCCTTTGCTTACATTTCCCTGCATTTTTGGCACAAGTTTTGAACTGGAATTGGAACTTGTCAGCTACCAAGTTCCTCAGACACAGGCTGTGATCCAGCTCACAGTGACGCAAGGTAGTGTACCAAGGATTCTGTGCATAACGTGTGTGCTGGATCCTAGCCTTAAAATGAACAGCTTTCAGAACAGTTCTAGATTTCAATCTACCCAACAGTAGCAGATCTTGAAGCTAGTTCAGCAGCTAAATAGGATGAGGCTCAGGTCCCTTCCAGCTCCTTTTTTATCCCTGTGATAACGCAAGTTGGACCAGGTGGGTTTTTCACCTATTTGCTAATGGAAGCGAATTCTAATAATGACAACTTTAAATAGTTATTAGTTCATGGAGGACGGGCCTATACCCACACAGAGGTTGGCAAACACAACTTTGACGGTACTGGGCAAGATGAGGCCTGCTCGACTTGTGACCCACCGTGTATGGCAGCCCAGCAGGGTCTGGATAAACTGGTTTGTGCTGCAAAAACAGATGACTGTCAAGCACCTTGTAGGCTGTTGAGCTGTTATATGGCTTGGAAATTTTATGAAGATTTAACTTGCTTTAGACAGCTCAACTCAACAAGTAAAACTTTCTCCCCTTTGTGCAAACAAGAATGCTACTGATTAGGAAATTATTGCTAGAACACCTGTGTATCAACACTCAAGCAAAGGCAAAGCCTGAGAGATAGCAGGTGAGAAGGATTTGGGTAACCTGGAGAGTCCCACTGTTAACTTCAGGGTCTCCTCCAAAGAGAGTAGGGTTACAAAGGTCAGCAGGAAATTTTTTCTTGAACAAATGACATCTTTCTGTCCAGAAAAGTAGCATCCACTCTTTTCTCAGCACCGCATTCTCTACAGTTGTCTCCCAAATGCCCAGATCCTTCCAGTTCTTCCGTGTGTGCTTTGCAGCAGTTGCAGGCAGTGAAGAGAATGCACGGGAAGCAGAAGAAGTGCTTAGAAGGAAAGGAATTACTCGAGGCTGGGCTTGATCAGGTAGCCGCTGAAGGTGATGTAGATGTCCATGTCGTCACTGTAGATGGCGTTGTCACGCTCTCGCTTGTAGAGGCGCACCCAGACCTCGTCATTCTCCCGCAGCTCCAGCATCAGGCTCTGGCTCTGCATGATGCTGCGGTCGCTGGGCTGGGCATAGAGGATGACCTCTTCCTGGTCGTTCCTCATGACGTGCATGTAGGTCTCCTTGAAATTCCAGGTGTGGACATTGAGGCTGAAAAAGTAGAGGCCGGCCACGTAGCAGTAGAACTTGCCCTTAAACATGTCAAAGTGGCTATAGAGATTCACAAAGACGGTGTCGAAGATCAAGGCCTGGTACCCCTCGCTGCTGTGGAGGGCCTTCTTACGGCCTACTGAGAAAGCAGCATACTGGTGCTTACAAGGATCCCCTGGGGCACCCATCTGTCCCTTGTTCCCCTTCGGGCCCTGAGCTCCCCGTTCACCAGGGGGTCCTTCTTTGCCCCATTTCCCAGGAATTCCAGGCTCTCCTTGATCTCCTTTGTCTCCTGTGAAGAGAGGGAAAAGAGGGACTGTGGGCAGAATCTGGGGCTAACAACAAGCTTGTGGGTGGCCCGGAAACCCTGCCCCACAGAGTGCTTACATGCATAAGCAGTTTGCTTCGCAGCCATGATAAAAGGCTGCTGCAGCTGCCAGCAGTGTGTTTGGAGGGGGGAGCAGAATGCAAGGCAAGGGTTTGGATGCAGCAGAGCGTTTCTGTAGACTGAAGGATTTCTGCCCGCGGAACACGACCTTTCTTGCCTCCCGCATTCCTGCTGCCGCTCAAAATACTCCCCCAAATGCTGCTCCTGGGAAACTGGGGGCCTCCAGGGACAGCGTGGGGAGTTTCTGCCTCCAAACTCCGTGGGGCAGAAACTTTTCACCTCCAGAAACAGTCCCATGGGATCCAAGCCAGGGGCACTAGGCAGCAGCCACAGCAACTCTAGCCTGGATTAAATACCTAAAAACATCAAGGAGAAGCACAAACAGAACAGAGAAAGCGCAAGGAAGGAGAAACCCACAAAGAGAGGAAGCAGCGCCCAATGAAAGTGTAAGAAGAGCGGTAAAACTGTGGGTTTTGTGCAGCTAGTGATTCTTCCATAGGCCCACAAGCTTTGCAGCTCTCACATCCCGCGGGCACCTTTACTCCCCCTCCCCCACATTTCTCTCCTTAGGCATTTCTACCCCCACACTGGGGTGAGGTGTGGAGAAGGGCAGGCAGGCAAGGGTAAATGCGCACTTACCCTTCAGAATGGTGAGGTTGATGTATGGACGGACTTCTGGCATCACATAGGGTACAGAGCGAGGGCTGTTTGTGCCAGGATTGGTCTCCGAGGAGCCTGGGGCATCCAGGGAGTCGCAGCAACGCCGGCAGCCACTCAGGGTGGTTGTGAACTGTGGAGGGCTTGACTCGTCCCTGGGAGCCCCAAACACCACCAGTGGGAACACAAGGAAAACCAAATGGGCTCTCCTTTGCATGGTTCCCATAGTGACCTGGAAAAGAGGAAAAGGAGAATAAAGGCAACAACAATGGAGGCGAGGAGAAAGGGTCAGATGCTGGGCCATGAAGCTCTGTGGCTGTACAGCAATCTTCGGCTGCATCCACATAGCAATGATTCCTCACCGGGCATTCATTGCTGCTGCGAATACAGAGGCATTTGCAGCAGAAAGGAGCCTCCACAGAAGGATATTCTCTTTGCTTTCCCTGGTATGCCCTTGGGCCTGCCATCCCCTGCCCCCAAAGGGCTTTTTGCCAGCTTTTAAAAAAATGATTGTAGTGGTATTACTGTAGTGTTATGACAATTACATGCCCAGGGAAATGTTGGTTGCCACTTTGGGGTCAGGAAGCAATTTTTCCTCCAGGCCAGTTTCGCCTGGAATCCTGGAGACTTTTTGTCATCTTCTGGGCATGGAACAGGGGTCACTGGGGGTGTGGGAGGGAGGTATTTGTGGATTTCCTGCATTGTGTAGGGGGTTGGACTAGATGATAGATGACCCTGGAGGTCTCTTCCAACTGTATGATTCTACTGATTTTTTAAAAGCACTGCCTGGGGCAGTCTGTGTGTGGCGGGAATGGTGGGTGTGAGGGGATTGTTTTGTTTGTTTTTGCTGTCAAGTGGCAGCTGACTTCTATGACCCCGTACAGTTTTCAAGGCAAGACGCGTCCAGAGGTGGTTTGCCATTGCCTGCCTCAGTGTAGCAACCCTGGTATTGCTTGGTGGCCTCCCATCCAAATACTAACCAGGGCCAACTCTGCTTAGGTTCCAAGATCTGATGCTTTCAGGCGAGCCTGGGCTATCCAGGTTGGTCAGGGGATACTGAGGGAAAATGGCCCTGTTGTTGTGCACAAGCCTACTTTGACTATGATCTCTCTAGAAAAGTTGTTGTCAGAGCAGATTTGGCAAAAAGCACAGTGAAGCAAGGAAAAACCCAGAAGGTGGACAATTCCAAAAAACAAAACACACTCCAGTGGGGGTGGGGAATGGTCCAAATGTTTATGTGGGAAAAAACCTTGGAAACCAAGAGAGTCAAACGTGGGCAGAAGGCAGCAAGACAGAATTCTCTCCACAGAGGTGTTCAAATGGCAAGTTCATGCTTCAAAATGTGTTTAATTATAAAGAGCAACACTGCTGGGATTTTCTGAGTATGTGTAAAGTGCATGTAGAATAGGGACTTCTATTTCCGATTATAGCAGTGGCACTTTATTAATATTAGTCCCATGACGGTCGGGAAATGGCTAGGATCTATTACTTTACAGAACCAACACCAACCTTTCGCCACAACCTGCAACAGGGATCATGCTTCTGAATTCTGTACCTTATATGTTCATATCTTTTGTTTACATCTGCCAGTCTAATCTCTTTGTATGTACTCCCTCCTCAAAATCCAAATGATACCCTCCTCCAATACACAAGTGAATACTGGGCCCAATCTAGTAGCAAGTTCTGCACCAGATCCATTGAAAATAATGGGGCCTGCACAATGGCACTGCTCTGATTAACTTAAAGAAATAATTGAGCAGGAAAATTTCCGGAGGATTGTGGCCTACAATCATCTCCCTCAGTCTTCCACTTATGGCGCTTCAGTGATGCCAAAAATCCATCACCTAAGAAGAAGGTGGCCTCACTCATGAGGGGACTGTCCTCAGGTCGCAAACAGCTCAAGATTAGCACTCTACATGATCCTCCTTGGTTGTGTGCCAGGTAAACAGAATATGTGTGACAGATATAAAATCACTTATTTCTTCTCCACCTGCTGGTAGGAAACAAGTATAGCAGTGGTTATAGTAACTTCTGCCCCTAAGAAGAGGTTTATGTGAATTCATCCCTGCTTTTGGAGGGTTACTACCAGATACCCTCAACTATTGATGTGGATATTAGGGCTGGAGGGGGGGCATGTGTAGCCCATCAGCAAGTAGGGATGCCAGTCTCCTGGTGGGGCCTGGAGATCTCCCAGAATTCCAGCTCATCTCCAGACGACAGAGATCAGTTCCCCTGGAGAAAATGGATGCTTTGGAGGGTGGACTCTGTGGCATTGTACCCCACTGAGGTCCCTATCCTCCCCAGGCTCCATCCCCAAATCTCCAGTTGTTTCCCAACCTGGATCTGGCAGCCCTACCCCCTCCACCCCCTGCCAGAGGCCAGGGGGGACCTGGCAACCCTAGTGAGCATAAGCCCCCTGAACATTTTGAGCTGGGAAAACGGCATGTGTAGGGGGGGATACATGCTGTGGTCCCAATCTGAATCAGGGTCTCCATGAGCTTCAAAACCATGCTCCCAGTTGGCCGCTGTGTGACAGAGTGTTGGACTAGATGGGCCATTGGCCTGATTCAACATTGGCTTCTCTTATGTTCTTATGTAAAACTGCAGCTGATGATTGACTGACTGAAAGTGAGATTGGGGAGCCCAGACATGAGCCAGGGAACACCATAAGGTGTAGTCTGAGGGTTAAGGCCTAACTAGATGTCACTGGGAGATCTCTGATGAAGTCCACTTCAGTGTATTTTCAAGTCAAAGGAGCTGCCACCGCATGAGGAGAAAGGAGCCATAAGCAATCCACTTCCATACAGTTTTGCCAACTGAAAATGATAACCTGCCCTAATCTCTATGTGTGTGTGTGTGGGGGGAGGCCTGTCTTTTTAAAATGCTTTTGAAACAGCTACTCACAGAAAAACCTATAGACCTTCATGGAAGAGACCTGTACCTGTATTAGACTGCCAACTCCAATGAGCTTTTGGGGAAGCATCAGTTCTTCCCTAACATTTAACCACGAGCAGTTAAATCTTTCAAATAACAATGCTGAACAGGACTTCCACTGTGTGGGCTAACAGCGCAATCCCAAACCCGTCAAACCCACCCACCCTGATTTTGGAAAGCTGTGATTCTGTTTAGGATTGCACTATTACTATTCTACATTTTTATTCCAGATTAGAAATACAGTTTAGCAATCCAAGCAATGTCCATGTAGCTTGAAGGCACAACCCCGAAGCCAGATAAATTAATGAGACAACCTGCCTCAGTTTTATGTTCTGTCTAATGGGGCAATAATAATCAGAAGGGGAAAAAATCTCACATGCCAAAACCCAACGTTCACAGAAAAAGTCTCATTGTTTGAGTGAGCAAATAAACTCCACGTTGAATTCTGCGAGGTGTGTCCCCCTCCCCAATTCTGGAAGGGGAACATTGTTTTAGCATTCAGCACACGTACCTACCTCCAGTCAGCCTCTGCGGGTTCTCTAACAGGAGTTAACTTCTGCCCTCGGGTGAAGCTGCGCCCTTCCGCCTGACAGCAAAAATCCCCACATCCCCCCTTGGAAGTCTGCAGAGTGCTTTGAAGGCAAAATCTGCGAACTTTGCAGAAAGCGGAGGAGGAGAAAGGAAGGGGAGCTGCGAAGGCATGTGCCTTTGATTAATTACGCCTCGGCTCGAGTTCGGAGGCTTCGAAACGAAGGGCGCTCGGGGGGGGGGGCTGCAACAGAAGCGGAGAAGGGGGCCACTCAGGCCGAGGCCCCTCTGTCCCATTCCCACCCCCTGAGCCATGTGGCCCATCGGGCTCACCCTAGAGGAGATGTGCCGCTTTCCAGCCTTTTCGGGATCCTTTGCAGCTCTTCTGCTGGCTGGTCAAGCCCTTCGGCGCACTGGATAACCTCTGCTAGCAAAGCCAGCCTGGAGTCCCATTGCGTTAATAGCTTGCTGTTGGCAAAGACGCCTCAAACCGCCGGCTCTGGTGCCGAGCCCGGCTCAGCCTCTCCCCTCCCTCCTTTCCCTCCCCCCGTCCCCCTTCTGGGTTTGGGATCTGCAGGGAGTGTTGGGTTTCTGCCGCGTTAACTCTTTCCTCCGCAAAGGAAAACACTGCATGGATTCAAAGGCCTGCGACTCCGCGAATCCCTTTCTCTCATTCAAAGCGCTGCCTCGCCGTCGCCCACCCCGATCCCGTGCAAGAGCGCGGCCTTGTTCACACGCGCAGGACAATGAAGCGGCAGGCTCCTGCAGCGGTGGAACAGACTGCACCGCTTAAGTTGCAAGTGGCGGAATGCATGCTCAAAACTCCCTGCGCACAGAAAACCACCACAGCTAACAGAGAAAGGAGGATGGAGTCTTTCTTCTAGCTATGTAAATATTTGGTTTGCCTGGCATGTTTTTATGTGGAGGAACAGTAAAATCTGGAATTGGGTACTTGCACTCCATAGCATCAGGTTTCTGCATTCCCCACTTTACGCTCGGTGCTCGTGGGAACCAAGATTTCCAAGCTAAAACTTGCGGAGTTCAGGTCCTCTGTCTTGAAAGCCATTTCCACTGTGGGGAGCCCTGAAGACTGAGGTGTAGAGGCCTAGATCCCTAGTCACTAACTGGAGGGCCAATTTAGTGCCATGTCTCGGAATACATCGCCAGTGTAGTATTCCACAAACACTTTTGAATGCAGGCTTCAGATGTACATGCACTTTGTACATGAGGTTGAGGGTACTTCCCAGTTCTTTCCCAGTTCCTAGTTCCTTATTCTGGAGTCCAAACACAAATATTGAGGATAATTTAAAAGCACTGCACCCCAAAATAAGGTTTGGACCACCACCTGTCATGCACCCCCAACATTCAGGGGACTCTGCCCTCCAAATGGGTCTCTGCTGTTTCCTGGTCCAAAGCCCAGTTCATCTCCTGACTGTTCCAAAGCGGGGTACCCCCAGGACAAAGGCAAAAGCAGACACTGGGGGAAGCTGCACCCCAAAACAATGTTTGGACTACCCCTACAGTGGGGTATTGGGGGGCACCCCACATAGAGCCACACTGGAAACCTTATTTGTGAAGAGAGGCCCCTGCTGTCTGCTGCAGGCAGTAGCTAGAATGAGAGCACCACAGTTTGCCCTCAAGCTACCTTCTCCCTCCTACTGTGGAATTTCGGGGGGAAGAACATCATCATGGGACCTGGGAAAAGACACCTCAGAAAGCATTTAAATGGCTTTTGAGTTCCCTTTCACAGGGCAAGAAATCTTAGAAGAATGGTCAAGAGTGATACCTTCAGTATATCTCCAACAATCCACCTTTCTGCTAGCCCAGTTCTGCTGTATACCACCTAGGCTAGGGATGTCAAACATGTGGCCCGGGGGCCAGATCAGGCCTCCTGGAGGACTTCTGTCAGGCCCGCAGTGGAACCGGCCATCTTCTGCTTCTTCTTCTTCTTCCAGTTCTGCTGCTCCTGCTTCATCGTAGGTTTGCAGCTTACAGATACACACCTGAACAGCATACTCAAGATTGCACAGCACAGACATTTTGATGCAATAATTCAGAGCAAGAGGTGTCAGTTATCAGACACTGTTAAATAAACAAAATATTGCAAGAGTGCTAATGTTTTAAGCATGTTTTTATTTTAAGTAAAAAAAAAACACCTTTGTGTTTGTGTCCTTTATAAAGTTTATATCTCCACTACCTGGCATTACATTTTATGACACACATTTATGTCAGATCTGGCCCCCCAAACAAATGAGTTCGACACCCCTGACCTAGGTCATGGTATTACAAAAGCGTTCTTATGACCCCTTTGGAAATGCAGGTTTCCCAAAGGCTCATGGGAATGCTTTTGAAAGACTCACCATGACCTGGGTGGTATACAGCAGGAGTGGGCAAGCAGAA
Source organism: Gekko gecko (assembly GCA_029375565.1). Lineage (NCBI taxonomy): Eukaryota > Metazoa > Chordata > Lepidosauria > Squamata > Gekkonidae > Gekko > Gekko gecko. The sequence goes on along the minus strand of JAPDNY010000005.1, from coordinate 41,495,983 downwards.
AGGGGGATAGCTGGAGATGTATTGAAGGTACCACTCTTGTAGTGTCCTTCTCAGCTTTCTTGCTGTCAGGTTCCTCAGTCACCTCACGCAACACAGGGCTTCTTCAGAAGACAATGTTTAATGGTGAAGCAGAACTAAAGATACATGTACAGTTTGTGTCTGTAATGGCCACATATGATAGGGCCTGCTAAGATATACTACATTCAAACATCCCCCCCCACAGCAGAAGCCAATGGATAATGTTTGCGTGTGTGGGCAGAAGCAGCAGGCAAGCAAGCAAAACAATCTAGAAACTGTTTTGGTTCCCAGCTGAAACTCCAGCAGCTGGAGAGCAAGGTCAAAGACCTGATAAGAGACAATGAATGAAAGTTCAAAGGATGGGAGACCGGAGTACTTACTCCCTGTGCATACCATACACATGACAGGGCTACCACTTGCCCTGTGAAAGGGAACTCAAAAGGCACTTAAATGTCTTCCAAGCTATTTTTTCTTAGAAATTGTTGTGTTTGTTGCCCTGACCCTCAAAAAAAAGGGCTACAAACAGACTTGGAGCCTTCCCTTTTAAAGACAAGCATTCAGATTAATTTAACTGCCCCCTTAAAAATGTAAATGCCCCCAAACAAAAAAATCCTGGCGATAGGCCTGTCTGTAAGGCAGAGATGTTCCACCAGATGTTTGGTTGAGGGCAGCAACTGTTACATCCTCTTAGCACTCCCACTCACTCCCTGAGGCAGTGGCTTGTCATCTTCTAGGTTAACTGTATCTTTTAATGTTTCTAAATTGTTTTGGTTTATGAATTATGTGAATTTATTCTGTTGTGCACCAACCTGAGTCCTACCTTGGCAGGGGAGAGCAGTTTAAAATCCAATAAAATACAATAAATGAAGTAAATTGTTTGGACTGGGCACCAGTGCATGACTTTTCGTAAGGGAGAGTCTCCAGAGTGGGGGGATATGTGATTTGGGGTGGTCCAGAGATTGTTTTGGGGGTACAGCTTCCTCCCCAGTTTCTGCATGAACATTCGTCCTGGGGTACCCCACTTTGGAGCAGTTAGCACTAGAACTGGACTTTGGAGGGCAGGATCTCCTGAATGTGGGGATGCATGATACTTGTTGGTCCAAACCTTATCTTGGGGTACAGATCTTGTGGGCAACCTTATCTTCAGTATTTATGGTTGGATTCACCAACAAGGAACTAGCAAATCTGAATAGGGATCTGTGAACCATCTTCAGCCTCATAATTTGTACCTCCTCCCGCCATTCCCCATTGAATATCACGGTGAACAAAAAGTATGAGAAACTCACGTGTCGTTCAGCTTGACTTCTGCTGAGCTCACCTGCAGGGGTGACCAGGAGACACACACGCACACTCCCAGATGCATTCTACAAGATGGCGCCAGTCACCTCTTTGCATCTCCTTTTAAGAGCTGAACAGCATTCTCATGTAAAGCATGTGTGCTCATATTAGGGTGGAAATAAAGTCACACATACCAGTGTCACGCTTGGAGCACGTGTCTGTGCAAAGTTTGCATGCATTCGTTTTTCTGGCTTTGTGCCTTTCAGTTCAACAGTGGGTGAAATTCTGGCTGGTTAGGAACAGTAGTTGAAGACTTTCCTGGTTTCTTCTCTTGCCCTCTCATTCCTGGCTGAGATACGGGGTAATGCAGGGCTAATAGAAATCAATTATGCTTCACGCTGAGGACAGAATAGCAGCATCAGCGGGTTTACTGTATCTCTTCTGTTATTTGAGGAAAAGCTGGAGAAGGCCTAACGCGAGGTTCTGGAATGGACAAACTGTTTCCATCTGTTTGGATTGGGGAGTGAAGGGTGGCCGGTGCCAAACACTGGTTTACTTCCCACAGCTTGGCAGGCAAGTGGAGCGCAGAGAAGCAAACGGAATGTCTAGGGAAATAAGCGAAGGAAACGTGGAAGGGGAGGAGAGAACAGAAAGCAGCGATGTTGATTTTAATGCTGTCTTGAAAGCCAACAATGGATGAAGACGTGGAGTGAATTTTCCCTTGCATCCCTGAAGGCAGTGAAATGTGAAACTGAAAACAAAACCAAGAAGTTCTCAGGAGTAATCCCAGATCTGCTACCAGTCTTGTTGCAGTTTAGGAAGAACACAGTGCCTCATATCTGTGATGCTAAAATTACTCTGTAAGGAATCCCCCAGTGCCTCTTTTTTTTTGGGGGGGGGTTAGGGTTGTTTGTTGTATTCAAAAGAGGAGTCTCTTCAGATGCACACAACCAGATTGAAAACTTTGCTACCAGGTTTCTACCCTAGTGGTCAGTAGCTGGACTAGGGTTGCCAGCTCCAGGTTGGGAAATACCTGGAGATTTTGGGGTGGAGCCTGAGGAGGGTGGGGGGTTTGGGGAGGAATTTCAATGAAGTATAATACCATAGAATCCACCTTCTGAAACGTCCATTTTCTCCCAGTGAGCTAATCTCTGTCACCTGGACATCAGTTGTAGTCTCCAGGGCTATTTTTGGGCAGGAACGCACAGGAACAGAGTTCCGGCTGGCTCCCAAGTTGGTCACGCCCAGCAGGAACTCATTAGCATAATAGGCCACACCCAACAGCAGAAACTCATTAGGACTGGCCACATTAGGGGTGTGTGGCCTAACATGCAAAGGAGTTCCTGCTACAAAAAAAAAACTCTGGGTTTTGACAAGAAACAATGTAAACAGAATAAGAAGCAAAAGGTGGGTGTGGCTGGATGACCACACTTAACATGGAGGTGTGGCCTAATATGCTAATGAGTTTCTGCTGTTGGGTCTGGCCTGTTATGTTAATGAGTTCCTGCTGGGCTTTTTCTACAAAAAAGCCCTGGTAATCTCAGAAGATCTTCAGCCAAATTGCATGACACACTTTTTCAGTTAGGGTTGCCAGCTCTGGGTTGTGAAATTCCTGGAGATTTTGGGGTGAAGCCTGGGGAGGGCGGGGTTTGGGGAGGAGAGGGACCTTAAGTGCATAGAAGGGCAACTAGAATGATAAAAGGGTTGGAACACCTTCCCTATGAAGAAAGGTTAAAATGCTTGGGGCTCTTTAGCTTGGAGAAACGACGGCTGAGGGGTGACATGATCGAGGTTTATAAGATTATCAATGGGATTGAGCAGGTTGAGAAAGAAGTACTTTTCTCCCTTTCTCACAATACAAGAACTCGTGGGCACTCCATGAAATTGCTGAGCAGTCGGGTTAGAACAGATAAAAGGAAATACTTCTTCACCCAAAGAGTGATTAACATATGGAATTCACTGCCACAGGAGGTGGTGGCAGCTACAAGCATGGACAGTTTCAAGAGGGAATTAGATAAACATATGGAGCAGAAGTCCATCAGTGGCTATTAGCCACAGGGTATAGATGGGAACTCTCAGTCTGGGGCAGGTGATGCACTCTATTCTTGGTGCTGGAGGGGGCAGCAGTGGGAGGGCTTCTGGTGCCCTGGCCCCACTGCTGGACCTCCTGATGGCACCTGGTATATTTTGGCCGCTGTGTGACAGAGTGTTGGACTAGATGGGCCATTGGCCTGATTCAACATTGGCTTCTCTTATGTTCTCATGTTCTCATGTTCTCTTATGTTCTTATGTTCTCAGGAGGTTATAATACCATAGAGTCCACCTTCCAAAATGTCCATTTTCTCCCAATGAACAAATCCCTGTCACCTGGAGATCAGTTGTAATCCCATGAGCTCTCCCAGCCACCACCGGGAGACTGGCAACCCTATTTGAGCACTCATCCCTCTGCCGGGAAAATGGACATAGTCCAGGAGTTCTGTGCTCAGAATTAATCTTCCCCAGGCAGTTTTCCTGAAATAAAACTTAAAAAAACCCTTTTTATTATTATTTTATTTCTTTCAAGTCACAGCCAATTTATGGTGGCCCAGTAGGGATTTCAAGGCAAGAGATGTTCAGAGGTGATTTGCCATTGCATGCCTTTATAGTAACCCTGGTATTCCTTGATGGTCTCTCATCCAAATACTAACCAAGGCCAACCTTGCTTAGCTTCCAAGATCTGATGAGACTGGGCTAGCTGGGGTCATCCAGGTCAGGGCCTTTAGTATATAGTCAACTTAAATACCACTTAGAAGAATATGACTAATACACACAATACAAAGTGCATTATAAACATATCTTAACTTAACTACAAATACACTTCAAAATAGTTTCTAGTCTATTTTAGAATACCACTCAGGATTTTCCTCTGACTTAATTTTATTCCAGTAAATAATAAATGGTTGCAAAGTTTTAACAAATTCTTCATGATTTTTTAATGAAATGAAACTTGAGCTTCCCCAGCAAAGCAAATTTCGGCTCCTGGGGTGCATATCAGGTCAGAAAAATGGCTCAGGAGAATGGTTAAACACCATCTCCTTGTGGGCCATGGCCTCAATCCAAACTGGCCTCTGTGTAGTTGGGAATTACGGTCTGGGCTGGCATGCCACTTCCAAGCCATATTTGCCAATTGGACTGACCTGGAAATGGTATCATGGTAGTACACACGCAAAGAGAGGTAGATGTGAAACCTTGCTTTCTTTGCATGTGCAACAACAGCAAGTTCCCCCAAAAAGCAAGGAGGGAATGGCAGTTGGGGGGGTGGTACAACTGAGAAGTGGAGCCTCACAGCTCACCTGAGAGTGTTTTGATCCATGGGATGAAGACCAACCTTTAACTTTGCACTGGGCTGTTTGACTTCACAGTCCCTTTCAAGCTTGCAAAGATCTATGGAAATGGGAGTAGTAAATGTGGGCTATGTGAGGTAGAGTGAAAAGTACTGAGACTGACGAGTGATTTCAGCTTTCACATACTTTATTAGAACAGGAACAAGACAACAAAGCCGGCTCGCAGGCCGGCTTTTATTCCCCAGTGAACCCACACCGCAACCCCCCCCCCGTGATTTGCTATTTACAGTTAATTGAGTTACCCCAGGCTCCCCGATTGGAAGACTGCAAGGGGCCTACAATCTATTGTCTAAGGGAACGAAGCTCAGGCCCTTTGCCTGGCCGCATGGCGGACCGGTCCAAACCGGTCTGAGCACATGGTTGCCCCGAGTCCATGTTTCTCCGTCGATACACTACATAGAGAATGCAGACTTTTTCACTTGTGGTGGATATAGAGTTGCCAGGTCTGGGTTGGAAAATACCTGGAGTTTTTGGGGGTGGACCCAGCAGAGGGAGGGGTTTGGGGAGGGAGGGGCCTCAGCATGGCACAGTGCCACAGAGCCCACCCTGCAAAGCAGCCATTTTCTCCAGGGGAGCTGATCTCTGTCAGCTGGAGATTTGTTGTAAAAGCGGGAGATCTCCAGTCCCCACCTGGGGGCTGGCAACCCTAGGTGGACATGTGAACAGGCAACCGTTTACTGGAAACAAGTGGTGGAGATTGTATCAGTCAGAGAGGAGAGACAGATTCCCTATAAACCAGAGGTCTTAATGTTAAATTGTGTAATTGACATGCTTAAAAATCTTAAGCCATAGTTTTACATATGATTACTGCAGCCAGATTGGCCTTTGCTAGGGACAACAAAAAAAAATTAGGCCCAAAGATGGACATCCTGGAGAAACAAATGGCTTGCCAGCAAAATAGAGATTCTTCCAGATTAGACTCGTTTTGGCTGAGAGTTGTCCAGAGAATGGAACTTGCAGCAAAATGAGACAGAAAGAGTTCTTAATTTCACAGATCTTGATGGTTTGGATAGACATGCTCGCCTTATATATAATAATAATATACATAATAGGCACGTATTTTTATTCCGTTGGATAATTTTTAAAAAATGAATTCATAGGATGCCCTAGGATTGCCAACACCCTGGAGACAAAAATAACCTGCTTATTTAATAGAGGCTTAAACAGGATGCTGTTTGCAAGCTGATGGGATTTGCCTCCATGCTATGCAAAGTTTCAAGGCCCATTTCCACACATTAAGCCTTTATTAAAGGGGCAGAATGTTTTTTCTCCAGGCTGTTGGCAACCCTGCAGGTGCCCCTGTGAGGCCGATTCCCTTCACTTTTGTTTGATCTCCAAAAACAGCATAAGAACATCCAGCAATAACCTGGTAGGCTCATGTTTATAGCTGCACTTGGGATGGAGGTAAGTGAAATGCTGTAGTTTGGCTATGTTATGGCAAAGAAACATGCTAGAATATTCCATAGAAGGCACTTGATTCCCACATCTTTTTCCAATTGCCCAGATGTGTGTACTTGTGTGGACTGAACACATGAAGCAGTCTTATGCTTAATCAGACCTTCTGGTTCATCAAGGTCAGCATTGCCTCTTCAGGCTGGCAGCGGCTCTCCAGGGCCTCAGGCAGAGATCTTCTAAAACACCTCTTAACAGACCCTCTTAACTGGAGATATTGAGGACTGAAGTTGGAGCCTTCTGTGTGCCAAGCAGAGCCTGTTCTGCCGAGCTGCAGCTCCTCCTCCATTCATGTGTTTATGTAATGTCCTTAAGCAATCTCTGTGCTGTCTTCTGCCTGACATAGGATTCAGCACCATTTACAGAAAATCTATAAAAATGAAACCCTCAGAAGTAAAAACAAAACCCATCCAGAATCTCAACAAGGGTAGAAGATAAACCTGTCAAAACAAAAGCCCAGGCCAGCTGCATAAGAACAGCCAATTTCCCATAAAGTAGAGGGCACTGGATAATTAAATGTGATCACGCAGCTCATGAAATAAAAGCCACATGTTTGACATGGTCCGGTTAATCAACAAATGCAAAAAATGACATCCCCAAAGAACAGGACGAGCTTTCTTTGTCACCTAAAAGACAAGAAAGGAGAGTTAGGCAGCTCTCCCTTGGGAGGGAGTAGCTGTGGCACAGCTGAAGGAAATGTCCTCTCTGTTGACTTGACATCTACCTTATCCCCCAAAATGGCACCCATAGGATGATAGTACCATTTGGTAATCAGGTGCTGAGCTTCTGAAGGATGAGGGAAATGAAGTAGACAGGGTCCGAGAGAACACTCCTTCTCAAGTACCTGTAGTTGGTGGCTGTTGGAGACAACCTGTCTTGTGTCCAGTAGTTTGGTGTAGTGGTTAAGTGCATGGACTCTAATCTGGGAGAACCGGGTTTGAGTCCCCACTCCTCCACTTGCACCTGCTGATGTGACCTTGGGTCAGTCACAAGCTCTGGCACAGCTGTTCTTGAAAAAGAGCAGTTTCTGTCAGAAGTTCTCTCAGCCCCACCTACCTCACAGGGTGTCTGTTGTGGGGAGGGGAAGGGAAAGGAGTTTGTAAGCCGCTCTGAGATGCCTTTGGGCAGTGAAGGGCGGGGTATAAATCCAGTCTCTTCTTCTAATTGCCCCTGCTCCTCCACACACACAGAGAGACACAAACTGGTGCTTGCTTGGATGTTAAAAATGTTGACTTTGGCACTTTTAAGCCTTGTGCAATTCTCCTTGGCCTAAGCACAAACCATGCCCTGGTCACAGTCATAGCCTTTTCAGGTCTAGAATCAAAATCATTTAGCATTTACTTGACTCTGTGATGCCAAGCAGCATCTGTGGTGCTCAGTTAAATGACTTAATTATTCGGTAAACAGAAGAAGATGAAGGAGGAGCAGGAGGAGGAGAGAAAGAAGAGGGAGAAGAAGGAGAAGAAAAGTTGGCTTTATCCCCCCCCTTCACTACCCAAAGGAGTCTTGGAGCAGCTTATAATTGCCTCCCCTTCCTCTCCCCACAAGGACCCCCTGATTCTCACAAACACATCCAGAAGAATGCATGAAGCTGCTTTATACTGAGTCAGACCATGCATTGATCAAGATCAGTATTGTCTACCCTGATCGGCAGCAGCTGTCCAGGATCTCTAGTCTTTCACATCACCAACAACCTGATCCTTTTAGATGGAAGAAGAGTTGGGTTTTTATACCCCATTTTTCTCTACCCAAAGGAATCTCAAAGCAGCTTATAATTGCTTTCCCTTCCTCTCCCCACAACAGATACCCTGTGAGGTGGACGGGACTGAGAGAGTTCTGAAAGAGTTGTGGTCCAAGGTCACCCAGCAGCTGGCTGCATGTGGAAGAGCGGAGAATCAGACCCAGTTCTCCAGATGAATCCACTGCTCTTAGTCACTACATCACATGGGCTGGAGAACCATGCTGGACTCAGGGATCAAATCTGGGACCTTCTGCATGCAATGCAGATACTTTACCCCTGAACCATGCCCCCTCTCTGAGTCCCTGCTGTTCTAGTAAAGGTAAGGGTTTCCCTTGCACAAAAGCCAGTCGAATCTGACTCTAGGGAGTGGTGCTCATCTCTGTTTCCAAGCCGAAAAGCCAGCGCTGTCCAAAGACTTTTTTGTGGTCATGTGACCGGCATGACTAAATGCTGAGGCACACAGAATGCTGTTACCTTCCCACCAAAGTAGTACCTATTTATCTACTGCAATTTCTTGCTTTTGAACTGCAAGGTTGGCAGGAGGAGGGGCCAGAGACAGGAGCTCACTCTGTCATGTGATATTAGGGTCTCAAGCTGCTGAGCTACTCTGCTAATGGCTGCTGGTTTGTTGATAGGTTACACTTTGCCTGTTTTCCTTTGGTTTTCCTGCTTCCTTTCTGTTTTTATTCATTTTTACTTAAGCATCTCTCTTTTTTTTTTTTTTTAAAAAAAAAAAGGGGGGTATTTTGTGCCCCTACTTGTAAATGAGTGTGTTTCAATACAATCCTATGCAGAGTCACTCTGCTGACTTTAAAGGACTAAGACTGGGGTAAGTAACTCTTCATGGGATTTGCACTGTTAGTCTGCTGCAGCCAAAGATAACGAATAGTTTTGCAGCACCTTCAAGAATGACAATTGAGGCATAAGCTTCTGTCAGCCAAAGCCCATTTGTATCTGATAAAGTGGTTCTAGACTCCCTTTTCAGCCATTATGATTTTGGTGCTCTGCCTGGTGTACCAGAAGGGTGTGGTATTGGTGTGCACAATCCTTTCAATACATGCACCCCCCATTTTGTGTGAACAGGACAGTGTGTGTATTTCTAGCTTCAGTACACAGGATTGGAAATCCAAGTTTTTGAGGGTACATTTTTGTACATACTGAAGATGGCAAATATATGCATTTGCACAAAATGGTGAATGTACATATTGAGAAAATAGTACATAGCAAGGTAAGAGTACCAATATTGTGACTGAAAAAGGCTTAACGTTAATTCATGAAAGCTCATGCCACAACACATCTTTAAGATGTTGCAAGATATTTTGTTATTTTGTGCACAGCTGTGACATTCTCAGATGCCCTGCAGCCATTCTACATCTATGTCTTCACGTGCGCATGAGCATAACAACAATAACAAAACATTTTACATTTTAATTGGTGCTTCAAAATATTTTCCTATATATGAGCAAGGGCTAGAGAAAGGGCTACAGGCAAAGAGTTTGAGACTAATAACTGCAACAAAAGGCTACAGCTCTAACAACTAGGATCCATTTCACAGCCTTAATATGACTGTACTTCCTGGCTTAAACTTTGTTCAGCTCACAAACTAGAACACTTTGCAAAAATCCTTGGGGAAGAGATTGGAATTTGCAAGTTCTGGCTTCTACAGGACCATGCTAAGCACAATTGCAACATAGGGCCAAACCAGACATGACTTTTTTTAACAAGTTGGTGGTCAGGGAACTCTCATCCCCCTCAGCCATAGGGAACTGAATTCCCAAGCCCTGAAGGAGCCCAGTTCTATACCATCAACCTGTGCCATTTTCCTGATCTAAAACACCCCCAGAGGGCATTACTTGCCCTGTTACTTGCCCTGCACATGCACTTCCCCAGTGGAGCAAATAATGCCCCCAGCCTCGAGAATGAGAGTCAGGTCAGGGGAACCCCAACTCCACTGAAGTCAAGGGGCTTAGAACAGTGTAACTGTGCTTAGTATTGCAGTTAGTCTCAAATATCCAGGGCTATTTTTGGGCAGGAACACACAGGAACGGAGTTCTGGCTGGCTCTCAAGTTGGCCATGCCCAGCAGGAACTCATTAGCATAACAGGCCACACCCAACAGCAGAAACTCAATAGGATTGGCTACATGAGGAGTGTGTGGCCTAACATGCAAAGGAGTTCCTGCTACAAAAAAAAGCCCTGCATTTTGACAACAAACAAGGTAAACAGAACAAGAAGCAAAAGGTGGGTGGGGCTGGATGAGCACACTTCTGGTAACATGGGGTGTGTGGCCTAATATGGTAATGAGCTGTGCTGTCAGGGGTGTGGCCTGATAGGCTAATGAGTTTCTGCTGCTGGGAGTGGCCTATTATGCTAAAGAGTTCCTGCTGGGCATTTTCTACAAAAAAAGCCCTGCAAATATCTATATATGTATCTCTCAGCAATGTCTATCAAGTAGGATTGCCAGGTCCCCCCAGTCACTGGCAGGGGATGGCGGGGTAGGGTTACCACATCCAGGATGGGAAACATCTGGAGATTTTGAAATGGAGCCTTGGAAGTACAGGGACCTCACTGGGGTACAGTGTCATAGAGACTGAGGATTGCCAGCTCTGTGTGGGGGAATACCTGGAGATTTTGGAGGGGATGGAGCCTGGGGAAGGTGGGGTTTGGGAAGGGGAGGGATTTCAGGAGGGTACAGTGCCATAGAGTCCACCCTCCGAAGCAGCCTTTTTCTCCAGGGGAACTGAACCCTGTCATCTGGAGATCAATTGTAATAATGTGAGATCTCCAGGCCCCACCTGGAGGTTGGCAACCCTACATAGAGCCCACCCTCCAAAGCCTCTGTTTTTTCCAGGGGAACCAATCTCTGTAGTCTGGAAATGACCTGTAATTCCAGCGTATCCCCAGGTCTCACCTGGAAGCTGGCATCTCATGTGGTGTTTTTTGAGCACAGTTTCTTAACTGGATATCACTCATGTGAACAGCACACTCATATATATTTGAGATCATTCCTGAGTGCTGAGAAAATATGCCAACTAATTTAATGTGCAAAAATCAATAAAATGGTTTCACTTTTTGTTTTAAAGTACTTTGTGCCATGTTCTAGCACAGTTATCTTCTTGCTCTGTTAAGTGCTTCGGGACTGGGAAGAAAAAGGAGAAGCCCGTCATGAAAACCATCACAGGGAAAAATTATGTATAGACCATGCATTCTATTGAGAGGATAAAGCCAGTTCTAAGGTTCAAAGTACAATAAAGTAAAGTCTGAACCATACCTCCCCCAACATCTGGATGTACTCAGAGTTAAACTTGGAAATAAAATATGAGAGATGATTCCTTCTCTTTAAATACAAACCCCAAATTGAGGAATTTTCTACATAGTAAGAACAGCATAGCAAAATCTCAGGATGGATAGAACAGTGGCCCACAAATGAGAGTATACAGAGAGGGCACTGCTAAATCTTCTGTGAAGCTTCTGGAGATCAAAAATTAGGCAGATTCATGTGAAGTTGGCAGAACTTTCTTGAACTGAGCAAAGCAAAATGAAAGGGGAAAATGTGGAGAAAAAACAAATTATATTCTAGACACAAGAAAGATGGGAGGATTCTTCCTAGTAGGGTTGCCAATCCCCAGATGGGGGCAGGGGATCCCCAGATGGGGGCAGTGGGCCCTTCCCCACTTCAGGGTTATCAGAAAACCAAGGGGGGGGAATGTCCACTGGGTGCTCCATTATACCCTATGGAGACCAGTCCCCATAGGGTATAATGGAGAATAGATCTGTAGGTATTTGGGGCTCGGGGGGGGGGCTGCTTTTCAAGATAGAGACACAAAATTTTCAGCATAGCACTTGGTGCCGCTCCTCAAAAACAAACAAACCCAAGTTTCAAAAAGATTGGACCAGGGGGGTGTCTTCACCTGGCAACCCTAAATGGTATCAGTGTATGTGGCATGGATAGAGAATGAGTTGAGAGCAACCACCTTGTTAGAAGCACAAGGTCCTACCATGGAATCATAGGAACCTTCTTGATTTGGGGGGGTGGACCTAGAAGTGAAATAACAGGATGTTATTTCATCCTTGCTCCTGGCTCTACCCCCAAAGTCTCCTGGCTCCACCCCCAAAGTCCCCAGTTATTTCCTGAGACAGACCTGGCAACCCAGCTTCCTAGTCAGAGCAATTGGCTCACATCAGAAACCTTCATTCAGCTAGTTCCTAGGCATTTCAAGTTCCTAGATCAGACTTGAAAGGTTGCCACTGGAGACCAGCTGTCTTCAGCGTGGGAGCTGTCTTGTGGGGTTCCACAGGGTGCAATCTTATCCCTGTGTTATTCAAGCTCTATGTAAGGCCTTTTAGGAGAAATCATTCATAGCTTTGTAGCTGGACGTCATTGATATGCTGATGATACCCAGTTCTGTATCTCTCTATCCCAATCTCTTGGGGATAGGGCTGCCAGCTCTGAGTTGGGAGAAACTTGGAGATTTTGTTGGCGGAGCCTGAGGAGGGTGGGAATTGGGGGAGGGGAGGGACTTCAGTGGAGTACAATGCCATAGAGTCCATCTTCCAAGGTGACCATTTTCTCCGGGTGGACTGATCTCTGTCACCTAGAGATCAGTTGTAATCCCAGAAGATCTCCAGCTACCACTTGGAGGTTGGCAACCCTACCTGGAGATCACGTAATAACAGTCTTGAGCCACAGCCTGACTGCTGTGGTTAAATGGCTGAAAGCGAACAAACTGAAACTGAACCCAGGCAAGATGGAAGTGATGCTGTTTGGAAAGCCTGAGGCCTTAAAGTGTATTGTGTGTCCAGCTTTTGATGGAGTTCAACTGACCCTTGCTGACTTAGTTAAGAGCCTAGGGGTTATACTGGGCCTAGCATTATTGCTGGAGAAACAAGTTAATTCAGCCACAGACAATGCTTTTTCCATCTTAGTTTAACCCAGAAGATGGCCCCTTGCCTTGCCTTGGCTGATCTGGCCACCTGGATCCATGCTACTGTAACACTGAGACTAGACTACTGTAATGCACTCGAGGTAGCACTATCTCCAAATCAACTTGGAGACTCCATTTAGTGCTTTTTTGAGGGGGGGGGTAGAAGTATAAGCCTGTAGGTGTTTGTTCACAGGATGCATGCTATGCGTGGAGGAGCTATGCAAACCCAGAGCCCCCATCCCAGGGCACTATTTCTAGATTGGCCCTGCATTCTTATTTAGATCTTGATTCAGGTTGTTCAGAACTGGAACTTTGTGGCTGGGAGAGGCATGTCTCATCTTCCTCGTCCTATTTCATAATGCTTACAAAGCCAAGATGCTCGTTTCTCAGAACGTCTCTGCTTGTAATTCACAGCAGGCATTCCCAGTCAAGAAGCATAATTTTAACCATTTTATGGAGCAAGCTGACTCAATTTCCTCTTAGGCTGCGATCACACTTTCAGTCCACTTGCAAACTGGATTTTGCCAGTTCAAACAGGAAAAATCCAGTTTGAAAGTGCATTGAAAGTGGATTGAAAGTGGATTGTCGAGTGTGTGTGATCGCAGCCTTAGTGATGAGAGATTTCTTCTGCACAACTACTTACAGTGGTGAGTCTGAGGCTGTGGTCACATGACAAGGCAATTGCGCTTTGTTCCCGATATAACTTAATCCAGAATAGGTTTTTTTTTCGGGTTGGGATGTTCACACAGGGCAGACGAGGAGGCTCTGGGTACCATCTAGATGCAGCCGGCCCCTCTCTCCACCGCCTGCTCACCTGCCAGCCCACTCAGCACTTCCTTCCCCGCCTGCCCACCTGCCCACCTCCCCCCCCACAACTTTCCATGCTGCCGGCCTGATGCTGCTGCTGGCAAGCTGGGCGTGCTCCCTGGCACTGGGGGCTCCCCTCCCTCCCTCCTAACACTGCAGCTTTGGGGACTCCTGAGGCAGGCTCCACAGCCACTCGCCTGCCAGCTCACCCAGCACTTCCTTCCCCACCCACCAGCTTCCTCCCCCAGAAACTTTCCACACCCTCCCTCCCTCCTAATGCTGCCTTGTGGACTCCTGGGGTGGGTAGGACCACGAGGTCTGCGCTGGATGTGTGCTTGAACATTTAAATGTAGAATTTATTCAGCGAGGGAGTGCTCATGCACTCAAAGGCGGAAGCTGGGGAGGGGACACCTCATCGCACTAAGGACAGTTAGACAACCCTAATCGCAATCATTGCCAGACATGGCTTGTCTAGGTCAGCGAAATTGCGGATGCAAAGTGCAAATACCCAGAAAGTACTTGATTTTCCCAGTCCAGGAAAAAGCAGGAGAGAACCGGGAGCATTGTGCGAGTGAACCTGCTTCAGGGAAGGAGGCGGATTGGCCTGTCTGATCAGCAAATTTAAATGTGAGAGGGAACAGCAGTGAATCCCGATCAAAACAACTGTGTGACTGCACCCGGACACAGCACCACTTGAACCTGTCTCAGAGGCTTTCATTGTGATGACTCTGGTTTACTTGCCAGATCGGGTGTTTGGCTGCTCTCCTCCATTCATCCCTTTAGCTCCTTTGTAGTCACTAGAAAGCCTGGTGCAAAGTGGAAATAGTTCTCATGCTAAGCAGGCTTTGAATTCTTGGATTGCCGTCTCCTGACCTAGAGACAATGTCTCTTTATGAGTCTGGGGCCCAGAGGTATTCTGTAAGTTCAGAAGAACAAACAAACAAAAACAGTGGGACATTTCCCAGACTGTGTGTTTGCCTCCGTTAGCTGGTAAACTGCAGTGCAATTAGGTAGCCGCTGGATTTCATGCTTTTAGGCAGCTCCCTTCATTATCAGTGCATGATATTCTGGGAACTACAGTTTACAGAATGCACTGGAGGGATAAAGATGGAACTGAGCAGGGCAGAGTTCAGCCATCTCTGTCTACAGCCTGCACTGGGGTATCTGTCGGCTGACTGGTGCCCCAGACTTGGGTGGCTTCCACATGGGGATGGGATTTTGTGGTTTCCCCATTGCTGAAGTGGCTGCAGATAAAGCGTAGCAGCAACAGGGCTTCCATATGGCAGGTTTTCCTGCAGTTTCCATGCCCCAAGAAGTAGCCACAATTTTTTAAAAAAATATTGGCTCTAGAATACTGTTATATCAATATTCCCTTCTAGCTATAGGTGTTGCAGGTCCTCTGAATTCCCAGCTTTCATTTAAAAACAAAAGACTCTAGCCCTTTTTTGGGGGAAGATATATCTTTGGAAGAGAAATGGTTAGAGACTTACTTTTAAAAAAAATGAAAGTGAGAATTCAGAAAACCTGCTACACCTATTGTTAAAATGATATAATTGATATAATAGAGCTACCAAGCCCTGACCCCCAGGTCCCATTGCCTGCCTTCACTTTGAGTGGCAGCAGGCAAAAAATAAAGGGGGGAGGAGCAGCCTCATGTACTTACTAGAAGCTGATATAGGAAGTGACAAATGGTAGCTCTAGGAACTGCCCAAAACTCTATGGTTTTACCAGAGAATCTCTGGTGGTACCTAGAGCTATCCTTTGTCATTTCCTATATCAACTTCCAGTAAGAACACGAGGCTGTATATTTAAAAAATTCCCCCACAATGCTGTGCCCCCCCCCCCAATCCTCCTGCTGCTTGCCAGGGATTGCTTGGTGCACTCACTTTACATTGCATGGTGTACTGCTGGGTGTGTGACCAGCACTGCTTATCAGGCAGACACTGAAGGATTTCCCCAAACAAAATGGAAACCACTGGCTCTATGGTCATCCCTATGCTCAGCATCCAAACCCTGCCCTGAACTTCAAAGCTGTTTATCATTGGTGGTAACCAGTAGGAGATACCTTTGGCATCTCATCCTAAGGACTTGCGTGTCCCTTTCTTCTATATTGCTTTTCAACTACAGTGCCCCAGAACCAACTAAAGCAGTCACCCTGTACCCACTACTGACCTGGCTTTCCCCACAGAACTCTGGGAATTGTCATTTGATGCATGTGCTGAGACTTCTCTGGTTAGAGATTCTCATTCCTTTTACAGAACTGCTGTTCCCAGGGTTTCCTGCAGAGAGGGGATGATTGTTAGACCAAATTGCACCAGGGTTTTTCTTGCATATCCAAATACCTTGCTAAAATACTGAAGGGCATGTCACATGTGGGTATTTAGGGACCTCTGTCTCCGCCTGCAGGAGCATCAAGGAATGTCACACCGAGGTGGCATTCAGACATCATTATGGCAAGTGGTAGCTGAACTCTGCCCTGACCTGCATGGCCCAGGCTAGCTTGATCTTGCAAGATCTCAGAAGCTAAGCAGGGTCAGCCCTCCTACCATTTGGATGGGAGACTACCAAGGAATACCAGGCAGGCAATGGCAAACCACCTCTGTTAGTCCCTTCCCTTGAAAACCATATGGGGTTGTCAGAAGTCAGTTGTAACTTGATGGAAGTTCACACACACACACTTAAACTACAGCCCAGTTTGAACACATTTTGTTGCTGTGTTCACAGACATTTTCTCACTCTCCCCTCTGCCTCCTTCATGCACAGAGCTGGGTGCAAAACCTACCAGTTAGATCAAGCTCCAGCTCTCTAAGATGTCTGCATGGTGGCAAATTGGAACTTGGTGGAAGGGGGAAGTTTTGCTCTGTGTGTGAGCAACAGAGGGAGGAAAGAGGGGCCAGGGCCTGATGGGAGTTCAGGTGCTGTTTGTGCTGTCTGAATGTGCTGTCTGAATGTGCTGTCTGAATGCAGCTGAAGCCCTCACTTATTTAGGCTTAGGGTAGTGAAGTAGGGTTGCCAGATACAGGTTGGGAAACTCTGAGTTCCTGGAGATAAGGGGATGGAGCTTGGGGAGGATAGGGAGTACAATGCCATAGAGTCCACCCTCCAAAGCATCCATTTTCTCCAGGGGAACTGATCTTTGTAGTCTGGAGATAAGCTGTAATTCCAGGGGATCCCCAGGTCCCACCTGGGGGTTGGCATCCCTATCTTGTTTATATTTGCTTTGCACTCCAAGCTGGAGTTCTGTGCCTGGAACAATAGACGTATTGTTTGGTGCATGGACACAGTGCAGATGGGGCAAACCAAACACAATACAGGCCTTTCCTAGCTACCTGGGTGTAAAGTATTGGGTTCACCACATGGAGACTCAGACTTCGACACACGTTCAGATGTGTTTATTGTACTTCACATAACACACACAACACAAACAGCCCTGCAAGAGCCAACTATATACACCCCCACCTGGTACCCCCATAGTCCCATTGGTGGGTGAACTTCCCGCCAATGCCTAATTGGTGGATTCCAGGTGGACTAGGATTCTAGGTCCTATTGTCTTTCTGCACCAAGCTCTTGGACTTAGGTGGCGGACCCTAGTGGCGGTCCACATACACAACACCCCTCCCCCCATAGTTCCGACCCAGCCTATGTCACATAATCCTGCAAGTAGGTGGCAGACCCTAGTGGCAGTCTGCGTACACAACACTGGGATTAAAGGCCCAGGAAAACAGTGTGGAGGAAAAGAGTTAACTCCTCTTCCCTCAGAACCACAGTCCAAATGCATATTGGGCCACCTAGCTAAAGCCAAATCACATTCCTGGATTTCCACTCAGAAACTGCAGCATCATGTGTAGCTTAGCCCTTTAAATTGATCCAATTTTAACTTTTTCTAAGGCCAACCACTGATCAGGAGGCAAAACCCTTTTTTTCTGTACACTGCTATGTATGTCCTGAGGGGGCAGTCTTTGATGGCTTCCATATTTCCATTGGTATTTATGCTGCTGACCGCACTGCATGTTGTGCCTGCTTTCAGTGACTGGTGTGCATCTAATACATGAATATACTCAAAAAGATCACAGAGATTCAGTTGCAGGAGCTACTCAGTCATGTTTTTGAATAAATAGGGCTTTTTTGTTGCAAACATGCTGTGAGTGATGGACAGGTACAGATTTTCATGTAAGTGGAATAATCCAAGATAGTTTGGAAGAAGATGAAACATGCCTTAGCTCTTTTCTACCTGCATAGCTAGACTGATCTTGTCAGATCTCAGAAGCTAAACAGGGGCCATCCTGGCTAGTTTTCGGATGGGGCAGCCTCCAAGGAATACCAGAGGCATGATGCTGAGTCAGGCAATGGCAAACCACCTCTGTTCATCTCTTGCCTTGAAAATCCTACAGCGTTTGCTAAAAGTCAGTGTGACCTGATGGCCCTTTCCACCACCACCAGGCCAGAGATACAGACCCTGCGGCCACAGTCTTGAAAGCAACTTTTGCATTCATGCTTATATGAACACACTTTGAATCCTGATAGGAGGCCCAATACACAATTAGGAAGGCCAATAGAGGAGGAGACACAACCTTTATCAGAGGGATGTTGACAGTGGCCACTTCCACACTCACTTTTGTCACTTGTTTTTCTGGATTGCTTTGGGTCCCCCCCCCATCCACATGTGTTTTGCTCCCTCTGGGACTACTAGAGAAAGCAAAACACATGGGGGGAAGGAACTTGAAGCAATAGGGACAAATGAGTGGTTTTTGTACACTGTTAGCAACTATTGTTATCCTGGGGAACAGCTGCATCTGTTACCGACAGCAGGCACTGAAAGTACTATACAGGATTCAGAGCACCACCACTGTCCCAAAACTTGTTTTCAACCTGGTAGGAGACACAAAACTATTCCATAGATAATGTATCCAGTGAAGGCTTGTCTTCATCTATATGTATGTATCTTGTCAGACTACATATGTATTATGTCCTGGGATGCCTGGGAGAAAGGTCGGCATATAACTATTTGAAATAAATGAAGCAACTCCTGCATATTGTCTGGCTTTAGAATTCTGAAAAGGACAGAAGCCTCTTCCTTTTGGAATATGGACTTTTGTCTTATCGCTGGACCAGCAACATTGATACAGATAAATGCTGTGCGCCTTTATAAACCTTATGGCAGACAGGAGTGCTACAGGTGAAGGTTTTTCCAACATGAAGGTTTTTCCAAGATGAAATCAAAGTGAAGGTCACACCTGTTTGCTATATGCATGTTAAAGGCTACCAGCCTATGTTAGTTATATATTTAGGCATTGATTTTTTGTTTGTTTGTTTCTGACAGACTTTCTGTCCTTTTAGAACCTGCCTGGTTGTCATGAATTCAACTGGTATAGCTTTTCCCAGCATAAAGATGCTGTGCTGTGGAACACATCACCTGCTGGATCTCAGACCAGCAGACAGCTATTAAAAGCTCAGGAGGCGCTTGCCAAAATAAAAATAAAAAAGCAACCCCGGTAGGCAGGTACAGCAAACCCACGTTGTCCAATAATACGCAGTTGTCACCCACAGGTCATGCAGTGCTAACGAGAGAGTGGGCATGTGTATGAGTGCCTGAATATGGCACATCAGACGTGTAATTTGGCTACGTGATAGATCTGTGCCTGTGCTGCATTTGTGCTGTGTGATGTCTGAGGGCTGGATGCTCTGCGTGAAGTTCTTGCGTTATGCTCAAGAAGGCACAGAACAACAAGGGGGATTTTTTTGGTAAGCAAATATTTGCATATTTTCCACTTGTTTAAGCAGATGAAAGGGCTTCAGTGCCACGCTGCATCCCCAGAAGAGCTGGACCTATTGATTCTCATCCCCCGTGGCCACTCCCCTCCTCCCCATTGAGCTGGATCTGCACACTTATTCAGATTGCAGGATGCACCACACGGCTCGCCATTCTCCACATCAAACTTGCTTTTCTCTGCAGCAATTGCGTGGTCTGGGTTCTCCCGACAAGAGCTGACAGAGATGGGAAGTGCAGCCTGTGCGAGTGAGTAAGACGCATCTCCTTGTCACGTGCACTCCACATTATTCCACCGACCCCCGCTACCCCCTTTTCTCTTGAAGCCTCCTTAATCTCCATAAAGGCCCCTTTTTTCCCCCAAAGGCACTACCAGCAGTGGCTCGAGGGTCTCAAAAAGGCAGTGTGGGAGGCAGAGACGTGATGGGTTTCTTCAGTGGGTACGTTCAGCGGAGTGTGGTACGTGGTGTGTGTGTGCAGCGTGGGTGAACTTTGTTTGCAGGGGAGTGCTGTGCGATTGTGCCGTTTGCGTGGGTGGCAGCAGCGCTGGGCCTAGCGACATGGCCACAGAAGAGAAGGATCCCTCTCTCTCCAGAAGCAGCAGGCAGGCAGGGAGGCAAGCAAACTCACTCTTGCCTGTAGAAAAGGAGCCTACTTGTTTCTATGCAACCTGACTGTGATCAAACAAAGAGCGGGAAGAGGCACCGCAGGGCCTGCTGTGGTCACAGTGAGTCCTGGGCTTGAGGTGATAAGAATAAAACCCTTTGCATTCTAAAGGGCCTGAAGCCTTATCTTCCTCTCCATGAATCCAGAATATTTTGTCTAAAGTAATTTCCAAATTTGACTGGACCAGAGACACTAGGGCACTTTAACAGTGCAACTGTCTGAAATGCAGTTGTGTGTATGGCTCTCCTCTGCCATCGTTCCCAGGACTTTTCCTATTGTGCATGGCACAAGACATGTGAGAGCCAGTGTGATGTAGTTGCAGAGTGTTGAACTAGGATCCAGGAGATCCAGGTTTGAATCCCTACTCTGCCATGGAAGTTTGCTGGGTGACCTTGGGCCAGTCAGTCACACACTCTCATCTTGACCCAGGGTTGTGGTGAAGCTAAAATGGAGGATGTGAGCTCCTTTGTGTGCCCATTGGGGAGAAAGGTGGGATATAAACGAGGTGAAGAAATAAATAAATACAAGCCAGATGAGGCTGTTCAGGCTTTAGGAGCAAAATATAGCTGAGAATTGTCTCTAGGATCAAGAAGTGTTATACATTCAGCCAGTGTTTTCAGCCCTGATAAAATAGCCCGTGTGGCCTATAACCCCCACTAGCTCGATGATATAGTAGCCCTGCCTTGTCAGAGCTTGGCTATTAAGCAGGGTCCACCATGGCTACTACTTGGATATGAGTCAACCAAAGAAGGCTGTAGTTTCTACACAGAGAAAGGTGAGAGCCAATTTGGTGTAGTGGTTAAGAGCAGGAGACTCTAATCTGGAGAACCGGGTTCAATTTCCCACTCATCCACATAAAGCCAGCTGGGTAACCTTGTGTCAGTCACAGTTCTTTCAGAGCTCTCTCAGTACTACAAACAACTCTAGCTTTCCACCTAGTGATGCACAATGCTAAGAGCTAGAACTTGCAGCTGCCAGGCAATCCTAGGATCTCCTGGCTATTCTACACACAATGCCATACGATAATAATTATTATTACAGAGAAAGGCCACGGGAAGCCACCTCTGCTGATTTGTTGCCTTGAACACCTCATGGTTGGGGTTGCCATGAGTTGGTTGCAACTTGATGGACTACTACTACTACTACTACTTAGCAGGGAAGTAAGGCAGCATGGTATAGCCTGATCTTGTCAGATCTTGGAAGCTAAGCAGGGTTGGGACATGGATGGGAGACCGCCAAGGAAGTCTCTGCAGAGGAAGGTAGTGGCAAACCACCTCTGGTTCTCACTTGCCTTGCAAGCCCCTTGCTGGGGTTGCCACAAGTTGGCTGCAACTTAACAGCGCTTCACACACATAGTGAATAGTGTGTTGAACTTGGGTTGGGAGACCTGGGTTTACATCTCTGTTCACCTATGAATCTCTGTGGAGGACCCTGGGCCAGCCACTCTCTGTCTAAACTGTTTCACAGAATTATAGGAGGGGAATGGAATATCCCCATCTATACTGCCTCAAGCTCCTTCAAGGCAAGATGGCTGGACACAAATAATTAAAACAGACCTATTTTCTTTCCCCTGAATAAAAATTTTCATATTAAAAAAAATGCTGTATTTGGTTTGCTGGTTCTCATTTTCCTGCTTTCATTCCTTTTATCTTTTTCATAAAAACACACATACACAAGTGGATGGTGTTGACTGAAACCCAGAGCACAATCCAGCCATAGTTGGCCCAATCAAGCTTCATAGATTTCGATGAAAGATTCAAAACTAAACCAGTCATTTTGGGAAAAAACCCTTTATTTTAGTCACGCACTGTCCTCTGCAAATGTTCCCCAAGGAGTGTGGTACTTTATAGGTAGACAATAGTACTACATCTAATTATAAGTGTTCTTCATGAAATTATACCCTCTATCTGTACTCACTAGATTTTCAGCACACTATATGAACAAGAAACTTCATGTGCTCATCTAGCTTTTAATGTCTTCTTGCACCATTTCCCAACCACCTGTGCTTTGCCCTCTTCCCCGTGTATGCTACACCTCCCCAGTTCCTGTGTAAATAGAAGTGCTGTGAAAGACTAAGTCACAAAGGTGGCTTGTGAGACCTTAAAGACAAATACATCTGCTGTGGTATTACCTACAATCTGATCTTTTCAACTTGAGGTGCTGGGGATTGAGCCTGGAGCCTTCTGCTTCCAAAGAAGATACTTTACTATTGAACCACAGCCTTGTCCTTGCCTTGGCAAACTGGCTCTTTTGGCCTCTCTTTATAAAAAGTTTCTCACTGCCTTTTTG
This sequence comes from Gekko gecko, assembly GCA_029375565.1. NCBI lineage: Eukaryota > Metazoa > Chordata > Lepidosauria > Squamata > Gekkonidae > Gekko > Gekko gecko. The sequence goes on along the minus strand of JAPDNY010000005.1, from coordinate 41,473,658 downwards.
CTATTTGTAACCCTGTGCATAAATCCCTCTGCTGACTGATGGCCAATTCACATTTTGTGAAGTCCTTGTGTGTCCCATATATGCCCACTCCAGTCCTGTTGACCGGGTGTGTTCTGGCAGCTGTGTGCTTGGAACTCAATTACCAAGAGTATGCAGGCCTTGGGACCACCTGGAGAAGGCCTTAAGCCCATCACTGCCCTGCACTGTTTTCCCAACCTGAAGTAATCCCAGGGAGTCACTGTTTGTTCTGTTGGGAAAACTTGTGTGTACTGCTGCACTACAGGTAAGTTTCCCCACCAGGGCAATTGGTAGCCTCCCTCTGCTGGTGCCCAGTAGAGCAGGGGCAGGATGCTTAAGGCCCCAGTCCCTGTACACCCCGGTCCTAATCCAAATTGGCCACATGTACACCGAGGAATTAAGTTCCAGGGATGGAACTCCCAGGGAGTATCTGACAAATTGACCCATGGGGGACACAAGGACTTTCTATTGTGTGAACTGGCCCTGAGGGCATGCATCTAGCAAAGTGGGCACTAGCTCACAACAACCTGTGTGTAAAAAGTGCTATCAAGACATCACTGACTCATGGCAACCCCGTAGGGTTTTCAAGGATGCTGTCAGACAGGTAGTTTGGCCTGATATAGTTGCTTTCCGCTAACTGATTAAACTGGCTGGTCCCACACAGCCACATCTGGCAACTGTTCCCCAGTTGTACTCATTCTGTTGTAAGATGAGTTGGAGATGGAGTAAATTGACAGTAGTTGAATTCTGGTGCTAACGAATCCCTGCACATTCATCCCACTTTTCTAGATGTCTGAACTCCTCCAGTGCGCACTCAGACCAGTTTGGAAGTGTGAACCTTTAGTTCTGGTTTCATTGTTCTGTTTTTTAAAATGGTCAAAGTTGTGTTATTTTTTTTTAAAAGACCAGACTGCGCTCTGTGGTGGACACGCAGCGCTAATTTGAATGGTCAACCACGGAAGAAGTGCGTGGTGAGGCCAGATCAAGGTAGGAATCTGACTGAAAATCCCAGTCACAAAATGCAGTGGAGTAATTAGTGGCGTGCCCAAACCGTGCCAACCAGCCAGTCTGACCACAGCCTAATAGGTGGTTTGCCATTGCCTTCCTCTGCGCAGCAGCCATAGACTTCCATGGTGGACTCCCATCCACATACTAACCAGGGCTGACCCTGCTTAGCTTACAAGATCTGATGAGATCAGGTAACCTGGGCTATCCAGGTCAGGGCCATGACAATTTAGGCTATTATAAATGTGTTTATCATTAAAGTGCTGCAAGGATTGCTTGTGATTTGGGCTGCAGCAGAGTCATACAGCCACTCTTTCCAGAATTAGTCCCAGTGAGAGTTTTGTTGTTCCATCCCCGCTTTTAGCTTGTGGAGTCTTGAGCACACTGAGAACCTTGACTGTTTGTAGCTATAATACCAATCAAGGCTTGCAGATTAAGTGCACCTCCCCCACTCCCCACTCCAATTGGCATTCTGTGTCTTCCGGAGGGAAGTTGGAAAGCAATGTATACACAAAAAAGAAACAAGATAAATGGGTACGATAAGGATTAGGCAGGGGAGGGGAAGAATAACAATGACTAAGGAGGAAAGGCCCAAGAGAGATGCAGAGGGCAGGAGCAGCAGAATTACAATATATGCATATTCATGACTAGAGGAATAGCAATATTAGTCTGCCACAGCAAAAACAACCAAGTTTTGTGGCATCTTAAAAACTAATATTTTATGAGACCTTGAGAAAATGGCACATCCTGTATATCAGAACACTAACAGTCCTTTATTAAAATATATTGTTGTAATATCTTAAAAGTTGCTTTTGCAGTTACAGGCCATCCCTTCTTTCGTCCTGAGCATTGCTATTACAACTAAATAAAGAACCGTTCCTTGGCATAAGGAACCAATGACAAACTTATACTAGTGGTCCTTGGGGATGAATATGCACAGCAAATTGACCATGTCAATAAACACCTAAAGAGAAACAGCCCAGGTTGTTTGCCCTGGCTTGGATGCTTTTGAGAAACATTTTCCCCATCCCAACATCCCCACAGCATCATGGTTCTACCCTGAACTTCTCAGATTTTTCCTTTCTTTCCATAGCTTCTGCCCTGGAAAATGTTGTTGGACACTTAAGCTGCTAGTGGACTCCAATTTTGTTCTGGTACTGCAAACTAACACAGTTATCCACTTAAACTCATCTGTCCTGTGAACCTTCTCAAACTTTATTTGCCATGATGTTTTGGGAAAGATGGCAGAATAAGCCAGAGTGGCACTCATGTCGATGAGACAGTCTGGATCTTCCAAGCCTAGCCCACATGAGCACCATTTTCCATGCCCCATTCCCCTGCACTGGCCATTTCCCCCTGCCAACAGAGGGCTTTTTAAAATTTGGCAAACGCCATAACATATCATTATAATGATATAACGATCTACCAGGTTCTCTGAATTCTCATCTTTCATTTTTTAAAAAAGCAAATCTCTAGCCCCTTTAGTTGCAGAGTGTGATGCCCGTTCTCCACTTACACGGAGTGCCTACCACCCTCTACACCTCTCTATCTCAGGTTCAGAATTACAAGTAGGTCAGGACACCACATTTGCCACTCTTCTTGTCTGTTTTAAAATATGTAGAGAGCCATGTCCATTTCACACCTGGGTCCTCTCTCTCACTCACAGAGACATTAGCAGACAGGGTAGTCCAGCCCCCTTTAATAACAGTCTGTCTGTCTGTCTGTCTCTCTTTCTCTCTCTCTCTCTCTCTCTCTCTCTCTCTCTCTCTCTCTCTCTCTCTCTCTCCCCCTGCTGAGGTGACCACTTCATGCCTGTGATAAAGTGGGCTCTGGGCCATGGAAACTGGTGTTATTTACCCCAAAGGAAGACTACCCTGAATGTGATTCCCTCCCCCGCAAGATAGTACAGAAAAGGTGTGGGGTTAATCATACGTACTGGTAACTTGTATGGCGCACCTGGAAAAAAATGGGCCATTGATATGATTTTCATTTATTGTTAGATATACCCTGAGTTCAGGAACCCTAAGAGTACGAACAAGCAAGCTCAGCTACTCAATGACAGCTCTTTGAAGTAGACTCCATGCCTCACCTAGTTGTTCCAGCTGGTCAGCAAAATTGGTGTGTCTGCCATTTCCCACCCTAAATGGGTGAATGAGTATTTCCAGTATGGAAAATGCTTGAAATTAAAAAGCGGGGGAGAGAATATGCATCTGATGAAGTGAATTCCGATGCGTGAAAACTTGTGCAGGAATCAATGTTGTTAGCTTTTAAGATGCCACTGGACTAGAATACCATTCTGCTTTTACATAACTATGTTAGCTAAAAGGTGTATATGGCCACAGCATGTGCTTGAGTTGGTATAAAGTAATGATTAAGATCTCAGAGGCTTTGAGCTCAGGGCCCGAATTCAAAACTTGACAGTCATGAATTCGTTGGAAGGCCTTAGGCAAGTCTCCCTCTCTTAATATGATGGCCCCATCTACTTCTCTCCCTCAGAGGCAAGATTTCCCCTCCATTTTTCTTTCCCTTCACTGACTGAGCCACCCTTGTAAGGTGTTTTCTTCTTTGCCAAAGAACTCTGGCTGTCCTACCCTGTCACAGTATGAGATTTTGGCTGTTGGCTCAGCCCAGGAACCTGAGGGAAGGATCAGGAGCCCGCTTTAACTTAAAAACTTAAATGACACTCGAGGCATTTTGAAATTCAAAAATAACAAAATATTTTATTTAACATAGAGGGGAAAGGTCAGGTGAAATCAGGTGTTGAAACTTCTGAGGTAAAACCAGTACATGAACATTAGTTCTTATGTTTCAGGCTGGTGAGAGATTCTTAAGTTTTTCACAGTGACTTAAATCTTTATGTTGAGTGGCTTTTGTTGCTGTGTTTTCCAAATACTCCAGCACACTTTCTTTGAGTATTCTCTGACTCTTTTGGTTTCCAGAAGGCTGGTACACTCTATTCAGTACCTAGACCCCTTCTCTTGAAACAATGGTACTCATCTTGAGCTTTTAACTGATGCTTAAGGTCTCCAGAGGCAGTTTCTAACCACACCAGATCAGGGATCTCTCCACTCTTCAGAGATAACTCCCCATTTCACTGGGTAGGGAATTTTCTCCTCTCATTGGAAGATCTATCCCCTCTCCTTGGCCCAAATGGGAGTCTTCACCTACTTCCCAGACTTCCTTGCCAACTTCCCCCCAGTTCTCCTGTTTGTGTTAAACTGCTCTCAGTCAAGGTTGAATTCCGAAATTGTCAGTACTCGACTCCTCTCAGCTAGGGCTGAAAACAGATCTGACTAAATCTCTCCTCAGCATGCAGCTATCAAGTCTTTCTCTGCTCAGCTGATGCTAACCAAACAGATCCCTTGGAGCAGCCTGTCACTCAGGGCTCTCTGTTTCTGTGAAGAGTTACCCTTCACAGTCCTTTACTCTGTTTGTACAGCACTTCAAAGCTTTTAAGAAGTGCAGTCAGTCACATTTGGCTTCAGCCCTTCCATCTGTAAAATAATACTAGCCTATCTTACAGGTAGGATTGCCATCCTCTAGGTGGGGTCTGGAGATGTCCAGACAATACAGTTTGTTTCCCCTGGAGGAAATGGATGCTTTGGAAAGTGGTCTCTATGGCATTGTGCTCAATTAAGGTCCCTCCCTCCTGAAACCCCTCCTTCCCCAGGATCCACCCCCAAAATCTCTAAGTATTTCCCCACCCAGAGCTGGCGACTCTGTTTACAAGGTTCTTTCAGCCATCAGCACTATGTGAAGTAGAAAAAAGGCCCCACCTATGCCTACTTCCAACTTGTAATAAAATAAAATAAAATAGAACAGCCTTATAGAAAATCAAGTTCCAGAATCAATAGGCAGTGGAATTTCTGTATAATTTATTAACAAAATACAGGTGTTGCCAACATATAGATGAAGGACAAACCCTTAAGAATCTGCCAGAGGGACTGAGGAATGGGAGCAAATTCTGTCTCCAGTCAGAGAGCCCCTTGATCCCTGGCTGGGTTCTAAATCCCCTCTTTCTGTTGCAGTGCTATCCATTCCTGTCCTAGTGGCTGTAGTCTTAATTGCATGTATCAGGAACCAACTTGTTCTCCCTGCAGTCGCACAGGAGCTTCAATGAAAGGCATTATTAAAGTCCCCAGGACCTTGACTGAGCTAAGGATGATCATGGTACAGGAGGAAGAGGGGAACCCAGGCCCAATTTGTCAAAAAACGTAACATGTGTTCTGGCCCTCAGTTGCTGCCATCTGGAATGAGGTTCATAAAATAGTGAGGGATGGTTTCTTTCTGCCTGGATTACCTGGGGAGAAGGCCCATCCCACTACACTGCTGTTTCAGGGCTGGATATTGTCCCTGAAGGTCTCATATCCTGGACTCCACCAGTCTAGGCAGAGCTGTAGCCAGATTGGGGCCAGTGCTGCTCGGTGACTTAGAAACAAGAAGAGCCTTTTAGTTTGTGACTTAACATGCTCTTTTTAAGAATGGGAGCTTCTTTTTAGACTAGGGATACTTCTGGTCAAACAAACAAATAATATTCCTTTAGCAGCTAATGACTATGAGCATAATGTTACTACTTCCCACCCATCTGACATGCAAAGGAGCTAGAATAGGAATCTGGCCCCGCTCCTGGCCATGTTGCCACCCCAATTAGTGGCTCTGAAACAAGGGTGGAGGGCAGGGCTTGTGGTGTGGTATTTTGTGTCACAGGGTAGCTCTCACATGCCTCCGGATCAGCAGCAGATAGGCCAGTGTGAGCGTGGCCAGACGGATTGTTTTCTCAGGGCTGTTTCAACTTATTCCGGTATTATTCTGAGGTGAATCCTTTCTCTTTCTTTCTGTTACCTCCCATCAATCATTTTGTCATGTGATACAGACCATAAGGGTGCCTCTCTGTCTCCCATCTCCCATTCATGTCATCATTAAGAAAGACCATGAGAGACACGGGTTTTCAAAATATTCTGATGTCTTATGTCAGGTGTGGGTAGACAAAAGACCACAAACTACTAATGGGTCGCCTGGCATCTGTTGGTTGCTGGGATATTTGCAAAGAATGATGGGCTAGGTAGACATTGGGCTGAAGTGGGAGGCAGTTCTAGGGCAGGACTTGATGTTATGAGTGAACTGGTGTATTCCTCCTATACCTTTCCTGGTTTGGTAGCTTGGGAGTAGTACTGGCAGAAGACAATGGGCAGGCAAGAAGGGAGCTTAATCCTTCTTACCCTCAGCTGTCCCCTGTAAATGCCATCCTCAGGCTGTTTTTAATTGATCCTCTGGTTGATAGAGTAACATCATGTCACATGTGACAATGGCTTTTTTTCTTCTTCTCCCACTGCCCCAAAGACCAGTGGCTGGAAGTACAGTTGCTGACGGGAGGTCTCCTGCCATAGTGGGAAGCCTCCCACTGGTAACCTGCATGGCCTGCCTCTGCTCAGAGTGGCACAAAACCCAAAAGTGAAAGCAGGTAGCTCTAGAAATTGCCAGAAACTCTGTGGTATAACCATTACTGTGGTTTCTGGAGCTACCTGTCTTCACTTCCAAGTTTTTATGGAAGTGACATCATGACACATGCAGTGCCTGTCCCCCCCCCCCATGTGCCTGTTCCCCCCCCAGCTCCATTTTGCTTGCCAGGCATGGCCTGGCTACTCTAGTAGGAGACCTGACAGTCCTAATTTGTGACAGGCCAAATTAGGAGTCCTACAGGTCTGTCAATAGTATTATATACTCCCCCACCTGCCTCTCCTTTCATTCTGCAGTACTGACCACTCCCTTGCTATGGACTACCTTATGTCTCACCTGTCACGTATGCCTGCCTAGCCTCAAATGCCCCTTGGATGGATATCCATGCATGGATGTAATGTCTGGATAGGACATGCATACATAAAAGCCAGTGAACACAGGCCCTGCATGATTAATTCCCATATTTGGGGAAGGGAGATAGACCATGTGATTTGGGACTGTGTATTTGCTGCATCTAGGAATGATCTAATTCTGCATTTTTCAGCTTTTCTATTGCAAACCAATGATACCCAGAGGGTCACTCACTGATACAGGTAGAGTCCTCCCCTTAGCCCCCACCAGTAGATGCGCACTGAAAGGATGAGGTCAGTCTCCTCTTTTGCTGTTTTCCTTTTTAAAAAACTGTCCAGCAAAGGAGTATAAAGTATCAAGTGACAAAACTGTATTAAATGTGCTGTAGTGGGTTAGAGGGTCAGACTAGGATCATTCTGGGACATTCAAGGCTGAATCCCTGTTCTGCTGTGTCAGTTTCATGCTTTCAGCCTAACCTGCCTGACAGGGTTGTGAGGATAAAATGGAGGACAGAAGAACAATGTAAGCCATTTTGGGCCTCCATTGGGAAGAAATGAAATAAATATTTTTGTGTGCATATATATAGAAAAAAGACATTGACCATGTGTTGGAAGTGACCAGTGGCAGCCTTTCTAACAGTGACACAGAGGCTAGTTATGGCTCGGTTGTAGCGGCGGGGGCGGGGGAACAACATTTAAAATTGTTTTCAGGAGCAATATTCCCCTGTGCATTTCCCCCTCAAATTTATATTACTTCAAACCTGCTTTCTTCCTGGTCTCGATGTGCACTGTGGTATCTTCTCCGCTTGAATGCCCCCTTCCTGTTTCCTAAACCTGCCTCTAGAGAAAAGTGCCCAGAATCACACACAAACTCTGGACTGGTCTGTATCTTAGCAATGGCATGTTCAGAAATGTCCAAGGGGAAGCAGGAAAAACACACATGAGCACTTGCAGAAATGAGATAAGGGGGTGAAGACAATGTACTTATGCTCACTCAGCCACTCAGCCACACCCCTTACCCCATATTAGCATGCTTGTACCCAGAGCAATAGACTTTGTACCAAAAGCTGCTGCCTTTAATAGCAGCATGACGATTAGAGATGCCATAGGCTGTCTTGCCATGGAGAGATGCAGCAATGGGAAGAGGAGCCACCAAATGTTGCCGGCAGCAAAACTCAAGACTAAAGCCGGCATAACAGCTGTAGGAATTTCAAAGTGATTTAAGAGAAGGCTAATGATAGTAGCAAAAGAACTAGTTTTCTCTGTGTGTGTGTGTGTCTTCACATATCTCTTAATCTGTTGAGGCTTTCCCTGTCATGCAGCTATTAAAGGCACAGAGGTTGCATGATATTTATATTTCGTGTACAAACCAAACCACATGTGACACTGTTCCCCAGGTATGCAACTGAGCTGCAAAATGAGGTTTTGTGTGTGTGTGTGTATGAGGGAGAGAGAGGAGAGAGAGAGAGAGAGAGAGAGAGAGAGAGAGAGAGAGAGAGAGAGAGAGAGAGAGAGAGAGAGAGAGAGACTTTAAATCCTGGTTCAACCCTGTCTCCGAATTTACATTCTACACTATACTCGAGTTCCCCCCTGTAATTATCTCAGGGTATTTTTTGTTTCCACGCTACATTGAGGTCACCCCAGTTTCACCCCACACTTGTCCCGGGATAAATGGATGCTGTTATAACCAGGGATAAATGCAAGGTATTGTGTTGTGAGTTGAACTCTGATAAAACCAGGGATGAGATTTAAGTGTAGAAAGGACCACACACACACAGAGGGAGAGGGAGAGGGAGAGAGAGAGAGGGAGAGAGAGAGAGAGAGAGAGAGAGAGAGAGAGAGAGAGAGAGAGAGAGAGAGAGAGAGAGAGAGAGAGAGAGAGAGAGAGAGAGAGAGAGAGAGAGAGAGAGACACCCCAGTCAGGCCTGTGATACTAGTGAAAGGAGAAGGGAGTTAACTCTTCTCCTTGAACTGTTTTCCCAGTTAGAATCTCCCCTCCCCAAAAAGACAATATTGGCACCTGTCATTTTTCCTTCCCAGGATTTAAAGCCATTGATGGAGGAGATATTTCTGATGTGAGGAATGATGCTGGTGGAGAATGTTACCCCTTCCCTTCTGCCTAGCATCATGGCTCTAATCCACATATCCTCTGCTTCTGCAGTTGGTTTTTGCAGATCAGGTACATGTCTGATAATCTAAACACAGATCTCCAGCAGCTAGGGTTGCCAGGTCCCAGATTAGGGGCCATTTTGGGACTCCTGCTCGGGGTGGCTATCAGCCAGCCCACACACTTGATGGCTTTCTTCTCTGCATGTCTACCTGTTGTGAGTGCTGCGTGTGTATACTGGAGATGGGACTCAACGATCTGGAATTAATAGCTCAACTACATTTCTCATTTAGTAGATAGCTAATTTCCATGTTATTTTAAAAATATCTTTTCCCAGTGAATAGTCAAAGCCACATGATTATGACTATGGACATTTGCAGATCCTGTGTTTTGCGATGCCTAGTGATGTGCAGAAATCCTGCCTTAGTGCTGCTATACATCGTGGCATCATTAGGCCCTGCTTCATGGGATCACTAGTCCCCAATCCATGGGGTGGATCCAAACAGCTTTTCCACTGCTGAAACTGAGAGAGAAGGGTTGACTTTGACCACTCAAAAGGCTATGCTGGAGATCGTGGAATTTGTATGGACAAAAGCCACATTGGATGGCAGCTGTAGCAAGAAAGGGAATTGAGCAAGACTGAAAAAGCTGGCTGGATCTAATCCCCTGAGAGTCTTAGGATGTAGGATACCAGAGACATGCAGACCATCCAAACATCTTATGCACTTTGGCCCAATTTAACTGTGAAGTCCCCCCCCCTGCCGCCAAATCTCCTCGCCTCAATTTATAGGCTGCATTAATACACCACTGGATATTTCACTATAGCAATCATTCGCAGCTGGATTATCCTGACTGGATAAGGCAAACCAGTTGCAAATAGGGTTGCCATGCTTCAGGTGGGGCCTGGAAATCTTCCAGAATCAGGGCTATTTTTGGGCAGGAACGCACAGGATTGGAGTTCCGGCTGGCTCCTGAGTTGGCCACGCCCAGCAGGAATTCATTAGCATAACAGGCCACAACCAACAGCAGAAACTCATTAGGACTGGCCACATGAGGGGTGTGTGGCCTAACATGCAAAGGAGTTCCTGCTACGAAAAAAGCCCTGGGTTTTGACAACAAACCAGGTCAACAGAATAAGCAAAGGTTGGTGTGGCTGGATGACCACACTTCTGGTACATGGGTGTGTGGCCTAATATGCTAATAAGCTGTGCTGTCAGGGTGTGGCCTATTACAAGAGCCCTGTCCAGAATTATAATTGATCATCTCCAGATGACAGAGATCAGTTCCCCTAGAGAAAATGGCTGCTAGGGACTATGGACTCTAGGGCATTATACTTTTCAGAATTCCTTTTCTTCCCAAAACCCCACCCTCCCTAAGCTCTACCCCCACCCTGGCGCTGGCAGCCTTAGTTATGAATGACTGCTGTAGCATAACAATAGAACAATACGCAACATTGTGTAGTTGGAGCCTTAGTTTTCTGAGGGTACTGAGTGGGAGATTCCTAGTACCCCCATCCAAGACCTACAATTCCAGGTTTCTTGCCTGAAGAAGACTTCTAGTGAACTCGAAAGCTCACACACTGTTACGTGTCATTGGTATGATCCTAATAAAAGGTATCACATGGAATGTGCTCTTGATTCTTGGGCTAAGGCCTGTCACTCAGACTTGTTTAATTCCATAGTAGAGACGCAGCCCTGTACAGAAACTCCTTGATATGTTGAAGTAGTTAAGGAGCCAAAATGTGCCATACTTGAAGCAAGCACCCCAAAATCTGTGTCTCTGTGTCCCTTCCACCAGCACCCACACCCTCACATCCAATCCAACCAATCAGAGTCGCATCTTCAAAACGTTTAATCAGGTCCTAGTTCTTCATAAGCAAAGAAGGGTAATAGCTGCCACCAGCAGACTCCTTCCTAGCAATATCTCTCTCTATATGCCTGTGTTCTTTAAGTTTTGTGACATTTTAACCCAAATTTGGCCCATGGGGTCACGAAGAGTCGCGCTCAACTGTGTGACTGAACAACAACAAAACCCAAATTTATATGAGTGCGGTTATGTTATCCTGGGAGACCAGGCATGGTTTTTCAGTGCTTTTAAATTCATTCCAGGGATTTTGTGTTTTGTGAATGAGTCTTCAATAATGCATCACATCCCCCATCCAGCCAGAAGCTGGATGCAAACACTGGGGGAAATTCCAAAGAATTATATTTTCTTGGATATGCTCATCAAACACAGTGATACAAGTGGTTTGACACCTCTGAAGGAAAAAGAAATTGTACTTGCTTCCTGAGGAAGTGGTTACTCATGAGTGTGTGTGTGAGGGAGAGGTGGGGAAGGAGGCTACATAAAACAAACTCTTCCTGTTTCCTCCTTCACCGCTTACCACAGAGGCGCATCACAAACACAAACCCTTACATTTAAAGGAATGTTTTATTGAAATAACCTGGCCCTGACATGGTCTGTATGCTGGAACTGAGGTAAAATGGCAGTGAGGATACCAGCAACAATTTTGTATCTATATACCATATACTACTTCAGAACATTCAAAGCACTGCACATATAGTACCTCAGCCAATAGTCCTCACAGCAATCCTGCAGGGTAGGTTAGCAGTTTTACCTCCCTGTAGTGTAAAGTGAGGCTTACAGAATAATAGGAAAGCTACTGTTCTCTCAGGGTCAACACCCCAGTATGCCATATGGTGATGAAAGTGCCATCCCATTTTTATCCTCCAATGAACTTAGGGCAATATACATGGTTCTTAAGGTTACTAACGAGGCAAAAATGTGTTGTCCCTAATAGGGGCTTAATAGAATGTTATATACCAGGTGAAGTTACTTACTTCTGTGCCATGAAAAGCTTCAACTGCCCATTTCCACACATTCAGCCTCTATTAAAGTGACAGAGTATTTTTTCCCCAGGTCAGCTGGCTACCTTAAATTCATTCGCCTGGTCTCCATTTTATCCTCACAACAACCCTGTGAGGTAGGTTAGGCTGAGAAAGAGTAATTGGCGCAAGACTGAGAAAGAGTAATTGGCACAAGGTAGCCTCTTGACTGAGGGGTGATTTCATTCTGGGTTTCCCTGGCCCTTGTTCAACCTCTAACCGCTACATGAGTGAGTTTATGATAGAAGTGAGATTTTATCCAAGAAATTCCTGGTTTGTATTTTCTAGCTGTGACATTAACATTAGCTCTTGAAATGCTTACAGTCCCTGTAGGGTTGCCAGCCCTGGGCTGGGAAATAACTGGAGATTTGGGGTGGGGTGGAGCCTGGAGATGGTGGGGTTTGGGGAGGGAACAGTGCCATAGAGGCCATATTCCAAAGCAGCCTTTTTTCTCCAGGGGAGCTGATCTCTGTCAGCTGGAGATCAGTTGTAAAAATGGGGGGTCTCCAGGCTCCACCTGGAGGTTAAAAACCAAAAGAGACTCATGGCAAGAAGATCAAGTGAGGCGACAAGGGCAACCATGAAAAATTAACTATGAAAAAAGTCAAACATTCGACAGACTAATTCATATAGACAATTCATTCCAGGCATATCAATATCATATCGAAAATTTCAGAAAACATTCCAGAACCACACACCTAATTTGTGTAGTTCTGGAATGTTTTCTGAAATTCTGGATATGATGTCAATATGCACGGAATGAATTGCCTATATGAATTTGTTTACAGGAATAGATACTGAAGAGGTAATGAAGTTTGTTGAATGTCTGACTTTTTAGTTAATTTTTCATGGTTGCCCTTGTTGCCTCTCTTGGCCCACCTGGAGGCTGGCAACCCTAGCTCCATCCCCCTCATATGATTCAACAGTCCTTCTTTTATGAGGCATGCTCCCCATTTTCTGCTTCTTATCCTTAGTCATTGTTTTGTTCCTCTCCTTCCTTCGGGGGAAGTTTTAGTTTTGTTTTTATTCTTTTTTAGCAAGGGCACCTGTGCTCTTGTGCCCCTTCTCTCCCTTCCCTCTTCCCACAACTGTCTGCCCAGATAGTAAGCATTGCTGAATGCGTTTGAGTTGCAGCTTATTCTCACTGTGAGATTAAAATTCTATTAAGGCTTCTTTTTTAAAAAACGAACCTGCTATGGCCACATTATTAACACATCATTCTTCGGCTGTCAGTACAGGCTGGGCTGCTGCAGGATAAATGAATGCAGAATGCGATGTTGTCAGAGGACAGCCTTCAGCAATGGGCGTTTGAGGGGGGGGCACTTAATAGTGATCCTTGGTTGTGAGACTAAATACATAAATCTCTCTATTTTCATCTGTGAAAATTTGGAAGGTATACTAGAAGCTGTAGAATAACTAAGAAAGTTTCATTAGCATGATATTAGCCAAACAGGAACCCTTCTCCCAAACCCGATCCCAGAAGCCTTGGCTCTAACCAGCAATCACTGCTGCAGAATGGTCATTGGAAATGAGTGTATTAGGCCTCGCTTCTGCATTTGAAAGTCACTGTTTATTTTCCTACATGCCTTTCAGGCTTCTTTGCCATCTTTGAGGAAAGCCTTGAATCAGGAAGGACTCCACTGTTGACTGCTCCTCATGAGTCAAACCTAGAGAAGTTCTGAGAAAGAGAAGAGAAGCCTCTTTCTAGTCACTACAAGTAGCTGGTGTTTACAAAGCTGGGTTTCTCACAATTAACAGGATCCTCGGGAAGTTGTTTTTGTTCACTGCCTCCTGCTCCACTGCTCGGGACACATTCCGGCCTTCCATTGCCATTCTGGGTGATCTTGCTGACCTCAGTCACTCCTGCTTCCATTTCTTCTTCTTCCTCCTCCTCCTCCTCCTCTTCTTCCTCTTCTTCCATTTTATCTGGTGTGGTGGCTGCGGCTGCGACTTCTTGGCTCTGCACTCGACGGGAGGGTCTCAGGAGGGCCCTGCGGAAACCCTGCTTGAAGCGGTAGGAGAGGAAACCGTAGATAATGGGGTTGGCACAGCTGTTAGCATAGGGCAGCACCACAACCAGGAAGTAGATGCCGAAAAGCGAGGGTTCCTCAGGCAGAGTCCAGATGACATTGACGATGTTGAGCACATAGAATGGCAGCCAGCATAATACGAAGACAGCCACCACAGTGACCACCATGCGTGTGACTCTCCGTTCAGAGCGCTTGCGCTTGGCTGTCAGTGCTCGCACCTTCCTGCCTGAGGATCGGACCTTGACAACAATGAGTAAGTAACAGAGACAGATTACCAGCAGTGGCCCGAAGAAGCCAAGTGCAGCTGTGTAGACAATGAAACCAGTTTTCCATACAGATGCTGGCTCTGGCCACTGGATGTGGCATGTGCTCATGCCTAGAGGAACGTCTGAGAACACCACCACTGGCAGCACTACCACTGAAGAGAGCACCCACACTGTGGCACTGACCACCTTGGCCACACGTGCTGTCCTCCATTTTGATGACTTCCCTGGATGCACCACCGCCAAGTAACGGTCAACGCTCATCACAGTCAGGCAAAAAATACTAGTGAACTGGTTTATGGCATCCACAGCCATGACTAGCCGGCACATGAATGAACCAAAAGGCCAATAGGACAATGCATTTTGGGCAGCCAGGAAGGGTAGGCCAAGCATGAAGAGCTCGTCTGCCAATGCCAAGTTGAGGATGTAGACATTAGTCACTGATTCACTCACTGAGTGGCACAAAACCACATAGATAACCAGGGAGTTTCCAGCTAGCCCTACCACACAGACTATGAGGTAAACCAAAGGGATGAGGACACCACTGACATCCATACCAAGACTGGCAGCTAAAGACAGGTTCCCAGAAATGAAGACGGTGCTGATGGCTGTTGAATTCTCCTCCCAAGAAGCCAGTGTAGTCGAGAAGTTGAAACTGTCCATGGCAGAATAGTGGGATTATCCCACTGGATTGGTTGGGTGTCTGTAGTTGGGGAAAACATAAAAAGAGACATTAAGACTTCATCATTCACAGCTGAAGGTATAACCAGAGAAAGTATAAGAAGTGGAGATATGAGTTCAGATTTCAGGTCCACTCATTTATTTTGCTAGAGACTTTCTTAGACAAAACAGCGGTTGGTGAAGGTTGAGGGCCCCAATCAGCCTGCTGCCAAATCTCATTGCCACAGATTATGCTCATTTGCACCCTTGTATTGCCTGCCTCTGAAAATTGGGGGGGGGGGGAGATGGCGTCCCCTGAAAATTGGATTTTAACCTAGAGGCTGCCTGCCTATTCCTACAGGCTTGGCATAGCTGTGAATTGGAAACAGCAACTAAACCTTTAGAGAAGGTAGAAGGAGAAGAGGAAATGGAAATAGAAGCCAGAAAGATCAGGAAGACAGTACACACTGGTGGGACGGGCTATGCTCTTTGCTGTTCCGCAAGGGTGAAGGTAGTCGTGAGTAATCAGGCTGGACCATTGCCCTGTTAAGGAAGGTAGGAGGGAATCATATGAAGTAGCCACACCCACCCAGTACTGCATATAAAATGGTGCTGCAGCAGCACTAGATTTATTTATTTATTTATTTATTTGGGGGTAATTTATATACCACCTTGCCCTGACCTGCTTATAGGCTTGCTATCCTCCAGATGTGGTCTGGAGATCTCCAGAAAATACAACAGATCTCTGGACTCCAAAGATCAGTTCCCCCAGAGAAAACAGCTGCTTTAGAGGGTGGACTCTATGGCAATATACCCCACTGAGGTCCATCCACTCCCAAAACCTCTCCCTCCATAGGCTTAATCTCACAGATCTCCAGCAATTTCCCAGTTGGCAACCCTCCCTGTTTAAGGCAGCTCCAAGTAAAAACAATGCCATGAAAACAACAGCATAAATTATCAATGTTTAAAACAAGCCATTAAAACCAAAGCAGGGGCATAGAAACAGTATAAAACAACTCTTGAGCAGCCAAAAAATTTTAATAAAACATTTCCCACTCTAGAAGCAAACCATAAAACAGCTAAAAAAGGAATTAGAAACCTTAATTTTTTTTTTTTAAAAAAAGGGATGAACAGAAACATTTTGGTCGGGCACCTTAAATGAGAACAACGTAGGTGCCAGGTGCATCTCAAGGGGCAGGGCATGCTAAAAGTGATGGGCCACCACTGAAAAAGCTCTGTCTCTACTTGCCACTTACTGCACCTCTGCAACCGAGAACACAGCAAGCCTGGCTTGGGAAGCAAACCTTAACTGGCTGGCAGGCTGAATAGTACAGGAGGTGCAGTCCTTCAAGTATCCTGGCTCCAATCAGGGTAAGAACTGGCATTTAAAAAAAGGTTTATTAACAACCAGCACTTTGAATTGTGGCTGGAAACAAATGAACAAACAGTGCAGATCTTTCAGCACAGGGTGATATGGTCCCTGTATCCAGTCCCCAACAACAGCACGGCTGGGAATCCAATTCAAATTTATTGTTAGCCCAGTTCATCTCATTCATCGGTATCCATGATACCTAGTGTAAAACCAAATCTAGGGATATATTCCTCCTAAATGCCTTCAGGATGAGAGATTGGGACAGTGCCTCTAAGCCACGCAAGCCCATTCAGCTGGACATGGATTGGTTGTTACTGTCTTCTTGCTGAACGATTTGTTGCTAGGTCATTTACCCTGTAGCCTTTAGCTAGTTACTATGACACCCCAGACCCAAGCTGGATTAATCATTATGCTCAATATGTCATAGATATAGAACCCCTGCTAATCTTAGGTCTTTATTGTGGTTAAATTCTCTAAATTATACTAATATGTAGAAAGGGATTATTATCCTGCTCTCTTTAGTTGGCATTATAACCATGATAGATTCAGAATATGGTAGCTATTGCTTTACCAAGTAATAGGGGAGCAGCTGACACATCACAGTTGAGGGAAACTTTTGCAGTCATCATTGACAAAACTGAAGGGACATTCCCAGGGACTGGATTAACAGGGAAAGGGAAAAGTAGCTCTCTCTGTACATTGGACCACTTTTACATGAATCAATAGTCTGATTGCCAGATCACGGCTTTGCATCAAAATGGCACTCGTAGACTCCGAATGAGCCTTGAAAATACAGCATCTTTTTGGCTGGGGCACAGCTGTCAGCCAGGGGATAGAGATGTAACATTTCCTTGCCATTTCCTTGGGTTTGAGTAAAGAAGGTATAAAATTCAACAGAGACAATGTGAGATTGTGCGCATAGATGCTGCACCCAACCTTTTGTCTACAAATACCTGGGAGGTTTTAGTGCAATCTTTTTGAGCAAGTCTTTGGAGAGAAGGGCCCATAGCTCCATGGTAGAGCACATGTTTGTATGTATGGTAACCCCTACAGTGGTCTTCAAGGCAAGAGATGTTCAGAGGTGGTTTGCAATTTCCTGCCTCTGTGTCATGACATTGGACTTCCTTGGTGGTCTCCCATCCAAATACTATCCAGGATCAACCCTACATGGTTTTCAAGATCTGATAAGATCAGGCTAGCCTGGGCCATCCAGGTCATAAATAAATATAGCTTAAATAATGTGTTTCCTACTCAAAGTACCCTGCTTACCTTACTGCTCAAACACCATCTCTTATATTTTCTCTAGAAATGCTGCTGAATTCCAAGAATGAGCAGAATTCATCAGAGAGTCAATCAGTTCTACGGAAACTTAAGCAAACTGCTCTTGCTTACACTGAGCACTGTGTAACGTGAATGTTATCTGTACATTGCCTGTGTAAATCCTATATGTTTTGCTGAAATGCCTTTAAATATGCAAGTTTATCCTGCAGTGGTGCTGAAGCCAATCCAGATATAGCTTTGAGCAGAGACTGAGATGCAGTGAACCTTCCCCATGGCATGGACATAGGGCTGCCAACCTCCAGGTGGTAGCTGGAGATTTTTTGCAATTTTCAATTGATCCCCAGGCAACCAAGATCAGTTCACCTGGAGAAAATGGCTGCTTTGGGGGATGGACTCTGTGCCATTATAACCCACTGAGGCCCCTTTCCTCCCCAAACCCAGCCTTCCCCAGGCTCCACCCTCCCAAATCTCCAGGTACTTCCCAACCCAGAATTGGTAACCCTACGTGGACAGGACAAAAGCTTGTCTTTGAATCTTTAACTGCTTTAAGAAACACGTGATCTCTGTACCTTTGGCTGCACCAGAATCCAGGGATGCCAGCTCCAGGTTGGGAAACACCTGGAGATTTTGGGGGTTGAGCCAGAGGAGGGCAGGATTTGGGGTGGGGAGAGACTTCGGTGGGATATGATATCATAGAGTCCACCTCCCAGAGTGGCCATTTTCTCCAGGAGAACTGATCAGTGTCACCTGGAAGTCAGCTGCACTCCCAGAAGATTTCCAGCCACCCCTTGGAAATTGGCAACCCTATTTATGTACCATGTGGACAGGGTAATAATTGCAAAGGAGTGGCTTTATAAGTCTCTTGCAACAAAGTAAAACAGAAATAAAGAAACACCTCAAAAATTAACACAGCTTATTCCAGCATACATTTTCATGAATCAGAATTTACTCCTCCAAAAATGTATGCTGGAATTAATTTGGTTAGTCTTTGAAGCGCCATTTGATTTTGGTTGAGATAGCGGACGTTCAACCATTCTGGCCTCCCCTGTTTATGGCCCCTTCCCAGTGCCCTGTTGCTTTAGATGCTACTATCAGTCACTGGAGCTTTCTGAGGTACCTATCTCCACTTGATGGGAGGGACGGGGTTTGTTGTTATTGTCTATTGTGCCATCTATTGTTTTATGGATTTTTTATTGTAAGCCACCCTGAGCCCACTTGTGAGACAGGGCGGGGTATAAATTAAATAAATAAATAGATGATGATGATGATTGAAGATGATGATTTCTGTTTCTGCTGTAGCCCTTCTAGTCTTCCACAAAACCAGGATCCTGATTCTAGCCATAAATGGTTTGTTATATGAGTTTGCTTGCTTTTTTAAAAAAAATCAGTTTATACCATTGGCCATCCTCACACGGTATCATTTTTTGCTGACATTTCTACCTTTAATGTTCTTTCCTTAAAGAACATATAATTAGATTACCAGGATGGAGTTGCTATAGGTGCTGGAACTGAATTGTTTTTGGAAACAATGTGGGAAGAAACTGAATCACGGGAAATTGAACTGAGACTCAAGAAATAGTTTCCTAGTACAAGAAACCCTTCATTACCCAAACCTTTGCTATTCAAAACCCCTTATTACCTGAATCCACGGCATGATTTTCAAGTAGTGCTATGACAGTATAAGCCAGTATTAACAGCACTTCTGTTTTTTCCAGTTGTCTGATTATATTTCCCATGTCATTTAGATGAATGATTGCGACACAGAACAACCACTAATCTTCCGATGAAATCCCATCATTGGGGTCTCCTGATACTAGATTAAGCAAAGCCCAGAACTCATTGTCTTGTTCTGCTAGAAGAAAGGGATGGCTAATTAGCTTTCTTTCTGCTTCTAATTCCTTTTATTATGAATATTTGACAGTTTTATCCACAGCAAGAGTGTATAATTGCTTATCTTGGGGGCATGGCTGGTACCAGGGAGGGCAAGGTGACACAGTTGTTGTGGTCCTGATGCTGAAAGGAAGTCTTCCCTGGAGGTCAGAGGCCGGGGCGAAACCTTCCAGCAAAGGAATCATATGGTTTTTGTTATCCCTTTACTAGATTTGCTATTGTCCCCATTTGAAAAAAAGAGACCCAGTTCAGATATAAACTAGGGATGCATGAAAAAAAAATCAGTTTTGGACTGCTTGTCATTTTAAAAAGTTGGATTTCTTAATATTGGATGTAAAACTAACTCTATCAGCAGCTGCTGTATATTCTATATACAATGAGAATTCTTAAACAGCAGGCCCCAGCAAGTATAGTTTAGCTTGAGGCCTGAGTTTTTCTGTTCTTTCCTGAGATCCTTGAGTGGCAGATGGGGTGGGGGGACAGAGAGATCTGGACTCTTCTTCTTATAGGAGCTGCAGGCAAAAGAAGAGGGACACAGTGGCCAGAGCTTACTTCTCTCCTTCCCGTCCATACTATAGGTAGGCAGTACCATTCTGGGGATTAGGGATGCCAGCCTCTAGGTGAGACCTGGGGAACTCCCAGAATCACAGCTTGTCTCCAGACTACAGAGATCAGTTCCCCTGGAGAAAATGCATGCTTTGGACTTTGAACACTATGGCATTGCACTGCATTGAGGTCGTGTCCTCCCCAGGCTACATCCAAATCGCTAGGAGCTTCCCAACCTGGACCTGGCAACCCTCCCCCCCCCCCACCAGTGACCAAGGAGGACCTAGCAGCCCAACTGGGGATAGAAGGAAACGCTTCACTTGTATGAGCTGGTAGACAGACAGGCTCTACCATACCTTGCCCCCCCCTCAACCTAGTAATGGGCAAACTCCCAAATCCAGGTAGGGAAATTTCTGGAGATTTGGGTGTGGAGCTTGAGGCGCACAGACCTTGGGAAGGGGAGGAAACTCATTAGGGCTGCGATGCTAATGCCCACACTCCAAAGCTATTTTCTCTAGGGGAACAAATCTCTGTCATCTGGATGCCAGTCAGTTGTAATTCCCAGAGAATGCCATGCTCCCTGGAGGGTGACCATTCAAGTGTCAGTGCCTTATCATATTGCCCTATGGGAACTGTATTTCCCAGCAACAGCCACAGTGCCACCGGGAAATTTCATCACTGCCACCCACTTCCAAAACACACACACCCAGGAACAAGAGAGGGTTTTGAACTGCCTCTTAACATTTCATCTGTTGCCGCATTTTTGTCCAAGACAAACAAAGCTGCGTTACAGCAGATTGTTAGCAGGACAGGAACTGTGCCAAATGTGCTGGAAGCTCCTGAGTGTGGCATCAAGAAAGCTGTGCAATCCCACAGTTTGCCTGGTAAAGCTTGGGGATGCTTCCTGACCCAAAGAAATTGAAGGTTAGGCAAAGTACCTTTATATGGCTGCTCCTGCATGGAGATTTTTCCCTGTATGGAATGCAACATGCCCCCATCCCCACAGGATTTTTGGGAGCTTCTACACAAAGTCATGCTCTTTCTGAGCATGATTCTTGGGGCTCCTGGAGCTTTTGCCTTTAAACTGGAACAAAGCAAAAAGATTTCCTTTGCTCCAACTCCAAGGCGATGGCAGCAGGCAGAGCATCTTTGTGGATGTTCCACTCACAGCCAATCCAGTGAGGAGGGTGGAGCTAAACTCTGCATTCAGAATGGCAGAACTAAACTCTGTGTTCCCATCTCCCTCTGCAGCCCTTTCTCAGGCCTTTTTTCCATCTCACGGCTGAGCTGTAGTGCGTCCCTTTAACCAAGGTTCAGCTGTGATTGGGGAAAGGAAGCAGGTTACTGGACCACAGGGGCCCAGTGGCAATGTGATGGAGAAGTGGTGTAGGAACAACAGTGAGCATTGTGGGGAGGGGGATGTGCAGATTCCATTCCTATTCACCTCCACCCAGCTCACTGCTGCTTCTCCAGCAGGGGCAGTTTTTCCAGCCCCTTGTGGAAGCAGCCTTTGTAATCCCTGGGGGGATGGGCAGTTCTAGGGTCGTGTCTTACTGGTTGACCAGTGGCCAATGTCTTGAGGCCCCTCCACCTCCAAATCCTGAAAGCAGCCCTGCCTGGAGGTAGGACAAAAGTAACTGATCCAGGCTACATGAGTCTGTGGAGAAATATATATAGAGAGATGGTACATTGTACAGAGTACTGGCATGAGTCACCACCTTTTCAAATTTTGAACCATAGTGAGTATGAACATCTATAACATTCAAAAGGGAAATGGGTATTGGTAGATTTCTGCAGGATGCATTGTGCAAAGAGACATGGTTCTCTCGCTCTCTGTACATGGTTCTCTTGCTCTCTGCACATCTGCAATACCATTAGGTCCTTCCAAGCATGGGAAAGAAAAACGCAGTTCTGCAGGGGTTCATGAGCTAACAGGTGGGGCTGTGTGACCCACCTGAGGGTCCTAGCTCATGTGTCAAAGATCACTGTATTGTATGTATGTGTGCGTGATGGAAAACATATTTTGTACTGTAAATGTGTAGGATGCCTGTGTGATTGGTCTTTTGTGAGGGTAACAATGTCGGTGACATATTTCAGGGATTTAAGGATCAGAAACCTATGCCTCTCAGTTAGGGATGAACATGAACTGGCTCAAGAGGGACAAATTTTGGCCTGTTCATGGTTCATGAACTGAAGTCTGTGAACTGAAGAGCTGCCACAAACTTCTATGAATTTTAAGGCAGTTTGTGGCGGTTCATGGCAGTTCATGAAGAGAAGAAAGCTCCCTGCTGCTCAGCTGTTTTTCACTGGGACCAGAAAGTAGGGGCTTAAATAGCGCTGAAAAGCAGGAGGGAGCAGAAAGTAGTGGGTTAAATGCCCCAACTTTCTGTTCCCCACCACTTTTCGCATGAAGAACCCCTGTTTTCTGCTCCCCACCACTTTTCATGGAGAAACCCCTGCTTTACGCTCCCCACAAGAAGCAGCAGGGAGCAGAAAGCAGGGGTTAAATGAGTCATGAACTGCTACAAACTGGTTCAGTTTGTGAACCAACCTCCCAATTTGTATTGGTTTGCGGTTCGTGCCCACCCCTACTCTTGATCCTAGTTCTGAACATACCAAGTTTGTAAGGTCTCTTTAAATATCATGAAACAAACATTATTTTGTGCCAAGGTAAACTATCCCTGGCAAGTGGAAAGAAGTTGATATCCTCATATCATTACAGTAAGTAATATGGCTTACTGAGGGAAACTGTCAAATATGGGAATGTGTGAAGAGATGAACTCCTAGGCCATTTGCATGACCATTGTGATTGCTACACACTCTCAAGATGTTCTAGAACTTGAGCACTGCCACTGAAACAACAGATTCTGTCTCTGCAATGGGGCTTGGGATTGCAATGAGGCCTGTTACTGGCCACTTCCAAATGGATTCTTTTCCTGCTATACTTTGCCCTGGTTTGGGTCCTATTGGGAAGTGGGGTTTCCCCCCACTTCTTAGAGGTGTGGTGATTCCAAGTCTTTCCCCATCTTTTCAAAGATCTTTCCCAAACCTACTTTGCAGTGATGTTCTGGGACAGACTGAAGCAAAACCAGGCTGTCCCCCACATGGTTGGGGTAACCACAGCAGCACCATTTCCCTTGCCCCAGTCCCCCCACAGCAGCCATTTAGCTGCCCACCCAGAGGGCTTTTTTAAAAAAGGAATTGACATATCATTACAATATTACAACAATTCATCTATCGTATTCTCTGAATTTGCAGCTTTCATTCAAAAATATGTCTTTAACCCCCGTCATTGCAATAGGGTTGCCAGGTCCCCCTGGTGTGTGTGGGATCCCTCAGTTTCTGGCAAAACCCCCCCCCCAGCAATAGCCAGCTGGCTGGCAGGGAAGAATTACCCCCCCCCCAACAGGCAATAAGCAGGAAATAAACACAGATGTGATATAGGCACGTCAGTGACGTCGGGGGCGGCACTCTGGATCTGGGGCAAAACTCTACAGTAGAATTAGCTTCAGACCATAGAGTTTTCCCCAAAAACTAGAGCATCCCTTCAATGTCATCAATGTGCCTACATCACTTCCAGGTGACATAGGCATGTTGTGTTTATTCTCAGCTCCCAGGTGACGTAGGCACATTGCATTGTTCCGGCTCCCAGTAACTCCCCCCCCATCCCCCGCCTGTGAGTTCTACTGACCTGGCAACCCTACATTGCAATGAAAGCATGGAATTAAGAGAACATGACGGATATACTCTTATAGCATTTGAGCAGTATGCCAATTGCCAATTCTTTTTTAAAAGCACTCCAGTTGCAGGGGGTGGGGAAAGGAAAATGCAGGGGAACTTTGCCATATGGAAGCCTCATTGCTGCTGTGTTATATTGGCAGCTGCAGCAGCAGTGAGGAAACCAACGAACCTGTTCCTGTGTGGAAAACAGCATTCTTGAGCTGCCGATCACATCAGGCACTGCTGTGCCCATACAGTCGCTTATGATGGCTTCTCTATGCCTTTGGAAGTTACTCAGCTTTCCTTGTTGATTCACAGTGTTGATTCACTCATTTGCATTAGCTTTAGCAGGCTGTGTTGAGATGTCTCTTCTTCTGTGTGCTTTTCTTTTTATTAAAAAGAAATCCTGCTACTGGAAAGACTGAGTTATTGTGGGGCAGGTTGGCTGTCTCTGTTTACTTAGGTATTTCTATCCCGCTTTGCTCCCCAATAGATACCCAAAGCGGCTTAAAATAACAAGCCTGTGAGGAAGGTTAGGCTGACAGAGAAAAAGAGAACTGGCCCAAGCTCACCCAGCAAGCCTCCAAGGCAGAGTGGGGAATTGAGCATGAGCCTCTCCTTGTCCGACACTCTATTTCACCCTGGTAGCTTTCTAGATATATGGAAGAGAACGATTACTGATTCCGATCAGAGTTACAGCCTACAGGACACCTCCCCACACACTTGACTAGAGAACTGCTTACATGTTTGGCGTAGTGGTTAAGTGCGCAGACTCTAATCTGGGAGAACCCGGTTTGATTCCCTACTCCTCCACTTGCAGCTGCTGGATGACCTTGGGCAAGCCATAGTTCTGTCAAAGCTATCCTTGAAAAGAGCAGTTCTTGAAAGCGCTCTCAGCCCCACCTACCCCACGGGGTGTTTTTGTGGGGAAGGGAAGGGAAAGGAGTTTGTAAGCCGCTCTGAGACTCCTTTGGGTAGTGAAGGGAGGGGATAAATCCAATCTCCTCCTCCTCCTCCTCCTCCTCCTCCTCCTCCTCCTCCTCCTCTTCTCCTTCTTCTTCTTCTTCTTCTTCTTCTTCTTCTTCTTCTTCTTCTTCTTCTTCTTCTTCTTCTTCTTCTTCTTCTTCTTCTTCTTCTTCTTCTTCTTCTTCTTCTTCCCATTCAACTCATTGATTCTGCATTCCTGGTAAATGGTCAACCTGTTGCTTGTGCAATTTATTCTATTTTTAACTCTGGTGCTGGCGGTGGAAAGTGCTGTCAAGTCCCAGCCGACTTATGGCAAACCCTAGGTTTTCAAGGCAAGACATGTTCAGAGGTGGTTTACCATTGCCTGTCTCTGCTTAGCAGTCCTGGACCTCCTTAATGGTCTTCCATCCAAATTGTAACCAGGCCCAACCCTGCCTAGCTTTCACGCTCTGTTGAGATCAGCCTAGCCTGGGCCATCTAGGCCAGGGTGTCCCCCGTTCCCCCCCGGGTCATTTTTTGCAATGAGTGCAACAAAAAGAGAGCAGAGAGAAAATACAGGCCTCTCCCCTGGGACCAAAGGAATGAAGGATAATAATCTCGATGGCACGATTTTCATCTGCTGGCCTTGTTGCCATGCGGGAGGCTAGAGCAGAAAGTTTGCTGTTCTCTTGCTGAGTGCAGAGCAACTTCTCTTTTGACTTCCCAGCAGGAGGTAGCTTTCTCTTTAAAATATGTTCGGAACTGTAAGGGCCGTTCAAGAATAGCATGAGTAAGGATGCCATTGAAATTCAGAGATAACCAGAGATGGTTTTAATCATGGGTTCTTGTTCTGGCCTTTTAGATTTGGAGACTGATTCATAAAGGGAACTTCAGGGCCTCCAGAAATGGCATGGAAAGCGCAGTTAGGGAAAGGGTCTGCTGTGGGAAACAGGGTGGACTAAATCAGTGTTGCCCAACCTTTTTGGTGTGCCCATCCAGAAGTCCAAATTTACTTGGCATGGCGACCCACTTAAAAATGGCTGAGAATACAGGGTTGTGTGTGTGTGTGGTGGTTTTTTTTTTTTTTTTTTGCAGTTTTATTGATTTATGCAGACAACCATTCCCCTGGAGAAAATGGCAGCTCCACAGAGTGGACTTAACAATATTGCTGCATCCCGGCAGAGCTCCCTCTGCAAACTCCACCCTCTCCAGGCGCACACACCCCATCCCCCCCCACACACATCTCCAGGACTTTCCCAAGCCAGAATTGGCAAACCTAGTGGGGACCCCACAGTTTGAAGAAGCCCTGGACCAAATCAAGGGAGTGGAGGAAGAGTAATGCAAGTGGAAAGACCTGGAGTCCTTTCAGTCTCCACCGAGACACCCGACTCTTAGCATTTCACTGCCCTTTAATCTCTCAGTCTTTTTTGGTCTAAATGCAAATATCAGTGTGGGCTTTGCACTCCCAGCAGCAACATTGATTCTCAAAGTTTTGGGAAACAGTTCTTGAAAAGGACACTGAAACATGGCAGGAAGGCACTAGCCTTGGGTTGGTCAGTTTGTTTTACGTTCAATTTGTGTGTGTGTGTGTGTGTGATTTTTTAAATTGAGCCCTGGATTAGTGTTCCAGCAGTGGATTGCACACCCAGAGTCACCAAAGTCATGTATTAAAATCTCCCCTGAGCCAAAATTTTATGGTGCTGTTAAATTTAGCAAAATGTGGACGGCAAAGTTGAGGCACGGTGTGCTCTTGCCACTGGTGATGTTATAGGATCCTTCCATTACTGTTCTGTGATACACGCATCCATATTCCGGAGAGCACTTCTAATTGCAATGTATTGATTGAACTGGGGAAGGATTGCATTTTCCCAGAGACAAAACATTGTAGTTTGAGTGCTGGGGGAAAAATATAATATCTCTCCAAGAGCAATATAGAAATATAGCCTTGAGGAAAAACATTTGGATTTCATGCGGAAAATTAGCAACAACTGCATTTATCACATGCACGAAAATAAAATTAGTCTGTGGGGAAAGTCTGAAACAAGACGGAGCAGGTGTGCTCGATGGGCGCTTCCAGCCAACACGGAGGGCTAGTGCAGGCACACCCTCACTCTGTAGGCTCCTTGGGGCATGAATTATGCATGTACAGCATCTAGCCCAGCGCAACCTCACTGTCTGATGTTGGCCATAAGTACTTGAGATTTATCCACGCTTTGGAACCTCCAGTTATTAGACTCCATTTTGTACAGCAGTTCAAAACAAGTCAAGAGCTCTTTTGGAAATTAAAACCGACTCTAGCCATTTTACCAGCGTAGCTAAGGGCA
Organism: Gekko gecko; assembly: GCA_029375565.1. NCBI lineage: Eukaryota > Metazoa > Chordata > Lepidosauria > Squamata > Gekkonidae > Gekko > Gekko gecko. The sequence goes on along the minus strand of JAPDNY010000005.1, from coordinate 41,446,805 downwards.
AGAGAGGAAAAGACAGAATCCTGGCAGTCAGAATGCCATGTGCTGTTGGCCACTACGTATATACATACATTTATTCAGGCCTCTTAGTAATTGCTCTGGATTAAATTGAAAACCAGCATTTGGTTTAAAAACCTCCAGGAAGAATCAAAGACCTGCAGGTAGTTCAGTGGGATCCACACATACAGGGGTGAAGGTTTATAACCTATCGAGGATCTCCTGTGTATGTATGTATGTATCCAGTTTTTTCCCTCCTGTGGGAACCCAGAATGCCTTGCACCATTGTCCTCCCCTCGACCACTTTATCCTTAAAACAACAACCCTGTGAGGTTAGACTGAGAGAGGGCATTTGGCCCAAGGTCACCCAATGAACTTCATGGCAGAGTGGGGATTTGAACTTAGGTCTCCCAGATACTAATTTGATGCTCTAACCACTACACCACTCTGCAGTTACCTGTAATCCATCTCCCAAATCAGCGTGTTATCTCTTCCATAACTCCCATAATTCCTTGTGCCAGTGTAAGCAGGTTGTTACTTGCAGCAATGCTAGGAAGCTCCTTTCCCATATTACTGTGCTGCCATGCCACAAACCATCTCTGTCCCAACTGGTTTACAATCCGAGATCGCAATCAGCAAAGCAGCCACTCCACAACAACCCTGCTGAAGACAGTGGAACTTTTCAGAAGGAAAGAGTTGCAGATTGCAACCCAGTGTCTGTCATGGAAAACAACAGGTGGGTGTAACCAACAGACCTGAAGAACACAAACCAATGGCAAGGCAGTTCAGGTCTTCCAAAAGAGACACCAGTTTCATTCAAGCCATTCCATCAGGTCACTTGTCTCCCCTTCCTGTCTTAATTCAAGGCTTATTTCCCCTCCCCCTTACCCATTTTTAAAAACCTGCAGAGCTCTTGGAGGCTAGAAGGGATGCTGCAGAGGAGATACAGCAAAGATCTTTATAAGATGCCAAAGTAAACTTTTGCATGCAGTAGAATGTGTGGGAGCACCCAAGAAGAGGAGGCATGCCTGCCCGATACTTACCTATCCAAGGAACAGATATTTTCCTTCACTCCCTGGGAAATATTCTTATTTCTTCCTCTTTAAAAACAGAAACACGTCCTTGGGCAGGTTGAATCCAGAGTCTTTGACAGGGGTCTGAAATGCCTTCTTGCCCATTTTTTTCCCTCTGTGATCCCGGAGTCCCTCTCCTCCTGCTGCTGCTCCAGAGGTGACTCCCCTCCTCATACCCCCGGTGCCCACACATCTGGCTGCTGCTGGCCCTCTCCCACCTGCTCTCCTGCTGCAGGTAAGAAGGCTGTCTGCCAGTCTGGCTGAGTGGAGCCCGGACTGCCCCCTCCAGCTCGCCTGCTGCTGAAGTGAGGGGCTCTTCTCACAGGGTTAGGTGGATCAAGCTGTATGTCAGTGACTCCTGGGAACGGTCCCACCGCCAGCCAATCCAAAGCTCGGAGGGGAGCGGGGGGGGGGTCGCGGAGGAGATGTGGGGAGAGCCTAGAAAGAGAGAGAGTGAGAGAGAGAATGAATGAATGAACAATTCAGAGAGAAAGGGGGGGAAATGAGGGGGAGTGACACAGTGCTTCTGATGGAGAGAAAGCAAGAGAGAGAGAGAGAGGGAAGGAGGGAGGGAGGGAGAAAATGAGGGGGAGGAAGAGGGAGAAAAGGGGGAAATGAGGGGGTGTTGAAGCGCAATGGTGACAGATGGTGAGCGGGAAAGGGAAAAGGGAAGAGGTGAATGCAGAGGAGCAATGTGCAGACTGCTCTGTTGTGCTGTAGGAAGCAAGGCAAGGTGTCTCTCTCTCTCTGTGGGGGGGTAGAGTTGGACTTCCCCTAGGCATGCTGGCTTCCAGGGATCCCATACCTCTGCCTCTGGCTCCTTTGAAGTTGTTTCCAGACTTTGCATTCCGAACAGGTGGAGAGGCTTCTCCACTTCCTCATTTCTGCCTCAGTAAACTGCAGTTCAGCATTCTTTAATTCATAAAATTTGACTTGGCCTTTGTTAATTGGATGTTGCATAACCAGTTTATGTATCTCTGTGCCTCTGGGCTGTGTTTCCCCAAGGGATGCCTAAATGCAAATGCTTTGCATTGTTGGCATTGGGAAGGGGAATAAATAGGATGGCTCAAATGAAGGGACTCTGGATTTTGAATAAGCCCCTGCATTGATTTTGTTGGAACAGATCAAGTTATGTCTGGTCTGGCATTCTGTTTAGATCAATGGCCAGCAAAGGGCCACTGGAAATCCACCAGCAGGCTTTTTTTTTTGGGGGGGGGCGCGGTGGGGCAGCATCTGGTATGCAGATATATACTGCCTGGAAACATGGATGTTTGTTTCATGGCTAATTGTTATTGATGGACATATCCTCCATGAATCATGTTTTAGAGCCATCTAACAGAATGGAATCAATCAATTTTACAACAATGAATTTAATATGTTAATTTATGCATTGTGTGTAAATCTTGAATGCACAGGAAGCTGCCTTATACAGACTCAGGGCACTGGTCCCTGAAAGTCAGTATTGTCTACTCAGACAGGCAGAGGTCTTTCCCGTCACCAATAACCTTATCCTTTACTGGAAGTGCTAGAGATTGAACCTGGGACCTGCTTCATGCAGAGCAGATGCTCTGCCACTGAGCCGTGACCCTTCCTTCTAGCACTGACAACAGTCTCTGATAATCAGTCCAGACTAAGCACCACTTTATATGCTGCAGTAGACACACTAAATATAGTTTGTGCCCCGTAATGTGAGGCTGGCTACTTGTCTTTTTTAAAAAAACAACATGTGCATGCCATTGAAATGCATTGTGTTGAGATGTGATTGGCCTTCGCTCCTTGCCTTGGGTGATGTAGCCATGCTGAGAAGCCTATGTGTCATGGCCTCACGCATTACAGGGCAGAAGTAGATACACACTAAATTTGCTGCAAGGTAAAAAAAAGGTCTTGTGAAAAGCTTCTCATATTCCACATCAAAGGCAAGGCTTTAACGACTCTCCCAAGTCAGCTCTGTTGGATACATGTAAATGGAATGTAATTAGGGTCTGTTTAATATGTCCCCTGTGCACATGATCGGCCACTTCTTTTCAAGTCTGGTTTCCACACTGCATGTAGCCCGCAGGTTGTCGGAATGCTTTGCAGGATTGGTCTTAACCCTTCCGCTTGCCATGACAAACTTGCCTGTTGGATCCACACCATTGTCGGCCACAAGTACCGAACACAATTAACTGCAAGGTGACAATATCTGATTCTTGCCCAAGATGTCACTGCCATCAAGCTAAGCCCTGCCATCACGAGATGTCAGAGGAGAAGCCACACCTCCAAGATGTTTACAGTCCAGGCAAGTCTTTGAGTCACTAATCCCTATTGGCTCAATGGGGCACCCGGCCTTCTAGAAAGAGGCCTATCAGGATCAGACTGAACTGTATGTCTGAATCCCAGGAGCCTCCGAGACCACAGTGTGTCTGATGAAGGAAGCTTTGGTTCTCTCAAGCTTATAACCCAAAATCTTTTTGGTCTATAAGGTGTCCCTGGATTTGAATCTAGCTTTTCTCTTGCAGACCAGCATGGCTTCCCCCTGAAACACCACGCTGTTGCTACTCCGCACCGCCTGTAAACACATCCGAGGAATGCACCAAGTCAGTGAGATCTTTCTGTTTCTCAGCTTGCTTTGTGTTCTTCTCCGAGTGCTTTCTTGCTGTGCCCTTGGCATTTACCTAGTGAGCAAACGCGCCCACCTTCTCTCCTTTCAGCATCTGTCTGTTCTCTTCCTCCCACTCTGAATTTGGCCTTCACCTCCTGCTCCCTTCCCTGCTGTCTTTCATGCCGCTGTTTTTGCTTACTGTGCTCACAATTCACATCCCCCTGTCACTCAGCGGCTGAGAACCTGCAAAGCCACCTCTTCCCTCCCTCCTAATTGGAATTTCAGGGGCCAAGTTCACGTTGCTGCCCATGGATACAATTCCACTTGAGCAGAGAGGTCCCTGGCTTCTGTCCACTCGTCTAAAGCAGTCATCCGATCCCCACTAACTTTGCATTGACATTGTGTCAGAAAGGTAAAAACCAGCTTACTTCACCTTCTTAATAAGCTGGATCGTTTCTGCAGAATAAAACAGGAGTCCAGTGGCCCCTTAGAGACTAACAACATTTATCTCAGCATCAGATTTTGTGAGTCAGAGCTCATTTTACCAGATCCATGGAACGTGTGTCTGCATCTGATGAAGTGAATTCTGACTTCATGGAATAAATGTTGTTAGGCTTTAAGGGGCCACTTGAATCCTGCTTTATTACAATACATTTGAGGCTATGCTGTCTCTTCTTCCAGGGCTGCAGAGAGCCTTGGTGAAGGCCCAGTCCAAGATTCCCCCTGGGTCCTCTTCCCACCTCATTTGGCCCTCGTACACATTCAGAAGCCCATACACAGGATACCCAATTAGATGCCAGAGATGATGTTACTATCCCCCACTTGGTGCCCTGCAAGAGCCTTGTGCAGCATTTATAAGGCTATGGACTATGGCTGTGAGCTGAACTGTATAATAAATATGCCGGGGATTGAACTGTGTGGTAGCCCAATGATGGTGCCAACTTCCCGGACTGTAGACACATGCCCAGCCAAGGGAAGCCTCACCCTGAAGCAGTGTGCCAACCAGACGTGGACCCACGGACATACCCAATGATCCTTGCCCCTGCATCCATGCAGGAGACAAATCAACCTCCCCAATTCCAGAAATATGCAGCAGCCAGCATGCCAAAGCCATGACTTACACCAGAAACCTGAGTGTTCCTGTAAAGGACTCCATAAAAGAATATCTCCAGCACGCAGCTTCTCTTAGCATTACTGCACGTACTCATCCTCAAGTTAGACAATAGAATTTGGCCATGATGGGATTACCTGAGCAGCCCAACACACCCAGCGCCCATCAAATTAATGGAGATGCAGATCATCAGATTGTTAACTGGCCAAGCACCTGGAATGGCTATCTTTTCTTCCTCTTTGTCTTAAGTCATCCACTCTAAGAGGTGTCAGTGTTAGCAGACATTATGTCAGTTGCCCAACACTTAATTCCATTCTTCAGAACTGGCAGCTTCTAGTATCTTCCTGGGGAATACGTGCCTTGGCGGCTCACACCCCAAGCCCCTCTTAGGGTATATAAGTAGAGCATCAACCATTGTTCACTCTCTCTTCTCCTGCCCACCTAACCCCACCCTGTCTTGCTGACTCCATTCGTAGCGCTGTCTGGAGTTTACCATGTGTGCCGCTGGTCAACACATGACCCCTTCCCTAGTATTTCCCCCCATTTTTCACTGCAGGATCACATTGTCACATCAGACAGGTAGAATATCACCTTACCAATTATACTTCCTGCTCATGCAACTGTCGCTGTATTATTCTATCTAGTTTCCTAGTTCTGTATTGCTTGAGTGTGTGATTGTTTTATTTTAATTGTGTGTGTGTATGAATCATCCAGTAAAAGAAATCATATTTAAGATCTTGTCTCCTGGTCTATTTCTGGGGATCCGAATAAATTGGACTCTGGTACACACAGATTATTGCTCCCTTAAAGCCTATTGTCACTTAATATTCATAATTCCGCAGATTTAATAAAGAAATAAGGCAATTTGGCTAACACCCTGGCATCTTGGCTGTTTGCCTGGACCACTGGGCAGACCAGACACCTGGGTTTTTGTAATGCTAGCTCCCACCCCAGCTGCTTTCCCATTTAGAGCTGGGAAAACAAAGGAGAGAAAGACTTGACGTTGTTGTCCACAAATTGGTTAAGCTGCTGTGCTCATACTTCAGTCATTTGAGTCCCACCTGCAACTTCTGCAACTGCTGCTGGAAGTAGAAAGGTCTCAACAAACAAAGCTTGGGACAGTGTGCTATGGGGTAACCTGTTTTGCTGGACCAAAGCTTTGGGTTCCAGCATGAACATCATGATCTGCAGTAATTTAACCCACCGTGCACTGTGGAGCCAGCCCATGGCTTGGCTGAGCACTAGTGTACAAGCGATACGAAACCAATGACCTATAGCATGGAACAGATTTCTTGAGTCTATTGTGCACTGGCAACTGGCAAGCAGTCAGGACTGACCTCTCCCCCCCTGCATGAATTTGTGCCAACGTAGACACAGTCTCAAAGTGCTGTGCTATGTGCTACCACAGAGTTACAAGGACATACTGGATTGCACTTAAGGGCTCCATTACTAGCACAAAGGCACAACCAGTGTTCTTGGGGCAGCCGGGCACCAGAATAAGAGCAGTGGGAGCAGCAGGGCTTTCTCTTTGCCAGTAAGTGGCAAACCAAGTGCACAGGAGAAACTGGTCAGAATTAACCTCCATATGCTAAGTCCTAAGGGCCATCTGAGCATCTGGGGAGCTGTGGGTGGCAGAGAGCCACTAGTCTCACAGTGTGCCAGGGTTTTCCAGCTCAAATGTCCAAGACCAGTGAGTGGCTGTCCTCAGCTGTCTCTCATATTGTAGTCATATGCAGAGGCTCAAACCATTTCTCTGACTAGTGGTTGTTGTACAGGCCTGGGTCAGATATAGATCCTACCCGCTCCTTGACTTCATTAATAGTGACTCCTTATCTTACCCATCGCACACTAATCCTATGAAGCAGATTGCTGATTTCCATCTGACAGATGGAAAAGCGAAGCTGAGATAGGGGAGTCTGGGACTGAATTAAGGCATGAATTCAGACTTGAATCAAGAAACAGCTTCAGCCCAGCCCCTTAGCATTTGATCCACCCTGAATGTACGATCCAGCGAGTCTGGCATTTCACTAGACATAAAGATGGTTCTAATAACTGCCTACCACTTGCATCTCATTAAGAACAGATGAACCACCGTGTTAAGTGATGAATGGCATACTAATGCTGCACTGTTCCTCTAATGCTGCATTAAATGCTTCAGACAATACGCGCAAGTGGTTGTAGAGCTCTCTTTCCTTTTCTTTTTCATTTCCAGCAGGCAGAGGTTCAGGGAAGAGGGTTACAATGGCTAACTATTTAATCCAGTAACAGAGCTGACCTTCATCAAAGCTTATGGGAGTTGGAACCCTGGACCTGCTGTCAGTATAGCGTGACAAAAATGGTACAGTAAAGCTGGGTCAGCTTTGCCACTAACAGAGTAGCCGTAAAGATTTGATCGAACAGATAGGAGGGAGCCCAGTCCTCCATGCAAACAGTTCAGCAGCTGCTACAGATAACATGCTGTCATTTTCCAGACTTGCTTTGGATCACAGCAAAAATGACACTGTTTTATTGACTGCATCATTTTTCCCATGGGGAACCCAGCATGGGCTGTAGGCTAGTAATGCTGGCATGTTGGCCAGGAGTTGCTTCCCTTGCAGACATCTCCTTTTCCTCATCACTTTCCCTCTCTCTCTTTTAGTTTTTATTTCTGCTGGCCCATGAACCTTGTATCAACCTAGCAACTGGGCAATAAAACATGTGGGACCCCCCATAAGAAACAGTGTCCTCCAAGGGGCTGCTGATGCCAAACATGACACCCAGCCAAACATCATCTGACACCACTCAGCTCTCTTGCTCCGTAGGAGCATCCACGGCTGTGGGAGACCTTGTAATGAGTCAGTAACACCGGTATCCAAAGCTGCCAGTTCTGTTGCGCCACAGGGACAGCTCTCATCAGTTTTATTTTAGCAACCCGTAGGCTATTAGTCTTGACTGGTGGTGACTCATTCTCTCTCCCTTCTTGCTCTTTGCAGTGTTCCATTCCTATCTCCTGTTCCTCATATGTGAATTAGAGTCTCTGTGTGTGTATGAGACTGGAATACAATTGGAGACGTGCAGAATTCCTCGTGTGTATCCTGGAGGAGACCGGCAACAAGCAGCAGCAGCAGCAAGCCGACTTTCTTCTACAAAGTGCTCCAGTCTCTAATCCCCTGTCAGTCATCCAAGCCACACTAACCACGCTGTTGATTGCCTAGCCACAGACCTGAGTTTATGTGTCATCTGTCAATTTATGCCCTTCAGCACTAGTGGAAAGCAGCTTTGCAGACAGGATTGCCAGCTCCAGGCAGGCAAATTCCTGGAGATTTTGAGATGGAGGTTGGAAAGAGCAGTGTTTGGGGATGGAAGGGACCTCAGCAGGGTCCACCCTCCAAAGCAGCCATTTTCTCCAGGGCATTTGATCTCTGTTATCTGGAGATCAGTTGTAATTCCAGGAGATCCCTAAGTCCTACCTTGGCAGCCCTAAAAAGTACCATCCCACTCTCTCACACAAGCATTATTATGTATTAGAGGGCAGAGTGAGTGGCAGGTTAGACTACACACAGGTATTGTTACTCACCTCCAGTGGGAGAGTGACTAATGGTAAATTTTCATCACTGCCATAAATCTATAGTTACTAGGATTCCGTGTGTGTGTGTGTGTGTTTTGGGGAGGGGAGAAAGAGCCACAGGAGGTTTTGTAGATGCTCCCTGAATAGTCATTTCTCACAGGGACCTCCATTTTGCCAGCAAAATACACTGTAGCTCCTGAGAGCCGGGAAACATTCCAGCTGGTACTTAATAAGAACCCACAAGAAGGGAGTTTGAAGCCAACCCTTTCTCAGACCCCACACACAGCCTTGTAGAACAGAGTTGTATCAGCTCTGCGTAGGGGTGGTTCCAGAGAGCGTCAGGCTCTAAGTGACAAGTTCTACCCACTAATGTGCCTCATGACATTGCCACACCCCAAGTTGGAATTAGGGAGTCAGACAGCCTATTGGCTGATGCTGATGACTGAAGGCTGTTGGTCCTTCCCCTTCCCTCAGAGTGCATGTATGGTGAAGGACCCTGAAATAATGACATCAGAGAGTCCAGAATCTCAGTAGTCCTTGAGGATTTAATACTGATAGTAAAATTAGGCCAAGGTTAGCAGGTCCCAGAAAAATGATATTAGGGATTTCATGCACCTATGGGCCTAACTTACATTTAATGATGTCTACATTCCCAGCTGAGTTATTCAAAGTCTTAAAAGAAGATGCTGTTAAAGTGCTGCACTCAATTTGCCAACAAATTTGGAAAACACAACAGTGGCCACAGGATTGGAAAAAGTCAGTTTACATTCCAATCCCAAAGAAGGATTGGTCAAGGAATGTTCAAACTATCGCACAATTGCACTCATTTCACATGCTAGCAAGGTCATGCTCAAGATCCTACAAGCTAGGCTCCAACAGTACGTGGATAGAGAACTGCCAGAAGTACAAGCTGGGTTTCAAAGAGTTAGAGGAACTAGAGATCAAATTGCCAACATTCGCTGGATTATGGAGAAAGCAAGAGAGTACCAGAAAAACATCTACTTCGGCTTCATTGACTATGCTAAAGCCTTTGATTGTGTGGATCACAATAAACTATGGCAGGTTCTTAAAGAGATGGGAGTACCGGACCACCTCACATGTCTCCTGAGAAACCTGTATAAGGGTCAAGGAGCAACAGTTAGAACCGGATATGGAACAACTGATTGGTTTAGCATAGGAAAAGGAGTACGACAAGGATGTATATTGTCACCTTGCTTATTTAATTTATATGCCGAGTACATCATGTGAAATGCTGGCCTGGATGAATCACAAGCTGGAGTTAAGATTGCTGGGGAAAAGATCAATAACCTCAGATATGCAGACAATACCACTCTGATGGCAGAAAGTGAAGAGGACCTAAAGAGCCTCTTGCTCACAGTAAAAGAGGGGAGCACAAAAGTGGGCTTGAAGCTCAACATCAAAAAACTAAGATCATGGCATCTGGCCCCATCACTCCTTGGCAAATAGAAGGGGAAGTCGTAGAAGTAGTGACAGACTTCACGTTCCTGGGATCCCAGATCACTGCAGATGGTGACTGCAGCCATGAAATTAAAAGACGCCTGCTCCTTAGGAGGAAAGCGATGGCAAACCTAAACAGCATGATAAAAAGCAGAGACATCACTCTGCCAACAAAAGTCTGCATGGTCAAAGCAATGGTATTCCCCGTAGTAATGTTTGGCTGCGAGAGTTGGACTATAAGGAAGGCCGAGCGCCGAAGAATAGATTCTTTTGAACTATGGTGCTGGAGAAGACTCTTGAGAGTCCCTTGGGCTGCAAGGAGATCAAATAATTCAATCCTAAAAGAAATCACCCCTGACTGTTCCCTGGAAGGCCAGATCCTGAAGCTGAAGCTCAAATACTTTGGCCACCAAATGAGAAGGGAGCACTCACTGGAGAAGACCCTGATGCTGGGAAAGATTGAAGGTCAAAGAAGAAGGGGACGGCAAAGGATGAGATGGTTAGACAGTGTCATTGATGCAACGAACATGAAATTGAGCAAACTTCAGTGGACAGCGGAAGACAGGAGGGCCTGGCGTGATCTGGTCCATGGGGTCGCGAAGAGTCGGACTCGACTGTGCGACTGAACAACAACACATTCACTCTATGTTAGAGTCTACCACCTTTCATAGGGTTACCAACTCTGGGTTGGGAAATTCCTGGAAATTTAGGAGTAGAGCCTGGGGAGGGTGAGGTTTGGGAAGAGGGAACTCAATAACCATCCAAAGCAGCCATTTTCTCCAGGGGAACGAATCTCTGTCATCAGTTTGGTGTAGTGGTTAGAAGCGCGGACTCTAATCTGGGAGTACTGGGTTTGATTCCCCACGCTTTCACATTCAGCTGCTGGTGTGACCTTGGGTCATTCACAAGTTCTCTCAGAGCTGTTCTCTCACGAGCATTTCTGGAAACAGTTCTCACAGCCCCACCTACCTCACCGGGTGTCTGCTGTGGGGAGCGGAAGGGAAAGGAGATTGTAAGCTGCTCTGAGACTCCAAGTGAAGACAGGGTATAAATCCAATCTCCTCCTCCTCCTCTTCTGGAGATCAGTTGTAATTCTGGGAGATCTTCAGGCCACACCTGGAGGCTGGCAACCTATCAGTGAGAATTCTGTGATGTGGTGAAGTTCAAAGCAGAAATGTAATTTCCTTTTAAGGCTTAGACCACAGAAATAAGCCTGACCTAGGCCTTACTATAGCACCTGTTCTAGCCTGTTAAATGTTCTTGTGAATTTTGCTGGCTTCCTTACCATTACTTCCCTGTGTCAGGGCTCAACAGTAGCATTCAAGCTCAATGTACCCAATGATCCAGGCTCAGGGTTTGCTTTGGGCCTAAATCCTCACACTGCACAAGAAGACTCAAAGCATCAGCTCTGGCTTTAAACATAAGAACATAAGAGAAGCCAATGTTGAATCAGGCCAATGGCCCATCTAGTCCAACACTCTGTCACACAGCGACCAAAATATACCAGGTGCCATCAAGAGGTCCAGCAGTGGGGCCAGGGCACCAGAAGCCCTCCCACTGCTGCCCCCTCCAGCACCAAGAATAGAGTGCATCACCTGCCCCAGACTGAGAGTTCCCATCTATACCCTGTGGCTAATAGCCACTGATGGACTTCTGCTCCATATGTTTATCTAATTCCCTCTTGAAACTGTCCATGCTTGCAGCTGCCACCACCTCCTGTGGCAGTGAATTCCATATGTTAATCACTCTTTGGGTGAAGAAGTATTTCCTTTTATCTGTTCTAACCCGACTGCTCAGCAATTTCATGGAGTGCCCACGAGTTCTTGTATTGTGAGAAAGGGAGAAAAGTACTTCTTTCTCAACCTGCTCAATCCCATTCATAATCTTATAAACCTCGATCATGTCACCCCTCAGCCGTCGTTTCTCCAGGCTAAAGAGCCCCTAGCGTTTTAACCTTTCTTCATAGGGAAGGTGTTCCAACCCTTTTATCATTCTAGTTGCCCTTCTCTGCACTTTTCCCAATGCTATAATATCCTTTTTGAGATGTGGTGACCAGAACTGTACACAGTATTCCAAATGAGGTCGCACCAATGATTTATACAGGGGCATGATGATACTGGCTAATTTGTTTTCAATTCCCTTCCTAATAATCCTCAGCATAGCATTGGCCTTCTTTATTGCAGCTACACACTGTCTAGACATTTTCATTGAGTTATCCACTACGACTCCAAGATCTCTCTCTTGGTCCGTCTCTGTCAGTTCAGACCCCATCAACGTGTATTTATATTTAGGATTTTTGGCTCCAATATGCATCACTTTGCACTTGGCCACATTGAACCCCATTTGCCACGTTGACGCCCACTCACCCATCCTCGACAGATCCCTTTGGAGTGCCTCACACTCCTCCCTGGCTTAGCAGCAGTCATGCTGCCGAGAAATCCAGCCCTGGAAAATCCCTCTCTGTGTCAAAGTTCCACACAAGCAGCACAAGACATGAATGGCAGAAACAGAATGACTTTATTGAATCTTACATGCTATATAGTTATTCAGAGCAAGAGCAGAGAGAATTCAGAGAACAAAGTGCTGAGAGGTCAACTAAATGAGATACTGGGAAATCAGTGAATGGGTCTCCCAAAGGGTTTTTATTGGTAAATAGCAGCTTTGGGGTCCCTAATTCTGTGTTCACAACACATCTCTCCAGGCCACTTTCTTGACCTCAAACTTTCCTTCAGATCTACTGTTAACTCTCTTGGGGAAAACATACATCCTTTTTGTTTCCACCAATTGACAAATATAGATTTTAGGGAGACATTTAAGACCTGGAAAAAAGGGGAAAAGGGGTTAACCCCCCCCCATCCAGATCTTTCCCACTTGTTGTGGCTGTTACATACAAATAACAAACCATGCAGGAGATCCATTTATGAATCTTTCAGCATCTTGGTCTAGTTTGGTGTTCAGAGGTACAGGAGAAGAATCCAGCTGCTGCCGAAACCTTCCGTGTTTTTCTCATCAGCAAAGCCCAGAGAAGGTTCCATGAGGAGAGGGGTCAGAGTTTGAAATCTGTGTGGTAAACAAAGAGAGTTGGTCTGCTGAGAAATGTTCACAAGGTACTATAACCACCACCACCCCATCCCTGCACTGGAAAGGTCCAGGCAAAATTTTCAACATCGAATTTCCTCCAGAGAAGAGAAAACTAGAGCATTATGGTGTTTTATAGTATGTATGTGCAGATGTACAATTGAAAAAGATATTGTGGAGATACAAAATGAACACACTGCATGGCATTAATCTCACAGCAACACCAGCATGCTGAAATCCTCAAAGCTGCTTGTGCCAGCTAGAAGCTGCTTAGCAACTGCTTAAAGCCAGCTTTAAATTTCAGAATTGTTCCTTTCAGCATTCTGCCCCTCTCCCACTCTATACCTGGTTCCCACTGAGGTAATAAAACTGACTCTGAGAGCCAGTTTGGTGTAGTGGTTAAGTGTGCCAACTCTAATCGGGGAGAACCGGGTTTGATTCCCCACTTCTCTGCATGCAGCTGGTGGATGACCTTGGGCAAGCCATAGTTCTGACAAGAGCTGTCCTTGAAAGGGCAGTCCTTGAAAGAGCTCTCTCAGCTCCAACTACCTCACAGGGTGTCTGTTGTGGGGAGTGGAAGGGGTAGGAGTTTGTAAGCCGCTCTGAGACTCTGAGTGAAGGGTGGAGTATAAATCCAATCTCTTCTCCTCCTCTTCTTCTTCTATACCACTCCCGACTGTAGGTGGGAGCTGCTGCTAAGAAATTCTCTTCACACAGAAAGCTAGCCATCAAGGAGAAGATTCTAGCCTAACCTTCTTCTTGGGATGTTAGTTTTCTACACAGGGAATATTTTTAGGTGGAAGCACATTCAATAACATGAGCCCCTACCAGCATTTTGAAAAAGTATAGCCCAGACATAAATTTTCTACCTCAGTGAGCCTGTGAGGTTTCAAGTTTACACTTTCATAGTTCTCTCAGTACACCAAGGCTGATTAGCTGACAGTCCTATGATCCGCTATATTTTGATGACCCCGTATTAGTAGGAATGTGCGGTTATTTCCAGGCTATTAAAAATGAACTAGAAAAAGGCCATTTGGTATATTCACTTGCATATAAAAAGAGAATGGAAATACCACCACATGTCATTAGTTTCCATGAGTTTTGCCTTTAACTGCCATGTTTTTCCTTTAATTACTTGGGATCTATACTCCTGTCTGAAATTTGACAGGAAAGATTCTTTAGCTGAGGTATAGTAAATCCTAAGGATTTTATTCACATTGGATAGAAACAATCTGAAGCTGGAAATGTGTTTTGCCTTTAATTGCCTATGAAATGGCAACTCTTCTTCCTGTCTGTCTGAAATAATGAAAGGAGGATCTTGTGGGTGAGAGGTACCCTCACAGAACATTTCAGTCAAATTGGGGGGGGGGGGTGCAGCTGGAAATATATCCCATTTAAACCAATAGAAATGAAAACAATAATAAAAACCAAATGAGAATAGTAATGAATATAATGAAAACAAATGAACCTTCTGAAATGAAAATATAAAAGTTGCATATTCCAATTATTAGAGGACTGATACTTGATTCCCAAAGTCACTCATATGCATTTAAATGAAGAAAAGAAGAAGGATTGGATGTATACCCCACCCTTCACTCCTGAAGGAGTCTCACAGTGGCTTGCAGTCTCTGATCCTTTCTCCTCCCCACAACAGACACCCTGTGAGGTAGGTGGGGCTGAGAGAGCTCTTGCGAGAACTGCCCTTAAGAGAACATCTCGAAAGAACTTATGACTGACCCAAGGTCACACCAGCAGCTGCATGTGGAGGAGCGGCGGATGATCAAACCCAGTTCTCCCAGATTAGAGTCTGTGCTCTTAACCACTACACCAAACTGGCTCTCTGAGTCATATGACCAAATTAAATGGAGAGCTGAGAATGTGATTTGGGTAGACCTGGGCAGTCTGTGTGTGTGTGTGTGTGTGTGTGTGTGTGTGTGTGTAATAGCACATTTTCTATGGCATGCTCAACTTGCTTTTTGCCATATATATTCATTACTCACAGTAATAATGTAGAAAATATGTGGGTAGAATCTCAGCCTGGCCAAATGGTGAGGTCATCACACGTCTACCAGTGGAAAGTATCTGGGAGACCCAGATTCAAACCCCCACTTTGCCATGGTGACTCATTGGGGCCAGTCATATACTCTCAGCCTAACCTACTTCACAGGGTTGTTGTGACAGTAAAATGGAGAAGTGCAATGTAAATCACTTTGAGTCACCATTGGGGCATACAGAAAGTGAACAAATCTTGCTAACTGGTCATCATTTTAATCACCTGTGAAGGGTTTGAAGGTATGAAGTTTCATACCCCTAGAACTGGATCATGAAACCATATCAGCTATTCCCGGACAGTTTTAGGGCAGCCTATGAAGGAAACTCTTGCCTAACAGAGTTGCAAGAATAACTGGGGCAAATGCAGCATTAAGAAAGAACTGCAAGCCCCATGTAATCAAAGAGGTTGGCTTCAATGGTTTTGAGGTTCTGTGGGGAGGAAGCTGACTGGAATCAACCAATTTCAAATGCAGACTCTACTTACCTTAGAGGATCCTGCATCCCCTTTTCTTTGTCTTTGTGGGCTGTGGACAAAGAACTGCCCGTATTGCCTCATCAAAGACTGTTTTCAGGCCACGCTGTGTCAGTGCTGAGCATTCAAGGTATTTCACTGCATCTGCAAGTACAAAAACCCATTACTTGGAGGAGGAACAGGAAGACGGTAGAGAATTCCTTTGTGGCCCTGCGACAACAGTTTCTCACCTGGCGTGGGTCAATCCTGAGAGTATAATACAGGCCTGCAGACATCTGGCAATCCCAAAAAAAGCAAACTCCCTATAACATAGGCCCATTCTGTATCTAGCATTCACTCCGCTATTTGCCAAACCCATGTTGAAACAGAAATTCCCCTCTACTTTCCCCTCGGTCACACACACTAAATCATTCACTTTCAATGCACTTTCCAACTGGATTTGCCAGTTTACACAGTAAAATCCAGTTGGAAAGTGCACTGAAAGTGGATTGGAAGTGGATTATTTAGTGTGTCTGACCGCAGCCTTATAGGTCAGTTATTTTTAATATTATTGCAATCAATTGGATAATACCCCTATCCCTAAATATATGCTAGTTTTTATGACTTTAAAATAGGAACAGAATATTTGAAGTTTTTATGTAAATAAAGTACTCTTTCTAACAACTGGCTTACAGCCAGGGCTATTTTGGGGCAGGAACGCACAGGAACGGAGTTCCGGCTGGCTCCCAAATTGGCCATGCCCAGCAGGAACTCATTAGCATAATAGGCCACACCCAACAGCAGACACCCATTAGGATTGGCTACATTAGGGCTGTGTGGCCTAACATGCAAAGGAGTTCCTGCTACAAAAAAGCCCTGGGTTTTGACAACAAACAAGATTAACAGAATAAGAAGCAAAAGGTGGGTGTGGCTGGATGACCACACTTCTGGTAACATGGGTGTGTGTCCTAATATGCTAATAAGCTGTGCTGTTTGGGGTGTGGCCTAATATGCTAATGAGTTCCTGCTGGTTTTTTTCTGCAAAAAAAGCCCTGCTTACAGCTGATCTCTTTGCCTGGGAGCTGTGCTAGGGGCTGCAACCAGAAGTAGGGCTTTTTCAGTGGTGGTTCCTCGCCTCTGGATTGTCCTCCCCTTTACTAGCTTTTAGGTGCCAGGCGGAAACATTTCTTTTAACCTAAGCTTCTGACCGAGGGGCAGGGTCCCACTTTTTAAAGTGGTTTTGAAGGCCTGATCAAAGGGTGTGTTCAGACGGATCTTTTGATCTGCCATAGGAACGACTCCCTTGCGGATCAAAAATGCACGACCAGACAGAAACATCTGCGAAATATTCCGGTCCCATAGGCATCCCGTTCTGCTGCGCCTCCAATCCTGATTTAAAAAGTAGCACTTTCAATGTAGGGTTTTCGCTTACCCGCGCAACAACTGCAGACTTTCTTCCGTCTGGTCACTCCATTAGCGCGCGATGCTCCCGTCGGCTCGGTCTGACGTCAGACCGAGCCGACGGGGGCGCGATTTTTAAAAAATTGAAACCCCATGTGCGCTTTAACGAGGAAACGCATTCAGCGATAAGCGCTACGAGGAATGTAATATTCATGCTTATTTCTTTTAGGGGCAAGATGTTACCGCGATGGGAGATGGAGGGGGGGAAGGACTGTTCTAACTTGCAAAATAGTCCCTCCATTGATCATGATGGCAAGGGGAGGACCGGGACTTTGCTGAAAACCCTCCGCGATCGCCTCAGTTCTCCAAGGAGGCGCAGCCTTGCCTATGCGAATGTACAAAACTTTTTTTAAAAAATCCTCGGTGGATGCTGTGTAGACAAATCACGGTGGGAACAACGCGTGGTGAGGCTATTTCATGGGGGCGTCTGGTCGTGCTAGGCTGGATTAAAAAAATCGGGATAAAATTTTAGGAGGGCTCATGGCGCGATTGACTGGCCGTCTGAACGCAGCCCTAGACTGTTTTAATAATATCATTTTAAACTGCTGAATGTTGTTTTACAATGTTTACATACCTGAGGCTTGTTTTTATGCTGTAGCTTTTATGACTTGTTCTGCTACACGTACATTTTTGAAATAAGTAACATACTAATTTTCCATAACACTACTGCAGCGGACATCTATTTATCCATTGGGTGAAATAGGACACAGATGAGATGTGCACAAAATCAGGAGGAGATGATATAACGGAACATTCTTAAATGTTTGTTCAGGCAAACAAACAAACAAAAAATCTCATACGAAGTTGAGTGACTCTTAATTCAGGCACTGACTTGCCAGCTAGTTCAGAATATCCTAAGAATCAATTTAAAAGTTAAACAAAGCTACACTGAGGAGTTCTCATACAATTATACCATGCCATAATGCTCATGGGAGGGCTATGCAGAGGGCTGCCAACCTCAAGCTCAGAAATACCTGGAGATTTCAGGGTGGAGCCTGGGCAAGTGGGATTTAGGGAGGGGAGGGACCTCCGTAGGCTAAATGACGTGCAGTCTGCCTCCCAAAGCAGCCATTTTCTCTAGGAGAGGTGGGATAAATGTTTTAAATAAATAAGTAAGACATCTGCATAGTCTTGAGATCAGTTTTGATTGCAGGAACTTTCCAGCACCCACCTGGAGTTGGCAACCCCAGGTCACACCCATGTGTGCTAGTGTTGCCAGCCCCCAGATCTGGCCAGGAGTCCCCCCACTTCTGGGGGTTTCAATCCACCCTGGCCAGCTGGCCAGCAGAGGAAGCCTCACCCCCAAGAGTGACCATCTGCCTGACCATCCTCTGGCCACCCCCGGAATGCCCCCCAAATCCCCCCACTGGAGCGACAAGGGGATCGGGCAACCCTAAAGTGTGCCTCCATCTCCATTTACGAAGCTAGCAAGACAGAAAGAAGACAGCTTTGCACACACAAGGGAGATTTTGATGTGGTGATACAGGGCAATTACAATCAAATGTGCATTCCCTAAGGTAAATAGTCTCTTGAATAAAAGTTTGTAGGTCTTAAAGGTGTCACTGGACTCAAACTTTGTTCAGTCCCTTTTCTGAAAATTTAAACTAAGCTCCAGGAAAAGGCAAGTAACAGGCTAATGTGACGTGGAGTTATATTAGCTATAAATATGTCTAGCTGATCTCCTGTTAAGGTTGCCAGCCTCCAGGTGGGGCCTGGGGATCTCCCACTTTTACAACTGATCTCCAGCTGACAGAGATCAGCTCCCTTGGACAAAATGGCTGCTTTGAAGGGTGCTCCATGGCATTGCACTATGCTGAGGCCCCTCCCCTTCCCAAATCCCATCCTCTCCAGGATCCACCCCCAAAGTCTCCAGGTATTTTCCAACCCAGACCTGGCAACCCTGTAGAAGAAAAATAGCTAGCAGATGCCTGCCTCAAGATATTACCAATCAGTCACAATATCTCCCCTAATAACTATTTCCCTTAAAAAATGTTTCAGTCATGCATCACAATTTACATCTAAACAAAGAGATTACACTTTTAAAAATCTCAACCAGACTATAGGGAGGACAATCACAAACTGCAGATTTTAGCAATAACACCTTGTTGGTGTGGGATATACATTGGATAGACATGCTTTCCAGGGTTTGATACCACTTTTACCAGGCATCTTTTAAACTCGGGAGGGAAGCATTACAAGACAGGCTGAGTACAGCTGAGGAATGCTGGACAGATGTGCCTGTGTCAACGGCCCCTTTAATCCAGTTGTGAAACATTGCTGAAACACGCCTATCTCGGGGCAAACTGTCAGTCTGAACTCAGCTATTGTCTATCCTCTGGCTCCAGCTGTGTATCCCACAGCCCTCCTCTCTACCAATGTGGTGAATTGTGCTGAAAAGGAAAGGATAACCCATTCCATACAGGGAAAATAGGTGCCCAATTTAGGGTTGCCAACCTCCAGGTGGTGGTTGGAGCTATCCCACTATTACAGCTGATCTCCAAGTGACAGAGAACAGTTCACCTGGAGAAAATGGCTGCTTTGGAAGGTAGATTCTGTGGCACTGAAGGCCCTCCCCTCCCCAAACCCCACTCTTCTCACACTCCACCTCCAAAATCTCCAGTTATTTCCCAACCCAGAGCTGGCAACCCTAGAGCCTATACAACTTGAAAAGGTCCTTAACAAAAGAGTTGGAGAGCGAAGCTGCACTCAGTGCTAGCTAGCCTCAGATCACATGGCAGGAAAAGGAAACTGTGGTTGCAGCTAAGGGCTTGATGTCGCAGGCTCAGTTCTTCCTCTTAATTATGGAGGCAGAGAGCCGGGGAAGGGAAGGGAAGGGAAAGAGGAAGGCAACTGGTAACTAGAGCCCTTGTTCTCATTGTTAAGGAAGATAATGTCAATAAGGAGTAGTTGAAAGAGCTACTAATGATGGGATCTTTATATTCGCAAAGTAAACAAGCTGGCAGCAGGTGGGACTCTTGGGGTCTGTTTGCTGCCTGAGGTAAAGAGCTGTTGCTTTTTTTCTCAGCAGCTGCTTCCTCAGCAATACTACCCCCCGCCCCATGTAGCCAATGTGCATTCACCTCCCTATGTGGTGATGTGGCTTCTCTGACCTCATATATCAATGCTCAAGTTTCTGCTTAAAAAGCACCACAGTAACTGTCTGTACTAGGACTATAAGCTAAAGTGCAGACCATTTGGAAAATGGAGGGAAATGGAGAGGACCACTATGTTGGGTCATATATCTGTAGCATTCCCAAGTCAGCAAATCCCAAACAAAACCAACTTCCTGTGTCTGCTAGCTTGAAGAACCAGGAAGGATGCTGGTGACATTTGCTCTGTTCATGTGAGATGGGTGTCCGCAGTTGTAATTGAAACAGGTGAATTTTAGCATTTTTGCCTTCCTCCCCACATAATCTCATACCTATCTCTTTGGCCAGTGCAAGGCCTTGTGGATAAGTAATAGGCGCCAGCTTCTTCTCTTTGAGCTTCTCTATGGTATCCTTGTCATCCCGAAGATCCAGTTTAGTGCCCACAAGGATCATGGGAGTGCTAGGACAGTGATGTCGTACTTCAGGAAACCACTAGAGAAAAGTTGGAGATTTTAGAAGAGTGAGACAAACAAAAACTTACATTAAAAAAAGAAAATGGGCTACACTTTATATTAGTGTGGTAAAGGTAAAGGTTTCCCTTACTCGAAAGCCAGTTGAATCTGACTCTAGGGGTTGGTGCTCATCTCCATTTCCAAACTGAAGAGCCAGCACTGTCTGAAGACTTCTCCGTGGCTATGTGGCCGGCATGATTAAATGCCGAGGTGTTCAGAATGCTGTTACCTTCCCAAAGAAGCAGTACCTATTTATCTACTTGCAATTTCTTGCTTTCGAACTGCTAGGTTGGCAGGAGCTGGAGGGAGCTCACTCCATCAGGCCAGCACTAGGGTCTTGAACTGCCAAGCTACAGACCTTCCACTCTGCAGCTCAGCATCTTAACCTCTGAGCCACTGTGGTCTTGTATTAGTGTACTGCGGTCTTGTATTCTAGATGCATTAGCCCCTGCACAGTGACATCACTTCTGATGTAACCTGGAAGTGACGTCACCACATCATCACAGAAGCCCCCCCCCCCCGGAAAGTTTCTCCCAATGGTTGCCAGCCTCAGGCAGTCCTAAACCTCAGTCTCAAAACCCTAAGCAAGGCCTCCTGAGATGCACCTTTCACTTTAAAAACACCAGATCAATATTGGGACTGGGACTATTTAATTTATTCATAAATGATCTGGAACTAGGGGTGAGTAGCGTAGTGGCCAAGTTTACAGATGACACAAAATTATTCAGGATGGTGAAAACCAAGACTGACTGTGAAGAGCTCCAAGAGGACCTCCACAAACTGGGCGAGTGGGGTGACAATGTGGCAAATGAAGTTCAATGCTGATAAGTGTAAGGGGATCCACATTGGGACAAAAAATCCCAGCTTCAAGTATAGGCTAATGAGGTCTGAACTTGCTGAGACTGAGAGGGGAAAAGATCTTGGAGTCATAGTGGGTAGCTCAATGAAAGTGTCAACCCAATGTGCTGCAGTGGTGAAGAAGGCAAACTTTGTGTTAGGGATTATTAGGAAAGAGATTGAGAATAAAAATGCTGACATTGTAATGCTCCTGTATAGATCTATGGTGCAGCCTCATTTGGAACACTGTGTACAGTTCTGGTCAGCATATCTCCAAAAGGCCATTACAGAGCTGGAAAAAGTACAGAGGAGGGCAACCAAGATGATTGGAAGTTGAAGTACCTTCCCTATAAGGAAAGCCTGAAGAGTCTTGGACTTTTCAGTTTAGAAAAGAGACAACTAAAGGGGGACATGATAGAGGTTTATATAACTATGCATGAAGTGGAGAGAATTGACAAAGAGATCTTTTTCTCCTTCTCCCAAAATACTAGAACTTGAGGGCATCCAATGAAGCTGATGGGCAGTAGGTTCCGGACGGACAAAAGGAAATACTACTTTACACAGAGAGTGATTAAAATGTGGAATTCTCTTCCAGAGGATGTAGTGATGGCCACAGGAATAAACAGCTTTTAAAGGGGATTAGATAGATTCATGGAGGATAAGTATATCAGTGGCTACTAGCCTTGGTGACTGAGGGACTAATCTTCTGAATCCCAGAGCCAAGAGGCAACATCAAGGGAAGGCCTCTGCCTCTATGTTGTGTTGCTGGCTGTCCAGAGGAACTGGTTGGCCACTGTGTGAGACAGGATGCTGGACTAGACAGACCATTGGTCTGATCCAGCAGGGCTCTTCCTATGTTCTTATGATCTCACCTTGGCACGAACGTTTTCGTAGGATGCAGGGCTAACAAGAGAGAAGCAGATGAGGAAGACATCCTGAAAGAATAAGACAAAAAACATGTTTGGAAGTCACATTGTGGGGTGGTGCTGCTCCACAACTGTGAACTGTAATTTATGACACTCTAGTAGGTAGTATTTATGCAAAACTTTGCCCAAGTCTTAAAGCAATTCACACACTTTGTGGCTCTGAGGTCCTCTTGACAAAAGCCATGCATGTGAAGTCAGTATTAATAATGCCAGTAATAATGGGATAGAAACACAAACCCTTTCTTAACCATAAACACTGCATCAAATCACATACATCAACCAAAATACTTGTAAATATTAAACAATGCAAAGTGCACACTGACACACCCCAGTGGTTCTTCCGTAGGTTACAAATTTAGGCCATGAATCCAGTACTTTTCACTCTCATTGATTTCGATGGGAAATTAACTAATCCGCTTTACTGAAATTAAGGCAGTTTAAAATGGCTTAATTTTGTCTAGTTCATGTCATTTAGTGATGGCAAACACTAGACATAACACAATACATTAAACACAAGAGACTGCACAGAAATACCAAATTGCCTGAGCAATACAACAAAACAGAATAGAGTGCTCAGATTTAAAAAGGGATTAGAGACTGCAAAAGTGTAAGGACACAGTCAGTAGTATGGAGGAGAATGGATAAAGCTTTGGATGACAAAGAGTCAAGATATCCCAACTAGCTGTTCCACATAGGTCTCTTCTGACACTTAACAAGCCTCCTTTACTCATATCACGGTTCTGCTCTCACTGGATATGTTTACTGTATAGAAGAAAAGACTGGGAGTGAACATAACTGCTTTTTTCAGATACCTGATGGGCTGTCACATAAAAGAGGACAAGGACTTGTTCCCTGCTGCTCCACAGGACAAGACTGGATCTAATTGGCTTAAGTCAGGAGTCTCCAATGTGGTGCTCATGGGCACTATGGTATCCAATGACATCTTTTCTGGCACCCACCAAAGGTTCTTAGGAAGTAGGTGGGAACAGGTGGGGCTTTTGCCCAGCAAGGCTTCTGATTGGCCCTTGGAGATTTGATTGGATGTGCAGATTTTTAAAATGTTGCTTTGGCACCACAGCACAAGGATCTTTGCTGTGTGATGGAAGGTAAATTGCGGCAGCCATTTTATATGGCTGGCTCCACCTCCCATGGCAGCCATTTTGTGACAGGACACTGTTAGAATTCCAAAGGTGCCCTGAGGCTCAAAAAAGTTGGGTATCCTTGCCTTAAATTGTAGGAGGATAGATTTCAGCCACAGTCTTCTTTGCTGAAGAAGCAGAGGCTATCAGAATGCTCTAGTCTAGATTACTTGCTTTGAGCAGGGAGTTGGACTAGCTGACCCAGGTCTCTGACAAGGTTCTATGATTCATGGGGTTAGTCTCAGTTTATCTATTACCCTTTCTCAGCTACTCTGGGTTGGCCAAACTGCAAACTGCATGTCCATTACCTTTAGATGTGACCTATCAAGTTTAGTGCTGCCCATCAGCCATATATGATAGCCCACCAGTGTCTTAATGAACTTCCTAGCTTTGCTGACTGGCTTGGACTGCAAATACTGAGTGGTGTGGGTTTTGTCAACCAGCTGGTAGACAACCGCAGCTCATGGTTGGTGGGGTGTGTTCACCTTGGTGAGTCCCCAGTTGCACAGGTCGCTATAAATGCCCAAATCAAGAACGAGATGAATTCTCTCTCACTCCATAGCTGCCCTTTTCATTTTTTTTCCTGTCCTACCATTACATTAGTGAACAGAATTCCATGTTTGCCCTAAGGCAGGACCAGGTGGGAGCAGCTTCAACCTTAGCTGCAACCTGAGCTACTTCTACACTTATATTTAGACTGAGCATATGGGATTCTGTGTGGGTTTTTTTAAATACACGTACAGACTTGTCACTTTCTACTTCTCCTTTCCAAACTGCAGATTCTAATAATCTTGAACTCACTGTAAGAAACGATACTTCATTTTACTAATGTAAGATGTCTGTGTTTTCCCACTTATAATAACCATTTGGTATTTCTGAGTACGCATGAAACCCCCAAACAGTCTGCAGAACTCTCAGCTTCCCTTTTTTTCTTGTCCCCTGGTTCCCGCTGGCCTTTGGACTATGCCATTGAAACTTTTAACTAGTGCAGCTTGTCATGCAATAAAAAAGCTATGCCCACAGAAATGATCTCTTCTGCTCCACTGTTAAAGGTAGAGAAGCTCTGGCCTCCTTTGCATCCGCAGAGGGGAAAAGGTGACAGCCCCCGAAAATGAGAAACATGAGCCAAAACTCATGCTGTTCTTGGATAAGAATTGTTCATGCAGAATCAAAATGTTCTGAAAAGCCCAAGGCATTTTGATCAGCATTTTCCTTGGGGCCATGCAGCCTGATAGTACTGTTCTTCAAAGGCAGGGCTGGCCCTGCCATTAGGCATGGTGAAGCAGATTGCCTCAGGGGGCAGAGTTTAGGGTACCATTAAAAGGGCAGCAAATCATCAATTATTTAATGTATTATGTTTTTACCATCATGGCAAGCCCCCTTTTCTTTGCCTCTGGCACAAAAATGTCGCCAGGCATCACTGTTCAAAGGGATGAGAGAATCATCTTGGGATCCTTGTCTCTCCTCTCTTCTTGTGGTGTTTCCTCTCTGTCCTCTGCTCTTACATAAAACTGAAGCCTGGATACTTTCTACTCATCACAGTCAGGGACCATGAACCCCTGAACTGAGAACAGCTCTTCTCAGGAAGTGAAGGTGTTCCAATTTAATTTATGAATTGGGGGCCTCCAGGGATATCAGAGATGGACAAATGAAGTGAACAGCTCTCACATCCCACCAAAGTTAGACTAAATGTGCAGACAGTAGCCCAGATCCCACATGAAACACATACAAACAGGCATGAGGGAAATTTCTCAAGTGAAGAGACCCACCGTCTGAGGATAGGAGAGGGGTCTTAAGCGGTCATAATCCTCCTGGCCAGCTGTATCCCACAGCCCAAGGTTGACAGGTTTGCTGTCCACCATCACGTTGGCAGAATAATTATCAAATCTGTAAAACAAGCAAGGTGTCAGTTCCTTAAATCTGAATAGGAGGTATGTGGAGGGAAGCCTCTCTGCCCACACCCTGTTCTCCTCACAGTACTGTAGGAGAAAGGATAAATACAGGGCCCTTTAAATGGCACATAACCATTCATTTAAGGGGCATATCCACTCAGTGGTTGCCCGGGGGGGAGGGGGGGGGCTGGAAATGCCATTTCAGGCTCAGCACATGATCTTTGCAGTGACACTGACACCCCAAGCAGTCTGCCAGAATAACACTTGGCCTTGTTGATATGAGCCAACGATGCATATGCAGGGAGTGAGGGAGTGAAACGCAGAGGCTCCTGCCCAAGGTGGGCAGGCCCTTTAACTTACCACGAAGGTGCCCAGTGGAGCAATAGTGGCCAATAACAAGCCGAGCCAACTCTCATAAACTCTGCCATCCCTGCAGGGGACTCTCAGCTCAAACCCAGCTGGCAGTGGTGTGAGAGGAGCTTATATTGGGCACTGTGGCCCTGTCCAAGCTGAACACCTAAGCTTGTTCCTGGGTCCCTGCTTCTGCCTTGGAGATTGACTTGATAATTTTCTCATCCGTTTCAACTCCACAAATCTGACTGTAGTCAGATCTCTACACTGGCTGCTCTCTAAAATAGGCAGAAGTAACTGTTCTGTGCCCACAGGAAGCCTCTCAGTTTATAGTATCTGCAGTACGATCACGATGCTTCAGTACGGAATATCTCTCAGTTGCTGTGTACACGTTTATACAGAATTCGGACCGAGGTGGTAGAAGACTGAGCTGCAATACATTTCAGGGCAACTGAGTGTGGCTCCTATTCTTTTATTCCTCCCCCGCATAAAAGCCCCCTGCATGTAGCAAGCCAGGACATTAGGGACAGGTTTACACCTAATTTATGGTAAATTATTTCCCAGTCACAGTTGTACATTTGGCTATACTGTTGCAATGAGCATGGCCGGCAGGATGGGTAGAAATCTCTTGCTAAGCCATGTGTTTCACATTGGTATTTGTATACGGGGAACAAGACTGTAAGCTGCAGCCAACATACGGCAACCCTGTGGGGTCTTCAAGGCGGGAGACATTCAGCAGAGGTTTGCTGTTGCCTGCCTCTGTGTCATGACCCTGGTATTCCTTGGGGTTCTCCCATCCAAATAACTGACCACGGATGACCTTGCTTAGCTTCCAAGATCTGACAAGATCAGGCTAGGCCAGGCTATCCACGTCAGGGCATTTCTTTATACACTAAAGGCAAATCATGGCTGGAAAAATGGGTGGCCACATCAATTCATTCACCTACTTCCCCACTTGTCACTCTCAGCATCCTCTACTGTTCCCTGCACCATACTCACACAGTGGGGATGTATTCTCCAGGGAAGGCATTGGTGGTGTAGCTGATCAGGAGGCAGGTTTTACCCACAGCTCTGGAGGGGGGGGAGAGACGTGATACATATTAGGTACAGCAGGAAGTAAGGAGAGATTGAAAGCAGGAATCGCCTGCAAGTTCTATGTACCCAGAGCTAGCAGAAGAGCAAGAAAAGACATCACTCACTGTATTTATCATTCATCTTTCCCTCAGAAAATGCTCAAAGCATCATGCCAACGTTCAAACTACTTAAAGTACATATCATCAATAGGATCATAAATAATTAAGATGCTAAAATCCATTGGACAGCAGTAACACTGGCAGAACGTGTCTTTTAAAGCCAAGTTAATCATCTTCCTTTAGGAAGGCTTGAAGTGAGGTTGCCAGCGCTGGATTGGGGGGGGGGCAGATCCAGATTGGGAAACTCCTAGAGATTTGGGGGTGAAGCCTGGGAAGGACAGGGAAACTCAGTGCAGTACAGTATTCTACAGCAGGAGTGTCAAATGTAAGGCCTGGAAGGTGGTGGTGCCAGTGGCAAGAGCAGCAAAGAGACCCATGTCAGGTTGCCTGGCTGAAAGGTCCATCCCCCCCCTGTCTCTTGATTGGGCCAGGCTGAGCACGTACGGCCACTGCCCTCTCTCCTCCTCCTATCAGAGATGAGGGGGTCACCACCTGCCCATCAGCTCACGTGCATGCTGGGCCTCCCCCTTTGCTTTGGCAGCAGAAGCCGCCTCCCTTGGCACTGTCACCACCACCTTCTTCTCCTCTGTCCACCTCTCTTGCTCTTTCTCCACCACAGTGCCAGAGAAGCTGACCTTTGCAAGGGAGGGAGAAAGTCATTATGTGTGAAGGTGGTGGTGGTGGGAGCTGCTGATGGAAATGGGTGTTAGGGGAAGTGTAGGAATGGGAATGCCAGAGTGTATCTGGGGAGAGGGAATCAGGGACTGGAGGAAGGGGCATGGAAGGTGAGGGTTGAAGTGGGTGCAATGGGGTAGATGGTGGGAACTGCACTTGGAAAGCCATGGGAGAGGAGGACAAATATAGAGGCTGAGGGAAAATGCTGTTAATGTTTGGGGTGGATGGCATGCAAGAGCAGGGGTGTAGTAGGTGGCTAAGACAAAACAGGAGTCTTGAGCCACCTTAAAAGACTTAATGAGATTTTGTTACATCATTTTATTTTCAAGGCGTCTGTACCTTGCCTTTCTCCCGAAATGGGGACCCAAAGCAATTTACAAGTATTGTTCACACACCATCTATGTTTCTGTTCTCACAACAGCTGTGCAGGGCACGTTAGGCTGAGAGAGTGACTGGCCCAAAGTCACCCAGCAACTTCCATGGCAGAGTGCGGCTTATGAACCTGGGTCTCCCAGTTGTTAGTCCCCATGCTCATATCTCAGCACCATGGGGGTGTCTTTGTGCAAGGTCAGGTCTCTAAGTGGGACTGAAGTGCAAGGAAAGGAGTGGTCAGTGGGAACAGACTTGAAATTTGGAGGAGGGTGGATTGGTGTGGATGAATCACACAGAGGTGATGGGAGAAAAGGCTAGGAGTTCTGGTCATCGACAGGTGGCTGGTGAATCTGTGGAGGGTTCATGATTTTTGTAGTGGATTGAGCAAGTGTTGAAGGTGGTGGCTCCAGTTCCTTGAAGTGTTTTTATTATATGTGCACATGTGTACATTTTGGGATGGACCTCTCTAAGTGGTTGCAGAGAAAAAAGTTGCTGATCTAGTATAGTGGGGAAGCATATTTTCAGAGAGGGAAGAGGACCCCTGGGATTACTTGTGCCAGGGAGGTGGAGGGTGTGTGTGTACAGGAAAAGTCTATTTAAGGTGGGAGGTGTACTCAAGGTGGATTACACATAGCTAGTCAGTATGGTTGACATAATGGGCCATTCACACTGCTCCCCACCTACCAATAAAAGGATGCCACAAATCACAGGTTGGCGAGGGAGCAGTGTGATACTGTACTGAAGGATATGCTTTCTGAATTTAGCATTAGCATTCTATTTGAATTACCCCCAATTTAAGGCTTTTGCTTCTAAAATTCTATGTTCGGGGCAACGTAGGTCTGTGAACAGTGATTTCCTGTAATAAAGTGTCAGTAAAACAAAAGTACATTCTCAGCTTACAGATACACATCTAAACAGCATACTCGAGATGCCAAAGCACAGATGTTGACTTCAGATTTTGATGCAGTCATTCATAGCAAGAAGTGTCAGTTGTTAAACACTGTTAAACAAAGGAAATACTGTAAGAGTGTCAATATTTTATGCAGGTTTGTATTTTGAGTTAAAAAAATGTTAATTGGGTTTGCCAGTGTCCTTTATAAAGTTTATATCTCTGATACTTGGCATTATATTTTATGGCACACATGGCCCAGCCAGACAAAATGGCATTTATGTCAGATCTGGCTAAGGTTGCCAGGTCCTGCTTTGTTGCCGGTGGGGAATTTAGGGGGTGTCATCACGTTAGGTATGCAGCCACATGGAAGGCACCATCGGCATCAGCTTGCAAGAATCGTTTAAAAGGAAACTTCCGTTTAAATGGTTTTTGCAAGCGGGTGCCCCAGTGCCTCGCACACCTGAACTCCAAGCGGCGAATTCACTGCTTGGAATTCAGACACACCCTGCCCCCGCTTGCTTCTAATATGAGGGTGAAGTCACATGATGAGTTTTAAGAGACGGCTCTCACAGGAGAGGTGATAAGTTAACCCCTGCATCTGATTCCCCTCCAGGACTGGATAAGTTCCTGACAGGCCAGGAAACAGAGAGGGGAAGACATTGTGCTCCTGTGTCCAGTTGGTAGGCTTGTTTGCTTGGCACTGGTCACCACACTCAGCTGGAGACAGAAAACTGCCAATTAAATTACACTTGTGACCCCGAGTCATAAGATATGATTATCAGTGATGGATCACAGTGTGATAACTGCAGTGATCAAGAAACTATAACAAAAAGTAAACAAACAAACAAACAAAAGCCACCCCCTGGGAGCACCTTCAATAAGTGCTATCATCCAAGATAAATGCTAGGGGAAGACTTCCTGTGGTGTTAGAAAGTGCCGTCAAGTCACAACCAATTTATGGTGACTCCATAGGATTTTCAAGGGAACAGACATCCAGAGGAGGTTTGCCATTGTCTGCCCACAACCCTGATATTTCTTGGAGGTCTCCCATCCAAATACTAGCCAGGGCTGACCCTGCTTATCTTCCAAGATCTGACGAGAGCAGGCTAGCCTGGGCTATCCAGGTTAGGGCCAGAAGAGTTCCTATCCCCTTTATTTTTGATGAGTTGATATTGGAACGTGGTCCATAGCAACTTGCAAGTATCTAATGGGTAATTAAGTTCTACATGCAGGTGGCCAAGGTGACTGCATGGAGAAGAGGTGTTGGGCAGGACAGGCTAGGCTAGGAGATCCGGTAGGCTTGATCAAGTTCTGAAGAGGCGAGTAGCCCCTCTGCTTCTGTCATGAGGAACGAAGCAAACAGTGACCAGAACAGCACAGTGCAACTGGAAGGGATGAACTGAATGGGGTGACAAGGGTAAGATTCCTTTAGAGATCCAGTGTGGAATAGTGGTACGAGTGTCACATAGGAGCTGGGAGATCCAGATCCAAATCCCTACTGAGTGATCTGAGGTCAAGGACTCTGTCACAGGATTGTTGTGAAGACACAACCAAGATGGGAAGAACCAAGTATGCTACCTGAGCTCCTTGGAAGAAGGATGACATTTAAGTATGTTAGACAGGATACATTTCAGGTACAATCCATTTCGGATTATGAATGACACCTTTTCAGCAGGGGCAAGTTTTCTGTGCTAGTGATAGAAAGCGTCACCTAATGATTTCTGCACATTAAACTCCTGCAAAGAGTAGAAGAACTGGCCAGGATGTTGTTTTTGATGAGCTGGTAGCCCAGTTTCAGTTCTCGTCTTCTAAGGCTTTCATCCTCCTAAACACCTTGAAGTAAGACCCAACGACATCAGTTGGACTAATTTCTGGGTAAACATACCAGTCAGATCTGACAAAGGGAGATTTGATTCTGGAAGGTTCATACCTTGAAAAACTTCTTGGTCCCTAAGGTGCTACTGGACTTGAATGTAGCCAGTCAGATCAGGACGATTTACAGTGGGAAGGTATAACAGTGGACTGTCATTCAGATACGTATTGTACTTTTCTAGCAAATGACAGAAATTGGTTTGGGTAGGCGTTGTTTTTCTTCCCCTTTCTGCCCTAACCCCATTTCCACCTGCACGAAACAACACTCCCTGGTGCTTTATCTTATTTGAATTTTGTGTGTGTGCGTGCATGCTTGTACAAACCCACGTATGCATACTTACAGACTTCCTTCCTGGTCCTTTTCAAGAGGAAGGGACTGGCAGAGTTCAGAGGCTGCCAGGGCCAGTTCATCTGCTCTGCAGACACCAACTGATCATGTGACATCATTGCAGAACCAGCTTAAGCCCTGGATGCTGAGCTCAGAATCAGCCTTTTCCCTTCTCTCCTTCTCCTACCTGTTGCAGTGATGCTTTCAACAGATTCATGCACAGAAGCTGTTCTGAAACGAAGTCTGCAACCCTATGAATATTCGCTAGGAAATGAGCCCCCTCCAACTCAACATTTCTCACATCTAAGCAAGCACACCCAAAGGATTGCACCTCTTATCCATTGCATGCTTTCCTAAAACTAACTTCTATTTATGGAAAATAAATGCTGTTTTGAGTCACTCAGTGCTCTTCATCAGGAAGGAGGGGGCAGATTGGCTTTTTTGTGCAAGAGAGATTTGAATTGCAGAAGTTTGCCTCCTGTTAGCCAGCACACAAATGATTCCAATATAAGACGTCTCCCATTTTGTAGTGCCTGTTTTGGTCACTAAACCATGGTGACATCTGTTTGTGGCAGCAACTGGAAGGTCACTTTGAGAAAATATTTAGTTAGTTAGTTAGTTTCGTTATATCCCACTTTCTCCCCAGGGGTATCCAAAGTGACTCATATCCTTCTCCTCTCCTCCATTTTATCCTCATGACAACTTTGCGAGGTAGGTTTGGCCCTGAGGGTGTGAATAGCCCGAGGTCACCCAGTGAGCTTCCGTAGCATGGGTGAGAATGCAAGCCTGGGTGTCCCAGATCCTAGTCTGACTCTCTCACCACTGCACCAAGCTGGCTGATATGTAAGTGGTGGGCCAGAACCCTTCTCTTCCCTTCCCCCTGCATGGCAGTCTCTTGGCAAGTCCAAAAACCACTCCACGTCCCCTTTTCTCTTCTGAACTGGCAATTCTGGGGCTAAGTGCTGACGTAGCTAATGTCACTCCCATCTTTAAAAAGGGCTCCAGGGGAGATCCAGGAAATTACAGGCCAGTCAGTCTGACATCGATACCGGGTAAGTTGGTGGAAACTGTTATTAAGGAAAGAATTAGTAGGCACACTGATGAACAAAAACTATTGAGGCAGACTCAGCATGGGTTCTGTAAGGGAAGATCTTGTCTCACTAACCTGTTAGTGTTTTTTGAGGAGTGAACAAACATGTGGACAAGGGGGACCCAATAGATATTATTTACCTTGACTTCCGGAAAGCTTTTGATACAGTTCCTCATCAAAGGCTCCTAAGTAAGCTCAATAGTCATGGGATAAAAGGACAAGTCCTCTTGTGGATCAAAAACTGGCTTATAAATAGGAAACAGAGAGTGAGTATAAATGGGAAACTTTCTCAGTGGAGGGTGGTAAGCAGTGGGGTACCACAGGGATCAGTACTCGGTCCCATGCTTTTTAACTTGTTTATTAACGATTTGGAATTGGGAGTAAGCAGTGATGTGGCTAAATTTGCAGATGACACGAAGTTGTTCAGGGTGGTGAAAACCAGGGAGGATTGTGAGGCACTCCAAAGGGATCTGTTGAGGATGGGTGAGTGGGCGTCAACGTGGCAAATGGGGTTCAATGTGGCCAAGTGCAAAGTGATGCACATTGGAGCCAAAAATCCTAAATATAAATACACGTTGATGGGGTCTGATCTGGCAGAGACTGACCAAGAGAGAGATCTTGGAGTCGTAGTGGATAACTCGCTGAAAATGTCTACACAATGTGTAGCTGCAATAAAGAAGGCCAACGCTATGCTGGGGATTATTAGGAAGGGAATTGATAACAAATCAGCCAGTATCATCATGCCCCTGTATAAATCATTGGTGCGACCTCATTTGGAATACTGTGTACAGTTCTGGTCACCACATCTCAAAAAGATATTATAGCATTGGAAAAAAGTGCAGAGAAGGGCAACTAGAATGATAAAAGGGTTGGAACACCTTCCCTATGAAGAAAGGTTAAAATGCTTGGGGCTCTTTAGCTTGGAGAAACGACGGCTGAGGGGTGACATGATCGAGGTTTATAAGATTATGAATGGGATTGAGCAGGTTGAGAAAGAAGTACTTTTCTCCCTTTCTCACAATACAAGAACTCGTGGGCACTCTATGAAATTGCTGAGCAGTCGGGTTAGAACAGATAAAAGGAAATACTTCTTCACCCAAAGAGTGATTAACATATGGAATTCACTGCCACAGGAGGTCGTGGCAGCTGCAAGCATGGACAGTTTCAAGAGGAAATTAGATAAACATATGGAGCAGAAGTCCACCAGTGGCTATTAGCCACAGGGTATAGAATGAGAACTCTCAGTCTGGGGCAGGTGATGCACTCTATTCTTGGTGCTGGAGGGGGCAGCAGTGGGAGGGCTTCTGGTGCCCTGGCCCCACTGCTGGACCTCCTGATGGCACCTGGTATATTTTGGCCGCTGTGTGACAGAGTGTTGGACTAGATGGGCCATTGGCCTGATTCAACATTGGCTTCTCTTATGTTCTTATGTTCTTATTGCCCTGATGGCCACATTTGGCCTCCAGCTGCTGACCCCTCATTTATTGAAGGTTACAAAGATTATTCTCCTTGCATCCCAGAGGTCATAGGTGTCTTGGGCCTCTGTGGCACAAAAGATCCAGGCCTCTTTGGAAGTAAATATTTTGCTACCTTTCCATACAAAGTTCTACCTGCAAACAGTCACATATATTCCTTTCCACAAGATAATCAATGCAGAGAAAGCCTGACCCAACCATGAGATCACAAGCACAAAAGAAACATCTTCATGCCAAATTAATTTGAGAGAAGGCTGTACAGCCCTAAGATTGCCTCCCATCAAGCCCATTGACTGCATCTATTTTGCTAAATGTTCTGGATCAGGGCCATGTTCCGCATCTCTGAAACAGCGACTTGCCCAAGAAGGCTTAAAGAAAGACGCCATCTATCATTCAGCAGGCGGTAGTTCTACACTCTTCCTGCTCTCTGTCCCTGACTCCATCATAGCTATGCCAGAAGACGCAACACAGAAATAGCAAACTATCTGGGCTAGAATTTCTCTTGCTGGAAATTGCTCCATTTCATGCTACCTACTCAAGCTCCCTTTCCCACCCTTGATGCAAGCCACAGCTCCTTCTCACACTTGCCCATCCTCTCTGAGCACACAACTGATGGGACATCAGAGTCCAGAAGAAGTTCTTGCAAGAAAGCGTCCCCTCTTTCCCCCTGACCCTCAAATGAATGGTACATACCCATCTCCCACCACCACACATTTGATGGCTTGCATCTCTGCGGCCTGGCGGGGCTCAGGGGGTCCAGCAAATCTCAGGGGGGGATGACGGCTCACAAAAGCGGATGGCGGAAAGTGCTGTACAGTTATGTCAAAACCGAAGCTGAATTGAACAGCAGGTTGTGGGCTGGGAGGAAAGGGAAGAGAGCATGTTTCTCAACCGGTTCCCCAGTCCCTTCCCCCACTGCCAGGCAGCCCTGACTGTTTGCCGGAGGGGAGGAGCATGCAAGCGTGTGGCTTAAAAGATATTTCTATCTTTGCAGGCCCCAGATGGCTAAGCATTTCCTTTCATCACATTCTGTGACTCCAAGAGTCTGGGCAGTCGGGAAAAGAGGTTGCTATGCAGCTTCCACCCAGGAAGCACCATGAAGAGGAGCAGATGCAGGGGAGGAGGACACACAGAAGGAAGGTTCTCTCTTCTTTCCTGGTACTCCAGCTGAGGGGGGGAAACGCCTGGTTGAAGAATGGCTTTGGCTCAGTACCCTCTCTGATCCCACAGTGGAGATTTACAAAAGAGGCATTTCCTTCCAATGCAGAGCAAGGATTTCCCATGAACAGGAGACCGAAAGGAAATGAAAGTAAACCATTTTGTAATCCTGTTCTTAAAGAAAAGAATGATCTTCCCTTTCCACTTGAACTATCTGGGAAACCTTTAATTGCCCACCCTGACCTCTCAATGGGATGTGGAATGGTATAGCATAGCCCAGTCTCATCAGAACTCAAAAGAAGAAAAAGAAGAAGAGGAGGAAGAGGAGGAGGAGATTGGATTTATACCCCGCCCTTCACTCAGAGTCTCAGAGCGGCTTACAAACTCCTTTCCCTTCCCCTCCTCACAACAGACACCTGGTGAGGCAGGTGGGGCTGAGAGCTCTTCCCAGAACTGTCCTTGAGAGAACAGCTCTGACAGAACTATGACTTGCCCAAGGTCATCCAGCAGCTGCAAGTGGAGGAGTAGGGAATCAAACCCGGTTCTCCCAAATTAGACTCCACACACTTAAATACTACACCAAACTGGCTAAGCTAAGCAGGGTTGTACTTGGATGGGAGACCACCACGGAAGACTCCATAGAAGAAGGTTGTGGCTCACCAGCTCTGCTTCTCACTTACCTTGAAAGACCCTTGCTGGGGCTGCCATAAGTGGGCTGTGACCTGATGGCACTTTAGGCACACATACTTCTCTCAACAACCAACATGATCTTCATGATCAGCACCTGGGACGCACCTTCAACTCTGCCCTTCAACATCTCAAATAACAACATCACAATGAATATTATATATCATTATCATAAGTGAATCTGCAGGCAAAAGAGAACATATTAAAGACAGAGATCATGTGGCTAGGGAAGCCCAGACCACTGGGATGGCCACTTCTACCAACCCTTGATGGGGTCTGTCTTTCTACAGTTGACTCAGTCAGGAATTTGGGAGTATGGCTTGATTCTTTGCTCTCCGTGGATAAATAAGTGTCCTCGCTGACAGAGACTGCATTTTGCCATCTATGCTAGGCCCGCCAACTGGCTCCCTATCTGTCTCAGGAGGACTTTGCCACAGTAAGCAGTCACCTTGAGACTGGACTACTCTAACGTGCTCCATGCAGGGCTACCTTTGAAGATGCTTTGGAAGCTGCAAGTGGTCCAGAATGCAGCTGCCAGATTGCTGGCAGGGGTGTCCTGGTTACCACATATGACACCTATCCTATGGCAGCTGCACTGCCTCCCAATTAGTTTCCAGTGCCAATTCAAAGTGTTGTTACTTAACTTTAAAGCCCTAAACAGCCTAGGACTCTCATACCTTCGGGACTGCCTCTTCTGACCTGACCCTCCCTGTCTTCTCCAATCTTCATCTCTGCATTTACTGAAGGTCCCTGGTCCATGAACTGCTTGCCTTGTGTCAACAAGGGTGAGGGCCTTCTCAGTAGTGGCCCTTGTCCTGTGGAACCAGCTGCCCGAAAAGGTGCATGCCTTGGGGGACCTCCCTAGGTTCCACAGGGCATTCAAGGGAGCCAGTTTGGTGTAGTGGTTAAGTGCGTGGACTCTTATCTGGGAGAACCGGGTTTGATTCCCCACTCCTCCACTTGCACCTGCTGATGTGACCTTGGGTCAGTCACAAGCTCTGGCACAGCTGTTCTCTCAAGGACAGTTTCTGTCAGTAGTTCTCTCAGCCCCACCTACCTCACAGGGTGTCTGTTGTGGGGAGGGGAAGGGAAAGGAGTTTGTAAGCCGCTCTGAGACGCCTTTGGCAGTGAAGGGCGGGGTATAAATCCAAACTCTTCTCTTCTTCTTCTTCTCTTTTTCAGGCGGCCTTTGGGTGACTGTGATCCACCAGGCAGCTGGTATACTTCAGCTGTGTCTTCACCATCCACACATCCTACCCTGCTTGATAGTGGATAGATTTTAATGGGGATAGGTTTTTAACCATTTTATATTTTAAAGATAATTTATTATATCTTTATATTTTTTGGGGGTGTATTTTACATGCTGTTAGCTGCTCCAAGTCCCGTTCAGGGGAGAGGGAGCAAGGATATAAATTTGATAAATAAATAAATAAAACCGAGTCATGCCACCCATCCGCAAATCCTACCGTCACACACTCTTTCTGTGCACCCTTCAATTAACACGTTTCATAATAAAACACCTCCGTTACAACCAAGACAAACAATACAACTCTTCCCTTTATCATTTCCTGGCACCTCGGCAGGAGGACTCCTTGTGATTTTACAGCCCAACACACCAGATAATTAATAGTGAGTAATTAGACCAGAGGAAATGATAGCATCCATGCAAGTCTTTCTCCATAGCTGTCGCCACATAAGAAGAGTTATCGGTCTATTGCTTTTAAGTTGTACTTTTTTAATTAAGATTTGTAAGTCACTTAGGGCCATGAGGAAAGGTGGGATATAAATATTTTAATTAATAAAATAAATAAATAATAACGACTCTGACAAACCCAGCTCTCTGATTTCCTCTCTCTGCGCAGGGCACAGACATATACCCCATGCCAAATCCCAGAAATGTAGCAGTAAGGCCTGGTTAAAATACAGTGCTGCTGTGGCAAAATAAATGACCTATGGGAACTTGTAATTACACAGTATCTCATTTAAACTGGGCTGCTATCCATGCTAAACAGCTACGTGGCGCACAAAGTGGCCTACCTCAGTTTAAACAAGCAACTGTGGCCCTTTCCACACTCTCCTTTTAATCCATGTTCACCGCGGTGTCCTCCAAGCAATGCTGCACTAAAATCAAGTTCAACCTTCTTTCTATTCTGTTTCCCTCTCCCCCCCATTCTGCATTACATTACCTCCCTTCATTGGTCAGCCCGGTTTCAGCCTGCTGTTGCCCTGGGGTCATTTGGATGCTGTTCTGCCAGGGGCTTAAATTGCCTTGACTCAAACACTGAGAAAATCCGGAGTGGCAGGCAAATGCAGAAAAGAAAGTCCCATGGGTCAACTCTCTGGCCTCGCCAGCACTGTCTTTAAACCAGGCATTAGTAACATGCCCAAGCTGAAGTCAGCCACTTTTCTTTTCTCTGTTAAAAACAAATCTGTCTATCTATTTAACAAGGAATGACTTATCCTTGTGATAATTGCAGCTATCATCTGATAATTCAAAGAACTGCTCTGTTACTCATTACTCCACTCCGCCGACATTAAATTATTGTATGATTAATTATCACAATTGCCTCTTATCATACCAAGTAATTATCAAACAATGGGAGTTAATACAGGGGGTTACAGGTCTAGCAGGTGTTGGCTACAGAACCACGAGGAGGTATAATTTTGCACCTGTGGAGGGTTGAGTGTCCCCAGACACTCGGAGGGTGATGTGTCTTTCTACTCTATCCTCAGCCTTTCAGAAGAAGGCACTGTAATCACTATTATTACACGGCACAAAAGGTAATTGCTAAATTACCCGTATCATTATGATATCTATCTACTCTTTTACTACAGACCTGTCTTCCAATGCACTGTCAAGATCTTTCACCCACAGTTTTTCTCCGAGTCTCTTCTCAAGAGGTGTTTCTCATCAGCCTCCACTTATTTATCTTTGTCACATACCGCTTCCCTTTTGACCTTCCTGCTGCAGAAGGGTGAGATCACACAGTATTTTTCCTTACCTTTGCACCCAGAGGGCATTGGTACAGCCTTTAGGTGGGGACTTGAGATCTCCCGGAATTACAGCTATCTCCAATTGCTTATTTATGTATACTTATTTAAAATATTTATTCCACTTCACCTGGATAAAATGATTGTTTTGCAGGGTAGACTACATGGTATCATACCCTAACAAGGTCCCTCCCCTCCCTGGTGATCCCCCCTTCCCCCCCCCTCAGAGGCTCTACCCTCAAATCTCCAGGTACTTCTGAGCCCGGAGTTGGCAACCCTGGACGTTAGGGATGTGCAACTGGAAATTTAATACGCAAGAGCTGCCCCTAACCCCTCCTCCCTTCTTTCATAAATACTGTAAATGCTCCAAATCACAACTGAATTATATTCAGCATTCTGTAACAGTTAAATACCTTCCTTTTTGATAATTTATTCTGGCACCTCATTGTCTGATTGCATTTTCTTGGGCTACTGTGGTAGTGAGGAACTAACTGAGAAAACTCAGCAGATATTCAGCAGGGTCTTCTTTGCGCCAGCTAATCACTTCAGTCTGCAATGCTGTATAGTTCTGCCCAGCAGTCTCGGTCAAAGGCCTTCCTTCTATGTGCTTTGAAGAGTTGGTTTTTATACCCTGCTTTTCTCTACCCTAAGGAACTTAAGACATAAGAGAAGCCAGTGTTGGATCAGTCAATGGCCCATCCAGTCGAACACTCTGTCACACAATGGCTGTCAGGAGGTTCAGCAGTGGGGCCAGGGCACTAGAAGCCCTCCCACTGTTGCCCCCCCAAGCACAAGAATACAGAGCAACACTTGCCCCAGCTTGAGAGTTCCTATCTATACTTTGTGGCTAATAGCCACTGATGGACCACTGCTTCATATGCTGATCCAATTCCCTCTTGAAGCCATCCATGCTTGTAGCTGCCGCCACCTCCTGTGGCAGTGAATCCCATGCCTTAATCACTCTTTGGGTGAAGAAGTACTTCCTTTTATCTGTTCTAACCCAACTGCTCAGCAATTTCATTGAGTGCCCACGAGTTCTTGTATTGTGAGAAAGGGAGAAAAGTACCATATTTTTTGCTCCATAAGACGCACCTGACCATAAGACGCACCTGACCAAACCGCCCCCTGCCCCACCCCCCGTGAAGCCGGCACTCCACCCACCCCCAACATGCACTCTTTTTTGCAGTATTCGCTCCATAAGACGCACACACTTTCCCCCCCACTTTTTTTGGGGGGGAAATGCGTCTTATGGAGCAAAAAATACGGTACTTCTTTCTCTACCTACTCTATCCCATGCATAATCTTGTAAACCTCGATCATGTCACCCCTCAGCCGTCATTTCTCCAAGTTAAAGAGCCCCAAGTGCTTTAACCTTTCTTCATAGGAAAAGTCTCAAAACTGCTTACAATCACTTACAGTCACCTTGTGAGGTAGTTGGGGCTGAGAGAGCTCTGAGAGAACTGTGACTGGTCTGAGACTGATGGCACACTGACATCATTCCCTTTGCACCCTGAAGTGAAGTCACCGCATCACAGGGGCACTGTGGCATTTGGGCAAAGCCTCTACACTTTAACCATGGAGTTTTGCTGCCATCACTCCCAGGCACTCCAGGAGTATGTCAGTGTGTCAGAATGCTGCTCAGGTTGCCCGATCCCCCCGGCCACCAGGAGGGGGTGTGGGGGGGTACGGAGTAGGGTTGCCAGATCCAGATTGGGAAACTCCATTTCTGATCCATTTCACTAGTCTGGAGATGAGCTGAAATTCCAGGGGATCCCCAAGTCCCACCTGGAGGCTGGCATCCCTGAATGCTGCTGATGCCCTCCTCAGTTTCCCACCACTTTCCCCCCCTGCCGGCCATCTGAGTGGCAGAGGGAAGTGCTCACCAGGCCTGCTTTTATGCTCTGTTATGTATCTCATTTGAATGTATTTATCTTGCCAGGAGCTTTAGAGGGTAGCTGTGCTGGTCTGAAGTAGAAGACCTAGACCAGGGGTGGCCAAACTTGCTGAATGTAAAAGCCATATAGAATAAACGTCAGATGTTTGAGAGCCGCAAGACATGAACAAATATTATACATTTTTACTGGGAAATATGCAAATTTGCTTTTTATTAATGTTAAATGAGACTGCCCAAAATAATATCAAAAGCGATAAAAGCAGGTATTGATAATGATATTTATTTGTCCAATGATATTTGTTTGCTAATGATATTTAGCTTCCCCAGCTGCCCTACCAGGAGCCGCACAATATGTGTGCAAGAGCTGCATGCGGCTCCCAAGCCACAGTTTGGCCACCCCTGGCCTAGACTCAAGCCCAGGAACACCTTAAAGACCAACAAGATTTCCAGGGTAGAAGATATCTGAGGAGTGGAGCTTTGATGCTTGGAAGTTTAAACCCCCCAAATTTTGCTGGTCTCTAAACTGCTATTGGACTTAAATCTAGATGTTATTTTGCCAATGAAATTCAGTGCTGTGGTCCAAGTTGCTTCCAATTTTTGATAGGCAGAAGCAAATTTGTAGGACTGCCTGCAGTGGAACTGTATTCTGAAAGACCACAGAGATAACCAAAATCTGGTAGTTTCCTCCTTCAATGAGCACAAAACCCCCCAACAACCCCCCCGCCCCCCAGCAAGCACCAATGGCTGTGCTGGCATCTTTTCTGGTAGAATCATGCCATGCCTATAGAGATAGAGCCATGGTTCCTCACTAGGTGGGGCTGCTGTATTCCAAGGACATGAGTTCCAAAAACTTCTTGCTGGGAAGCCTGTGCATATTTTAGTGTCTGTGAATTATCAGTATCTGAAACACATAACCTGACCAAGAAGCGTGTGCTAGTTATGTTTAACTACAGAAGCTTTTTTTTTTATTTTTTGGCCATCAAGTCACAGCTGACTTACAGAGACTCTGTAGGGTTTTCAAGGCAAGAGACGTTCAGAGCTGGCTTGCCATTGCCTGCCTCTGCATCACACCCCTGGTATTCCTTGGAGGTTTCCCATCCAAGTACCAACCAGGGCTGACCCTACTTAGCTTCCAAGATCTGACAAGACTGGGCTAGCCTGCACTATCCAGGTCAGAGCATTCAGAAGCTTTTACCTATGTATAATTAACACTTTTCTTAAACATTAGACCTAAGCACCCTGCCTTGCTGACAGTCATACTCCCTTCGACCACCACTCTTTCTCTCACGAACCTGTACACAGGGGCAAGTGGGAGGCCTGGACTGCCAGGGGATCCCACCCCACCCTAGCTAACACACATCCATAAGAGCCTTTGGGGTTTGTATTGAGGTGAAATTTGCAGGCCTGGTGCCAGTAAAACGATCTAGTAGCTAGAAATGGAATTCACTGCCGCAGGAGACGGTGGCAGCTACAAGCATGGACAGTTTCAAGAGGGAATTAGATAAACATATGGAGCAGAAGTCCATCAGTGGCTATTAGCCACAGGGTATAGATGGGAACTCTCAGTCTGGGGCAGGTGATGCATTCTGTTCTTGGTGCTGGAGGGGGCAGCAGTGGGAGGGCTTCTAGTGTCTTGGCCCCACTGCTGGACCTCCTGATGGCACCTGGTATATTTTGGCCACTGTGTGACAGAGTGTTGGACTAGATGGGCCATTGGCCTGATTCAACATTGGCTTCTCTTATGTTCTTATGTAAATGTTATGGTGAGGGTTATGAGCACACTGGGGGGGGGGAGTAGATTCATTGGCCCTGGAGGGTTCCCAGCTCAGGGTTGGGAAACACCTGGAGATTGGGGGGACAGAGCCTGGGGAGGGCGGGGTCTGGGGAGGGGAGGGACCTCAGCAGAGTACAATGCCATGGAGTCCACATTCCAAAGCAGCCATTTTCTCCAGGAAACTGATCCCTGTAATCTGGAAACCAGTTGTAATTCTGGGAGATCTCCAGCCACCCCCTGGGGGTTGGGAACCCTAGGCCTCAGGATAATGTGTATGTGAGATTCAGTAATGGGATGGTGCATGGGAATGTCACATTAACTGGCTGTATTAAGTGCACTTCCACACACCACTATGTACCACACGGTATCTGTGTGTAGTCACAATCATGTGGCTTTGTAGAGATGGGATGTTTGTGTGTGTAAAGTGCCGTCAGGTCACAGCCAGCATATGTGCACCCTATGAGGTTTTCAAGGCAAGAGACGAACAGAGGTGGTTTGCCATTGCCAGCCTCTGTGTAGCAACCCTGGTATTGCTTGGTGGCCTCCCATCCCAGGACTAACCAGGGCCGACCCTGCTTAGCTTCCTTGATCTGATGAGACTGGGCCTTCCAAGTAGGGAGGGGAAATAGACATTTGGCAGTGGAGCCTGGGGAGGGTGTGGTTTGGGGAGGGGAGGGACCTCCGCCAGCTACAATGGCATGGAGTCCACCCTCTGAAGCAGCCATTTTCTCCAAGGGAACTGATCTCTGTCATGTGGAGATTGGTTATAATAGCAGGAGATCCCCAGGCCCTACCTGGAGGTTGACAAACCGACTTCCAGGTTAGAGCACAGACTGTTTACCAGAGTTTTCAAAGAACATGGAAATATGTGCTAAGTGCAGAATATAGCTGAGGTTCTAATGCAACTTATTACCTCATTTAATTTACATGCGCAGGCATGCACAGAAGTTTTTAGAAGAAGCCATATGTCAGTTCTGTAGCACATGTTCAGCTATCCAGGGGAAAGTCGAGATCTGTTTGCAGAGCATAAGGTAAAGTCCCAAGTAAGTCAAGCTCAACAACGGTCCTTCAGAGAAGTTCAGTTTTATTGAGGTAGGTACTTAGGTCATCATTGAACAGACTCCGTGTCAGAAATGGGGGTCAGGTGGGAAACTGGACAATTATGCACAATTCATACAAGACCCCCTGATGTGAGGGAACCAATAAGGAGGGCACCTGTGTGCGCCCAAAGGAAAACGGCTTGCGGCTCCCAGCGGGAAAAAGCAGCGCGGTGGAGTTGAGCTGAGCTGAGCTCCAAGGACACAGAGAAAGATAAGGGATGCACTAGGTGCACATACCAAGACATCTGGGAGGAGGAAGGCAAGTCAGGAGTGAGCCAGAGGGGGAAAAGGAGAGAAAGTAAAACCCATGGCAGCGTCAGCCAACATTTTGCCCCTACAAAGGATTCATCCCCCCGGGTTTAAGAGGTAAGAGCTTATGAAAAGCATGGGGGAGTTTTGGGGCGTGTACGTCAGAACCCTCCACCCACTCCCTGTGTTCAGGACCAAAGTCCTCCCATTCAGCCAGATAATACAGTTTCCCCCTTTTTAACTTTGAGTCCATGATCTGAGACACTTCAAAATGGTGTTCACTATCCACCATCACCGGGGGTGGGTGGGTTTGCGGCTTCTGAGGTCTCCACACGTTGGGTCCCAGATCTTTCTTCAGTAAGCTGTGGTGAAAAACAGGATGCAAATGTCTCATTTTGGCAAGTTAAATTCTACAGTAACCTCATTCAATTTAAGTAAAATCTTAAACGGCCCTACATATTTCCAACCCAATTTACAGCTGGGTTGTAAACCTCACATGTTTTTGGTAGATACGTACACAGAAACCCCAGTGTTCAAGTCCCACCCCACTGAGTGTTTTTTATTGGCTTGGGATTTGTACGTGGCTTTAGCTTTATCCAAAGTTTTTTTAATGGTGGACCAAGTGTCTTGGAGATTTTTCCATCATGACTGTAGGTCACCCTCAGTGGTCCCCTGGGCATCCCCAGCAACTGGCAATGGATTCCCTTCGTAGCCAAACACTGCTTTAAAAGGGGAGAGCCCTGTGGAGGAATGCACTGCATTGTTGTAGCAATATTTCGCGTAGGGGGGTAAGTCCACCCAGTCATCTTGTTTATAATTAGTGAAGCATCGGAGGACCTGCTCCAATATCTCATTAACCCTTTTGGTTTGCCCGTCCGTTTTGGGGTGGTAGGCACTACTCAGTTCACGCTCTACCCCCAGTAAGTCCATTAGCCTCCCCCCCGAAGTTAGCAACAAATTGTGAACCTCGGTCAGAGATTATCTTGGTAGGCAGTGATTGTAGTTTCACAATGTTGTTCATGAACATCTTGGCCAGGACCTAGGCCATGGGTAGATGCTGGAAAGGAATAAAGTGGGCTTGCTTGGAAAACAA
Organism: Gekko gecko; assembly: GCA_029375565.1. Lineage (NCBI taxonomy): Eukaryota > Metazoa > Chordata > Lepidosauria > Squamata > Gekkonidae > Gekko > Gekko gecko. The sequence continues at coordinate 41,402,410 of JAPDNY010000005.1, read as the reverse complement.
ATCAAACACCACCCACACAACCGTCTTCCCCTTGCTAGGTGGGAGATTGGTAATAAAGTCCACGGAGATCACGGAGTGGGAAGCAGCTTGAGCAGCCCCGGTGGTTTCCCCGGCTGGGGTTTACACATGATGGAAGTTTGGCAAGATTGGACAAACAAGGATGCATCCTTCCTCATCCCAGGCCACCAAAATTGCCATTGCAGGAGGTGGAGCATTTTCAGGTACCCACTGTGGCCAGAGATTTTAGTCCCATGGGCCATGTGCATGACTTTCCCCCATACATATCCCTTGTACCAACAGCCATTGGGTTTTAGTTCCAGGGACCATCAGAGTCTATTTCAATCCTGTCCTTTTCTGAGAAAGCTGAGGTAAATTCATGCTCCCAATGAGTTTTACCCCCTCCCTTCTCAGCTTTGGCTTGGCTGCGAGTGAGCATCGCCCCACCCCAGCTGGGCGGGCATGAACATCGAATCCACTACTTCCTCCCTCTGACTATCATGTTGTGAGAGGCATGAGAGTGCATCAGCCAAGGAGTTGAATTTGCCCGGGAAGTGGTGTAGGGTGAATTGGAACTTTGAAAAGAAGTTTGCCCACCTAAGTTGCTTAGCATTCAGATTGTGGGGGGTCATAAGAACATAAGAACATAATAGAAGCCAATGTTGAATCAGGCCAATGGCCCATCTAGTCCAACACTCTGTCACACAGTGGCCAAAATATACCAGGTGCCATCAGGAGGTCCAGCAGTGGGGCCAGGACACTAGAAGCCCTCCCACTGCTGCCCCCCCCAGCACCAAGAATAGAGTGCATCACCTGCCCCAGACTGAGAGTTCCCATCTATACCCTGTGGCTAATAGCCACTGGTGGACTTCTGCTCCATATGTATATCTAATTCCCTTTTGAAACTGTCCATGCTTGTAGCTGCCACCACCTCCTGTGGCAGTGAATTCCATATGTTAATCACTCTTTGGGTGAAGAAGTATTTCCTTTTATCTGTTCTAACCCAACTGCTCACCAATTTCATGGAGTGCCCACGAGTTCTTGTATTGTGAGAAAGGGGAAAAAGTACTTCTTTCTCAACCTGCTCAATCCCATTCATAAACCTCGATCATGTCACCCCTCAGCCGTCGTTTCTCCAAGCTAAAGAGCCCCAAGCATTTTAACCTTTCTTCATAGGGAAGGTGTTCCAACCCTCCTATCATTCTAGTTGCCCTTCTCTGCACTTTTTCCAAAGCTACAATATCCTTTTTGAGATGTGGTGACCAGAACTGTACACAGTATTCCAAATGAGGTCGCACCAATGATTTATACAGGGGCATTATGATACTGGCTGATTTGTTTTCAATTCCCTTCCTAATAATCCCCAGCATAGCGTTGGCCTTCTTTAGTGCAGCTACACACTGTCTAGACATTTTCATTGAGTTATCCACTACGACTCTTGGTCCGTCTCTGCCAGTTCAGACCCCATCAATGTGTATTTATATTTAGGATTTTTGGCTCCAATGTGCATCACTTTGCACTTGGCCACATTGAACCCCATTTACCACATTGACGCCCACTCACCCATCCTCGGCAGATCCCTTTGGAGTGCCTCACAATCCTCCCTGGTTTTCACCACCCTGAACAACTTCGTGTCATCTGCAAATTTAGCCACTTCACTGCTTACTCCCAATTCCAAATAGTTAATAAACAAGTTAAAAAGCATCGGACCGAGTACTGATCCCTGTGGTACCCCACTGCTTACTACCTTCCACTGAGAAAGTTTCCCATTTATACTCACTCTCTGTTTCCTATTTATAAGCCAGTTTTTGATCCACAAGAGGACTTGTCCTTTTATCCCATGACTATTGAGCTTACTTAGGAGCCTTTGATGAGGAATTGTATCAAAAACTTTCCGGAAGACAAGGTAAATAATAACTATTGGGTCCCCCTTGTCCACATGTTTGTTCACTCCCTCAAAAAACACTAACAGGTTACAGAACCCATGCTGAGTCTGCCTCAATAGTTTTTTTTCATCAATGTACCTACTAATTCTTTCCTTAATAACAGTTTCCACCAACTTACCCGGTATCGATGTCAGACTGACTGGCCTGTAATTTCCCGGATCTCCCCTGGAGCCCTTTTTAAAGATGGGAGTGACAGTAGCTACCTTCCAGTCCTCAGGAATGGAGGCAGATTTTAAAGAAAGATTACATATTTTAGTAAGGAGATCGACAAGTTCACATTTGAGTTCTTTCAGAACTCTCGAATGAATGCCATCTGGGCCTGGTGATTTATTAGTTTTTAAATTGTCCATCAGTCGGAGGACTTCCTCTCTTGTCACCGCAATCTGATTCAGGTCTTTCAAACCCCCTCCCGAAATCGGTGCTTCTGGAGTGGGCAAGCACTTCTCTTCTTCCACAGTGAAGACAGAGGCAAAGAATGCATTCAGCTTCTCAGCCATTTCCCTATCATCCTTCACTACTCCTTTTACCCCTTGGTCATCCAAGGGCCCCACTGCCTCCCTGGCTGGCTTCGTACTTCTAATGTATTTGAAGAAAGTTTTAGTGTTGGCCTTTTTGTTTTTTGCGATATGCTCCTCATATTCCCTTTTTGCTTGCCTGATCACAGACTAGCATTTTATTTGCCATAGTCTGTGTTCCCTTTTATCAACCTCACTAAGACTAGCTTTCCACCACTCAAAGGAATTCTTCTTACCTTTTACAGCTTCTATTACTTTATTTGTTAACCATGCAGGCTTTTTTCTATACCTATTTGTGCCTTTCCTAACCTGCGGTATATATATTTTTTGAGCTTCTAGGATTGTATTTTTAAATAGGGCGCCAGGCCCGCAGGGACACCAAATGGCCCCTGCCGCCTCCCTGCTGGCGCTCCCCCTCCCCCTCCCCCCTCCTCCAAGCCGGCACTGGGAGGGAAGGGGCAGGGGGTTGAACCCCCACCCCTTCCCTGGCTTGCCTCGGCACCTCCGCAGCTGCGGAGCATCCAGGAAAACCGGCACTGCGAGCAGGGCCGGCCCCAGGTGTCTGGGTGCCCTAGGCAGGACAGCCTGGGGTGCCCCCCACCCGGGATGCCAACCTCCCGGGGGGGCTTGGAGACCAGGGGTGGGGGCAGTGGAGTGCTGGCTTTCTCCTGAGGACGGGGCTGACTCCTGAGGACACTTAGGACGTGACTAAGCCCCCCCCCCGCTGGCTTGCGGTGGTGCACCACCACTCGCCCGACCCTTCTAAGCCAAGTGGGGCTTTTACTCCTGAGGAATCCCTCCCGGGATCTGGGCCTAGGGGCAGAAGAGGAGGAGGAGAGAGACGGGGCGAGTGAGCGAGGAGGGCGGCAGCTTACCTTTGCAACCACCACACGCCTTTGCTGCAACGGGCGGGCAATCCTGCCCCAGCATGAGCTGGGATTTCAGCGGAGGAAGGGCTGGGAGAGGAAGGGAAAGAGGGGAGGGGCGTGGAAGAGCGTGGAAGGGAACGTGGAGCCTGCAGGGCCGGCAGATCTGGTCTCTGCCAGCCAGCCAGCCAGCCAGCCAGCCGTGTCCCCGGCCGCCGGCTCGCTCCCTTCCTGGATGCCGGCTGCCCTTCGCAAGAAGCCGCCGCTCCTCCTCACTGCCAAGGGCACGCCTTTCTCTTCCCCCCCCTCCTGTGTGTTTTGGAGCAAAATTGCAAGTGGTAGAAGAGGATGAGGAGGAGGGTGGCCAGATCCTGCTCCACCTCCCCTCCCTGGCTTCGCTCAGTCCGCTTTTGGAAAGTGCCTAGGAGAAGCGGGAGAGGGAGCAAAAAATGATCATCTATCCAGACCTGCGGGGCCTCCAGGAAAGCCTGGGAGGAGGCGGGGGTTCTAGCCCCTGCCCCCTCCCTCCGAGCGCCGGTGACTGGGGGGGCGGCAGAGCGCCAGCTTTCCTGGAGGCTCCGCAGCTGCGGGGCCTCCAGGAAAGCCAGGGAGGGGGTTCTACCCCCGCCCCCTCTTTCCCAGCGCCGGCTTTCCCTTTGAGCCAAGCGCTGGCTGTAGCGCTCGGCTTTGAGCACCCACTGGAGTTGCTGCCGGCTGCCACCCCCGCCTTCTCTCCCCCCCAGGGGGGAAGGCGGGCAAGCTCTGCCACTGCCTCCTGAGCCTCACTGGGTGCTCTTTGCGGTGGCGGGGAGGCGGCAGCAGTGGCGGGGGGGCTTTCCACGGGGGGGCGGGGGGCCATTTGGCGCCCCTGCAGGCCCAGCACCCTAGGTGAGCGCCTAGCTCGCCTAGTGGACGAGCCAGCCCTGACTGCGAGGGAAGGGACGGGGGCTAGAACCCCTGCCCCTTCCCTGGCTTTCCTCGGGGCGCCACAGCTGCAGAGCATCCAGGAAAGCCGGCGCTGGGAGGGAGGGGGCGGGGGCTAGAACCCCTGCCCCTTCCCTGGTTTTCCTGGAGGCCCCGCAGCTGCGGAGCGCCCAGCAAAGCCAGCACTCCGCCGCCCCTCTGGTCTCCAGGCCCCACCAGGAGGTTGGCATCCCCGCTGGGGTGGGCACCCCAGGCTGTCCTGCCTAGGGCGCCCACACACCTGGGGCCGGCCCCTTACAGCAGGCTTCATTTGAAAAGAGGCATTCCCTCTTGGTTCACACACTGAAGACATACCTCTGACAAGGGTGCTGCTTGCATGACATCTGCAGTTTTTAGGTATCGTACTCAAATAATCTTTTGGAAAAAATTAATCTGCCTGGTAATTGATTAGGGTACCTTTTTAGTTAATTTAAGTATTTTGATAATTGATTAGTTGCTCAAATGTGGCAGCTCTAGAATATGTATTTCGTACAATAAATAGCCACCATGTTATCCAGCTGGGGGCGCTGTTGCTCTGGTTCCACCATCCTGCGTCATCGAGATGGCAGAAAGACTGGTGCCGATTTTCAGCATTTCCTATTTCTCTCCTCTGCAGTTTGCGGAAGATAATAACAGGAAGTAAAAAAGGAATTATTTATAAGCTGATTCCACTTTGGGACACTTGAACATACCTCGTGACTCCTGGGAAACAAAACTGATGATGTGTGTAACTTTGAGGGGAGTTGTGGGTTGGGGTTGGAAGGGGGGGGGCAGAAGAAGAAGAAGAAGAAGAGATTGGATTTATACCCCGCCCTTCAATGTCCAAAGGTGTCTCAGAGCGGCTTACAAACTCCTTTCCCTCCTCACAACAGACATCCTGTGAGCAATGCTCCCTCTAAGCTGTGGAGTTTTGTGAGCAAAAATTCTATTTTGTGAGCTCCTGGCATTAAAGGTGTGAGTGAGCGATCAGGCTGCTGCATAAATCAGTTTGCACTGGAGCCCTCCTTCCTAAGCTAAGACAAAACACATGTGAGCCAGAGGCTAAAAAACTGTGAGCTAGCTCACACTAACTCAGCTTAGAGGGAACCTTGCCTGTGAGGTAGGTGGGGCTGAGAGAGCTCTTGACAGAAACTGCTCTTTTTCAAGAACCGCTCTTATCAGAACTATGGCTTGCTCAAGGTCATCCAGCCAGGTGCAAGTGGAGGAGTGGGGAATCAAACCCGGTTCTCCCAGATTAGAGTCCGTGCACTTAACCACTACACCAAACTGGGAGAAAGAGACAGGACCCGAGGTATGTGGAATGAAGGGTAAAGCCTGAAGTCATCAATTCATGGGAGGAGATACTTCAACGACCCCTTAAAGTCTCTGGTGAAATGGAGCAATAGATCAGGCAGAGGGAAGGGTTAATCATAGGGTTGTCAGCTGTGGGTTGGGAAATTCATGGAGATTTGGGGACAGAGGCTGGAGAGAGGAGGGGTGTGGGGAGAGGAAGAACCTCAGTGGGGTATAACGCCATAGAGTCCAACCTCCAAAGCCACAAGGGAACTGATCTCTGAAATCCAGTTATAATTCCTAGAGAACTCCAGTTTCTGCCTGGAGGATGGTAACCCTACTCTGTACACAAGCTAAGTAAGATAGTTTAGGGACTCCAGGTTATGAGTGGCCTCTAAATTTAGAAAAGACTAAGGCTGCGATCACACACACAATTAGACCTGACATAGGTGTGAATGCCAGGTGGATTTAAAGGGAACGATCAGACAACAACATCTGGGAAGTGCCCTGCAGCCATTGGCAACCTGTTCTGCTCCACCGCAGAAGCAGAGTTAAAAGACACTGGGGAAAATCCAGTAGTAAAAGGGTTGTGACGGGTCACAGATGGACTTTCCTGTGTCTGATCGCTCCAGTGCGCTCTCATGGCATCAGGATGGTCTGATCAAGCCATCCCAACTCCATGCCATTCCCCCCCCCCTCACAGTATGCACATCATCACAAACTCCATAGGGAGTCCTCAGTGCAGAGGTGCAATTAATTCACCCCTTGGTTAAGCACATGGGGGGAAAATGGCACAAAAACCCCTGACTCACCCACAGTTGCATCTGATCACACACTGATGGATTGCGCCTGCAGCTTCAAAGGGAGGTGTGATCGTGCAACTGTGTGTCAAATTCCTCCAGAGGAAATAGTCTCGCTCCCCCCCCCCCATTTTTTTCTGGTGCGTGTAACTGCAACCTAAAAATTCCTAAATTCTCCAGCCAGTACAGCTCTTTGAAAACAACCAAGGGTGCATAAAACTTCCGCAGATGGAGAAGATCAACTCAAGAACTAAACACATGGATGTGAAGCATCCCCTAGGAAGAAACATGCAAGAAGAACGGCTTGTTGAACTGGAATACTATCCTGCGGAGGAAATGATTGCAGATGCACTCACCAAACCACTTTCTTGAGAAAAGTTTGAAAGTCTATATAAGAAGATGAATCATGTGGACTCTATACACTAGACCTTGAGAAGGGGCATTGGAAAAGGCAATGTCTGATCACTTGATGTTACCTGGGCGTGATCCACAGTGGTCAGGTCTGTCCAGGAAAGACACAGCTGACTAAATAGTTGAAGCTGGTAACAGCCACCCCTTATGTGCTTGTGTTCCATTCAGGAATGTGCATCAGGGAGCTGGCCCTGCTTGTGTACTTATGGAGCCAAATGTGTATGCAATTGGAGAAATGTGTGATATGTAGTGACTGTCCTTTTCCTAAGTAAGATTAACAGAGGCACACAAGTATTACAAAGGATCAACATACACTTTCCCGAAGATTGGGACACCATGGGAGAGCCAGACAAAGCAACAGCACAGCACACTTGCTATCGCAATTCCATTGTGGTCACCTATACAGAAGGTGGAACAGCGTCAGCTTGGGATCATTCTGTTCCGTGCCATCCTTTCTCCATAGCCCCTCCTCTTGTTTCCTGCCACATTGTAGAAGCAGAAGGGAGCTATTCATACAAGTCCCAAATTGCTTAACTGGCAACATGGAGAAGCAGAGATCAATGGCTGCATCCAGATGGCAAGAGTTTTCAGCATTCCTTCCGCTGCAATGGAACTTCCACATGCTGGGTTTCCTCCATATTTCCCTTGCCCCGGGGCCCTTGCAACTGCCTCCTTAATAAGAAGATGCTCTGGAATGCCAAGTTCCCTCAGTTCTTTCTCCCACAGCATGCTAAATAAAATTATACAGCTAAAGTTGCAATCCTAAGCAGTAGTACTTGAGTAATATTTAGGATCAGGATATCTTTAGCCATGCTGTTGCTTGGGCCAGCACACTGAGGACACCAACACACTGCGGGGATTCTGCTCATTTGCAGGCACCAGCCGCACAGGAGGTACCAGGTGTTGCCTCCTAAACCCATGCCACCACTGGACAATTTGGACCTAGCCAGTGGTGGTGTGTGAGCAGGCAATAGATATACCTTCTGTAGCGATCATTTAGAGACATTCCCTTAGGTTTAACTGTGTTTAAGGGACTGGTAGTGTAATGGCTTCCCCTAAGTTCACTGATCTTGGATCTAGGATAAGGTTTACGGTACAATCCTAAGAGTTATACCATCCTAAAGCCACAGTGGGCTTAAGAAGATATGACTGCCCTCTATGAGACTGCTGTTTTAGACAGGTTAGTTGCTTTTCATATTAATGTTGCTTTAAGCCATTCCTCATTCTGGTGCTCTTTATTATTGGCTATAACACTTTCCTTGGAATGACAAAATATTTTGCTCTGGCCCTGCTAAGGCTCACAGTACATATCCTGAGGTTCAAGACCCTGCTCGGCAAGAACAGAATGGCCCCTCTTGTGGATATGATGCACCGGCACTGTGGGTTTTCCAGGAAACGCCCAAAGTTCATTAACATTCATGTTGCAATATGAGCAAATGGTTTCCTCTGTCAATCAGAACAGATGAGGAGGAACCAGGAGGAAAGGGAGGAGTCACAAACCAGAGCAGATCTCTTGGGTCGCTGCCTGCTGTTTAGTTATGATTGCACTGAAGTCACTTTAATTCTGAAGAAGCAAAGGGGAAGAGAACCCAGCAGATACACTACACCTGGGGCCGTTGTGAGACTTCACGATGGATGTTTGTCCCACCAGTAAGTCTTCTCTTAAAAGAAATTTTGAGCATGCCTTTAGTCTATCTTCTTTGCATATGTGCTGGGAATCCAAAACGACTTCATCTGATTAGGAGCACAATCAACTTAACCAAAAGCGTTAAAAGGGAAATGAGAAAGTGGGAGTTGCTCTGATTTTAGGGTGTGACTTTAAGGACTGTCAGTCTTGTTTAGGCTTTTAAAAATCCTTCCAATATCTCTAAAGAATCTGTGGCTTAAAAGGGAGCAAATCCAGCCCCTATACCGTTTTGACACAAGGCTGGTAACTACCTTTGGGGCTGTGCCACTTCTTTGGGAGTGTGTCCCACTGAAACACCTGGGACTTCTTTCAGAGTAAATGTGCATGGGTTTCTGAATGCATTTGAGTTTGTGTAATTTTCAAGTAATGATAAGCACATATTATACCTGTGAGAGGAAGGTATAATTTCACATACTGGCGTTTCAGTAAAGTGCATGAGACAGAAAGGAATAAGGACAACCCAGAAGACTAAAATTGTAGAATTTTAATGTTTTTTTCCATGGTTCTTGTGTAGGAGTGCTTCACAAAGCCACAATTTCTTGCTTTCAGTTTAGAAGAGGAAATATTAAAGTTGGGTCTTAGCAACCCCTTTTAAAGTATCAAAAATCAGATGAGATGATAAAATTTAATTAACACTTGGCAGGGTTTCTTTTCCACTTCAGACAGATGTTTTGTTCCCCCTCCCCCAGCTTAGGTCAGAACAGCAAGCCAACAACCCTAATGTCATATACAGGAGACAGAATATCAAAATCTCTATTATGTACCCAGCAGATTTGATCTGTGCATCATTTTGATCCCAGAACAGGGTACCACATGCAGATAAACAAATGCTGCAGGCTGAGGGAAGGGAAACACAGAACATAGACACAAAAGAAAATACAGTTTCTGACTAACTCCAAATTTACAAGGTTTCTGTACCACAGCTCTGTAGCAGACACCACACCTCTGTAGCAGAGTCTTTCAGGGGACACAGCTTGTCATTCAGGTTGACCTGAAATTCCCTCTTCTCTACAGAGCTTTGAAAAGGCACAGGTGCCACTGTCCTCCCTGGCACCTGAAAAACTATACCAGAAATATAGATTATGTAAACTATGGATAGGATAGGATAGGATAGGATAGGATAGGATAGGATAGGATAGGATAGGATAGGATAAACTACATGGAACTATACCTGAAGTTACTAACAGGTTAGATGACCATAACTGTTGCTTCAGATACAGTGATGAGGGCATCTCCACTGCCCTAATATCAGAGGCCAGGATTCAAGTATCCCATTACTAAGACCTCCTGTGCTAATATTAGTCCCTTTCCAAAGCAGTTCCAACTCTCCAGAAGTAACAAGCTGCCATTTAATAACACACGTAAATTCTTGTAATTATTTTAGAAATGCTATAAAATATTTTTCTACAGGTCTGCTTTTATCTCTATTCAGGTGGTTAGTTCTTAGATTATTTTGGTAGTTTTGACAACAATTACAATGGGCTTAGACCGGAGTAACCCTGTTTAGGATTGCACTGTAACTTACCAGGCCCATAAGGTTTTATGTTGTGATGGATGGACCCCCTTTTCTGTTTTTTAAAAAGGCTAATTTTGTGCTAGGATCTCAACTGACCGAAAACACCATTCTTTTGAGATGGGGATGTCACATAATCATCCACGTCTTGTCACCTAGCTATCCGTCAGAGTGGCATATCAAGTATCTTTGGGGATGAAGGGGCATAGAGAGTTTCTCCCGTGTGACACCTTTGGAGCCCTGACCCACAGACCTATGCACTCCACACTTACCTTCACACATAATCCCAAAACTGCTAGTTGCAAAATCCCACATCATCCTTGGGGGAAAGGGTTCATTGGCCTGGATATTTTTCAGAGGCAGCGTGTGCATAAGCCCACCACTTTCTGATTGGGTGGAACCCTGCCTTCCCATGGGGCCCCTGAAATATGTGCCATTGAGAAGGGGGGCCTATTATTGTCATACTCCATCTGCCAGTTGTCGCCCTTGCTGGCTGTTAACTGGATGGGGGGTCAGCCCAGTTCATAAGGGAGACGTGATTATTACAGAAACCTTGTAAGTTTGGAGTGAGCCAGAAACTGTATTTTCTTTTGTTTCTATGTTCTGTGTTTCCTTTCCCTGAACCCCCAGCATTTGCTTATCTGCATGTGCTTAAACTAGTCTCTTCAACTCCTAGAGACTGTCTATGTTAGTTTCTACCACCAACCCATCAGAAGCCCCTTCACCCACCTACTGGGAATATTCAGAGGGGAGAGGCCCATTTTCTTGCGGACACTAGAAATCCCAGGCTTCCCTCTTGAGCAAAACAGGTAATACTCCCCGCCCCCCGCTTATTCTGGGAGACCCTGGCCTGACCTAGAGCAATCTGTCAGTATCTCTAAGTGTTAATTTCCCCCCAGATGGATCTAAGTAGGCTTTAACCTTTTATGTCCTAGCAGATCTAGTGCACCCATTGCACATGGAAGGAATGCCACAAAAGCCATGTAGAGTGAAGAAATAAATGCACATGAGTTTTCAGAACTGATCAAGATGCAGCCTGTCTAAACAGCCTTCACACCTAAGCCTTTCTTTTGGGTTGACCTAGGGCTGCTGAGAGGGAGGGAACAGGGGTACAGACTTACAGTAGGTCAAGTTGTCCTCGGAGCCCAGAGGTTTGGACAGGGTGTTTCTGGGAATAGTGGCAGCTTCTCTGTTCTAATCAAGCATCTTATTCTGGTTCTTCTGAATGTGAAGGGGGGCCAGAGAACATTTTTGTGGGTCCATGGTAGTTTTCAGGAGCCCTGGTTGCTACTTCCTGGAGAAGACTAGGCATGGAATAAAATCTTGCCAATTTACTCATGTTTATTTGTGAATCCCTCCCCAAATAGTATTTCAATAGATTTGCATGCTAGGTGTGGTGTAGGCTTACAACTTTTAAATGGGTCCCCCTAGCTGTCCCTTTAATATCAATCTGATCCACAAGCCATTATCAAGCCATGAAAATCTTCAACTGCACCTTTCCAAATACTATTAAAGGGCATTTTTCCCCCTGGCCAGCTGCCAGTTAGAGGAAACTAGCTAGAGAGAAGGACTGTCCACAATCCCTTCCCACACAAAGGGCAGCAGCTCTGACTCCCAAACAAACAACAATATTCCTCAAGACCTGCTTCTAAAGACATGGAAAGTGGAAACTTGTCACCTCCTCCCTTCACCCAGTTTAGTGTAGTGGTTAAGAGTGGTGGACTCTAATCTGGAAAACCAGTTTGATTTCCCACTCCTCCACATGCAGCCAGCTGGGTGACCTTGGGTCAGTCACAGTTCTCTCAGAGCTATTCTCTCACAAGCAGTTCCCTCAGAGCTCTCTCAGCCTCACCTACCTCACAGGGTTTCTGTTGCGGGGAGAGGAAAGGGAGATTGTAAACCACTCTGAGACTCTGAGTGAAGGGTGGGGTATAAATCCAATCTCTTTCTTCCCCCCATCCACAAGCCCAAGAAGTCCCTTTGTTCTCCTTCTGGACTGACTCAGTCCAGGTTCCAAACTAGACAGTTCCAAACTAGACGGTTTCCCCGGCCCAAGTTTCATTGCCTTCAGTCACAGGGCGACAGCTGGGAAAATTTCTAAAGCACCTCAGGGGCTGATTCATATTGGTAGGATTGACAGTTCCGGGTTGGGAAATACCTGGAGATTTTGGGGGTGGAGCCTGAGGAGGGCGGGGTTTGGGGAGGGGAGGGACTTCAAAGGGATATGATGCCATAGAGTCCACCTTCCAATGCAGCCATTTTCTCCAGGTAAACTGATCTCTGTCATCTGGAGACCAGTTGTAATCCCAGGAGATCTCCAGCCACCACCTACATATTGGGACTGGGGCATGGGAAGAGAAGGGTTTCAGCTCGTCTCCATCACCACCCATATTCTCCTAACATGAAGTGGCCTTGGGGTGTTGTTTGCCCCACCGGGGGACTGCACATGCAGCCCAGCACCACACATGCAGCCCCCCCCCAGTAAATAATGTCCCTCCCCTGACTATTAAGGTCAGAAAAATAGGGCAGGAAGGGGGCAGAAACTTCTCCTCTCAAGTGACAGTTCTGATCTGAATCAGCCGCTGTGGCACTTGCGACATTAGCTCACAGCAACCGCCCTCTGACCGAAGACACTGAGAGTTGTTACAAGCATAATGGCCTCAAAGGGGAACGATGGCTAGATAGGCTTGCCAACTCTCCAGGTGGGGCCTGGAGGGCTCCTGGAATTACAACTGATCTCCAGACTACAGAGATCAGTTTCCCCTGGAGAAAAGGGAGGCTTGGGGGGGGGACGGACGGACTCTATAGCACCACATCCCTGCTCCCTCCCCTCCCAGGCTTTAGACTGTAATCTCCAGGAATTTCCCAGTCTGGAGCTGACAGCCCTAATGCTAGAACTGTCTGAGTCTGAAGCATCCTGCTGGGTTCCTGCCTCGGACCGGCTGGCAGAGAGCTCCCGTGCGTGGGAAAATAGACACTACCCAAGTCAGAGTTTTGTGTTGCTTCTGTGGGTTTCCGTTCTTCAGCTCACAAACCTGGACAGAGATTGATCTTCAGAGGATTTTTCAAAGCAGATGCTAGATTTCTATCCATTGATGGATCAAGCTGTGAAAGGCAGATCCTCTTGCCAATGGTTTCTTTTTTAAGATATCTAGCAGCTAGCAATTTCGAGGGAAAAAATGATCAGATTATCCACCATCTGCCCAAAAACCAAATCCACAAAATGCCTGCCAAGGAACAACAAAGAAATGAAAGAGCATAAATTAAGCTCACTGACCTTCTTTATGAGCTTTAAATATGGCTTATATTTTTCTTTGTCCCTTTTCCCATGTGTGAACTATGCTGAATATCTGTTTCTTGCTCTCCTGTTTTCCTTTTGATTGGTCAGATGGGCAAATCATCCTATTTCTTCGCTCATTCTTTGATAACTGGAATTGAAAAAGACCAAAAATTATAGCAGGAATTATTAAGAAGGGACTGAAAATAAAATGTCCTCTGTCATACATAATGCTGTTCTGGGGTGTGACCACATTTGGGATGCTGTGCATAGTTCAAATTACCCTGATCAAAACAGAGCTGGGAAAAATCCAGAAAAAGGCATCCAAAAACAATGGAGAGGTTAGAACACCTTTCCCATGAGCATTTGGCTTTCTAGTTTATAAAAAACCAACTGGGCTGGGGGGGATTGACAAAAACCATAGTGTTGTAAACACTTTCCCCAGCACAGTGTGGTGGTTAGAATGTTGGATTAGGGTCTGGAAGACCCAGGCACAAACCCCTGTTCTGCCCTGGAAGCTTGCTGGACAGCCTTGGGCCCATCACCCGCCCTCAGCCTAACCCATCTCATAAAATGGAACAAGGGAAAATGATGTTGTCAGCTACTTTGGGTCCCCACCAATGCTTCCTCTAAGCTGTGGAGTCTTGTGAGTGAAAACTCTATTTTGTGAGCTACTGGCATTAAAGCGGTGAGCGAGCAATTTGGCTACTACATAAATTAGTTTGCTCTGGAGCCCTTATTCCTGAGCTAAGACAAAAATGTGTGAGCCAGAGGCTAAAAAACTGTGAGCTAGCTCATACTAACTCAGCTTAGAGGGAACACTGGTCCCCACTGGGGAGAAAAGCAGAGTATAAACATTTAAATATGCAAATGTAGTCATCCTTTCTCATAACAATAGAATCTGTGGCTGCCCAATGAGGAGTTCAGATTAATTCATGCAGGTGGGTCTGTTAACAGCAATTAGCCATGATGGCCAAAATGAAGTTGTCTGTGTGCCAGAGGCACAGGATCGATTCCAGGAGAGGGCTGGACCAGATGGATACTCGCCTCAGTCTGACAGGATTCCTCGCATTAGAAAAAAAAATCATTTCCTTGGACTGTCATATTAATTTGCATGGACACATTACTGACACCATGCAAAAAGTATTGCTGACCTTTTACATCTTACTCAGACCCTTCCTTGATATATGTGAATCTTCCTCGGAAGGCAGCATTCATTTGGGCATCAGCATGTAACTTGGCTGCAGGCCCTACTGCTTCCAGAGAATAGGCCAGTCATTGTCTTTATAAAGAACTCTTGTAAGCATCTTGCCTCCTCCCTGGTCATGTTGGTGGTGAACAATGGATCACACAACCACTTGCATGGTTTCATCCAAGAACCCCATTTGCAAAGGGCCTTCATTTCCTGCGGGTTCAAGGCACCTTGTCATCCCAAAGCAAGGTACACTAGTCATGCTCTCCCCCCCCCCCTCCGCAACAATTCCGGTAGTGCCACAGGTGCTTGGCCAAGGTAGAAAGGATAACAGATATTGGTAATGGCAATCATGTCCTCATGAACTGGCAGCCCCCTCATGAACTGGCAGCCCCCTCATGAACTGACAGGGATGAGCAGAGCTTCTATGGAATGGCAGCCCCCTCCTCATTGTGGCGTCTTGGCTGGAGCTTGGCTAGAGCTTTGGTAGCTTGGTTGGAGAACCAATCCTGACTATCAGAAAGGTGGAGAAAGTTAACTGGTGGCATGGAAAAGTATGCATGGCTTGATGTGCCAGCTGTGCTTGAGCTAATGTGAATTGTCCCTAAATGTAGATCAGTGATGCTGGTAACTCCAGAAGAGAAGAATGACATTTTCTTCCTTCAGTCAAACAAATCTTATGGTATTGGGGGGCCCCTATTTGTTCCATCCCTTTATCCCTCCAAAGAACTATGTCATAGCTTCCTCTTTTCTACTGTATATATAGCAATGGTCCTGCACATGAGATCCAAAATAGAGAAAAAATTTCCAGGGCGATTGGAGTGGACTTCCCGTTTCTATCCAGACACAAGAAGATAAAATGATAGCGTATACAAGATTCTTTAAAACATAGAGATATATGTGCTTGCCAAGGGAAAATCATGCCTAAAACAGCCTTAAGTGTTCCAGTTTACTTTCTTTATTTTGAATGTCTATATGGATCTCTGTTTGATAAGCTCATTGTAATGGGAAGTAATAACAAAATCCCTCAGAACAGGCTAAAGCAAGTAACAAATAAATCCACCTGTTAAAATCATAGTATCTAGAAAAGAAATGTTTTACACCCTTCCCAGGACCCAAACAAAAAGGCACCTTCCCTAACCTTTAGACAGAAGGGTCCAGGGGTTTGGGGCAACCCCATAAAGGCCTTGCTCCTTGGCTGCCAGTGATGGAGCAGAGAGAAGTCTTTGCTTCTCACTGGAGAAAGCTTTGGTTTTTAAAAACCT
Source organism: Gekko gecko (assembly GCA_029375565.1). Lineage (NCBI taxonomy): Eukaryota > Metazoa > Chordata > Lepidosauria > Squamata > Gekkonidae > Gekko > Gekko gecko. The sequence continues at coordinate 41,386,706 of JAPDNY010000005.1, read as the reverse complement.
GTTCAATTCAGACTACTCTCAACATCCAGTTTAGAGATCTTAATTTGAACACTGACGGTTATTTTCGGTTACAGTAAAGAGCTTCCCATTTGCTGAGGGACTCTTTCTGAATGCTCTAAGCGACCTTTATTTAACTGTAGGAACTGGCGCCCCACGACCACTACTTCTGCTTTGGTTTGGTCTTAACTGACTCATACCGTGGTCTTTTAATCTCTGACATCATTCACCCAACTTCCTATGCCTGAAAGCGGAACTGAGCACAACTTTTCAGGCTACTTCTGTGTGAAGCCACTGCTTGGTAGCAAGGCCCCCCTCGTTTCTGCAAATCCACAAATGTTTCAGCCTCATGTAAGATGGAGGAAGGGACAATAAAGGTATTTTTTTAAATAGAAGGCACATTTTAAAATCTAAGGACTATGTTCCCACTGAGTGTGAACTTTTTATTTGTGCAGAACTTTCCCACAAAATGTTTACTAAAAGTGGACAACTTGCCATTCAAGGGATGATTTACAGTGAAAAAGTATGATCACAGAATCAGAATGCTAGAGTTGGAAGGGACCTTGCAGGTCATCTAGTCTAACCCCCTGCACTCTGCAGGAGCATAGCCAAAAGATAGCCCTACAACATACCTGAAAGATGGTCGTCCAGCCTCCTCTTGAAAACATCCAGTGAAGGAGCATCCACCACCTCCCAAGGCAGTCTGTTCCACTGCTCAACCACTCTTACAGTTAGGAAGTTTCTCCTGATATTTAGCCGGTAACGACTCCCTTGTAATTTCCACCCATTCGATCTAGTCTTGCAATCCGGAGCAAGAGAGAATAGATCTGCTCCATCTTCTACATGACAGCCCTTCAAATACTTGAAGACTGCAATCATGTCCCCTCTAAGCCTTCTCTTTCCCAGGCTAAACATACCCAACTCTTTCAGCCTTTCCTTGTAAGACTTGGATTCCAATCCTCTCACCATCCTGGTTGCCCTCTTCTGGACACACTCGAGCTTGTCAACATCCTTCTTAAATTGTGGTGCCCAAAACTGAACACAGTACTCCAGGTGGGGCCTGACCATAGCAGAATAGAGCGGAACTACCACCTCCGATGATCTGGACACAATGCTTCTGTTAACGCATCCTAAGATTGCATTAGCTTTCTTCGCAGTCACATCGCACTGCAATTTAGCTTGTGATCAGCCAGAACACCTAGATCCCTTTCAATTGTGCTGCTGTCAAGCCATGTCCCTCCCATTCTATATCTGTGCCTATGATTTTTTGTACCTAAGAGTAAGACTTTGCACTTATCTCTGTTGAAATTAAGAACATAAGAACATAAGAGAAGCCAATGTTGAATCAGGCCAATGGCCCATCTAGTCCAACACTCTGTCACACAGCGGCCAAAATATACCAGGTGCCATCAGGAGGTCCAGCAGTGGGGCCAGGGCACCAGAAGCCCTCCCACTGCTGCCCCCTCCAGCACCAAGAATAGAGTGCATCACCTGCCCCAGACTGAGAGTTCCCATCTATATCCTGTGGCTAATAGCCACTGATGGACTTCTGCTCCATATGTTTATCTAATTCCCTCTTGAAACTGTCCATGCTTGCAGCTGCCACCACCTCCTGTGGCAGTGAATTCCATACGTTAATCACTCTTTGGGTGAAGAAGTATTTCCTTTTATCTGTTCTAACCCGACTGCTCAGCAGTTTCATGGAGTGCCCACGAGTTCTTGTATTGTGAGAAAGGGAGAAAAGTACTTCTTTCTCAACCTGCTCAATCCCATTCATAATCTTATAAACCTTGATCATGTCACCCCTCAGCCGTCGTTTCTCCAAGCTAAAGAGATTCATTTTATTTGCCTCAGCCCACTGTTCCAGCCTATCTAGATCATTTTGAATTCTGACTCTGTCTTCTTCAGAATTAGCAGTCCCACCCACCTTCGTGTCATCTGCAGATCTTTTTTTTTTTTTTTGTAAAACTCTCTTAAAAAAGAGAGAATTTTATTCTTTTTATAAGAAATGGGAAGGGTAGACAGATGGAGAAAGAAAAAGATGGAGTGAAATTTTTCCTGTTAGTGAGGGTTAGTTTAGGTTAATAACCAATACCAATTTTGGCATCCATCATGGTTAGAAGATCTTCTTTTTAACTATTGCAAAGTCCAAAATCACTCTGTTAATGCAGTTAGTAAAGTCCATTGGGGTTAGTAATTAAACAGCTCCTTCCAGATGTTACACGAACAGTCCTCAAAGTATCTTCTTTTTAAATCTCTTCCAGTTATGGATTGAGTCCATTTTAACTTTGAAGTCTTCCGTTCCATCACCACTTTCCCCTGGGCTGCTGTCTTCTTCGCTTGTCCCAGTTTGGAATACTGCATCTTCCTCCCTGCTGGCGTGTCTCTTCAGAAGTTTCTGTATTTTAAAGATGAAATCCTTCTTCTTTCTTTTCTCTTTTTCCTTAAACTTCTGGCCTTCAAGCTTCCTGGGCTCCATAAACTCTTCGGATGAAGTTAGATCTCCAGTTTGTCGCTTGCTATGCTCAACATCCCCTTCTACTGGCAGAGTATTCTCTTTTATAAAAGCGGAATAGGCTTTGGGAGCCTCATCCACCTCTTCTTTTAATTTTATCGCTTCACTGCCAGTTAGGGGTGCCAAGACATTTGTCAAGGTAAATCCGAGATCTTCTTTCTCTTCTTCTTTAACGCCCTGGAAACCTAGAATCAGATTCGATTTCTGTTCGATCTCCATCATCTTTCTAGTTGTTTCCAATATCTGTTTCTGTCGACTGATGAGAACACTATCCATTTTAGACAGAGTTTCGTTGATTTTCTGCAATTGTTCCAGCAGGGGGCACAGCATCTCCTTTTCCTGTTGATTGACAGCAAGCTCTTGGGGGGGGCTGTCTGGAACGGAAGTCCCTCCTCTCTTCTCTTCCGGTGTCTGCAGGACTTTTTCCAGTATCGACATTTTGTTTTTTTGTTTACTTTTAAAAAGTTCGTGCCGCATCCCCCAGGAAGCTAAGATGATCACAATCTTCCATGCAACCCCAACGGTACTTTCACCAACACTTTTTTTTCTCTCAGCCCCCTTCGCGCTCCCTTTGTAGATCTTGCTTCTCAAAGGGGGTGGGAACTCCTCCCTCCTCCCAACGCTTATACGCATGCAGGGGGCTCCGATTTACGCTTCAAAATAGATCTTCATCTCACGATTCGATGCTACTTCTTCTTTTTATTTTAAGCCATAGCGCTGTCTTCACTCCTGGAAATCGGTGGCGCCGCTAAGTCCCATTACGGGCACGCCGCAGCGGGGCCGATTGGGGCGGGGAGAAAGCCTCAATTTCCCGGCTGTCTGCCGGCAAAGAGTCTACTCCCCAAGCGCCCCCGGTTCGGAGCCTTTGCCTAAGGCTCACTAGGGTCTTTCGCACATGCGAAGACCCCCCCTAACTGCGCGTGGGCTAACCGCCTCCGGGAGCGTCCCGAGAAGCGGCCGCCATTCGCGATGCCGAAACCGAAACCTCGTGTCATCTGCAGATCTGATAAGTATCCCCTTTATGTCTTCCTCCAGATCATTTATAAAAACATTGAACAACACCAGGCCTAGGACTGAGCCCTGTGGCACTCCACTCGAGGATTCCCTCCATGTAGACGCAGAGCCATTTACAAGCACTCATTGGCTACTTTTTTCAACCAACCATGGATCCATCCAACTGTTGCACCATCCAGCTTATCTTAAGGATCTACCCTTAACCAGCTTATCCTCAAGGATCTACCCTTACTGGGAGTGAACCCTTTTGTCATGATCCTAGGCCTATGATAGCACGGCCTACAGGCTCTAGGGAGGCCTAGTGGCTATTGGAATAGCCAGTTCTTACTAATTGTAACTGGATGGGAGGTCTGAATTTGCTGAGCAGCACTGCTTCTTGTTGCCACCCAGCCACAGAGATGGCAGGACAAGAAGGATGTCCTCCCTGCTGGGAAGCAAGGGGTAGGTGAGAAGCAGACACACTAGGGTTTATGCACAAGCCAGAATATGTTGCATTCATCTGGTAGACTAACCAGAGTTTACTGCACAAACCATGGCTTAATCTTGATTTATTATGACTTCATGGGGGTAAAAAGGTTCCTTGTGTGGCTTCCTTCCAGGTTCATCTGACTTGAGTGAGACTGAAGAGGCTGAGATTGAGGTAATCAAGCATCACAGGACAGAACTGCTGGAGGACATTCAGGTGAGGCCTGCTTCCCTTCTGCAGATGGGTCAATGTAGTGTCTGAATAACAACTAGCTTTATCATGAGCACGAAGCCAAAGCCTCTGCTCCACACACACACAAAATGCCGTTCAGGGGCTGCACCCACAGGGCAAGGATTCTCTGTTTTGCATTCATCACTGCTGCTAACATCAAGGCATTCACATTGGCCACAGAACGTCTGCACTGGCGTTTTCAGCACACTTTCTGCCATCAGCTGCCATTTTCCCTGTATTCTTTTCCATGCTGTACCACCAGAGGACTTTTTCAGGGTTCTGTTTTTTTTTTTTTAATTGGCTATTGCTGTAGCATGATAGCAATTACTGATTTTTAAAACCCTGGAAAAGCCTCCAGTGGCATGGTTGTGAGGGTCTGGCCAAAGGAAAATGATGGTGATGTGGGTGGGATGGTTGAAAACATGGACTTTCCTGTCTAGATGGCATGCTAATGGGGTCTGAAAAGATCATAGCAAAGTAGGTTTGAGAAAGAGCTTGCTGAGTGCAGGGAAAACAAGGAAAGTGAACAATTAGAGGGTGATGTCATGTGGATGCTCCAAAAAACAGCATTCCACTTCGGGCACAAAGATGGAGAAAAACATGCATGCGAAATCAGCCCCAGTGAAAACTGACGTGCTTCATGGAAAGCGCCTAAGGCTGCTATTCTTTGCAGGTGCGCCTCAGAGTGAGATCCACTGAATAAAGTGGGACATACATCTGAGACGATGTGGATATTTCTGTACTGTACTGTTAGCCTTGTATTCAACAATCTTTGTTCAGTTTCTGACTCACGTGTGTAAATCACTGCCACTCAGCAAATGTTCTTCATCTGAGAAAGGGGAATAGAAGCAACCTACCACATTAGGTAACAGCTTGAAATGCACTTACTAGGGCTGAGTCTGCCCCACAGATTTGCTCAGAGCATCTGCTTTGCATATAGAAGGTCCCAGCTTCAGTCTCTAGCGTCTCCAATTAAAAGGACGAAGTTGTGCGTGATGTGAAACACCTCCTCCTGAGACCCTGGAGAGCGCTGCCATTCAGAGCAGACAATGCTGACCTTGATAGACCCGTAGTCTGACCCAGGACAGGGCAGCTTCATGTGTGATACTGTTGTTCGTAAAATGCTTTGATCATTCTGTCAACTCCTGACATTTAAAAAATGACTGAAATGAGCCAACACCCATTTTCATAACAAAGAATTGATAATCATTACTGAAAAGAACAGGCATCCTTTCCACACAAAGAGCTTCTGCAATTAATGGTTGGCCACTGTGTGAGACAAGGGCTGTGGTCACACCGGCAAGGTAATCGCACTTTGTTCCTGCTTTAATTAAATTGGGAACATTTTTCTTTGGGTTGGGCTGATTAGATGCAGCCGGCCCCTCTCTTCACCACCCGCTAGCCTGCTGCTGTGCTGAGTCCCTCCAGGCGATCCTGCCAGCCACGGGGCAGGCTCGGGCAGCTGCTGCTCCTGCCACCGCCGTGGGGGATGGTGCCGCTGCTGCCACCATTGCCCCACGAAAAAAGGCTCAGCCCCACCGTCTCCACCATCCTCCTAGCTGGCTCCTGTCCAGGCTGCCGGAGCCCCACCTCTTGTTCCCGCCTCCTTTCTAGACTAAAGAGATCAGTTCCCTGGGGAGAAAATGGATGTTCTGAAGGGTGGACTCTTTAAACAGAGAAATGAACATAAAGTAACATTTAATAATGGATTTATTAAGCGCATGTTTATCCAAGTGCTCAAACCGGAAACTTAAAAAAAAAAATGCACAAAGAGCAGGCAGATGGCCCTAATCACAATCATTGTGAAAGATGGCTGTCCAGATGGGTGAAATCGCGCATTCAAAGTGCAAGTGCCAGGAAAATACTTGATTTTCCGGGGGGCAGGAAAAACTGGAAGAATTGCGAGAGTAAGCCTGCTTCGGCATGGGAGGCGGATTAGCACATATGAACGTGAAATTTATATGTGCGAGGGAACAGCGGTGAACCCCAATCAAAACAACCGTGTGACTGCACCCAAGGATGCTGGTTAAGTGTGCGGACTCTAATCTGGGAGGTTTAATTCCCCACTCCTCCGCTTGCACCTGCTGGATGACCTTGGGCAAGCCATAGTTCTGGCACAGCTGTTCTTGAAAAAGAGCAGTTTCTGTCAGAGCTTTCTCAGCCCCACCTACCTCACAGGGTGTCTGTTGTGGGGAGGGGAAGGGAAAGGAGATTGTAAGCCGCTCTGAGACTCCTTTGGGTAGTGGGGTACAAATCCAATCTCTTCTTCCTCTTCTTCTAAATGGACCACTACTTTGATCCAGCAGGGCTCTTCTTTTGTTCTTATGATGGGGAAGGATTCATCATATTCTTTCCTAATTTTCCCCTCATTCCCTCTCTCTCTTTTAGAAGCTAAAAGATGAGATCGCTGAAGTATTTGCTGAGATAGATCATTTCCAGCAGTCACAGTCCAGGTGAGGAACCAGCCCCCTGTGAAGAATGTTTGCTGGTTTTCAGGTTTTAAAAAATCCCACATTCTCCTCATTCTGCTTCTTTCAGAACCATTTCACACAACCATTACATCACCATTTCATTATACGTATTTGGTAGAACTTTGATCATGTATTATGGAAGATCTATGGCAAGGTTGTCCTTTACTCTGAATACCAATGGATTGATAGCCTTTTGCAGAGTCCAGGCTTTCAGTCCTTTTTAGAACACTTCCCAGAAGATAGCTGGGCTGAGAGTCCACATGGTGCTGGGAAAGGTCTAAAGGGAACTGTCCTTCATTAAAGAGAAGCCACTGCAGCAGCCCGGAGCAGCAGCAAGAATAAGCAGCTGCTCTGAGATTAGAGAGAGTCAGTTGCCTGCAGATGGTCAGACCAGGGAACTTCAGGACCAGGGAGAGCTCCTGAGGACAGCAGATGTTGCTCTAATAAAGGCCCAAGTCCAAATGGGATCTTATGTCCTCAAGCAAGGCCAGCTTGGTGCCAGAGCCCCATTTATTGAGTGAAAATGCAAAAAAATTAAAGAGGCAGTGCTTTGGGTTAGAGCTATGCATGCTGGCACTATTACAGCCTCAGACTGTGCTTTTACCTCCTCAAAAGCTGGCCTTATTGATTATCTGGGGTAGTTTGCCTGATTCTGACTTTTCCCTTGGAGGGTCCGAGTTGTCACCTCCTAGGCTCAGATTCTTGTAACAGCTCCTTCTCCTCAGAGCAGTTTACAGAGAGATGATGTAGTGCAGGGATTAAGAGCGATGGATCAGGGAACCTCCTTGTTTAGTTCTTCAGCTGTGAACTTGGTGGGCATAAGCAAATACATGTAATGGTGATCCCACTGGCTTTTTTTTTGGGCCATCAAGCGAGACAACCCCATGGAGTTTTTAAGGCAAGAAGTGTTCAGAGGTGGGTTGTTATTGCCTGCCTCCACATCACAACCCTAGTATTCCTTGGTGGTCTCCCATCCAAATAGTAGCCAGGGCCAACCCTGCTTAGCTTCCAAGATCTGATGAGATCAGGCTAGCCTTTTGGGGGATGAAAAGTACCTTTAAGAGGGGGAAATTGGGTGTGGAGAACTGTAATAAGAAGGGCACACATAACCATTTCCCTGCCCATTGTTTTCCTGTCCCAGGCTGCATTCACACACACTAAATAATCCATGTTCAATCCACTTTCAATGCACTTTTGAATTGGATTTTGCCAGCTCAGTAAAATCCAGTTGAAAGTGCATTGAAAGTGGATTGAAAGTGGACTATTTAGTGTATGTGAATGCAGCCCCACATTGCCCCCCCCAGGAAAAAGGTGGTTGGGCTACTGTTATAGATTCCTCTGTGCATGACATATACTTTGGCTGTACATTCTGGCTTAATCTAAAAGCAGTGAGCAATGAATATGCATATCTATAATACACGATCAATCAGTTCTATCAAATATGTATAATGAAATAGTGATGTAATGGTTGTGTGAAATTATTCTGAAGGAAGCAGAATTGGGAAAATGTGGGATTTTTTAAAAAAAACTGAAAACCAGCAAACATTCAAGAGACGAAGATGGGAAAATGCCCTTCTCAGATATGTTCTGTATTCAAATCTCTATACTTGTATTTGCAGCAAACTAATCCAGAGGGATAAAATTATGTCCACAGGAAGGAAGAAATTTAACATGGACCCAACTAAGGTAAGATCGGACTATCTTAGAACGTTTTTTCCTCTTTGATTAGTATTCGTTCTTCTCCTTATCTTTTGTATATTACTCTTTTTCATGTCAATGCCAATAAAGGTAATTGAATTGAATTGAGACTTTGGTCTGTTTTGCACTGTACAAGTGCAGAAGTTGGTCATTAGTTATAATGTTTGGGTGCTTAAGAATCACAGAATCAAGTTTCTAGCCTATATAGGACTGTGTGTGTAAAGGGGTGTTGTTTGCTTTTAAGAAGAAAGTACGCACTGCTCTGCATAAATATATTGCTGAAACTCATAGCATCTCATATTATCATATAGTTTATCAGATTAAAGTTGCCTTCTTCAAAGAAACACAGCATGGGGTGGGGTACACAGGAATGGCTATATGGAAACAGCCAATGAAGGCAATGAAAAAGGAACTATTGTAGCCATATGGTCGCTGCTTATTTTAATATTTTGTTTATTTTTAACCCAGCCCCTGTCATGAAATTGATTCCTGGGGCAGCTCACAAAAAATGCAAGGATAATAAAAGGCCATCCAAAGCACTAGCCACAAAAGCAACAAAAGACAACCTCACCACAGCAGAGTCAGTAGAAGCAGCAGCAAAACTACTATCCAGACCGTAAAATGGAAATAAATCAGTAAATAGTCAGCAAAACAAAAAAAAGCCAAGACCACGACCACACAACCCAGAAAATCTTCAGCAACTAATAAAAAACAAACATTCCTTTTTAGAATAAAACAGAGTAAAATCAATTAAAAATAAAGATGTTCCAAGGCAGAAGTGGAGTACTCAAGAGACACAGTTTAATTACACCCAACCAGCAAATTCCACAAAAATGCCTGGCTAAATTATTGTCTTGTTACCTGGCATTAAAACTTAGTTTGGCTCTAGCCAGGTCCCTCATTACTCAAGGCACCACCATAAAAAAAGCCACCCGCCTCTCCTCTGAAAGTGAACATGGCCTCCATGTAACATGGCCTCTGTTACAGACCTTATCTGATAGGAAGCATCATATGAGAGAAGGCATCCAGTGCCAGGGCCCTTAGGGGTTTAAAGTCTGCCTGTGTGCCCTCCTAGGTAAGGAACAGAACGAGGGATCCTAGTGCTGACCTTATCTTGAGAATTCTGCCTCATGAAGAGCAGAGCGGCTCTCCTTTCTCAGTCTTAAGGCCAAATCCAACTCTGGTAGTTCAGAGATTCTGACTGGAACTTAACAGTAAAAATATATTCCTTTTTTAAAAAAAGAAAAGAAAAGGCACAATGAGATCTGCTAGTTTTGCCCCTCCCTCCTCCACAGGATCAATAGCACTTGTTTTAGAAGAAAAACCACAAGCTACACCTTGAATTGTTTTAACCACAGCTGTTTTCAGAAACCTTTTTCTGTTGCTAGCCTCTCCTGCTCTTGCTGGCTTTCCATACCTCCTCCATCTGACAAAGGGAGCCTTGGCTCTTGAATGCTTGCATCTGGTTGGTCTTTAATGTGCTGCTGGGCTCAGCTCTAGCTCTCCTGCTGCAGACCAACATGGCTACTCTCTGAAACAGTGGAGGTGGTGTCAGGATTTTCAGGTGGCAGACCCAGTTTGCTCTCTCAAAGGGTGTTCATAATGCAAAGCTCCACTTTTACTTTCTGGGGCCTCTTAAAAATCACCCGAATTGCACAGGAGCTGCTTTATTGTGAGCCCCCCTCTGGTCTAATGGGGAAACCATCCTGAAAAGACCCGACTGCCTGGGCTGTGGGCATGGAGTCAGCACCCCTCTTCAGGCTCCAGCTGATCAGCTCTGGCCCCTATGGTTGGGTCACGGAGTTATATTTGCCAGGGAGTAAGCCCTAACTGCATAAAATTATCACTTCTGCATAGACTTCTGCTGAGGCTTACTCCCTTAAATCTTGCAGAAAGGCTGCCAGAGCATCAAGAGCCCCCTGTAGGCTCTCTGTAATAAACGGTTTGGTTTCTTCCAAGCAGGGGCTCCAATATCTGACAGAGCACAAAGTGTTGTCCTCAGATGTGCAAGAAATTGCCAGATTCCTTTACAAAGGAGAAGGCCTCAACAAGACAGCCATCGGGGATTACCTGGGACAGAGGTGAGTGTGCTGTCTTTTCATTTCTCTGTTAACACACTGATGGTTTGCAGGCCCTGGGAAAGTGTGTGTTTGTGTGGGGGGGTATTTATTATTTGCTTTGTTTCAAGTCCTCCTTTCTCGCTGGGATTCAAGGCCGATTACACAGGGTAAGTCAATACAATCAACAGGATGGGACACCCAATAAACTGAGCAATAAGATTTGGATTGTAGAACCACCAGTAATTTTTATTTATTTACATATTTATTTTATAATTTATACCCCGCCCTACCCCACCAAAGCAGGCTCCGAGTGGCTCACACAGAATAAAATACATGTTAACAATCAGAGTTTCATAAAACATTTAAAACAAGTCCTTAAAACAGTATAGTATTAAAATGCAAGCTATGTTGTATGATGTTATAATGACTTACCATGTGGGTGCAGCTCCCTAATCACCCTCAGCTGTAATCAGTGTGCATAGGTGGCCAGGAACCAGGCTCTGCAGGCTGTTATAGTTGTTAATAATAGTGGTGGTGGCTCCTAGTTGAAAGCCTGGTGGAAGAGCTCCGTCTTGCAGGCCCTGCAGAACTGTAAAAGGTCCCGCAGGGCCCTGATCTCTTCCGGGAGCTCATTCCACCGGTATGGAGCTACCACCAAGAAAGCCCTGGCCCTGAAAATAGAACAGAAGCAAACATAACTATTAACATGCTGTGTTAAGTGATACAGAAATCACATAGACATATCCTGTAATGTACTGAGCTTGGAACTGAGAACAAAGGCAGGGATCCTAAGAGCACACCAGTAGGAATGCTTGGATCCTAGACAGCCCAATAGGTGTAAATAGCCTATCATGATGGTGGGGTGTGTTTTGGGATGTGAGTTCACTGGGGCATATAATGGGGCTTCAGCCCAGGGTCTGAGTCTTGAGTTTGCCAAATAAACTATGAGCGGATCACTGACCCCATGCACCGTGCCATGCTGGATCCTGGATCGTTTGATGCGTTCGATGCCACCACCGAGGACTGGGAGTCCTACATGGGCCAATTCAAATTCTTCTTGGAATCCTCCGGCATTCACACGGCCAAAATGAAACACGCCACATTCTTTCGTGTAAGCAGTCACCCGACATACAAAATCGGTCATTCGCTCTTCACTCCAGTGGAGCTCAAGGACACAGACTACCAGGTGATCATCGACCACCTAAAAGAGCATTTCTCACTGAAGCTATTTGTCATCACGGCCTGCCATGCATTTCACATGAGAAACCAGACTGCCACAGAATCCATCTCAGAATTCGTTACAGCGCTACGCCACATCACCTGGCATTGCAACTTCCCGGCCCTCGAAGATTCCCTTTGGGACCAACTGGTCTGCAGCCTCAGAGGCAAGAGGATCCAACGAAAGATCCTCAGAGAAGGGGATCCCAACTTCAAGAAATCTCTAGAGATGGCCCTCACTGCTGAAACCGCCAAGAAATTCACAGTGGTGGTATGCAGGGGAAGGGGCCCCAGTCAGCACATGGGCCGCCATCTTGGCAAGGGCTGGCCATGGCCAGCCACCACGTGGCCAGTTCCGGAGATGAGGAAGAAGAAGTTCTCCAACTCCTGAGGCCGACACATCGACGCTCCCTAGCACCATAGCATCCGCCAACAGCACACCGCTTAGGTGACTCCACCACTGCCGCTCTCTCTACTTGCACCAGCTGTGGAGATCCACATGAGCAGAGGTCATGTCGATTCCGCGAGGCCACATGCCACAGTTGCGAGAAGGTTGGCCACATCGCCCATGCGTGTTGAGCCAAGGGAACCTGGTAGTGTCCAGTGGCCAGCACTAACCCTGCAAACTCAATGGAACTCAACCCAACGGCCATCCCAGAGCACCAGGTATGGAACTTACCCCAGACCTCCCCCAACAAAATAACAGTGACTGTTCTAAACGAGGGCCACCCCTGTCCCATGGAGCTAGACACTGGGTCCTCTATTTTGATCATTTCAGAAGAGACACTTAAGAACCTGTGCCCCAATGGTGGCCCACGCCTACAGCCTGCCAGTTTTACGCTCCGGGACTTTTCAAGAAATGCAGTGCCTATATTGGGGGAGGGAAAGTTCAAGGTGCAGTACCACCATTTTGAGGGACTGCTGGATTTGGTCATGGTCAAGGGACAGTGCACAAGCCTCATAGGGCTGGCATGGTTCAAGCCATTGGGTTGGTGCACCATGTGACACAAAAGGACTTTCAAGGGGTGTGCAATGAGTTTCCCGTGATCTTTGATGATAGGCTACCCTACAGCTGGACCTCCCTCATGGATCACTGCCTTGTCGTGGCGAGGGGGCTTGCGTGGTTCGATGAGGCTGTGGGCTATGCCGTGGAGGGCCACCCAGGACGGACAGGCCACAGCAGAGAACTCAGACCAAGCGTGATCCCCTGGAGAAGGAAATGGCAACCCACTCCAGTATCTTTGCCAAGAAAACCCCATGGACAGTTACAAAAGGCTAAAAGATATGACGCCGGAAGATGAGCCCCTCAGGTCGGAAGGTGTCCAATATGCTACTGGGGAAGAGCAGAGGGCAAGTACGAGTAACCCCAGAAAGAGTGAAGCGGCTGGGCCAAAGCCGAAAGGACGCTCAGTTGTGGATGTGTCTGACGGTGAAAGGAAAGTTCAATGCTGCAAAGAACAATACTGCATAGGAACCTGGAATGTAAGATCTATGAATCAAGGTAAGCTTGACGTGGTCAAAAATGAGATGGCAAGAATGAACATCGACATCTTGGGAATCAGTGAACTAAAGTGGACAGGAATGGGCGAATTTAACTCAGAAGACCATTATATCTACTACTGTGGCCAGGAATCCCGTAGAAAAAATTGTGTGGCCTTTATAGTCAACAAGAGAGTGAGAAAGGCAGTATTGGGATACAATCTCAAAAATGACAGAATGATCTCGGTCCGAATCCAAGGCAAACCATTCAATATCACAATAATCCAAGTCTATGCCCCAACCACTGCTGCAGAAGAGGCTGAAGTGGACCAGTTCTACGAAGACCTACAACAGCTCGTAGAACTAACACCAAAAAATGATGTCCTCATCATCATAGGGGACTGGAATGCTAAAGTAGGAAATCGAAAGGTAACCGGAATAACAGACAAGTTTGGCCTTGGAGAACAAAATGAAGCAGGGCAAAGGCTAACAGAGTTTTGTCAAGAGAACACGCTGGTCATAGCAAACACCCTTTTCCAACAACCTAAGAGGCGTCTCTACACATGGACATCACCAGATGGGCAACACCGAAATCAGATTGACTATATAATTTGCAGTCAAAGATGGAGAAGCTCTATCCAGTCAGTAAAAACAAGACCTGGAGCTGACTGTGGCTCAGATCATGAGCTACTCATTGCAAAATTCAGACTTAAATTGAAGAAAGTTGGGAAAACCACAAGGCCATTCAGATTTGACCTAGATCGCATCCCCGATGAATATACAGTAGAGGTGAAGAATAGGTTTAAGGGACTAGATTTGATAGACAGAGTGCCTGAAGAACTATGGACAGAGGTCCGTGACATTGTAAAGGAGGCAGTAATCACCGCCATCCCAAAGAAAAAGAAATGCAAAAAAGCAAAGTGGCTGTCTGATGAGGCTTTACACATAGCAGAGGAAAGAAGGAAAGCTAAAGGCAATGGGGAAAAGGAAAGATTTGCCCAACTGAATGCAGATTTCCAGAGAACAGCAAGGAGAGATAAGGAGGCTTTCCTGAATGAACAATGCAAAGTAATAGAGGAAAACAATAGATTGGGAAGGACTAGAGATCTCTTCAAGAAAATTGGAGAAATCAAGGGAACATTCCATGCAAAGCTGGCCATGATAAAGGACAAAAACGGTAGGGACCTAACAGAAGCAGAAGAGATTAGGAAAAGATGGCAAGAATACACAGAAGAACTATACAAGAAGGACCTCGATGTCCTTGACAACCACGATGGTATAATCACTGACCTCGAGCCAGACATCCTGGAAAGCGAAGTTAAATGGGCCTTAGAAAGCATTACTAACAACAAAGCTAGTGGAGGTGATGGTATCCCAGCTGAGTTATTCAAAGTCTTAAAAGAAGATGCTGTTAAAGTGCTGCACTCAATTTGCCAACAAATTTGGAAAACACAACAGTGGCCACAGGATTGGAAAAGGTCAGTTTACATTCCAATCCCAAAGAAGGGCAACGTCAAGGAATGTTCAAACTATCGCACAATTGCACTCATTTCACACGCTAGCAAGGTCATGCTCAAAATCCTACAAGCTAGGCTCCAACAGTATGTGGATAGAGAACTGCCAGAAGTACAAGCTGGGTTTCGAAGAGGTAGAGGAACTAGAGATCAAATTGCCAACATTCGCTGGATTATGGAGAAAGCAAGAGAGTACCAGAAAAACATCTACTTCTGCTTCATTGACTATGCTAAAGCCTTTGATTGTGTGGATCACAATAAATTATGGCAGGTTCTTAAAGAGATGGGAGTACCAGACCACCTCATATGTCTCCTGAGAAACCTGTATAAGGGTCAAGAAGCAACAGTTAGAACCGGATATGGAACAACTGATTGGTTTAGCATAGGAAAAGGAGTACGACAAGGATGTATATTGTCACCTTGCTTATTTAATTTATATGCAGAGTACATCATGCGAAATGCTGGCCTGGATGAATCACAAGCTGGAGTTAAGATTGCTGGGGAAAAGATCAATAACCTCAGATATGCAGACGATACCACTCTGATGGCAGAAAGTGAAGAGGACCTAAAGAGCCTTTTGCTCAGGGTGAAAGAGGAGAGTGCAAAAGTGGGCTTGAAGCTCAACATCAAAAAAACTAAGATCATGGCATCTGGCCCCATCACTCCTTGGCAAATAGAAGGGGAAGTCGTAGAAGTAGTGACAGACTTCACGTTCCTAGGATCCCAGCTCACTGCAGATGGTGACTGCAGCCATGAAATTAAAAGACGCCTGCTCCTTGGGAGGAAAGCGATGGCAAACCTAAACAGCATGATAAAAAGCAGAGACATCACCTTGCCAACAAAAGTCCGCATGGTCAAAGCAATGGTATTCCCCGTAGTAATGTATGGCTGTGAGAGTTGGACTATAAGGAAGGCCGAGCGCCGAAGAATAGATTCTTTTGAACTATGGTGCTGGAGAAGACTCTTGAGAGTCCCTTGGACTGCAAGGAGATCAAATCAGTCAATCCTAAAAGAAATCAACCCTGACTGTTCCCTGGAAGGCCAGATCCTGAAGCTGAAGCTCAAATACTTTGGCCACCAAATGAGAAGGGAGCATTCACTGGAGAAGAACCTGATGCTGGGAAAGATTGAAGGTCAAAGAAGAAGGGGACGGCAAAGAATGAGATGGTTAGACAGTGTCATCGATGCAACAAACATGAAATTGAGCAAACTTCAGCGGACAGCGGAAGACAGGAGGGCCTGGCGTAATCTGGTCCATGGGGTCGCGAAGAGTCGGACTCGACTGTGCGACTGAACAACAACAACAACAACAGCTGGACCTGGGCATACGGCCCATCAGGTTAAAGGCCAGATGGGTCCCCTTTGCTCTCCATCTGAAAATAGATGCCAAATTAGAGAAGCTAGTGTCCCAAGGTGTCTTCTGGGAAACCCCGTCTGGGAAACCCCCATTGTGACCCCGGTGAAGCCAAATGGACATCTGCCTATGTGTGGATTATAAGTGCACCATCAGTAAGGCACTACAGGACCACGCATATCTGGTCCCAGTGGTAAGCTATGTCCTAGCTTCCTTAGTGGGCACCAAAGTTTTCAGGAAGCTGGACTTGGCCCAGGCATAACAACAGTTCCCTGTGGACAATGCCACGGCTGAAGCTCAAACAATTATCACGCACAGGGGGGCATTCCAGGTGCGGTGGCTACAGTTCGGGGTTAGCATCGCCCTGGGGATTTCCCAAAATTTGATGGACTTCCTTCTTAAAGGGATCCCTGGAGTTCAGCCCTTTTTCAACAACGTTCTGATCACCGCCCCCTCGGATGAGGAATTCACCACCCACCTGCGCACCATCTTGCAGAGGTTCCAGGCCACTGGCCTGAAGGTGAAATGGGAGAAATATTTTCTGGGTGTTCCTCATGTGGAGTTCCTGGGTGTCACCGTAGATGCACATGCCATCCATCCCGCCCCCAACAAGGTCCGCACCATCGTGAACGCCCCCGCACCTACATCCAAGTTGGAGCTCCAGGCATTCCTCGGCCTTTTAAACTTTTATCACTCCTTCCTTCTGCACAAAGCAACAGTTGCAGAGCCCCTGTACCATCTCCTGGGCAAACGGGCCCCCTGGGTCTGGGGTCAATGGCAAGCCACCGTCTTCCAAGCCGTGAAAGAACTTCTCACGTCCAACTCCGTCCTGGCCCACTTCAGTGAGTTGTTGCCCATCGTCCTCGCCTGTGATGCGTCCCCATATGAGGGAGGAGCGGTCCTCAGCCACGTGCTACCCAACAGCCGAGAGGTTCCGGTCACCTACTACTTGTGCACCCTGTCCCTGGCCAAGCGGAACTATGCTCAGATAGACAAAGAGGCTTTGGCGATCATGGCTGGAGTGAAGAAATTTCACAATTATCTCTACGGGTGGCCCTTCACCATAGTGACCGACCACAAGCCGCTAGTGGGCCTCCTGGCCCCAGATTGTCAAATGCCACAGGTACTGTCACCTCACGTCTTGTGTTGGTCAATCTTCCTCTCTGGCTATTCCTACATGTTCGTCTACAGGCCAGGAAAGGTGATGGGACACGCTGATACGCTAAGCAGGTTGCCCCTGCTGGTCTGCAATCTGGACCCAGCCCCGGCACACCAGATTATGATGATTGAGGACCTACCAGATCGTCTGCTGCAAGTGGCGGACAGGGCCCACCACATGGCCAGGGTCCGTGTCCTATCCCAGGTCCTGGACTGGGTGGGAAGGGCTTGGCCCACATGTTGAGTGAGCACAGAATTTGCAGCATTCTCCTCCTGCTGGGAGGAACTCTCCACACACAAGGGGTGCCTGCTATGGGGAAGCCAAGTAGTAGTCCCAGGCCCACTGCAGCAACAAGTGCTAGCAGACTTGCACAAGACTCACTCCAGGATCGTGCACATGAAAGGGCAAGCTCACAGTTACGTTTGGTGGCCCAGCCTGGATGCTGAGATTGAGGACTGTATTAACTGTTGCTGGGCCTGCCAGGAAACCTGGCTGGAGCCACCCAAGGCACCAATACAACACTGGGAGTCCACTAACGAACCCTGGTCCCGCCTCCACCTAGACTTCATGGGACCCTTCCAAGGGCAGCTTTTCTTCATCTTGGTGGATTCCTACACCAAGTGGTTAGGGGTGGTGCTGGTCACCTCCACATTGACAAAGGCCACCATTTGAGCGCTTCACCAGATCATCAGCACCCATGGCCTTCCAGACACCATCATCACGGACAATGGAACAGCCTTCACCTCCAATGAATTTCAAGAATTCCTTGGCCACTACCTGTTCCGGCATGTCCGCTTGGCCCCCTTCCATCCAGCCACCAACGGCCAAGCTGAAAGACTGGTGTGGGTCACAAAGGAATACCTCCGGTGGATCGTCCAAGGGGCTTGGATCACTGGCTAGCGACCTTCTTGTTTGGCCATTGGACAACCCCCAGCACCGCGACCGGCCATAGCCCCACAGAACTTCTTATGGGTCATCGCCTAACCACCCGCCTGGACAGACTGCACCCGGCCCTGGCCCCAGAAGAACATCCACAGCATGTAAGGCAAGACACACCCCACAGATTCTTCCTAGGCAATCCCATCTATGTGCAGATTTTCACCAACAGGCCCCCTTGGATCCCTGCCTGGGTGGTCCAAGTCACCAGGCCCTTGTCCTATGAGGTCTCAATGGAAGATAGCCACAGCCTGAAGAGGCATGTCGATTAACTCCATCGCCGCTCCCTGCCCATGGAACCCGAGTACCAGCCACCCTACATGGAAGTTGGGGAAGACCTCCCAGAAACCCCCTTGGCCGAGGCTGCCGTGGAAACAGCCAGGACCGTACACATGCCTGGTTTTCCATCCAATGATGCGCACACCCAGCCGCTCCCTGACCCCTCAGAGCCCTCGCAGATGCCCGAGGAAACTGGACTTGGCGCGGCCCCCAGGACCCCAATACCGACTCCGCAATGCTCCACTAGGGAGCGACGTGCGCCAACATATTTAAAGGATTATGTGTGCTGAGCATATGGCCTTGGGGGGAGGGGTGTAATGTACTGAGCTTGGAACCAAGAACAAAGGAAAGCTTGGATCCTAAGAGCACACCAGTAGGAAGGCTCAGATCCTAGACAGCCCAATAGGGTCACCTGGAAAGGTGAATGGGTGTAAATAGCCTATCACAGTAGTAGGGTGTGTTTTGGGGTGTGAGTTCACTGGGGCATATAACCAGGCTTTGGCCCGGGGTCCATGTTGAGTTTGCCAAATAAACTATGAGCTGATCACTGAATGTGTTTGGACCCACTATATTTCAGATCCTATTCACAGCAACAAGCTGTATGAACTATACACAGTAGTATAGACCACAGTCTCTAACCCTTTAACCAAGTATCTTTCTGAACCATATAGTTATAGCAAAGCCCTATTTCCTGTGTAGAAAAACCCTCTTGAACACATACAGTTCCTCTTTGTCGTCTCCTGCCTCACTCTGTCCTTTTTCCTTCTGCCAGGGATCCATTGAACCTCCAGGTTCTTCAGGCCTTTGTCGAGTGCCACCAATTTGCCAACCTCAACCTTGTGCAAGCGCTCAGGTGAGCAAAATCCTGGAAGGGCAACAACAGCAGTTGCCTGTGCCAAATGAAGTTCAGGTCCTGCAAGTGTCAACTGTTTAAGGAGAAGAAATCTCAGTGTTGCTGAGTAGGGTACTTTGCTGTGGATTCTCAAGTTTGTTTAACATGGCTAAATGTCTGTTTTCTATGTGTATCTGTGGGTGAATTCTGAGCCTCCCACGCAAATCCAACTGACTCATTAGCAATGGGAACCCACAGGGGTGTATGTCATTCTCCTCTACTCCATTTTAGCTTCACAACAACCTTGTGAGGTAGGTTAAGCTGCGAGTGTGTGACTGACCCCCAAAGTCACTCAGCAAGCTTCCATGGCAGAGTGGGGATTCAAACCTGGATTGCTCAGATCCTCATTCAACACCAACGCTCCCTCTAAGCTGTGGAGCCTTGTAAGCAAAAATTCTCCTTTGTGAGCTACTGGCATTAAAGTTGTGAGTGAGCGATTTGGCTGCTGCATAAATTAGTTTGCTCTGGAGCCATCCTTCCTGAACTAAGACAAATATGTGTGAGCCGGAGGCTAAAAAACTGTGAGCTAGCTCACACTAACTCAGCTTAGCGGGAACACTGTTCAATATTCTAACCACTACATCACACTGGCTCTCCCATCCACCAGGGGAGCTTCTATGGCCAAGTGGGGACTCAAACCTGAGTCTCCCAGATCCAGCACACTAACCGCTACACCACACTGTCCTTCAGTAGAGAAGTAAAGAGCCCTTCCAGTAGAGAAGTAAAGAGCCAGTTTGGTGTAGTGGTTAAGTGTGCGGACTCTTATCTGGGAGAACTGGGTTTGATTCCCCACTCCTCCACTTGCACCTGCTGATGTGACCTTGGGTCAGTCACAAGCTCTGGCACAGCTGTTCTCTCAAGGACAGTTTCTGTCAGAAGTTCTCTCAGCCCCGCCTACCTCACAGGGTGTCTGTTGTGGGGAGGGGAAGGGAAAGGAGTTTGTAAGCTGCTTTGAGACGCCTTTGGGCAGTGAAGGGCGGGGTATAAATCCAAACTCTTCTTCTTCTTCTTCTTCTTCTTCTTCTTCTTCCACAAACCCTTGGAATGCTGATATTCAGTTCTGTTGGTTTATTTGCAGTTTACAATATTTTCCAGTCATCTCTCTGTCTAATACATTACCCAGGAGCAACTGATACACTGAAACTTTAAAAGCCATAATACTGTACAGTAATGTTCTGAGTGCCATCCTAAGCAGAGTTATGCCTTTCTAAACCCACTGACTTCCAAACCTATTACAATGCAGGCCAATCAGAACCTGTAGTTTTCCTCCTGAAGCTCTCTTTCCTTTTCCTTTTTGACATCTGATACCACAGAGGGGCTTTAAACATTTCTGTGGGTTTGGGATGGAGGAAGTCACACTGACAGCCTGATGGATTCTTGGATTAGAGCCGCTTTGCACATGGCAAAATTGATACCGAGAAATCCATCAACTTGTATTATTGCATGACTTTTTACATCACCATTTGGAACAAATTGGGGGGTGGCTGGGTTCCAAATGACTAAATTTCAAAGAAATATCCTGCCAATTTAAAATATAAATACAATCTGAGAAACATCTTGCATGGCATTTTAGTCAGGCAGTAATCCTAAATACGCTTACTAAGGAGTATGTGCACTGAACTCGATAAGTTTTATTTACACATTTAGGATTGTTGTGTAAATTCCTGTGTACAGAGATATGTATCATGTTGCATCAATCTTCCTTCATTGCAAAACAAGACATGGCATACGTGTAATTTGGGAACACTGGAAGTTGTGGCCCAAGATGAATAAACCCACTGAATTATATGTATGCAGAAATCACTGCTTCAAATAGTCTATATGTGGGGAACTGAGAAATTTCACAAAATGATTCTCAAGTAGAATTCTAGCTGTGTGTAAAAATTGCTCTTTGTAGTTCCAATTTCTTGAATGACAGTAGAAAATAATCATCTCTTTCCAAGAAGGCTGTCTTTTTTTTCTACTTTCTGTGGAGGAGGAAGGTTTTCCTCTTACGTAGGAAGAAATAACCTGTTAGTGATTTTCGCAATCTGACAACATTGTTTCATTAACAGGCAGTTCCTGTGGAGCTTCCGGTTGCCTGGAGAGGCACAGAAAATTGACCGCATGATGGAAGCTTTTGCCAACTGGTATTGTCAGTGCAATCCAGGGGTTTTCCAGTCAACAGGTAACTGTGACGGAAGCTTTGGGGGGAACAATGCTATGATGACCTTGCTCTCTTCTCTTCCTCGGAGGCAAGATTTTCCCTCTGTTCTTCTCTCCCCTTCTGACTGAGCGGCCTTATTTATCTATTTTCTTATTTTGTGAAAAACAATGGCTGTCCCATTCTGTCTGTGTATGATATTTTGCTGCTTTTCACAGTGATTTAGAATATTTTAAGATGAAAGGCTTTTGTTTAAGTGTTTCCTAAACACTCCAATATACTTTCTTGAGCATATTTGACTCTTAGTTTCCAGAAGGCAGGGATACTCTGTCCAGTACCCAAATTCCTTCACTAAACCCACCAGTACTGTTTACAGGTTTCAAAAGGCTGTTTCCAAACACATCTGACCAGGGATCTCTCCACTCTTCAGAGCTATCTCCCTGCTTTAACTGCGTAGGGAAACTCTTCTCCCACTAGAAGATCAATCCCCTTTTCTTGGCCCGAATGGGAGTCTTCACCTAACTACCCACTCCTCTTGCCAACCTTCCCAGTACTCCGTCTGTGTTAAACTGCTCACAGTCATGGCTGAACACAAACTCTGTTAGTACTAGGCTCTTCTCAGTCAGGGCTGAATTCAGACTGCCCTCTCCTCAGCATACAGCTCTCAAGTCTTTCTCTGCTCAACTGATGCTAACCAATCAGATCCCTTGGAGCAGCCTGCCACTCTAGGCTCTCTGGCTCTCTGAGGAATTAACCCTTCATAGTCCATTACCTCTTTACACAGCATTTACAAGATTTTAAAGTGCAGTCTGTCACAAATGCATTCAAGACTTTGCCAATATGAAGGAAGAGCCAGCTCAAGCCTCTAATAAGGTTATCAACATCAGGGTGAAGCCTGGAATTCTTCCAAAATTACAACATATCTCCTTATTACAGATATTAGTTCCTCTGGAGGAGACGGCAGTTTCGAAGGGTGGCCTCTGTGGCATCACATTCCTGCTGAACTCCCTCCTTTGCCCAAATTCTTACTTCCCTAGTGTTGTAAGATAATTTTAATAGTAAAAGGTTTGGATCAGAGAACTGAACCCTTTAAATACAGAGATCATATAGCTGTTTCTGTCCTTTCAGTTAGCAAGCAGCTTTCGGCACACAGGGCAAGGCTCCCAAAATGCAATGCCAGTCTGTTTGTTTCCAAGGCCAGAAAAAGGACCCACATTCCTTCTCATAGTTTAAAACTCTATTTCACACCCCCACTTGGTTTCAGCAGATAGTGTCATGTCTGTCTTATCTCAAACACAAAAGAACATCCTGACTTCATGGTTGCCATTTAGAATTGAAAGTGCTATCTTGTGTTATTTTGTAAATAAAATATAAATCCTGGAATGTAAGGACATCTCCTGCGTGAGATGGTCCCATGATTAAAACAACACAACAACACTTGGTCGTTAACATTTGTAACAGCCCATGCAAAAAAAACTTTGATCAATTGTGTATAAATTGGAGTCCTTTTGGGCAGTTTGGGGCTGACTTTTGGGATTCAGTGAGACTCTCTTTCTCTCCTGAAGGCCACTGGTCAATCCAAGAGCTCCTGTTCACATGTCGGACCCTTCCCACGACACCTAGGCATCCCCCGCCACTTTCAGAAGTCTCCAGAGCCAGAGTTGGCAGCCCTAGCCACTAGATTGTCCTATTGAAAACCAGCTTTCTTATCTATCTCCTGTAGTTATGCACCCTGACTTGGGTGGCCCAGGCTAGCTCGAACTCTTCAGGTCTTGGAAGCTAAGCAGGGTATGCCCCAGTCAGTGCTTGGATGGGAGTCCACCAGGGAAGTCCAGGGTCACTATCACAGAGGCAGGCAATGGCAAGCCCCCTCTGAACATCTCTTACCCTGAAAACCTTATAGGGTCACCATAGGTTGACTGTCACCTGACAGCACTTTCTGCCCCCACACCAGCCCCCACACACCTCCACTGAAACTCTGTCTGTTCTCCTTCAAATAATGAATTCACATGTGCTTCCTGAAACACTTTCTGCCCATCTGAGTAGACAGTTCTGACCCTGATGGACCAAGGGTCTGATTCAGTAGTAGGCAGCCTCATGGGTGACCTTTGAGTTCATGTGTTTGAAGCAAGTTGGGGGCAAGTGATGCTCTGTATTCTTGGTGCTTGGGTGGGGGGCAATAGTGGGAGGGCTTCTAATGTCCTGGCCCCACTGCTGCACCTCCTGATGGCGCCTGGTATTTTTGGACACTGTGTGACAGAGTGTTAGACTGGATGGGCCAGTGGCCTGATCCAACATTGGCTTCTCTTATGTTTTTAAATGCACAAATATCTGGTATGAAAAGTGGAGAGACAGTCCTAAATCTGCCTGTGTCAAATTGGTAGTTGTGCTACAGCACCCCTTCTGCACTGGCTTTTTCTTTGTGAACAAAGTCTGGGAAGTTGAACAACTGCTTTAGTGTGACATCTAATGATGTGTGTGGATGGAGCACGTGAACAGTTTCTGCACACTACAGTGGGCACAGGCTGGGTCTCAGGTCTCCACTTTCTGCAACAGTCAGTCTTGACTTGCAGGTTCTCCTCAGTTCCTGTCCCTGTGATGCCCAGTTGGGATCACAATTGTGGCATGCACAGAGGAGGAGCTTCACCCTCTCCCGCACACACCACTCTCCTGACCTGAAACAATGCTATGCTTTTTGGCCTCATGGGGAATCCCATGGCTATAGACGTGATTTTCCACAGTGGGCCAAATAGCACACCCCTTGGACCACCGCAGGGAGAAGTGGATTGGTCACTAAGCCTAGTGGGACAATATTCTGGGGGCCACCTACCACCAGGGCTGGTGAGGCCCCAAGCAAGGGGTGGGCTTCGCACCCCATGGCGGTGGGTCGTATCTGGCACAGGCCAGCAGCCCTCCCTCCTTGCCTGACCCAGAGTGAGGTGCACAGCCCTGCCAGTTTCCGTCCCAGGCAGGGAAGGAGGCACACAGCCAAGCTGCATGGGACTGGCAGGGCAAGCTCTTTCTCCCTCCTGAATTCCTCTGAGGAAAGGGGAATTTCCGTTAGCATGTTTGTTTCATCCTGTTGCATATAAAGTTTAGTGTAGCTCTGACAGCAGCAGCTGCAGGCCTGCTGGGTTTAGGAAGCAAATTCAGAAGTCCCTTCTGTAGGCTCTCTGGGCAGAGATGCCACCTTAACCCACACTCCTGAAAACCAAAGACTTGCCCACCCACTCCTTTCCCCTGTGTTGTTTTGGCAGACACCTGCTACATCCTCTCCTTCTCCATCATAATGTTGAACACCAGCCTGCATAACCCCAACGTCAAAGACAAGCCCCCCTTTGAGAGGTTCGTGTCCATGAACAGAGGCATCAATAATGGAGCAGACCTCCCGGAGCCACTCTTGAGGGTAAGAAAGTGCCAGGCCTTTCCCTATTCCTGTTTGGGTCAGATCCTCTTACATGTTCTGGATCTACAAAGAAGCCTGGGAAATAATTGCTCTTCCGAGTCAAATGGCATGTTATGCTGGGGATCCATGACCAGATTTTCAAATATATCACTTAGCTAGTGGAGGTGGTATTATGGATTAAGGACTCTTTCCCCTCCTTGCAACCGTTTCCCCGGATTCGGTACGCCCCTCCCTATGTTACTTTGAGTCTCAGAAGGAACAATCAACAGCCACCCTTATAAGTAGCTGTTTTCTCTTCCCTGTTGGTGATTGAAGCCAGTTTCTGACTAGGGAAATGGCACATGCAGGGTAGGGGAGAGAGCTGGCCTCTCCCCTTCCCCATCTCTATGGCCCTGATCCATGCCAAGGGAAGGCCCTCATGACTGCATTTTGCAGCTAAAATTACAGATTTGGAGATTGGATCACAGATCTTCAGGCTAATTTGTCATTTGGCTCAGGGAGGTTATGAGGCGGAAATGAAAGTGAGGGTTATTTTGTCTCATTGAGGGAGAGGCTGTGCTGGTTTGCCTCTGTGTACCCTTAGCAGCAAAGCCAGATTTTCCCTCTCCCTACAATGCATGAGTGGGGCCGCAGTGGCTCAGAGGTTAAGACACGAGCTGCAGACCGGAAGGTCTGTAGTTCAACAGTTCAAGACCCTAGTGCCATGTGACGGCGTGAGCTCCCATCTCTGGCCCCAGCTCCTGCCAACCTAGCAGTTCAAAAGCAAGAAATTGCAGGTAGATAAATAGGTTCTGCTTCAGTGGGAAGGTAACAGTGTTTTGTGTGCCTCGGAGTTTAGTCATTCTGCCAGCCACGTGACCACAGAGAAGACTTTGGACAGCGCTGGCTCTTCAGCTTGGAAATGGAGATGATGATGAGCATGACTCCCTGGAGTCAGATTCGACTGGCTTTTGAGCGAGGGAAACCTTTACCTTTTACTTTTACTTACAATGCATGAAGGTCTAGAAATCTCTCTCTGGGCTTAAAAGATGCATCGTGGCAAGACGGAGATTGCATGGACATAGATAAGCAGTAGGGAAGTCGGGGTCAGCTTTTTAATGAGGCAACCTAAGGTGGTGATCGGGGGTGGGGGGAGCAGAGTTTGGGGACAGCAATATTCAGTCCTGCCTACCACCAGCCAGATGCCTGCCTGATCCCAATCTGAGCACTAACCAGATGCTTGCCTGATCCCAATCTGAGCGCTAACCAGATGCTTGCCTGATCCCAATCTGAGCGCTAACCCTTTCCAAGAGTCAGAGGAGATAATCCTCCTTGTTCCTCCAAGCCTTTTTAAAAGCTGAATGGTAAGCCATGCCTGCCCTTTCGCAAAGTCTCATGATATTTCAGCTCTTGCGAGAGCTTGGCTGCCATTGCTGATTCTGTTGCCAGGCAACCAAAAGGTTTTGTCTTCTCTAACTTCTGGGCTCAGCTGTGGAGGGGGCTCATCTTCTCTAGCTTCTGGGCTCAGCAGGGGCTGTGGAGATGGATGCTGTTGCTGCCAGGAGGCAAGTTGTGTATTAGCTCCCTTTCTTCTCTGTAGCATTGAATGAGCCCAAGTTGTCTGCATCAGGCACTCAAGGTGCCTCTGGGGAGAATGTTGATAGAGTTGTTTATTCCATCACATGTGTTTTTTTTTCTTTTATACCTGGCATAGTGGTGTCCTTTACAGGTGCATGTTGTGCTTTAATGGAATGACACCTACTGGCTCTATAATTTTTTTCTACAGGTTATGAGCTCTAATTTTTCTTTCCAATGAACTGGTGAACCACTTTGGGTTCTCTGTTCTACTGTTAAAAGATATGGGAGCCCAACCCAAAAAGTTGTGGCTGTCTTTGATATATGAGGCCTTTTTATGTACCGTACTTCTCGTGTTCCAATCCTATGTACCAGGACAGCATGTTATGCATAATCATGTAAGCATGTGCAACTGCCATTTTGTGTGAAAAGGGCAATGTGTGTATTTTGCATCTTCAATATGTGCTACCCGAAAACCAGATTTTCAGGGATATATGTCTGCATGTACTAGGTCTGCAAAAATATCCACATTATTCTTGTTGGACAAGATGGTGATCATGTGTACTGAGATAATGGTGGATAGCAAGCTCTTCCGATACGTGGGATTACAGCACCGCAAAAGTAACTCCTGAAAAGGGCTCTTCTAGAAATTTCTGTTAGCCTTGTAGTTGTAGACAGCATATCCATTATATGAAGAAGAAGAGTAAGCTTTTATGGCCCACTTTTCTCTACTTTAAGTAGTCTCAAAGCAGCTTACCATCGCCTTCCCTTCCCCTTCCCACTACAGGCATCCTGTGAGGGAGGTGGGGCTGAGAGAGTTCTGAGAGAACTGGGACTGGCCCAAGGTCACCCAGCAGGCTTTATGTGGAGGAGTGGGGAATCAAACCAGGTTCTCTGGATTAGGGTCCAGAGCTCTTAATAGGATTGTCAGATCTGGGTTGGAAAATACCTGGAGACTTTGAGGGTGGATCCAGGAGAGGGCGGGGTTTAGGGAGGGGAGGGGTCTCAGCATGGTATAATGCCATGGAGTCTACCCTTCAAAGCAGCCATTTTCTCCAGAGGAGCTGATCTCTGTCAGCTGGGGATCAGTTGTAAAAGCGGGAGATCCCCAGGTCCCACCTGGAGGCCGGCAACTCTAGCTCTTAACCACCATACCATTCTGGCTTCAGTGTATGTGGGTACACTGAATATATATAGGCAGAGAGAGAAGTGGATATACCTACTGGCCACATCGCTCATGTATGTTCAGCATAGAATTTGAACAGCGCCTACTTTTATACAAATTTACTTATGTTGGCTGTTCCACTTAATCATTAGCCCTTTAAAGTTGTTATATTTTTGATGCTTCTACCACACATATTGCAAGTGATCCTCCCAATACATGTAATTGCCATTTTGTATATGTACATTTTTTAGTGTTTCACATGATGTTTTGAGCGTTTCACACAAACAAAATGGTGATTGTGTGCATTGGTGGGGATTGCATGTAGAACACAAAATAGTATGACTGAAAAGATCTTGAAAGTCTTCAGAAAGCAGGTTCCTGTTACAGTTTATGCGCATACATTTTGCATACATGAAGACTCTTTAATAAATTGTGCTGAACATCTGTAGGGAGTCAGGGACAGGACTAGGGTACACAGTCCAATTCCCCATTCAAATGTACAGCATATCCCCATATAGTATCTGTCCTGGATCTGCATGATCACAGTCAATGTACAGTGCACGACAGAGAACCACTTCCTGAATGAGGTTTCAATTTTGGTAAAGCAGGGCTGCTCGGAGTGCCAGAGGGTTTCACAGGGTCAACACCCCTTACTGATAACTACACAGCCAAAGGCATTGACCACACAGGAATTCTGCAATGCCACACAAATTCAGCATCAGCTA
Organism: Gekko gecko; assembly: GCA_029375565.1. Classification (NCBI taxonomy): domain Eukaryota; kingdom Metazoa; phylum Chordata; class Lepidosauria; order Squamata; family Gekkonidae; genus Gekko; species Gekko gecko. The sequence continues at coordinate 41,358,430 of JAPDNY010000005.1, read as the reverse complement.
TATATATATTTGTAATTTTCACTGGATTATCAGTCTGGTTGAAACTCTCCTTTATGGTGCCCTCCAAAGCAGAGCTGCACCCTCAATAGACTTTAAAAGGTGCAACTTTGTTTAGGATCACACCCAGGTTTACCAGTTCTTGGTTAGGAAATACCTGGAGATTTTGGGGGTGGAGCCTGAGGAGGGCGGGGTTTGGGGAGGGGAGGGGAGGGACTTCATTAGGGTATAATGCTATAGAGTCCACCTTCCAAAATGGCCATTTTCTCCAGGGGATTTGGATCAGTTGTAATAGTGGGAGATCTCCAGCCACCACCTGGAAGCTGGCAACCCTAATGGCACCACTAGTATAAAAAGCACGTAATGGCCTTTTCTATTTATTTATTTATTAACTTATTTAATATGACTTATATCCCACCGTCCCTCACAAGCGGGCTCAAGACAGGTTACAACAACAAGTAAAAAAAAATCTATAAAACTTTATTAATTCCAATTTAAAATCTGATACCAGTTTAAATACCTAAAACATGATGGTGATCCAAAGGTTTCATAAGCCCAGAGTGCACGCTGTATGGAATGCTGGTGTGGGGGGCAATAGTTTTAAGCAGGTGAGACGAACCACCATCAGCATAAGGCTGATTCAAGCAGGGGAGGCCAAGGTGATTGGACATCTGCCACCTCAACCAAAGGCCTGGCGGAACAACTCCATTTTGCAGGCCCTGCGGAATTGTAATAAGTCCCTCAGGACCAGGGGACTTCCTGTTTTTGGCGCTGCAATGGCGGACACTCTCCCCGACACTTGGGGGAGCAATTCGCACACCAGCGGCACGGAGGGAAGCTGCTGACGCGGTTTCCCCACGGAGCCCTAGGGATTGGCTCCAAGCCATAGGGCTTTTGAGGAGTAGCCTCTTTGACGGTGCAGTGCCAGAGAATTGAGGTGCCCCTCTTCCCTGACGGTCCTGCCGCAGTGTGGCCTTCGGGCACAAGCTGGGCTGACAGGAACAAGTGCTGGAGATCAAGCGGAATTGGGAGGATGTAAATGAGGTTGAACGGGACTGACAATGAATGTGACTCAAATGTAAATGAACTTTGAAATAAGTGGAAAACCCCCTACCCCCTCCTATCTTCAAGGCAAGAGAGATGAGGGACGCCTCCAACTTGCATGAACAGATAAGTGGAAAAGAGGGTGGGGACAGGGAAAAATAAGCGATTGGCTTGTTTTGAGAGACTTACCAGAGCGGATTTAGTCTGGAAGCGATTTTCAGAGGTGGTGAAATAGTGAGTGGCTTAAGTAAACAATATGCCATGTTGGCGGGCGCGGGGGAAAAAGCTAAACCAATGAGCGGCCAGAGTCCAAGGCCGGAAGAGGGAATGGATGTCATGAAACTCCTAACGGATACCATCAAGCCCGTGATGGAACAACTCGCTGGTATTAACCAGCAGTTGGTCACACTAAACCAAAACTTTGCATCACAGCAACTCCAGTTGGTGGAAACAGCCAAAAAGATGGAGCAAATGGTGGAAGTTGTGAAGGAAATGTACACCACAAATAAGAATATGAAGAAAAAAGGTGGGAGAGTTAGCGAATAAGCAGAACTACCAAGAAACTCATTTGCTGCAATTACAAATGGAAAAAGCTAACATGGTCCTTAGATTCCAGGGAGTTCCTGAATCAGCTAAAGAGGACCTGAAGAAAATACTCAGTGAAATTATTGCACCAGCAACAGGCTTGAAAGCGGAAGAAATTACACATGATATGGAAACAGCATATAGGGTGTGTTCTATTTACACCAAAAAAAATAGCCTGCCTGGGGAAATAATGGTTAGATTCTCAAGAAGACAGACCAGAGATGCAATCTTAAAAGCAACATCAGCAACTCCATTGAAACTAGGAAATACAACTATCAAGACCTTCAAAGACATTCCATTTGAAATTCGTTAAAAAAGAAAGAACTATAAGGACTTAATTCTTTTTCTCCAAACCAATCAAATTCCATACAGGTGGGTGGTCCCAGAAGGTGTCATTTTTAAAATCAATGACAGGAGAGAGAAGATGGACTCTATTTTTAAAGTCAAAGAATTTCTAAAACACCATCTGGGATCTAAAGAAGAACGAGAAACTGGATCAAGTGGCTCCACCCCCTCGGAGATGAATGAAGACCTGGCCGCGGAAGAGGGAGCTGCTGTCATCAAATCATCTTATGAGTTTAGAGATAGAAAACCTAGATAAAGGCAAAAGGACTCTGGAAATTGCCTTTATGAAGCGAGCTGGAGGGGGTGCTCTGGAATCTCCTCATAACAAGTAATAAACTAACAATTCAGCTGAGATAGACAGGAACTCACAACACGCATTGTTTATTAACACTAAAATACTAACATTCAGCTTAACACGGATATGATCTCCTTCTCTTGGGGTTTTAGTATACTTTTCTTTATCCCTAGATGTAATTTCCTTTCCCTTTTTTCTTTGTAGTTTTAGTAGTATATGCAAAAATCAATAAAAAATCCCCTTCGGGCGGCCAAAAAAAAAAAAGTCCCTCAGGACCCAGATCTCAAGTGGGAGCATGTTCCATCAGCCTGGGTTAGGTGGATGTCCTTTGGGCTGGGGATTGCCAAAAATTTATTTATTTATTTATTGCATTTATGAATCACCTAATCTCCACAAATGTGGGGCTCTAGGCGATGGACAAATTTTAAATAATTAAAACCATAAAATTATCCCAGCATATTATACACAGGTAAAGCAAATGGCAAATTTATATTTTGTAGTGTCTCCCAATCCTGGATTGTGAGTGTTTCGTGGGCACGGGGAGGGAATAACTCAAGAGGAGTAGGAAATTCAGGTAAGGAAGGGGGCCAGCCATGGTGTTGGTCAGATGAGCACAGGGTTACTGGCTCCCAAGTCCGGGTGAGGGATCCCCCACTTTTGGGGGATCCAATCCCCAATCCCTGCCCCCAAGAATGACCACCCATGGCTACCCCTCTCCCTCCCCTCCTGCAAGAATTAAAGGGCTTCAGCTGATCGGTGGAGAGCACGTGGCCTGCCAATCAGTTGGAGAGCCCTTTAAATCTTTCAGGAGGGTGGGAGAGGTGCTCTTGCTGGCCACACACTCAGCTTGCAAAAAGACCCTTTAAAGAGTCTTTTTGGGAGTGGGGGGGGCCTGCAGCGTATGGAGCTGATTTCCCAGCGGCAATTCACTGCTTGGGATTCAGAAGAAGAAGAGAAGAGATTGGATTTATACCCCACCCTTCGCTTGGGAGTCTCAGAGAAGCTTACAAATTCCTTCCCCTCCCCACAAATTAACACCCTGTGAGGTAGGTGGGGCTGAGAGAGCTGTTTTGAGAAATGGTCCTGAGAGTACAGTTCTGACAGAACTTCAGGCATGCACGCCACAATCCTGCTTGCTACGAATGGGGCAGCAGAGCACGAGGCTGGCTACAAGCAGGGCGGTAGCACACGTGCCTGAATCCCAAGCAGTGAATCGCCGATGGGAAATCAGCCCGCACATCACAGCCACTAATCCACTTGCAAAAAGACTCTTTAAAGGGCTGGTGATAGCCCCTCTCCCCAGGGGCGGATTAAGGTTCACCGGTGCCCTAAACATTGACCAATCTTGGTGCCCCCCTTGGTGCCCTAAGCACTGACCAATCTTGGTGCCTCCCTCATTGAAATGACTGTCATGACAACTGAATTTGGCTCCATCATTTTACTTTTAAACACATGCATTTTACTTTTAAACATAGCCTATGACAATAAAAAATAGATGAGAACCCTAGGGTGCACCATGATCAATTTGCACTAGTTTTATCAATTTTTTTTTTTTTTTACAAATCCTCATTTGTTTTTTTTTCTTCTCACTCTTTTCCCAACTTTGTGGTGCCCCCTTTGGCCCATGTCCCCTAACCACGTGCTTAGTTTGCTTAAGGGTTAATCTGCCACTGCCTCTCCCTCCCTCCCTCCTGAAAGATTTAAAGGGCCCTCCAGCCCTTTAAATCTCACAGGAAGAGAGGGAAAGGGGTGGCCATGGGTGGTTGATCTTGGGGGCAGGGCTTGGGAGCATCCCTGCCCATCCCAGCTCCAGAACCCCCCCAAAAAAATCCCTCCGCAGGAGTGAAGAGGAGATCTGGCAACCGTAGATTAGCATAAAGTCCTTTGGGGTACATATGGAGAGAGGCAGTCCTTCAGATATGTTGGTCCCTGACTGCATAGAGCCTTAAAGGTTAATACTATAACCTTGAACCTGATCTGCTACTCAACTGGTAACCAATGCAGTTGGCGGGGCACTGGCTGAATGTATAAAGGCTGGACTTTCTGCAGAAGCCACTTCCTGTTGGTAGTTTAGAGGAAGTTGTAGTAGACTTACGAATATGTGACATCAAAATTCCAGTAGCCCCAGTTCTGCTACTTTCCTGGACAAGCAGCTCAAAATTTCCCACTTGCGAGTGAGTCAGTGGTACATAAATCCCAGCTGTATTTTCTTGCCAGAGTTTTCAAAAAGTTCTCATTTTCTAAAAACAAAAAATAAGTCCCCAAAGCAAAACATAAATCATAGGGTGGGATCCAGACTAAATTTTCATGCTCACACAAAGCACTTTTGGTTCTGCCAGTGGAACAGAATGTTCCTGCCTCCTAGGGTTGCCAACATCCAGACAGGGCCTGGAGATATCCTAGAATTGCAATTGCTCTCCAGGCTATAGGGAACAGTTCCCTTGGAGAAAATGGCAGCTTTGGAGGTCAGGCTCTGTGTCATCACATCCCTATTGAGTTCTGTCCCCTTTCCAAACTCTGCCCTTCCCAGGCTCTGCTCACCATCTGCAGGAGTTCCCCAACCCGGAGTTGGTAACCCTACTGCCTCCCCTCCTCCCACTGTGGTCCACAGATCTCCCCAAAACTCTGCTCCTGAGGGACAGGGCTCCTTCTGGAGCATCAGGCTAGGAAGAGGGCATTGGCAGAAATTACCACTCCCCTTGCATTAGCAGAAAATCTAGCCTGGATCCAACCCATAATTTATATGGATTCCAAAATTTAAGTTTAGTGAGGTTGGGGAAGGCATACAGAAAGACAAAATAGATTCATGATAGGAAGGGCAGGTGGGAAGGAGGGCCAAGGGGCTATAGGGAAGGCATTGAAGTCTGGTCCCATTGTCACAGGAAGCCACCCTGCCACTGCTTTGGTTGGTGTTGGTGTTATTTCCCCAAACCCTGCCTATACATTTCAGTCTCTTTGCTGTAACCAACAGGAAGAAAGAACTAAGACTGAATCTATGCAGGCAGTAAAATGGTGGTAGAGACCTAACAAGTACAGTGGATGACAAACTGTGGTTTAAGTGTACAATTTTTTAATGTTCCCTGGCACTAAAAACCCTCCCTTTTTGCATAGACTTTTTACACAGAGAAGCATTATAATCTTTGTGCATTTGCTGCATGTGTGGATAAAGGCTAGCTTTAGGTGTGCCCATTTCTGTGCATTGCTGTGTATTATCTTTTTCACATGGGTTATTTGCCCCAGGTTCAATGCTGTGGTGAAATGGGATGGGTTTTTTTGCTTTCCCACAGCATTGTGGTGCTTTTCTAAAACTCCTGGATTTTTCTCTTTCCTTGGCTTTACTCTGATCTTTCTCAAATGTGCTTTTCTGTGAAGTTTTGGGAAAGATTGCCACAAAGGCTGCCATGGTCTGCCCTGACCTTGCAGCAGGCATCTGGGGACATGCTTTTTGTTTTATTAAATCAGCAATGGAATATTGTTACAATCAGGGCTCTTTTTGTAGCAGGAACTCCTTTGCATATTAGGTGACACAACCCTAATGTAACCAATCCTCCAAGAGCTTACAGTAGCCCCTGTATGAAGAGCTCTGTAAGCTCTTGGAGGATTGGCTACATTAGGGGTGTGTTGCCTAATATGCAAAGGAGTTCCTGCTACAAAAAGAGCCCTGGATGTTCTAATGAGCTGTGATAAAAGGGTTGGAACACTTTCCCTATGAAGAAAGGTTAAAATGCTTGGGGCTCTTTAGCTTGGAGAAACCACAGCTGAGGGGTGACATGATCGAGGTTTATAAGATTATGCATGGGATAGAGCAGGTAGAGAAAGAAGCACTTTTCTCCCTTTCTCACAGTACAAGAACTCGTGGGCACTCAATGAAATTGTTAAGCAGTTGGGTTAGAATGGATAAAAGGAAGTACTTCTTCACCCAAAGAGTGATTAACACATGGAATTCACTGCCACAGGAGGTGGCAGCAGCTACAAGCATGGACAGCTTCAAGATAGAATTAGATAAGCATATGGAGCAGAGGTCCATCAGTTGCTATTAGCCACAAGGTATAGATAGGAACTCTCAGGCTGGGACAAGTGATGTTCTGTATTCTCGGTTCTTGGGGGGGGGGCAACAGTGGGAGGGCTTCTAGTGTCCTGGCCTCACTGGTGGACCTCCTGATGGCACCTGGTATTTTTGGCCACTATGTGACAGTGTGTTGGACTAGATGGGTCATTGACCTGATCTCTTATGTTCTTATGCCCTTATATGTATCAGGTTCTCTGAATTCCCAGCTTTCATGATTTTTAAAAAAGTAAGTCTCTAGCCTCTTTTGTATCAGAGATACTATGCCTTTCCCCTTATATCTCCACAATGAAAGGGGGTAGAATTGCTTTTTAAAAAATGGAACTCTGGGAAATTTGGTATGCAGATTGATGTAAAATTATAACACTATTCAATTGCTGAAAAACTAAAAAAAACCCACAGCTGCACGGGGGGGGGGAACCTGCTATGTGGAGACCTATTGCTGCTGTATACAAAACTGTCCCCATGTAGAAAATGCCTAAGTGTATAGCTAAGTAGATGTGACTGGTCCGTGTGCCTGTACGGCCTGGCAGAGACTGTCCATACAGGGCATAAGTAATTCCCAAGTTGTGCCTGCATGATTGTTGTTAGGGGATTGCAGGTAGGCAGGAGTGATGGGAATATTGATGCGATGGCCTTTGTAAGTTGACACCCTTCAGGAATTGTCTTCTTTTCTTCCCCTTTGTTTTCCTCTGCGGCAGATTTTGTTTGACAGCATCAAGAACGAACCGTTTTCCATCCCTGAGGATGATGGGAATGATCTCACCCACACTTTCTTCAACCCCAGCCGGGAAGGCTGGCTCCTTAAACTAGGTAATGCTTGGTTTTTTGTTAAAAATCTTCCTGCTGCCCTCTGCGCTAAGTAAACCCTCTCCTGAGGCAAGCCCCCTAATTAGTTTAAGGCTGCTGCAGCAGCCTGCCTTCTGCTGTGGTGGGGTGACAGTGACCCCTGGCGTTCAGCTCAGCCTGTATCTTCCCTTGAGAGTCCCTTTTCTGAATGCACAAGCTGCTCCGACTCGGATGAAGGAGAGAGAGAGAGACGCCTTACCCTGCTCTCATCTGCCCCTGTTGACTCTCTGTATTCTGTGGTGGGGAAAGAGAGAGAGAGAGACTCACAGTATGCATTTTTAGGGAAAATCCGGGAAGAAGAATATTATCAGAATATGGGCAGAGTACAGGCATGCAGAACCATCAGATCAAATGACATGGAGATTCAGAATTCTTTTCTCACTGTATCCAGGGTCTTGGGTATATAGGGAGATATGTATTGATATACATACACCAGACAGTCATGGACACCTTTGGGAATGCACAAGGGTCCAGTTTGACAAGACCCATGAAGTGTAGGGTGTGTGTGTGTGATGTGTGATGTGTGAAGAACAGAGAGGGAAAGCATTATATGTATATTAATTGACCAATATGATTTAATTCTTTTCCTGTAGGGGGCAGAGTGAAGACTTGGAAAAGGCGTTGGTTCATTTTGACTGATAACTGCTTGTACTATTTTGAATTCACCACGGTAAGGGCTCCATCAAAACAAACCTGTTTAAAGACAGATGTTTCCAGAGGGTGAGAAAACAATGTTCCCCTCACAGCTGCCACCAGAAGCAGAGCAGATCAGGGAGCTGCCTGTGGATGCTTTAATGGTCCATCCAGGTAGGCCCAGGTGTGTTCAGCCACTGGGAGCCCATGAATCACAGGAGGACTCAGGAGCACTGACAGGAAACATGTTCCTAAATGGTTCAGTACTAAAGTTGGAGTTTGTTTGTTTGTTTGTTTGTCTGTTTCTTGGAGTTCAGGGCTCCACCCCTTGTTGTGTGGAGGCAATAAGCCCTGGCCCCCTACCCATTTTTATCACTTCTGTTTTGGCAGGGTGGGTCTTTAATCTACACTTCCCAATGCAGTTCTCTGCTCAATAGGGGGAGTGCAGAGAATGGATTAAGGATTGTGGAAGTGGGAGATCAGTGTTGTCTTTCTTGCCTGTTGCCCAGACAGAGGACCGACAAATGCATTTCTCTTTGTAATATTCTGGCAGATGGTCCCTTCCACAGTGAGACTGTGGCGTGTCTCCTCCCTGTGGCAGTCTCAGTTGCTGTCACTGGGAGGGTAGGGTGATGGAGAGCACTGAGGGTCTCTTAAAAGGGCACAAAAACTGGTATTGTATTTGCATTAAAGGAGGTACTCATCCATGATTTGCATTGTTTTCTAGGATAAGGAGCCTCTAGGGATTATTCCCCTGGAAAATCTTTCTGTTCGGAAAGTAGATGACCCAAAGAAACCAGTAAGTCACTGTTGCTAATTTTGTGACTAGAACTTCCTTGCTTCCTTCATGGGGACACAACCCACCCCTCAGTTAAGTGCCTTCCATCTGACCAAGTCCTCATGTCTTCCACGTATTCTGGGTGCTCTGTCCTGAAAACATAATTCCCAGGCATGGATTGGGAGTGCAGCATGTGAAGACGAGGGGCTTAAGCATCAGTTGACCCACTGTTTGTTCTGTTGGGGAAATTTACACACGTAAGTTTTTTCCAGTGGGGCAAATAACAGTGCTTTGGGCCATCCAGGTCAGGAAAATTATATGAAGGGGTGTGCTAAAGCTCCCTCTCCCCACATCATGTCATGGTTCCAATCCAAACTGGGCCCCTGCCCACCTGGAAATTATGTTCTGAGCACTGTACCCATGTCTGGTATCCATGGGGGATATGAGGACTTTGTAATGTGGGACTTCATACTATGTGTGTCCATGGGGGTTACCATATGTCAATGGGGATGCTGCAGTATGAACAAGGCATTCATGATTACATTTTTCATCCAGAAGCATTTTCCTGGTCCAACCAGTAAAGCTATATTTTGTAAGGTAACCAACATTGTGGTATGAGAAAACAATATGGGTTGGACTAGGTGACCTTGGAGGTCCCTTCCAACTCTATGATTCTGTGAAAAAACCGAAATCCAGATTTAATTAATTTATTTAAAGGTTGCTATCCTTCCTTTCCCTCATTCCACAGAATCCTCCACTCTCTCTTCTCCCTGGTTCCATGACCCAACCGGTTCTTTCAGGCTCCACCCCTGAGCCGCAACAGCTCTCCTCTGCCCCCCCCATCTCCATGCTGGCTTCAATCCAATGCAGCCCCACAGGGTCAATATTTCTGAAATTCAAAAATTGGCAGCCCTATTGATTTCAGAAGGACTCCAAGAAGGAGGAGTAGATTAAGTGATACTTAGCTGGCCTGGCTTTCCCTCCCTCTCCATCCCTCCTCAGGCCACTTAATCAGAAACATTAAAATGCAAGAACCAGAAATGAGTTGTGAGTCGGTGTGAAAGAACAAAATGCAAAATCCAGGAAAGCTGTCTAGTATGAGACTTCAGTCATTTATTTTAATTTTAATGTAAAGCCTGCTCAAAGTGGCTTGTCAGTCATCCCCGTGCAGTGGCACTCATTGGACAGAACACAGAAAGGCAGAGGCAGGCTTACTTCTTGCCAAGTCATTAGCCAGAAGACTGCCTTGTTTTTCGTTATATCTCTGTAATGCAAAGGCATAGTGTAATAATTCCATAAGCACTCCATGCCAGAACGACTGCAGGTTTATTAAAACAAAGCAGAGCCTTTCCAGGCCTCTGCTAGAAACACAAAACTAACAGCCAACAGGGGAAAGTGAAACTCAACTACAGAACATGCTTTTTGCCTAAGGGACTGGGGGAAAATAACTGAACAGTTCAATAAGGGAACATCGCCAAATTCACAACTTGCCACAATATAACACATAGACTGAAATTTTACTTTTGTCATGCAGAGCTCAGCACTCAGGGAAGGGAAGTGCTAGGCTACTGCCAGTGTCTTCTTGCTTCTGCCCACCCAGTGCACTGTGGACCAAACTAGATGTGACAGCAACATTTGAAAGGGCGGGGGGGTGGGGGACAAGAGCATCTTGTCCCACTGTGCTGAGGGTCCAATCAGGTCCATTTTTAAAGCCCCACTTTTAATCTTTAAAACAGTGGCAGCATCCCTGCGGTGGACACAAGGACGTAGTTGCCTCTAGTTCAGTCCTGCGTTGCTCTGTCCTTGAGGGACTCCCATAACAAATCTGAGTCAACACTTTTTGCAAATCTTAACAACTGGCAGAGTAATTAACACAGCAACGGTGCACAACCTAATTAAAGTGTAGATAAATGTTTATTTAGGAACTAATATACTTGATAGTGAAGAGGAGACACAGAGACAGGGTCCTAACTACATCACTAGCTGAGAGAGATCAAGACTGAGTGGGAAACTTCCGAGGAGGAGATTGCCCTAAGAGTAGGGCAGACAAGGAATGATACGTATCAGGAGAGAAGGTGGTGACCTCCCTCTCCTGTCTACCTGTCTTTTTGCTGCCCTCTTCAGGGTCTTCTCCTTTGTACACCAGACATTGCCTGTTTCCAACATTAACCATGTTATGAGGAGAACACAGCAACATGCAATGTGAGAATGTCTCTCGCTCTCTCTGAGAGCAACTGCAAGGATTTCTGAAGCACGTTCTGGAAATTTACAGTGTACTGAAACAGGCATCTGCCGTTTTCAAATTATGTCTGCATGTATGGATCTTCTGAATGAGTATTGCCATCAGAATATAGCTGGCTTTTTTAAAAAAGCAGTTTGAGAAACAGCCCTTGGTTATTGCTGTACTGCTGTCTACTCTGATCTTGAGGGATCTAAACTTTAAACTTTAGCAGTTTTATCAACTGGGATTGTCTCCTCTGAAAGCAACTAACTTACACTGGTTCAAGATAAGAACAAAAGAGTCATACTGGCAGCTTTTCTTAGAGAGTGGAGTGCAATCGATTCCATAGATTGCTTGATAGCTCAACTAAAAGTAGTCTTGACAGAAAGGGGCACGGTTCCTGTACAAGGATTTCAAATCATATTTGGTGCCAGATCTTTCTGGACATTATGGGACGAAAGGAGAAAATGGAAGCAGTGAACATGATCTTACAAAGCTGACATCAGACCACCCAACATTTCTGGCATTCGAGGTATATACTTTGACAAGGCAGCAGGCTGAGTGGTCCTTGCTAAGGACAAGGCATTCAAGGGCCCTTCTTCATCTAGCCAGCCAGCTCTGCTCATGAAAGGATTCTGAGCTAGCATGCACCCCCCTGTGTGTCAGAAAAGCGGTTTATTTCATTTCTATTCAGGGCATTTTTACCCTGGCCTTCCAAGGGCTGAGGGCAGTTTACATCAATCTGCCTCTGAACCTTAAGGGCCCACTGAGTAGTTATAGCTAATACTGAATGGTAGACTAGCCCCTCTGTAAATCTGTCCAGCTCCCTTTTAAATCAATTTAAGGCAGTGGCTATCACCACAGTTAGTGGCAGTGAGTTCCACGAGTCAACTCTCTACTGTTCGAAGTAGTACTTCCCTTTTTCAGTCCTTAATCTATTACAAAGCAGTTTCTGAGAATGACCTCAAATGCTAGTATTGCAGGAAAGGGAGAAAAGGTCTCTGTCCTCTTTCTCTACATTACACATAATTCTGCAGACCTCTGTAATGTTACCCCTCAGTTACCTTTTCCCTAAACTAAAAAGCTCTTGTCTCATACTGAATGGGATGTGTTTCCAAGAACACCTAGATCTCAGTCCAGCAGCACCTTAGAGACCAAGAAGATTTTGGGGGTATAAGCTTTTGAGAGTCAAAGCTCCCTTCATCAAGTAACTTGCTTCCAAGTAGACATACACAGGAGTAACTACAGTGTAGCCCTGAGCAGGGTAGTCCAGGCTAGCCCAAATCTTGTCAGATCTTGGAAACTAAGCTGGGTCAACCCTGGTCAGTACATGGATGGGAGACCACCAAGGAAGTTCAGGCTTGTGACACAGAGGCAGGCAATGGCAAACCACCTGTGAACCTCTCTTGCCTTGGAAACCCTACAGGAACTCCGTAAGTCGCCTGCAATCCCCCCCACACACACACTACAGTGTAGCATGCTCAGCTTGATCTATTTTAAGTGGCATTCTGAGATCCCTCAGATTCTAAAATCCTCTTGAGATAAGGGATTACACAAACCAAGCCACTGTAGTCTGGTGGCTAGGGTGAATGTAAGAACATAAGAGAACATAAGAGAAGTCATGTTGGATCAGGCCAATGGCCCATCCAGTCCAACAGTCTGTATCACACAATGGCCAAAACCCAGGTGTCACCAGGAGGTCCACCAGCGGGGCCAGACTCCAGAAGCCCTCCCACTGCTGCCCCCCCCCAAGCACCAAGAATGCAGAGCATCACTGCCCCAGACATAGTGTTCAATCTATATGTTGAGGCTAATAGCCACTGATGGACCTTTGCTCCATATGATTATCCAATCCCCTCTTGAAGCTGACTATGCTTGTAGCTGTCATCACTTCCTGCAGCAGTGACTTCCACATGTTAATTACTCTTTGGATAAAGAAGTGCTTAGATTCACCACCTCAAATATGAAACTCTGTGGATGGCCGTAGGCAAGCTATCATCTCTCAGCAAAACCTGCCTAACAGGGCTGTTGTTGAAGGCTAGGCAGAGCACCTGGAAGGACAGGCAAGACATAAATATGACAAAACAATAAAACTGCAGCTGCTGCTACAAAAATATCTCACCCTCTAAGCTGCAGTCTAAATGCACAGTTGTAGTATTTTATGAGTGTTGATTTTGCCAGGGTCAAACAGTCAGTCAGTGTCAGGAAAATAAATAATTTCCAAGTCCTCTGGTTCAACATCTTTGGCATTGGATCATATGAGATTCAGTACATATGGATATGGGAAGACATGACGGGTAATTGTCTTTGCATCTTTAATTACAGCACAACAGACGGACATACATATGCACACACATTGGGTGGTGAAATTCACGCTCTGCTCTTCTTCAATTCTCTCCCCTTAGAACTGTTTTGAGCTTTTTAATGCAAATTGCAAGGGGCAGAAGATCAAAGCCTGCAAAACTGATGGGGATGGAAAGGTGGTTGAAGGCAAGCACCAGTCTTACAAGATCTCAGCAGCCGTGCCGGAGGAGCGTGACCTATGGATTGAAGCAATAAGGTGAGGGGAGAAAGTGAAAGTGCTTCCTCCATGGAAATAGGGGTGTAATGATGTTATGGGACCGGACAGCAACAGCAGGGCATGCATTCTTCCAAGGAGAAATAAGGAACATGGGAGTTTTCCATCAAGGATCAAGAGTCTAATGTGAATTTAATAGCTGGTTTCCACACTCATGCACACACCAATTGATTATCTTATCACTGGCCAATCATGGGGCAAGGGGTCAATTGTATAGTGAAACACAACTCCTCTATGCGCCAGCTGTGGTCTTAAAATCACTGTCTTCTTCTGGCTGTTCCCTCATTTACAGGAGAGGTCCTAAGCAGGCCTACTCAGAACTAAGTCTCATGTTATTCAATGGGGCTTACTCCCAGGATGTGGTAATGGGCTGAATGAGAGCCAATAAAGTGAAGCTGATTTTAGACAAGACTGAGATTCTGTTGGTTGGTTTGGAAGCTGATCAGGGGACTGGGAGACCACCTACTTGGGATAGGGTAGCATTCCCCTTGAAGGAGTAGCCTCTTGTGGTACGCAGTTAAAAATCTACATTTATGGATGGAGAGGCAAATCTCCACTGCAGTGTACAGCAGTTTTCCACAACTTAGGCTGGCTTTTCCAGCTGTGTCTCTTCCTCAAAGTGGGATCTAGCAATAGTGATCCATGTGCAAATCACTCCCAGGTTAGATTGTTGGGTTAAAAGCTTTAAATGGTTCCATCCACAGCTACCTGCTTATTGTCCAGGGTCAGTTATCATCAGCATATTACCTCAGTTTTAAAAGCCCTGTATTTTAAAGCCCTATCTAGTGTGGGACCAGGGTATTTGTGGGACCACTTCCTCCCTTATCGTCCTGCCAAGAGGGAGAGAGCCAGAGGACCCTTTCCTGCTGCAGCCCCCCTTTCTCTGAAATGCCTTCCCATTGGAAGTCCTCCTGTGTCCCCTGCCTGGTCTCCTTTTAGCTGCAGCTAAAGATGCACCTATTCGGACAAGCTTTTCACTGAGCATTTGGATTCTTTTTTTACATTCGTAAGGTAATGACTGATCTTATGCCAACAACTGTTGTTTTTATTGATTATGGAGTTTTCTGTAAGCCACATCAAGCCCATTGTGCAGAGGTGGGATTTTAAGTTAAAAAATTCAACCATTAAGGATTGGGTAGATGTTCAGAAATATACGGTATAGGTATGTGGCAGGGAGAAGGGCTGTGTTCACTTGTCATCTTCCCAACATCCACGCACTTACGCAAAGGTTTACAACTAGCCTTACGCCCATAGTAATGTATGTGCTATTCCACATGATGCTGCAGAAAGCAAGGACCTGATCACAGGTACATAACCTACATGAATACATCTGCGTGCACCAAAAAAATCATTCAGCTATTAAAATTGGGTGCCCAGACCATAAGTGTTAAAGGGAGACTGTGTAACTGGTAAGCCACCCGATATGCACTGTCATCATTCTGTGTGCACAGGGCATGGCGCAACAGGTTTGGTATGGGTGATCAGAAACGCAGATTCATGAGTATGAAAGCTGAAAAATACACCTGCTTCCCTGTTTATACAAAATGGTGACCTCAGATATGAGGAGGATTTTGGGTAGTAAAATCTCCCTTTACTCCTGGTTTGAGTGATTAAAACTGAAATGACTGAAAAGAGCTTAGGACCTTCAGACACCTGGCGGATGCACAGAAACTTGTGGTGTGGTCAAGGCCAGTGGGTGGGATGTCATTCTCCTCTGAGTGCCTACACTTTTGAATTGTTGTGACAATTGTGGGATCGTGGGTGCTGGAATCTTTCAGTGATGGCAGTTGACAGAAATAGGTAGAGGATATTAGAACATGAAGTTCTGGTAATATATTTCATCCACTCAGATTCATGAGATTACAGTGTCAAAAAGATATTATAGGGACTTGGGCAAAAATAAATAAACACATAATCCACTTTTCACATTGGGTACCTTTGTGGTTCTGGAAAGGGCTTGGTCTTATGAACTCTTCAGCAACAGCTTGACCCTTTCTTCTGACTTTCTCCTCCCTCGGACTTCTGTGCTGATTACCTGGTGGGCATGATGTTCTTGTTAGTCAGTGTATCTAAGCTAAGTTCAGAGATACTCCTGTGGACCCTGCAAGGGCAGCACCCTGAATTCTTCTCCTGTTTTTTTCTTATTCCAGAACCAGCATCACTCGAGACCCCTTCTATGACCTAGTTGCAGCTCGTAAGAAAAAGGTTGCCAGCAAAAAGTGATCATTTTCCCTGCTACCTTGTTTTCCTAATATTTATCTTCAAGAAAATGACTTCCCTAGGGTTCTCCAAGCAATACCCAACTTCCTGTCTGAAACAGAAATATGCCTGAAAGGCTGGTGAACTGGACCTCATCTTTCCATTCTTAAGGCCAGAATCTGGGCATTGTTTTCAGGAATTATGGCTGTCTTGTGTCTGTACAGAACAAACATTAGCCAGCTTTCCCTGGCATTTTTATACATCATACTAAACAGGGTTAGATGCATTGTGATTCCTTGATCATGGTTCTGGGTCTATATTAGCAGTTCAGAAGGAGCCCAGGAAAGAAATGCAGCTGCCGTGACTTTATATTTCCAGAACTGAGACAAGAAGACCGACGTGTCCACCAGTGGATGGCCATTAAATCCCCTAATGAGGCAGGAGAAACCTGCTTGCATGGAATCGTCTCCAGCTTGCTGCTCTAGGATCTCCTAAATAATTATTCAGATCTGAGTGTTCCCTAGCATGTAGGAATGAAGGAATGAATAAATTCTGATTCAAAGGACAGAGGTCACCTGGAGGGATGAAGAGACGCAATGCCCTGTGGTGGGGGTTGGCAAGAAGAAGTACTTCTGTATCATTGGCTCATAGAGCTTGGCCCATAATTCTTCTGAACGTGTGAACTGCTGCCAGCCAAGGCAACTGTAATGCTGAAGTGTGGGTTCTCAGAACAGAAGCTTCCAGGCATCCTGGCTCTAAAATGGCAGTTCAGGGACAGGCGGTTCTTGCGTTCTCTGAGCTGGCTGCCACATCAGTGCTGGAGCAGATGAGAAAAGTTGTTAGTATCAGGATCACTAAGCCACTTAGAGGGCAGTCCCATGCAGAGGATCAAGAACCAAGCTCTGGTATGGGCTGCTCGCATTCAAGCTTCCTTTCTGCTCCAGCTCACGCCGAGTCCTCAGACAACTCATTCCCTACTGGCCGGCTTCGGTTTCTCAGCTGTGAAATGAGCATTAAAAAAATATCCTGCTTCGCTGGGAGCAAACATGATAACTACTCTATAAAGCTCTTTGTGAAGCAGAAATGCTATGTAAATGATAAATTGGCGGGGGAGGGGAGAAATAGTTGGCAGAGAATGGTAAAAAAAATGTTTTGAAAAATCAAAAGTAAATGGATGCAAAAACGTTTCATGCATCAACACACATGCTCAAAGCCAAAAGGATGGACAAATGCCAATGTTTTTTTAAAAAATTAAAATGTGGGGGAAAACATCTTGCAGCCTTTGACACTTTCAGACTGGTTTTGTTTTATCAACACCAAACAGAAGCAGTAGGCATGCTGTATTGCTGTGGTTCTCATTCCTTTTAATAATGAGTCCCAGCACATAATTTTGTTGGTCATATTTACCACCTATCTGGTTCTAAATTAGCTTGTCAGCACCTAAGGATGCAGAAAAGGAAGCCTGGGGGATAAGAACATTAGACCGAGGCCTGCATTTCAAATCCTACCTCTTCCACTGACTCCTTGGGAGACCTTTTGTAAGTTTTGGCACCCTACTGCCTCATCTGCAAACTTGGGAGTTTTACCGTCCATCCACAGAGGGTTATTGTGAAGATAGATAAGAGAATCACTGTGACACTTGCTGAAAGCTCCATAGATGTGATAGTATTGGTCATAATTAAGGCTCTGTATATGTCCCAATTCCATAAACTTTCAGAAGAAAAAAAAAAAAAAACCACAAAGTGTACGATGGAACTCAGGATGCCAGGCTCCAGGTGGGACCTGGGGATCTCCCAAAAAGACAGTTTATCACCAGACTACAGTTATTTGTTCCCCCGGTCCTTTGGAGGGTAGACTGTATGGTATTGTACCCCTCTGAGGTCCCTGTTCCCCCAACCTCGAGCTGGCAGCCCTACCTCCCCCACCTGCTGCCAGTGGCTAGGAGGGACCTGGCAACCTGAGAAGGAACACAGAATGGACAGTGCCATCCCAAACAGAGTTTAAAGTCAGTTGAAAATGGACTTAGAATGGGGAAACTGTGTTTAGGATTGCACTGTGCATTTCCTAGGAATCGCTGCCTTTTGGAAACAAAATTTTGATGTCCTCATGCTTGTTAGTGTGTGCGTATTGCCCGCTGAAATAATCTCAGAAGCCAGAACAGTAGCCCAGTGGAGGCTGCTGGGTAAAACAGCTGGTATTCAGTGCAGGTCAGCAAGAGTCTTGCGGAGCCCTCTCTCTGTCTGATGATTGGCAAACTGGAACTAGTTTCAGAGGCTAGCCATGTTGGTTTGCAGTAGGACAACCAGGTTTGAGCCCAGTAGCACCTTGGAGACCAACGAGATTTTTGGGGTATGGGCTTTTGAGAGTCAAAGGCTCCCTTAGGTCAGATATAACATCTGTGATGATGGGTGATTGGACTCTTCAAAGCTCATACCCGGTTGCGGTCTCAAGGTTGCTGCTAGACTCAAATCTAGCTATTCAAACTTGAATACATTATCCAAAAGTAAGAAATTTTGCAACTCTGCTCTATTGGCATGATTAATACAGGTTGCAATTAACTGGACCTATTACAGTTCCTCAGGGCCTGTAAAATGGAGCTGTTCTGCCAGGCCTTTGGGTGAGGCAGGCGTCCAGTTATTCCATCTCTTGGCCTCCCCTGCTGAACTTTCCATCTTCGAATGGCTCATCAGGTGAAGACCCATAGTCTGGGCCATGGCCCAGCAGCTCCAGTTTTTGTGACTGCCAACTGTCTTGTTTATAGCTTTGTTTTAACCAGTTTTAACTATTTATTGTGGAAGGTTTATTATGAAATGTTTTAATTCTTACTATGTAATGTTTTAACTCCTTTTGTCAGCCGCTCCAAGCCCGCTTGCGGGAAGGGCGGAATATAAGCCCAAATAAATAAATAATTGCAGACCACAATTTTCCTTGCTGCGGAGTCTGGATTACCTGGGTGCATGCTTCTGGGTTTGTTTGTTTGTTTGTTTAAAAAAAACAACAATAGTGGAGTATCTAGGATGAATTCACAGGTCATGACGTTGTTGTGTAACAAACTTTGGTTGGTCAGCAAGATGTATAAAACAAAACCTGACTTATGCAGGTGACCTGTGTTTGAGGTTTCTTGCTTCCTCACCTGCCTCCCCATAGAGGCCCTGCATGCTATCCCAGGTGTCCCAGCCTTGCCCATTCCTGCTCATAATGTGAAGGTCACAAAACAAATAAATGTGAGAACTGGAGAGGGCAAGATACATATACACTGGGTACCTTGGCAGTCCTTCCTCTCTCTTTTTTGGGGTGGCTTCCTCTCCCCCTGATCCTCTCACTGCTTGCTCTTTCTGCTTTGGTATAGTACCCATTCCATTCCCTAACCTTAATCCATCCTCCTTATCTGGTCTGCAATCCCTCCCAACTCTAATTTCTTACCTTTCCTCCTGAAGGGGGCTCTGTCCACAAGGAAATCTGCAGCCAGCACTGCGCAGCCAGTTCATCTACCTTTTTTTCTCTTCTGCCAATGCAACAGGGCAGTTGAATGAATTCCAATAGACAGAGAGAGAGAGAGAGAGAGAGAGAGAGAGAGAGAGAGAGAGAGAATATGTATCTTCAAGTCAAGGCACGTGCAGACCTACGAGAAGGAACATGGAGGTTTTCTTCTAATGATGGCTGTGCGTTGCTCTTTCTTTCCTGTAGTGATGATAATGCACTCAGGATTTTGTTTTGTTCCTTTTTTATTTAGTGCATGTCATGGACCTTCCCCTGGCAAGGGAACAAAGCGCTCCCCCCCAGCATGGCAGTAGAGATCCCTGTGGGTTCCAGGCATTAGTAATAACAGGAGGGAGGGTCAGAACATTTTGCTCATCTGGGAATGAATCCTCTGAATATATGGGAAAGGTGGACCGTGACAGCAGTTTGCTTGCCAGCCTGGCTCCCAACCAGAAGCTCTTTGGAATGTTTGTGCTGTGCTTGGTTTTTGGATTCCCTGGAAGCTGCACAATGAGAGTCTATTCATAAGGGCACAGCAATCCAGTTGTGGTTCATTTGCTGTTCCCCAAAGGCTGTCTTCAACATTCATTCCAGCTAGGATGAAATCCACTTCCAATTCTTGCCTTCCACTCCAAGCTGCGCTGACTTTCTATAAGGCGTTTTGCCAGGACTCACACTCACCTGAAGGGCAACAGGTCAATAAACAGGTGCATTCTAGTCAGAAATTCAGCCAAGGAAGCTTCCCCCATCACTGCATCGCCTTGCATAGAAAAACTTTACCTGCTGAATTTCTACATGTTGCACAGCTGTTAAAAGGCACCTTTATTTGTACAAATTTTATATCTCTTTCTAGTAGAAAATATGCTCAAGACAGCTCACAAAGGAAAAAAATACATTGTAATAATTGAAATCCATCACAAAACAGACCATAACAACCAAGAAGAAGACCAAGATAAAATTCCTCCTGAAAGGACTTCTGGAATAGAAATAAAGAATCATCCTTGACAGGTGATCCCAAAGGATATGAAGTCTGATGGTACTGAAAGCTGTTAAGAGGTCCAAGAGATCCAACAAGGATGTATTCCCTGTGGTAATAGACTGGGGTACATCATACATTGGGGTAATCAAGTAGTCTCTGCACCATGACCAGGTCAAAAGCCATGTTGTAAAGGATCTAGATAATAACCCTGATCTAAAAATACCAGGAGTTGAGATACCACCATATGGACCGTGCTCTGCTTTGAATATCAGAGCTGGAAGAGACTACCAGGGTCATCTAGTCCAACCAAGAAAGAAAAGAAAAGAAAGGAGGGGAAAATAATTAACCCGAAAGAATTGAATCAAGAACCAAATTACGAACTGATATAGGGCCATTTACTATAACCTAAATAATATCAAAAATACATGTATTTATTTTTCAAATGGCTAAAAAAAAATTTTGGGCCCACTTGTAGCCTCATTACAGCATAAGAATGCAATGTATACAAAAGGGAACTTTTGCAACCCGATGTGTTTTGGCCCAAATTGGCCTTCTTCAATGGTCAAACAACATCTGTATGTTAAGGCTCATGATACAATAGAAGAAGAAGAGATTGGATTTATACCCCGCCCTTCACTACCAAATGGTGTCTCAGAGAGGCTTACAAACTCCCTTCCCTTCCCCTCCCCACAACAGACACCCTGTGAGGTAGGTGGGGCTGAGAGAGCTCTTGACAGAAACTGTTCTTTTTCAAGAACAGCTCTTATCAGAACTAAGTCCTGTCCAAGGTCATCTAGCCAGGTGCAAGTGGAGGAGTGGGGAATCAAACCCAGTTCTCCCAGATTAGAGTCCGCACACTTAACCACTACACCAAACAATATACAAAAGCAAGATACAAGTTGATGTAGGACCAAGAAAGGAGTTGAACAATCAAGAATAGATTATACAAGGCAAAAGAATGTTTGTGAGGCCTCCTTGAGTCTGGACTTGTGCTTTAGTCAACTGCATACATGCTGAGTGATGTTTCTTATTGTATGCCTTCCAATTTTGGTCCAGAAAGCCCAGGTGCCAACTACTGATCAGAGCCAATGTACCACAGATAGTATGCAGGAACTACAACTATAATATCCCTGACAAGTCAGTATCCAATTTATCCAATTTAAAACCCTCCAGTGATGAAGAACCCACCACCTCACAGAGGAGACACAATGAAAAAAGGTGTGGCTAGGATTTCTACCCTCTGCCATTTTGTGCATGCATGTAGGAGAAGCAAGTGAGGCCTAGGATGGGGGATGTGACAGGTAATGGGGGACAGAGGTGGTTCAATTGCTGAGTACCTCAATTTTATCCAAAGAGAAAGAATACCCATTTAGTAAATTATTCTTAGTTGAAATTGAAGTTGAGGAGAGGAGCTTTTTTGACAAGAAAACTCATTTTTCATGTGCCAGCCCCAGGTTTTTTTGCATACTAGGCAAGGATACCTTCTGGCACGCGCCCCCCACCGTGCACCCACCAATTTTCAAACATAAATACATTTTAGAAAGAATGAAAAACACCAAATTTGAAATTGCTAATTTCTCTCTCTCTCTCTCTCTCTCTCTCTCTCTCTCTCTCTCTCTCTCTCTCTCTCTCTCTCTCTTTCTTTCTTATTGTGAATGTTCAGGCATGATTCCCTCAGTAAAGGACAGCCCCAATATGCGCTAGCTTCTCCCTCCATTCCCTGTGCTTTTTGTTATAACCCCCCCACCAAAAAAAAGATTCCCTTCTAATAAACATCTGAAGAAGTAAGCTTTGTTTCACAAAAACTCAAGTTGGAATATATTTTGTAAGTCTTTAAGTTGCCACTGGACTTCAGTTTTACTCCTTAAGACAGAGGCAATTCTCTCAAGTTAACATTTCTGAGGAGCCCCAGTTCAATCTCCCTATTATAAAATGCCAAAAACAGCAGAGAGAGGTGTGGCATTTTGTGACTGGTACTGATTACTTCTCAGGAGAGACGCCTGGAGGCACCACTGACTTTAACAATCACTGGACTGACAGCATCTTCTACTCCATGATGATGCTTTCAAGGAAAACAATAAATGCCCCCAGAATGCAACTTTATAGTTTAGAACTCATGCATGCAGGCAGGGCTGGCTCCAGGTTCTTTTGCAGGCTAGGCGAGGCTACCTTCTAGTCCCCCACCACCACCGTGCGCCCCCCAATTTTCAAACATAAATGTATTTTAGGAAGAATGAAAAACCACTGCACTTCAAGCTGCCATTTTGGAGCTTTTATATTTACTATGCCCACACCCTTTCCTTAAGGGAAAAAAGTTTTAAATTTGGGTATTAAATTGTCAGCCCCCTCCCATGCTGTTTTTCCCAACAGCTCTGCCATAAATTGTATGGTGTTTTTCCATCTCCATTCTCTTCAATTTCCATGTAATAAAAATGCCTGTATGACTGAAGGTTCCCTTTTGATATTTGAACAATGAGAAGCTACTAGTACACATGTTGATTTGTCTCCACTAAACAAACAGTCTGTGAATTCAGAATCCAGTGGCACCTTGAAAACCAACCAAGGAAAAAGGTGAAAGATTTATGCGATCTGAAGAGAAACCAGAGTATTGGCGAAAGGTACAGAAAATAATTTTAGAAATTACAAAGGTAAATTTGAAGTTAGTGCCTGAAAGTTATTTGCTGAATACGATTCCAGAAAATATTAGACAAATTGATATGTATTTAATAATAATGATAGTAACATCTGCTAGAATTTTATGGGCTAAATATTGGAAATTGGATAAAATTCTGAGTGAGGAAGAATTGACTAACAAACTTAAATGTAGCAGAAATGGATTGAGTGAATGTATTAATGCAAGGCAAAGATGATGAAGTATATCGGAAGAGATGGTTGAGGGTCTATACATGGATGAAAGATGAAAGAAAAGAACAGACTTGAATTGTAGTAAAATATGAAATATATACATTTGTATATATTATTAAAAAACCAACAATAAAAAATTGGAGAAAAAAAAGACCAACCAAGGTTTATTCAAGGAATGAGCTTTTGTGTGCATGCACACTTTTTCAAATACACTGGAATAGAAGTTAAGGTTCAAATTTATAGACAGGGGCTGAACAGCAAATTAACATGTAACATGATGAAAGTGTTTTAAGATATGCAAAGACAAAACTAAATAACAAGCTAAGGTTATAAGGTCAACAGCGGTAAAGCAATAACTATGTTAAAATAAGACTGAGATTCTCCATTCATGAATGCAAATGTCAGCTCTAGCTTTTAAAAAATGTAAATAAAAGTTCATGTATTGAATTGAACAGCATATATGTTTCCATTTTTAACTCTACAGGCATTGTATTTTGTGTGCTCTTCCTTTGCCTAGCTAGGAATATTGGAGTTGATTTGCAAGCACTTACCTAAAAAAGGAAGATTAAGAGGCAGTAACCATGAGTGATTCCAACTAAATATTTGCAGAAATAATTAAAAAAAACCCAGTAATTTAATCCTGATTCCAGATTATTACAATCACCCTGCAAGGGAGGCCCATAGTTGTTTTTTTTAAACTGTTTTTTAAAAACTTCTCTCCCTCCAGGGAGTTCTGCCCCCACTCAAGACCTCCTGGGCTGGGACCCTCTGGCCAAAATAATTGCCTCTCCCTGGCTAGGCTGCCCCCCACCCTCCCCATCACTCACCAAAATATGATCTGTGAAATACACAAGGCAAAGACACTTCCCTGGAAGTAAGCCCCATTGAATAACGTGTGCTTACTTCCAAGTTGAGCTGTTTTGGAGGGCAAGGAGCAGCAGCAGCAAGCTACATTGAGTCCCACGAGGGTTGGCTGGGGGCGGGCCACGCAAGGCTTTCACTTCGGGGCACAACTTTCATTTGACTCCAGCCAGCCACACAGGGAACTTTTTAAACAGGGTCGGAGAAGAGAAAGCAACAGGAAAAAAAAGTAAAGTCCCAACATTTTCCTCTCATCTGTGAAGTGCGGTGCTCCCTCGGCCACTGCTGGCTGAGTGAATGAAGCATCCCGTGATGAGGAGGCTGACGCTGAGCCCGGCAGGGACTGCCCACGGGTGGTTTCAACATGTTTAGGTGGCTTTGCACCTGGATGTGCTTCTCCCAAAAAAGTCACCCCAGGGGTGAGCCACAAGCCCATGCACAAAACCGCCCGCAAGCCTGGCCGTTCAGGCTGGAGGCCTGGGGGGCACGTGCAGCAGCCAGCAGGATCCTTCCGCCCCCCAGCTGCTGCTGCCGCTGCCCCCACCACCACAAAAAGCTCATCAGACAGCAGCACTTACCTTCCCTGTGGGCTGGCTAGTGGCTGGAGTGGGCTGCTGCGACTGTGAGGGAATCAGCGTTGAACTTGTTGTGACTTGCTCTCACTGGCTGGCTCAGAGGGCGGCAATGGGCACATGCAGGGCAACAATGGGCGTGTACAGTGCAAATTGAGCAGGGCTTTTGGCAGGGGTGGGACTGGGGCACGCATAGGCTGTTTCTTTCCTCCCCACGCTATGACTAATGGGGCAGGGGGGAGTGCCCCTGGATCTGGATGGCACCAGTAAGGTGACCGACAGGCGCACAGCAGCATGGGTGCGCGGTGAAAATTGCGACATGAGTTGAGCAGGGCTTTTAGCAGGGGCACCTGCCTCCAGGGGCCGCCCTGGGTGAAAGTCTAGTTTGCCTACTGGGTGGGCCGGCCCTGCATGCAGGTCATGAGGACTAGAAGGAGGAACGATAACACACTTTTCCTTCTTGCCATTGGTGGATTTTATCTGCAATGCAAACACTGGAAAGCCTTCTCATCAGGGTCCCTTTCTATTAGTGTAGGCACTAGGGGGTGCCAGCATTTAAACTGGTCCCGCTGGCTGCTCCTTTAGTATCTGTTCATCTGCAAATAATTACCAGGTGACCTTAGTTAACTTCATTCCCTGAAAGTTTCAGCTGCTCCTTTGTACACATTGAACCTCAATTAAAGGGAGAGGACATTTTCCCTCTACAGTGTGTGGCAGCCCTAGTAGGTACAAGAACTAAGTTTGAGTCCAGTGGCAACTTTAAGACCAACCAAGTTTAATTCTGGGTATGCACTTTCGTGTGCATGCACACTTCTTCAGATAGTAGGCACCATTACCACACGGAGCATACTCCCCTTTAAGGCTGGTCACCTAATCGTAAACCTTTTGCACAACTGTGCCAATGAGAATAATAAGGCTTAATTTGCATTGCCACTAGCCGTGCATTGGGAAGGAATTTTTGGCTGAGGACCAGGTTACTGGAACTTGGAGCAAAGAGTTTGTGCTCCTAGCTGCTTCTGTCAGCTCTAACCCTCCCCCCCCAGCTCCAGGGCACAAAGAGAATTTGGCAAACCTTGTAAATTGCTCGCATCTCTGCAACAGACTCAGACCTCTTGTTACCTCTACGAGGGGGGAAAGGCAGAACACAGCATCTGGGACCTAAGTCACGCCCTTCCTTTGAACGGGGGCACTTTTTGCTCCGTGGGAAGCCACTCTTGAAATGAGCCGGGAAGTGCCGCCTGCAAGGTTTCAAAGGCTTCTCCTCCTCCCCTGGCCCCTCCCCTGAGCACCTTAGTGGGTTCTCCCCCATGCCACTTTTTTTGAAACAAGAAACAAACCTCTTGGCTGAGCCCGCGGTGGCACAGCAAAGGTACTTGGTGCGGCCAGAGGGTCGCTGGGGTGGCTGCCTGGGGTCAGACTGTGGCACCCACGCCTGCTCCAACTGCCTCATCATGTGAGAGCTCATGGGTGCTGTGGGTTGGTCCTGCCCAGGATGGGTGCTGCGCAGGGCGCTTCTGGGATGGTTTCTGGGCAGGCAGGGAGTCCTGGGAGTCAGAGCAGTCAATCCCCACCCTGCTGGAGCAGGCCAAGCACAGGGGCGCCAAGACAGCCCCGTAGTTGCAACAAAACAGGGCTTTTGGCGGGGGCAGGATGGCAGGCCAGGGTGCCCTTCCATGAGGAGGCGCCCCTAGGCAAATGCCTAAATTTTTCTATGGGTGGGCCGGCCCTGGTCGTGTTGTATGCACAAGATGCAGCACATCAGCTTTACTGTCACAGGCACACAGTGGAACTTCTCCACATTAGTTAGATGAATATATGAAGCTGCTTTATCGTGAGTCAAACCATTGCTGAAAGGAAGGCCATAGACAGTCTCAGGAACAATCCAAATATTATAATTAAAGAGGCAGACAAATGTGGAGCTGTTGTCATCATGAATAGATCAGACTACATCCAGGAGGCCCAAAGACAAGTTTCAAATATTGCTTTTTATAAACAGTACTCAGACCCAAAACAGGAATACAAAAAAGGACTAAACAAGATTATAAAGGAATTACCCCTGCACATTTAAGAACAAATCCTTTCTGACACACCAGAGGAACCTCAACCAAAATACACAAACCCAGCAACCCAGGATGCCGCATTGTCTGAGGCACAGCTACTATCACTGTGGGGGTATCTGGATATATGGACTCTGTTATAAGAGACAATAGCAGAACATCACTAGTGGTCACATACAGCTCTCAGTTCAAAACAGTTCAATGCATCAATGGTGACTTACAACCTCTACTAGATAACAGCAGTTCTCTTTCACAAATACTGGGGGGCAAATCTTTTCTTGTGCACAGACAGCCCCCAATCTCAAACAACTCCTCACCCACAATAATGCAACATCTAATTTGAACATGGACGCTGGGACCAGAGCTTGCAATAAACCCAGATGCTAATTTTGCTACCACATACACCCAGACAACACAATCACTGGACCTAAGAACATCAACTACATCATCTCAGGCTTATTCACATGCTCATCTTCTAACACTATATAATCCATTAAATGCCAGTAATGCAAACAGGTCAAACCCTACGCCAAAAGATAAGTGTATACATCTGACCTCAAAAATCCCAAGACTGAGAAACCTGTAGGAGAACACTTCAGCCTTCCAGGACATTCAGTGAATGACCTCAAAATAGTTGTTTTATTGCAAAGGAACTTCAAGAACAAACTAGGAAAGGAAATTGCTGAGTTGCAAGTTATTACGACACTCCGAACGATGGAATCCCCAGGATTTAACAGGGATATTAGTTTCTTATTTCACTGCATATGCTAACCTCATCCAGTCCTTATATCTGTATTCTCACCAATCCCCCAGAAAGGCCATACAGCCTCTTTATTTTATTTCTTATTCGGAATAGTAGATTGGAATAGTAGATTGTAATGCAATGTAATGAATAGTAGAATGTAATATAATTTGGAATGGTAGATAATAATGTATTTCCCTGGACTGGGGACAGGGGAGATAACTCTACAGAGCCAATCACCCCACTTCAAAGAAGAAGATGCTATAAGGTCGCCTCCATGCTTGAGACAGATGGAGTGTAATGGCAGGGTCTCAGTTAATTACTCTCAGCATCCCACAATTCAGGATACATCAGCCCATCAATCTCCAATTCTGACATATTTATTTCCTTCACTATGTTTCCCTCCAGAATTAAACCCAAACAAACGGTAACCATATAAACTAAGCTTGTTATTCCTGTTTGGTCCTTGAATCTGTTAAACATCTTCATTATGCTGTATGCTAATTTACTGTTTACCCTCTACCTGTATGTATGGACTGGTAACTTCCATTTCATTGCATCTGAAGAAGTGTGGGTGCATGCAAAAGCTTATATCTTGAATAAAACTTTGTTCATCTTAAAGGTGCCACTGGATTAGGGGTTTGTTCATTGGTCCTTCTAACTCAGTGTTACCTGTTCTCAAGGCAACAATTCTCATGGCAGCAATTCTCAGACCTAGACAAGTCTTAATACCTGCTCCCTGGGGGCCGAACTATACAGAACACAGGGGATTATGGCTGCCAACTCTGGGCTGAGAAATGTCTGGAGATTTGGGGGCATGGCCCATGTAGAGCAGAGTTTGGGAGAAGAGGGAACTCAGCAGGGATGATGGTATAGAGACCACCCTCCGAAGCCCCTGTTTTCTTCAAGGGAACTAATCTCTGTAGTCTGGAGATCAGCTGTAATTCTGGGAGGACTCCAGGACCCTTTGGATGTTGGCAACATCACAGGAGATCCAAAGATCAAATTGCCTAACTTGTAAACACCACCAGTGGGAGGGAGAATTAATCAGGGCCATATTTCTGGGGCAGTGCTGAATTTTCTCACACTACTTCCGTGAGAGAAATTTCCGCTCTCTCAGCTGCCATTAGATAATGTAGAGGGGGGAGGGAAACAAAGCATGTGTGTTTACATTTTTGTTTTCACAGTTGGGCCAACTAGAAACTGGGATCAGGGAGTAGTAGAGGCATCTCTCCTGGAAATGGTGTGAGAACTTTCCTTGCCCCAGTCCTGACCCAAAATTCTCCTATCTGGCTGCTTTCTGAGGTTGCATTGTATGGACATCTGGGGACTCAATCACAAATCCCAATTATATCAGATATCATTTGGCTACAAGATTCTGTAAAAGGTGATGCCAGGACTTGAACTTTCAGTTTTCTTAATATAAACCTGTCAGACCCCCAGTCCAGTTACACTCAACAGCTCTCTCTTAGCAGTGGTAAGTTTATTGAAATATATGCAAGATCCAGAAAGTCACTGTGTTAGAACTGAAGACTTTTGGTGGTTACAAGCTTAATATAGGTAATTCAAATAAAAGCCCCTTCCTTCCCCATGCATACATCATATTCACACCACGCCTAGCGTTGCCATCCCAACCAAGTGAAAGATATATGTCTTGGTTATCTGCAGCTCAAGCTGGTACAGAAAAGCTCTCAAGGACACCTTACCCTGGGAAAAGGAAAGGAGGTGCAACTTGCCAGGAAAGTTATGTCTTCTAGAAGCAAAGGTCCCATTCTCTTACTCATTCACTCAACCCCCCTCCCTGCAGGAATTGCCTCGCCCCAATAACTATGGCAACCAAAGCAAGCAAAGCGAAACATGGTTTGACAAAACCTTGGCCTCTCCAAATGAGCCATAGTCCTTCCTACGCATGTCTACTTTTGCTATAAGCACACACAGTCATATTCTTAGTGTGTGCATTCTCATCCCACCAGCAACCCAACATGACAGCAACCAATATCTCCCATTGGGCCACAGTCAGTGGCAAATCACTGTGTGCGCTGATATTAACAGGGTGCTCCTTGTACGGTTATATGTCATACTAAATTCATTTCCTAGTTTGTTTATTTATCACATTACTTCATTTACTCAAGGTGGACTACAAAATTTAAAACAATGAAATAAGAACAGTATAGTCCGGTCTACAGCATGGCGATAGCGGTCACTCTCCCCAATGCTCGGGGGAGCAGCTAGTACACCAGTGGCTTGGAGGGAGGCTACAGAAGTGCCCCCCCCAGGGAACCCTGGGGTAAGGGTTCCTAGCCAGAGGGCTTCGAAGGAGTTGCCTCTTCAGTGGTGGAATGCTGTGGAATTGAGGCGCTCCTTCGCCCTAACGGTCCTTCCGCTGTGTGGCTCCAGCTAGGCTGACCAGAGCAAGCGAAGGAGATCGAGCGAGTGGTGATAACTGTGGTGAGGCTGGAAACAGCCGACGATGAATGTGAGTTGAAAGTAAACGAGTTATTGAAAAATGGCAAATTCCTTGCCCCTTTTTTCTATTGGTTTGGCGGGATCTCCCCCCCCACGAGCGCTGAAGTAGAAGAAAAAGGGTGGGAGCAGGGAAAAACTGAAAGGCTGTTTTGTTTTGAGAGACTTACCAGAGCGGATTATATGCATAAGCAATTTTCAGAGGTTGTGAAAGAGCGGTTGGTTTCTGTAGATAATCATCCAAGATGTTGGGCATCGGGAAGAAGGGAATGAAACTGAAACCTCTGGGCGGACAAAGCCCTAGGCCGGAAGAGGAGGGGCCAGACGTCATGAGACTGCTAGCGGATATGCTCAAGCCAGTTATGGATCGACTCACTGGTATTAACCAGCAGTTAACCATGCTCAATCAGACTTTGGCAGCACAGCAGCTTCAGGTGGCCGAGACTGCTAAGCAGACGGAACAGACAATAGCTGTGGTGAAAGAGATGCATTCCGTACAAAAGACGTTGAAGAAAAGAGTGGATCAAGTGACAAATAAACAAAACCATCAGGAACATAGGCTGTTGTCCTTGCAAATGGAAAAAGCTAACATGATCCTCAGATTCCAAGGAGTTCTGGAATCCCCGAAGGAAGATTTAAAGGGGCGCCTTAGTGATTTTCTCACACCAGTTGCAGGCTGCAAAGCAGAAGAATTAATGCATGATGTTGAAGCAGCGTATAGGGTGTATTCAAATTACACCAAAAAGAATAGCCTACCTGGAGAAATATCAGTCCGCTTCTTGAGAAGACAAACTAGGGATGCAATCTTGCAAGCAACCTTGGCAACTCCATTGAAAATAGAGGAACAACATTATCAAGGTTTTAAAGGACATTCCATTCGAGATTCATCAAAAACGGAAAAATTACAAGGACTTGATACTCTTTCTCCAAACTAATCAAATCAGTTATAAATGGGCGGTCCCAGAAGAAGTGGTCTTTAAGAAAAATGACAAGAGAGAGAAGATTGATTCTATATTCAAAGCTAAAGAATTTCTTAAGCATCATCTGGGAAGCAAAGAAGATGGTGAAACTGGTTCAAGTGGCTCTGCACCCTTGGAAACGGACGAGGATTTGGCTGCGGAAGAAGGCGCTGGTGCCTGAAAACCATCTTATGCATTTAGGGACAGAAAGCCTAAGTAAAGGCAGAAGGACTCTGAAAATGGCCTTTATGAAGTGAGCGCGGGAGATGCTCTGGAATTCTCTCATAACAACTAATCAGCTAATTACTAATTAGGGAAAGATGGACAGGAACTCACTGTTTTCATGGTTTGCTAATTTTAAAGTACTAACATAGATATTAACGGGGTTAAAGATCTCCTACTCTTGGGTTTTTAGTGTAGTGTGGGTTTGCTTTTCTTTCTCCTTAGTGTTAGTTCCCCTCCCTTTTTCTTAAGTTGTAGTTTGTAGTCTTAAAAAAATCCCCTTCAGGGGGCAAAATAAATAAATAAAAAAAACAGTATAGAACATACAGCCAACAGTGAATACAACTGGATTAGAGATTAGTGCATTCAACGTAACAGCATAATGCATGCAAGAAACAAGGCAACAGAGTTGGGATTGAAAATATGTTATTGGTAAATTCACACTTGCTGATTAATGCACTTTGCAACTGGATTTTTAGTCACTTTATGTATGTATTTATGTTGGTTTTATGGTTGTATGTAAGCCGCCCTGATCTGCTTTGGTAGGAGGGCGGGATAGAAGTCAAATAAATAAATAAATAAATATTTTACTGTGTGAACAGGAAAATCCACTTGCAAAATATTCCTAAAGTGCGTTGAAAGTGCATTATTTCAAGTCAAGTCAAGTTAGCCTTTATTGGCATAAATTATCAGTACAAGTGCATTATTTAGTGTATGTGAAAGCACCTCAACAGTGTCCTAACCCACTTAGTTTATACATGCATCAGAATCAAGATTGTGAGGAAAGCGCTGAAGGAGGGGGCCAGTTAACCCAACTATTGGACTATTGGAGGCTCCGCCCCTTCCTTAAAGGGCCAGCCCCACAAGATTGCCTCCTGAAAATGTTTTATATTATTTTTGAAAACATTCATAATGTTAATGTGGGGGGTGTTTTTGCATTTCATTTATGTCTGGGGTGGCTGCTGAGGGGGCGTCTGTGCCTGCATTTAATTTAATTTATTATTAGTATTATTGTCTTTATTATTACTTAAAAGTACAGTTGTTTAGAGACAGACAGAAAAAAATAATGGCAGCCCCACCAGCCCCACCAGCAATCTTTTTGCCCCACAAGCCACAAAATCCTGGCTACAGACCTGTAATTCACTGTGAGCAAAAGCCAGGAAGCATGTTACCTTTAGCAGGGAAGCGGACAGCCCCGGGAGAGAGATCACTACACACTGTCCGCTTTACGGGCAAGGCCCATGGGGTATTGTCTGAAGGCACCTGATGCCCCAACTGTTCTGAAGCTCAGACACTGGTTTTCTCCCTCTTCCCCTCACAAGACATGCTAAGACTTGAAGAGGGAAGCCTTAACTAAGTCCAGTCAGTCACAATGGCTGAATGAATGCAAGCATGTTAAAAGGCGAAGGTTAAATTTCTCACACAGTAACTGAGATCTTTAAACATAGCCTAATCCAGATTGAGAATCCCAGTTACAGGGAAGAAAAGAAGGCTCTGTTTGAGAAAGTACCATCTTCCCTATGTCTCCTCTCACTGGTATGCACTCTTCTGCCTTCAGTATTGGCACACTGAGAAAACAGAGGAGGGAGAGACCTACAGGCCTGGCAGTTAACTCTGGTTTGTTTCTGATGTCTGAATTGAGTCCTAGTGACTTTGCCAAGGCCGCTGCCAAATTTCTGAAGTACCAGGGCTTTGGGTGGTGTGTTAAAACATATCCTCTGACCTAGAAGCTATTATGTCTAATCCTACTGTGTAAGTGGCCAATTGGAGGGGGGATTGGTTAGACTGTAGTAATTTAGGATGTTCTTTTATTATTACTTCATCTACTTTCCCTGCATCCTCAAGTGGTAAGAAATTCCAGAGGCAATGCTGCCAGGTTTACTTTCCTTTGGACTGAGAGCGCACTGGAGACTCACAGAGCTTTTATAATATTTGCTTGACTTACCAATATACAAGCAGAGCATAAGTGGAGGCAAAGAGGCATTCCTGCCAGGCAGCAGATCTGCTACTCCACATCAGAGAGAGAGAGAGAGAGAGAGAGAGAGAGAGAGAGAGAGAGAGAGAGAGAGAGAGAGAGAGACCCAGCACTCCAAGGTGCTTCACCTTCAGCTAACTCACAGCTCTTGCTCTCTGCATCTCTTCCTCTGCCGTCAAAACTGCCAGCTTGTGTTTCTTCATACAAAAACAAACTCACACATTCCCTCTTTCAGCTAAGGGTGGGGAGAAGGGTGACCTTCTCCAAGCTCCGATGCAAACAGCCTTCGAACACACAGATTTCCCCCGCCTTCCAGGCCATCGTCTCCTCACGATTAGTTTCCGTTGAGGGGACATCCAACGGTCCATGTGGACTATTAAAACAAGCAATCTGCCTAACAAAGGGATGGTCATAACACCAGAGTCCGCTGCTCCCTACTGACTACACTGAAAACAAGCTCTGGGGCTAAGCACCGGTTGACCTTGGGTTCATATTAAGCAGGGGAGCAGAGTGGTCCTTTAAACTGAGTGGGGAAATTCCAGTGGGGCACTACAGCAGAGGAGAGCGGCTGGCAGTGTCCAGGGACTGGAAATTCCCTGTCCTCAATTGGTAGGTGCTGCGGGAAGGAGAAAAGGATGACACTAGTCAGAAGCATTTTGAGATACCTCAGGGGAAACCAGCGGTGGGGTGGAGGCAGTGGCAGTGGAGCAGCTCCTGATCTCTTGTGAGCAGAGGCACCCTCCCAAGAGACCGGGAGTAGTGGGAGCGCATGTGGAGCATGCTGTGCCATCTTCAGAAGGGCTGGGGGTGGAGCTGCAGAACGTGTCCCTGGGTACCTGCTCCAGGCTGCACAGGACAGAAAACCAAAAAGAAGAGGAGGAGGAGGGTGAAGGTATTCTCTAACCTCTGCTCATGCTCTGCTTGAACTGAGGCCCCTGGAGGTGTTGGACCAGGGCCAAAGGGGGGTTGTCATACCTGGTCAAGAGGGCAGGACTTCAACCCCCTCCCCCCCACATACAAGTGACCACAAGCAGAATGAACCAGAATTAGCCCTTGGTCACCACAGCCAGGACTGAGCAGGTCAGCTGGGAACACTGACTTCGGCTGACTACAGCTTTTTGATTTCACATCCTAGTCTATCCCACATATTATTTTATCTATTTACTTGAAACATTTATTAGCTGCCTTTCTGCCTTATGGAAATCAAGGTAGTTTACAATGTAAACAAACAATAACCATAAGAATACATAAAATCCATAATTTAAAAATCACAATTGAAGACAGATAATAAACAGAGAAACGAGATTAATCAAATGCTGTCCTAAATAAAACCATCTTCAACTGGCCTCTACAGGCAGTTGTCCACTTCATTCACCATAAACCCCGTAAACTAACATCCCCCCCTCCAGCCATCACTACAGCCCTCTTGAGATGACTCTGGTCCACACGGTCATGCAAATTGCCCCTACAGTTGTTGGTTTAACTAGTATGGCTAGTCCACTACCCGCTAGTTAGCAGAGCGCTCTAAATAAAGCTATGAATGCAGGAGTGTCTTTGCACCAGGTTATCCAGCTTACAAAGATACACAGAGCCACATCACAAGTTTTAAGACTAATACTAGTCACTTTATTCTAGAACTACAATTTAGAGAGGAAAGCTTAGAGAGAGGACAGTATTCTAGTCAAGCTAAGCAAGGATGGAGACAGATGGTGAGAGGCCATCTGTGTCATGGTGCCAACATGAGGACAGTGTGTCCTCCTTCTTGATGCGTGCAGGGAGAGAGAAAGGAGAATTCTGGGAGAGGATAAAGGGAAGAAAGGAAGTTTCCCTGAGAAGACAATCTGCACATCAAAGGGGACAGTAGCAGAAGAGTAAACACAGGAAGGAAGCTTAGAGTTTGTCCTCCCCGGCTGTCTAACTCTGTCA
Organism: Gekko gecko; assembly: GCA_029375565.1. Classification (NCBI taxonomy): domain Eukaryota; kingdom Metazoa; phylum Chordata; class Lepidosauria; order Squamata; family Gekkonidae; genus Gekko; species Gekko gecko. The sequence goes on along the minus strand of JAPDNY010000005.1, from coordinate 41,323,739 downwards.
CCACGTAGTCTGGAGGCCGAGGCAGATGGGACAGTGTCCAGTCCTTCACTTCCAACAAGAATTGCCAGATTTCTAACCGGTCCCTGTCCCTTTAAGAACAGTCGGATGTGCCAGTCTCTGAGCCATGTACTGTGTCACCAGCCCATCTCTGGATACAAGACCTTAGTTAAAGGCTCCAGAGCAGGCCAGGCCATGTTTTTTTTCTGGCCAATTGGCAACCCTGCTGCCTCACCAGCCACGTATGCCTTCCCCCGCCTCACATATACGAACACGCAATGTGCTGTCGGATAGTAAATTTGATAGATTGCTGGCTGGGCTAACATGTTTCTGTCTGTGCTCAGGAGCGCAAGCGTGCTTGGAGACAGAAAACGAAGGCTGACACTTGGGGCTTTTTTCCTATCAAGGACTTCTGAGTGCAGCTGGTAATTTATTTTCATAATAAATGTCTATATATCTTCATAAAAGGCCAGGAGGCAATGGGCATAAAGCAGGGGAATATGGCAGGTTTCGGCTCGGTCCCTCCTGCACCTTCCCCTCCCACCTCTGTTTATCAGCTCTTCTTTTGAAAGATAATACATTTTAAAAGGCTTCGAGAAATCATTTGCCAGCGAAGGAGATTGAAGCTGGGAGGCCAGCCAAAGATTGCGTTAGCTGAATATAGAGAGAGACGTGTAGGGCAGGACGTGGAAAGCATGCAACCAGGAAATGGAGGTGATGGGAGTGCGGGAGAGGGGGACGACAAGGGAGCCGCTCTGGGCCCTGGACAGCACGGCCTATCCTGAGTCAGACCCTGATCCAAATTACATTTGCAAAGGAGCACTTGCCAAACTTGCAGGAGGTTAAGCTGCCTTCCATAGCTTTTTGATTAGATCTAACAAGCAGTTTTTGGCAAGTGAGACACAGTTACAGATGACCCTGTATGAGCATTCATGGAGAGTACAAATGAATGTGTGAACAGGGAAAATCAGAATTCCTTTCCTTTTGTACCCTTAAGAGCTCACTGATTCACAAATCTTGAGCAGCAAAAAATAGAATCATAGAATCATTGAGTTGGAAGGGGCCATACAGACCATCTAGTCCAACTCCCTGCCCAATGCAGGACCAGCCACAAGCATCTCTGACAAATATTCGTCCAGCCTTTTCTTGAAAGCTGTCAGTGAAGGGGAGCTAACCACCTCTCTAGGCAGCTGATTCCACTTTTGAACCACTCTGACTGTGAAAAGGTTTCCTAATATCCAGCCAATACCTTCTGCATGTAATTTAAACCCATTGCTTCGGGTCCTATCCTCTGCTACCAACTGGAACAGCTCCTTGCCCTCCTCCAAATGACAGCCTTTCAAATATTTAAAGAGAGCAATCATGTCCCTCCTCAATCTCCTCTTCTCCAAACTAAACATTCCCAAGGCCCTTAACCTTTCCTCATAGGGCTCAGTCTCCTGATCCCTGATCATTCTTGTCACTCTCTTCTGCATCCTCTCAATTTTGCCCACATCCTTTTTGAAGTGAGGCCTCCAGAACTGCATACAGTATTCAAGGTGTGGCCTGACCAAGGCAGTATACAGAGGGGCTATGACTTCCTGCGATTTCAATGCTATGGCCTTTTAAATACAACTCAAGACTGAATTTGCCTTTTTTGCCACCGCATCACACTGACTGCTCATATTTAGTTTACAGTCCATTCTTACCCCAAGATCTCTTTTGCATACACTACTCCCCAGAAACATATTCGCCATCCAGTATTTGTGCTTGAAATTTTTGTGGCCCAGATGTAATACTGTGCATTTATCTTTGTTGAATTGCATCCTGTTTGCAACTGCCCACTTCTCCAGAATATTCAAGTCTTGCTGAATTTTAACTCTGCCTTCTTGGGTGTTTGCTGCTCCTCCCAATTTGGTATCATCAGCAAATTTAATGAGTAGCTGTTCTACCCCTTCATCCAGATCACTGATAAAAATATTGAAAAGTACCGGGCCCAAAACCAAGCCCTGTGGCACCCTGCTGGACACCTCCCTCCAATCTGATGAAATGCCATTGACCACCACTCTTTGGGTGCGGTCCTCTAACCAGTTCCCTATCCACTGAACTGTCCTATAGTCCAGACCACAGTCTTCTGATTTGCCCATCAGAATGTCATGGGGAACCTTATCAAAAGCTTTACTGAAATCCAGGTAAATCACATCAACAGAGTTCCCAAGATCCAGTAAGCTAATCATATGATCAAAGAAGGAAACCAGGTTGGTCTGACAAGATCTGTTGGGGACAAAACCATGCTGGCTTCCCCAGTTCACTAAGTGGTCCTTCAGATGCTTACAGATTGTTCCCTTTAAAATCTGCTGTAATATCTTCCCAGCAACAGAAGTCAGACTGACCAGCCTGTAGTTTCCCCAGTCATCCTTCTTCCCTTTCTTAAAGATTGGGATAACATTCGCTCTTCTACAATCTTGTGGCTCCTCCCCAGTCCTCCAGGAAGCCTTTAAGATGATGGACAAAGGCTCTGTATGTTCATTAGACAGTTCTCTTTTTTTGCCCCCCGTACGGGAGTTTTTATTGCATTTTCTATAAACTACAAACGAAAAAATGGAAGGGTAACTACATACTAAGGATGAAAGCAAAGAAAACCCACTAAAAACCCAAGAGATGGTGGTCATACAAAATGCTTAACCAAAAAAAAGATTCTGCTTATTAGTTAAAAATTACACATATAAACCATTGAATGTGGTCATTTAATAGTCTGTTTAAAAAACCCATCAATTTAGACCTCCCCCATTTTAACCTTAATAAGGAGCCAAGGAAGAAAAAAGAAACATTATAAAACATAACGAAAATTTCCAGAGATTCAGAGCGTAACAACTAATCATTAGCTCATTTGTCCTTTTTCTTTCTCAATCGATAGCTTGTTTTGGGGCTGCCGCCCCCAATGCTGAGTCTGAGTTCTCGTCAGAAGACACCACTGCACCCTCTTCTTCACTTTCTTTGGTGCTGTTATCTTCTACCTCTTGTTCTCCTTTTGCTGGATGGCTATGAAGATGCAAAAACTCCTGTGCCTTTTCAACAGAGTCAACTTTTTCTTTTGTCCATAAATTTAAAAATTAAGCCTTCGGGTACAATCCCTCTGTAAGTGACGTTATTTTTCTGTAGAAATAAAACCAAATCCCTGTATATCAGACTGTTCTTTGAGCACTCTTGGGTGCACACCATCTGGCCCAGGGGATTTGCATTTGTCCAGTGCAGCCAGGTGCCTCTCCACAACCTCCCCGTCAATGTCAACTACACACTCAGGAGTCCTGTTATGTCCTATACCATCCCTAGTTATGTCCTATACCATCCCTGTTATGTCCTATACCAGGCTCAAGTTCTTCTGGGAGAAAACAGAGGCAAAAAAGTCATTAAGCCTGTCTGCTTTTTCTCCGTCCTCCACCAGAGTTTCTCCTTCTATTCCCAAAAGCAATCCAATTGCCTCTTTTACCTTGTGTTTGCTTCTCACATATCTGTAGAAGTTTTTCTTATTGTAGCGAGCCCCCTGGCCAGACCCAACTCATACTGTGCTTTGGTTTCTCTGATGGCTGATCTGCAGTACCTAGTAATTCTTTAGAGGTCTGACCTTCCCTCCATTTTCCTCCATTTTCCTCCATTTCCTTTTTCTCCCTTAGCTTATTCTGGAGCTCTCGGTTCATCCATAACAGATTCTTGGAGCCCTTACCATGTTTCCATCTTGCTGGAATAGTGAGATATAACCGAGCCATGACTGAGCTGTGGCGTCACTGCCTTTATAGGCTTATATTTGTACTGGATTTAAAATATTTTTACTTATGATGTGACCAATAAGTTTTCACTATACCGTATCTGACCAGGTCACTATAAAACGTTAGTCTCTTTGGGGATTTTCTTTGGTATATAACTTATAGATGTATGGAGGACAATTGCCCAGTATAATTCTTTCACCAGAAAATCAGACACCAGTATTTGTAAAAGGCAAACAGCACACTTCTTTATTTTTCAGAAAGCCCAATGGGGGGGTGGGATATATTTACATAGGATATTTTGTTTCCTTGTAGAATATAACTTTTTACTTTGCCTTCACGTAGGCTGTAGGCTTATCACTCTCAGTTTTACACAGATGTTCTTCAGTACACTAAACACACTTATGATCCCACTCTCCAGTAACTGTTTTGTGATTGACCTTTGGACTCTATCTGTCTGGCCCCTTTGAGTTTAACTGGGCACCTTCCCAGCTTTCCAGACTCCTCCAGACCCTTAGCCTTTTCTTTACAAGTTCCTTTGGAGCAATGTATCTGGTGCTTGTGTCCACTGTTCACTCTCTGTTCACTCTCCTCTTTTCTTTAGAGGGTACTAGTTTTCTACTCAAACTGAATTCAGGCTGTTTCCACAGAACCACAGAGGTTTCATTCCACCTCAGAGCTATTCAGTTAGCTGACCACTCTCTGCTAACTTCTCTTCCAACTCTTCTCCCAACTGTCAGCTCCCAACTGTCAGTTGTCTACCGTTATCTGTCACTTACTGAGAATTCCAAGCCAAATGGCCCTCTCCCTTCTCAGTCATGTGACTCAGCATCTTCTTTGATTACCTGCTGCTGTCCACAATCCTGTAATTCCATCACATGAGGGCTTGAGTTCGCAAAAGCTCATGTTTGAGAAGAGCCCACCCTTCACTTTCTCCTTTCCCTTCCAGCACACTCCCCCACAGAATGTCTCCCATCAAGCCTCTGAGTTTGTTGAAGCCAGCCCTACGGAAATCTAACCTATGAGTCTGGCTATGAACTTCTTTGACCCCACAGCAACTGGAATTCAAGGAGGACATGGTCACTTCCCCCTAAGGTCCCCATCACCTTCACCCCATCTACCAATTCTTCCCTGTTGGTTAATATTAAGTCTAGTATGGCTAAGCCCCTTGTAGCTTCCTCCACCATTTGAAAAAGGAAGTTGTCGGTCAGTCAGGTCAGGAAGTTGTGTGATTCTTGTTGCTTTCTTGAGCCTGTCTCCCAGCACACATCGGGGAAGTTGAAGTCTCCCATAATTATAAGGTTCTGATGTCTGGATACTCTACCAATCTGTTCAAGGAGGGCAGCATCCATTTCCTGTCCCTGGTCAGGCGGTCTGTAGCAGACTGCAACAACAATACCCTTTGTCCTATCTCCCTTTATTTCTACTCATATACTTTCCACGGGGCTATCAACCACATTCTCCAGGACTTCCTGAGAATACTTATTTCTTTTTTTTTTAGGTGTAAGGGCTAAATGGACTGAGACAAATTTTGCAATTGCTAGAGTGATCTTGGGATCCTTATCACTGAGAATGAAACAGTGTTTCCAAAATCAGAGTTATGATTGCCAGCTTTGCCTCCACCTTCCACGCGCTCAAAGTCACGTTTGCATAGGCCAGGTTGCCAAGAGCTACCAGGGGCCCCTAGGCAAGGATTTCTTCTTCTTCCCCATGACACGTGTAAAGAAACAAAAATTAAGAAGAAAAGGATGGGAGGGACAGTAAAAAAAAAGAACGCATAAGGGTAGGAAGGAAATCACCTCTCCTCAAAGGGGAAAAGCCTCTCCTGGGATCCAGATTGTCTCATTTAAACTCTTCGCTTAACTAGAAAACAGCAACTGCTCTCTTGCTGCTGGAGATCACCTTCTGTGATTTTAAGTCAAGCAAAGGATTACAGCCAGTGATTCTGGAGTCCTAAAGTGGATACTAGCTCTTGCTGGGGCTCCACAATTTAAGCAGACCAGCAGGTATCATTCCAACGACTTGCTCAAGAGCAAAAACTTTCCCTGGCTTCTCGAGCCTCTGGGACAACCTGCAGCCAAGGATACTGTACCCCAGGCCCACTCTTTTGGGCAGCCCTGTGCAAACCTCCACAGACTCCCTATGCATTATCTGTAACTGTGAATGAACACACATGCAGTGCTGTGTAAAGGGCAGGAGATACTAATCCCCACCTTGTGTGTATTAGTCATGAATGTCTGCACAAGGATTTTTTAGGAAAACTCTGTGCGGGTGAAAATAAGTAGAGCACAGCAATGGGGGGGGGCACTTTAAAACAGGACAGAAGGAAAGATCCTCCCAGAGCTGCTGACAGCTCTGCTTTTTATTTTATTTGACTTAGTTCCAAAGGCCAGTGCCATTGAGCCTGAGAAGCTGACTGAGGCCAGGCAGCAGTGAGCAGTCATACAACACTGTGAAGAATACACATAAAGACTTTGGTTGCCATACTGCCTTGCTATACTGTGGATCCAATAGATACCAGATGTGTTTATGTCCTTAGAGGGAAAAGACACATGCCAATGTCACTCCCCTTTCCAAGGAGATATATATATAGGAGAGATTCAGAATTGCCCAGCATCTCACAGGTAAGCACAGCTAAAATGTTGATGGAGCTTAACATAACAGCTGAGGAACAGGAGATGATGGAGAAAGGCTTGCAGGCATGAGGGAGAGAAGGAGAGGGAAGCAGCAGATAGTGCAAGGAGCAGAATGAATGCAGGAGAGAAGAAGAAGAAGAAGAAGAAGAAGAAGAAGAAGAAGAAGAAGAAGAAGAAGAAGAAGAAGAAGAAGAAGAAGAAGAAGAAGAAGAAGAAGAAGAAGAAGAAGAAGAAGGAGGAGGAGGAGGAGGAGGAGGAGGAGGAGGAGGAGGAGGAGGAGGAGGTGACTGGATTTATACCCCACCCTTCACTGTCCAAAGGAGTCTCAGAGCGGCTTACAAACTCCCTTCCCTCCCCCTCTCCACATCAGACACCCTGTGAGGTAGGCGGGGCTGAGAGAACTCTGACAGAGCCTGCTCTTTTTCAAGAACAGCTGTGTCAGAGCTTGTGACTGACTCAAGGTCACATCAGCAGGTGCAAGTGGAGGAGTGGGGAATCAAACCTGTTTCTCCCAGATTAGAGTCTGCACACTTAACCACTACACCAAACTGGCTCTCAATATTTGTCTAACTTGCCTATCCCATGGAAGGCCCAAGGAGACTTGCAATAGAAATGCCAATGGCATCAACATTACATGAAGAAAATTCACCTTCAAATGATAAGTTACACCATTGGGAATTACTCCTAATAGCTTTGCCACAAAACAAGCTCATCTCTGCTGACAAAGAGATCAGACCTTAGACCTGTTCACAAGTTACAGTGAGTGCAAGTATATCCTGCAGGTATGTGAGTGCATCTGTTTGTAAGAAAGAGCCAATGGGTGTTTACTTTGCAGTTGAAGCTAGAGACCATTACCTGTGGGATTTTTATCACATGTCCAGCAGTACAGGCATTGGGAGTAACATGAGAATTCTGGGATGGTATGTCCAAACAGGTTAGAAAAGCACACTGTTGGCTCTTAGAAGGAAATATGACAGCTTTATTTCACAGTGTGTTGATCTCTGTTCACAAGTTACAGAGAATGCACTTACAGTTTATATACTGTGTATACTATGTACACAAACTGTACACAAACTGTATGTGTGTTCACTCTAACTTGTGAACAGGGATTAACAGTCTCTGAAATGAAGCTGCTTTACATTTCCTTCTAAGAACTAACAACGACAGTGCTTTTCAAACCATTTTGGACATGCTGCCCCAGAAGGTTAGACTTTTGACTGAGAAAGCTGTAACCCAGGCAGCTGAAGAGCAAATGTTACTGGGGGTGTACATGTTATGATAGGCAGAAGTTGATGAGATTCCAGTGGGGAGAGAGAGAGAAAGTGGTGGCCCTTCAGAGGGATTAGTCACCATTTCAAGCATGGCTGGATGGCCACAAGTCTTTATTTATTTTGTGCACTTTTGTCCCGCCTTTCCCCAAGGAGCTCAGGGTGGCATACATGATTCTCTGCTCATCCTTCTTATCCTCACGACACCTCTGTGGTTATGCTGAGAGAGAATGACTGGCCCAAGGCCACTCAGTAGGGCTGTAAGCTCCGGGTTGGGAAACAGCTGGAGATTTGGGGGAGGAGCCTGAGGAGGGTGAGGTTTGGGGAGGGGAAATAGGGTAAAAAGCTATGGAGTCCACGTTCCAAAGAGGACATTTCTTCCTGGTGAACTGATCTCTGTCCCCTGGTGTCTCCAGCCACCATATGGAGGTTGGCAACTCTAGTCACCCAGTAAGTTTTATGGCCGAGGGGGACCTGGGCTTAGTCCAGCAGTCTTAGCATTATAGCACACTGGTTGCAGATCTCTGTCTTTCAAGCAATTCATTCCCGAAGGGTGTCAAGTAACAGATGGGTCAGGGGACTTCTCTGGCCCCTAAAATGGATCCCAACAACATCTCCCATTATGCACTTCAGTCAGTTTCTCCTCAGACAAGACCCAGATGACAGCCTCTTTCACCACTTCTTTATGTGTGAGCAACATTCCAGGCTTTGAGTTCTCCTCATCTTGGGGAGCCAAGACACAGGCTTACATATATATATATGACACAGGCAAATGGGAAAGAACAGCTGAGATGAATGAGGGAAAGGCTTTGCAGCCCACCCTGTCTAGAAGAGAGTTTTAAGAGCCCTTTTCCTGAGGCTTGGCTTGTGAGAGAGCAAGAACAGGCAATGATGCTTTTGCTCAGTTAAAAATATAACCCTTATTCAAATTAGTTGCTGACCAGGACTATAAAGCAGTCCAAAGCCTTCAATATAAACCGAGTGTTCTGCATACAGCCTCTGTGGAGACAATGCTAATGCAAACATGCCAAACATAGTCATGTACATTCCACCGGAAGAGCTGTCCTTAGAGTAAATAACTCTGCTGTGGTATGATGGGGCTGGTGCCATCCCAAGCCCACCAACCCTTTTCTTTCCCCCACACTGTTATTCCACAGGCACCCTCTTCAGTCCCTCAGTCCATGGTAGGGACCAGCCTTCCCTGGCTTCAGTTCCCCTTTAGCAAATCCTTACGGTGAGAGCGCAAGGCCACAGTGCTCAGACATCAGACTGGGGAAAGCACAGGTCTCTCCTGAGTGTTGTGCCCCTATGGCTCCAGTCCTTGCGCTCTTGCTGGCCTGCATCTAATGAGTACCAATGTGGCTTTGCGCTAAGTGACTGTGACAGGGATGTGCTGCAGTCTAATCTTGTGGTGCCATTTCCAATCCACCCAACTCCCTCTGATGATGATGAATGGGCCCTGTCCCATAAAAGTGGAAGGGAAGGGAAGGCAGGGCAACCGCCTCTTTGCATATCTGACACTGAACCTTCTCTAGGTGCCACAAAGAGGTGCCAAAGTTTCAGAAGCTGGCAAAAGAGGAGGCTGAACACTGGTGAGATGGGTGCTGAAGCATCTCTGGGGGGGGGGGTGTTTACCCTGAATATCAAGCAGGAAGAACAGATTCCAAAAAAACCCCGAAACCAGACCTGCTGCCTGTGAACCTCACTGCTGAGATTTGCAGTTACAAGAGCCTGGGTGCATCCAGAATGAACGAGAGACCTGGAAAGGGGGCGTTGTGATAAGAGCTCAAGTGCTGTGCCATGCCAGGGAGAGAATGCTGACTCCTGATGGCCTGCAAAGAGGCACCCCAGCAGCCTGGTAGTGAGCATTCCCAGATGTGGGGGATGAAGAATGAAGGATGGATGCAGGGAACTTCCAGGAACGTGATAGGGAGGGCAGGAAGGGATGAGCCAGGGCTTGGCTGTTGTGACCCTTTCTTAAATGTCCAGGGTAATGGCAATCGCACTTTTGGGGGTCAGGAAAGGAATTTTCCTCCAAGCCCGATTGGCTAAGGGATCCTGGAGGTTCTTTTGCTTTCCCCTGGGCATAGAGCAGAGGTCACTGGGTGAGCTGAGAGGGGGGGTTAGCTATGAATTTCCTGCATTGTGCAGGGGGTTGGACTAGATGGCCCTTGGGGTATCTTTTCAGTTCTTTGTGTCTATGATGTGCCTGCTTCCTATGCATTTTTTTGATAGACAAGCATTTAGTCACTTCTTCCTTGCAGCTGAAATGGTGCAGCCAGGATGGACACTGCCCAGTCTCTGGGTTTAATATGAACTTTCAGGATTTTAGTCCCCTTATATGGGTCTCGGAAAGGAGTAAAATCTCAGAGTAAGGGGAGGCAGCCAAGGATACTGGCTAGTTTCTGTTTAACTGATGAGCATCAGCTAGTAACTCTACCTTTCATATTAATTAGGGTTCACCCAGCAGACAAAGCCAGGCTTGCCCCTTAGATTCCATCAGTGTCATCCCCTGATCCCACAAAGCTGGCCCACTCCTTCAGATCCTATGCTATACCAGATCCTCTGAGCCAGCGCTCCCCAGCTCTGCCCACTGTATCTCAGGACTGGACTCTCTGGTCATGGAAAACTGCAGGAGCCATACCATAAGCTTCCTTTCTCATCTCTCTCCAGTGTGGGAAGCCTCATCAGTCCTGGAGAGAGATGCTGTTGGAGGCTGCTGCATTAAGGACTGGCAAGAATGTAATGCAGTGAAGTGGCTATGCCAGGAAGCCCCTAAGCTGAATCTGACTGTCACTGGCAAATTCCTTGACTGGCCTATGCAGGCCTTCCATATGCAGCATAGCTGATCTACCTTGCACGATTGTCACAAGGATTCCCATTCTAAAACCCATGCAGTGTCTTGGACACTCTACAAGTACCATATAAATGCTAGGAATTATTGTGAGGGTGTGGTGTGGTGTGTCACACACATCATCACAGGAATGGTCCCCTCCATCATTTCCATGCAGATCCCTGCCATCCATTGCTGCCATGACAGCTGGTGTGGGATGATGGATAGAGTGTCAGACTAGGATCCTGGAAGGCTGGGGTTCAAATCCCTACTTTATCATGGAAGCTTGCTGGGTGACCTTGGGCCAGTCACATTCTCTCAGCTTAACCTGCCTCTCAGGGTTGTTACTGGGAAAAATGGAGGATGGGAGAACAATGTTCTAAGCCACTTTGGGTCCTTCTTGGGGAGTAAAGTGGGATATAAATAAATGTATGCTTCCATACATCCTACTCTGTACCTGCCAACCCAGCAAAAAGCACAAGAAAAGCATCAGGTAAGAACACAGAGATGGGATTTCTTACTTCTTGAATAATTTGCTCAGCACATTGTATTCACATAGATTCTCTGCAGGGTTGTTCCCTCTAAGCTGCGGAGTCTTGTGAGCAAGAATTCTACTTTGTGAGCTACTGGCATTAAAGTTGTGAGTGAGCAATTTGGGTACCGCATAAATTAGTTTGCTCTGGAGCCATCCTTCCTGAGCTAAGACAAAAATGTCTGAGCCTGAGGCTAAAACATTGTGAGCTAGCTCACACTAACTCAGCTTAGAGGGACCGCAGCCCCTTAATCCTGTTTTGTACTGAGCCACATTCAGGCCTGTCGCCTTGAAAGAGATGTATGGATGCATTCACTGTCTGTAAGTGTTGGCAATTCCCTCCTTTCCTAGTCCACTACCTATCTCTGCTTATGCACAAAATGGGACATGAAGAGCAGGTGGTCAGCATGTTCAGTTCATGCTCTGCACGGATGCAATAGTACCAACAAACCACCATGCATGCAAAAAAACCCAACAACAACCCTTCACTTTGCAGGAACTCCATTGACTGGATCCCCCTTTTAGTCTACAAGCAATCATCTGCAAATGTGGGAATGCTGCAAATGTCATGGAACCTAGGTTTCCGGTCTCATTACCATGACTTCTCCATGTCTACTACCCCTCTGCAGATCACACCTAATCCAATCAAGTCTGCTATTGCCATTCAGCATCTGAAATCACTCTACTCCAATTATATGGACTCACCTTCTAGCTGTATCTGAAGAAGTGAGCAGTGACTCAAGAAAACTCATATCCTGCCACAAATTTGGTTAGTCTTTAAGGTGCTCCTGGACTCTTGCTCTATTCTAATGGAATAATCTGTTTTGCTGATAGGCACTGGAGCAGAACATGTCAGTAAGATGTCCTGTGAAACGTACCTTAGAGCAGTTCCTTTTGCAGAGATGTGGCTGAACACATCCTGAAAATATGCTGTGAAGGGGTTCCTGCCCCCCTGCCCAACTCTGTGCCAGTTGCATAGGATACTCAAGCTGGGCAAAGAAAGAGTGATTTGGGTGGCAATCATGGCTCATCAGAGCTATGAATATTTATCGCTATTTACAAAGGCTTGCCAGATGCAGTTAAATTCTTGATACCCTGGAGTCAGCACACAAAAAGGTCCCTTCATGTTTTGTTGGTCTTCCTTGGTTGGTGACTTTCCGAGGGCCAGTTTGCTGTAGTGGTTAGGAGCGTGGACTCTAATCTGGGAGAACTGGGTTGATTCCCCACTTCTCCACATGCAGCTGTTGGTGTGATCTTAGGTCAGTTACAAGTTCTTTCAGAGCTGTTCTCTCAAGGGCAGTTCTCAAAAGAGCTCTCTCAGCCCCCCACCTCATAGGGTGACTGTTGTGGGGAGGGGAAGGGATTGTAAACTGCTCTGAGACTCCTTCGGGTAGTGAAATCCAGCCTACTCCTCTTCCTTTTCCTTCTTCTCCCCTGCCCACTTCAATTTGACCTAAGAGGATCAGTGCTTTTTATGTTGGACATGGAGGGTTTTCTGTCCCTTTTTCTAGTGCCATTTAGGGAAACCAATTCCAAAGCAGGAAAGGTGCCTGGAGGTTTACTTTCTAGCTAGAAAGACCCTAATCATGGCATCCTAAGAAGAGTTATACTCTTCTAAGTCTGATTGTTTTGATGTGCAATCTATAGTCCGGACAAGAGGCCACTGTTAGAACAGAATATGGAGAAACAGAATGGTTTCCAGTTGGCAAAGGTGTCAGACAAAGATGCATTTTATCTGCCTGTCTCTTCAGTCTGAATGCAAGACACATCACAAGGAAAGCTGTATTAGATTTAGGTGAAAGTGGAGTGAAAATTGGTGGAAGGAACATCAACAATTTGAGATATGCAGATGACATCACATTACTGGCAGAAAACAATGAAGACTTGAAACCACTACTGACAAAGGTTAAAGCAGAAAGTGACAAAACAGGATTACAGCTGAACATCGAGAAGGCAAAAGTAATGACTACTGGGGAATTGGACAACTTTAAGATTGATGATCATCATCGCTTCTCGGCCTTTTGGCTAAGATCAAGTGTGAAGGTTGATGATCATGACTTTCGAGTTGTTCAAGATTTTCTATTCTTTGGCTTCATCATCAACCAAAAGGGAGACTGTACCCAAGAAATCAGAAAAAGATTGAGACTGAGGAGGGTAGCCATGAAGGAGCTAGAGAAGATCCTTAAGTGTAAGGATGTGTTGCTGGTGACCAAGATCAAATGAATTCCATAGTATTCCTTATTACTATGTACGGGTGTGAAAGCTGGACAATGAAGAAAGCTGGCAGGAAGAAAGTAGTTCCGGGTGAGGTAGCCGTGTTGGTCTGAAGCAGTAGACCAAATTTAGAGTCCAGTGGCACCTTTAAAACCAACAAAGGTTTATTCAAGATATGAGCTTTCATATGCACACACACTTTTTCAAATCCATTGGACTAGAAGCTAAGAGTTCAGACTTATAGACAGAGGCTAAACAGCAAATTAACATGTAAAACAATGAAGATGTTTTAAGATATGCAAAGACAAAACTAAATAACAAGCTAAGGTTATAAGGTCAACAGTTGTTTTAATTTAATTAAAGGGGATAGAACTGTAAAACAATACATATATCAAAATAGGGGGTAAATGTGTAAAGGTATCTTTTCTAATTGTGGGAAGTAAACTGAGACTCTCCATTCATCTCCTCTCAGGCTTTGAAACGTGGTGTTGGGGGAGAGTTTTACGGATCCCGTGGACTGCCAAAAAGACAAATAAGTGGGTCCTAGATCAAATCAAGCCTGAACTTTTCCTAGAAGCTAAAATGGCTAAACTGAGGCTATTGTACTTCGATCACATTGTGAGAAGGCAAGAGTCAATGGAAAAGACAATAATGCTAGGAAAAGTTGAAGGCAGCAGGAGAAGAGGAAGACCCAACATGAGATGGAGTGACTCAATAAAAGAAGCCACAGCCCTCAGTTTGCAAGACCTGAGAACGGCTCCTACCAGAGCTCTTTTTGTAGAAGGAATTCCTTTGCGTATTAGCTGACACACCCCTAATGTAGCCAATCCTCCAAGAGCTTACAGGGCTCTTCTAACAGGGGCTACTGTAAGCTCTTGGAGGATTGGCTACATTAGGGGTGTGTCACCTAATATGCAAAGGAGTTCCTGCTACAAAGAGCACTGGCTGCTACCAATAGGACATTTTGGAGAATGTTAATTCATAGGGTTGCCATAAGTCGGAAGTGACTTGACACACACACACACACACGTTCATGGATGCCAATGGGGCTTAGAAGGGTATAACCTAAATATGGGACTCGGTAGAGCGCTACTGTCTATGCACATTCCATAGTAGTTTAAAATACATGGCACTGTAAAATTCAGAACGGGATAGTAGTATTAATAAGAGATGTCTGGCCACCCTGCTTGGCTTTCCCACATTCTTTAGTAGAGAATGGCTTCTCATAATGACTTGGTTTCTCCAGAGCTCAAGCTCTCAAGCTCCCATTTGTGTAAGGGTGAAGTCATCTTTCTGTAGCTGTCAGGACTGAAGCGGATGCGACATGAGATATCCAGGAGGTTTTTTAAAAGTTAATTAGCAGCCCATGTGGCTGCTTGGAGGGCTGGAAGAGGGGGTGTTTAACTATCTCCTCCTGTTCCTCTTCAGCCACTTAAATTGCCCCTCTGAAGCGGCAGTTTAACTCAGCGGGAGAAAAGCAGATGCAGAATCAGTACCTGTGTTCTTGTTCATCTCACAATTGCAGGTCTAGAGGGATGATTTCAGTCATGGAGACTGATGGAGGTGATGGAGAAGCGACAGCCCGCTAAGAGTTTAGTTATTGTAAATACTGCTGAAAGAGTCGTTTAGTCCACTTGTACCCTAGGGGGAGGTATGGAGCATTCTCTAGAGCTTTAGAGTTTCCGGAATGTTTTCTCTTACAGTTCAGCCTACCTCTAGTTGTTTTTTCCCTCTGTTGTGCATTGGTATGTGTTAGTGCTCATGCTCTGAAGGCCCCTCTGTTGTATTAATGGCCTGCACTCAGTTATTGTCTTTTTGCAGAATCCTGTTGCAGTAAATTCATTGAAAGCAAACTCCAAAGCATGGATTGGATTATTTCCTGAACTCTGCCAACAGGAGGGGAAGACTGAAAGACCCCCCTCCCCCAAAGACTCTTCCTCAGTTGTTAAAACAGCTATTTGAAGCTAGCTGATCGCTGGCCTTACACACACATGCAATCCTAATCACAGATGTCTTGTCTAATTCTCAGAAAATCTTATTACATGTGCAAGACACAAACAACCCAATCCTGTCTTGTCACCAGCACAAGGTCCTCCAGCACTGGTCCCTCAGCCAGGAGCAAAGAAGGTTTGTATGTATCCATGGAGCAGTTACAGTAATTCCGCAATGTCCAGTCATCAAGACTGGTGGCCATTCACCTTCTGCTCCACTACTGAAATGTAGAATAATTGAATATGGCAAGCTGATATTTAACATTGGCTGCTAGCATATGGATGTTTTGCTTCCAATCTGAAGTGCTGAGTTTTGTTTTGTTTTTTGGCACATCCATACAATGCTGTCCTTTGCATTTATTTGCAATAAATGCAGAACAGAGAATCCTCACCATGTGGGTGCAGCCATTCCTGCCTTGGCATGTAAGTGCTCAGATTTTAAAATACAGTTGATTTTTTAAATTGAATACTGAAATGTTATCAAATGAATTCACTCATCCTGAAAAAAATCCCCAAAGATCTACAGAACACCTTACAGCTCTTTCAGATGCTTCTAATGAAACTGAAGCAAAATTTTATGTGTATGATTGATATATTTATGAATATATTGATATATAAATACAGGAGATCCATAGGTACATGAAGGGGCATCTCATCCCCCTTACTATTTCCTCTTTCCCTTTCCTGAAAGCCCTTATAGCCTCTCTATTTTTCCTGCTTTCTTCTCTATTTCCCCACAACACCAGTCAACCTACCTTTATTTGCCCCGTCTTCAGCTTTCTCTCCCCTTCCATTGGCAGCCTCTGTCTGGATAAAGTTTTGTTGAATTGCATGGTGCCAGCCTGACTGTGGGACTGGGCCCAGTTGTACAGAGGGGAACCTGCAAGGATTTGCAGGCAGCACCTTATTTCCCCTTATACCCCCTTCTACATACTATTTCTCTCCTCCTGGCAGCCCCCATATATTCACCTTTTCGGGTTACCATCTCTTTCTCACTCACCAACCAGTTTACCTTTTATCTGCCCATTACCTTCAACTATATTTATTATTTATTTATATCTAACAGGGCCCACAAAAGGGACCAAAATCAGTTTACATCATTCTCTCCATTTTATCCTCATAACAACCCTATGAGGTGGGTTCAACTGAGACTGTGTGCCTGGCCTAAGGTCACTCAATGAGCACCATGACAAAATGGGGATTCAAACCTGGGTATCCTAGATCCTAGTCTGAAACTCTAACCACTACATATACTGGCTTTTGTAGGGTGGGTGCTATGGAACAGTAACAAGTAGCCAGTCCTGGACAAGTCAGGCATGTTGTGTAGTTGCTGCCAGGCCTGGCCCCAATTACACTTGACTTCCCTCCAAGGCCAAAGCAGGCCTGGAAAGGGCCCTGCCTTTTAAGACAGAAACCGAGACTGAAGTCTGGCAATACTGTGGGGGTTGCTAGGCACTGCAAAGGTCCTTTGTTTCTTAAAGGGACAGATGCTGCTTCTATTATTTTGGGGAGTTTTTTTAGATTTCAGACTTTTCTGCATACCTGGGGTTTTGCAGTCCGTCTTTTCACAGCTCCAGCAGTCTCTAGATTTAAGCATCCATGGATGAGGCCATGTTGAGAATCGAATATGTTAATAATTTGTGTGTGTGTATGTGTGTATATATAAAAAATAACCATAAAGATAACTTTTGTAACTGATCCATTTGTCCACTGGTTACTACCAAGATCTTCTCTTGCACTTCTCCCATCCACGTCATTGTGGCTTGTGCAAGAGAACTTCCTGGTGCCTCGCAGCCTAAGGAGCACCTATCACACTGGCAGTATGTTTGGGACTCCTTCCAGATAGCAGCACAGATCATTTACCGTGGATCAGCTGCTAAAGGTGCAGTGCTAAGAGTCCATCTTGTCACTGCAGTGGAGCTCAAGGGAGGCCTTTCAATAAAAGATGCCCCCCTTTAGCTTCCCATTATCACTCAAAAGCTCATAGCTAAATCTGAGTCAAAACACCACGACACCTGCCGTTTACCTGCGGTTCTTATCCATGCTGGAAGCTTTCCCAACAGATGGTTATTACCTAAATGGGAAAGAAACATAGCTTTCCCCATGCGGAAGGAATGGGAAGCAAAGATTATAGTGATTTGTCGGGAGTCAGCAGGGCAGCGGAGCTTTTTTTCTCCTCCTCAGCTGCTGGCAGCCTGGTAGGGAAGAAACACGCAGACCCAGATACCTTCCTCAAGTGCACAGGTCTGCAACATTTGGAACTCTGAAATCCATGAGAAGCAATGAGTGTCAGCATTAACCAGCCTCCCATAAAGGATCACTTCCTAATGAAAAGAGAGGGGTGGCTTTTGAGAAAGGGGCTGTCGGACCTCTCTGCCTTGCACCCCTTTGATCCTGTTGAAACTCACCAAAGTTCTCTGAAGAAGCAGCAAGGAAGAGCACGGCCAGTGTATTCTCTAGATAGCATTTCGCACCCAGCCCCCCAAAAACAAAATGGCCTAACAGCAGAAGGAACAAAGGGATTGTGAAGAGATGTTGTTGGAAGACTGAAAATCTAATCTGTTATGCTTATTTAATGGGCTCATTGGCACTGCTTTTGTCCCCAAACTATTCCTGCCAGTCTCCCAGCTCTTCTTGGAGTTGTCTATTTTGAAGCCAGGAGCTAATATGCTCAGCTTTCTTTCCCCACCCCCCACCTGCCCCCAGATGGCCTTCTGTAGGAGGAAACACAATTTGTAATTGAAGGAATCTTTAGGGAATGGCCTGCGAGTGCTCATATGAGAAAGGGATTGGTGGCCCTTCTTATATGTTTGTATGAGGGATTTCAAATACCTCAGGCAAGTCCTGAGAATACAAGCACCCCAATTTGGGTAGTCATGTTTTAGATGGGGCAATATATCTAGGAGTATCCATGAAGAAGTCTGTGTCCTAGTTTGTGTGTCCCAGCATTCCTTGCAGGATCACAGAGGATGCTGGGGCAGAATTCTCAGATGTCACACAACTATCAGATGAACAAATGGCACCTTAGAATGCTCAGAGGCATTGCAAGGGATCTTGGGACACACCTGTCAGATCATGAAGTACAGCTTCTTTGTGGAGATCAAAATGTCATATGTTTAGCTATAGCCACCTGTCTGGTCACGGATCTCTCACAGCACAAATCTTTCATCCTTAAATCTTTCATAGAGGACTGGGATATCAGGGACAACTCATGCAGGGAAACTCTACTTACATTATCTGTGTTAGTGCCCTTGGGAGCTAGATGGCCCAACTGATGGGAGACCTAGATTCCAGTCTAATCTGTACTATTGGCTCATGGGATGACTTTGTACTAGTGAAGGACACTTTCACAGAGAGTGGGGGCAGAATGATGCGTGATGCTCAGTTCTGTGACTATTTTAAAAGGCTTTTTCTTTTCCCACAAGTAACTAGTGCTGGGCCATTTTGGAAGGGGAGAATGTGGCAGAGGGAGGGAGGGAGTCAGTCTCTTTAACCGTTTCCTCCCCTGATGATTTCTTGTTGCCACCTCCAAGTTGCTTTCCCCCTACACAGAGGGGAAAATAGCTTTTCATATATAGGCCCTCAACCAACGTTGTTCTTCTGCAAACTGAGAACTGAAATGTTGTCAGAATAGGACACGTGTTTGTAAAGCCCTAGGAAATTAAGAGTACTCTCAAAATGACACCCATTGGTTTATTTTTCCCTCCTCAGCCTGCTCCCTTTTCTCTTTGAAATCCAAAATCTGGTCAATCAGGGTACGATTGTCAGAATTGGCCTATTTAATTAGGGCTACTGCTTGCCAGAGCTCAGCTCAGTTGCTGTGGGATTGGATTTTATGAGTTCCATCGAGCAGTTTCAAAACAAATTAAGACAGATCCTCATATGCTGGACTTTAGCCAACCCACCCATCAAAGGATCACTGAGGTACTGTTTCCTCACCACTCTGCAGAGCACAGCTGTGTCTGTGGGAAGGGGAGATGAGGCAGTGGGCCTGGGCAGTAGATTTTGAGGGATGGCACCCTCCACCTCTACTGCTGCCACAGCATCAGTCTCGTCACCTCCATCATGTACACCACAGCCACACCTCCCACCCAGGAAGCAGAGCACTTAACCCTCCTTATATCCCATATAGCCTGAAGCACAGTGTGGCAAGCCACACATGCCAAAGAGGGTTTCTCGAAGTCTTGTGAGATGCGGCAGCTGTAAAGCCCTATTTCATGTGTGCAGCTTCCCGTGCTGTTTCAAGATCCTTGAAGAAAAAGGAGGGAAGAAACAGTAGCTGCTCTGGTACCCAGGTAGTGTGGACAGGAGAGCTGAGCCATAGCCGCAAGGAGCCGTGGCACTGGCCTGAAGTGCCCCCCCCCCCGGTTGAGCTGCCATTGTTTCAAAGCTCACTCTCCCAAAACAACGTATCACAATCCAAGTTCTTTACACTATAGAAGTTCTACACATTATAGAAGACTGATAAGGAATGAATGACATAAAAACAAAGCAACAAAATATTAGGATGCCGCTCTCCTTTCACCTGCTAATTACATGTCCTCTTATGTGTCTGAAAGCACTCTGCTTATCTTTGATGTCATCGTTAACAACTGCCTTGCTGGATCATACCAACATCTTTCTTGTCCAGTCATTTTGTATGTTTGTGAATGTGTGTGTTGGCAAAAGGGAGTCAGAAGTTTCTATTAGTAGAGTTGTCAACATCCAGGTAGAGCCTGGAGACCTCCCAGAATTGGAAATGATCTCCAGACTACAGAGATGAGTTCCCATGGAGAAAATAGCAGCTGTGAAGGGTAGACTTTATGGCATTATATCCCACAGAGGTCCCTCCCCTCCCCTCCCGAAACTCTGCCCTCCTCAGGCTCCGCCCCCAAATCTCCAGGAATTTCCCAACATGGAGGTGGCAAACCTAGTGACAGCCCTCTCCTATTCCGCCCCCCCCCCGGCAGAATCTGATATCTGGAGACACACTGCCTTTGAATGTGAAAGTTCCATTCGGGTATCACAGCTAATAAATACCCTGTGACCTGTTCCCTTCACACTCTCAACAAAGTTTAACTGGTGCTGCCAGGGCTGATCATTTGAAGTTGTTTTCAATGCAATCCTGGAACAATGTGAAGCAGAAACTGCCTCTGAGTTTCTTTTCTGTGTGAGTAAGTCTTCACAGCTTACAGGTCACCATGGAGTATACTTACAGGCCAGAGAATGTGACTTCTAAGCAATAAAGGGTCAGGAAACCTGAAAAGGGGAAGGGTTTGTAAAGGTTGGGTGTATTGAATCGGTGTAATTCTACAATCTGATGTAGTTTTTGGTTAAAGCTAATAGTTAAAGAGCCAAGCAAGCATTTCAGTTGTGATTAGGTTTTATCCCTTGTGTGGCCTCAAGGCTCATATGAGAGCCAGGCCCAAATCTTTCTGCCCATCTATGTACCTTTTCCCCCTCTGAATGTCAAACAGGAAAGAAAAACTGAACAAATCCAGTGTTGTGAGGCTGCATTTATGAATTCCAATCAGTTCTGAATTCTGGGAGGGAAGGCACAGTATAAAACTGCTGAGGCAAGCAGGCACTCTTGGTTTGTGTATACAAGGGAGCCATTGATTTTGATAGGATGGAGTCACTGTAATGTGTCCAGTGAGCTAAGTGACTCACTCAAGGTCACCCAAGGAGTTTGTTCCATGCAGGAGGGAAACTGAGCCCATGCCTTTGAAATTCCAGAAAAACACTTTAATGCCTCTCTTCTCATCCAGGAGCCTGGGCAGCCCGTTCTCTGCAGGCATGAGAGTGAATATTCCAGCATTTGGGGGCTGCATGTACCAGATCTGTCACAGTGCATACACAGGCATGCTCCATCTGAGGTGTGGATGTGGCTGTTCTGCAAGAAAACTTGGGGAGAGAAGGGCTATACCATTGGCAGATTGTTGGTGGCTTGGCCTAGCTTTGCAAATGAGGTCGCCCAAGTTACTAGTCCTCAGTAATCTTTACAGTCCCTCTTTCTACTCATGCATGCCTTTCTGTGTCATTTGTTGTCCCCTCCTTCAACACACATGCATGCAATGTTTCTATGCTGGTTCTCCTGGAAGAGATTCTTATTCACGACACTCGGCCCAAGTGACTGGTAACTGATAAGACTGGCTTGGTTGCCTGTCCCAAGATATGGTGATAATTTCAACTTTAACTGTGCTGCCCACTGTTCCTCTTTGTATTCCTCATCCCGCCATGGTGCAATTTCACTTTCTCCTGATCTTGTCCTCATGCCTGTGAGCTTCAGTGTGAACCAGAAACCTATTGGCCAGCCTTCTTCTTCACTGCATATCTCTGAAGCTTCTTTCACGGAGAGTCTGTCTCATGGAAGTCTTTGACTGGTCGTAGTGGCCAGTCAGATTCAACTGGAAATGAAGGCCACAGTGCTCCTCTTTTGTTCTGGTATTTAGAGGTATACTGTCACTGAACATGAAGGTTCCATTTAGCTACCCAAGCTAATGGCTGTGGATAGCATGAAAAGGTCACTGTCACATTGTGCAGCCATAAGTTTCATCAATTAATTATTTCATTTATGTTTTAGGACTTCTTTAACATGCAGAAAATAGATGCTACAGAGAAGGACTCAACGAGAACACTAAAATATGTTAGTCGTTAGTAGTAGCTGAAGAGTGTGGAACATCACAATATTTGCCACGGTTGGTACAGTGAATGAACTCGAGGCTCCTAGCATGTCTTCTGGTCACATTCTGGATTATTTTGACCCGCTCAACCTAGAAGAAGTTGACAGATGGCTCTTAACTGTGAGGCCCACCATGTGCATCTCGGATCTGTGCCCGTCGTGGCTAATTAAAGTGGCTCGTGGGGGGCTACGGGACGCCATACGGGAGATTGTCAACAAGTCCCTCTTTGAGAGACAGTTCCCAGAGGCACTTAAGGAGGCAGTGGTGCTCCCCCTCTTGAAAAAACCATCCTTGGACCCGGCCGAATTGGCCAACTATTGGCTGGTTTCCAACTTGCTTTTTTTGGGCAAGATAATAGAGAGGGCGGTAGCACTTCAGTTACAGAACTTTCTGGATGATGCTTCTATCTTAAATCCCTTCCAGTCCAGCTTTCACCCTGGGCACAGGACAGAGACAGCACTGGACACCCTCACAGATAACCTCTGAAGGCATCTGGATTGGTGCGGATTGGTAGTGCTGTTGTTGTTAGATCTGTGAGCCGCGTTTGACACAGTTGACCCTCAGCTACTGATCCACTGCCTCGCTGACATTGGAATCCAGGGACTAGCCTTACAGTGGCTGACTTCTTTCTCCATGGTCAGGGACCAGGGGTCTTTTTGTAGAAGAACAGCTGCAGGAGCTCATTAGCATATGGTATGCTAATGAGCTATTAGGCTATTAGCATATGCCACGCCCCCTGACATCACCGGAAGTGATGTCAGAAGGGAAGCAAAAGGGGGGAAGCATCTTCAAAAGCCTCCCCTTCCCTTCCCCAGCTGGTCTGGGTGGGGGAGCTAAGAGAGAAGGGGTTTAAAGTTTAAACTCCTTCTCATGAGAGTTGGGCCACAGAAGGAGGAAAGAGGGAAGGAAAGAGAGAGAGTAGAGAGAAGGAAAGAAGGAAGGAAAGAGGGAAAGAAAGAGAGAGGAAGAAGGAGGGAAACAGGGAAAGGAGGAAAAAGAGAAAGAGAAGAAAGAGAAAGAAAGAAAGAAAGAAAGAAAGAAAGAAAGAAAGAAAGAAAGAAAGAAAGAAAGAAAGAAAGAAAGAAAGAAAGAAAGAAAGAAAGAAGGAAGGAAGGAAGGAAGGAAGGAAGGAAGGAAGGAAGGAAGGAAGGAAGGAAGGAAGGAAGGAAGGAAGGAAGGAAGAAGGAGAGGAGAGGAGAGAGGAGAGGAGAGGAGAGAGAGAGGAGAGGAGAGGAGAGGAGAGGAGAGGAGAGAGGAGAGGAGAGGAGAGAAAGAGAAGAATGAGGGAAAGAGGAAAAAGAAAGAAGGAAAGGAGGGAATGAAAGAAATTCAGTGGCAATTCAGCCCCATTATACCCTATGGGCCATTGAAGTCAATGGTGAAAACATAGGGTATATTCTGGGGGCTGGAGGGGAGGGTTTGAGGGATAGGCTCCAAGATCACAGGATAGCTGATGGAGCCTCTCCCCAAGATACCCACCACGTTTCAAGAACATTGGACCAGAGGGTCCAATTCTATGGGCCCCCAAATAGGTTGCCCCATTTTCTCCATTGTTCTCTATGGTGGGGAAAAAAGTTATTTTTTTCCCACCATGAGAACAATGGAGGGCAATGGAGAAAGGGCAACCTGTTTAGGGGCCCATAAGTTGGACCCCTGGTCCAATGTTCTTGAAACTTGGTGGGTATCTTGGGGAGAGGCTCCATCAGCTATCCTGTGAGTTTCAAGCCTCTCCCTCAAACCCCTCCTCAGCCCCCAGAATATACCCTATGTTTTCACCATTGACTTCAATGGCCCATAAGATATAATGGAGCTGAAATTGACATTCGGCTGCCTGAAAGACTCTCCGGGACGCCGGCTGGGGGCGGGGCTTGGCTCCTGAGCTCCCGGAGCTGCGCACCGGTGCGCTCCCCCGAAAAGACCCCTGTCAGGGACAAAGAGTGGCGCTGGGGAATCAGCTGTCCCAGAGTCACCCACTGGAATGTGGAGTGCCATAGGGGGCAGTGTTGTCCCCGATGCTTTTTAACATCTATATGTGCCCTCTTGCCCAGATTGCCCGGAGATACGGACTGGGTTGTCATCAGTATGCGGATGACACCCAGCTTTATCTGTTGCTGGATGGCCAGTCTGACTCCAAACTGGAAGTCCTAGATCAGTTGTTACAGGCTGTGGCTAGTTGGCTTAGGCTGAGCCGGATGAAATTGAATCCGATGAAGACAGAGGTCCTGTGCCTGAGTTGCGGCGGTCCAGGGGTAAGGACCCCACTCCTGACCTTTGATGGGGTGCCACTGGTGCCAGCACTGGAGGTTAGGAGTTTGGGGGTGCTCCTGGATGCCTCCCTAACAATGGAGGCCCAGGTTGCAGCCACTGCCAAGTCGGCCTTTTACTGCCTTCGGCTGATAAGGCAGTTGGCTCCCTTCCTCTAACACGGTGACTTGGCAACAGTGATCCATCCAATGGTCACCTCAAGAATGGATTACTGTAATGCCCTCTACATGGGGCTGCCCTTGTCACAAATCCAGAAGCTGCAGCTGGTGCAAAACACCGCGGCTAGGATGGTGATGGGACTCCCAGTACAGGAGCACATCCAGCCTGTGCTCAAAGCATTACACTGGCTCCTATAGCATACCAGATTTGCTTCAAAGTGCTGGTCTTGACCTTTAAAGCCCTTTATGGCCAGGGTCCGACATACCTGAGGGACCACCTTTCCCCATATATGCCCTGGAAAGCACTGCGTTCAGGGACCCAGCACTGGCTGGTTCTCCCAAGTATCAAGGAGGCCAGATTGGCAACAACTAGGGCCAGGGCTTTTTCGGTGGCAGCTCCACTCTGATGGAATGAGCTCCTGGAGGAGATCAGGGCCCTGCAGGGCCTGCAAGATGGAGCTCTTCCGCCAGGCCTTTGGGGCCACCACCACGGCTGCCATCACCACCATTACTGCCAATAACAACTGATAGTAAGGATGGAAGCCCTGAGCAGTAGGTCCCTGAGACTATTGCCCTGTCCATCCCCCTCTCCCCCAGAATGGAAGCGGACCCACAGAACTACTGAATATCAGAATTTCTAGCACTTTAATACTGTCAATTTTAACATTGTTTATATTATTTATGATTCATTTAAATTTGTACTAATTGTGATTAATGTGTTTTATGTACTTTGAATTTTTATCTTGCTGGAAGCCACCCTGAGCCAGCCTAGGCCGGAATGGGCGGGATAAAAATCAATTTATAAATGAATAAATAAATAAAAATATTTGATGTAGAGTAATCTTATTAATAACATTAGGTTACACACACGCATAAAACAGCCAACAGTCCTTACAGCTGAACATTCTGAACCCCTCTGAATTGGAACAAAACTCAACAATCAACACCTAGGATTGCCAGTTCCAAGTTGGGAAATTCCTGAAGACAAGGGAGGGTTTTGGTGAGGGGAGAGATATCAACAGGACATAATGCCATACAGTCTACACAGCAAAGCAGCCATTTTCTCCAGGGGAACAGCTCTCTGTTGTCTGGAGATCAGTTTTAATTCCAGGGGCTATCCAGGCCCTACCTGGAGACTAGCAACCAAAGAAAAGCCTATTTGTGATACACACCCTTGAGCCTGTGGCAGCCACTGGTGTTAATGTATTACATTGAGGGACAATAAGAAGCTTCTTATTAACTATATATACTGTGTACAGAGAACCATTTTGTTACTTCCTTACATTGAGGGACAAACTGGACATATATATGTTGGCTCCACAAACTGAACTGGCAGCTGGTCTTCACTGCAGCTACTCAAAAAGGCCCTCAAAATTCTTGCAATGTATTTGGAAGGCCAGTCAGGAAACAGGAGTGACCCTGTTCACAGGACCCTTCTGATCCACCACAATAGCTCCTTTTACTCTTCTTGTCTGACCCCTCGACACATACACACAGTCCCATGGCTCCAATTACCGTAGCAAGCTACAGACCTACAAGGTTCACCACTCTTCCATTTTCCCCTCACAACAACCCAGTGAGGTAGGTTAGGGTTAGGTGAGCCTCAGGGCTAAATGGGAGGTCTTCTTGTCCCCAGTATGCCACTCTAACCATTACACTGCATGGTGTATTCTCCCTTCAGAGACCAAGGAACAGTAGGTCTTAGGGTTGCCAGGTCCCCTGTGGCCTCTGGCACAGGGTGGAGGGTAGAGTTGCCAAATCCAGGTTTGGAAACTCCTGGGGGTCTGGGGATGGAGCCTGAGGAGAACAGGGACCTCTGTGGGGTACAATGCCATAGAGTCCACTCTCCAAAGCAACCATTTTCTTTAGCGGAACTGTAGTCTGGAGCTGAGCTATAATTCCTGGGGAACCCCAGGTCCCACCTGGAGGCTGGCATCCCTAGTAGGTCTATGAGGAACTATGGAGCTATAACAGAGAAATGTCAGCTCCCTCTTCAAATGTCAGTTCTTAGAATTCTCTGGAGGTAAGCCATGACAGTTAAATCAATGCAAAAATGATTTTAAAAAAAATTAGGCTGAAGTGTTAATATGCTCTCAAAGTCTGCTTAAGCTGGCTAAGCACATTTGGGTAACCACCAGCCTTTACAAAACCCCAATCAGGTCAGACTCTCCAGCGTGGAGCACTGGAGGAGTTTGGTTATTCTTTTTTTCTGTGCTGGGCTGCTCATCCATCACTTTCTGTCTGAATTTCTCACAGTGTCATGTATCCAGGACTCCAGCTGCATCCACTGAGAGCTGCCCATATTGGAGATGGTTTCATACATCTTTCCGGCAGGCAAAAGGGCCTTACTGTTCTCTTCCCACACAGCCCAGAGCCGCTGCCTACCCTCCCGCCCCTCCCCCCTCCAGTTTGTAGCCAGACCGCAGAATTGCTTAGAGATTGAAAACCTGTTGGGGTGAATTACAGAGGCGGCTGGCAGGGGCAACTGGAGCAACGAAGGGTTCAGTATATTTAAACTCACCGTAGTAAAACCATAATGGGATTTTACACGCTGCTGCGACCAGAATACCCAAACTGGCTCAGCATCTTGCCTGGCCAGGCTGCTGTTGCTGCGACAGCTACAGCTGCTCCAGGACCCAGACAGAAACAGCCTGAGAGGAATGTGATTATGTGAGACCTTCTAGAAAGTTCTGTACCAGGGACATCTGTTACATTAGGAGGAGAATAATGATCTAGAACCTTTTGGACATGGCAAAGCATAAAAAAGATATTGAGGATGAGGGGAGAGGAAAAATGGACAGCAAGAATAAGGTATGTTTGTACTGGCTTTTTAAAAAACATTATGTGTTCCAGAACATTCTGGAATCAACCGGTGCCATCTTCCCTCTGTTCCAAGAAACCTGCCCACAATTATAACCAATGCTCATCACACTGCTTTGCAAGTGAATCAGTACTGCTTCAAAAAGCTACTACTTAGACCTATGGCACTGTAAAATCCTTGAGTTTACACTGATTCTTGCAGTTAAAGAAGGCAAAGCTGACAGAGGCGGACACTCTAGTGGCCCTATAGGACACCAAAAGTCTGTCCTAAGTCTCACTGGGTGGGTACCTACATTGCATTTTTTTTAGGCACAAGGCCCAAACATTTCTTTTAATCCAGGCTTTTAATGAAGAGGCTCATTTTTAAAATAGTATTTTAGTCTGGAAACTATTGTTTTAAGCTGTCAGTGGTTTGTTTTTAGGGTGTTTCTATGCTGGGATGGATTTTCAATGCCAGTGTGGTATAGTGGTGAAGTGTCAGACTAGTATCTGTGAGACCACTCGTACCTTGGAAACTTGCCAGTCACATATACTCAGCCTAACCTGCCTCACAGGATTGTTGTGAAGATAAATAGAGGAGAGGAAAATGATGTAAGTGGCTTTGGGTCCCCATTTGGGAGAAAAGTGGGGTATAAATGAGTAAATTAAATAAAACAATTCTTGATTTTAATTGATTACCTATTTATGTTTGGGGGGGGTTAACCATTTTTTCTTTGTAATCT
The DNA here is from genome assembly GCA_029375565.1 of Gekko gecko. Lineage (NCBI taxonomy): Eukaryota > Metazoa > Chordata > Lepidosauria > Squamata > Gekkonidae > Gekko > Gekko gecko. Next base: position 41,295,898 of record JAPDNY010000005.1, on the reverse strand, counting down.
GCCTTGGGCAGGTTCCTGGAGAGGTGATATGATGATTTTGCCCTCCCTTACAGGATTTCCCTTTATTTTGTTCTTAGCTGAACAGCCCCCCTTTTTGTCTTTGTTTTCCTCTGGCTGGCTCACCCAGCCGATTGAATGTATATTGGTAAATGCTGACCCAGCCTAGAAAACTGAGGGGAGAAACTAAAATCCTTCTTTTGTCTTTGTTTTATAATGGCACACGAGACGCTGATGGTAAATCAAAACTAACAATCTGTTTTATTTCACTTTGAGGGGAAATGGTCAGGTAGGAATCAGGTTTATGATTTATGAGGTGAACAGGCAACAGAAATGAGGTAACTGTATAAAAATAAACACCATATAATTTCTTACAAACAAGTAACTGTTTCTGTTATTCAGACAGGTCTTAAAAACTTGAGAGAAATTTTTTGGTAGTCTCTGTTTACATAAACCAGCATAAGCTTCTTGGTCTCACAGACACTAAAGTTGGTGAAAGCAGGAACATTTACACAAGTTCCAGTTTCCTTCCTTATTCACCGGCTAGGGATCATCCCCCTTCACTAGGAGCTATTTCCCTCAGTCTTCTCACTGCCCTAACAAAGATCCTTGATCTTCTCACAGTCTGTTTTGCTTTCTCAGTGTTAACTGTTGACTCCCAGCTCCTAACTGACACTCTCAACGGAATACATTTGAATCCCCTGTCATTCAAGGTTCTCAGACCAGTTTATAGTATTAACTGTCCATCACAGGTGGCATAATTTTTTTCCTAAATGAATAAACAAGTGAGTAAACCACCACCTATATGTTGTTAGGAAGACTCTGGAGATTTCTTTCAAACATTTTATTAGCATGAACTGCTGGAGTTGCCGTTGGTGATGTTTCAGGACCCCTCCCAGAAGATCCCTATAAGTGGAGCAGAAAACACATATTTTCTATAAGATGCATGCATAGAAATGCATTTGCATGAACATTCACAGCCCAAGCCTAGCCAGTAAATCATTCTATTGATTTCAATAAGGCATAGGCAGTATAGGAGTTGGTATGGTGTAGCACTGAGAGTATCCAACCAGAAATGGGATGACTTGGGTTCTACTCACTTCACAGAGTCACTTTAGTCCATTCATTCTCTCAGCCTAACCTACCTCACTGGGTTGTGGTGTGGATAAAATAAGAAAGGAAAGAAGTGTGCACTGTAGTCTGAACTCTTTGGTTTAAAGGTGGGGTACAAATGAGGTAAATAAATATGTTTGGTTAGATGTGGCTCACAACTGTGATGCTGCACATTGCAGCTGGCAACGTTCATTTTGAACTGTTGAAAAGATATTATAGACAATTACATTTTATAAGAATGCATTTAAAAATGACAAGAAAATGAATGCCCTTTTAGTTAATTTACACAAAACAGGCTATTGAACAGTAAATGAATAGAGTCAGGGCTTTTTTTCTAGGGGAATGCACTGGAACAGAGTTCTGGAACCACTTTGTGGAAAGAAAATTCTCAAAAAAATGTTTAAAAGTTCATGAGGGGCATTGGGGAACATGTTGTCACTTGTGATGTCATAAAATATTTTTTAAAAATAGATTTAAATGAGGGTTTCAAAGAATCCCATGTGTTTCTCCTTCATTTCACTCTTGAGAGTTCAGACACTTCTTTTTCCAGAAAAAAAGCCCTGAATAGAATACAGGTTTAGCATAGTGAAACTGAAGTTGGGATTAAGGCTGTCAGCCAATGCTGGCAACCAACCAGGAGAGTTTAGGGGTGAGGACATTGGTGCAACATTGAGGAGCCCCCTTAATTCCCCATCACCAGCAGTCTGCTAAGTGGCAGTAGGGAAAAGCCCCCCCCCCCGTCCCGTCCCCTAGTTGGGATTCAGTCTGTGATCCTTCTGATTATAGGGCTTAAAAGTATACACAAGAGTGTTACTATTTCTACTTGCTGGAGCCTTTCTCAGGGAAAACAAGGAAGGGACAGCCTCCAAGCAAGAGGGACAGGGAAGAATGGGTTTGATTCAGTAGGCCCAAGCCTGCTGTGATAGAAATGTGGTTAGGATTGCCGGTTCTGTGTTGGGAAATTCCTGGAATTTGCGAGGAGGGGAGGTGCCTTGGGAGGGCAGAATTTGGGAAGGAGAGGGTGCACAGTGGAAATGTGATGCCATAGAGTCTGCCCTGCAGAGCTGCCATTCCTCCAGGGTAACTGTTTGCTGTATTCTAAAGATCAGTTCTAGGGTAGCCAGTTTCCAGGTGGGGCCTGGAGATCTCCTGGAATTACAACTGATCTCCAGACTACAGAGATCAGTTCCCGTGGAGAAAATGACTGCTTTGGAGGTTGGGTTCTGTGGCATTGTACCCTGCTGACTTCCCAAACTTTACCCTCCTCAGGCTCCAGCCCCATATCTCCAGGAACTTCCCAACCCAGATTTGGCAACCCTAGTTATAATGCCAGGAAAACTTCAGACTCCATCTGGAGTTTCATAACCCTAAGCAAGATGGCTCAGCTAGATGTAATGGCACCCCTGGATTCACTATAGGGATGCCACTGCCATTTTAGGTATGGAATTCATTCCATTTACAAATGCTGTCAGGGGTAATCCTAATGGGGACTGTGGGGAAGGGCACCTGTTTTCCCCCACCCATGTGTTGCTTTCAACAGCCCAAACACCCATAATATGTGTCCCCATCAGGATCAAAATATGCATCCCCAATCATGCAGCATTTGTAAACAGAGATAATTTCATCCCTAAAATAGTAGTGGCATCCCCACGGTGGACTTGGGGATTTCATCACGTCTAGTTGATTACTGAGTGAGCAGTTCTTGGGACCATAGTACATGGAGGTGTATCTGCTGAGGCTGAACTACAACTAGAAGTAGCAGGTTTGGGGGGGGGGACTTTTATTTTTGGTTTCCCGTTCCTAAAAGGGCAAGAAAGTAGAGCCAGTGGGGAATGGCTAACAGAGAATACACGAAAGACCTTTCTATAAACTGTTGGCATTGGGGTTGAAAAGCTTCCATTAATTTGGTCAAGCAGGTTCAGGGATTGCACTGCTTCTTTCTTCCCTAGAGGTTGCAAAGAATTCCAGGTTTACCCACCATTCTGTGAAGCCTTACAAATCCCCTTTTTGAGGCTGTTTGTTTAACCTGAAATTAATCTTCTGGATGAGGACAAAAACTTAAAATGTCTGTACATGTGCCGAATCTTGTTTTACATCACAAGCTACTTTAAAACTGTGTAGGGAGATGATGCTCAACTCATAATTATTAATATATGAGAGCATTACGAGCTGTGCAAAGTTGTATTTCGAGCCCAGTAATTAACGATTTCATTAGCATCACTAATGAAACCTCAGGAGTGCCATGATATGATGGGGAAGGGAGGGGAAGCTTAATGTTTCAGCAAGAGTACCAAACCTGAGGATGGAGCTGCCTTTGCTTCCCTCCCTCCTCAGCCAAAAATTCCCAAAAAAGGAAACTCCTTGTCATTAGCCCTCCACTTACAAAATTGCAGATGCATTTTATGTATACAGATCTCTTTCCATCTGTAGGTCTGTTTGCAATCATGACATGAGCAGGGGAGAGGTGTGCTTTTCTTTCCAGTTACTTGTAGCCTTAGGTATTTGACATTAAACACTAAGGAGAACAAGCATGAATCCGCCACAAACAGGCAGTGTCTGCCTATGCTTGCGTCACAGTGGGACAAAGAGGCCGCAAAGCGGGGAGGAAAAAATATGAAAGGGAAGGGAAGATATATAAGAAATGGAAGAGCAAAATAGGCCAGAAAGCAATTACATTACACTTTATATGGCACAACAGCACTGCTAGGCATTAAAGAGTGTTGCACTCTTTATTGAGCTGTGTCCACAGTCCTCAAAGCACTTAATCTGAAGTAATAATATTTCACATTTATGTAGGGTTTTTTTTTAGTGTTTGAGGAGCTTCATGTACATTATTTCCGTAATCCTTAAACCAAGTTTAAGATGGACCTGCTATGATTATCCCCACTATGGATAATAGGCCTTGGGTCTAACCTATAGAGGCTTGCTTAGGCTATAATTCAATCCACGCTTACTTGGATGTAAGTACCTTTGAACTCAGTGAGGTTTTCTCCTGAGTAAACTTTCAGAGGGCTGGACAGTTAGTGAGTTGATGACAGAGGTGATATTTTAACTAGGCTCTTTCTGGGTCAGGGCTGTAGCCAGGATTTTGTAATTCAGGGGGCCTTTAAATAAGTTGTGGGGCACTGACGTCACAAAATAAAAATAAAATTTTAAAAACTCACTTTTGCAGGGTTCGCAGTCCACTTGCCTATGTGGGGAAGCAAGCTGCGCTTGGGGAAGGGGCAGTGGCAGGGAGTCCTCCAGGTGGCCTGGGGGTGGCATGGAAGTTAGGGGGCCTTAGCAGGAAGTCAGGGGGTTAGGCCCTGAAATGCCCCACTGTAGCTACGGGCCTGTCCTGGGTCATCATTCAGCCCCTGTTACACTGGTTTGCAGTGAAGTACTTTAGTGATCCCTAGCATGGCCCCTGCCAATTTGTTTCCTGGCACCCAGCTGCACTTTGAGTCTAGTGATTGGCCCTGCCCCTTTAGCAGCCATTTTGTGATGGGGCCCACTATTCTCATTCAACATTTCAGAAGTGCCCAAAGGCTCAACAATGTTGGGAAACCCAGGTTTACTTATATTTAAGCTGGTTTTATATAACTGATGTTTGTCATTCTAAAACTGGATCCACGTGCCACTGAGTATTGTGCTGTTGCAATAATCCATTCCAGACAGGCCCTTGAAAAGCTTTCCTGTTGAAGGACTGTGTCACTGAGCAGAAGAATGGCACCTTGTAGATGCTTCGGAAGGCACTGTTTGGATAGTGCTTGTCAGAGAAATAAAACAAGCGAGAGGAGACTGAAGAACTGACGACAAGCTGCAAGGCAGGCTGACAGATACTGAGAACCTGTGCTTTTGTTTCTAAAGGCAGAGAGCATAAGGGAAAACCTCCCTAGATATACAGCCCTTTTGGGGGCTGATTATGGTAACGTAGTAGGGTACTATCCAGAACTCATGTAGTAACTAGTATATAAGAAGGAATGGCTATGCACACATAGCATGCATGCAAACTGGGAGCATGTCAACCACATGTGCTGGGAGTAGGGATGCCAGACCCTCCAGTGGGAGTGGGGATCCCCTGCTTTGGGGCCCTACCTCTCCGCCGCCGGCTAGATGGCCAGTGGGGGAGAATTAACCCCCCCCCGAGGGAAGAATGCCAAAAATTAATGCAATGTGTCTATGTGACCTGGAAGTGACGTAGGCATATTGGGGGTGTCAAGGGCAGCGGCACTCTGGGTTTTGGACAACACTCTATAGTAAAAAGCAAATTCTACCATAGAGTCTCTGCCCCAAAGCCAGAGTGTTGCCCTCTGATGTCCCTGACGTGCCTTCATCACTTCCAGGTCATGTAGGCATGCCAAGTTTAATTTCGGCATTCCTCTGCACTCCCGGTAAATTCACCCCCATCCCCTGCTGGCTGGTCCAAGGGACCTGGCAACCCTAGCTGGGAGAGTGCAGTCCCAGCAACGCACCTGATCTGCACAATCACTGTATTGTGTGAATTGGGCATGGTATAGTGGTCAAGAGTGGCGGACTCCAGTCTGGAGAAGTGGGTTTGATTCCACATTCCTCCACATGAAGCCTGGTGGGTGACCTTGGGCCAGTCACAGTTCTCTCAGAATTCTCTCAGCCCCATCTAGCCCACTGTTGTGGGGAGAGGAAGGGAAAGTGATTGTAAGTCACTTTAAGACAACTCAGGTTAGAGACAATCAGGGTATAAAAACAAATCTTCTCCAATGCACACATGCGAACTAAAACCTAGCTTCCATGTATTGCCCAATTCACACAACACAGTGATTGCTTGTATTGGGAGCATCACGGGGCTTGCACGCTCCTGATTTGTGTGGTTGGCAGGCTCCTAATTCACATGAACATAACCTGCACAGGCCTACATAGAGTAGCGAATTATATTGTATTACATAATCTATGTTGCGCTCAGTGTAAAAATGGTTATACCTTGAACCGTGGAGCTCCTCTTTCAGATATCACCTGTGCTTTAGCCTCAGGCATACTATTTTTCCTCAGCCACCACCTGCAGCACACCATAGCAGAAAGGATTGCTGAGGTGGGTGTTACATGTAACAGAATAAAGGAACGAGGTGGCAGAGCCCCAACATGGTGGAATAGGCTGCACCACCACAAGAAGGCCTATGCACACGTCATATGCATGCAAACTGGGAGCATGTTTTGAATGTTCTTTCATATTTTTGATTGTTCTTTCATATATATATATATATGGGTCAGGAAGTAATTTTTCTCCAGGCTGGTTTGGCCAGGGATCCTGGAGGTTTTTTGTCATCTTCTGGGCGTGGAACAGGGGTCACTGTGGGTATGGATGGGGAGGAATTTGTGAAATTCCTGCATTGTGCAGGGGGTTGGATTAGATGACCCTGGAGGTCCCATCCAACTCTATGATTCTATGATCTAGAGCACAAGTATCTAATGTAGGGGGGGTGTACTATCAAAAATTCTGGTTCAGTCTCCAGAGACTCATAAAGTCCTCTGGAGACTCGAGAAGATCTGGCCAGCTGCAATTTGTAGCCAGCAGCCCAGAAGCCATTACCTGGATTTCAGGGCCCTGGTGGGCTCGAGTACAGCGGCCCAGGGATGGAAGGGTCAACAGCTATGGTGCGGCCCCAGAGAGCTGCCTGTTTCCACTTTTTAAAAAAAGGCTGTGTGGGGACGAAGACTCTTGAAATTCTGGGAGATAACTTTTCATTATTCCCTGAAGTCTGAGAGTATTTGCTTTTATTCAGATATATCTGAACTGAGCTAAAAATGGCTGAATTCTGATATTTTTCAGCTTTGTTCAGTCCAGATGCATATCTGGTCTAGTTTTCAGGCAGAAAACATGGCATTCAAATCAGGTGTTGAACAACAAGGTCATGGAGATCCAGAGTGTAAATGAGGGGACTGAGCAGAGTATGTTTGGCCAGCAATCATGTTTGCACTAACATTCCAGCATTCCTGATCTGACGTGGTTCAACCCTTTCTACTAGGAACCAGTCCTCCAATGATATAGCTGAAGTGCCTGAACCACTATGTATAAACTGTTAGCACTACTCATTATTGAAGGGTACTCTGCATATGCTCAGATACATAATTGTCCTCCTCATATGCCTCAGGGATGAGCTGTGGCACTGAGCAACTAGCATCATTTATGCCTCACTGACAACATGTATCAATTCCCGTACTCCTGATGGGATTTCCGTGGTTGAGAAACGCTCCTCTTTATTCCTTCTCTCTCGTGCTTTCCCTTCATTTCTTTCCCTTTTCACAGATTCACCGGGGATTTGAAACAAAGCCCAAAAAGTCAAGGTTTTAAAAAAATAAACATCGTTGCATTTAGTACAATCGCACCCTGGTAATTGGTGTGGAAACTAATCTATCAGTCCCGGTTAGTGCCTCAAATTGCTGTCAATCTCTTAGCTTGAGACCAGGGAATTTTGGGACGAGGCAGATGATATACAACCTTTTCTTCTTAGACTACTCCACTGATAACTGTATCTTTTCCAGCATATAAACACAATGAGCAGAAAGAAGATTGTTGTTCACGGCAGCTTTGATGCAGCACCCTACTCATAGCTAATAAGTGCTATTTCAGAAACTTCAGGTAGGGGTACATTTGAGGTTGGAGAGCACAACTGCGGGTGGGGAAAGCGATACATAAATATGGATTTGTTCACTCAGGAAAAGCCCTACAGATCATACTAATAATCTATCTAGTCCAGTATGCAGTCTCCAAAACCTGCCAAGCTAACAATGGCATACAAACACCCACCCACCCACCCAATTTGAAAGTGCAAGCACAGCCTGAGAATTAGAGGCAGGCTGATGCTGGGCTAGAATTGGGAAGGCCTGAGTTCAAGTACCTGTGAAGACCTTTGATTGACTTGGGGGTCAGTCATTATCTCTCAACTTTTCCTACCTTACCTACCTTTTAAATATTGCTTTTTAAAATATTGTTTTACTTGTAAGCAGCCCCAAGCAGGACTTTGAAGAGGCAGCATAAAATATCCCAAATAATTAAAAAATTAATGCCACATACAATTGATATAAGGCTAAGAGAGGGGACTATTAGAGATACTGCAGATTTTCCATCAAATGTGTTTAACTGTGGAAGGTACCCTGTTTGAATGGCATGATTCGATGTCAGCCAATCACTCAGGCTGTCCAATTCACACCAAACTATTCAAATGACTGCTGAACAGGCTATGCGTTGCTCCACCCCCCCAAAAAAAGCCTCCTGCACCTGTGACAAAACACCGCCAATTCAAACAGATCAGCAGCCATTAATATCATTAAGGACTACTTTTTATTTTTGCCATCAAGTCACAGCTGACCTATGGCCACCCCACAGGGTTTTCAAGGCAAGAGACATTCAAAGGTGGTTTGACTGCCTCCGTGTCACAACCCTGGTATTCCTTGGAGGTCTCCCATCCAAATCCCAGCCAGAGCCAACCCTGTTTAGGTTTCAAGATGTGACAAGATTGGGCAAGCCTCAGGGAAGGACTAACTTAGACAAGCATCAAAAGCTATGTTTTTTTAAAAAAAACACACACACAACACACAGCATTTATTTAAGACTGATTTATTGGATTTTGACTGGTTTAACTGTCTATGCTTGCATGCAAGACAATGGGCCACCATTTCCCTTTCATTCCCCACCTGCCACATCATTGGAGGAAATTTCCCCCCTTATAACTCTACAAGGGCTTGAGACTTACTTTGGGGGGGAGAGGACGAAAGCTGGGAGTTCAGAGACCATGGCAATAGATTGTTAGAGTGTTAGTATGCTCTTTCGCAATAACAATTATCATAGTAGTTTCAGGTGGGTAGCTGTGTTGGTCAGTAGCAGTAGAACAAAGTCTGAGTCAAGCGGCACATTTGAGACCAACAACGTTTTATTCAAAGTGTAGGTGTTTTTTGTTTTAATATTTTTTAAAAAGTCAAAAAGTCTTCTGGTGGCATGGCAGGGAAGATAGCAGCCAAGACTGCAGGAAAAGCCAATTGAGCTGTTTTGCACTTTCAGGAGGGAATCCAGTGAAGTAAACTGCTGAACAGTGATTTATTTATTTATTTTTATTATCAAATTTATACCCCGCTCTTCCTGCAAAGCAGGCTCAGGGCGGCTTCCAATGACATAAATACAGCTTAAAAACACAGCAAATAAAAACCATACCAACATAAAGTGCTGGCGGCAATTAAAGATTCATTTAGATGACACGCTTTCAGAGGATTTCCATTACCCAAATGTTCTTAGATGTTCTACTGCTCATAGTTCTTATGGCAACAACTTGATGGTAAATCATGGGCCAGGCGCTGCAGCAGCCTGGCAATACAACAGTGGCGGCCCCTAATTAAATGCCTGGTGGAAGAGCTCCTTCTTGCAGGCCCTGTGGAACTGTGAGAGGTGCCGCAGGGCCCTGATCTCCTCCGGGAGCTCGTTCCACCAGGTAGGGGCCACGACCGAAAAAGCCCTGGCCCTAGTAGCAGCTAGCCTGGCCTCCCTCAGGCCAGGGAGGGTCAACCGATTTTGAGACCCCGACTGTAGTGCTATCTGGGGTATATATGGGGAAAGGCGGTCCCTTAGGTATGTTGGACCCTGGCCATAAAGGGCTTTAAAGGTAAGAACCAGCACCTTGGAGCAGATTCAGTATGCTATTGGCAGCCAGTGCAGTGTCTTCAGCGCAGGCTGGATGTGCTCCCATCTAGGGAGACCCAACAACAGCCTGGCCACAGCATTCTGCACTAGCTGCAGCTTCTGAATCCGTGACAAGGGCAGCCCCATGTAGAGAGTGGTACAGTAGTCTAGTCTCGAGGTGACTATTGCATGGATCACTGTAGCCAGGTCAGCATGGCTGAGGTAGGGAACCAACTGCCTAATCAGCCTAAGATGATAAAAGGTCGACTTAGCAGTAGCCGCTACCTGGGCCTTTATGGTAAGGGAGGGATCCAGGAGCACTCCCAAACTCCAAACCTCCGGCGCTGAGACCAGAGGAGCCCCCCCCCCAAAGGTCAGGAATGGGATTCCCACCCCTGAACCACTGCGACTCAGGCACAGGACCTCTGTCTTTGATTAATTCAGCTTCAGCTGACTCAGTCTAAGCCAACGAGCCACGGCTTGCAACGCCTGGTCTAGATCTTCTGGTCTGGAGTCCGACTGGCTGCCTAGCATGAGATAGAGCTGGGTGTCATCAGCGTACTGGTGACATCCCAGCCCATACCTCCGGACAATCTGGGCAAGGGGGCACATATAGATGTTAAATAACATCGGGGACAGCACAGCCCCCTGAGGCACACCACACTCAAGTGGGCGTCTCCCGGACTGCTGTTCCCCTAGTGCCACCCTTTGTCCCTGACCCTGAAGAAAGGAAGCAAGCCATTGCAAGGCAAGCCCCTGAATCCCCATGTCAGCGAGGCAATGGACTAGTAGCTGGTGGCCGACTGTGTCAAACATAGCCAACAGGTCTAATAACAACAGTACTGCTGACCCGCCTTGATCCAGATGTCTCCGGAGGTCATCAGTCAGAGTGACCAATGCCATCTCTGTCCCATGTCCCAGGCAGAAGCCAGACTGGAAGGGCTCTAACACAGAAGCATCATCCAGAAAGCCCTGCAGCTGTATCGCCACCACCCTCTCAATCAATTTGCCCAAGTAGGGCAAATTGGAGACCGGCCGATAGTTGGCCAATTCGGCCGGATCCAAGAATGGTTTTTTCAGGAGAGGGCAGACCATCGCTTCCTTGAGTGCCCCAGGGAACTGACCCTCAATGAGGGATTTGTTGATAATCTCCCTTATGGCACCTCGAAACCCCTCACGGCCAGATTTAATAAGCCAGGAAGGGCACAGATCAAGGCTGCATGTGGTTAGGCACACAGCTGCGAGCAGTCTGTCGATTTCCTCCAGACTGAGAGAGCTGAAGCGATCCAGGATCAAAATCGAAGACATTCAATGGGCCTCAAGCTCGCTCACTGTTTCAAATGTAGTGGGGAGATTGCGGTGGAGCACCAAGACTTTATCCGCAAAATAGCTCGCAAAAGCCTCATAGCCAATATCCAATTCCCTAGCATTTGGTCTGCCCTGTGGCACAACAGTTATCGACTGAATCATCCTAAATAACTGGGCTGGGCGAGAGCTAGTGGACACAATCGCCACCGCATAGAAATCCTTCTTTGCGGCTTTGACTGCCATCTCATAGGCTTTCATAAATGTCCTATAAGATGTTCTTGTTGTTTCGTTTCGAGCTCGGCGCCACCATCTCTCTAGCCATCTGAGCTCCTGCTTCATAAGCCGCAACTCCTGGGTGTACCAGGGAGCCAGCCTAGTGCGCGGGCATAGAAGGCACCCTGGAGTGATCTCATGGAGAGGGCGCCATGGAGCCATGCATCAGTCAACACACAGTTGAACTAACTACTGAAAAACTGGCTCCCTCTTCAGGTAACTTGTCAGCCAAGCTGGCAGATGTTCAAGAATTGCTAGGTTTAATATATATTGCCCTGAGATCCTTGGAGGAAAGATGGAATAAAAAATATAATAGAACAAATTGGATTGGATGCCTGTACACACCCTGGGGCGACTTTTGCATACCTTCTTTGCCGAAATGTGTTTAATCTGTTTCTGATATATGTAAGAAAGTTTATGTTTGACTTATTTATTTTTATTGGATGCCACTTCTCCAAGATTAATTCTGATCTTTGTGGCCATTTTATGGAATAACCAGAAGTCTTGTAGCACCTCCGAAATAAACACATTTTTTTAATGTACTAGAGCCCACTTTGTCAGGTGCAAGTAGTGGATCCTCATTAGGTCTGTCTATCATCTATCTATCTATCTATCTATCTATCTATCTATCTATCTATCTATCTATCTATCTATCTATCTACCTTCTTCATCCTCCTCCTCCTCATCATCATCTATCGGTTGGTCTGTCTTCGATCGTGTATCTACATGTAGAGAGAACTGTAGATCATGTAGAAAGAACTGCTGGAAACATAGCCATTTGATCAATCTCAAAGTTTTCAGGGTACATCACCACAACAAGAGTTTATGTTGGACTTTGGGGGAAGTTCCTGGAGGGTGTAGAAGGTTGTAGAAGATAGCATTGCTCCTAGGGAGATGGATAAAGAAGGATCTATTCCAGTGACCTGCCAGGGTTGCGCCATGATCATTTTTCTGCCTTGGCAAGAAATGCATTATACATGCTGCAAGTGCAAGCTTATAAGAATGCTTGAGGAGAAGGTGGGAGAACTCGAGGCCCAAATCTGTACACTGAGGAGCATCAGGGAGGGAAAAAAGTTTTTAGACGTGACAGAAGAGGGGCTCCTGAGAGAATGGCAAGAGATAGTAAGCAAGTGGAAGGAAGTAGGAAGGAACAGGTGGGTGAATGGAAGAATGTGACTTTGAGGAGTAAGACAATTAGGAAACACTCACAGCCAGTGGAACTGCAGAATCACTACCAGCTGCTTCTGATGGTGGAAGATCAGAATAGCACACTCCAGGGTCGAAAGGATGTAACAGACACAGATCAGAATAGCACACTCCAAGATCAAAAAGATGTAACTGACACACAAACACATAAGCAGAGAAGGAACCAAGCTATCCCACAGAGGAAGAGACAAGTAGTGGTGATTGGTGACTCCCTACTGAGAGGGACAAAAGAAGTTGTGTGCAGACCGGACAAGGAATCTCAAGAGGTTTGTTGTCTTCCTGGAGCATGTATCTGAAATGTGACTGAGAGAATTCCAAGACTGGTAAAAAACTCTGACCACTACCTGCTCCTACTGATGCATGTGGGAACAAACAACACAGCCCAAAGAAACCTTGAATGGATCTCCAAAGACAACAAGGCTCTGGGCAAGAAGGTGAAAGATCTGGGGGCACAGGTGGTGTTCTCCTCCATTTTACCTGTTGAGGGACATGGAGCTGGAAGGGAGATACGGGAGGTGAATGGCTGGTTACATAGATGGTGCCATCGAGAGGGATTTGGCTTCCTGGACCATGGTATGTACCTCCAACATGAGGGACTGTTGGTGATGGATGGGGTGCACCTTACAAAGAATGGAAGGAATGTCTTTGCTGGAAGACTTGCGAACTTGATCAGGAGGGCTTTAAACTGAAGGCATCGGGGGAGGGAAGAAAATGACTGATGTTGTGCAGCATCCCCAACACTAAGTTCAAGAAAGGGAGAGATCAGAGAATAAATGAACATAATATAAAATGAACAGTAATTTTCAGGTAAATTCGAAGGGACCTAAAATAGGAAAGGATGTCTGTAATCTGAGATGTCTTTATACTAATGCACAGAATATGGGAAATAAACAGGACGAACTAGAACTTCAAGTATTGGAAAGAAAGTATGATTTGATAGGTATCACTGAGACCTGGTGGGATGAGTCTCATATATGGAGCACAGCGACTGAAGGATATACCTTGTTCAAACAGAACAAATTAAACAAAAAAGGAGATGGGGTGGCACTGTATGTCAAGAATGAATACACTTGCACTGAAATTCAGGATTTTGATAGTTGCCCTGTTGAAAGTGTGTGGGTAAGGATAGAGCGAGGGAAAAAGAAGGGGATATTGTTGTGGGGATATACTACAGACCTCCAAACCAGCTGGAGGAACTGGATGATGCATTTGTACAACAGCTTGCTAAACTTTCACAGGATGTAGTGATTATGGGAGATTTCAACTATCCAGATATTTGCTGGAAATCTAACTCTGCTAGACATGGGGCATCTCGCAAATTCTTTTTTTAAAAATAAATTTATTTATATTTTAAGTAAATACAAATCCAAAAGTTATTTTTACATTTTCGAGTCTGGCTCCACATTATTATTCAACCATGCATATACTTTTGACCATCACTTCTGGTACACGTTATCATCTTTACCCAGTAATTCAACATTTAATCTATCCATTTTGGCTACTTCGATCATTCTAAATATTAATTCTTCCCTGGTGGGAATCCGCTCGCTTTTCCAATACTTGGCTAACAAAATTCTAGCTGAAGTCAAAATATATATTATAAGATAAGAGTCATTATGATTACAGCTATCTGGAAGTATGTTTAATAAAAAAGTTTTTGGTTTTAATGGAAGCTCTATGTTAGTTATTTCTCATATCATGCAACAAATCTTTTCCCAATATTTGTAAATCTTTCTGCATCTCTACCACATATGATAGTATGTACCCACATTATTCTTACATTTCCAACAGTTATTTGACATGGCAGGAAAACACCTAGCTTAGGAAATGGTTAGATAGCATCTAGCTGCCTTAAATACTTTCAAATCTCCAGGGCCGGATGGCTTGCATTCCAGGGTGCTAAAATAAATTGAAGATGTTATTTCAGAGCCTCTGGTTCTAATCTTTGAGATGTCCTGGAGTACTGGCGTTGTGCCGGAAGACTGAAGAAGAGCAAATGTTCTCCTGATCTTCAGGAAGGGAAAAAAGACGGACCCAGGAAATTACAGGTCTGGAAATTACAATACCTGGAAAAATTCTAGAGCAGATTATTAAACGCTCTGTCTGTGAGCACCTTGAAAGGAATGAGTTAATTGGTAATAGCCAGCAGGGGTTTATCAAGAAGAAGTCATGCCAGACCAACCTTATCTCCTTTTTTGACAGAGTTACTAAAATGATTGACTCTGGCAATGCTGTGGACAAAGTTTCTCATGATATCCTTGAGGATAAGCTGGTTAAGTGTGGGCTGGATAGTGCAACTGTTGGATGGATTCATGGTTGGTTGAAAAATCGTACCCAACGAGTGCTTGTAAATAGCTCTGTGTCTACGTGGAGGGAAGTCTCGAGTGGAGTGCCACAGGGCTCAGTCCTAGGCCCGGTGTTGTTCAATGTTTTTATAAATGATCTGGAGGAAGACATAAAGGGGATACTTATCAGATCTACAGATGACATGAAGCTGGGTGGGATTGCTAATTCTGAAGAAGACAGTCAGAATTCAAAATGATCTAGATAGGCTGGAACAGTGGGCTGAGGCAAATAAAATGAATTTCGATAGGGATAAGTGCAAAGTCCTACACTTATGTACAAAAAATCAAAGGCACAGATATAGAATGGGAGGGACTTGGTTTGACAGCAGCTCATGTGAAAGGGATCTAGGTGTTCTGGTTGATCACAAGCTATAAACATGAGCCTGCAGTGCGATGTGACTGTGAAGAAAGCTAATGCAATCTTAGGATGCATTAATAGAAGCATTGTGTCCAGATCATGGGAAGTGGTCATTCCGCTCTGTTCTGCTATAGTCAGGCCTTCAGATATTTGAAGGGCTGTCATGTAGAAGATAGAGCAGATCTATTCTCTCTTGCTCCGTATTGCATGACTAGATCTAATGGGTGGAAATTACAAGGGAGTCATTACTGGCTAAATATCAGGAGAAACTTCCTAACTGTAGGAGTGGTTGAGCAGTGGAACAGACTGCCTCGGGAGGTGCTGGATGATCCTTTGCTGGATGCTTCAAGCGGAGGATAGATGACCATCTTTCGGGTAGGTTGTAGGGCTATCGTTTGGCTATGCTCCTGCAGAGTGCAGGGGGTTGGACTAGATGACCTGCAAGGTCCCTTCCAACTCTAACATTCTATCTATCTATCTATCTATCTATCTATCTATCTATCTATCTATCTATCTATCATCTATCTATCATCTATCTATCTATCTATCTATCTATCTATCTATCTATCTATCTATCTATCATTTATCTATCATCTATCATCATCTATCTACTATTGTCTGTCTGTATATCTATCATCATCATCATATATCTACTATTGTCTGTCTGTCTGTCTGTCTATCTATCTATCATCTCTCTATCATCTCTCTATCATCTATCTATCTATCTATCTATCTATCTATCTATCTATCTATCTATCATCATCATCATCATCATCATCTCTCTATCATCTCTCTATCATCTCTCTATCTCTCTATCTCTCTATCTATCTATCTATCTATCTATCTATCTATCTATCTATCTATCTATCTATCTATCTATCTATCTATCTATCTATCTAAAACTTCTATTAGCAGTGAAAAGGATTCCAATGGAATAGATTTCTCTTGGCTACTATATAGAATCTGATTTGCAGTTTGCTGAATTTGAGATGATTTTGATGGACCATTCAAACTCCTCCTCCTCCATCTCAGATGCTGTTTGCTGTCAAATGTAATCAGAAGCAAAACCTTAGGGGGCAGTTTATCCTCTCTCCACTCAGTACTCAAACTAGCCACTCGATGGCACCACTGTTCTATTAAAACATTACTGTGGGTGTCCTAGTTTGTTTGGGTATGAAGTATTGAGGTGGTCCTTCTCCAAAGAATGTCTGATGTACTCTTTGGTGCCATAAGAAGCATCCCCCATCAGTGACAGAGAACAGCCAAACATCATTCTCTACCAGCATACTTGGATGCAGGTGGAACGGGTCATGTAGGAAGGATGGGGCCTTGTCACTCTCCTCTAAATTCATGAGAGGCCTACCTGGGAAGGAAAAGAGAGCATTGAAAGACTCTGGGGAAATCTCACAGTGAAGAGCAGAGGGCACATAACAAGCTGCTAGATTCTGATAGGTTCCCCAACAGTCTCATATGTTCTCAGTACCGCTTTAATTTTAGAAGACCCATGACAAAACTATGAAGATTCTGGGCTGTTAATGTTGACTATATCTTTTTGTATCAAGAGATATCTTTTGAAAACACAAGTGCTGCAAAAAAAAAAAAAAAAGCTCACATATTGTTGAAAACTTTGTGACTTTTTCATGAACCAATCCCAGCTTTTTAGGAGAGACCTACTCAGGTTTGAGCAACACAGGGCTAAATTTGTATCCCATCATCTGTCTACCACAGCTCTGGAACATATGGACTGTGACTAGATGAGAGTGCTCCTGAGCAAGCACAAAATGAACTACCTTATGTAACTCCAGAACCTTTACACATCAGGGAATAAGGGAATGGCTTCACCTCCTGCTAGTGTTTCCAGACACCTATTTTTCTAGAAATTGTTAACATAAGAACATAAGAGAAGCCAATGTTGGATCAGGCCAATGGCCCATCCAGTCCAACACTCTGTCACACAGCGGCCAAAATATACCAGGTGCCATCAGGAGGTCCAGCAGTGGGGCCAGGACACTAGAAGCCCTCCCACTGCTGCCCCCTCCAGCACCAAGAATAGAGTGCATCACCTGCCCCAGACTGAGAGTTCCCATCTATACCCTGTGGCTAATAGCCACTGATGGACTTCTGCTCCATATGTTTATCTAATTCCCTCTTGAAACTGTCCATGCTTGTAGCTGCCACCACCTCCTGTGGCAGTGAATTCCATGTGTTAATCACTCTTTGGGTGAAGAAGTATTTCCTTTTATCTGTTCTAACCCGACTGCTCAGCAATTTCATGGAGTGCCCACGAGTTCTTGTATTGTGAGAAAGGGAGAAAAGTACTTCTTTCTCTACCTGCTCAATCCCATTCATAATCTTATAAACCTCGATCATGTCACCCCTCAGCCGTCGTTTCTCCAAGCTAAAGAGCCCCAAGTGTTTTAACCTTTCTTCATAGGGAAGGTGTTCCAACCCTTTTATCATTCTAGTTGCCCTTTTCTGCACTTTTTCCAATGCTATAATATCCTTCTTGAGATGTGGCGACCAGAACTGTACACAGTATTCCAAATGAGGTCGCATCAATGATTTATACAGGGGCATGATGATACTGGCTGATTTGTTTTCAATTCCCTTCCTAATAATCCCCAGCATAGCGTTGGCCTTCTTTATTGCAGTTACACACTGTCTAGACATTTTCATTGAGTTATCTACTACGACTCCAAGATCTCTCTCTTGGTCCATCTCTGCCAGTTCAGACCCCATCAATGTGTATTTATATTTAGGATTTTTGGCTCCAATGTGCATCACATCACTTTGCACTTGGCCACATTGAACACCATTTGCCATGTTGATGCCCGTTCACCCATCCTCGACAGATCCCTTTGGAGTGCCTCACAATCCTCCCTGGTTTTCACCTCCCTGAACAACTTCGTGTCATCTGCAAATTTAGCCACTTCACTGCTTACTCCCAATTCCAAATCGTTAATAAACAAGTTAAAAAGCATTGGACAGAGTACTGATCCCTGCGGTACCCCACTGCTTACCACCCTCCACTGAGAAAGTTTCCCATTTCTATTCACTCTCTGTTTCCTATTTATAAGCTAGTTTTTGATCCACAAGAGGACTTGTCCTTTTATCCCATGACTGTTGAGCCTACTTAGGAGCCTTTGATGAGGAACTGTATCAAAAGCTTTCTGGAAGTCAAGGTAAATCTATTGGGTCCACCTTGTCCACATATTTGTTCACTCCCTCAAAAACACTAACAGGTTAGTGAGACAAGATCTTCCCTTACAGAACGCATGCTGATTCTGCCTCAATAGTTTTTTTCATCAATGTGCCTACTAATTCTTTCCTTTAATAACAGTTTCCATCAACTTACCCGGTATCGATGTCAGACTGACTGGCCTGTAATTTCCCGGATCTCCCCTGGAGCCCTTTTTAAAGATGGGAGTGACATTAGCTACCTTCCAGTCCTCAGGAATGGAGGCAGATTTTAAAGAAAGATTACATATTTTTGTCAGGAGATCCACAAGTTCACATTTGAGTTCTTTCAGAACTCTCAGATGAATGCCACCCGGGCCTGGTGATTTATTAGTTTTTAAATTGTCCATCAGTCGTAGGACTTCCTCTCTTGTCACCTCAATCTGATTCAAGTCTTTCAAACCCCCTCCCGAAATCGGTGCTTCTGGAGTGGGCAAGCACTTCTCCTCTTCCACAGTGAAGACAGAAGCAAAAAATGCATTCAGCTTCTCAGCCATTTCCCTATCATCCTTCATTACTCCTTTTACCCCTTGGTCATCCAAGGGCCCCACTGCCTCCCTGGCTGGCTTCCTACTTCTAATGTATTTGAAGAAAGTTTTATTGTTGGCCTTTATGTTTTTTGCGATATGCTCCTCATATTCCCTTTTTGCTTGCCTGATCACAGACTTGCATTTTATTTGCCACAGCCTGTGTTCCCTTTTATCAACCTCACTGAAACTAGCTTTCCACCACTTAAAAGAATCCCCCTTACCTTTTACAGCTTCCATTACTTTATTTGTTAACCATGCAGGCTTTTTTCTATACCTATTTGTGCCTTTCCTAACCTGCGGTATATATTTTTTCTGAGTTTCTAGGATTGTATTTTTAAATAGTCTCCAAGCTTCCCCAATGGTTTTGAACTTCTCCACTCTTCCTTTCAATTTCTTCCTCACAAGTCCCCTCATACCAGAGAAGTTACCCCTTTTAAAAGTAAAAGTGGTTGCGTCAGTCTTTTTGGGCAACTCCCTATCTGTACAAATGTTAAATTCAATGACATTATTGTCACTGTTCCCAAGCGGTGCAACCACTTTTACATCTCTCACCAGGTCTTGGGCATTACTTAGGACCAAATCCAGGATCGCCTCTCCCCTGGTAGGATCTGTGACCATCTGTTACATAGCACAGTCATTGAGAGTGTCTAAAAACTCAATCCCTTTTTCCCGACTAGAACTCATATTGACCCAATCAATGTGTGAGTAGTTAAAGTTGCCTATTACGACACAGTTATTTCATCTAGCCACTATCTTTAATTCATTCATCATTTTATAATCCTCCTCTACCTTTTGATCTGGTGGGCGATAACAAACTCCCACTGTTAAGCCTCCTTTTGGACCCACTATTTCAATCCATAGCATTTCCAGAAGCGAATCCAATTTTCTTACCCTCTCAATATTACTGGACTGTATACCCTCTCTGACATACAGAGCCACCCCACCTCCAACCGTTCCCCCCCATCCTTCCGATATAATTTATAACCAGGAATCACCATATCCCACTGATTTTCCTCATCCCACCAAGTTTCTGAAATACCCACAATGTCTATTCCCCCCCACTCAACACCAAGCATTCCAACTCCCCGATTTTACCTCGGAGACTTCTAGCATTTATGTATAAACACTTATAGTTGCCCACGCTTGTTAAGCCCACAGCCTTCCTCTTGCTGCCTCAAGACCTTGCCCCGCAGTTCCTATCATTAGCCACAGTCTCAGTGGACAATTTTAATCCCTTTCCTTCTACAAAAGTAACAGCTACCCCTTCATCTCTTTGAGATGAGCCATCCCAAACCAGAGACTTTTCATCTCCTGTCGGCTTTCCCCCATTATTCAGTTTAAATACTGCTCTGCCACCTTTTTGATTTTAAGTGCCAGCAGCCTGGTTCCTTCTTGGGACAAGTGGAGACCGTCCCTTTTGTACAGCTCCCTCTTGTCCCAAAAAGTATCCCAGTGCCTAACAAACTTGAACCCTTCCCCCCCTACACCATCATCTCATTCACACATTGAGACTCCTGATCTGTGCCTGTCTCTCCGGCCCTGTGAGTGGAACAGGTAGCACTTCTGAGAAGGCTACCTTGGAGGTCCTGGCCTTGAGTTTCCTGCCCAGCAGCCTAAATTTCTCCTCCAGGACCTCACGACTGCATTTCCCCACATCGTTGGTGCCGACGTGCACCACGATCACTGGCTCCTCCCCAGCACTATCTACCAGCCTATCTAAAACATGCGTAATATCCGCTACCTTCGCACCAGGTAGGCAAGTCAGCAGACAATCAGTATGCGGGTTTGCCACCCAGCTGTCTACCTGCCTAAGGATCGAATCACCAACTATCAAGAGCCCCCCTCCCACCCTTCCCAGGGACGGTTCCTTGGTACAAAAGGATACCCGTTCACCAGCTGAAGAAGAGGTCCCTTCTGAGGGCACATTCCCCTTATCCTCAGCATGGTGCCCTGTTTCCCCTTGACCCTCATGCTCCCTGACAGCAGCTGGGCTACCAGATCCAGAGTGGGACATATCTAACAAGTCCCCGAGAATCTTCTCCGTGCACCTAACTGACTGTCTCTGCTTCTCCAGGTCAGCCACCTGGGTCTCAAGGGAGCAAACTCACTCCCTGAGAAGCAGGAGCTCCTTGCACCGAGCACACATAAGAACATAAGAACATAAGAGCAGCCAATGTTGGATCAGGCCAATGGCCCATCCAGTCCAACACTCTGTCACACAGTGGCTAAAAAATACCAGGTGCCATCAGGACACTAGAAGCCCTCCCACTGTTGCCCCCCCCCAAGCACCAAGAATACAGAGCATCACTCGCCCCAGCCTGAGAGCTCCCATCCATACCCCGTGGCCAAGAGCCACTGATGGACCTCTGCTCCATATGTTTCTATCCAATTCCCTCTTGAAGCCGTCCATGCCCGCAGCCACCGCCACCTCCTGCAGCAGTGAACTCCATGTGTCAATCACTCTTTGGGTGAAGTACTTCCCTTTATCTGTTCCAACCCGACTGCTCAGCAATTTCATTGAGTGCCCAAAAGGACCATTCAGTGATCCTTAAAGTCAGCACAGTGATTTAACTTCAGTGTAATGTGAATGACAAGGATACTTTGGTAACCGGTTTGAATGTAACAGCCTGTCCTAAGAACCCACTGGCCACAGCATACCTAAGCCAGTGGGGTACCATCACAGCATAGGTGCTGCTAGGTGTCATCCAATGACCATTCAGCAGAGGGAAAGAAATGACAGACGACCTTCATCCCTTTTATAAGTTCATCTTCTCTAACCATATTATTTAATGTTTCCAATGCAAAAATAAATAACAGTGGTGAGAACGGGCATCCTTGTCTTGTTCCTTTTCCAATGTAAATATTTTGTGTCTCCATTCACAATAATTTTTGCTGATTGTAATGTATATATTGCTTTAACCAGGGTATAAAACTATTCTCTGCATTTCCATGCTAATAATTGTTCTAACAAAAAAGTCCAATTTACATTGTCAAAGGCTTTCTCTGTATTCAAAAATAGAAGGGCCATTTGTTTTTCAGGGTGTGCTTCAAAAAACTCTATTACGTCCAAAATATTTCTCACATTATTTTTCATTTGCCTTCTTGGTGAAAAAATTCTTGATGAATTACTTTAAGTAAAACTTTTTAAAGCCTATTTGCCAATATAGATGCATAAATTTTATAATCCACATTCAGTAATGAGATAGGTCGATAATTTTTTATTTCTTTTTCATCTGTGTCTGGTTTATGAATTAGTGTGATCAATGCATGAGTCCACGATTCTGGTATGTTTGGGGGCCCATAGAATTGGACCCCCTGGTCCAATGTTCTTGAAACTTGGTGGGTATCTTGGGGAGAGGCTCCATCAGCTACCCTGTGAGTTTGGAGCCTCTCCCTCAAACCCCCTCCCTCCAGCCCCCAGAATATACCCTATGTTTTCACCATTGACTTCAATGGCCCATAGGATATAATGGAGCTGAAATTGACATTCGGCTGCCTGAAAGACTCCGGGATGCTGGCTGGGGGCGGGGCTTGGCTCCTGAGGTGCTGGAGCTGTGCTCCGGTGCGCTCCCCCCCAAAGACCCCTGGCAGCAGGTATAATTCATTAGAACGCAACAGTAGAAGTCTCAGAATTATCCACCAGTGTCAGAATGATCATGGGAGTTGCTGTGCCAAACATGTAAGGAATCCGAGTATCTCACCCCAGGTAATCTCCAGGAACTGTCCCCCCACACACCCTTGCTTTTTGCATTGGAAGCAATTGTTATCTCTGGAAGGCATAAGGTAAATGTGAAGGTTCCCTTGCTCGAAAGCCAGTCGAATCCGACTCTAGGGTTGCGGCGCTCATCTCCGCCTCAAAGCCGAAGAGCCAGAGCTGTCCAAAGACGACTCCATGATCATGTGACTGGCATGACCAAACACCAAGGCGCACAGAACACTGCCACCCTCCCACCGAAGCGGTACCCATTCATCCACTTGCAATTTCTTGCTTTCGAACTGCTAGGAAGGCATAACACATCACAAAATAAGCCTAGGCATTTGAAAATAGGCCACCAAGTTTGGGGTGATGATGGGAAATGCCATATCAAAAATGAAGGTAATCAGAACATCCTGGTCTGGGTAGTCTGCAGAAGCGCCCCACCCCCATGTGCTATGGAAGCAAAGTGTTTTGTGTGTGTGCATGTGTGTGTGTGTGTGTGTGGTGGCCATTTGTAAATAAAGCTAGGGACCTCAAAACTGACCACTGGCTTCAGGATGATTGTGGGATTTGCAGTGCCAAACGTGAAAAGAAGTGGAACATTGCGGCCCATGAAGTCCCCAGACCTCCTTGTTTGCTTTTTGCATTGAAAGCTGTGGTTGTCTGTGGCAGGCATAACTCATCCAAAAATAAAGGTAGGTGTTTGAAAGTCGGTGACTCAGTGTAATGTCATCCTTGCTGCTTCCCCCACTCTGCAAGATAGGTTTATGAAAATGGGCCTGTGAAGGTCCTGAGTTAGTAGATGCCCTGAATGCTTGTCTGGAGGCAGTAATGGAAAGGCTGAGGCCCAATAAACTGAGCAAGAATTAGGTGCTGTTGTTTGAAAATATAATGGGTTGTGGAGGCAGCCTGTCCTGGACACATCTGCCCTTCCTCTAATAGGATAGGTTTGAAAGTGGGTGGGGGGTTGCAGTGGCAAAAATGAAGGGAATTGGAACATCCTGTCCTGGGTTACATGTAGACCCCTGCCCCTCCATGCGTTATGTGTAATAGAAGCTAATGTTGTCTGTGGCAGGTATAACTTACCAGAAAAAGCCAGCAATTTCAAAATTGGCCACCTGCTTCAGGATGATTGTGGGAGTTTTAGTACCCAAACGGAAAAGGAATCAGGACATAGTTGCCCAGGTTATCTGCAGAAATGCCCACTGTGCTGTTTGCACAGGAAACTAAGGTTGTCTCCCATCTCTGGCCCTGGCTCTTGCCAACCTTCCAGTCTGAAAGCAAGAAATTGCAAGTAGACAAATAAGCACCGCCTCGGCGGGATGGCAACAGTGTTCTGCGCGCCTCTGCATCCAGTCACGCCAGCCACACGACCACGGAAACATCTTCGGACAGCGCTGGCTCCCCGGCTTGGAAATAGAGATGAGCACCACCCCCTATAGTTGGATTCAACTGGCTTTTGAGCAAGGGAAACTAAACTCCATTACCCATATTCCAAGCTTCCCATCACTGATGGGGAAGTGCGTGCAGGTGGTAGAGTGGCAGCACTCTTGGTGGCCACAGTAGCTGCACTACCAGCTGCATATATCTGCCAGTGATGTTCGGGAAAGGGTGGCTGTGAGGAGGCTCGGACATTGAGAAATGATGCACAGTCATCTGGGGGGGGACACATTTGCAGGTGGGTGGAAAGGGAGGGAGCCATGGGCACTGTCCACCCAAGGTTCCCCAAAACCTCAAACTGGCACAGTTTAAGGAAACTGTTTTTCTCTGAATAAGCTCAGGAAAACCAGACCTGTTCCAAATTGAGAAGTTTGAATTCAGGCCTGGCATCAGAAGTGAGCACCCTCAGAGAGTCAGTAGCTGTGGGCCTGCACAGTGCTGCCAAACAGCGCTGCCTCGCAATGAATAGTGACAAGGGTGCCACCTCCCTTTCCCCGTTCAAGAGCACTTTCCCTGCATATCACCCCACAAGCCACTCCTAGCCACAGAAAGCGGCTACAAGGCGTCTCAGGTCTGAGCAGGCAAATGAGCAAGGAAGGGCACAGCTCCTAGCGGAAAGAGAGAACAAGCAGCAACCACTAGGAGACTGCAGCTCTCCCTCTCATCTTCCTCAGAGGCAGGGGATTAGCTAGCAATGCCAGTGCCTGGCTCCAGCGGCAGCCATTTGTGGCATCTTGCTTACTCACTTCTGCTTCCCAAAGTGCGGATTGAGAGCGACGTTGCAGCAACCTGCAGTGAACACATCGAGGGAGGCTGGCTCATCTTTCCAAGCTCCCCCTGTTCTGGAACTGGCTGCGGGGGGGGGGGGATGTCTATTTGCTGTAGTTATACATCCAAAATGATCCAATAAAATGCATTTACTTTCTGATATCATCATATTTTTGCTAAGATCTTCCCTACAGAAAGCACGAGTCCATAACCTTCTCAACATTCTCTGTGTTGGATGAAAACATGTAAACAGGAGGGGGAAAAGTGCAATCTCGCACAGTTGTCCAGGTTTTGTCAACCTCAAGCCACTGATTTTCTCCCAGAATTACTGATTGTGAAATAACCACCACGTATACAAATCATACAGTATCTACAAGGACTATGAACTATAACTGTAAAGCTGGACTGTACAACAAGGATGCCAGGGTACTGGACTGAATGGTAGCCATGAGACAGTGCCAATCTACTGGACAGCAGGCATGTGCCCAGCCAAGGGAAGCCTTGCCCTGAAGCAGTGTGCCATGGACCCACAGAACACCTGATGCCTCTCAAGCCTGCATCTCTGCAGCCTTTGCAGACATATGCCAGAAGGCAAGCCAGCCTCCCTGACCCCACAGACACACAGAAACCAGCAGCAGTTCCCTATGAGAAGCCATGCTAGACACCTGAGTATTCCTACACAGATCTCTCTTCCATCACACAGGCCCCTCCCATCATACATGGGGGTGTATGATGTGTGGTGTTCCAAATCCTACTTTGGATTTCAGAGCTTTTAAATGATCATCAGTGTTTTTGGTTAGATTCACAAATAAGTCATGAATAAGGAACGAATAAGGAATGGGGAACTAACTTCAGCCTTGTGCCTGCAGCTAGAACTAAGGACATTTTCAAGAGTCACGTTCCACAAAATGCTGATGATTGGAATTAATCAGAATAGTGCACCACAGAGTCCTCAAGGGTATCTCAAGATAAGAAGAGTTTTATCACATGCCTAAAGTCCAGTTTATCAGCTCAACATTAGATTGTGCAGGGTCATTATTTATCATATAGTCAGTTCACACTGGGCCATAGTTTGATGTACATTTTCTTCCATCTTCCACATGTGCTCTGCAATAACTCTTTATTGGTTGTTAGAAGGGTGGCCATCATGACTGCCATGGCATCTCATTGTCCCGTTTGCATTCTTTTCTTCGTGCATATGAAACCAATCCCTCTAAAAAGAGTGTCTCCGCTTGCCTGAAATGCTATCCCTTCAGTATTTCTTATGTGGTAGGTGGAGAAATCACTGCATGGCAGAGCTTGAAGGGACTGGTTACACAACCCCTTTTGTCTCATTGTATGTGCACGCTATAACAGCTCTATCTAAAATTTTGAATGGAAACAGGTAAGTGGCAATAGGTCATTATACTGCTATAGCAGTTACTGATTTTTAAAAAAAAAATCCTAAAGCCCTCTGGTGGTGCAATAGGAGAAAAATGCAGGGGAAAGGACGCCTAGGGGCTAAGCAGTGACGAAAATGTGTCCATATGGGCAGAACCTTTGCAGAGCAAGCAAATGCTCATTATTCCATCCAAGTGGCATGCTAACATGTATTTAGGGCAGGAAAAACTTGAAAACAAAGAGAAAAAAAAGTGCTCCAGTTTGGAAGCCAAGATGGAATCCTTCAAACTGCAAGATGGCTTCTCCCACTACAGTCTCACTCAGTTGAGCAAGGTCTTCTGCAGCTGCCACCTTGCAAACGGGCAAAGTCAACAACTGCCCGTACACGCGGCTTCTCCGTTGTGGCCCCCAGCTCATGGAATGGCCTCTCTGAGGAGGTCAGGAAGGTTCCCCTCTCCTGGCTTTCCGCAAACTATGCAAAACTGAATTATTCAGGAGGGGTTTTCCACACAGGCAACAGACTTGCACTGTACTAAATTATTCACAAAGTTACTCAGAAAAATTATTAGAGACTGTGGTCTATAAAAGTGGGTTTAGCTTACTGAAACTGGGGTCCTACTATGTAATTTTGGCATCATTTAATGAGTCACGTTAACACTTATCGTCTGCTTTGGTTCAATTTTAAGATTTCTGATTGGTTCTACAACCCTCATCCTATTGAACTGTTTAGTGAAAGTCCTATCCTGTTATTTATATTGACTCATCCTGTGCAATCTTGCCCTGAGTCCAAGCGAAAAAGGCAGACTACAAATTATGTACATTAACAAAATTAATTATGTGCATCCGGAGTTCTCATGCAGTCAAGGTATTGCCTCTTGAAAGCAGCTGGAGAAATACATGCCTGGGACCAACATATCTGAAGGACCGCCTCCTCCCGTATATGCCCTGAAGAGCTATGCTCTATGGATCAACACCTCCTAGTAATCCCTGGCCTGAAAGATGTCTGCCTTGCCTCAACCAGGGCCAGGGCCTTTTCTTCCCTGGCCCCCGCTTGGTGGAACATGCTCCCCACTGAGCTCAGGGCCCTGTGGGAACTGCTTCAGTTCTGCAGGGCCTGAGGCAGCAGACGTCCATATATGGTTTCCCTGAGGTGTTTGTCACTCTGTTAACAACTACTGGCTATGGCCAGGAACCTCCCACAACCAGAAACAAAAATTCTTGTTATTAGCTGTGAATACCATTTTAATATTTATGATGATGTTTTAAATTTTAATGTTATTACATTGACTAATATATTTTGTATAAATGATACGTTGTTACTCGCCCTGAGCCCGCTTCTGGGAAGGGCGGGCTATAAATGTGAAGAAATAAACCTGATCACAATGATGGATTTAAACATGCCACTGACTTCAGAAGGCCAAGGGACTTTGGGGTGCAAGAAGACACAAGTATCATTGGGGAGGAGGTGCATGGGACCAACCAACACCTCCTGAATAGATCATTGTATGTGCATGCACTCACATTACCGGCTGGAAAACTGGGCTAAAAGAAATTTAATGAATTTCAGTTGGGATAAACGTAAAGTTCTGCATTTAGGTAAGAAAAATCAAATGCATAATTATAAGTTGGGGGAGACTTATCTTGCTAGTAGTATGTGCAAAAAGGATCTAGGGATCTTAGTAGACCATACACCGAAGATGAGCCAACAGTGTGATGTGGTTGCTAAAAAGTCAAATGCGATTTTGGGCTGTATCAACAGAAGAATAGTGTCCAGATCATGCAAAGTAATGGTACCACTTTGCTCTGGTTAGACCTCACCTAGAGTATTGTGTTCAGGATTGGGCACCACAATTTAAGAAGGATATAGACAAGCTGGAACATGTCCAGAGAAGAGCAACGAAGATGGTGAGGGGTCTAGAGACCAAGTCCTATGAGGAAAGGTTGAAGGAGCTCCTGGAGAGGAGATGACTGAGAGGTGATATGATAACCATCTTCAAATACTTGAAGGGCTGTCATATAGAGGATGGTACAGAGTTGTTTTCTGTTGCCCCAGAAGGTCGGACCTGAACCAACGGGCTGAAATTAAATCAGAAGAGTTTTCAGCTAAACATTAGGAAGAACTTCCTGACAGAGTGGTTCCTCAGTGGAACAGGCTTCCTTGAGAAGTGGTGGGCTCTCCTTCTTTGGAGGTTTTCAAACAGAGGCTAGAGTGCCATCTGACAGCAATGCGGATTCTGGGAACTTAGGCAGATCATGAGAGGGAGGGCAGGAAGGGTTGCCTCAGTGCTCAGTTCTTGTGGCCCTTTTTTACACACCAAGGGAAATGTTGATTGCCACTTTGGAGTCAGGAAGCAATCCTTAATGGGCTTTTTTGTCATCTTCTGGGTGTGGAACAGCAGTCACTGCGGATGTGGAGGGGAGGTATTTGTGAATTTCCTGCATTGTGCAGGGGGTTGGACTAGATGATCCTGGAGGACCCTTCCAACTCTATGATTCTATGGTTCTACGATAGGGCAGATTCTGTCCCCAGGAAATGGTCATAACATCCAGTTTACAGAATTTCTTACTCATCTATATATCTAATCGCCAAGGCACCCCCTGCGTGTGGATATCTAAATCCACACATTGGGGGCACCTGGGGGCAGGGAGATTTTCCTGCACATTTGGGGCAACCCCAGATGTGCAGAAAAATCTAAAAACTGTAAAAAAAACTATAGGGTAGATACTTAAATCCTCCCAAAAGTAAAGGAGTGTTCCCTGCACATGCGCAGGGAACACTCTGAGAAGGTGCTGCCACCACAGGGGATGGGGGGCGGGAGAAGGCTTGGTGGGCTGGCCTCACCGCCACCGTTTGGTGGGCCAGCCTCGCCACTGCTGCTGGGGAGGGAGAAAGCTTGGCGGGCTGGCCTTGTCACTGCTGGGGAAGGGGGAGGGAGAAAGCTTGATGGGAGGACCGGCCTTGCTGCTGCCGCTGCTGGGAAAGGAAGGGGAGAGGGAGAAAGCTTGGTGGGCTGGCCTTGCCACCGCTGCTGACCAGTGGGCAGACAGTCATACATGTGACACTCCATGCAAAACACTGGATAGCCCCCAACCCCCTGCTGGCATTCTGGCTTCATAATTGTTTTTAAACTAATACTTTTATATAATCCTTCTTTTAAAACCCTTTGTATTTGTATGTTACTGTTGTAGAAGTCTACTTGCCTTATTGGGAACCCAAGGAGCCTAGGTCAGCTGAAAGTAGCCTAGGTCCCTGGCTTTCTGGCTCTTCCTGAGCGTCTTAGAGAGCCTGTAGGCTAGGAGTCCCTAGGCTAAGAGCCACAGGCAAAGAGCCTCACCCTTTGGCTCTCAGCCTTCAGCTCCTGCCAGAGGCTCATGCCTCTTGCAAGCTTCCTGCCTTAAATAGAAGCATCTCCCCGGAGCGGGTGTGGCCAGCAGCTATTCAAATTCACCCAGGCACTTAATTACAGGCAAACAACAACCCTTTCACACCCTAACTCCAGCAGCCAGGAGTTTCTCCAGGCTAAAGAGGCTGAAGTGCTTTATCCCTTCTTCATAGGGAAAGTGTTCCAACCCTTTTATCAGTCTAGTTTCCCTTTTCTGCACTTTTTCCAATGCTATAATATCCTTTTTGAGCTGTGGTGACCAGAACGGTACACAGTACTCCAAATGAGGTTGCACCATTGATTTATACATGGGCATTATTATACTGGCTGATTTCTTTTCAATTCCCTTCCTAATAATCCTGAGCATAGCATTGGCCTTTTTTATTGCAGTTGCACACTGTGTCCTGACCCGGGACTGGGTCACCCTCCCCCCAGGGGTGAAGTTCAGGAACCTGACGACACAGGACCAAGGGGGAAAATGCCAGAGCCGGTGGCAGAATGGGCACTGCCCAAATATGGCCCTTAACAGTCCATGGGTCTCAGGACGCCAAGGGGGCCACTCAGTTGAGTCTTGCCAGGTGGGGAGCAACTCGCCCTTGTCCCTGCGAAATCCTCCAGGGGCCACAGCAGGAGCAGCTGGCCCAGCCAGGCCAGAGGTCGAGAGAGGGCCCCGAGGGATTGGCCAAACGTTGGGACATTGGACAGATGTCCGGGGAGGCAGGCGAAGCACCGCAGGGCCATAGAGAAGCTGGCCATTGAGACAGTGGGGAGAAGCCATGCATAGCCTCAGCGCCAGTGGTTGCAGCAACAAGCCTTGCTCCAGCCGGGGCTAGAGAGAGACCAATGCCAATCAGCTGGGCTGATGCCTGAAGAACGAACCAGGGAATGAACGGGGAGCGCAGGGAATGGGAAGGAAGGCAGAACACAGGCTGAAAGCGGGAATAAAAAGAGGGAGAGAAGAAAGGCCATGGAGGAAGACGGAGTGGAAAAGGGGCAGCCAGAGTCCCTCTGAGAGAGATCAGCAGAGGACTGGCGTCTCGACGACCACAGCCCGGAAAGAGACCCAGACTCTCAAGTGAGGTGACACGACCTGAAAGACCGGGCTCCCGTATCTGAGGCCTATACTTCGAACCCCTTTTTGCCCCACGTTTGGACCATGTTCTGAACTCCTCAAGAAGGACGGGGTGGCTGAGCCCTGGCACGACACACTGTCTTAACATTTTCAGTGAGTTATCTACTACAAGATCTCTCTCTTGGTCAGTCTCTGCCAGTTCAGACCCCATCAACGTGTATTAATAGTTAGGACTTTTTGCTCCTATGTGCATCACTTTGCACTTGGCCACATTGAACCCCATTTGCCACGTTGATGCCCACTCGCCCATCCTCAACAGATCCCTTCGGAGTGCCTCACAATCCTCCCTGGTTCTCACCACCCTAAACAACTTTTTGTCATCTGCAAATTTAGCCATTTCACTGCTTACTCCCAACTCCAAATCAATAATAAACAAGTTAAAAAGCACCGGACCAAGTTCAGGGCTCTTTTTGTAGCAGGAACTCCCTTGCATATTAGGCGACACACCCCTAATGTAGCCAATCCTCCAAGAGTTTACAGAGTTCTTCTTACAGGGGCAATTGTGAGCTCTTGGAGAATTGGCTACATTTGGGGTGTGTCACCAATATGCAAAGGAGATCCTGCTACAAAAAAAGCCCTGCGAGTACTGATCCCTGTGGTACCCCACTGCTTACCACCCTCCACTGAGAAAATTGCCCATTTATTCTATCTATCTATCTGAAACTGCTTACTTCTATTAGCAGTGGAAAAGATTCCAATGGATCTTCAGATCTTGCAAAGGTTCTACCCTATACAGATGTCGCAGCTTGGAATATTTTACTGCTACCCCACAATGGGAAGTATCACATGTAGTGAAATTCTGTGTAACTCATAAAGCTAAGAGGCCCCTCAGGGCCTGGCAAAAGGTCCTGAGAGGATATCTGATGCAAGCAGCTGGTGCTCTTCCCCTTATTACCAGATGATAGGAGGTGGTGTGTGAGGAGGGGGCCATCTCCTTTTCTTGGAGGTTATGAAGGATAAGTCATACGGCTGCAGTTTTACCAGCAAGGCTCCATTAATCAGGACCAAACAGGACAATCCAAGGGCTCAACAGGAAAGAACAGAGTGGCAACCAGAATGTAGGAAAATGAGGGTCAGCAGCAGCAGCAGCAACAAAATAATCCCAGATGCATTCAATTGCCTGTTTCTTTCTCTTTGCCAAAACTGGGGCTGGCAGGGTGAGATGTGAAGTTCTATAGGTAGGAGGTCCTAGATGGGGCAGGAAGGGGTCTGTAATTGTACGCAGCATACACCACATGCTGGCTTCTGTCTGTCCTGCTTCAGGCTCTGTGTCTCAGGATTAGACAGATCCGAAGAGGTATCGTTTTGTTAAATCTTGAAGCTGACACTTTTAATATCCATTAACGCTGCTGTTCTGCTGGCTATGATTAGTTGAGATAGAGAGACATCTTTTTTCCTCTTGGCTTCCCTCCCGTTTTTCCAGACTGAAATAGCCGCTACTTCCATTGTAAAACAAAGCTGTGGGTTTGGATTTGCAAAGCAAGACCCTGCTCATGATATGTGAAAAAGCAACCCAACCTGACCCCACACTCAGGTGTGTTTTTTAGGCGGAACCCAGCCTGAATCATCTGCATACAACAGACCTTCTGCCATTGTTTTCTGCATATGAGAATGAACAACATTCTATTCACAGAACAACAGAAAATATTTAATAGGCAATGCAAGAGACAATTAAGGATATCATTTAGTAGTATACTTTTAGGTCTGGGATACAAACATGGGTGGAACAGAGCTTCAGATCAGCAGCGTTGAAGCTATTCTGACTATATATGTATATGTGTCACAATAAATAAGGTTTTCAGAGAGTCACTTATATCCACTATGCTGAAAGCAGCCTGTTGTATGGGAGTGTGACCTCTGATGTAGGGTTGGAGCTGAAAGGAAAGGAGTGACCAAAAAAAGATTATGCTGAGGACAACAGGACCTGCATGGACAAATGCCACGTGAGATAGAAGCCCCTGCCTGGGGTGAGGCTGAATGACAAAGCTGGCTGGATCCAACCCAATATTTGATGCTGCCACTTTGCTCCCTGCTCTGTTTCCTCCTGGGTTCCATCATTCATCCTGCTGTGGGGCAAAATTTAAGCCAAACAGAGGAGAAGGAGGGTGAGTTATGGGGATTATCAAGGAATGGTTCAGGAGGAGGCCCAGCAGCCAGTACTTTGTGCTTTTATGTGTCTAAGTAATCAAATGATGGTCCACATGCTCTGAACAAGTTGGAATCTCCTATGGTATCCAGTTTTAGAGCCACCAATAACTTTAAATCAGGAGTGTAGATTAATTCAAATTTTGTTTATTTGAATTACTTCAAAACCAATGCATTCAAATTTGAGTTAATTTGGAAGTAATTGGGATTTAATTAAACCAGAGTCAGATTAATACAAATTTAGAGTGCATCACTTTGATTAATTGAATTTTAAAGACATATATCATTACATAGAGCATTAATCTACTGAAGTAAGTTATCTTCACATGCCGGAACAAGGTGGAGCTGCCATCCTTTTCTCTGGCAAGGCTCTGTGTGCTTGTAGTAGCTGCATAAGGAGGCGAAAAAACAAAAACAGGTGCCCCGATCTCTCCACTCTCCTCCCCATGTTTTCAATCCTAGTTTAGAGGTGCCCACTTTCAGCATTATGCCTTTATAAGTCATATAGGTTTTTGGCAGGTACAACTTTTCAAACCCTTTGTTAGCCGGATTGCCATGTGTTCTTAACTATATTGGGGAGTTATGGCTCTTTATAAGGCAATAGGCATATAAGGGAGCAAGCACCTGTGCATACAGAGATCCCACTTCCTCCAAATGCACCAGAAACAGACTCAAAGACTGACTTGGTATAAAATGGTCTCTTTTACTAAGAGTTGTATCACAAGCATACAAAACACGAACACACTCACAATTATACAGAGCTAGGAAAAAGAGATGGATAGCACATTTGCATTAGCAGGATGATCGTTGGTGGGCAATACTTTACCTGTCCTCAGCAGGATGAAGTGATCCTTGGGAAAAATAAGGGAGACTATAAGGTATGGGGATCATGTCCTGAGCCAGCAGAGATACGTGGAGACTCTGGTTAGCGCTAAATCATAAGTCGTAGAGACAGGGTGGGTTCAAAGGTAAGGAGAGAGAAAGTGGAAGAGCGTTGGATGCCCACTTTTAGGAGGTGGCTTGAGGGGTGGGCTAAGACTTGGCCCCCTCCTTTGGCACACCTCCTGTTGGTCTGTCCCCAAAAGCAAGTGATTGGAACTGGGTTCCAGGGTCTAAGGGGGTGGACAATGCTGGTAGCTAATGCAAACATGTCTGGGCAGTGGCACCTGAAGGGATTATGACTCATGGACGAGAGCCATTGTTCCCTGCTGGTCTTATGGCTGCAGTTTCGGATAGGTGAGAGATTAGGTGGGGAGAGAACGTTGCCTGCGTGTCAGGAAGAGAACTCTTCATGGAGTCTGGATTCCAAGTCTCTGGTCTGCCTTGGCATGGCATCCATTTGGCTTTTAGTGTTTCATGTGGCTAGGGAGCTGGTCCCTCTTACAGCGGGTAAGAGGGCATGTAACCTCAGAAAACCATGGGACATCATCCTCAAAAGAAAGGCTTCCTTCTCCTGGGTGTGTGTCTTTAGCTGGCATCAGGTTAGTACACAGTTCAGTCCCTATTTCATATTATTTACAAAGTCCAGTTTTTCTCACTTATGAATTTCCCATCCATAAGAGTGCAATATGCGCCTTGCAGGGCAACAATTGCAGTACTAGTGATGGACAAACTGTCTGCAATTCAGCTCATTATTGGTTTGCCAATTATGAGCAACATCTACAAACTTATTTTTTAATCACTTTTTGTTGTTGCATGGGAACTGTGATGTGGGATGAAGGAAACTCATTGCCTAGGCAACCCTACCATGCTCCCTTTCCCTCCTTGTACATTACTCACAAAGTCTTGCCCCGTGGTTGGTTGGTTGCCTATTCTCTAGCATGGAGTCCCTCGAGGTACAGTTCAGCAGGTTGCAAGCATATGTATGACAGGTAGTGCTTAATAACAACGCAGAACTGATGTGCATTATAATGTGTATAGTGCCCTTACAATTAGTGTGCCTGCATTTCCACGGTGTATATATTGTTGGAATTTTGTTGATATTTGCAAGGTCCATCATGCATAGATAAAGAAAATGAGAAGAACATCCTGCAGGAGACAGCAGATGGCACAACTAGTTAGCATAGTGATATTAGAGACTTCCTACTGTTTTCAAATAGTATATTCATTGTATTCAAGCTAAAGGAACCAGACCTAGTTTCAGTAAGAGCCATGACACAAGCAAGACATGACACCCTGGGTAGCTGATACATAGTGATGTTTGTGGTCCAATGAAGACTGAGATCCCTAGTGGGACCAGATAAATACCAACCTTTATTGATAATTTTTCAAAGTATACAGTAACCTACTTATTCAGAGAGAAAAGTCAAGCATTGGAGAAACTTAAGGCATATGTTGCAATGATCAGCAACAGATCCCAGAGAAAGCCACTGGCAATTCACAACAACAGTGGAGGACAATATGTGAGATATGACATGAAGAACTATCTAAATAAACAAGGAATATACCTGAGAAATACTGGGAAGAAGCAATCAATACTGCTACCTATCTACAGAACAGACTGCCTACAAAAGGTGCCAGAAGCACACCATATGAACTGTGGTTTGGGTACAATCCCAGTGTGAAGAAGAAGAATAGAAGAGATTGGGTTTATACCCCACCCTTCACTACCCAAAGGAATCTCAGAACGGTTTACAATCTCCTTTCCCTTCCCCTCCCCACAACAGACACCCTGTGAGGTAGGTGGGGCTGAGAGGGCTCTTTCAAGAACTGCTCCTGAGAGAACAGCTCTGAAAGAACTTTGGCTGACCCAAGGTCACACCAGCAGTTGCATGTGGAGGAGTAGGGAATCAAACCTGGTTTTCCCAGATAAGAGTCCATGCGACTAACCACTACACCAAACTGGCTCTTGAAAGTATTTGGGTCAAGAGTTTCACCTACATCCCCAAGGAGAAATGGACCAAGATGGATCTAAGAATTTTAAAAGGTCTTTTTGTAGGATAAGCACTGGGATGTAAAGGATACAGAATCCTTAACCCAAGAAAAGAAACTGTAAAAATCTGCAACATAGTCTACATTGATGAGAAAGAAAAATCTACAAATACAGAAAAAGCAGACATCAGAGAATTCACACCTACAGAAGAAAACAGAGCACAGCAACCAGAAACAGTGCAACTGGGCACCATGGACCATAATGACAACCTGCAGAGCCACAAGAACCAGAAGGGCTGAAGAGCCAGATTTCAGACAGTCAACTAGAACAAACACAGGAGTGCCACCGAGAAGACCCTCCTACCTGACAAAGACAGTGGCTGTAACCGGACCTTCCACATGGGAAGACATAGAAAGAATGCCTACCAGCCAAGCAGAAGGATACAGAAAGGCTGCAGAAGAGAAGATTGAATCCCTAATCAAAAACCAAACATGGACACTCACAGAACTACCTCTGAGAAAGAGGGCAGTAGGATGCAAATGGGTTTTCAGAATCAAATATGATGCAGAAAGAAGGGCTTGTTGAATTGGAGTACTGTCTACAGAAAATATGACTGCAAGAAGAATGGCTAGAGAAGATGCTGGACTTGGCAGCTATGGCTTAACTTACAGTACTGGTTAGAGAAAAGACAATTATGCCATTTATTAGAGACTGGAAACCCCTTACTGACTTTTTCCATAAAGAAGACAAAAATGACTTCATGATTTGTGGTTTTTCTGACTAAGAAACATGCCTAAGGGAAATGAAAAAAGAGAGATTTCATGTTTGTAACTATAAGCAAGGAAAAATTTGTAATGAAAATTATATTTGTTGTAGAGAAAAGGGAAGCCTTCCCCTTCCCCTTTGTTTTATGGGGTTTGGTTTTGGAAGTTTTTGTTTTTTCTGTATGCCTTCTAGTTTTATCCCTTCAATAAACCTAACATTTGTGTAAAAAAAGAAAAAAGAAAAAAAGAAAATGCACTTACCAAGCTGCTTCCATGAGAGAAATTTGAGAGTCTGCACAAGAACATTAATCTTGTGGACTTTGCATACTAGACCTTTAGAAGGCATATTGGAATATGCAAGGTCCATCATGCATAGATAAAGAAAATGACAAGAACATCCTGCAGGGGGTAGCAGAGGAGACAACTAGTTAGCATAGTGAGATTAGGATCTTCCTCCTATTTTCAGATAGTCTTCTTCCTGTCTCCTGATTGGTTCAATTAGGGTTTTCCCAGTCCTGCTAAATACTGATTGCGACTTGACTCTCTCCTAGACAGTTAGACCTCTCTCTCTCTTTCCTCTTTCTTACAAAGTTTGTTCTCTTCTTAATAAACTGACTTAATTCTTTAAACAGCTTTTGCTCCACATTACTGCATATCTAAACTCTGCCAACATATATATATGTTCATATGTTACAAAGGCTTGTGTGTGGGTGTATGAGAAACCTTGCTAGGCAAACCTTGGGGTGAGGCTGTGGGTCAGGGGTAGAACATCAGCTGTGTATAAAGGAGGTCCCAGAGTGAATGTCCACCATCAAAAGGATCAGGTTTTAGTTAATGAGTATGACCTCCCCTTGAGACCCTGGAGAGCCACCACTGGTCAAAGTAGTCCAC
The DNA here is from genome assembly GCA_029375565.1 of Gekko gecko. Taxonomy (NCBI): domain Eukaryota; kingdom Metazoa; phylum Chordata; class Lepidosauria; order Squamata; family Gekkonidae; genus Gekko; species Gekko gecko. Next base: position 41,258,433 of record JAPDNY010000005.1, on the reverse strand, counting down.
ATTGACCTTGATAGGCCAGAGCTGCAAATCCAAACACACTTCCTAGGGAATAAGCCCCACAGAACTCAGTTGAACACATGTCAGATTGCCCTGCAGTGCTCTGACTTGGTATAAGGCAGCTTCATGTGGATTTGCTGCTTGGCTAACGGGATGAACGACACAGATCTTATTGGGATCTGACTGAGCCTGAGAGTCAAGTCCCTAATTGCATCAGCTCCCACACTGGGCCTGTCACACTGATGTGTTAGACTTACCTTACTATCAATCATTGTTTGATAAGGCGATCCTTGGGAGATAGCATATGTAATTGTCCACCAGACAGCCCAAATGGGAAATGCAAACAGTCCGTCCATCCCTTCATTATATCATTTCCTGGGAAAAGCCTTCTGGGAGCCTGGACTGCCAGCAATCCGATATCCACCATTGAGCCTCTTGTGAAATTGTAGCCGCCCACAGCCCTTGGTCGGTTGCCCTCCTGGCTCGTGAACTCTGGCTCTTTTCTCTCAGCTGCAGAGAAGCCTTTGACACACTTTCAATCAGAGAAGCTGTCAGTCATCCCTGCTTTCATTCCTGCTTCTGGAGCTAGGTGGAGAATTGTGCATGCTCCTGTGTCAGTGCTCTTCTGAAAGAAGCTTAATAGGTTGTCAGAGCAGCAACTTTAGCATACGAGAACGTGGAAGCGCGGGATATTTTTTTTCCCCCCAGGGTGGAGAGTCACTGTTCATTTAAATGCCATCCCTCAATTAAATGAAAGTTCATCCTTGCAGAGAGAAGGTGGAGGCACCATTTCTTTGCTGCCAAATCTTTCAAACTTCAGCAGCCTGGTGCAGATCAAGGATAACTTCTAGCCAAAGTGTGAGAGCCAGTTCCTCAGCCAACAAATGGCCCACAGGCAGCCCCACACCCAGAATTTTTTTGTTGGGAGGGCCTCAAGGGGGCAGTTTAGTACAGTGGAGCTAACTACATCACAGGGTTGTTGTTGTTATTAGGGAAATATAGAGGAGGAGAGACATGGCTAGCTAAGAGTTGACAGGTAAAATGTGGGGGAGCACCTGGGGCCATTCGGAAATAACAAAGAAAGGTCAGGATTCATGTCTGGGAGTCGTATTCTCTCTGAAGCACTGTGCAAAGAGTCCAGTGGCACTTTAAAGACTAACAAAATTTGTGGCAGGGATGAGCTTCCATGAGTCCCTGCTTACTTCGTGCTCAATACTCATGAAAGCTCGTTCCCTGCCACCAGCTCTGGGAGTCTTTCAGGTGCTCGTGGGCTCTTGCTCTTTCCGACTGCTGCAGACAGACTAACATGGCCACCCATCTGGATCTATCTTTGAGAAAAGGCATGTGGCAGAGGCAAAAAGGGTACATAATTCCTTGCCTTGTAGTTGTTTCCGTTTTTTAAAAAATCTTGCTCTTTCAAATCCAGCCTTGACCCCTGATTGGCACCACAATGGATAAATAACAGCAACTTAGAAGTGTTTCTCTCAGTGCCTAACTTTCAAAAACCTTAATAGCTCTGATGGGGAAAAAATGGGAGGTAAAACAAGGGGAAAGAAGTACTGAAAGGAAATAATGAACTTGTGTGGGGAACGCAAAAAAAAAAAAAATTACCTGAGCGATCAAAGCTGCCTTTATTTTAACACGCCACCGCAGAAGGAGGGAAATATTCCAGAACCTTCTCCCCTCCTTCCCACACGCTACTCCTGCTCATTTACCACATGGGGCTTTTCTAAGAAAACAGCGGAAGGACAATGGCTGGCAGAACACATACCGCTTAGCCCAGCTGCACTTGGCTGCCATGAGTCAGGCATATGTGAAAGCCACAGAAGAGGCGGGCAGGTAACTCGCTCCTCAAGGGACAGCCTCTACTGGGCTTTGTTTTGCACTCCCAGTGTGGGCCGTGATTAATATCTGTAGGTGCTCATTTATTCCCCAGCGGGCCCTTTTAGCTGCAGTAGACAGTCCCTCAGCTCTCGCCAAACCTTGGCTCGGTACAAGTGGAGACCTGCTGATTCGCTGGAGAACTCAGAGTCGCTGCCTCTTTGCACTGAACTGGATGGTTTCCTCTTGTTAGGCCCCTCTTGTGTTCCTGGGGCAAGGTTAGGAGGGTAGTTAACAAGAGGAGCTCTGTGCAGTTTCCATGGGGCACAAGGAAAATTATTAAGCACTAAAGGGGAATGCTAACAAAACAAAAAGCTACATGCCTTCCCTCACATTAAGTGACAAACAGCTCCCCCCCTCACAGAAGTCTTTGCCCTGTTCCAGATTCCATTTTCCTCCCAGCAATACCCACTGAGTTTATTTATTTATTTAAATTTTCTGGCCCACTGCATCTCAATCAAAACAATGCTTTACCTCCCCTTCTCCACCACCCCTTTTAGCAAGTCAGCCTTGGGTGCCAAAAGCCAACCCAAACAATATTTAAAAAGAGGCCTTAGGGTGGATTCAAGCATCCTGTTAACAACGTGTTCGCAATGGGATCGCCAAGACACATTTGACACAAGGTATTTAGTGCATAATGATTAGACACAAACCCTGAACTAATGCCTGGAATGCCCCAGAAAGCCTGTGCAGATCCAGAAGCAGTGATGTACAGCACAGAAGCAGTAGATGTGATAGGTGCCTGTACCAGCAGAGGGCAGCACATGTTGAAGCAAAGTAGAGCAACTGGAGCAAATCTCCCACTTAACTGCTGACGGATTGCAAAGGGCCTGCTCCTTGCACCGAGGGAGGAAGGGTCAAGCCTGCTGTTGGCAAATGAGGAGCAAGATGGTCAAGAGGAACCCTGGTGTCCTGACAAATGTAATTAAATTTAATAATTAGTAAAAAAAAAAAAAAGAGGAAAATAACCTTGCCCCACAAAATGCATTGTAGTAGGCAAATCAATCAATCAGTCAAAAACCAGACATGGTAAAAGGAACCAATTCAAAAGAAGAAGTTTTATTCTTTTGATGGATGAAAGAAGACATCTGGGACAACTTCGGGGTTGATGGTTATGGTCAAGCCACTTTTCAACAGAGGGAAGAAGCACCAAGTCAAATAGACAGGTTCTTTCACAAAATTTTGGAATCAGAATCAAGTGGATTCAAGGCATCTTTGAGGGTAGACTTTGTTTGTTTATTGTGATTTGTATCCCACAAGTGGGCTCAGGGCAGCTCACATCAAAGCCAGTTTGGTGTAGTGATTAAGTGTGCGGACTCTAATCTGGGAAAACCAGGTTTGAATCCCCACTCCTCCACTTGCAGCTGCTGGATGACCTTGGTCAAGCCATAGTTCTGTCAGAGCTGTTCTCTCATGAGCAGTCCTCGAAAGAGCTCTCTCAGCCCCACCTACCTCACAGGGTGTCTGTTGTGGGGAGGGGAAGGGAAAGGAGATTGTAAACCATTCTGAGACTCTGAGTGAAGAGCGGGGTATAAATCCAATCTCCTCCTCCTCCTCCTCCTCCTCCTCCTCCTCTTCTTCTATATAAAACATCAATAATCAACACCATATAAATAAGACTGAAAATTTAAATAATAATCTAAGTTTCTAACCGACAGTTCGGCAGTTGGTGTCATTCAATGTACAGTAGCCCAATGCTAGAAGGGGGATGGATCAGGATGGATTAAGTTGAGTGCCAATAATATGAAAGTGCCATGGGCAGGGGAGGCAGATGATATTTGATGTCTGCTGCCTTAACCAAAGGCCTGGCGGAACAGCTCTATTTCACAGGCCCTGCAGAATTGCAACAAATCCTCCAGGGTCCTGATCTCAGTTGGGAGCATGTTCCACCAGGCCAGGGCCAAAAAAGCCCTGGCCCTGGCCAAGGCAAGATGGATGTCTTTGGGGCTGGGGATTACAAGGCGGTACTGGTCGGCGGAGCACAAGACTCCACAGGGTATGTATGGGGAGAGACGGTCCTGCAGATATGCTGGTCCCTGGCTGCAAAGGTCCTTAAAGGTTAGCACCATAACCTTGAACCTGACCCCGTATTCAACCAGCAGCCAATGCAATTGGTGCAGTGCTGGCTGAATGTGTGCCCACACAGGCATCCCAGTCAGCAGGGACACTGCTGTATTTTGTACCAGCTGAAGTTTCTGGATCAGGTTCAAGGGTAGACCCATGTAGACCCAATTACAGTAGTCAATCCTGGAAGTGACCGTTGCATGGATCACTGTCACCAAGTCATGGGAGGAGAGGTAGAGAACTAGTTGCCTGACCAGCCTAAGATGATAAAAGTCTGACCTGGCAACATTGGTGACCTGGGCCTCCATAGAAAGCAAGGCATCCAGAGTTCGTCCTAGACTCTTCACCGATGGCGCAGGCATCAACGGTGCCCCACCAAGGGTTGGGAGCTGGATTCCTGACCCCATCCCCCCACAACTCAGAAATGGGACCTCCATTTTAGCTGGATTTAGTTTCAGCCAGCTCAATTTTAACCAATCAGTCACAGCCTCCAGAACTCTGGCTGGATAATCTGGAGCGGATTCCAGCTGGCCATCTATTAACAGATGCAGCTGGGTGTCATCAACGTACTGTTGATGGACCAGCCCAAAACTCCTGATTAACTAGGTGAGGGGGCACATATAGATGTTGAATAACATTGGGGAGAGGATGCCACATACGATAAGATAATGTGGTGAAACCTTCTCCTCAAGTGGCACCCTCTGTCCCCAACCTTGGAGAAAAGAGGACAGCCATTGTAAGTGTGTTCCCTGAATCCCCACGTCAGTGAGGAGGTGGGTCAAACAATCACAATCGACCATGTTGAATGCTGCTGTCAAATCCAGTAGCAACAGCAGCACTGACCTGCCTCAGTCCAGATGTCTCCGGAGGTTGTCTGTAAGGGCTACCAGTGCAGTCTCCTATCATAGGCCAGCCTGATGCTGATAACATCCCTGTCAGTACCTCTGAGACTCAACCAGCTGATGCTGTCAAAGATCCTGAGATGGTGGAGGCAGGTCCTAGTGCCCCAGTTGCTGAGGACAGCATGTACTCCAACCCCATGAGCACTGGGAACATGGAAGAGGCAACCCGGAGAGGCAACACCTCATCAACCCAAGATCTTGGGGAGACTTCACAGACTGCCTTGCCTCCCCTTTCCCCAGAGCCAGGGGAATGCAGGAGGAGGCGGATGCACTTGGAGCTCCTCAAGAGGAAGTGGAGCGTGCACCTTGCTGCCCGGCAACTGCCAAATCAAGAGGAACACCTGGGGTTAATGAGCCAAATGGATGGCTCTCTCGCAAGCAACAAGACCCAGCTGTGAGCCGCCCATAAAGGACAAGGCTTCAGATGGGGTAGGTGTGGGAGCAACTTGTCACCTTTCTGGAGACACATGGCCACACCACCCAGATCTGGTCCTGTCTGCAACTCCTGAATCTTTGGCTTTGTCCCCGGACCTGCTTAACTACACCTCTTGGACCTGCTCAGACTGCTTCTTGGACTCTCAGCTGGCTTCCCTTGTGTATGACTCTTGGACTGAACTCTTGACTTTGCGCTTCTGGTTAGTGATTCTGTCTCATCCCCTCGGTCTTGGCTGAGTCTACCCTGACCCAGGACAGTTCCATCCTGCTGCCAGGTCAGAAGCCAGACTGAAAGGGAACCTGGGAACGTCCCTGAAGGCAGGGACAGGTTGATAATCTCTCCCAGAGGAGCCCGGTGGATGAATTTCCTCTTTTGGCTTTCTGGAAAATTCCCCATAACTGAGGAGGGCTCTCCCTGCTTGTTTTAGATGAAATTTGGGTGACAAGACAACTCTTGAATGGATCCATCTAAGTAGTCTATTGTTCCACTGGGAACGCAGACGGGTAGGGCTCTCTGCCCTCACAAGGCATTGGTCCAACGGAGACAATCATTCCTTTTCAACTCCCCCAGGCATGAGAGCATCTGTTTCATTTCTAGGCCAGTTCAGAACACCAAATCCAAGCTGGCAATGCGTTCTGCTACAAATGCCTTTCCAGACAGTTACCGTCATTCCCATTATGTTCACTTTTCTGGCTACCCCCAAATCCTTCATATCCTTGAATATGTTAATTCTTAAGCCAAGTGTGAGGGTAGAGGACTGGGGAAAGCACTCCTGAGTAGCGAGGGTATTTCCACTTCCTGTATTTCCACCTTGGCTTTTCTGACCTGCCCTTGGAGGTTTCCCTGTAATGTTGTGCTTAGCTACTGCTTCCAAACTTCACCCACTATTGGCCTGGCTGTCTCAGCATTTAGGTGGCTTCACCTGCTTGGTATGTAGCCATCACATTGGATAGTCCCTACAGATTCTTGGACCAGTTTGGCTCACATCCTGTTTGTCAGTTATAAAGAGAGAGCAGATATTTCAATGATTGGTTAGAAAGTTTGTTGACCCGTTTGTGGCTGTTTGGTAAGTTGCTTCACTGTATTCCTTCCTAACTATGCTGATAAGAACAATTAGCTTTCCACACATGAGCCCAGCCTGATTGAGTTCTGCTACCCCTGTCCTTGGTACCTAACTGCTCCACTCAACAAGAAATAGTTTAAATAGACAATTAAATCAGTCATAAAATCATATAAATCAGTCATAAACAAATGCTATATAATAAAATCCTACCTTCTGGGGCTAGTGTAAGGGGACCCCAATAGCACTAATGGCTGCTGATCAGTTTGAATTGGCAGCATCTTTGCACACATATCATTTTGCAAAAACCCAAAGCAAACATGTTCAGCAGGCATTCACAGTTGTTCAGCATGAATTGAACAAGCTGGGTAACCAGCTTATGCCTCATCAACAACTTTGGACTTCGTAAATTCAAATATCGAACACATTAATGGTGAAATTAGCACCATCCATACTAGTCATGAGTTGGAATGTAAGGCAGCTGGACCTGTATACCAGTGATGGCTTGGCAGAGGTCACAGTTACTTGTCTCCTCTCTGTTGCACTCTAGCACTGCAAATGGTGACATTGCAGCTGCCACCTCAGCAGGGATCAGGTGACACAAATTAATCATACCAGGCCCTTTAAAAACAGCTAACCTGGCATCTCCTCAGTCTATGCTTCCGTAAAGACTGGGCTGCTCTTTTATCCATTTTTCCCCACACCCACCCTGTGAGGTAGATTAGGCTGAGAGAGTGGCCCGAAGTCAGTCAGTGAGTTTCATGGCTGACTGAGCATGTGAACAACCCAGGCGCCCTGATCCTAGTCTGATCCCCCACTCCTCCACATGCAGCTGCTGGTGTGACCTTGGGTCAGTCACAAGCTGTCTCAGAGCTGTTCTATCAAGAGCAGTCCTCGAAAGAGCTCTCTCAGTCCCACCTACCTCACAGAGTGTCTGTTGTGGGAAGGGAAAGGAGACTGTAAGCCACTCTGAGACTCTGATTGAAGGGCGGGGTATAAATCCAGTCTCCTCTTCCTCCTCCTCCAGCCAAACCACACCGGACTTTACTTTGGCCCATAACTTCTTAGACGGAGGGTGTGTTCAGACGGATCTTTTGATCTGCCATAGGAACGACTCCCTTGCAGATCAAAAATGCATGACCAGACAGAAACATCTGGGAAATATTCCGGTCCCATAGGCATCCCGTTCTGCTGCGCCTCCAATCCTGATTTAAAAAGTAGCAGTTTCAATGTAGGGTTTTCGCTTACCCGCGCAACAACTGCAGACTTTCTTCCATCTGGTCACTCCATTAGCGCGCGATGCTCCCGTCGGCTCGGTCTGACGTCAGACCGAGCCGACGGGGGCGCGATTTTAAAAAAATTGAAACCCCATGTGCGCTTTAACGAGGAAACGCATTCAGCGATAAGCGCTACGAGGAATGTAATATTCATGCTTATTTCTTTTAGGGACAAGATGTTACCGCGATGGGAGATGGAGGGGGAAGGACTGTTCTAACTTGCAAAATAGTCCCTCCATTGATGGCAATGGCAAGGGGAGGACTGGGACTTTGCTGAAAACCCTCCACGATCGCCTCAGTTCTCCAAGGAGGCGCAGCCTTGCCTATGCGAATGTACAAAACTTTTTTTAAAAAAATCCTCGGTGGATGCCGTGTAGACAAATCACAGTGGGAACAACGCACGGTGAGGCTATTTCATGGGGGGGCGTCTGGTCGTGCTAGGCTGGATTAAAAAAATCGGGATAAAATTTTAGGAGGGCTCATGGCGGGATTGACTGGCCGTCTGAACGCAGCCGGAGGAATATTGGGAAGAGGCATACTCAATATCTCCTTTCTTATCCAGAAGCCATAGAGACGAATATGCATTTACTAAACAGACCATTTCCCCCAGTTCCTTCTGTTCTCCTCTGGAACAGCCTTTTAATTTTTGCTGGCTTCATCCTCCCACTGGTCGACAGAGAGGATTGTCAAAGATCCAAACGAGACATGACGACATCTTTGTGGCTGCTACAAAATTGCCACCACCATTTTGTAGTCATTTAAAAATGCTGTCAGGGCCTAATCCTGATTGCAACACAGCAGGCTGAAGTGTTCTAGTCCCGCCCACAACTTATCAAGTGCCCAAAGGACTGCACACACACACGACATGCCCACGCAGCCGTTTTGACACTTGAAAGTGCACGAGGAAAGGAACAAAAGGGCCACACTGCAGGAGCCCTCACAGCATTTTTAAATGACTTTTTAAAATGGCAGTTGTGTCCTCGTGGCAGCCACAAGGAGACTATCACATCTAGTTTGGCCCTAAAAGAAGAACTACAAGGAGTGTCCCTTCCTCAGCATGAACATCTTGGGGTAGAGTTATCCCTGAATCTCTGATAGCTGGTATCCAATTTGGCTTCCGGACACTAAATTTAGCTGTGAGGGCTAGATTTCTGCTCCTGAGTTCCCACTCTTGCTCCAAAGGGCTGATAACTTCTCTTTCTCAGGAGCCTTGATAAGAAAAATGTGTGAAAAGAGTGGGAAGTGCTCAGATACTGCAGCCATGGGGACAAAAACCAGCAAGAAGGGGAAGGAAAGTGAGATAATATTTAGATAATGATGACAGACAGGTCCAATAAACCCCAGATTCATGACATGTTTGCCAACCTGACTGTTTCAGTTCCTCGTGGAGGTGCAAACGAGTAGCGCCATAGTCCTTTTACTACTGCCCTCCAGCCCAGTGGGGTTTTCCCTGGATTGGCAACAACCACAGCCGATAATATGAACCTTGAGAAGTGAGTAATGGGTCTCCTCTTGGGATGCTCTTCCCCCTCCCACCAGCCTTCATGAGTCTTCCTGCAGTTCTAAACCCAGCCAAGAAATGAATACATTCTTTAATGATTGAAATGAGCCAGATAAGAGGCAGGGCTTCAAATTAAGAATCTGAGGCTTGATTGCGGCTGTAATCATATTTTTCTATTTTTTCCCCCTCCTCTCCTCCCCAGAAAATAAATTGCTTCAATAAATTATATCTTTAATCTGCCACGGGACTGGCAGTCTGGGCTCTCCTTTCAGTGTGCCGTATAGCAAGATAATCAACCCCTTCCTCTCTCCACATGGAGCAAACTAATAGATTTTAAACAATTCCATTATTTGACAATTTCTTCTATTATTAATACAAATTGCCTGCACTTGCTTTCAATTAGAGGGTTTTTATTTTCTAATAAATTCCAATCAGATTCCCTTAAAAACCACCTAAACATGGGGAGGAGACGGCAGGTTCCTTTTAAACATGGTGCATGCAAAATGATTGTCCTGTATTTCCTGCCATTTTTCATCTGTCTTTCCCTGCCTCTCCCTCATCTTTCTCATTCATATTCTTCTTCCCTCCTTCCCTCCATCTCTCATCCACATGCACACTGAGCATCTTCGCCCATGATATCAAAACTCCCTCTGAGTCTTCTGTGTGGCTTGTGGATGCTGATAATGAGGAAGAAAGGCATTTGCAAATTAAAATGCACATTTCAGCCAATGGCCATTGTCTAATAATAATATTTAGCATTTTAGACAGCACATGCCCTCCAGCATATACATATAAAGCTGTCATATATTATAGGTCCATCTAGTACAATGTTATTGCTTTGAAGTCTTTACCAACAACTTCCATACTTTTCAACTACTGATGCCTGGGAGTGAACCTAACAATCTTCTGCATGCGGAATCTATGCTCTGCCACTGGGTTAGAGGCCCAGCATTTGAGATGGAAACAGGGATATGCTTGTGATGGTATGGGGGGGGGGGCATGGAGCTTCCACAAATGAGACTACAAGTGTGCTGTAAGCAGAATGAAATTAATAATGGAGTGCATGTAGAGCAGATAACTCCAGACGCCCAAAGCCACAGATGAGTCAAACTCCAGGCTACTGAACAAGTCAAAAACATAATGCAAGTGAAACTGGCGTCTGTACCATTTAGAAGTGGGTTCTAGATCCAATCAAGCCTGAACTCTCCCTAGAAGCTAAAATGACTAACCTGAGGCTATTGTCTTTTGGTCACATCATGAGAAGACCAGACTCACTGGAAAAGACAATAATGCTAGGAAAAGTTGAAGACTGCAAGAAAAGAGGAAGACCCAACATGAGATGGATTGACTCCATAAAGGAAGCCACAGCACTCAGTTTGCAAGACCTGAGTAAGGCTGTTGACAACAGGAAGTTTTGGATCACTTCAATTCATAGAGTCCCCATAACTCGGAAGCAACTTGACAGCACTTAACTCACACACCACTCGGAAGCAACTTGACAGCACTTAACTCACACACCACTTACTTGCCCCATTTAGAGGAAGTAACTTGCCAAAGGCAGAGAGTGACGATTCCTTAAGCGTTAGTGCCATGGTTTGGATGAGAAAGAATGGAGAGAAATGCACATGTCTACAGCCATAGGTGTCTGTCTCAGTAAATCAAATGTAACATTGACACAGAAATGTAATAACATTAATCCACCTTGCAAGATAGTTCACGTGGGTAGCCGTGTTGGTCGGAAGCAACAGAACAAAGTGTGAGTCCGGTGGCACCTTTAAGACCAACAAAGTTTTATTCTGGGTATAAACTTTTGTGTGCATGCATACTTCTTCAGAAGTATGTAACTGAAGAGGTGTGCATGTGCATGAAAGCTTATACACAGACTAAAACTTAGTTGGTTTACAGGCTTCCCAAGAACTTACCATAATTCAGCGGGGGATGCATACTTCTTGGCAGGACCATTCCCGGGGGGTGGGGGGTGGGAGACGCGGTGCACGATGCCATCACCAGGAACTGATGCTGGGCGATGCTCTGGCAATGGGGCTGGTACCATCGAGTTTCCAGCCCCATTACCAAAGCACCACCCAGCGTCACTTCCTGGTGACAGCATCCTGTGGCGTGGGTGTTCCAAGGAGGAATGTTCCAGCTGAGGACTGTGTGTCCCCTGCCGTATTACGATAAGTACTTGGCAACCCTGTTGGTTTAAAAGGTGCTACTGGACTCAAACTTTGTTTTGCAAGACTGTTGTTAAGGATTACTAAGAATAGTATGTGTGAAGTGTCTCAAACACCGAAAAGCACTACTACTAATGCTAAGTGTTGTTAAATAACACACACAAACATACACACATGTACTCTCAAACCCATTTAAAATTCACTTTTAGAAATAACCACAAATAGAGGATTCACTTGGGTGTTTTCACCCATTACCCTCACCTCTCATCGTCTTCTTCCAAATTCTTTTTTTTTTGTCTTTCTATCACAAGTGATGGAATCAGTGAGGCCTCCATTAGCTCTACCCTTATATCAGGGGAGCAAAGATATCCCTCTCCCCCGACTTGGTCAAGGCTCCATAAAATGCACACTTGGGGGAAAACAGAGAAGTGCAGTGAAATCTATCAGCTTCAAAAGTTCTGAATAATGCTACCCATTTTATTTCTTAGCAATTACTTCTCCAACTTCATATACAGTTATTAGTGGAAGATGCTCCATCCTGACAACAATCTTTCATTTTGCTAGGTACTATAAAAATGCAGGAAACAAAATTGTTCTCATTTTCTTTTCCCCACTCAGAACTTACCCAGTGTTCCCCCTGGCTGACCAGGAAGTATTTTATCTTTTTGCTGTCCTATTTTCACTATTGGCAGAACAGATGGACTTCAGCAGGTTTAATACAGAAATGTTATGACCAAAATCAGATATAAAGCATGGGCATATTGATTTTAATGCATACATTTGTATTCTTTGCACAATGTGGGAACAATCCAGCCAAAGTCTTTTGTCTTTTTAAAAGTCCCATTGATAGCAAAGGAAGAGTTAAGCATGTAGCTTAAATCTCTCCTATTAAAATCAATGTAATTTAAAAGTGGTTGGATTGTGCTATTTGTCTTTGTGGATCCCTTCTGTTTCACTACCATGGAAGCTTGCCAGGTGACCTTGGGCCAGTCTAACCTGTCTCACAGGGTTGTTTGCTAGGATAAAATGGAAGAGAGGAAGATGATGTAATATGCCTTGAATACCCATTGGGGTTGAACGGCAGAGTATAAATAAATATATCACCTTGCTTTCAGGGCAGGAGGGTTGCCTCAGTGCTTAGTTCTTGTGGCCCTTTTTTTACATGCCCAGGGAAATGCTGACTGCCACTTTGGGGTCAGGAAGCAGTCCTGGAGGTTTTTCTGGGTGTGGAACAGCGGGCACTGCGGGTGTAGAGGGGAGGTATTTGTGAATTTCCTGCCTTGTGCAGGGGTTGGACTAGATGACCCCGGAGATCCCTTCCAACTCTGATTCTATGATTTTCTTCTACCTTTCTAACCCACTTCCTGCATTATAGTACATCATGCTTTCCACAAAAGTTTCTCTTTTTGTTTGTGTTGTTTTTTAATTCTGTAATCATAATCACTGAAAAAGACAACAATGCTAGGAAAAGTTGAAGATAGTAAGGAAAAGAGGAAGACCCAACATGAGATGGAGTGACTCCATAAAGGAAGCCATGGCCTTCAGTTTGCAAAACCTGAGTAAGGCTGTCAATGATAGGATGATTTGGAGGTCATTAATTCATAGGGTTGCCATAAGTCGGAAGCGACTTGATGGCACATAACACATGCACACAATCCTAATTCTATCACATTGTTCATTGGATGTCTTATGAGTCTGATCAAATTGTTGAGAGAGAGAAAGAGATCTGCCTTGAGTCTCAGAGAGAAAGGGGGGCTACAAATGACATTAATAAATAAACAAATGCAGAGCATATGTGCCTGATTTTCTAAATCAGGTTCAGTTCTTAAAGCCCTTTGCAGCGCAGTTGTTAAACGGGAAGACTAGTGGTGAAGGGTGGGATCATGAGCAAGCCTTGCTAAATGTACATATCTGCCAGTATTCAGGAGAACTGGAGCAGCAGTCTTCAGCTGTCCTGACCCCAGCCCCACCTTGAGCATCTAGGAGGATAGCAAGGGTCCCACTAAGCTGAAAACACATCACAGCACAATCTCATGAAAGGAAGAAGAGGAGCCAGGGTTATGAATCATAGAATCATAGTGTTGGAAGGGACCTCCAGAGTCATCTAGTCCAACCTCACACAGTGCAGGAAATTCACAACTACCTCCCCCCCACATCCCCTCCCCACATGCCCAGATGACAAAAAAAAACACAACCCTCCAGGATCCATGGCCAAACCTCACCAGTTTCAAAGCTAAGAAAGCGAACAAGAGACCAAAAGCACTGGGGGCAGAAAACACAAGCTGGGCCCCAAGAGGTGTAACCTAGTGAGGAACAAGGTGTGGAAGAATCTGCCCCACCTCTGAGTGGCCTTGCCTTTAGTGTCTTGTCACTCCTCTCAGCTTGCAAGCAAAGAATGATGTGGTGGAAGCACAGTGCTCTTCTGCTGCAAGTCCTTCCAAAATGCAGCAAAGGAAATGGCTCTATAGCGGCTTGTGACCCAACTGAGAGTCACACACCATGCGTCAAATGCCGCCAAGCTAGAACGCTGTCACTGAAAGAAAGCTGCTGTATTGAACTGCACAGCTGAACAATGCAGGGCTGCCAAACGGTCAACTTGACAGCGGACCAAACCAGTGCATCCGCCCTTCCCCATAATTTTGCATACATGCTAACATATGCAAATGAAAAGTGTGGGTGGCAAAAGGTACACTGCAGATAATTAGACTCCCTATCTAGAGGTAGACAAAAAGCAAATGTAATTAATGTGGCTTTTTTGTTATGGTGAAAAAATACAATGCTAAATTTCGGAGTATTTTAAAGTCTGAATAGATGTATGGTTCCTATTATGATTTAAAAAAAAATACGCACACTTAACATCAAGTGCCAGCACATGCCAGCTAGTTTGTATGCATTCATTGGGACAAGTTGTCAAGGGCTGCCAGTTGGCTGTCCCATATGGTTTGGAGAGTGAGAGTGGGAATTCGACATACTGCCGAGATCTTCATGTGGGGCCTGGCAGCGGGCAGCGAAATGTAATGTGGTTTTGCAGAGGTTCTTCTTAAGGGGTGCGCGCAATAGGCCTTCTGTTCTGCAGCACTGTTCTTGACACAGACGTTAGAGTGCAGGCCTCCCCAAGTGTAACACTGTGCCTTTGCATTTCTCATTAAGGCCTTCACAGATTCAGCTGCCTGAAAATCTTTTGAGTTTTCGTTTGGGGGGGTGGTTTTTGATCTACTGATCTAGTACAATTTTATCCCACCATTCCTCCAAGGAGTGCAGGACAGCACACATCACTCTCCCTTCCACGTTGCTAGGGTTGACAGGTCCTTGTAGGGTTGCCAGATCCAGGTTTGGAAATTCCTGGAGATTTGGAGGCGGAACCTGGGCAGGACAGGGACCTCAGTGAGGTTCAATGGCACAGAGTCCACCCTCCAAGGCAGCCATTTTCTCCAGGGGAACTGATCTCTGTAGTCTGGAGATGAGCTGTAATTTGAGGGGATCCCCAGGTCCCACCTGGAGGCTGGCATCCTTACTGAACATTCCTGTGAGGTAGGTGAGGCTGAGAGGGCGTGACTGTCCCCAGGTCATCCTATGAGCTTCCATGGCAGAGTGGAAATTCCAACCTGGGTCCCCCAGATCGTAGTCTGACTACTATGCCAGGTTGCCTGTTATGGAGTAATTAGGCGCATATCTATCTTTACTGTTGCCAATGATAATGATGGCATTACTGTGTCCCACAAACAAAATCATACTATAGCGTATCTAAATGGGAAAGATGACATAAGTTGTGCTATGCAATATCATGCCTTCTTAGGTGTCGATCATTGTTCTGATTAATCTCAACAGGCAGAGCTCAGAATCAGCTCTAACGAGACCATTCATGCCAAAATGCTCGAGAGAGATGTTGTTGTTTCTGAATGGAAGGTGCAGCACCAGAGGGCTGGGAAGTCATCTAGTCCTGCCACCTCCTGCTCCACACAGATAAACAAACACAATGTGATCTATAGTGTGTGACAAGAAATGAACAGGAATGAACCATGCCGAGGTGCCGGCTGTGCAGAGTTCCAGCTGATTCAAGCCCTGTGCAACAAGGAAAGGGCATTCAGAAAGAAAGGGATATCTGTCACGGTGGAAGTTTCTTCCAAAGTTCAAATACAATTATTAGTTTACATGACTCATCCCAAAGTCTGCTCAGTAGGTAGTCTCATAGGCCCCATTGCACCTAAAATTTTTAAACATTTTGTTTTATTGTGCAACTGAGAAATAGGGAAAATCCAGAAAGGTCCAGAAAAAAAATGGCAGAAAATGTTGCCTGGGGCTCCTAGTTAGAGTTGCCAACCTCCAGATGGGTCGAAAAATAATACACAGTATTCCATGATAAAATTACTAAGAAATATACTTAATCAATTTATTATTAAACAATTAACATGAACTAGGAAAACCAAATTACCAATCACCCTTAAAGTACATTTCACAAAATATATATGTTTCACAAAGTCAAGAACGTAATCAATCATTCACAATTCCTTATCAAATCACAGTTCATATAAAGGATACTCCTATATTCTTCCAATCGCTTTGCTTGTGTGTAAGAATAGGTGATGTTTTGTGGGATGTGAAAGTGGAAGCTAGTGGTATGACAGTTGTGTTGTTCCGTCTTCAACAAAGCATTCTGTGAAATGGACTTGAATGCTAGCAGCTCCGTAAGCTGGAGTATGGAACTATGAGAAATGGAGTTTGGAAGGTTCCTACTGTCTATCTTGGAAAGTTTTGGAAAGTAAAAGAGGGGGAATCCTCTTATTTGAAGCACTTGGAGAAGTTGAGTCACATCTCTATGAGGGCACCTTGTGAGTTGGCACATAAGAAATTACTACTTGCAGCACAAGACACTTTAAAGTTGCAACTGAAGAATCTGAAGAGAGACTGTACCACTAACACTTGGGACAGGCAGAGTATAGTGCTTGAGAGCTGCATATTATCCAAGAAGTCTCACATTCAAATCTCCTTTCAGCCATGAACTCAGCAGGTGATCTGAAGCAAACTTCCCTCTCTCGTTTTCAGCTTCTGTAAAATGGGAATGATACTGACCTACCTCAAAGAGTCGTTGTAAGGCTTACTGAGATAATGTATGTAAAATGTTATATAAAGCAAGGGAAATGCAACAATGCCTTAGGATTTTGGGCCACTATTTTTGGAGGGAGGGAGAGGGGGTAAGTTGGGAGACGTAAGGTCTGTAATCCCAGAAGGATCTTCTGTTGTTATTCAGCAGTCACAAAAATAAGGCCAAGCTTTAGGCCTTTTTCCTTCTGGGTCATATAAAAAACATTTTTCCCCCTGCTGCTGGAGCTGCTGCTGTCCCCGGAGGAGGCAGGACCCAGTGAGTCTGTCAGCTACTATAGCAACCAAGCTCGAGCAAGAGAGAGCAGGAATTGTGTGGGGGGGAGGACAGGGGGGAGATGGCATGTTCTGGTTTGGAGGAATTTATATGCAGAGGTCGTTATCTGTCACCCTCCTCGATCATTAGAGTGCAAGACGGCTGCAGGGGACGTGTAGCTGAATGTTAGGGGAGGGGGCAAGAAGCTGCCCTGTTGGACAGTTTGGAGTAAACGGAGGGGCTCCTTCTTCAACATCCCGGTGAGCCTTTGCACACCCCCACTCCTCTCCTCAACCTCATACTTTCACACATGCTCCTGATACAAAGATACCTGCATTCACCCACTATACATTAGCATACCCTTCCCTCATGCCACAAGGCATTGTGCATCACCAGGGCTACACCACAAACACCACTTCCACACACATTCCAAGTGGCCATTTCTTTGAGAGTGCACACTTTTCCACCCAGCGCCATGCACATTGATTCATGAGTAACTATTTAAAAGTTACACATAGTGTTTGGAACAAAGTTTGAGTCCAGTGGCACCAACAAAGTTTTATTCATGGTATAAGCTTTCGTGTGCAAGCACATTTTCTCAGATACGGAAGTTTCAGATGCATACTGTTTGGTGCATGCTCCCTTGTGAATGGGGCATATGGGTTTAAATGGCCAAATTTCTCTCCTCCCACACAAAACCCTCCACATGGAAGCACTCTAAAGGCACAATTATGTCTCGTGGAACTTTCCCTGTTCATTTCAATGAGTCCTGTACAGGAGGATTTCGTGGTAAATCATTTCCCCTGTTAGTTAGCGAGAGAAGGGATGCCATTGGGATAATCTGACCATAACTTCAGATGGGGCCCTAGCCTCATGGTCAAGAGTAGACATTACCAGATTGGACCAATTGTAACTGCAGCCCAAATCAGCAGGTGGTTGAGCCTGGCATCAGATTTTGCCAACCAAAAATATGCAGGGGTTGATTCCTGAAGGTACTTTGAACCTGAAGGTTGAATTCAAGGTTAGTGGAAGCACATGCAGACCCTCCAAACCAGCAGCAGCTGTATGTCTTCTCCTTAATAACTTATCCCACCAATGATGTGTGGTGTGACATCCCCACGCTTTGAATTTTTCCAGCCCTGCCCCACATCATTGGCTGCTGCTTGTGTGGGCGGACATAGAGCATGAAGATGTCTTTTTTGGTTTGCCAGATATTATTTGGGGAAAAGAGAATGGAGAGATTTTGGTAGCAATTATGCATTTCTTATACCCTCTAGTCCTGGCCTGAGATAGCTCCATGAAGGCCTTCACTTTTCACGTTCCTTGGAGTGGCTGACCTTCTGCTTGTGAAGTACTTCCGATAACACTTCTGTTGGAGAGATCTGAGCCATCTTGTTAAAAAAGTGTCAACAGACCAAGTGATGTGTCACAACCCAGACTTCAGGGGGCTGGGTTCCTGGCTGGGCCATGAACAGACTGTGGAATTGGCACCACATGCTGAGCTCTGTGTGGGAATGAGGTGCCAGTCAAGTGAGGACATAATAGACTTGATTTAATCCAGCATTGCTCTCCAGGCAGCCTCAGGGGCAACTATTCACTAAAATTCCAGTGGAGTCACACACATTCACATACACAGGTAGATTGGGTCTGTATATCTTAGACTGCCCACAATAATGCAATTTGCCATATTTATTAAACATTTATATCCTGCCTTTTCACCTCATCCAGGCAACCCAAGGTAATTTACAACCCCAATTAAAAACAATTCATAACAATACATTACAGTAGAAACAAAACACAACAGAAACTCGCAGCCAGCAGAAACCGTCCTAAAAATAGCAACCATATGCCACAAAAGGCCTGGATGAATAAAAAGGCTTTTTTAACTGGTGGTGGTTAAAGAAAAACAAAATATCCAACTGGCAAATATGTCTGGAAAGCGTATTTTGAAGTCTGAGTGTCACCATGGGAGAAATATTCCAGTTGTGCTAGCTGCCCACCTTTATCCTGAAGGCAGAAGCATCCCTGAGCAGGACCTCAGCACAAGATCTGAAGGCACAGGTGAGGGTTGCTATTGCTAACATCCAGGTAGGGCCCTGGAGATCTCCAGGATTTATGACTGGTCTCCAGAGGACAGAGATCACTTCCCCCAGAGGAAACGGCAGCTTCAAAGGGCAGATATTTGGAGTCACATCTCCACTGAGGTCTCTCCCTTCCCAGAATTCCCTCTGTCCCAGGCACTGCCCTCAATCTCCAGGAAGTTCTCAAGCCAGTACTGGCAATCCTAGCTCAGGCAGATAATGGAAGCAAACTATCCTTCAGACACCCCAGTCATAGGTCACTGAGGACTTCAGCGGTAATAAACAACTGTTTGAACTGCTTGAGAACAAACTGTTAACTAGTGAAGCTCTTAAAGCACTGGAAGGATGTGATCAGATCTACACTGGCCCTATAAATAACCCAGGCTGGATTCTGTGTTTTGAGCCAGCTGAAGTCCTCAAAAGCCCCCTCCTGGATAACACACAGCATTCATTTATCCTGTACCTTACCCAGGCATAGATAATAGGGGCAAGACTGGGCTTTTTCAGGAAGAGTTGCAGAGTTGGTGCAACAACACCCCCTCCCCCGGTCAAATTCATTTCCTTAAATTGGTGTTCAGCGACTGCTCAATTATACAGATTCCTCCATCTGTCCATTTCCTCCTCATAAATGGCTTTTCTGTTACTTAAAAGTTCTGATTCATCCATAATGCTGCTTTCTGAGGAGTCCACGAGTCTAACTGTATCCGAGTCGCTGTGTCAGACCCAGCTCCTGTGCACATGAGTATGAGTGGAAGAAAAAGACAGAGGGGGAAGGCAGAGGCAGGTGCAATCTGCAGCCAGTAGGAGCGAATCTCCTGGCTGCTCAGACCAGAAAGGACTATCTCCAGACCCCCTCTAAATGGATGGTATAAACAGACTTTTGCTATTGTGGCTGATCTCTGTGTAGTTTAGGGCTGCCAACTCTGGGTTCAGAGGTACCTGGAGATTTGAAGGTGGAACCTGGAGGGTGGGGTTTAGGGGAGGGACCTTGGTAGGGCATAATGCCATACAGCCCACCTTCCAAAGGAGCAATTTTCTCCAGGAGAAGAGGAATGTTTTTTTAAAATACAGAAACAATAAATAAACAAGCAGTCTATGTAATCTGGAGATAGGTGCAATTCCAGAATATCAGGAAATCTCCAGTCCCCACCTGGAGCCTGGCAACCCTAGTGTAGTCCCCTCCTTTGGCCTGAGCTTGGTGGCAGTGTGCAAAGCGAAAACCAGCAAGTCCAGGTCAAGATCAGGATCCGAGGGAGCCTTGTGTCATGATGTCTGTGTGTGTGTACAGACACACACATACACAGAGAGGGAGAGGGAGAGGGAGAGGGAGAGGTCGTTCCTAGGCATTACATCTCTAGTGCTCCAGTATCAGTTACTTAGGATGTGTGCTACATGTAAGTATCTCAGTACATGTAATTACTACTTTGTGCAAATACACAACACATGCATTTTGCAGCTTCTGTACACATTACTCAGATTTTCCAGAGTATATGCATTCATGCAAACTGAAGGTGCAAAACAAATGCATTGCCTTTTTCAGACAAAATGACAATCACGTATACTGAGATGACTGCACATAGAGCGCTGTCCTGGTTCACAGAGATGGAGCACCAGAAATGTAGCATCTGAAAAGGTTAAACTTTGGTTAAACGTTGAAGGGTTAGCAACAAGAAAAACTTGGATTGTAATTCATAATTGTAGTTCAGAAATCTTTTAGGGCCTAGTGGTGTGCCCATCACACAGTGCCACAGACACACTTTTCTCTATGCTAAATTTGATAGGGGGGGAACCCAGGTGACATATTTTGTAGTCAAAATTTAGCAGATAACTTGCTTTTCATTCTGAAACTACTATGACTTTCCTTGAATCAATAAGTATCTGAAGGTGGCTGCACACCACTCCATAGAGATCAATGTCCATGTATACCTTTTAAATTAGATCTTTGACAAGTTTGATGGGTCTTGAACATGTCCATTTTTGAAGTCATTTTAGTTGTGGTATGTTACTATAGTAGGAAATACTGCAAATCCCCAAATGTGATTTTAAAAGAAAATACTAAAAGTGGGCTTTTCTTTGGACTACCTTTGTTCATTGAATTCTAAGTTGTCTCATTCTTAACAGAAACTGCCCCTCTTGCTTCACAAAAAGGCACTTTTGTTAAGATTTCCAATATGTAAATATATTTAAATATAATCAGTCAATTAGGTGGTTAATTAGTTAAAAGCAGACAGTTAATGTATTAAAAATTTAATTGCTTTTAGCTCTAGTTTTTATCTTGGTTGAGATTTCCTAATGTGCTTCCAGTTTCATCAGTAAAAATTGTACGTAAATCCATATGCATTAAGAGCTGAAATTAAATATGGCTCACCCCTTTCATCTTCCCAACAACTCTGTGAGGCAGGTCAGGCTAAAAGAAAGTTTCTTGCCCCAAACCAACTCAGTGAGCTTCATGGTGAGGTGGGGACTTGAACCCAGGTCTGCTGCATCCTAGTCCACCCATGCCGATTCTCTAAGCAATCACATATACTAACAGTACAATCCATCGGCACCAACGATGTGGGGAAATGCAGTCGTGAGGTCCTGGAGGAGAAATTTAGGCTGCTCGGCAGGAAACTCAAGGCCATGACCTCCAAGGTAGCCTTCTCAGAAGTGCTACCTGTTCCACGCACAGGGCCAGAGAGACAGGCACAGATCAGGAGTCTCAATGTGTGGATGAGATGGTGGTGTAGGGGGGGAGGATTCAAGTTTGTTAGGCACTGGGATGCTTTTTGGGACAAGAGGGAGCTGTACAAAAGGGATGGTCTCCACTTGTCCCGAGAAGGAACCAGGCTGCTGGCGCTCAAAATCAAAAAGGTGGCAGAGCAGTTTTTAAACTGAATAATCTGGGAAAGCCGACAGGAGATGAAAAGTCTCTGGTTCGGGATGGCTCATCTCAAAGAGATGAAGGGGTAGCTATTACTTTTGTACAAAGAAATGGATTAAAATTGTCCACTGAGACTGTGGCTAATGATAGGAACTGCCTGGCAAGGTCTCGAGGCAGCAAGAGGAAGGCTGTGGGCTTAACAAGCATGGGCAACTATAAGTGTTTATACACAAATGCTAGAAGTCTCCGAGGTAAAATCGGGGAGTTGGAATGCTTGGTGTTGGGGGGAGAAATAGACATTGTGGGTATTTCAGAAACTTGGTGGGATGAGGAAAATCAGTGGGATACGGTGATTCCTGGTTATAAATTATATTGGAAGGATGGGGGGAAGGGTTGGAGGTGGGGTGGCTCTGTATGTCAGAGAGGGTATACCATCCAGTAAGATTGAGAGGGTAAGAAAATTGGATTCGCTTCTGGAAATGCTATAGGTTGAAATAGTGGGTCCAAAAGGAGGCTTAACAGTGGGAGTTTGTTATCGCCCACCAGATCAAAAGATGGAGGAGGATTATAAAATGATGAATGAATTAAAGATAGCGGCTAGACAAAATAACTCTGTCGTAATAGGCGACTTTAACTACCCACATATTGATTGGGTCAATATGAGTTCTAGTCGGGAAAAAGAGATTGAGTTTCTAGACACTCTCAATGACTGTGCTATGGAACAGATGGTCACAGATCCTACCAGGGGAGAGGTGATCCTGGATTTGGTCCTAAGTAACACCCAAGACCTGGTGAGAGATGTAAATGTGATTGCACCGCTTGGGAACAGTGACCATAATGTCATTGAGTTTAACATTTGTACAGATAGGAAGTTGCCCAAAAAGACTGACGCAACCACTTTTAACTTTAAAAGGGGTAACTTCTCTGGTATGAGGGGACTTGTGAGGAAGAAATTGAAAGGAAGAGTGGAGAAGGTCAAAACCATTGGGGAAGCTTGGAGACTATTTAAAAATACAATCCTAGAAACTCAGAAAAAATATATACCACAGGTTAGGAAAGGCACAAATAGGTATAGAAAAAAGCCTGCATGGTTAACAAATAAAGTAATGGAAGCTGTAAAAGGTAAGAAGGATCCCTTTAAGCGGTGGAAAGCTAGTCTTAATGAGGTTGATAAAAGGGAACACAGACTATGGCAAATAAAATGCAAGTCTGTGATCAGGCAAGCAAAAAGGGAATATGAGGAGCATATTGCAAAAAACATAAAGGCCAACAATAAAACTTTCTTCAAATACATTAGAAGTAGGAAGCCAGCCAGGGAGGCAGTGGGGCCCTTGGATGACCAAGGGGTAAAAGGAGTAGTGAAGGATGATAGGGAAATGGCTGAGAAGCTGAATGCATTCTTTGCCTCTGTCTTCACTGTGGAAGAGGAGAAGTGCTTGCCCACTCCAGAAGCACCGATTTCGGGAGGGGGTTTGAAAGACTTGAATCAGATTGAGGTGACAAGAGAGGAAGTCCTACGACTGATGGACAATTTAAAAACTAATAAATCACCAGGCCCGGGTGGCATTCATCCGAGAGTTCTGAAAGAATTCAAATGTGAACTCCTCTGGGTGACGTCATTGTGGTGTGCACGTGCCTGAAGGCTTCTGGACCAAGAATGAACCCCCCTGCCATCAGCCAGGTAAGACCTGGCAACCCTATTTAGCATGTGTGAAACCGATCACTGTCAGAAGAGAGGAATGAAACAGGCCCATGGCCCAGTAAGACTCAGTAGCAGCAGGCAAAGGCTGACCTCACAGTGGCACTTGCATGAGAGTGCATTTGTAGGTTCTGATCAGCAACTGGAAGCTTCAGGGCCCAGACTCAGCCTGAAGAGTGTGTGCGGTTGCCGTGGCAAGAGGACTTCCTTGCCTATTGCAGACTGATAATTTCACTTGGAGGGAAATTCTCCTGTGGGTCATTGTCATAAAAGGCCGTTGGTGTCCAAAAGCAAGCGGAGCCAAACCCAGTGACTCAGCCAATGCTACAGGAACCACCCGGCTTGGACTCTTCATAAGCAGTGATAGTTGGTATCAGCTCACCCAAAGAGTGATTAACATATGGAATTCACTGCCACAGGAGGTTTTGGCAGCTACAAGCATGGACAGTTTCAAGAGGGAATTAGATAAACATATGGAGCAGAAGTCCATCAGTGGCTATTAGCCACAGGGTATAGATGGGAATTCTCAGTCTGGGGCAGGCGATGTACTCTATTCTTGGTGCTGGGGGGGGCAGCAGTGGGAGGGCTTCTAGTGTCCTGGCCCCACTGCTGGACCTCCTGATGGAACGTGGTATATTTTGGCCGCTGTGTGACAGAGTGTTGGACTAGATGGGCCATTGGCCTGATTCAACATTGGCTTCTCTTATGTTCTTATGTTCTATGCAGAGTTTTTCCAGTATAATGCAGTGGACTAGGATGGTATGCCATATACCACCTCTGCCACTTACCAATTTTTTTCCCTACTACAACTGGCATGGAAATGGTCATTTCTCTGGACTCTGTTGATCTAGCTGTGCTGATTAGGATTGATTGTCAACCCAACTCCGAGTCACAGCAAGACCATTGTGGTGTGAATGTGTGTGTGGAGACTTCAGTGCCACTCCCAGTTAGGAACCCAGAAGTGATGTCACCACAACATGGCAACACTCTAGGATTTCACCCAATCTCTACAGTAAAAACCATAGAGATCAAGAAAATTCCTAGCGCATCACAGCATTGCGCCAATGTCACTTCTCAGATACTGCAGTGGCATGCAATGCTGTCCCCCTCCCACTCCATTAACAGCTAGTGGGAGATAAGGAGTGCTGGAGGGGATTTGCCTGTTTTATGTGGGCAAATAACAAGCCTAATGCTAATTTGTGATATTGTAGCTTCTAGTCTTGATGACTGTAATGCAGTCAGTGTGAGGCTGCCCTTAAAGACAGGCTGGAATAGGGTTGCCAGGTCCCTACCTGGCATCCAGCAGGGGGGAGAAGCTGTGTGTTTGGAAGTCTCGTATGCACCGCAATAACGTCACCCAGAAGGGATGTCATTGCGCTGGGCACGTTGTCAAGTGATGCTCTAGTTTTTGATCTTAAAACTCTATAGATAGAGTTTTAAGTTCGAACACTAGAGCATCCCTTGATAGAGTTTTAAGGATGAACGCTAGAGCGTCCCCCAATAACGTGCCCGGCGCAATGATGTAACCTCTGGTTAATGTCATTGTGCCGGGCACATCGGCCCAATTCAGGCACTTTGGGGGTGGCAGCAAGATCCGGGCCAGCAGGTTGAGGGATCCTAGAGTGGGCACCCCCCCGCCGAGGGGGGACCTGGCAGCCCTAGGCTGGAAACTGCAGCTGGTGCAAAATGCAGCAGCTCGACTTTTGACTAGAGCTAGCTAGTTTGGGCATGTAACACCTACTCAGAATATCTTAATTGGCACCTTATTTCTTTCTGAATTAAATTTAAGGCGCTGGTTCCTTCTTTTCAAGCTCTTCACGCACCAGGGGCCCACATGGCTGAAGGACTGTCTTTCCCTGTATCAGCAGCATGTGTGATGACTGCCCTCCTCCTAGAAGCTCCTCTTAATGGTGCCTTCGTAAAGGCTGATGAGAAATGCCTCATTCCAATCATGGCTGGGCCTTCTCTATAGAGGCTCATATCCTCCAGAGGAGGTTAGAACATCACCATCTCTGTTGGCTTTCAGGAAGTCCTGCAAGGCACAGCTTTTTAGGTGGGCCTCTGCTGATGGCAACAGGTAGTAGAAGAGAAAAGGTTGAATTTATACCCCACCCTTCACTACCCAAAGGAGTTTCAGAGCAGTTTACAATCCCTTTCCCTTCTCCCCACAACAGACACCCCGTGATGTAGGTGGGGCTAAGAGAGCTCTTTTGAGAACTGCCCTTGAGAGAACAGCTCTGAGAGAACTTATGACTGACCCAAGGTCACACCAACAGCTGTATGTGGAGGAGTGGGAAATCAAACCCGGTTCTCCCAGATTAGAGTCTGCGCTCTTAACCACTACACCAAACAATTATAATGGACCCCACATTGTTTTAATTTGGCAAAGCTTACTTGTTTGATACTAGGGTATTTTCTTTTAAAGCTACCTTGAGTCCTCATGAGGGAGAAAGTGCAAGATACATATCTTTTGATTAATAAATATGGCATGTCAGTGATGAAATAGACTGCTAGAAACAATAGACTGCTGTATGCCAGCAAACAGATGCTGAAACAAAACAATGAAGAGAATTTGGGGGAACAGATTCCTTTCAGATCTAATGGACATGTTGCAGTTGCAGGAAAATCATAGGCAGGTGGTTCAGAAGACACTTGTGGCAGCCCAAAGCCAAAGATCCAGTGTGGTTGGCTTTCTCCCCTGACAACAGAAGGCCGAGCTTCATGTGTTATTTGTTCCTAAGGCCGATGACATCTACTGCCTTCCAGGAAGAAAGAGCATCAGCTTGGCAGCCCGCCCAACACGCCGCACAGTGTCACAGGCTGGAGTCAGTTCGGTACAAACTGCATCCGCATGCCCAAACTGCATTTTCTCTATCTCTAGGCAATGCTATTTCTTTGACGTGGGATTCACAACCCCCCCCCCATCCCTCCCATCAAACACACTGATGAAAACACAGCACATAAGACCAAAAAAAAAAAAGGCAAAAGCAGAGCAGGAGTTCTTTGAGCAGAACAGATGGCATAGCAAGTTTTTAAAAAGTAATTCAGTCCACAAGTTTCTTTTGTCAATGTTTTGTTTGTTTTCAGAGTGTGCGACCAAAAAAAATAGTCCACCCCCAAACCCAGACAAAGTGGCCTGTCACAAAACACCCAGCCCCATCACCACTGGGCATGTTCAGCTGTCTCTTCTAATGATGCTCTCCTTTTGACTGCCGAACAGCTACTAGAGAATCCCCTCTCTGAGACAGATTGGACTGTCAAGCTGCAGTCCAACATTGTTATGCACACAAATACACACTAGCAAATTAAATCCCTGGCTCCTAGAAAAGGGCTATGTGAAAGATCAGGTAACATCAGGTTGCTAGGTCACAACCTGGAGAGCTGTCTGCTCAATTGCCCCCCAGCCTGGAAAGAAAATGCAGCCAAGCTTTTGCCTACCTTCTTTCTCCCTGGTCCCACTCTCAACACCTCCCCTTCCTGCCAGAGCAAACAAGATTTTACTTTTCCCTCACAGCAAGCAAGAACGTGCAGGCTTGGGGTTTTAGAACCTGCTGAGAAATGCCCAAAATATTCTCTCTG
Organism: Gekko gecko; assembly: GCA_029375565.1. Taxonomy (NCBI): domain Eukaryota; kingdom Metazoa; phylum Chordata; class Lepidosauria; order Squamata; family Gekkonidae; genus Gekko; species Gekko gecko. Next base: position 41,231,563 of record JAPDNY010000005.1, on the reverse strand, counting down.
CACCCAGTGTGTACGCGGTTGTAAATATGGACTTCTGATAAGCATGCCCCCTGCCTCAACAAAGCACATATCCAAGCATGCAGTTCCTCTGATAGAATGGCGATTCCATTCGTGGAAGTGGGCCCAGTGGGCAGCATCAGGTGAAGCAGCAGGGAAGTTCTGTTCCATGAAGTCCATGGATAGTCTGATGCATGCCAGAGGTTCCCTCTGAGACTACGCACACCATCCATACCCAGACATGGAGGGATGACATTAGGGGAGTCCACAGCAGTAAGGGAAAGTCCGTGCAAATTCCCAACTTAGTCTGGACTGGGCCTTATACTGTGACAACAAATGGCCAATTACTGGAAACCCCAGTCAATACCTCCATGGTTTGCAGCCATTAAGCAGAAATAGGAGACAGGGATATATAGAGAACGGTCAGCTAGGATAGTTCCAAAGCAGGGATGCTAGATCTCCCCTCTGCTCAGATTGTAATTTGATCAAAAGTAGCAAAACCTCTCTGAACTTCAGAAAATGTATTTAGTAATTTTGTAAATGGTCAGAATTGGATCTCAGAGGGTTGCTCATGTAAAACTCACAAAAAAATTCCCTGCCTCGCCTCATCTTTGCGCTAAACAAATACAATAGAAAGAGGTGTTTCAGTCCTGCTTTGGGGAGTGAAACAGGGAGGAAGCTAGCTGTGTGGCTTGACTCTCTGTTCTGACCTCTTCCATTTTACCTGGCTGGCTCAGTGTTAGGATCCAGATCGCAAATATTTTGCACCAGTTTGCCATGGCTTTCACCTCCCCCATTCATCCCCTTAATGCACACAACAAGAAATAATCTCCACTTACAAGGAGATTTCCTGGATTGTTTCAAGCCTGCTAGGATGGTGGTGGAAACCCCCTAATATCGCAGCCTTGTTCACATTGTGCCCTTGCCTGACTCTCAAAGCCAGGTATGTTTGTGCTCAATTTTTATTCATCCAATTTATTATTCTTGAGCTGAGGTCTGGAAACTGTAGTTTGACCCAGTCAGTTCTGAACATGCACCAGAATGACATATGCAGCCAACTGAGGAATGCCACCAACCATGCAGGTGCAAAAATAGCACATATAACTTTAATGCAGTTGGCTTTAAATGGTACATTACCTGCCCATGATCACCCTAGGGCACAGATAATCCAGGCCAGCCAGTAAATTGTGAACATGCGCCAACAGCCGCTACCTGGCTAGCCGCCATCCTGAATGCTATTAATGTACCTATTCAAAATTATTCAAAGTGCTGTCCAGTTTTAATTGTGAGCAAATGACTGATGTGATCACATGAGGTATTCAACTCAATACAAAACCAGTGCTGCAAACAAAGTAAGCTTGAATGTCAACTGCAGTTTTTGTGAAGTTCTTAATAGCCCTATGCCAAAGCGATGATGGGATTCTGGGTAGGAAACGGACAGCGTGGACTTGACACGGGAAACGTCTTTGGTCACATGAGTCAGCTTCAACTTCTTAGTAATACACAACAATGGCAACTCTTTGTGATGCTCAAGATTGCGGAGGATGTTTTCAGCATAAGCCCCCCAAATTGCTTCGAAACTTCACTTCAGTTTTTCCCTTGTGGCCCCAGCACTAATTTTCAAGGCTGTGCATCCACAAGCACACACACACATGTTCTCCTCTTAGACTTAGAGTATGGGGCCTTTCTTATGCTCACCCTCCCCTTTTCTCTCTATTATTTTCTTAATATCTACTCTTAGCTGCCTGAGTAAATGCAGCTTTTCTTTGTTCTTCTGTTGATGGGCAATGTTAGGAAAGAGGGTTGGGGGAGGGTGGGTGGGATGCTTACAGGGAGTAGGATGTTATATTTACCATCTTATGTGGAAAACACTAAAAATCTTAATAAAAATAACAATTTGTATGCAGGCTTAAAGGTATATGTCGATGTAATAATGTGTATCTCAAGATGGGGGGTGGGCTTTAGGTTTTTTTCTGGGATTATTAAGAGCTAGATTGGTGCAGGGTTAGAAAAACTCCTCCCCTCAGCCTCTGAAAAGAATATTTTAAGAAGTGAGGCATAAGTTGGATGACATGGCAGCAGACCTGTGTGCAGAACTGTACCCTCCACCAAATCCTCCAATTATCAGGGTGGGGCAGAAAAGAGGGGGAGCTCAACCTTCCCTCACCCACATTTCCCCCCAGGCAGTACTTTTGATTGGTTATTCACTCAGATGGAGTAACTTCTGATCCAATCATAATGCTACACGAAAATGTCTTTAAAGACCTGTTTCAGTTGGGAAAAGATGGGTTGGGACGGGAGGAGTATTTAGCTTCCCTTCTGGCCCTCCCATGCTGAGCTATAAGTTGCCCCTCCCTGTAGCACGTGCACGATAAGGAATTGGCAGGACCACAGTAGAGTTCAGCTTCTGTCTAGCTTTTCTCTGAACAAGGCTGGGTGGGGGGAAGTGTTTTATGGTGCGCAGGTGGATATGCACAAAATAAGCTTTCAAAATCAAGTGACTTTTTCAGGTCAGTATTTTTTTTTTTTTTAAAGATGGGATAATGGGAGGGGAATGACAGAATACCTGCCTAGGATGTGGAACTTCACCAAAATATTTGTCTGTACTAATTACAGGAAGATTATTTACCTCTTTAATGAAGGAATAACTTCTTCCTGGAATGAAAAAAAAAAAACCACCCAAGAAGAGGAGTGTTAAAGGAAGGGCAATCAGGGGCAGGAAATGGAACAAGGTGACGGCGTTAGCATCTCCTTATTCTCTGTTCAGTGACAGATCCGGTGAAAGCAGCGCAGTGCTGCAGACCCATTCGAAGCTTCACATCCTGCTCCTTGCACAACTGGTTTTAGAAGCAGAGGAATAATAAGCCCGTGTGAGGGAATCAGCCAGCATTGCCGGACAGATACAAATGACTGGCAATTGAACAACGATGGGTACCTCACAGAGCTGTTCTCAGCCAGGGCTGTTCTGCCTGCTTTCCCATTTAATAATCTCCCCACCCCCGTGTCAGCACACAAGGCCCCGTCTTTGCCAGGCTCCTTTTCGAGAAAAGGAACTGTGAAGCTCCGTTTCATCCCTGAGAAAAAGGCTGATGTGCCAGAAAAGCCACCAATTAAAAAGTATGCAACAGATAAACAGCCTTTGTATTTCTAGGAGGGCTGGGGCAACCTGTTTACCCCTTCCTTTTTTCCCTTTCCCTCAGATTCCACTCGCTCTTTGGTCTTACCCATCCCCACTGAAGCAAACTAAACATAAAAGGGGGGAGGGAACCCTCTGATTCATAAAAGGGAATTTTTAAAAAGAAGTGATGGATAAAGAAGTAATTGACAATGGAGCCAGTGTGAGAAGACAGGGGGGGGGGACACAGAGGGTGGCGAGAAGAGGCGGGGGTGGCGGAGCGGCAGTGGGGAGAGCCGAAGGTTGATGTCAATATTTCATGAGGAGGAAGCGAGCCAAAGCTCTATTACCTGGTGTATTCAGCAGGTAATTATCAGCTGTCAGGGCACTCGAGTTCAGGACACAAACTTGGATCACACAAGCCCAGGCGGAAAGGAAATCAGAAGGAAGAAAATGATTAATGAGCAAAAGGAGCCAGTGGGTGATAAGAGGTGATGACAGTGAGGCAACTGAGTGGCAGCCATTACATTTGGGTCAGGGAATCACATCGGCCCAGAGGCTGCCAGCAGAGGGAGCCCCGGTTCCCCAGAAGGCAGGTGCCTTCCCCCATTGCTGTGGAGAGAGAAGCTGAATCACACAAGAAAGACTACCAGTTTTTGGTAGGGGTGAGCTGATGCACCTTTTAACACTGTTTTTCAGAATCCCTGGGGTAAAAAGGCATTTTACCCATCCCAGTCGTAAGGGGGCCAGGCCAGATGGACAGACACCCAATATACCTCCATCCCTTCTTCTGTGCCCCCTTCCAGGTAAAGGAAATCTGTCTCTCATGCTGTAGTTTGCTGTTATTTGATGTCAATCAGTTTTAAATCTGACTGCTATTATTTAATCCAAGACCAACCAGCTTCATACTACTGAAGTTCACAAAACCAAAACAGGACCCATGGTAAGTAGGAAATACCAAAAATCAGCAAATATTGTGCTACAGATTATTACAAAATATCTCAAATAATGTGTGTGTGTGTGTGTATATCTGTGTGTGTATATATATATATATGTATTTTTACAATTTCTTCACCATTATATTAATTATCATATAAACATTAATACATAGAAAGAATCATATATCAAAACATCTAAGTATCGTCTCTTAATATATCACAAAAGATATTGCACAACCCCTTTATTAATATCAGTCCTCCTTAATTATACAAAAGTTTTAAGAGGGAGGACTCCCTTTAAGTCTATTTTGAATAAGTGCTCAGGCTTCCTCCAACAGAGGTCCAGATATCCTCCTGTTCCAGTGTCTTCCTCAGGGAGTTCAACAGATATTTCCAAGCACAAGGTTGCCAAATACCAAAATATTTATCCAAATTTTTCCAATGAACGCTGCAAGAAGTCTCTCTTAGTGAGCTCAAAGCTTCCTCCAAAGTGAAAAGCACCAGACTGGCCACAACCAGGGCTAGAGCCAGGCCCGTAGCTACAGTGGGGCATCTCGGGGCTCGCCCCCCGACTTGCTGGCATGGCCCCCTGACTCCCCATCCAGCCCAGGGTGTCATGGCCTTCTCCCCCAGATTAAATTGATTAGCCAGTGCCCCCTAAGAAATTTAAATGCCCCCTGACTTAAAAAACCCTGGCTACGGGTCTGGCTAGAGCCTTTTCCATGATGGCTCCTCTTTGGTGGAACGAGCTCCCCAAGGACATCAGGGCCTACAATTCTACTCTTGGCTGTTGGCTTAACATCTGTGCCCGTATTAAAGAACTAAGCCCTAAAGAGCCATACACCAGCTGCTGATTTCCCTATGGTGGATGATAAGACAGTTTCTGCTATCTATAGGTGTACTTTTAAATGGTTTGATGATTTTAAATTGTTAAATTATTTTTATTGTTTTATAACACCTATGGCCTTGTTAGCCACCCTGAGCCTGCCCTGGTGTGGAGGACGGAGTTTAAACCAAATAAATAAATACCCTGGATTCAGCACTAACGAGAGAATTAAGGAGATCTGTGCCTCGGCATCGAGATGTCTTCGCCCAAAGAGAGAGAGAATCTACCACTGAAGCCAATAGATCCTGCTGTCGGGTGTCGTGTTAGGCATACACCTCCCCTTATCACTGTGCCCCTAGTATAGATTAAAAACTATGTGCTCTGTGAACCACTCTGAGCCGTACGGAGAGAGCGGTATATAAATCTCAAATGTAATGTAATGTAATGTAATGTAATGTATGTAATGTAATTACAGGAGAATGTGCAGGGCAGGGTTGGTTTACAGCAATTCCGACTCCTTCACCATGTATCCCATCCATAGTGGTGCTGAGTAATCAAAAAAAGTTGGGATTCTGCTAGAGTAGGGCTCACAGAATACCTTAGTGGAGACACTCTTGAACATATATGAACACATGAACCTGCTGTATTGAGTTATTGTACTGCTGTACAATTCTGACTGGAAGTAGCTCTCCAGCTTCTCAAGTGGAGATCTTTCATATTACCTACTACTTGATCCTTTTAAGTGGAGATGCCGGGGACTGAACTTGGGACCTTTGCCATGCAAATGAGATGCCTTACTACTCCTCTTGGATTTATTTGTTTAGTAGGTCTATACTCTTCCTTTCTGTTTTTACAGAGCTTCTAGAGACACATACAAGAATGAAACACTGACAATAAAAACTATAAAATAAATTAAAACACCATAAAAAGGAATAGCAGGGAGTAGCCTTCATAAAAGCTAAAATCTCAGTACAGCAACAGTGAAAACAATCAGTGCAAAGTTAATTCACCTCACAAAGGCCTTTTGAAACAAATAGGTTATCACATTTCACCAGAAGAACAGGAGGGAGGGGATAAACAAACCTGAAATGGCAAAGGGTTCAGTAACATGGAAGAAACAGGCAAGAAAGCTCCTTACCAGGTGCCTGCTGGCTTCACCTCAGAGGCTGATGGAGCAAGGTCTTGGACAGATTCATATGGATGTACATGGGTCCCACGTTGTTGGGGGCTTTCAAAGTCAACAACAGAACCTTGAATTGGGCCCAGAAACAAAGGGAGGTGAGTGAAGCTGGTTTAGAGATCACCTGGGCTTTTAGTTCTGAGCAGGGCTCTTTTTTGTAGCAGGAACTCCTTTGCATATTAGGCGACACACCCCTAATGTAGCCAATCCTCCAAGAGCTTACAGTAGCCCCGGTAAGAAGAGCTCTGTAAGCTCTTGGAGGATAGGATGCATTAGGGGTGTGTCACCTAATATGCAAAGGCGTTCCTGCTACAAAAAGAGCCCTGGTTCTGAGGAACTTCCTCTGGAGGTCACTCTTGCTGGTGCTGCCTAGGAGTTTGTGGCAGCCATGATAACAAAGTGGCTGAATCCAGAAATGCAGTGGGTCTGGATGTGAAGTGGAGCACCCTTGATAAGGTGTCCCATTTGGATGGGTTTGGAAGAGCCTGTGGGTATGAAAGAGTTGTTATTATGGGAAGTAGCATCACTCTGCATGGGGACCAACTGATGAGTGATTTCCTCCCCCCAAAAAAACCTCTATTAAATCTTTCTTTTTAGGAAGCCATTTAAGTCATCGGTTAGCTGGCTGTCACATTTTAACCTTTGTGTAATAATTCCACAAACACATAGTGCCATAAGGATTGAAAGCTTAACTAGAACAAAAACAAGGCCTTTTCTGGCCTGTGGTTGAACAAAAACTAACAGCCAACAACCAGCAGAGGAAAGTGAAACTGCAGCACATGCCCTAAGGAACCTGGGGAAAATAACTAAATATCACCAAATTCACAACTTGCCACCACAATATAACACTTTATACTGCAATTATATATTAATTTCTAATTTCTCTTACACAGTACAAGAGTCTTTCAGACTCATTAAGGATAGTTCCAGAGGGTACCTATGTCGATCTGCAGCAGAACAGCTATAAGCAAGTCCAGTATCACCTTAGAGACCAATAGGGTTGCCAGGTCTTACCTTGGCTGGAGCGGGGGACTTTGGTGTAGGGTTGCCATCCCCTTGATGGGGGTGGAGATTCCCCCAAATTCGGGGGCCCCAATCCACCACTGGCCAGTGGGGGGGAGCCCAAAGAGCCCCACCAGGCATGTCACACAGGGGTTGTTCTAGCATTTGGTTAAAAACTCTATGGTGATCATAGAGTTTGTGGTCAAATGCTAGAGTGTCCCCTGTGTGATGTTCCTAGCATGATGACATCATTTCTGAGATCCAGGAGAGCCCCCCACCAGCAGGAGGTAGGAACCTGGCAACCAGCTCTGGGGGGCATTCTGGGGGGCGGACAGGGATATCATGCTACGTCCCCAACCTGATGACGTCACCCATAGAATCAGAATCACATATGACTGTGATTTGCCAAAACAATGGGTTTAGACTGCCTGTAAAAAATAAAGAAAAAATGTTTAATGTAATGATTTCCTTTCAATTTATGAAACCTGTAATTGTTTCTTGTGCTTGGAAAATAACAATAAAAAGTTTTTTTTAAAAAAAAAAGAATCATAGAATCATAGAGTTGGAAGGGGCCATACAGACCATCTTGTCCAACTCCCTGCCCAATGCAGGACCAGCCTAAAGCATCTCTGACAAATATTTGTCCAGCCTCTTCTTGAAAGCTGTCAGTGAAGGGGAGCTAACCACCTCTCTAGACAGCTGATTTCACCTTTGAACTACTCTGACCGTGAAAAAGTTTTCCTAATATCCAGCCAATACCTTTCTGTATGTAATTTGAATCCATTGCTTTGAGTCCTATCCTCTGCTGCCAACTGGAACAGCTCCTTTCCCTCCTCCAAATGACAGCCTTTCAAATATTTAAAGAGAGCAATCATGTCCCCCCTCAATCTCCTCTTCTCCAAACTAAATATTCTCAAGGCCCCTAGCCTTTCTTCGTAGGGCTTAGTCTCCAGACCCCTGACCATCCTCGTCACTCTCTTCTGCACCTTCTCGATTTTGTCCATATCTTTTTTGAAGTGAGGCCTTCAAAACTGCACACAATACTCAAGGTGCGGCCTGACCAAGGCAGTATACAGAGGGGCTATGACGTCCTGCGATTTCGATGCTATGGCCCTTTTAATGCAACCCAAGACTGAATTTGTCTTTTTTTACCACCACATCACACTGATTGCTCATATTTAGTTTACAGTCCACTCTTACCCCAAGATCTCTTTTGCATACACTACTCCCCAGAAACATATCCTCCATCCAGTATTTATGCTTAACATTTTTGTGGGCCCGATGTAATACTGTGCTTTTATCTTTCTTGAATTGCATCCTGTTCACAACTGCCCACTTCTCCAGAGTATTCAGGTCTTGTTGAATTTTAACTCTATCTTCTTGGGTGTTTACTGTCCCTCCCAATTTGGTATCATCAGCAAATTTAACGAGTAGCCATTCTACCCTTTCATCAGCAAATTTAACGAGTAGCTATTCTACCCCTTCATCCAGATCACTGATAAAAATATTGAAAAGTACGGGACCCAAAACCAAGCCCTGTGGCACCCCGCTGGACACCTCCCTCCAATCTGATGAAACGCCATTGACCACCACTCTTTGGGTGCGGTCCTCTAACCAGTTCCCTATCCACCAAACTGCCCTATAGTCCAGATCACAGTCTTCCAGTTTGCCCATCAGAATGTCATGGGGACATTATCAAAAGCTTTACTGAAATTGAGGCAAACCACATCAACAGAGTTCCCAAGATCCAGTAAGCTCATCACACAATCAAAGAGGGAAATCGGGTTGGTCTGACAAGATCTGTTGGGGACAAAACCATGCTGACTTCCCCGGATCACTGAGTGGTCTTTCAAATACTTACAGATCAACCCCTTTAAAATTTGCTCTAATATCTTCCCAGCAACTGAAGTCAGATTGACCGGCCTGTAGTTTCCCCAGTCATCCTTCCCTTTTTTAAAGATTGGGATAACATTCGCTCTCCTTCAATCTTGTGGCACATCCCCAGTCCTCCAGGAGGCCTTGAAGATGATGGACAGAGGCTCTGCAAGTTTCTTAGAAAGTTCTTTGAGCACTCTTGAGTGCACACCATCTGGCCCAGGGGATCTGTATTTGTCCAGTGCAGCCAGGTGACTCTCCACAACGTCCCTGTCAATGTGAACTGGATACTCAGGTGTCCTGTTATGTCCTATACCATCTCTAGATGGGCTCGAGTTCTTCTGGGAGAAAACAGAGGCAAGAAAGTCATTAACCCTGTCTGCTTTTTCTCCACCAGAGTTTCTTCTTCTACTCCCAAAAGCGATCCAATTGCCTCTTTTACCTTGCGTTTGATTCTCAATTCCCGAAGGGGATTTTTTTATTGCTTTTCTAAATACTACAAAAGAAGTACAGAGGGGAATTATTGCTTTTCTAAATACTACAAAAGAAATAAGAGGGGAAGAGGGAAGAGGAAACACCTCTGATCTACAGATAAAAAAGTGATAGTCCCAAAACTACATTAGAAACCCCAAGTATGAGCAATTATTCTTAAGCTTAACATATAGTTATACAATTTAACATATTTAGGCTGAGTTCAGACTGGCAGTTTGCTCCGGTAGCCAGTCGTGGCAAAAAAGCCCTGGAATAAACTGTTCCGGGTTTTCCCATTCACACAGCCCGGGCCGCTGCCAGAAAATACGGGGCAGAGCTGGGTGGGAGTGTTCAGACTGCCGCGCCGGGGGGCATGCTGTATTCGGCGTTTCCCCATTAATTCGGCTGTGGGTGTATGGGTGTATGTGCGTATGAGTGCTCATGCGCTCATGCACTCATGCGCATAAGCGCATTTTGCCAATTGGGGGAGGACCCTGCAGCGCCGGCACCGCATTGGGCAGTAGAGCAGAGCATGGCCAATCATATCACTGCTGCCTTCTGCCCAACGTGGGTTGCTCCCGGCTTTTTGGCTGCGTGTTCAGACTTCCCGAAAGCGGAGAAACACGTGACACATGCGGGCTTTCGGATTTGCTACCAGTTTTATGAGGTATCTTTTTAATCCGGTGGTGAAGCGCAACAGCACGGGTTGGCTACGGGTGGGGGACACCAGGCAGATGTGCCTGTGTGAACTCCCAATTTACTCCAGAATTGAATAATCGCTGGCCCGGGTCCCTACCAGGGCAAATTGCCAGTCTGAACTCAGCCTTAGATCTAGCATCTTCTGTGGCTGGTGGTTCTGTTCATCTAATGCTGCAAAAGATAATAAACAAGTTAATTATTGCTCTCTTAAAGACACATCAGGTATTCAAATGCTATAATAGTAAGCGCTTCATTCAAAGTCCTTCAGCTTCTGTTTTGCTTTATCTTTCTCTTTCCTAACTCTCAGATCATAAGTAGTTGGTACTGCTACTCCTAGCTGTTAGCCCCGCCACCTTTATTGGGCTATTTCTGAACTGTTTCTATGTGGTTATAAACCTGATAGTGGGCCAGCCAAGAGACTGTACGATAGGCGCCACGGGGAGAAACCCAGAGAGGAAACAGAAGCCAGCCAAGGACGATGAGATGCTGGCTGAATTCACTCCAGAGATGCTCCACAGCCTGCCTGTTGCTTGTCATGTCTTACACTCACAGGTTTACACTCAAACAAAAGACTCTTGCATACAGCCCAGACTCCTGGTCTCCGCATAATAAAGGGACAGATGTATTAACCCCCCCCCACGTGCCAACTCACACGTTCCTCATGGAGAATCTGCCCGGATACTGAAGAGTCATCCTCCTTTGTTTCCAACTTCCTCTTTTCCCGCTCCCAGGTGTCCAACGGTCAAGGTAGCCACTAGTATTTGAAATTGACCCTGACAACCAATCCCTAGCCAGCAGGGAGTGTCCCCAGGTGTAAGTCACCTGGCCTCCCACGCCCACTGCTCAAGAAGCTTTAAAAACACTCGCACATGCTTCTCAAGAGCCAAGCCTGTCTACCCCCTACCAATGACCTCTCTCAGCCTGCTATTACCTCTTACTCCCAGCTTACTTTACCCAAACCTCTACCTCGCTTTAAGGCTTCAGTCTGCAGCTGAAGTAGCACACGTGTAATTAGCAGGTCTAGTACACGTGTTCCCCATTCCTTCCCATCCTGTACCTCCCGCTGGAAGATTTAGGAGCTACGCATCCCTGAGGTAAATATTGCCCCTCATCGCTTCAATACCTGCTCATGCGAATGTGCTATTTATTTCCTTCCTGTTTGTATTAGTCTCTTGTATGCCAGTGTGTGTGATTGTATGTTCTGATTGATATTACTGCACAGTAAACAAAAGATTTATTTTACTCCTGTCTCTCGCCTCTTTACTGGGAAATAGCATGGTAGCCCATCCTCCGTATACACAGACCAAAGAATCCCGATATTAAATACTGTTCCGAGTGCTCTATTAATCATTGATCAGAGCATTTCGGCTAACATAGCTCCAACCCCAAATCCCCCTCTGTGGACCCTGAGTCCTCTTCACCACTCGATTTGTCTGTCTGGTCCCATTTTCCGCCTTCCTTTGGATCACCGTGTTTTTCCAGGAATTATTGTGCCTTAAAAATGGAATCAATCTTTTCTCTTTTGTCCTTAAATTTAAACAGCACTCCTTCCGGGATTACCCATCTATAGGGTACAGAATTTAATTGTAAAAAATTAGTCAGTTCCTTGTAGCTCTTCCTTCTCTGTCTAACTTCAAATGGAATGTCCTTTAAGACCTTGATTGTAGAGTTCCCAATTTTCAGGGGTATCCTCGACGTTGCTTTCAATATCTGATTTCTGGCACTTTGTTTGGTGAATTTCACCACTACCTCCCCAGGTAGATTGTTTTTTTTCGTGTATGTAGAGTGGACCCTATATGCCAGGTCCATATCGCTTATAATTGTTTCCATTTTACAATCCACCACAGGGGCCAATGCCTGCGCCAGTATAAGCCTGAGATCTTCTCTATCAGTCTCTGGTATTGGCTTTTTCCATCTGAAGTTGAATCAGTTTACCCTCTTGCAGCTCTTGTCATTTCTCAATTTTTTGGACTTTTTTCTTAATTTGCTTATTAGGAGTGTCTGTTTCTAAACACTTTGCAGCCATTTGTTCCATTTTTTTTGATGTTTCTGTCAGCTGTGTCTGTTGCACAGCCAATGCATGGTTAATATTCCCAAGATGTTGATTTATAACAGTCACCTGCTCCAGCAGAGGGCGCATCTGCTCTGCGAGCAGCTTAGTGACATCAGAGACTTCCTCAGAGTGGGGACTGGGAGGGACTACTTGCTTCTTCCCCGCTTTCTCCCACTTCCTGCTTGGTCCCGACACGTTGGAAAGATTGTTTACATTAACAGAGTTTGTGCCAAAGGGTCTGAATTTCGACCTAGCGCTTTTTCAAGCCTGGTAAGTCCCAAGAGACCACTTTTACTGCTGGATTTTTCGTTCGCCCCCCTCTTCTCACTTATCTTAATAGTTCCCAAGTGGGGGGGCGGGAACTCTCCCTCCTCCCACCGCTTCTGTTGGGGGGGATGCCTGGAAAGTTTTATTTCTCGTTCCACCAAACTCACAGTTTTGTCGATTGCTGTATTCTTGTTTCGCTTTCTCTTTCAATGCTTCATCGCTCCACTCGTTTCGGCTAGCGCCTCTGTGGTCGATTCACATTGGCCTCAAAGTACGTCAGGACCATCAGGACGGCTCGGAGCCTCGGGAGGAGAGGCTACCAGGCAAAAGTCCCCTGGCCTGGAGTCCATCCCAAGGACTCCTTGGAGGATTACGCTTCTGCGCTTGTCTGAATCCCCTCCTGGTGCCTGTGCACGGTACGTGTCCTGAGAGAGTTCGGGAAACACGTCCGCTAGTCAAGTCGCCATGGCCAGAAAAACCAATTCTCAAATATCTGTAGAAGTTATTCTTATTGTAGCAACTCCCCCTGGCCAGACCCAATTCATACCGAGCTTTGGTTGCTCTGATGGCTGATCTGCAGTACCTAGTAACTCTCATATACTCCTCTTTAGAGGTCTGACCTTCCCTCCATTTCCCTCCATTTCCTTTTTCCCCTTAGCTTATTCCAAAGCTCTCGGTTCACCCACATCAGATTCTTGGAGCCCTTACCATGTTTCCGTCTTGCTGGAATAGTGAGGGCTTGAGCTCGCAAAAGTTCATGTTTGAGAAGAGCCCACCCTTCATTTGCTCCTTTCCCTTCCAGCACACACTTCCATGGAATGACTCCCATCAAGCCTCTGAGTTTGTTAAAGTTGGCCCTACGAAAATCTAATCTACAAGTCTGGCTACAAACTTCCTTGACCCCCAAAGCAACTGGAATTCAAAGAGGACATGGTCACTTCCTCCTAAGGTCCCCACCACCTTCAGTCTGTCTACCAATTCTTCCCTGTTGGTTAATATTAAGTCTAGTATGGCCGAGCCCCTTGTAGCTTCCTCCACCATTTGTAAAAGGACGTTGTCGGCCAGACAGGTCAGGAAGTTGTGTGATTCTTGTTGCTTTCTTGAGCCTGTCTCCCAGCACACATCGGGGAAGTTGAAGTCTCCCATAATTATAAGGTTCTGATGTCTGGATACTCTACCAATCTGTTCAAGGAGGGCAGCATCCATTTCCTGTCCCTGGTCAGGCAGTCTGTAGCAGACTGCAACAACAATACCCTTTGTCCTACCTCCCCTTATTTCTACACATATACTTTCCACAGGGCTGTCAACCACATTCTCCAGAACTTCCTGACATTCTAGCCCTCTCTTCACATACAGCGCCACTCCACCTCCTCTTCTACCCTTCCTTCTTATTACTCATACTATGGGCATTGGTATATAGGCACTTGTAGCCTTATACCTTTGTTAGACCTGTCCTACCCAGGTGGACCCCAGCTGTTTTATCTTTTTCATTGAAGTCCCCATGTTGATCATCCCCTTCCCCTTGTGGCTTCAGTTTAAAGCTCTCCTGATTAAGCTCTCCAGGTTCTTTCCGAACGTTTTCTTCCCTGACCTTGAGAGGTGAAGCCCATCATGTGCTAGAAGGCCTTCTCTAAGAAAACTTATCCTGTGGTTCCAGAACCCAAAGCACTCCATGCAGCTCCATCTCAGCCAACGATTCACCTTGAGTATGGTCTGTTCTATTCACACTCTTTCTCCTGTGACTGGAAGGATAGAAAAGAATACCGCCTGTGTCCCCAATGCCTTCAATTGCCTTCCAAGAGCTTCATAGTCCTCTTTAATTTTCATTATGGTATTCGCAACCATGTCATTCGTCCCCACATGAACCAGCACAAACGGGTATTGATCAGTTTTGGCAGTTGGTCTGTAATATCCTGAATTCTGGCCCCAGGTAAGCAACATATCTCTTGGAGTAAGGGATCCGGCCTGGACACATTACATTCCATACCCCTGAGCAGAGTCCCCGACGACCACCACTTTCCATTTCCTTCCACTTCCGTGCAGCTCCATGCCCTCTTCACTCCCTTTTCCAGGTCTTTGTGGCTCTCCTTCCACTTTCATCTCTGTCACCCTGTCAAGCACTTCAAAATGATTCTTGAGCTCCAGTGGACCAGAGCGTCATCTTGGTCAACGTCTTTGGCTGTAGAACTGAGAGGAGGCTCAGAAAGGAGAATAACTCTTCCTTCTTCTCCTTGACTTTCTTCTTCATGTTCTTGCAGAGTTCCCAGGTTCTTGTCAATAAAATCCTCCCTTTCCTTGATTTCCTGAAGGGTGGTGATCCTCTCCTGCAGGCTCTGAACGTTCTCCTCCAAAAGCCTGACCAGCTTACACTTTTGACAAGTGAAGTCCGTCTTCTCTTCCAGGAGGAAAACAAATATGGCGCACTCCCTGCAGGTGACTGGAAAGGGGCCTTCAGTCAACATCATTGTCATCCAAGTATATTCTAAGAGTACTCTGAGCAGAATTTCGGGGCCCTCAGGCAGATCCTCAGGCTAGTTTGGTGTAGTGGTTAAGTGCGGGGACTCTAGTCTGGGAGAACCGGGTTTGATTCCCCACTCTTCCACTTGCACCTGCTGATGTGACCTTGGGTCAGTCACAAGCTCTGGCACAGTTGTTCCTGAAAGTGCAGTTTGTGTCAGAGTTCTCTCAGCCCCACTTACCTCACAGGGTGTCTGTTGTAGGGAGGGGAAGAGAAAGGAGTTTGTAAGCCGCTCTAGACTCCAAGTGAAGGGCGGGGTATAAATCCAATCTCTTCTCTTCTTCTTCTCTTCTCTAAGAGCCACAGACCAACAGCCCTTTAGCTCTCGCCCTTCGGCTTGTGCCTCTGACGAGGAGGAGACTTTTGTCTCAAAAGGTCACTTCCTGCCAAGCACAGCAGAGCTCAGCACAGTAGGGGACAGGGCTTGCAATCCACTGCAAACAACAGCAACTCATTCAGTCCACAGCAGCCCCCAAAACACAATTAGCCCCACACAGAACTTAAACAGAACCACTCTCTAGCAGTCCCCAAAGAACCCACTCACCCTCAGCTTCTCACACAGCAGCTAGGAAAGGCAAAAGGCAGAAAGACAAAACCCCTTACCTTGTAGCAGCTCCTCGCCCAGAAGTGACATCATTGTGCTGGGGATGTTGTACAGGGGGGTGCTCTGGTATTTGGGCAAACTCCATGGGTTTTTTAGCCTCAAAACCATACAGTTTTCCCAAATAGCAGAGTGTCCCCCACACAACATCCCTTGTGTGATGACATCACTTCTGGGTGATATCATCATGTCAGGGATGTTGCATAGCGACGTCCCTGTTTGGGATGGAAGTTCTCCTCCCCAGCCAGCTGGCCGGCAGTGGGCTGAAGCCCCCAAAATTGAGTTTTTCCCTGGCATCACCAGGGGAATGGAAACCCTAAAGACTAACAAGATGTTTGGGGTATAAGCTCCTTTTGTCAGATATATCTGATGAAGGCAGCTTTGGCTCTCAAAAGCTTACACCCCCCAAATTTTGTTCTCTAAGGTACTACTGAACTCAAATCTAGCTGTTAGGCTCATTAAGATAAAATTATCAAAATTAGTTAACTATGCACTGACATTTTTAAAATCCAGTGAAGACCTATTCTGATGTCACCATACTCGGTGTTCCTCTATGCTGTGATGCAACATGTGTGGCATGAACTTGGCTAAGACATGTGGTATGCTTGTTATTAAGTAACTGGGAGGAGAAGTGGAAGGCAGTGCTGCATAGTGGGATGCTAGAATAGATGTTGCTGACACTGGTAGTATGGGCTGAAGAAGCCCCACAACCATCACCATTTGCCATCTATATATATATATAAAAGAAAGTCCCCTCACCATAAAATCAATGCCCAGGCCAAACCCCTGGACCTAGAAACACAAAATTTGGGGAGAACATTCCTACCATGATGCAGATGCTCACTAAGAAGGGATTTTTAGAAATTTGACCCCTAAAGGGGTCAAAAGGGGCAACATGTGCTCCCCCCCATTGCTTCCTGGCTGCTGCTTCCTTGCACCCCCTACTCTCTGATTAATCAGCTGCAGAGCTCAGTGTTCTGAGGTTTAAAAAAACGAGTTACAGGAGACTGTAGAGAGCTAATGACTGTTGAGGAAGTCAGGAATGGCCAGCCACCTGTGAGGTGCGGTGCAGCAATGCTGCTGGCCCAGCCTCCCCAATAGCTTCCAACAGGTCCCCCCACTTCCTACACCAGACAAGGAGCTGTCTGTCAGGAGTAGCAGTGGGTGCAGGGTGCTTAAAGCCATCAGGGAGCCCACCTCAACAGTAATGCATTAGCAATCCTTCTGACCCAGTCTCCACAATGACTTACAATACCCCGCCCCCTCCACCTCCCCCACTGGACAGGCAGCTGCCTGTCAGGTGTAGGAGAGGGGGTGGGATGCTTACAGCCATCAAGGAGGCTTGCCCAGCAGTTCTGCCTTAGTGATGCTGCTGGTGCAGTCTCCCCGAACCTTTAAACACACTCCCTCCCAATACCAGACATTCAGGTGTCCGCTAGGTGTAGCAGCAGGGCCAGGGTACTTTAATCCACCAGGGCCACCAGAGCAGAAACACCTTAGCAATGCTGCTGGGCCAGACTTCCCAACTGCTTTAGACACACTCCCACCCACCTCTCCTCCACCTGATAGGTGGTTGTCTGTCAGGTGCAGGAGCAGGGGCAGAGTACTGAAAACCATCAGAGTACTGAAAACCATCAGGGAGGCTGCCCAAGCAGCATTGCCTTAGCAATCCTGCTGTCCCAGCCTCCCCAATGCCTTCAGACATGCTACCCCTGCTACACCTGACAGACAACCGCCTGTCAAGGGTTGGAAGGGGCACAGAGTCCTTAAAGCCATCAGAGAGGCTTGCTCAGCAGGACTGCCTTAGCACTGTGGCTGGCTCAGCCCCCCCCCCAATGCATTTAAACACAATCTCCCCTTACACCAGACAGATGGGTGTTTGTCGGGTATAGGAGCAGGGCCAGGGCACTTTAATCCCTCAGGGAGGCCACCCCAGCAGGATCACCTTAGCAATGCTGCTGGCCCAGCTTAGTCACACTCCCACCCACTATGGAAATATACCCCAAATTTGTAGAAAAGTGGTTTCCTGTATTAGGTTGCTTAACTTCTCACAATGTGGGTTCTAAAAAATTGGTTCATTTGAACGTGCTTAATATCTGATTGCTCAAATGTTGTTTTGAATATGTAGTTATGTCCCACTTCTTAAATGTAACATAAATGAGAAGCATTTTTGTTTAAAAAAGGGGGGTATGCCCTGAATCCCCCCCCCAAATTCAATGCCCAGGCCAAACCCCTGCACCAAGAAACCCAAAATAAGGGGAGTGCATTCCTACCATGATGTCAGCCCCCACTACAAAGAGATTTCTGAGAAACATGACCCCTAAGGGGGTAAAACAAGGGGCAAATGTGTTCCCAATTGTTTTTCATGTGCCTGGCAGGCTGCTGCCCCCTTGCCCCCCCCCCAAATGTTGAACTGTGTAGCTCAGAGTTCTGGGGTAAAAGCTACCTGCTTGCACCCACCTCCGTCTGATTGCTCAGCTGTGGATCTCAATGTTCTGAGGTAAAAACACAGTTAAAAGAGACTGCAGACAGTTGAAGACAGTTACAGAAATCAGTAATTCAAAACTCCTGAAAAGACATTTTTCATAACAGCCTGCATGGCAATTGAGTTTATGAATGTTTATGGGGAGAGAATTAAGGACCTTTCTAGGACCTTTCGATGTGTGCCTCCCTCATGAACCTGAAGAAATGTCCACCACATTACCATGCCCTCAGACCAACTCCCCCTCACACCTCTCACCTCTTAATGCCCCCAAGAGAGCTCCTGGCAAATATCGAGCCAGATACAACAATGCTACAAAGAGGAGGCAACTTAGGAAAGTGGCAAAGTTCAAGAGGCTGCAGTTCCTCATAAAGGTCTGCTTTGCTATGACCATCAACAAGTCAGAAGGCCAGACACTGAGGGTGGCAGGAACTGACTTAACAGACTACTGCTTCTCACATGGACAGTTCTATGTGGCCTGCTCCAGAGTGAGCTCACCAAGCAGCCTGGTGATCCTAGCACCTGAGGGCAGAACCACCAATGTGGTCTACAGAGATGTCCTTCAGTAGAGAAAAAAAACAGTACATATGTCTCACCATTTTTTACACTACAATCTTCTCCACTAGAATTCATACAACAAATGTTACATTTAAAACTTCACATCATCAGTATTATAACTGGATTTACGGTACTTAAATACTGTAGCAAAGCTAGTCTTACATAGTTTTCCATTGGAAGCTTTTACAAAATGGCACCATTTACAAATGTTTCAGAATGGCTTGTCTGTTTCTGACAGATTCACAGCCAACCCCAATCCATGTGATGGACCAGCCAATGAAGAAAGGAAGGGGAAACCATAAAGGCAGTGAACTTCTGTACTTCTTGAAGCTACATGGACAACATCATGAATTTCTATCAATGACCTCCCCAGGTGCTAAGACACAAAGATAATTTCCTTCAGGAAGATAGCGTTCAAGGTGTTCAATTATTCCCTACAGTGATAGCACCTAAAGGATATTTGCCTGTAACTGTTAGAACTTAGCTATGAATAGAAGAATATGAGTTATAGCTATTATATTAC
Organism: Gekko gecko; assembly: GCA_029375565.1. Lineage (NCBI taxonomy): Eukaryota > Metazoa > Chordata > Lepidosauria > Squamata > Gekkonidae > Gekko > Gekko gecko. The sequence continues at coordinate 41,212,458 of JAPDNY010000005.1, read as the reverse complement.
TTAGAAGGCACACATTTTTAAAGGTTACACAATTTATTATCAGATCAAACTTCCTATGAATATGGCAGCTTAAATCCAAGTTTAAAGGACTACTTACTGGACTTGACATGGCAAACATCAAGCTGTCATCTCTTGACAGATCTCAATATCTTGTGCAGAAAAAATATATTAGCAACAACAACATCTTTTCACCTCTGAGCGAATAAAAATTGGCCTTAAAATGACCAGTTTTTCTTGGTCCTGTCTTAAAAGAAAACCTTGTACAGCATCTTTAAAAGACATGACTGGGAATTAAGATGTATAACCTTGTCAAATGTAAAGGACAACAGACCAAACAAGATATCTTGGCTAAGATCCTGGATTACTACAACAGTCTTTTAATCCCTGCTGGTTAACAAACCATAGAAAGTTTCTCTGTACTCTGAGATTAATCGTTTGCTTCAAATACACAGATAAAAGCCAAGTCAGAGACTTGCTCCATGGTTATTTTAATTCTCATCCTCACCCACCAACAGGAAACAAGTCTATCCCTAAACACTGGTCAGAAGGCCAATAGCTTCTGGGAGTCTCTTTTCCCCTCCCTTCCAGGAAAACTGCTACAGTGGATACCTATTGCCCTATGGTTGCATAAGGAAAGCACCTCTGGCACCAGATAGAGGACAGAGGCAGAAAAGACTTCTGAGACATCATCGCACTTTCTCAGAAAGAAAGCCTGGGAATACACAGACAAGAGTTTCACTTTTTTTGGTGTAAAATGTTTAAGCACCTGGAAGCCTCACAGATTTGGTGGTGCAGCAGTGAAACAAGATTTTTGGAAATCAGTCACATAATTTTTATTCTGCCCTGTCTCCAAGGTGTTCAAAGTGGCTCACATGATTCTTCCTTTCCTCATTTTATCCTTTAAAAAAGCCCTAGGAAAGGGGCTAGGCTGAGGGAGGGAGTGACCCAAGGTCTTCCAGAGCTTTGCAGAATTTCCAGAAAGCTGAACTGAGGCATCCTCCGTCCAGTACTCATACCACCAAGACACTGGCTCTCTACAAATATAAATAACCAAACTCCTAGTCTGGATAGCACTTTTTGAAGCAGGATTTGATATTGAAAGACCGTCGTTTTGAAGGTATGAGGGTCTGGTATTTGGGAGGTGACAGAGCTGGTTGCCAGAAGGGCCACCCACATACAACGAACCTCCTGTATGTAGAAAGCTAGCGCAGCAGGGAGAAATGTTTAGGACAGCCTTGCTTCTGATGAGCTAACTTGTTACATGAAGAATGCTTTTTATTGGGAGCAGTATTCAAAAATAAGTCTCTGCCTGCAGTGTGAGGTTGCACAATACAGGATTTTAGCCTTTCATCTAGCAACTCATTCCTTGTAAGGATAGTTATGAAGAAAGTGAGGCTTGTTTCCCTTCTTTTATCAGATGAGTGTTCCCATATTACCCTTTTAGCAGTGAGGTTCCTTCTGATTGCGATGAGAATCAGGGAATATAAGATTAAAGTCCTGGACAGATGATTGATTTTTTAAAATCGTATTCTGTTTTTTTCAATACTGGTTTTGTTTGATTTTGATTTATAACTGTCTAGTTATGAAGAATTTTTTTTTGGGGGGGGTGTCCATCTGCTTTGACCTTTCCCCCCCTCCATCATGCCCCACCCAGATAAATTTTACATTAAAACCAGCATATTCTTGCTACCTCAGCACAGCACTAAATTTACATAAAGGCCAGCATATTTCTGCTATCTCAGTACAACACTGTGCCTGAAATCAAAGAGGCGAGCATCTTCCCTACCCCACCCACCTTCTGACACTCAGCTAACTTCTTCAGAAGGAATTCCTGGCAGAACAAGGAAAGAGCTTGATAGGGTATTGATTTGGCATTCTTCGTGACAAGCAGCCATCTAATTTCTGTCCAGATATTTATTATCGCAAGGGATCATTATGGAAAATGTTCTTGCTGTGGATCCATTTGATGGGGAGAGGGAAGCCCAGAGCCGCCATTCCACAAAGCAGCAAGCTCATCAGCACAGCCCCACATGGGTCTTAATTGATGCTCACTAACCGTGCCCACAGCAGGCTGTGACACAGTGGGGTCTAATGGCTCAAGAATGCATGAAAACAGACAGGCTAGAGGAGGAGGAGGACTACAGGGGGAAATAAAGACCAGGAAAGAGGAGGAGGAGGAGAAAAGCAGAGAGAAAAGCTCCTAATAAGCTTGAGGGAGACTGTCATTTTTTTGGCAAAGCATTGGTAATGCTTGTCTGGCCAATAAAGTAGGTGGGTGTTTTGGAAAGTAATAGCAGAAGGACTAATGCCACTGTATGTCAAAACTGGCATTACTTGCTGTAGTTCCTCATATTTTGGAAGCAGACAGGACAGGAAGGCTGAAGGAGGGCCCCTCTGCTCCCTCAATGTAGTATGAACAATATTCTCTATGGGCCCTTATCGCAGCATCACTTCACTCTCCCCAGCTGTAATGAAGCACAAGTTATCTCCCCTCTGACTTCTATCAGCTGGGTCTTCACTCCCAGGAAAACTGTGGAAGGAACCACCCTAAACCAAGAGCGCTTTAGGGTTAGGGATGCTACATACTGTGTGTTAAACACGCTTGACAGTTGGACATACCATATCTGAATACGATGATAAGATGTGAGCTGATCAACTGGTCTGTACAGCTGATACTGAATGACTCAAATGCCTGCTAAACACATTCATATCAGTTTTTTCCCCCCCAGAACTGAGCATGTGCAAAATGCTGCTAATCCAAACAAGAAGGGAAGCCATTAACTAACAACTACTTAGATGAACACCAAACATGGATTTTTTTAACCATAGAATTTATTTATGTTTGGTGTATATAATTTGAGACTATGGCTGCATCCATACTTTGAGCTATCATATTCTCCTGCTACCCTACTGGAGGGTTTATTGAAGTATTTATTTATTTTTTTAAAGTTAATTCCCACTGTGAAATTGTGAACTAACAGGCTAACAATCTAGTGCCATGTTTTCAGAAATCCCACCTTTCCCCTTATCTCAGCAAGGGAAAAGGTTAGAGACTTACTCTTTAAAAAAAATGAAAGCTGGGACTATGGTAATAGGTATTTAGAATGTTAGCTCACAATAGCCATTATCAATTTTCTTACATCTTTAAAAGTCTTCTAGTGGTGCAGTGGGGAACACAGCAGACATAACTGCATGAACAGCCAATTGCACTCTTAGGAAGGAATACAGAAATCAATCTGCCAAACAGGCACCAATGGGTCAATAAATACTCGAACTGATTATCAAAAATTTGGCTGCCTGTTAGTAACTGATGAACAATACATGAGCCCAACTAGTAGGTGAGAAGTCGACATTTGTAGTATTTAATTCCAAGTGAGACATATATTTGTAGGATTTAGTCCCAAAGTTACCCTGTGACAGACCGCACTTTTGGAAGCTCAGAAATGCTGTGTAAACAGCTAAAGGACTGTGAAGGGTTAATTTCTCACAAAGCCAGAGGGCCTTGAGTGATAGGCTGCTCCAAGAGATCTGATTGGTTAACATCAGTTGAACAGAGAAAGACTTCTGACCTGGATGCTGAGAAGAATAGTCTGAAATCAGCCCTGACTGAGAAGAGTCTAGCCCTGACGTGTCTGAGTCTTGCCCTGACAGAAAAGGGTTTAGTACTGACATGAGTTGTATCTAGTCTTGATTGTGAGCAGTTTAACCAGATGGAGTACGGGGAAGCTTGGCAGGAGGAGTGGGTAGTTAGATGAAGACTCCCATTCAGGCCAAGAAAAGGGGATAGATCTTCCAGTGAGAGAAGCAGGGCTATTTTTGGGCAGGAACACACAGGAATGGAGTTCCGGCTGGCTTCTGAGTTGGCCACACCTACAGCCCCCCCCCAAGTTCCCCAGGTGCCTCGCAAGCCACGGGGCACCTGGGGAAGCCAAGCCAATCCAGGGAGGGAATGCAGTTTAAACTGCCTCCCCTCCTTGGGTTCTCCAGGCGCCCTGCAGCTGCTGATCCAGAAACTGCCAATCAAGAAACTGCCTTCCTTCCCTCGGGTTCCCCATGCGCCCCGCAAGTCGTGGGGCACCTGGGGAAACCAATCCTAAGAGGGTGTTAGCCCCGACGCCATTATGGGGCTTTGCTATGGACTGTTTGCTGTTACCACATGGTCTGCGTACTTGCTAGACTGTAAAATGGATGCCAAAGGAGAAACCCATAGGGAAGGAAAAAGCTGTCTTTTTACTCTGAGGGACTCCATTGCATACCTGCCGCATGTCACCTACACAGATTAAGGGCCATACAGCAGACAAAGGACTTTCCATCTGCCAGTCGTTTGCATGATGAGATTAAGTGCCTTCCCCACCCCAGACGACAATAGGAGAGCCATACACACAACAATACCAGAGCCATCAGCTACCTGGAGAAACCATCTGCCTGCCAGCCAGCCTCCTCTGCCCAGCCCTCAGGTATCCAACAGACAGAGTAGCCAATAAGATTTGAAATTGACACTGACACAGCCTGCTGGGAGGGTCAGTAGGTGTACACCGCCTGGCCTTCCACGCCCAGCACCCGCTATAATAACGCGATCTCTGGGTTAACTCTAGAGAAGTCCTTGCCTTACTGCTGCTGAAACCACGACCTCTGTCTGTCTGCTCTTACCCTCTTACGCCCCCATCCTGTACCCGAACCCTTGCCTCGCTTTGTTCCAGTCTGCAGCTGGAACTATACACGTGCGTTGTTAGCTGGTCTACACCACGTGTCCCTTCTTCCATCCTTCCTACCCCGCCTAACCCCACTCGCTGGAAGCTTAGGAGCCGCGCCTTGGAGGTAAATATTGCCCTCAACGAAACCAACGATAACCTGCTCATGCAACTGTGCTTTATCTATCTTTTATTCTTAGACCTTGAATGTATGTGTGTGTGAATTGTATTTGTCGAGTGTATTGGAACTGTGCTTTATTTAAGTAAACAAAACATTATTCTGAGTCCTGTCTCTCGCCTCTTCACTGGGAAGGTCTCGCGGCAGCCCATTCCTCGTAGACACAGACCAAAAGATCCCAAAGGTTAATTATACCTGTGGCGAAGTGCTCAACCCCTAGAGAGCATTTCGCCCAACAAGGGAGCTGTGCTGTCAGGGGTGTGGCCTAATATGCTAATGAGTTTCTGCTTTTGGGTGTGGCCTATTATGCCAATAAGTTCCTGCTGGGCTTTTTCTACAAAAAAAGCCCTGGAGAGAAGAATTTCCCTACCCAGTTAAAACAAGGAGATAGCTCTGAAGAGTGGAGCGATGGTGTTCCTGCTCAACGAGGCCAGGCAAATAGCCCTGAGCTGAAATGTATATTGAGGTTGAGGCAGGAAGGCAACTGGGGTGCAATAAGGAAACCAGCTTGGCAGATGGCACTTTACTAAAGACAAAGGGCCTCAGGGGCAGCCCAATGTAAAGATGGGATGAAGGCACCTGGAGGTGTCAATGTAACTCAAAGCTTTGGGAAAAGTCTAAATCTTTCCACCTAAGACTGGCAGAATGCATAGGTTGAAAAAACTGTAGCGGGTATATGACAACTTAGCCCACTTCCCTCCCTCAGAGGCAAGATTTTCCCTCTATTTTTCTGTCCCTTTCTGACTGAGCAACCTATTTATCAATTATCTTCTTTTCTCAAGAACTATGGCTGTCCCACCCTTTGACAGTATGAAATTTTGCTGCTGGTTCAGCCCAGGAACCTGAGGGACAGGTCAAGATCCCCCTTTAACTTAAACTAGTGAAATGGCACTCAAGTCTTTTTAAAGTTCATAAATAACAAAGTATTTTATTCAACATAGAGGGGGAAGATCAGGTGAAATCAAAGGTAAAATTTCTGAGGCAAATCAATATAAGCATAGACTACAGTTCATATGTTTCAAGCAACTGAGAGTTTTGTAAGCTTTTCATAGTGACTTAGAATCTTTAAAATAAGAGGCTTTTGTTTCAGTGTTTCCCAAACACTCCAGTATACTTTCTTGAGCACATTTGGCACTTTTGGTTTCCGGAAGGCAGGGATACTCTATTCAGTACCTGAGCAACTTCATTAAACCCACCAGTGCTCTTCTTGAGTTTCAACTAACTCCTTGGAATTTAAAAGGCAGTTTCTAAACATGACATGGCAGGTTCTTATTTAGATTTAGAGAAGCCAATGTTGAATCAGGCCAATGGCCCATCTAGTCCAACACTCTGTCACACAGTGGCCAAAAATATCAGGTGCCATCAGGAGGTCCAGCAGTGGGGCCAGGACACTAGAAGCCCTCCCACTGCTGCCCCCCCAGCACCAAGAATAGAGTGCATCACCTGCCCCAGACTGAGATTTCCTATCTATACCTTGTGGCTAATAGCTACTGATGGATTTGGAAAAAGAAGTTTTAGTCCAGTCCCTGGGAAATGCATTTTTTCTCCTTGGCAACTTTTTTTGGGGGTTAACAAATACACTAATGGAAAGACATAGAGGCCTTCCAGGGCATCACAGTTTTAGTTCAGCTAGCTGCCCAGGGCTACTAAGTGCTCTGGATCAGTCAATCTGGCCCCTTTTGTTCCTTGCTCCATCTGAAGGCCTTTGTCTTTTAATACCCCCTTCAAAGCAGAGCTGTGCACAGAGGGCCTCTTGGGAAATGCAGGAATAGAAGCTGTCTCTTCTTGCATGGATGGATTCAGGCGGACATTACTTTATGCAAGGGCTGCACTGTTCAAATCACTCTGAAGTATGCTTTTGAATGTTTATTAGCTCAAAAGGGCCACACTGCTGGGTTAACTGCAGAAAAGCAATTTTGCCTAATTTTTAAGCCAGCATTTTCTTTTTAATCCATTCTATTTAATCTATTCTGTTAGCCATTTTTGTTTCCTTCACACTTTATGGAGTACACAAGTTGGCTCTGGGGTCCCTGTCCCTGTTGTGTGTCTTGTGTAACATTCACACATGATTTACAGCTTCTCCTCAACTCTTTCCTGTGCACTGCCTGACCTGGATAATGACTGTGGCAAGTATGGAGAAGCGGCCTCAGCCTTTCCTGCTCTACCATTTCCCTGACTTGAAACAATCCTGAGGGGTGCTATTTCGCCTGTTGGGGAAACCCACAAGTGTACACATGAGTTTCCCCAGCAGGCCAAATAATGTGCCACAGGACCTGGGAAGGTTGGGGAAACAGAGCAAGGGGAAAGCTGAAGCTCCTTCCCCTGCATACCACAGATACAATCGGAATCAGGCACCCTGTGCCCGGGAACTGAAAGAAAACCTGTAAGTTATGGTGGGGATCCCAGACCTTATCTGGATACTCCACAATGTGTGAAGAGATTATATCACTCGACTATTTCAGCACCTCCTGTAAAGTACTGGGTTCGCCACATGGAGGACTCGTACCACGACATGCGTTCAGACGTGTTTATTGTACTTCACACACAAACTGGCAAAACGGCCCCGCAAGGGCCAACTACATACATCCCACCCGGCATGCCCACAGTCCCACTGGAGGGTTTGAATTTCCTGCCAGAGGTGCTATTGGTGGACACGAAGTTGTTCAGGGTGGTGAAAACCAGGGAGGATTGTGAAGCACTCCAAAGGGATCTGTCGAGAATGGGTGAGTGGGCGTCAACGTGGCAAATGGGGTTCAATGTGGCCAAGTGCAAAGTGATGCACATTGGAGCAAAAAATCCTAAATATAAATACACGTTGATGGGGTCTGAACTGGCAGAGACTGACCAAGAAAGAGATCTTGGAGTCGTAGTAGATAACTCAATGAAAATGTCTAGACAGTGTATAACTGCAATAAAGAAGGCCAACGCTATGCTGGGGATTATTAGGAAGGGAATTAAAAATAAATCAGCCAGTATCATAATGCCCCTGTATAAATCATTGGTGCGACCTCATTTGGAATACTGTGTACAGTTCTGGTCGCCACACCTCAAAAAGGTTATTATAGCATTGGGAAAAGTACAGAGAAGGGCAACTAGAATGATAAAAGGGTTGGAACACTTTCTCTATGAAGAAAGGTTAAAATGCTTGGGGGTCTTTAGCTTGGAGAAATGACGGCTAAGGGGTGACATGATCGAGGTTTATAAGATTATGCATGGGATAGAACAGGTAGAGAAAGAAGTACTTTTCTTCCTTTCTCACAATACATGAGCACTCCATGAAATTGTTGAGCAGTCGGGTTAGAACAGATAAAAGGAAGTCCTTCTTCACCCAAAGAGTGATTAACACATGGAATTCACTGCCACAGGAGATGGTGGCAGCTACAAGCATGGACAGTTTCAAGAGGGAATTAGATAAACATATGGAGCAGAAGTCCATCAGTGGCTATTAGCCACAAGGTATAGGTAGGAACTCTCAATCTGGGGTAGGTGATGCACTCTATTCTTGGTGCTGGGGGGGGAGCAGTGGGAGGGCTTCTAGTGTCCTGGCCCCACTGCTGGACCTCCTGATGGCACCTGGTATTTTTGGCCACTGTGTGACACAGAGTGTTGGACTGGATGGGCCATTGGCCTGATTCAACATTGGCTTCTCTTATGTTCTTATGTTCACTAAGTGGACTAGGATCCTAGGTCCCTTTGTGTTCAGGGAACAAGCTCCGTACTTTAGCCATGGACCCCTGGAGGCAGTCCGTGTACATAACACCCCTCCCCCCATAGTTTCGTCCCTCCCTATGTGACGTAGTCCTGCAAATAGGCAGGGGGTCTATACTCTCATAGAGAGCGCCAAGGCACAGGCACGGGGTGCTTGCTGCTGGCTCCGGCTGGCTGGCTGGGTCTGGTTGCTGGGGTGGCAGCGGCGGCTCCTTGGCTGAACTCGAGGATGCGGGCGCCGGATCGCCTGCCAGGGCCTCTTCTGCACTCGGGGGGGGCAGCCTGCCTGGTAGTCTCTGGAATGGAGGGTCCGTCTCTTACTTCACGTGGGAGAGGTTCTTCTTCCGCTGGGAGTTGTCACCGCCAAACTTGGTCCACATGTTTCTTGAGGAGCTGGCCATCCTCCATAGACACTTCATATGACACTGGGCTGGTTGCTCAGATGACTCTGCCTGCCAGCCATGTGGGACCCTTCCCAAAGTTTCTTATGTACACTGGATCGCCCGGAAAGAACCCACAGGGGGCATCCCTCTGCTCAGTCAGCTTCCTCGAGTCTGGTGCCTGGTCGGGATGCAGGCGGTCCAACAGGATGGTGGGGCGGCTGCCCATCAAAAGTTCTGTGGGGCAGTGGCTGGTGATGGGGCTTGGCATTGTTCGCTGCATCAGGAGGAAGTGGGCTAGCCAGAACTCCCAGTCTCCATCCATGATCCGGCTGAGGGCTTCCTTTGCAGTGCACACCATGCGCTCTGCTTGCCTGTTGGGCGCAGGGTGGAAGGGCGTGGAGTGAATGTGCTGGATCAGGTTCTTCTGGAGGAAGTCCTGGAATTCCGCCAATGTGAAGGCTGCCCCGTTGACGGAGACAATTGTGTCCAGCAGGCCATGGGTGGCAAAGATCCTAGAAAGCACATGGATGATGGCTTTTGTGGATGTGGTGGTCACGGGGCTTATCTCCAGCCATTTGGAGTAAGAGTCCACGGTTACCATGAATAATAGTCTTTGGAAGGGGCCAGCAAAGACTATATGTAGCCGGGACAACGGTTTGTGTGTGGACTCACAGGGTTGTGTGGGTGTGCTTGGCGGGTTTGGGCAGACCACCTGGCAGGTCTGGCACTCCCGCACCCAAGACTCAATCTCAGCATTGATCCCTGGCCACCAGATGTAGCTACAGGCCATAGCCTTCATCCTGACTATCCCTGGGTGTGCCTCATGGAGCACGTTGAGGACCCTCTGTCTCAGGGCATTGGGGACAACCACCTTATCCCCCCACAAGAGACACCCCTTAAGAGCTCTCAGAGCTCATCCTTGCGGGTGACAAAGGTGATGAACTCAGGGCCCATGGCGGCCACAGGCCACCCTCTTGCCACCCAGCCCAAGACCCAGGAGATTACGAGGTCATGAGTCAAGAGGGCAGCGATGTCAGCTGCCTAAAGGGGAAGTTCTGGGAGGCCCTCTAGGAGGAGTACCCTGGGGGTGGGGGCAGGGTCAGTGTCCATGGATGGCAGCGGTAGGTGGCTGAGAGTGTCGGCATGCCCCATCACCTTACCTGGGCAATGTCCTGGCCCCACTGCTGGACCTCCTGATAGCACATGGTATTTTTGGCCACTGTGTGACAGAGTGTTGGACTAGATGGGCCATTGGCCTGATTCAACATTGGCTTCTCTTATGTTCTTATGGGTGACAATGGTCTGCGTGGTGGCAGTGGCATCGTCCACTGGCAGCTGCTGGTACGCCCATGTGAGGTTCAGCTTGCTGAAAATTTTAGACACTGCCAGTGTGGCCAACACATGGCTAACGACCAGGACTGGGTAAGAGTGGTAGTGGAGGGCCTTGTTTAAAGTGCACTTATAGTCCGCACAGATGCATACGTCTCTGTTTGGCTTCACTGGGGTCACTATAGGAGTTTCCCACAGCGCATGTAAGACTGGTTCTAGGACCCCTTGCACCACCAAGCATTCTAGTTCCACATCTATTTTTGGCCGTAACCTGATCGGGGCGCTGCGGAACCGCTGCGCGGCGCTGGGGACCCCTCAATCTGGATCTGGATCTTCTGGGCCGCAGGCAGATTGGGGAGGCGTAGTACCTGTAGTGCCAGGAGGTAGAGGTCGTCAGCAGTGTCCTCATAGTGTGAGGAGGTTTGGTGGTGTTGTTGCAGCTGGGGCGGGTGGTTCCAGTTGCCCTTGGATCTGCAGACCCGGGAGTGGTGACCCTGTTTACTGTACGTGTGGCAGGCAGCATTGCAGAAACGGCATGACTTTCGCTCATGCGCCTCTCCACAACGGGCGCATGAGGTCCACCCGGTGAGCTTCCTGGAGTGTCTGGAGGCTGCAGCAGTTCCTGGCAGCTTTTGGAGGTTGGGCGAGCAGACGAGACAGACATCGTCCTCGTCAGAGTTCCTGGGCGCTGAATCGGGGAGCACTAAATGGGATGCTGCTGGTAGTCGGTTGTGGTGAGAGGCCTCATGAGCAATGGTGAGCTGAAGGGCCTAATCGAGTTTGAAGTTGGTGGTGCCAATCATCTTTTGGTGGAGCTTCACATTGCTGATCCCCCAGACGAACCGGTTCAAGATGTTTTCCTCCACCTTGGTGAATATGCACTCCATTGCATGTTGATGCAGCACGGCCATGAAGGCTGCGGCCATCTCACCAGGCTTCTGGAGGTACCCCGGAACTCCACCCGCTTTGGCAACATCATGGGCTTGGGTGTGAGCTACCTGGTCAGGGCATCGATAATCTCCTCATACATGCATTCGAGGATGGCCTTGGGTGCAAGGAGGCTCTTCGCAAGCCGAATGGTGTTCACGCCACAAGAACTGAGGAGGAGCTCACCTCATGGAAGGTGAGGTAGTAGGTCAGTTGGTCCATCCACGAATCCCAAAGCTCGGGATGAGTGGGGTCAAAAGCTTCTAGGTGTCCCAGATTGGAGGCCATGACTCTAGCGCAAAGCAGGGAGCGGTGTTCGGGATTGCCAGGCGCTGTGCAGTGCTGCTTGGGAGTGGTGCGGGGCGCGGTGGCTTCCTCTGGATTGTTGCTCAGTGCTGTGCTGGTTGGAGAGTCAGGCCTGCTCATCAGGATCCCACCTTCATCGCCATTGTAAAGTACTGGGTTCTTCACATGGAGGACTCGTACTATGACATGCATTCAGACGCATTTATTGTACTTCAGACACGAACTGGCAAAACGGCCCCACAAAGGCCAACTATATACATCCCACCCGGCACACCCACAGTCCCATTGGAGGGTTTGAATTTCCCGCCAGAGGTGCTATTGGTGGACACTAGTTGGACTAGGATCCTAGTTCCCTTTGTGTTCAGGGACCAAGCTCCTTACTTTAGCCACAGACCCCTGGAGGTGGTCCGCATACATAACACCTGCCCCCCCCCCCGACACACACACAATTTCTCTAGCCACGATGGGTCCCTTGGTAGCCCTGTATCAATTATTCTCTTGTTTTCTTTCTTCCCACTCCATGCCCTCTGTATTCCACCTCTGCTAATCCTCTTTTGTTGTGTACTCAGGGAAGCCTGCATACGTGGTCGGGCAAACACACAGTCGGGCGAAGGAACCTGAGCTTCGCTGCCAAAGACAATAGCCCAAACGGATCCTAGCAGGCACCTATAGGAATGCTAGGATCCTAGGAGGGACCTATGGATCTAAGGGTGCAGTGTAAATATCCAATCATGGGTGTGGGTGTGAGTTGCAAATATAAGCTAGCCTGCAAGCCAGCAAAGCCATCTCTTGTTCTTCTCTGAAATAAAGTATGAGCTGAATCACTATGCTTCACATCATTCTCAGTACTTTATACCTTTGCTCCTCCTTCCCTCCCTTTTCTGAGATCTGTTTCCAATTCACCACAGCCATCTTTTCAACTATGCTCCACGCTGAACTCCATGGTAACATCATGCTATGCTTTCACACTCCCAGGAGTTCACACCATGGAACAACCTCAGACTCACTTTAAGCCATAAAGCGTGGCTGCTAGGCTGGCTAACCATATTCACACTACCTCCACTGCAAGGTGGGATGGGCAATAAATGTCTCTGGCCACCATTAACAGCTTTCAAGGGCCCACGGGTGCTGCAGACTACTCCTAGACTGCTGGGAAACTGTACTGCAAACAATATGAAATTTTGAATTTTCACAAAGGGTCACAAACAATCTTAGGGAGGGTCACAACCCAGACAGGTTGCATAGGTCTGCTTTATACTGTCAGACAACAGAAAGAAGGCAAGAGGGCAGATCTTATTTAATAAAATCTCTTTTTGCTATTTATATCTCACCTTTGGACTCATGAGGAACTTCCAAGGCAGTTAACAAATTCATACTAATAAAATACATAATGATATATCAATGCCTCATGCAGAGGCCATCTTGCACAATTTATGGCTAATAACCAAGCCAAACATAGTCCAGGGTCATGGCTCAGTGGCAGAACTTCTGCTTTGGATGCAGAAGGTCCAGGTCCAATCCCTAGCATCTCATTAGAACGATCGGGTAGAAAGGGATATCCCAGGTCTGTGTCTGAGACCCTGGAGAGCTGCTGCCAGTCACAGTAGACTATACTGACCTTGATAGACCAACGGTCTACCATAACATAAGGTAGCTTCAAGTATTCCTGCAAGCCCACTAGTCATGTGTTGTGCCCTGTCAGTTGCCTTCCCTTGTTCTTGGTGTCCCAGCCACACAGGGCTTCCAACTCTAGTTTGGGAAATTCCCAGAGATCTGAGAGCAGTGTCCGTGGGGGGGCAGAGTTTAGGGAGGGGAAGGAGCTAAGCAGGGATATGATGTCATAGAGCCCATCCTCCATAGTTGTCATTGCCTCCAGGAGGGACTGATCTCTGTAGTCTTAGGTTGTCAGATCCCCTCGCTGTCGCGGCGGGGGGATTGAGGGGATGTTCTGGGGGTGAGCAGGATGTCATTGGGCAATGTCCTAATGCAATGATATCACCCAGAAGTGACATCATTGCACTGGCAACGTCACACACGACACTCTGGTTTTTGGACAAAAGCTCTATGGGGTTTTTTGCTTCAAAACTATAGAGTTGGGGGGGTTGCTTCAAAATCATAGAGTTTGCCCAAAAACCAGAGTGTCATGTGCAATGTCACTGATGTGATGATGTCGGGGACATCATCGTGATGTCATCGTCTCGGGGACATCATCCAAGGACGTCCCTGTTTGGTGGTGGAATTTCCCCCACTGGCCAGCTGCCCGGCGGCAGATCACAGGCCGCAGAAGCAGGGGAACCACCGCTGTGACCTGGGGGCTGGCTACCCTACTGTAGTCTGGAGATCAGTTGTAATTCTGGGAGAATTCTAGGCCCCGCCTGGAGGCTGGTAACCCTAGTGGGAGCAAAAAGTAGGCATTTCCCCTGCTGGGCCACCGTTCATGGTTGGTAGGCTGCCTTTGGCTTCATGGATCACAAAAGATTAGTGAGGCCTTTAGGATCCAGGACAACTGTAGATAACAGTAAACAGTAAAACTCTCCTTGCTTTCAGGCACTCTAACTGATCCATGGAAATCCTGCAGAAATCTGGTCCCCAAATTAGAGGAGTAGATTGCTCCATGGTTTTCCTCTACCAGGTTTCAGGTACCTTTAATCTGGCTATATATTGTCCTTATGATAAGTTTAATACTCTAGCAATCAGCATGTGTTCAGTATTTTGTTAATTTTACCTCTCTGGTGTTTAAACTGATTTATCAGTTGACTGATTACATTTACATACACATATGGCAAGCAACACCTTAGAAAAAGTGTTTCTGTGTGGATCCTGAATGAGTGACCACTTTGCCTTAAAATGATGGAAATTAAACATTTGTAAATAAAAGTAGCGCTTTGTAACTTAATTAAGCATATGCATCAAATTCCTCTCTGTGTTTCCAGACTGAACAGCCTGCAAAAATTTATTCCAGTTCTGACTAAAATACATATCCTGATCAGAGGCTTCAAGTAGATTATGACTATGTTTTCATTAATACTGCATACTTACATCCCACCTATCATCTAAGGAATTCAGGGTGGTATACATGGACATCAGTTTTGTCATTAGAAGACTAGTCCAAGAGCTCTCACTCCTGATCTCCTTGATATAAGTCCAACAGTATAACCACTGTATCATACCACTTCTCTGCTTTTAAGTATCACCATTCTGGAAATGCTAAATTAGAGAAGACAAATGCTCAACTAGCAATTATGGGGAGGGGCTGTGGCTCAGTGGAAGAGTCTCTGCTTTGCACGCAGGAGGTCCCAGGTTCAATCTCCAACATCTCCGCTCAAAAAGGACCAAGCAGTAGGTGACGTGAAAGACCTCTCTGCCTGAGATCTTGGAAAACCACTGCCAGTTAGAGTGCCAGTCCTGACCGTGATTGACCAATGGTCTTATTCAGAATAAGGCAGCTTCATGTGTGACCATATTCTTTTTTCTGTCTGGCAAGGAACTGCTACTCTTTAGAAAAGCAGAGGAGGCTTCTGCATTGCCCGGGATTAAAGCTGCCAACTGACCAGGAAAAAATATGTCCTCCTATTTTACTGCAGGTTTAATATGTACAAATGGTCTCCTGAACTTTGCATCAAATGGAGCTAAATAACAACACCTAGAAATGGCTCCTGTAAGTAAGAGAAAGTGGCAGACTCCTCAAGCAAACTGATATTACAGGGACAGCTAGAAGGATACTTTTAAAAGCTGGCAACCCTACAAATGTGGGCAAAGGCACTCTCAAGACTTAGGTATCTGCAGAGAGAGTTAGTATATGGATCTCCCCTTAAGCATTCCCAACAAGGAGAGTGGGGCTGGCTTACAGATAATCATTTATTTCATGCATAACATAAGAAACTGCCTGGCAGAAGGTGTATTTAAAACTGAGACAGGCAATTCCTGGCATGCAGCCAAACAGTGTGGCACCCCAGACCATTTTGCTTAGTGGACAGGGCTGGCTCTTTGCCCAAGCGATGGAGACAAGCCCTGCTGACAGAACTGCTGGGCATGGCAGCATGGTAGACGGTATAAAAGATATGGCTTATTCCTTTTATTATCTCCCATGCCTACGCAGCCACCAGATGAGTCTGAGGCACTGATGGTGCTTTTACTCCCATTGTACTGGCCAAGTATGCCCTTTATTTACCCCTTCCCCCCCATTTTGTTTGCCAGCTCACCACCATTTTCACAGACAGACCTTACGACTCATAGCCCCCCCCAAAAAAGTTGCCCATTCCTGATTTAGAAGCTAGCATATTTAAGCAAAGGCAATCAGGCTGTTTACTTGGTGGTTGCCGGTCTGTAAAAATGTTAAGGGACGTCACTGAGTGTATCGTGCGTGTGGCGGCATCTGCAAATCCTTTTCAAATCATACCAACCCCGATCTTCTGGAGCTGCGGGGTGGAGACTGTCAGGATTGCTCTGCTCTGCTCGCTAATGCTGTGAATGATACAGGCTTGCTCTCTGGCAGTTCTCAGTGGCTCAGGAGGAAACTCTAATATGCACAGACATCCCGTGTTGGAAGCTGACTGCTTGTGACAAGGCTCTAGAAGGGAGGCTAGGAGGGTTCTGTTTTTGCTTGCATCCCAGACTGGTTACTGAGCATGAAGCTAATAGGGGCATCTCCAGCTCTGACAGAGACTGAGAGAATGCATTAAAGGGGAGGAAAGCAACAAAGTCAAACTAGTCAACATTTCCTCCTGGTCAAAACATTACTGACAGCTATTCCTCTCTTCTCCTGACTGTGTTATTCAGTGGCAATTTAAAAGCACTCTGCACATACTCATTGGCTTCCACACTAGCCATTTAGTCTGGAATAGATAACAGTAATCCTTTTTTATGGAGAATTAAAATATCACTGTCCAGGCATTGCCTTTTAGTGGTTTCTGTGTCCTTTCCCCATCTTCTTTCAGACCTGATTTGAGCAGTATTTTTTACCTTTGGTTCAATTGCAGCACCAATAATCCTGTCCACATGGGGATTATGAAAGCTTTATCAAAGCTGCCCAGGACAGCGATCCATTTAAATTTGAGTCATACCTTCTCTTACTTAAAACTTCTGCTACTTAGATTAATAAATTATTTGTTGTTTACTGGGATGATGTGACATTCCTGAGTTAATTCATAATCAGTCCTTGTTTGGGAGAGGGAATTTAATTATTGCTTTTCTGTGCTTTAAATGATCATAATTGTGCAATTACAAAATTACAATCATGAAAAATAAAAAATAATGAACAATCAGTTTCACTGAAAAGAGAAAAGCAGCAATTAAAGCTTCTTCCTCCCCACCCTCAAAGAAAAGGAACTGATTGAGGATTTATTCAGGAAAGCCACTTTGGAACTTGCTTGCTGTGGCACAAGACAAGGAAGTAATGAAATTTAAAGAGACAGTTGCAAGGAGCAGTGTAATATTTGCTTAATGGGATTTACTTCCAGGAAATTATAGTAGTGAGATTTTGCAATGTATGGATGACCATTAGTGCATTTTATGAGGAATATAGTGATATATTATGAGGTACTATTTGGAACCCCTGTTTCAATTCTTCTTGCAGTTGTGGAAAAGGTCATTGTATGGAAACAAAAGTATTTTTATAGCATACTTTCCAAGGAGGAGGCTGGCCAGGATTACCAACAACATTTTTAAAATGCCCTGCGCCCTTAGTAGAGGCTTTATGGTATGTCATTTATTATTATTTTATTTTACACATTTTTATGTTGCCTTTCTAGCAAACATCAAAAAATATCAATATTAAAACAATGTGTAAAATCTCAGTGTCTATAAAATATTTAAACAAATCAATAAAACAATAAAAGAGTTTGGGAGGGTCTTTACTTTTGCTGTGGTGTAGTGGTTAAGAGCAGCGGACTCTAATCTGGAGAACCAGGTTTGATTCCCCACTCCTCCACATGCAGCCAGCTGGGTGACCTTGGGTCAGTTACAGTTCTCTCAGAGCTGTTCTCTCAAAGGCAGTTCTCTCAGAGCTCTCTCAGTCCCACCTACCTCACAGGATGTCTGTTGTGGGGAAGGGAAGGAGACTGTAAGCCACTTGAGACTCTGAGTGAAGGACAGGGTATAAATTCAACACTTATTCAGTAGTGGAAAACAATGATAGAGGGAGTCAGACAAATTGTCCTGAGGAGGAAGCTTCAGAATTGCAGCACCACAACAGAGAAGGCCATTTCTTGGGTTGCCACTCACCTACTCTCAGATGACAGTGGCACCTCGGGCAGAGCCCACAAAGAGGCCCAGAATGGTCGGGTAGGTCCAAATGGGAGTAGGTAGTCCTTAAAATATGCTGACCCCAAGCTGTATACGACTTTAAAGGTCAATGCCAGCAGTTGAATTGGGCCAGGAAGCCCTGTGACCCACTCCAATCAATATTCTAACCCCAGCATACTGTACCAACTATAGCTTCTGGATAGTCTTCAAGGGCAGTCCCATGTAGAATACATTGCAGTAATCCAATCTAGATGTTACCAGGGCATACACCACAGCAGCAAAATCTTTCCCACCCACAAAGGGCAGAAGCTGGTAAAAGGCACCTCTGGCCACCAGTGCCACCTGTTTATCCAGCAGGAGGCCTGGGTCCAGCAGCACCCCCAAGCTGTTCCTTTAGGGCAGGACATTCCATCTGGAACAGGAGATATCTCAGTTCCTGGGTCAACCTTCCCCTCACCAGTAGCACCTCCATTTTGTCAGGATTAGATCCGTTTGTTAGCCCTCGTGCATTCCAAAACTACTTCCAGGCACCTGTTCATGGTTTTTACAGCCTCCCGGGGATCTGCAAGAAGTGCACAATAAACCTACATGTCTCCAAGCCACTTTATGTAGATGTTAAAAAGCATGGTGGTGTTATTTACCTCCATGGCATGAGAAGTTTTGCCTGCCCACTTCCATACGTCAGGCCTCTATTAAAGGGGCAGGACATTCCCCCCCCCCTCCACATTGTTGCCAGCCCTAAGCTAGTCATTCCTATTAGGTTACACAGATCAGGTACCTATCATGTGTGATGTTCCTTGGTTCACGTCAGGATCGCTGGTTTCTACTCCGGGCCTTGAGCTAGGGCTCCAGAGCTAGGGCTGCCGAATGCCTGGAGGGGGGGAAAAATGTCCTGGTCCTCTAACAGAGGCTTATTTACCAGGTGATGTTATTGATCTCCATGCAATGAAAACCTTTAGCTGCCCATTTCTACACATTAAGCCTCTATTAAAGGGACAGGGCATTTTTCTCCTGTTAGCAAGCCTAACCAAGAACACCAGGGGAGAGGGATTGTTTCATACAATAAAAAGCAAGTAATAATACATTTTGGAAAGATCAACCAGAATAAAACAACACAATGTGCAAGCACAGTGTGCTATTTGCTTGGTCTTCATAAAAGGTATCATGTGGCTTTAGTTTTTGGATTTTTCTGTGGGCCACTGTGGCTGTGTACTCCCACCCCACCTCACACCGTAATAGGAGGTCAATAGTTAGTAGCAAAGATGCCTTAAACACCATCTTTCCCCTGAAAAGCTGTATCTGTTTAAGCTGTACCTGTTGCTTTAATGTTTATATTGTGTCTTAAATTATAAGTGCTTATATTGTGTTTTAAATTGTAATTGTATCTATTTAATGATGTTATCTGCCCTGAGCCCATCAGCGGGATGGGCGGGATATAAATATTAATAATAAATAAATAATAATAATAAATAAAACAAATTTCTTAGGTGGTTTACACACAGAGATGAGTCCCCATGCTGCTCTCATTCCCACTTCTCATTGGCAGTGGAGTCTTCATACAGGTATAGGCTCTGTACTTTCCCCTTGTGCCCACCATTCGCCCCTGCCACTGGTGGGCTTTTTGCCTTTTTTTAAAAAAAGGTAATAAGTGCACTTATCTGGATAGCCCAGGCTTGCCCAATCTTGTCAGATCTTGGAAGCTAAGCAGGGTCATCCTTGGTTAGTATTTGGATGGGAGACCTCCAAAGAATACCAGGGTCACTATGCAGAGGCAGGCAATGGCAAACCACCTCTGTTCATCTCTCTGCCTTAAAAACCCTGTGGGGTCACCATAAATCAGCCCCAACTTGACAGCACTTTACACACATGCAGCAGGTGCAGCCCTATATGTTAGGACGCTATAGCAATATATCTGCTATCAATAAGAAAAAAAATAGCTGGCAATAGCCCACCAGTGGTGGTGATGGGGAATATGGCAGACGCGAGGGGAAGTAGTACTAGATGTGGGTGGGGAAGTGTAGCTGTCTGCACCTTTCCATCCATACTTTCCCCTACTCACTTTGAGCACAATCTTTCAAGAAAGATTGTACCAGGGCACATTTGGAGAAGTCCCCAGTGGAACTGGGGAAAGAAATCTTGTGCATGTTGCTCAATACAATGGTGTAAATTTTAAAGAGCTTAAAAACAAACTGCAAACTACAAAGGCATTTCATGGAGCCTTACATTTCTGCTGTGCTAATGAAGGTTTTTTATAAAAGGAATTGCATGGTTTGCGCTGTTTGCACTGACACTTGACTCACAGTGCAGTCCTAAGAGCACTACCTGGGAGTGAGCCCCACTGAACAGACCTGAGTACAGTTCTGAGTAGACCTGCTTTAGGATGGCATTGTCAGCCCCCATCAGTGGCATGTGGGGCTTCGGAGTCAGTTTACAGAGATGCAGACTCCTGAGCTGAGAGCTCATGGTTAACTTCTTGCCTTGAAGCCAATTTGCGAATATATGTGATGAAAGCTAGTGATAAGATACTGCAGACATGAAAAATGGGGGGGGGGAGAAGGAAAGGACTGGAAAGGTTTTATGGGAGTTTTTAAGACAGAATTAAAGGAAGCATCTTTTGCCTTCTATTTTTTTAATTATTTGAATATATGGCTTTAATCACTCCATGCTCAGTATACTTTACATGAGGATATGGAATCATATTAAAAGAACTGCCCCAGCTTAAGTCAGCCTGGAAGTCACAGGACTGGATCCAGACTGAACTGGCAATTTCCACCAATCCCCCCTTCCCCTCCAGACCACCCTCCTGTCATTCCTCAGGGTCCTCTGACCCCTGGGCACAGCAGGCTCATGGGCTGCAGTGAGAGAAGGGAAGCCCGAAAGTTCCACTCCACTGTTGAAAGTTTTAGTCTGGATCCAGCCCAGAGTCTCTAATATGGGAGCTCTTCCTTCAGTCCCCGATGTGTGCATGCTCCCTGCAGTTTCTCAATGGGAGAGGAGAGGGAATTTAAAATTATATACAGTAAGATTACCTGTGAATATGCTTTTGTCCCACTTTTTCAAAAGATCTTGTATATCAAGAAAATATATTAAGGACCATATATAAAAATTCGAATGTTTGCCATTTTGAATAAAATTCCACTTTTTTTCTTTCTGTTTGGAGTAGGGTTCACACTTTGTCTTAAAACTCACCTTATGGATGTAGCAATGGGAGGACAATTTGGAGGGAGTTGCTCTACAGATGGTACTTTGGAGAAGCACTCTATGGGAGGTCTTGTCGATGAGAAATGCATTTCTATACCAGTTTCAGAGGAGTAGCTATGCTAGTCTGTAGTAGAGGAGCAAGACTCGAGTCCAGTACCACCATAAAGTCTAACAAGTTTTCCAGGGTATAAACTTTCAAGAATCAAAGCTCATTTTATCAGATACGAGTTGGAATGGAGATCCATGAGCCCTTATATCCCAGTCAGAAGGTGGGAGGGATGTTGCAAAGGTACAATGCAAAATGTAATCAGCTTCATTAGAACAGGGGAGAAGTTCTTATGGCTGAAAAATCAGCATCTGTAGTGAGATAAGAATCCTATGTTTCTGTTCAGCCCTAGAGGGGGGTGTTCAGTGTTCTGAATTTGTAAATGAATTCAAGTTCAGCAATTTCACATTGCAGTCTCCTCTTGAAGCTTTTTTGTTTGAGGATTGACACTGTGTACCAGTTAAGACAGCCAACTGCCTGAAGAAAAAAAAATGCTTCTCTCTTATTTATCAGATGATCTTGTTTATCCCTATGCCGTGAAAAGTTTCAGCTGACCGTTTCCACACACTAAGCCTCTATTAAAGGGACAGGATGTTTTTCTCCAGGCCCACTGGCAACCTTAGCTCCAGTAGTTTGGTGCCAGGCCAGACTTGGATTGTTTCCAGGTTAGTAAATTGCTGCCTCTTAATCCCTACTTATACTATATTCATAATTTTGTGCCAAGAGCTCTTTTAACTCCCAGTATCCCCAGAGTCAAGGGAGTAGAGGGGGGGAAATAACAGGAAGCGTGACTAGCCTATTGCCTCATAAATCTCATCCCTGTCAGAGTTTTTAATGCTGGAGTCGCTTAAAACAGCTGCATTCTATCAGGTTAAATTGATTAATGGAGCAAAGGGAGGGGGCATCAGACTTCGAAGACAAAGGACTCTGTTTGGTTTGTACTGATGGCAGAATCTATCCCAGTTACATCTCCCCTCATCCTCCTTGTATCCATTGAATAGATGCCTGCCTGGTTATAATTTTGGAAATCCAAAGGTAATCTCAGGGGCAGATTGGCCTCTAAGGCCACAGGGGAAAGCCCCAGTGGGCCAACGCCTGGCCCTGAATGAGGCGAAAACATGGAATTTTCTGCCAGAGGATGTCATAATGGCCACAGGAACAAACAGCTTTAAAAGGCGGTTAAAGAGATTCATGGAAGAAAAGTCTTTCAATGACTACTAGCAATGGTGACTGAGGGGAAATTTCACATTCAGAGGCACTAAACCACTGAATCCCAGAGCCAGAAGTCAACATCAGAGGAAGGTCTCAGCCTCTATGCCCTGCTGTTGGTCCTCCAGAGGAACTGGTTGGCCACTGTGTGAGACAGGATGCTGGACTAGATGGGTCACTGGTTCTTAAGGAGGGCTAGAGTTGCTGTGAGCCAATGGCCTACTTCACATGAAGCAGGTAAGTGGTGAGGGTTCCTAGCTCTGGGTTGGGAAATATGTGAAGATTTGGGGGATGGAACCTGAGGAGGGCAGGGTTTGAGGAATGGAGGAATCTCAGCAGGGTATAATGCCATGGAGTCCACCCCCCAAAGCAGCTGCTTTCTCTAGGAGAACTGACCCCTGTAGTCTGATCTTTGTTATCTGGAGATCTGTTGTAATTCCTGGAGATCTCCAGGTGCCACCTAGGAGTCTTAGCCATCACTTTACATAAGGCAGCCAGGTGGGAGTTGCCACAAATTGGCAGGCCTCACCTTCAGCCCTGCTCTTCCTCTCTCCCTCCCTCTGTTGGGGTGGGTATGGGTAAGCATTCGGATATACCCGGACCAAATATCTACCCCCAAAATACCTTATCAGTATTTTTCTGATGTATTTCGGCATCCCAAAGATATCCGGGATTTTTCAGACGGAAAAAAAATCTCCAAAAAATACTGGATATACTTGATACTTGAGATTTTCTGGGAAGATAGGGAGCCAGCATTGCAGACTCCCAGGGACTGTTTTTTCTTTCTGTGTCTCAGCATTTCTATGGGCTTCCCTACTGCTCTTCAGTTTCGAACTAGACTGTTTACTTTCAAGAGGTGTTTTTTCCTCCGTTTGCCTGCGTTCCTTTGTGCTCCCTTCCCATTTTCTTGCAGAGTTCAAAATCCCCCCTTGCCCTTTGTTGTGACTCTGTACTTTGAGATCAGTCCTATTAAGCCTGCAATGCCAGTGGCACTGGGTTCTACTGGACATTCTGCACATTTTAACAGTTGTGCTTGCTAGGCTTGCAATACCCCCCCCCCCAGGGCTTGGATTTCTTGTGACTCTGCTTTGAGATTAGTCCTTTTAAGCTTGCAAATCCACAGTGGCACTGGGTTATGCTGGGCATTCTGAACACTGAACTGGGCTTGAAAATTCCCCCCCCTTCAGTTCGTACTGTAGGGATTCTTTGGTTTGACATTAGTCCTCTTTTGCTTGCATTTCCACAGTAGCACTGGGTTCTGCTGGACACTGTAGATTACACTGGTTTTGCTGGGCTTCCAAATCTCTCCCCTACCCCCCCACTCTTGGATTGTGATTCTGTGCTTCACAGCAGTCCTGTTGAACTGGCATTGCTGGGCACTGGGTTCTGCTGGGCACTCTGTACATTGCACTGGTTCTGCTGGGCTTGCAAAAATGCCCCCCACCTCCAGTTTCTATTGCAGAGATCCCCTGGTCTGACCTTAGTCCTATTGGGTTTGCATTGCCACAGTGCCACTGGTTCTGCTGGGCTTGCAAAACCCACAGACACACCTTCAGTTTCTACTGCAGAGATTCTCTGGGACTTTGATTCTGTTCTGCTGGGTCTCTATTGCCCTTGCTGCTATTTTATTTTTATTTTTCTGTATTTTTCAAGGAGACCCAGGGAGGGTGTGTTCCTGCAAGACAGGAAAAACAACAGGCTGGGCTGGAGAGACTTTCTCAAGATTGCAAAGTGCAGTCCAACTATGTGGGAAATCCTGTTCCTCCATCCTGGCCAGTGTATCTCTCCCCCAGTCCAGGGAATCAGATCTGGACTAGAGGTGTTCCAGCTGGCTGGCAAGAAGCAGCTGGGGAACTCCAAGGTCACGCTCTTGGGAGAATGGATTCTGCTTTCCTGGGGAATACAAAACAATATGTTGCTTTTTAGAAACATTAACCCCTATATTGATGAATGGTCATTCTGAATCTCACTGTCCCTTCTAGAAATCTTTGCTCCTTTCTACAGACAACCAAAATGGCACTCCAAGTGCTTCATTAACCTTGGATTCAAATGTTTGAAAAGATTAAGGTAAAGGTAAAGGTTCCCTTGCTCGAAAGCCAGTTGGATCCGACTCTTGGGTTGCGGTGCTCATCTCCATTTCAAAGCCGAAGAGCCAGCGCTGTCCGAAGACGTTTCCATGGTCATGTGGCCGGTATGACTAAACACCAGGGCGCACGGAACGCTGTTACCTTCCCACCGAAGTGGTACCTATTTATCTACTTGCAATTTCTTGCTTTCGAACTGCTAGGTTGGCAGGAGCTGGAACCAGAAACGGGAGCTCACTCCGTCATGCGGCACTCTCAGGTCTCTAACTGCTGAACTACTGACCTTCCACAGCCTGCAGTTCAGCGTCTTAACCACTTGAGCCACCGCAGTCCTTGAAAAGATTACTTTTGAATTTAAAAAAATGTTTCCAATGTGTGTATGCATGTTTTAGTAGGCCAAATCAGGCATACTTCATGTAAGTTAAATAACGTGGGGAAACTCTTCAAAGCAATTAATTTTGACACCTGGGCAGGGCCTGGGGGAGGGGCCAGACAGACCCAGGGGTGCAGCCAGAAGGTGGCAGAGACTAGCAATCTGGGGCCAGTCCAATGACAAAGCCCAAAGAAGGTGGCCTAATAGGGGTGGGACAGGATTGCCAGCTCCGAGTTGGGAAATCTGTGGAGATTTGAGGGCAGAGCTTGGTGAGGGTAGTGGGAGGGGCCCCTGGGCCATAGAGTCCACCCTCCAAAGCAGCCATTTTCCTCCATGGGAACTGATCTCTGTTGCCTGGAGATCAGTTGTAATTCTGGAATGTCTCCAGGTCCCACCTGAAGGTTGGCATCCCTAGGGTGGAGATGGCCTTGTCCCACCATTACCTAGCAACTGGCTTGGAATGTTTTTAAAAAGTGAGTGCTTTGCTTTCTTTCTGGTGATTAGTGGTCCAGTTTTCTAAATTACTTCGCTCAATCTTTTGCTGCAATAACCCTCTCTCCTGTTCTACACCGCTCCTCCTCCTCCTTCTGCTTCTTTGCCTTGATGTTGCTCACCCACACTTTAATTTAAAGCATTCCAACTGAAGCACTGTCCACCAGACCATTTTATTTCTGAAACCCCAAGCCAAACTCATCAGGAGCTGCTTTGGAGGCACAGTCCAGTGGCCGGAAATCGCTGCCTTAGTAAACAGATAACACAAGAAAAATTCAGGTGGGGAGCCGTGTTGGCCTGAAGGAGCAGAACAAAGTTTGTGTCCAGTGGCATCTTTAAGACCAACAAAGTTTTATTCAGAGTGTAAGCTTTTGTGTACAAAGCACACTTCTTCAGACAAACAGAATAAATAACACAAGAACATTGTTCCTAAAAGACTTTCCCTCCTGGTTGAAGTGACAGGGAGTGACTCCTTCCTTCTGGAAATTTCCCTTGTTTCAGAGGTATTTGATATGCAGATTTCGTACCCATCCATCTGGTTCTGCGTAAGCACAAAAGTGCACTCTATATTTCCCCCCACACCCTCTTTTTTTTCCCCTGAAGAAAAGCTGCCTAGCAGTTCCACCAAGAAAACTTGATTCAATAAAAGATATCATCTTAACCTACTCCAGGTACATTTTGTGCAGCTGGAGGATATAGAAGTCCATGATATTTCTGCTTGATTAGATTCCACATTCCTCTCTTTTTCTGAACACGTAAATGCAAAACTCCTGCATATAACTCCGTGATAATGTGAAAATGCATTTGCCTTCTGCTTTCTTCAACGCTAGGATCAGATAGCACAGTTTGCAATATATGTGGGAGGAGGAAAGTCTCCATCTAGTGATTGCCTAAAAAGAAGCTAGAAATTGCTCTCTACTAACAGTCCCAACTCCTTGATATTCTAGCCTCTATTGCATACATCTGTTTTCTGCTCTCCTGACACCATTAATTCTGACCATTTCTGCAAAAGAGCAAACCCCCACACTGGCGTTCTTAAATAATCGGACTATGCAAAAGTGCCTGCACAAAATTTTGCCTCCCTAGGAGTAGATATGAATGTTGTGCCCCCTTACCCTGTGTTTTCCAAAACCACTTTTCCAGCAATGTTTTTTTCCTCTGGATCTTAACTCGCAGTTTTCAAGTAAGGAATTCCCCTATTCAAATTTATTTTCCCGCTGTGCCACCATGTTGTGTTGTCAATGATGTGTGTTCACCCCATCTACTGCCCTCCTGTCCCCAGTTGTCCCATTAAAAAAACACCATAATATTGACTGTGTTATGACGTGATGGTCTTCAGGCCAGAGACTGAAGGATGCCTTTAAGCCAGGCTGCGGAATGTCAGTGGCCGGGGAGAAAAAGTCTCCCTTTGGCAATTCATGGAAGGCAAATGTGTGTTAGTGTCCCCCACCCTGCATTTGGGCAAATGACTGTCTAGCAAACACCAGATGCCACCTCTGCCCTCCCCAGGTTGTCCGTGACACATCCAATAGTTTTTTTCTTGAAACATAAATGGTAGTGACTGAATTATGTTTCAATCCCCCCCTCCCCCCATAATACAGCAATGTTATAACATTGTGACAAAACTGGCACTAGAGTTCCATGTAGCCTTCTCTGTGCGACTGCTTGTCCATGAAGTTTCTCAAGTCCAGCAGCATCTTAACGACCAGGCAGATTTTCAGGGTTGTCTGACTGAGGGAGCTTTGACTCTCCAAAGATTAGACCTTCAAAATCATGTTGGTCTCTAAGGCGCTACAGGATTTGAACCTTGCTCTTTACTGAAGACCAACTGGGCTACCCACATTTGGACCAGAGACACTACCCTCTCCAGCATAAACCTCCCCGGCTTGACCTGGAAGGCCAAAGAGGAAATTCAGTGGGAGGTGGGGGGGTCAGGTTCCCTTTTTTCCCCCTTGGCTTGGCGCACATTGTTTGGGAGTTGCAGTTTGCACAGTCGCCTGGGGTGTTCGTTGCAAGTGACTTAAACAAATGCCCGAATGAGACAACAACAGGAGGAGCCGTCAACGAGAGCCAGGGAGGTCAGAGGGGGGATTCTTCCCCCAACCAAAAGCCTCCAGGTCCCCTTTTTCTCTGTGCCCCCACCCAGGATTCCCCAAGGCGCACTAAATGGACGCCAAGTATCCAGCCACTGCAGCAGTTTTGTCTAACCTTGAACTTACTGGTCATTGCTCCAAATCAATCCCCATACTTAAATCACATAATATTGTATTACCCATATCTGCCCATATAGATCAACAAAAGTAACATACTGAAAGCTACATACACCAATAATAATAGGATGTGACACAGACCAGAATAACAGGATGTGACACACAAAAAACAGATTTGGTGAAGGGACATGACCCAGTCATACAGTATCGCCAGTTAAAAGGATCAGGAAATAGGTGCTGTGAAAGACCTTGGAGAACTGCTGCCAGTCACAGTAGACAATACCGTCGGCATTGGACCAATGGCCTGATTCAGTATAAGGCAGCTTCATGTGCGTGCGTGCTTAAATGCCTCCTGCTGGCTGTGAAATTTGCAGCTAACTCTATGTTTCTTTTGAAAAGTAACTTGTGTAGCTGTTTGAACTTTTGCATAAATTCTGATTACACTCCTGAATGCAAGCCGAAGTGGAAAACATTCCAATATTTCTTGTTTCCCTTCTTCAAGGAAGAATGATGGAGTTAAGCCTTTGCTGTTCTACAAGACATTGTGGCATAGTAGCTGGGAGGGTCTGGGAGGCTGGTTTTCAGATCCCATTCTGCCATGAAGCACAGTGGGTTGCCTTGCACTCATTGCTACTTCTCAGCCCAATTTAGCTCTTTTTAGGAAACATGAAATAGAAAGGTAATTCAGTATTCTGAAAGACTAAGAATGCAAACCTAAACAGAGTTATACCCTGTGAAGAAATGCATTTTTTCCTGGGATGTTTGAGATTAGCCAAACCTCCACTTTGCGTTTTAACAGTTTTTCCACCTCTGGGCAGAGAACAGGCTGGGAAGGAGGAAGTCAGTGCAATTGCTCTCCAGACTTACCTTCATACAAATGCTAATAGGTCTAGACAAGGGGATGGTCAAGCTTCCCCCTTCTCCCCCTTTCTCCTAGCAGGGAACAAGATTTTGGGGTGACTTTGGGGGGAGGTTTGGGAGTGGGCGGCAACATTCCTGATGCAATGTTGTCATGTGGAAGTGATGTCATTGCATTGGCAATGTTACACAGTGATGCTCTGCTATTTGGGCAAACTCATAAGAACATAAGAGAAGCCAGTGCTTGATCAGGCCAATGGCCCATCTAGTCCAACACTCTGTCACACAGTGGCCAAAAATACCAGGTGCCATCAGGAGGTCCAGCAGTGGGGCCAGGACACTAGAAGTCCTTCCACTGTTGCCCACCCCTCCAAGCACCAAGAATACAGAGCATCATTGCCCCAGCCTGAAAGTTCCTATGGTTAAAATTCAGCTCAAACCATAGAGTGTTGCCCAAAAAGCAGAGTGTTGCCATGTGATGTCGCTGATGTGATGACATCACTTCTGCGTGACATCACTGCATCAGGGACGTTGCCGTGCCATGTTGCTGTTCGGAGGCAGGGCTTCCCTCTCTGGCCTGCTGGCTGGCAGTGGGCAGAAGCCCTGAAAATTGGGGGATGCCCCACCTGGACCTGGGGCTTGGGAAGCCTCCACTCAAGGCAGATCAGAAAACGTGAAAAGCAATTCAAGTAGACAGCAAAAGACCTCCAGTAACCAATGCAGTAGAATTAGGATCACAGAACTGGAAAATAAAAAAGAAACTGATTAAGGCAAAAAGAACTGTCTAAAGCATGGCATATCATAACTAAGAAAGGAGTTTACAAAGATATGGAACACTGCAGTAAAATGGGAAGTAATATGTGCAATAAACATTGCACTAGGCTGCAATACTATCTTCTACAGAAGAAACCTCCTGTGCTGTTCCATTATACTACCTTTGGGCTTCGTCTTGTTCGACCCACACAGGTTTTGCAAATCCTATCTTATTTTACAGAGAAACCAAAGTGCACTTTGCTTTGGGCCGGCTAGCTTAGTTTTAATATATTTTCATTACCAATAACCTTGTTTTGGAATCCTCAAGTCAGCAATAAACATTTTGTGTTACTTTTGATTAAATTGGCCAGCGCGGATCAGATTCCAAAGAGGGAGACCCACAGCTCAGTTTCTCATAACCTTCTGTGTCTTGAAGTGCTGGAGTCAACTGGTCTGTTCTGTACTCTTGGGACCTTTACATTTTTCTGCCAGTTGACTAACTGCACCCCCTGCAACATACTTCCCAGGACTCTCTTGCTGTGTGATATTTTCATTTTGATTTCAAGTACTTGCTTCCTTTCCAACTGTAATGTTTCTTTCTCATTGCATAAGTACCTGATGCCCTCACACCGTTCCCTTCACAGCTGCAGGGTGAGCTGATTAGTAGGTTGAGGCTGTTATTCACACTTCTTTGCTTACAGGCACCTGCGCATGCAGAGTTGTCAGCCCTCCCCTCCCCTCCAACCCCCCCCCCACACACACACACATATTTTTATCAGAATTGCTGTCCCTCCATTCTATTGATCAGGAAACCAAGAGACCTTGAAAGCGGCTTCACATGTATTGCCAGCGAGGAATGTTTCCCAGTGGAATGATATTCCCATCCCTTTCTAAATTATGCCTTTTAAACTAATGAACAATCCAGAAATCTTGTTTAAACATATAATTTTACTAGAGATTATGAAAACAAAAAGAAATTAGAGGCACATAATAATACATAAGAAGAACAAAGCTGTTTCTTTTTCAAAGCCTTCAAAGATAACTTCTCAAATTTCAATAAGAACCCTGAAGACAAGCATTACATTCCAATGCCTTGTTACAGCTGCTGTTAACATGCCGTTCAATATGACAGGTTATTATGAAAGAATGCAGATTCATGAGGTCTATTAAAGACATACCAAGTAAAGATTGACCAAGAAATGATTCAGATGTTTTTCCAAGCGGCTGTCTTGGAAAATCATCAAAAAAACCAAAACCCCAAATAGGTTGTCTTCGATCAGAAAAGCCCCTCTGCCCAGAAGGCAGAATGAAGTCATGACCTCTGGAATTTCCTGAGCACATTGTGTTATACTTCTTTGCAGTAGCTGGTGTGCTGCTGGCATCTACCCTGTTTTGGTGCAGGTGTGTGACTTAGGGCTGCCAGTTGTCCAGACTCGGGCATACCTGCATTGGACTCGGGGCCACAGCAGGCAACAAAGCCCCCACATGCACCCACCCGAGTCTCCAACCACTGGCCTCCATACCGCCAAGGCCAGGGCTGGGGAGAGCTCCAGTGCCGGCCCCCACACCACCGAGACCTGAGCAGGGAAGGGCTCCACTGAGGCTGGGGCTGGGGAGAGCTTTGCCACCAGCCCCCACGCTGCCAAGACCTGGGTAGGAAAGGGCTCCACTGCCAGCCCCCACACTGCCGAAGCATGGAATTCTGCCTCCCAGAGCCCCATGGAACCTGCCCTGGGTGCCAGAAAGGAAATAGGGCAAGACTCTCAAGGCTCCGAGGCAGAGGCCATACATGCAAATGACGGACAGAGTCTCAGCAAGGCCACAGGGAGGGGGGAACAAAAGAGGGACAAACAGCAGGGCTAGATAGGTACTTACTTAGGGCAGGAGCCAGAGCCTTGGGAGAAAGGAGAGGAAGACGCTCAGCACCATCCCACCCATCCACACAACAAGGAGGATAGACGCACCTGGGAGACACAGGGGAGGAGAAAGAGAAGCAGGGTTAAGCGGGAGCAGTAAAGAACCAATGAGAAGAGGGTGGGGGAAAGACAGACAAGGGATTACACCATTCACTCAAGGGACAGGGAAGGCACCAGCAGGGAGGAGGGAAGATAAAAGGGAACAGGAAGCTGAGGCTGGGGAGGGTGCTTGTGGTTGGAAGTCTGTGCCAGACAGAGAAGAGGGATGATGACCAGGAGTCTGGGGAAAAAAACATTAAGATTACAAAATCCCAGGGGTCTTTTTGGGGGAGCGCACCGGAGCGAAGCTCCGGGAGCTCAGGAGCCAAGCCCCGCCCCCAGCCGGCGTCCCGGAGAGTCTTTCAGGCAGCCGAATGTCAATTTCAGCTCCATTGTATCCTATGGGCCATTGAAGTCAATGGTGAAAACATAGGGTATATTCTGGGGGCTGGAGGGGAGGGGTTTGAGGAGAGGCTCCAAACTCACAGGATAGCTGATGGAGCCTCTCCCCAAGATACCCACCAAGTTTCAAGAACATTGGATCAGGGGTCCAATTCTATGGGCCCTCAAACAGGTTGCCCCTATTCCCTCCATTGTTCTCTATGGTGGGAAAAAAGTACGTTTTTTTCCCACCATAGAGAACAATGGAGGAATAGGGCAACCTGTTTGGGGGCCCATGGAATTGGACCCCTGGTCCAATGTTCTTGAAACTTGGTGGGTATCTTGGGGAGAGGCTCCATCAGCTACCCTGTGAGTTTGGGGCCTCAAACCCCTCCCCTCCAGCCCCAGAATATACCCTATGTTTTCACCATTGACTTCAATGGCCAATAGGATATAATGGGGCCGAATTGCCGCCAAATTTCTTTCATTCCCTCTTTTCCTTCTCTCTTTTTCCTCTTTCCCTCCTTCTTCTCTTCTCTCTTTCTTTCCCACCTTCTTCTCTTCTCTTTTTCCTCCTTTCCCTGTTTCCCTCCCCTTTCCTTCTCTTTCTTTCCCTCTTTCCTCCTTCTGTGGTCCAACTCTTATGAGAAGGAGTTTAAACTTTAAACCCCTTCTCTCTTAGCTCCCCCACACAGACCAGCTGGGGAAGGGAAGGGGAGGCTTTTGAAGATGCCTCCCCCACTTTTGCTTCCCCTTCTGACATCACTTCTGGTGATGTCAGGGGCGTGGCATATGCTAATAGCCTAATAGCTCATTAGCATACCATATGCTAGTGAGCTCCTGCAGCTGTTTTTCTACGAAAAGACCCCTGCAAAATCCATTGTGTATAAAGAACATATATATATAAGATGTTTTACAGATGGTATATAGCACCTGAAAAATTAGCGAAGTCTGATAACAAAAGCTCAGATAAATGTTGGAAATGTCAGGAGAAAACGGGGTCATTTTACCACATGTGGTGGTTATGTGATAGAGCAAAAAAATATTGGGCAGAGGTACATGTATTAATCCAACAGATTTTGAAATATAATGTACCTTTTACTCCTGAAATATATTTACTGAACATTCTCCCTGACAGTTTTAAAAGTGATGACTCTTACCTTCTGATATATATAACACTTCAGCCAGAATACTATACGCTAAACACTGGAGGTGCCAAGAGACGCCAAGTAAGGAAGATCTTATTAATAAAATTTTGGAAGCCGCAGAAATGGACAAACTCACATTAATTTTGAAAGGTCACTCGGACGAGTTATTTGATAACACTTGGAGATTTTACGAATGGAATGATCAGCACACTCTTACTTAAACAGGACAGGATGCATAACCAAAGGGAAGAGAAGAAGAGGACATGAAGAAATTAAATTTTAATATTGTAGTTGCAAAACAAACTTTGTTTAGTATGAGGCAGAAGCTGTATGTAACAGAAAAGAAGCACTAATCGATATGTAAACACAAGATACCCCCATTTTTATGTTTAGACTATGTGTTGTTTGTATGTTTTTGTCATTGTAATTGAAAAAAATAAAATTCTGGGGGGTAAAAGAGGAGTAGGCAAAAGGGATGAAGTAACCCAGCCCTCCCATTTCTGAGGCCTCAGTGCCCCTGGACTGTGGCTGAAGGAGGGAATGTCCCAAGGGAGCTAGGAGAGCTTCACACCAGCTCTGCATCTGCAAGCGCTGGGAGATTTTGAGGGCAGAGCCTGGGGATGGGGGTGTAATGACCTCCTCTACCCAGCCTACTAACTCCGAGCCCTCAGGAAAAGAGTCTGGGGGGGACCAGAGGGGGCCCCACACTGCAGGAGTTCCTGCTGCCAATGTTCCAGTAGAGCCAGAGCATTGCAGATTTGCAGATTTGGTGACATCACTTCCTGATGATAACCCAAAAGTGATGTCATGGCATTTGCAATGCTCCCCCTGTCCAGTGCTCTGCAGGCTGGCCCAGTCAGGTCTCCTTTTGGAGCATTGCCCTCAGGTCCAGATAGCACAGCTCAAAAGCCTTGACAGGTACTGGCTGGCAGACAGGAGCTGGAGGCAGCCCACAGGCTTGTGCCTGGTGGACCAGTTGATCCAGCAAGGCAGCCTTCCCAGGCCTCAGCTAAATAGGCTGGGAAGCAATCCGGCTCTGCTGCCCTGCCGGCAGGTATTGCCCTCCTGCGGCTGCACAGTGCTTTGGCCAGGATCCTGCAAAGAATGACGGTCCTCACTGTTGTGTGCTGCCAGCTGAGTGCTTCACCTCCTCCTTTGGGCCACCTCGGCCTGGGCCTTCTGCCGATGCTGTTCCTGCAGAGTGAGAGCATCCCCTGTGGGGCTACGGGGCCATAAGAACATAAGAACATAAGAGAAGCCAATGTTGAATCAGGCCAATGGCCCATCTAGTCCAACACTCTGTCACACAGCGGCCAAAATATACCAGGTGCCATCAGGAGGTCCAGCAGTGGGGCCAGGGCACCAGAAGCCCTCCCACTGCTGCCCCCTCCAGCACCAAGAATAGAGTGCATCACCTGCCCCAGACTGAGAGTTCCCATCTATACCCTGTGGCTAATAGCCACTGGTGGACTTCTGCTCCATATGTTTATCTAATTCCCTCTTGAAACTGTCCATGCTTGTAGCTGCCACCACCTCCTGTGGCAGTGAATTCCATATGTTAATCACTCTTTGGGTGAAGAAGTACTTCCTTTTATCTGTTCTAACCAGGGCCTGCTCCAGGTGTCTGGGGGCCCTAGGCAGGACAGCCTGGGGCGCCCCCACTGGGGATGCCAACCTCCCGGTGGGGCCTGGAGACCGGGGGGCGGCGGTGGAGCGCTGGCTTTCCTGGAGGCTCCCCAGGAAAGCCAGGGAAGGGGGTGGGGGGTCTAGCCACCGCCCCCTCCCTCCCAGCGCCGGCTTTTCTGGGGGCTCCGCGGCTGCAGGGTCCCCAGGAAAGCCAGGAAGGAGGCGGGGGTCTAGCCGCTGCCTCCTCCCTCCCAGCGCCGGCTTTTCTGGGGGCTCCGTGGCTGCAGGACCCCCAGGAAAGCCGGGAAGGGGGCGGGGGTCTAGCCACCGCCCCCTCCCTCCCAGCGCCGGCTTTTCTGGGGTCTCTGTGGCTGCAGGGTCCCCAGGAAAGCCGGGAAGGGGGTGGGGGTCAAGCCACCTCCCCCTCCCTCCCAGCGCCGGCTTTTCTGGGGGCTCCACCACTGCGGGACCCCCAGGAAAGCCGGGAAGGGGGCGGGGGGTCTAGCCACCTCCCCCTCCCTCCCAGCGCCGGCTTTTCTGGGGGCTCCGCGGCTGCAGGGTCCCCAGGAAAGCCAGGAAGGAGGCGGGGGTCTAGCTGCTGCCTCCTCCCTCCCAGCGCCGGCTTTTCTGGGGGCCCCGTGGCTGCAGGACCCCAGGAAAGCCGGGAAGGGGGCGGGGGTCTAGCCACCGCCCCCTCCCTCCCAGCGCCGGCTTTTCTGGGGTCTCTGTGGCTGCGGGGTCCCCAGGAAAGCCGGGAAGGGGGCAGGGGTCAAGCCACCTCCCCTCCCCTCCCAGCGCCGGCTTTTCTGGGGGCTCCACCGCTGCGGGACCCCCAGGAAAGCCGGGAAGGGGGCGGGGGGTCTAGCCACCTCCCCCTCCCTCCCAGCGCTGGCTTTTCTGGGGGCTCCACCGCTGCAGGGTCCCCAGGAAAGCTGGGAAGGGGGCAGGGGTCTAGCCGCTGCCCCTCCCTCCCAGCGCAGGCTTTTCTGGGGGCTCCGCGGCTGCGGGACCCACAGGAAAGCTGGGAAGGGGGTGGGGAGTCTAGCCGTCTCCTTTCCCTCCCAGCGCCGGCTTTTCGGGGGCTCCGTGGCTGCGGGACCCCCAGGAAAGCCGGGAAGGGGTCGGGGGTCTAGCTGCCGCCCCCTCCCTCCCAGTGCTGGCTTTTCTGGGGACTTCGCGGCTGCGGGACCCCCAGGAAAGCCGGGAAGGGGGTGGGGAGTCTAGCCGTCTCCTTTCCCTCCCAGCGCCGGCTTTTCGGGGGCTCCGTGGCTGCGGGACCCCCAGGAAAGCCGGGAAGGGGTCGGGGGTCTAGCCACCGCCCCTCCCTCCCAGCGCCGGCTTTTCTGGGGTCTCTGTGGCTGCTGGGCCCCCAGAAAAGCAGGGAAGGGGGCGGGGTCTAGCGGCGGCAGGTGCCCGGTTAGGGCTGTGGGGGGGTGCTTTTTTGGGGGGAGTGGGGCGCCATTTGGAATTTGTGGAATGAGGAAGTGGATTTTTGAAGTGGTGGAATGGGTTGTATTGCTTAAACCTGCAGAGACTAATCATAGAAACATAGAGCTGGAATGAACCTCAGTGGTCATCTAATCCAACCCCATCCACAATGCAGGGAAATCCCCCCTTCCCCAGTGACCCCTGTGACTCCTGCTCTATGCCCAAAAGAAGGCAAAAAACCTCCAGGATACTTGGCCAATTTGGCTTGGAAGAAAATTCCTTCTTGTTTCAAAGTGGCGATTGGCATTACCCTGGGCATGTGATCAATCAAACAGAGTGGCTAGTAGCAAAAAAACCACAGTGTAACCCTGGGCATGTAAGAAAGGACCACAAAAGCCAAGCACTGGCTCATCCCTTCCTGCCCTGCCCAGGCCCGTAGCTACAGTGGGGCCTCCCAGGGTCTGCCCCCCCCCGATTCCCTGGCTAGGTCCCATGACTATCCACCCCAGGCCCCCTGGCTCTCTGGGGCCCCCAGAGGACTCCCCACTGAACCTGGCAGCAGCACTGGGCTCCTAGGTGAGGCCAGCAGTGCACTTGGAGGAGAATCAGGTCACTGGCTGGCAAAGTGGAGTCAGCAGGAACGTGCCCTCAATAAAGCAAAAAAAGAAACTTTTTGTAATATACTGAAGCTTGAATCCTGCCTATTCTTTTCCATGTTAAGCTTCAGGCTGAATGTGGATTGTAAGCTGTCGCATTCTGTTGGCTGGTTTCTGCAAAACCATTGTAAATAACCAATCACCATGTAAATATGTATCAAAGAGGGAACAGAACTGATTGGTCTTTATCCACAGTATTTGATTGGATGTTAACTTATTATGGGTGTGGCTTTGACAGCCCGGAATGGCTTAAAAAGGGAGCTGTGCTTCACTTGTTGTTGTGTGTTCCTGAGTTGAAGTTTGCTGTTACAAATAAAGCTGAATCACTTTTTGCTGAAATCCAAATCGTGTTAAGTCTCCTACTTAAGGCTTCCGTTCTGGGATTCATGGCGTCCTGACGTGCTCTGGCTTGCTCGTAGAGCTCCCAGAGCAAACGGAGGGTCTTGACGACAGGGTGGGCTTCCAATAGCCCACCGCAGATCCCCCCAGGCAGGGGGGTGACTGGCAGAGAGCCTGGCCCGAGAGAGGAGTTGAGATCGGCTGATAGCGGGGCTTTAAAGAGCGCCGCGACCAGCCTTGATCCCCTCCCCCAGAGAAGGCACTTCGGAAAATCTCTACAAGACCCCACCGAGTTGGATTCTCAACATAAGAACGCATGACCCAGACCTCCAAGACATTTTACAGAAACTGATATCAAGGAAACACTGCTATAACAAGACACTGACTTTGAAGGTAACTTTTTAAAATTGCTCACCGGAGACGCGTTTCGGCCGAAAATAAACAACATCCGATGAAGCGCATGATCGTACTATCTGTTGTACTAACATTGAGCGAAAAAGTGCAGTTAAACAGCTAAAAAAGGCCAAAAAGCCGAATTGTTGATCATTCCTGCGGTTAAATTATTGACTTTAAAATAGAAACTAACAGTAACTCCGCGAGAATTGCAGTGGAAAAGTACTGGAGCTGCTGCAGCAGAAATCGGCAAAACAAGAAGTGACTTCAGAACAGACAAGTAATCATCCTAGAGAAGACCAAGGAGGCCGGAAGAAGGGAAGAAATCAGGAACAAGGGGGACCATTAAGATTGCCGGACAGGAAGTGAGTACCCGGAAGAACCATTTACCATAGAGAAATTGCGCCCGCCATTTTGGGAAGGTCAGAAAAATTTTCTTTGATTTTAAACGAAAGACTTAATATAAAAAAGTGAAACCAGTGCGATTTAGGTGGGCACAAGAAGGACTTTGATTCAGAGTGTGTTGGAGGGAAGATTGTGAACAACGGCTTACGACCTGCGGCAACGACAGAGGGCAAATACCTGGTCCTCCCCGAAAATGGCTGGAAAAGAGGAAAAAAAGCTACAGGGCATGATGGAAGCTATGGAAAAACGAGTGATGGACGCGATTCTGAAGCTTGAAAAGACCGTTATATCAGAGGTAACAGAGCTGAAAAAAGAAATGTCTGGAATTACAAAAGAGATACAGACGCTGACCAAAAGAGCAGATGAGATGGATGTAAGGGTGAAGGGAGTAGCATCCAATATAGCTGAGGTCACTTTAGAAACAGATAAAGTGAATGTGATGGTCCAATACAATGCAATGATTAATCATATGAGATTCAGGGGGATCCCTGAAGATAAGAATGAGGACATCCATTCAGTCATGGTAGATGCTGTTGCAGATTTTTTGAAAATGGAAGAGGAGAGAGTGGCGGCACAGATTGATGTGGTATACAGAGTCAATTCTGCGATTGCGCAAAGGAAAAAATTACCTAGAGATGTAATTGTCCAGTTTATATCTAAGAAGTTGAAGGAGGATTTGTTTAAGCAACAATTTCAGGACGACTTCACAATTGGCAACAAGAAAATCATGGTCCTAAAGGAACTACCCAGAGCGATGCTTCAGGACAGACGACTTTTTAAAGACCTGATTGACAAGCTGAAATCAGAGGGCATAAGATATAGATGGGAAATTCCTAAAGGTGTCAGTTTTTCGTTCAAACAGAAGAGAGTCACCATCAAGTCAGTTGACCAAATGACCAGATTCATCAATGATAATTTTATAGACTCTGATAAATAATTACAGAATCAACATGGAGAGTCAAATAATTTCATGGAATGTTAATGGACTGAACTCACCCCAAAAAAGGAAAAATGTCAGACTCTGGTTGGAAAAACAGAAATGCGATATTGTTTGCTTGCAAGAAACACATATTAAAAAATCAGATGCCAAATTTTTGACTCAAAAAAGATTAGGAGAGGAATTTTATTCACTCTCCTCTCAAAAGAAAAAAGGAGTAGTTACATATATTAAAAAAGAGTTGGAACCAAAAGAAATTTTCAAAGACAATGAAGGGAAATTTTTGGCGGTAGAAGTTGTGCTGCAGAATAAAAAGACATTAATTGTTAATCTCTATGCTCCCAATGGGGCAAAAGAAAACTTTTTTCAGAATTTGTGGGAACAACTACGACAGTTGACCTATGAGCAAATGATTTTAATGGGCGATTTTAATGGTACTGTTGACAATGTTGTTGATAGAAAATCAAAAAAAGGAATTGAGGCCATGGGCAAACTTCCTAAAGTCTTTTTCCAATTGATTAAACATGAACATTTGGCAGACGTTTGGAGAACTAAACATCCCAGGGACAGTGAGTACTCTTTTTATTCATCAAGACACGAGTCTTTTTCCAGGATAGATATGATGTGGATGACAGAGAACCTAATCTTGCAAACACGCAAAATTGAGATACTACCTAGGACTCTTTCTGACCACAGTCCGATAAAATGGTCAACGTATGTTAAGAGGAAAAAATTTCGATGGCGACTCAACGAAGATTTGCTGGACAAGCAAAATATTGTGGATAAAATAAGGACAGAAACCCAAACATACTTTCAACTGAACTTAAATAAAAGTGTACAGACGCAAACGGTATGGGAAGCCTACAAGGCTGTGATGAGAGGACATCTGATTGCAATTAACAATAATGAAAGGAAACAACAAATGAAAATAGACAAAGAAATTATGGAAAATATTCGGAAAAAAGAAACAGAACTTAAGAAAAGGCCTGGTAAAAAGAAGATTTTGAGAGAATTGAGGATCCTAAGGGAGCAATATGCGGCAAGGTTGAACAAAGAAGTATTTTGGAACTTGAAAAAATTGCAACAGAAATCCTTTGAAGGTGCAAATAAACCTGGCAAATATTTAGCATGGCAATTAAAGAAAAGAAGAGAGAATAAAACAATCACTTGTTTGAAAGATGGAAATAAAGAGATTTTGGACCCAGGAGGAATTAAAAGGGAATTTTTCAAATACTATGCGACTCTCTTTCAATCGAAACAAGCAGATCCTCAAAAAATGTTGGATTACCTATCCAAAGTTAATTTGATACAACCAAATCCAGAAATGAAAACACTCCTAAATGCTGCAATAACTAAGGACGAAATTAGTAAAGCAATAGCCGAGGCAAAAATCTCCAAAGTCCCAGGCCCGGATGGCTTTTCAGCTAAATTTTATAAAAAATTTCATGAAGATTTGGTTCCGGTGCTGGAGATTCTTTTAAATGAAATTAGAAAGACAGGAAAGATCCCTGACTCCTGGAATGAAGCTGCAATCACCTTAATTCCTAAAGAAATGCAAGATTTAACAAATGTTAAAAACTATCGGCCCATTTCATTATTGAACAACGATTATAAAATATTTGCAAAAATCTTGGCAGAGCGCCTTAAAAAGTTTTTGAAAGATACTATTGTGGAAGATCAAGCTGGTTTTTTACCAAATAGACAAATTAAAGACAATATGAGGGTTGTATTGGACGCAATTGAGTATTATGACAAACATCCTGAAAAAGAAGTCGCTTTTTTATTTTTGGACGCAGAGAAGGCCTTTGATAATTTAAATTGGGAATTTATGTTTAAAGTGCTTGAGAAATCTATGATGGGCGTAGAATTTACAAGAATGATCCAATCGATATATAAAGAACAAAAAGCTTCGGTGATTGTTAATGCAGAATCAACAGATATGTTCCGGGTAAGAAAAGGTACTAGACAAGGTTGTCCCCTGTCACCATTGTTATTTATCTGGGTTTTGGAGATTTTGCTACAAGCGGTCAGAGATGATGTTAATATAAAAGGGTTGAATATTGGAGGTTTTTCATTTAAATTAAGAGCATTTGCGGATGATATCATGTTTATTGTTGAAGATCCTGTTAATAATATGCCTAAGGTATTTGAAAAAGTAAGAGAGTTTGGTGATCTTGCAGGGTTTTATGTCAACAAAAATAAATCTAAGATACTGTGTAAAAATATGATTGGTACAAAGCAACAAATGTTACAAAATGTGACAGAATGTGAAGTGGTTAAAAGGGTTAAGTATCTGGGAGTTGAAATTACAATGAAAAATATAGATTTGTTCAAGAATAATTATGAAAAATTGTGGGGTTCGATAAAGAGTGATTTAGAAAAATGGGAAAAACTAAGGTTATCTCTTCTTGGAAAAATTGCCGTTATTAAAATGAATGTACTGCCCAGGTTAATGTTTTTGTTTCAGACAATACCAATTGTGAAAGATGGAAAAGTGTTGGTAAAATGGCAAAGAGAAATCTTTAAGTTTATCTGGGCAGGGAAGAAGCCAAGAATAAAAATGAAGATAATGTATGATACTAAGGATAGAGGTGGCTTCCAAGTCCCGAATTTGCGTTTGTATCATGAAGCAGTATGTATGTCTTGGTTATCTGAATGGGTAAATTTGGAAAATAGAAAACTTTTAGCTCTTGAGGGGCACGATTGCAGATTTGGCTGGCATGCCTATCTTTGGTATGGGAAAAACAAAGCTGACTCTATGTTTAAGCATCATTATGTAAGGAGGACATTGTTTGATGTATGGACCAGGTATAAGGATACAATATCGGATGAAAGGCCTCTGTGGATTGTTCCAGCTGCAGTTATACATTTGTTTTCAGAATATAGAGGCAATGATTGGTTGAAGTATCAGGAATTGTTGCAAAGAGAAGGGAAAAAATATGTTTTAAAACCAAATAATGAATTAGAATTTGAGTATGGTTGGCTACAATATTGTCAAATAAGGGACATTTATAAAAAAGATTGTAAAGAGTTTGGTTTTAGGGCTATGAATGATGATTTTGAGAATATATGGTTGAAAAAAGAACGGAAAATGATATCAAAAATGTATAAAACTTTGTTGACTGTATATACTTTGGATGAAACCGTTAAAGAACAAATGATAAAGTGGGCCATAAATATGAACAAAGAAATTTCTATGGAATCATGGGAATTTTTGTGGAAAAGATCTTTTAAAATGTCCACTTGTATTAACGTAAAAGAAAATTGCTATAAGATGATGTATAGATGGTATATGACACCAAAAAAGATTGCTAATATTAGCATGGATAAGAACTTGAGTAATAAATGTTGGAAATGTAAAAAAGTAGAGGGTTCTTTTTACCATATGTGGTGGTCATGTGATAAAGCGAAAGCATACTGGTCTAATATACATTGTGTGATGCAGAAAATATTGAAAACCCCAATTGAGAGAAAGCCTGAACTTTTTCTCCTCGGTTTGACAATGGAAAAAATTCCACAAGAGAAAAGGACACTGTTATGGTACATGATTACGTCGGCGAGAATGGCCTTTGCTCAGCATTGGAAAATGGAGAAGGTACCAGATATACATGACTGGTTGAGAAAACTGTTATTTTTAGCAGAAATGGACAAAATGACAAAGAAATTAAATGGACAAATGGCAGAACAGTACTTAAAAGACTGGGAAGGATTGAAACTGTATCTAGAAACTGAATATAGAATGAAGGGGAAAATATATAACTTGGATACGTATGGATATTGAACGAGAAGTGAAATGAATTTTGAACTGTATGTACTGTTATTTGAAAATATGTTGAAATTGTAGAGGTTTTATATAACTGAAATGTGTTACCTGGTTTGTCGATGCATTTAAGTCTAAACTTGATTGCCTTATAATTTTTTCTGTTTGTTATTAGCAGTGTTGGAAGCCTATTAGGGGGTGGGGGGATTGGGATCTTACTTTTTGGAAACTGTATTGGTAACGTGATTGGAAATGTTGAATATATCCCAATAAAAATTTTGTTTCAAAAAAAAAAAAAAGTCTCCTACTTAACACTTTTACTCAGCACTGGCCGCAGGGGGCTGGTGCTGAGAAGCCAAGGGCAGAGCAGAGCCTTTGCATTGAACTCACCCTTCCATGACCACTGCTGGGGACTGCTCCGCCCATCCTGGCCAGGAGGCAGGACGAGAGAGGGCCTAGGAGAACATAAGAACATAAGAGAAGCCAATGTTGGATCAGGCCAACGGCCCATCCAGTCCAACACTCTGTCACACAGTGGCCAAAAATACCAGGTGCCATCAGGAGGTCCAGCAGTGGGGCCAAGAGGAGAGAAGCCGCTGCGCCTGGCACTTTCCCTCCTTCGGAATCTCCAGGTGGTGGGTTGGGGAGAGACACAGTTTCTCTGCAGGGCTCTGCCGGCTGGGGCTCTTTGGCACGGGGTGGGGAGGCTGGAGAGGCGGAGAAGGCACTGCTTTGGCCTGAAGGTGCCATCCTTCTCTGTGCACTCTGGAGAGAGATCCCTGGCACGTCTTGGTTTCCCCAGCCCTTGCAGAGGCCTTGGAGGCCATCTTGGTCCTGCCGGGCAGCTTCTGAACCCACCCAAGTCCTGGGGAGCGGATTCCCCCTGGTTCAAATCCTGGGACTCTCCCGGCCAAGGTGGGAGCAGCTTTGCAGGGCGCTGGTGCCCTTAGCCTGCCTTGGGCATCCTTGCGCATGCTCTCCCACTTCATGAGGCTGCCCCTCCAGCTCCTCCTCACAGAAGGAGAAACAGAGGAGGCTGGCCTTGAGTCCCCAGCAAGGCCCACTTCCTCTGAGCCGCCCCCTCCCTCGGTGTGGTCCAGGGCCAAGGGAGAGCCTAGCGGGAGGGTGCCATGGTGGTTAATGGATTATTCTGCTTCAGCGGGGGGGAGGTCCAGCAGTCATGGAGGGGTGGGGAGGAAGGGCGAGCACTGCTTTGTGCCACTGGAGCCTGGCATGCCCTTCCCTCCAGCCACCACATGGGAAGACCAGCTGGGCCAAGGGCCAGCGTGCATGAGGTTTTTAAAAAGTTTTATTTTTATTAGTGCCCCCTGACTTTTTACAAGCCATCCTCCCCCCGCCCCCGATTTAAGAAATCCTGGCTAGGGGCCTGGCCCTGCCTCTCACAACCTGACTACGTTCACAGAATCAGCATTGCTGTCAGATGGCCACCTAGCCTCTGCTTCAAAATCTCTAAAGAAGTAGAGCCCCCCCCCCCCAGGAAGGCTCTTCCACTGCAGAGCCACCACTCTAACTGTCAGGAAGTTCTTCCTAATGTTTAGCCAAAACCTCTTTTGATTTAATTTCAGTCTATTGGTTCTGGGGCAACAGAAAACAACTCAGCTCCCTCCTCCATATGACAGTCCTTCAAATACTTGAAGATAGCTATCGTATCACCTCTCAGTCAAGTCCTCTCCAGGCAAAACATAACCAGCTCCTCATAGGACTTGGTATCCGCAGATTACTCACCATCTTCATTGCCCTCCTCTGGACATTCTTTGAATACTTCCCTGCAAGCAACAAACTAGCACAGAGGCAGAATTAGATGTGAATCAGCTGGTCTGCTGTGGAAACACAAAGGAACGGGGTCTTAAGATTTACAGTTGATAGAAAACCAGTCTGGTCTAGGGATGCCTGAACTCCTGTAGGTTCTGCTTGTGTTTTAGTCACCAGTTGTGTACACACCCCACCACCACCAGTGATCTGATTGAGTAATCTCTGAACCACTGGTTGGCGTCTGCTAGACTGGTCT
Organism: Gekko gecko; assembly: GCA_029375565.1. Lineage (NCBI taxonomy): Eukaryota > Metazoa > Chordata > Lepidosauria > Squamata > Gekkonidae > Gekko > Gekko gecko. The sequence continues at coordinate 41,168,410 of JAPDNY010000005.1, read as the reverse complement.
CTAGCATAACAGCACACATGCTTGCTTGATCAGCCTTCAAGCACCTCCACTGTGCAATGCATGTTGATTTCATAAAGGACCATGGGATATCTATTTTCCCCATGGCAGTAGTTGGCAACAGCTGTGACACATGCAAGTTGTGTAATGCATGTGCGATTTCACAAAGGACGATGAGAGCTGTATTTTCCATGTTACTAGTCCACAATAGCCCCTTTCTCCCCCTCCACACCCCATGTTACTCACAATTAATGTCAGTCTCTTGCTTTGTGGGGCTTCAGAGTGTTGGCCTCAAAGAGGTCACAGTATGTGTTACAGAAAGTGCAAGAAGTGTCATAATGCTTTTGTTGGGTACTAGAAGTGCTCTGTTTGCATTGGGGTACGATTCCAAGGTTTTTTGCACCCTTCACCAGTGGGGAAGAGTGATGCCTGTTGGCTGCCTCCAAGTTCCAAAAAAAGAATTTTGCTGAACACTGTCCCTGATTGTGAGGGGAGAAAAGATCACATGTGTGTGTGTGTTTACAAACAAAAGCTTATGTCTCTCAACAAAATGTCCTCACCCTAAATAAGGGAAACAACAAACCAGTCAGTACTGATCCCATGTACACAGCTGCATCCCTCATCCCTATTCTCTCTTGTACTCTGGCTGAGTGGGGCAGGCCATCAGACCAGGCTCAAGACTGGATAGAGCCCCCCACCAAATGTGCTGGTACTCAGTACTGGGGCATACTGTTACAAAAATAGTCATGCTTCCATATACTTGGGGGGGGGAGGGTGTGACCAATCAAATAGAGTAGCTAGTAGCAAAAAACTCCAGTGTAGCCACAAACCAGTTCATATGAACTTCCAGATGTTTGCCAAGCCCCTATGATAGTTTAGATTGTCTCTGCTACCCCTAGGTAAAAGGTAAAGGTTTCCCTTGCTCGAAAGCCAGTTGAATCTGACTCTAGGGGGCAGTGCTCATCTCTGTTCCCAAGCCGAAGAGCCAGAGCTGTCCGAAGACCTCTCCATGGTCATGTGGCTGGCATGACTAAATGCCGAGGCACGCGGAATGTTGTTACCTTCCCACCGAAGTGGTACCTATTTATCTACTTGCAATTTCTTGCTTTCAAACCGCTAGGCTGGCAGGAATTGGGCCAGAGGCGGGAGCTTGCTCTGTCACAGGGCACTAGGGTCTCAAACTGCTGAGCTACGGACCTTTAAATACCTCCTTACTTTGCCATTCTTAGTGGTTCTTCTTTACTATGGGGCAGTAGACTCAGAGCTGCATTCAAAAGCTATTTTGCACAGGGTGATGTCCCTATACTGATTCTGTGCCAGAATATGTACAGGTGCTGCATATTCAGTGTCACACATGGAGAACATATATGTACTTCAGCACATGCATACCCAAAATGGGAAGCTGTAACCATTCATACAGCAGAATAGATGCACACACCTCATGTGGAAATGACAGAGAAATCTTCCTGTGTGGCAACAGCTCAATGAATAGCACTGGCTTCCCCAGGTATTTTACTGAATAGCCGAGATGGATGCAATCTGTACCCTGTACGTGATTAGCCTGCAAGGGGACTAGATAAGCAAGTTGCAGGCTGCACACAGAAGGACGAGGCAAGCGGATGGTCTTGCAAAGGAGGCCTGCCTTGAAGGACACCTTCTGCGCCAAATCTCTGGCAGTCCATCTGATCTCTCCTGGGATGGGACCTTATGACAGAATAATATTGGCTGCCTTGTGCAGTGGCATCTTTGAACACCAACCATGTGGATGAGTGGAGGCTGCGGCTCTGGGCTTGTTCTCTGGAGAGCGAGGGGGGGAGTTTTGGAACAGCAGGACAGGAGGGCAAGTGGTGACTTTGAAAGCACATTCACGGACTGGTTTAATCATTATTCTGACAGCAGAACAGATAGATGAGGCAGCTGAATGCTGAACTAGTGATAAACATGCAAGTAAAGAAGGACTTTTCTTGTTTGTTTGTTTGTTTGTTTGTTTGTTTGTTTGTTTCAAAAACAGAACATGACCAACAGGCCTGATTCACTAATATTTTACACCTGGGGGAATGCCTGCGGTCAAATTCGTCGCAATACAAAACCTACACAGATGACTGAGCAAGTTACTAGATTCTAGATCATGGGATTTTTCATTCTGGCATAAAGTCATGTATGCATGTCCCTGTACATGAAGTCCCCTCTGAAAAGACAAAGGTTGACAATGAACTGCCAAGAGGGATGGGAACCCAGGGAATAGCAAATTGCTGGAAAGATCCATTGAAGGGTAATTCACCCAGAGTCATCAGTCATGCACCCTGAACTGATGTGCTGACCATTACAACCTTTTCCTAGGCAGTGAAATCAAAACAAGGTGGTGTTTTCCACAGAGTATTGGAGTGGCGAAGGCTCTGACACACAGAAACTACAGTTTAGCAAGTTATCCCAGAAGAAAATAATTGACAAATGGGTCGATCCAGCAATCTCTCCATAGGTAACAAGGCAAAGAATCCCCACCACGGTTCCATCATGCCAAAATCCCACATCGAATTGGCTCATGCATCCTCAATCTTCTTTAACTCCTGCATTGTTCAGACATGACTCTTTGAATACATAATGGCTAGTTTTCGAATCTGTCTGTGGCGATGTCGCTGTACATGTGCCACTGCCATGCACCAGATACATAATGAACTGATTTTTTTCAGGCTATTGCAAACATAGCTTATGAAGTAGTGTTACACTAGAAATTAACGTACACATCTGTAAGATAATTAGTTTGCTGCAGAACTGCTTAGGCAGGTTATGAAGTTCTTCTAATGTTTAGTTCACCTCCTGCAACATAAACTGCATAAGAACCTTTTTTTTAATTTAGGAAGAGATTTGAAGGACTCTATTGCATCTATAAAATTTAATATGAAGTTTTGAGACTTTTTTTGGGGGGAGTGGGGTGCCATTTGGAATTTGTGGAATGAGGAAGTGGATTTTTGAAGTGGTGGAATGGGTTGTATTGCTTAAACCTGCAGAGACTAATCATAGAAACATAGAGCTGGAATGAACCTCAGTGGTCATCTAATCCAACCCCATCCACAATGCAGGGAAATCCCCCCCTTCCCCAGTGACCCCTGTGACTCCTGCTCTATGCCCAAAAGAAGGCAAAAAACCTCCAGGATACTTGGCCAATTTGGCTTGGAAGAAAATTCCTTCTTGTTTCAAAGTGGCGATTGGCATTACCCTGGGCATGTGATCAATCAAACAGAGTGGCTAGTAGCAAAAAAAACCACAGTGTAACCCTGGGCATGTAAGAAAGGACCACAAAAGCCAAGCACTGGCTCATCCCTTCCTGCCCTGCCCAGGCCCATAGCTACAGTGGGGCCTCCCAGGGTCTGCCCCCCCCCAGATTCCCTGGCTAGGTCCCATGACTTTGTATCCACCCCAGGCCCCCTGGCTCTCTGGGGCCCCCAGAGGACTCCCCACTGAACCTGGCAGCAGCACTGGGTTCCTAGGTGAGGCCAGCAGTGCACTTGGAGGAGAATCAGGTCACTGGCTGGCAAAGTGGAGTCAGCAGGAACGTGCCCTCAATAAAGCAAAAAAAGAAACTTTTTGTAATATACTGAAGCTTGAATCCTGCCTATTCTTTTCCATGTTAAGCTTCAGGCTGAATGTGGATTGTAAGCTGTCGCATTCTGTTGGCAATTTTTCTACTCCTGGAGTTGCTACTGTAACTGTTTCAGTATGACTATGATTCTAATACATATAATGTTTTCATTCTAATATATTTAAAAGTGCAAGTTGCTTGCAGCATTGCTAGTTAGAGGGTAATATAACTAATTAATATGCTAAAGATTTGTCAACTTTCTTCTCTCTGACAGCACTAATGTTTTATAATTGCTATTTTATCCCCTTCTTCATTATCACTAGTATTAAACGACTTTTGAATCTTGCTCAGAAGTGCTGCTGTCAGTAATTCTCTTCTTCCCACCCTCTTCTGCATTTGGTCCTTGTTTCTGAAGACACTTTATATTTGTCCTTGCTGAGATTTTCTTTCAAGGCCTTTTCCCCCCAGCCCAGTTCTGGAGTTTACTGGGATCATTTTACAGTTTTCTTCCCACAAAAACGCTTGACAGTTATGTCCCAACTTTGAATCTGATGCATGCAATGTTCCCTCCTTTACCCAAGTCATTAATTCAGACAGTGAAGAGGGCTGGATCAGGCCCAAGAACCCATTCTACTGAGAAAGCCACTTGAATCCTTTTCTCAATTTTTACAATTTCTTAACTAGGCTGCTCCATTATTTGTGGGACCTCCAACAAACGTAAAGAAATACGGCTTGGTCTTCATATGCTTCATTTACCTCCAGCCCGATAGATTACCTCTGTCACTACCTGCCTTAGGACATACCAGCTTTCGGAAGTCTGAAGGTTTGGCAGCTTTACACTAACAAGGAAGCATGTGAAAGAATTATTTCCACCAGAGATATTTTAGCCTTGTTATTGGCTGCTCTGAAGACTTCCAGGAGCTCTGTTTCTCTTGGGAGAGAAAAGAGAGAGAGAGAGAAGACAACAACCTTGACCTTTTTTCATGTTATTCAGTCTGTCAGGAACTCAGATGCAAGCTAGTTTGCCAGCCCATCTGCTTATTAAGCCTCTCATTATCCCTCCATTAGTTTCAGGGTCTGTGTCCCTAGGCCTGACAGAGGATACGCAGGCGACACTACCTGGGTGAAGAATCCAGGTACTACAGAGCTTCCCATGGGCCATCTTCTTTCTCTCCACCACACGGCCATCAGTGGTGCTAACACAATCATTCCATGCGCACTGCAGCATGTGAGATCTCCATGTCCTTCCGAGTGGGTTCCTCTCCTGCCCCTTTGGCCATGTGTAATCTGCTCTGGACTCAGACAGCAGGGGCTGATTCATTCCTCTTTATCTCAAGGCTCTGGCTGCCTGTTTCATTACTCCTTGTAATGCTGATGAAAAGAGAGCCAGAAAAAAAGAAGAGGGGGTTTAAAAGAGAGAGAGAGAGAGCGCACAAAGCCACAGTAATTTTTCTCGGTCAATGGAAAGAATGAGCTTTGCCTTTCATTCCCCTTTTCTTTTTTTTTCCTGATTCTATCTCCGGTTCTCTTATTTTCTTCCTTCTTTAATGAGGTCAACACCTGCTTCTCAGCCACATTCAAATTCATGCACGTCTTTCCACAGAGCCCAAGAGGATCATAGTAAGAGGCAAAAAGGAGCATTCACCCATGCTGGGTGGTGTCAGCATCTCCACATTCCCCTGCGTAATGTCTCTAACATGATATGCCCCTACACACATCCTTCCCCCCCAGCCCTGGAAGTAAAAACTCTTGAAAGGCATCGATCAAAGGAAGGCAGAGTAAGGCATATATTAGCAGCTCTGTCTGTTGGAAAATGTGACAACAGTATGGGCAAAGGTTGAGTCATGATGAAGGTAAGGATGATTGGCCAGGGGTAGTCAAGGTTAGAAGAGCAACTACATGTTATAAATATAGGGCATTTGCGGATGACATAATGTTTGTAGTTGAAGAGCCAATAACCAACTTACTGGTTGGTTATTGCAAAGGATTAAGGAATTCGGGGATTTGGCGGGATTTGACGTTAATAAAAACAAAACAAAGGTGTTATGTAAAAATATGATAAAAGAAAAGCAAGTGGAACTGCAAGAAAAAATACAATGTGAAGTGGTCAAATAAACAAAATATTTAGGAATCGAGTTGACAATGAAAAATATAGATCTTTTTAAGAATAATTACGAGAAGATTTGGAGCAAAATTCAGCAGGATATAAAAAAGTGGGACACTTTGAATTTGTCGCTATTGGGAAGAATATCGGTGGTCAAAATGAATGTTTTACCTCGTTTGATGTTTTTATTTCAGACCATTCCGATAGTAAAAGAAAGCAAGGTGTTGAATCTATGGCAGAAAGAAATTTCCAAATTTGTATGGGCAGGAAGGAAACCAAGGATTAAGATGAAGATTTTGTGTGATGCAAAGGAAAGAGGAGGATTTCAATTACCAAATTTCAGACTTTACCATGATGCGGTGTGTTTATCATGGTTGGAACAATGGATTAACTTGGATAACAGAAAGATGTTGACGTTAGAAGGACATGATCGTAAATTTGGTTGGCACGCCTACTTATGGTATGAAAAATCCAAAATGGATAATTTTTTTAAACACCATTTTATAAGAAGATCACTGTTTTTGACTTGGATAAGATATAAAAGATTTTTTTTCGAAGCAAGACCATTATGGATAGTACCGGCGGAAGTAATTAAACTATCTTCAAGGTATAAAGGACAAGATTGGATACCTTATAGAGACATTCTTAAAGTAGAGGGGAGTAGTTTCATGATAAGAACAAGAGAAGAACTGGATTTTGAATATGACTGGTTAAACTATAGACAGATTTACGATTTGTATAAAACAGACAAAAAGAGGTATGGTTTCAGGAAGGAGAATAATGAAATTGAGGTGGTTTGGGCGGAGAAAGGGAAAAAAAGTGATTTCAAAAATTGATAAGGTTTTGTTAAAATGGTATACTGAGGATGAAATTGTAAAAGAACAAATGGTAAAGTGGGCTATAAATGTAAATAGAGAAATAACTATGTCATCGTGGGAGTGTTTGTGGAAAAATCCAATGAAAATTTCAACATGTGTTAATGTGAAAGAAAATTGTTTTAAAATGATGTATAGATGGTATATGACACCAAAAAAAATTGCTAATATGAATGAGAACATGTCTAACAAATGCTGGAAGTGTAAAAAAAAAGGAAGGCTCATTTTATCATATGTGGTGGACTTGCGATAAAGCTGTAGCTTACTGGATGGAAATTCACAAGGAAATACAGAAAATCCTGAAATGTACCCTGAAGAAAGAGCCAGAAATAATGCTTCTAGGTCTCAAAATGGAGGAAGTTTATGTGACAAAGAGGACATTGTTTTGGTACTTGATTACAATGGCGAGAATGACTTACGCTCAATGTTGGAAGCAAGAGAAAGTGCCGGAAAAATGGGACTGGATAAAGAAAATGCTTTTTACGGCAGAAACGGACAAATTGACAAAGAAACTTAATGTTAAAGAAGATGATGAATTTTTTGCAGAATTGAAAGATTTCAAAGACTATGTTGAAACAAACTGGGATGTAAAAAATAATTTACTTTGCTTTGACAGCTATTGAGAGTAGAAGATAGAAAATAATGAATGAATAGTAGTTAAAATGTTACCTAAGAATTAAATTAAGTAAAGGAGAGTGTTTGAAATGAAGAACTGGGAAAAAACACAGAAGTTTTCAGTGTAAAAAAAGAGAAAGAGGAGCAACTACATGCTAGTAGTGTCTGTGAACAGATTAGGCCAGAATATTAGCTAGCTGTGAATTGATAGTATTCCCAACATGGACTATGTAGAGAAACTTTAGGACTAGAACTTCAGTTAAGATGCCACTGAGAAAAGAGAAAAGTGGGTTTCTATACACCAGTGGCTTGGATATAAAACACACTTCTGCTGTCCTTGGTATCCTAGTGATTGATTAATTGATTTGATTGATTTATTAGATTTCTACCCTGCCCCCCCCCCCCCGGCTTAGGCCAGCTCAGAAGTGTGGGTTTATAACATCATATAAAGTTCAGAATACTTCCTTGATTCTTGCAGGAAGTTACACTGAGAACAATTTTGCTTTACAATGCTAAATTCTCCTACCCCCAGAATATAGACTGAGACAGTTTTTTGGCAGATGGCCATCTTTTGGGCGGCCTGATCCCTGCGGTTTTAACTAGGGATGTTCAAACAGTTTGCTCACATCCTGTTTGCTGGTCACAAACATGGAGCCAGTTTTTTGACTGACAGTTTGTTCTTTGACCTATTTGTGGCTGTTCTGCAAGTTACTTCCCCTATCTCTTGAGTTCCACTGCTCCCTTCCTTGCTGCACCACTGCTCCACTCAGCAGGCTGCTGTTTAAACAGACCATTAACTCAAGTCACAAATGATAGAACTCCATCATAAATAAGAGTTGTGCGTGTTCTTTTTTTAAAAAAAAATCTGACCATTTGGTGTTTGTCTAAGTAGTCCTCAGCAACATTAATGGCCATTGATCCGTTTGGACTGGCAGTGCTTTTTGTGTATGCATGGGAGGGGGGGACAGTTGGGGGGGGCTAATACAAACCTGTTTGGCAGGCTTTCAGACACTTGGTGCCAAATCAAACAGTAACTGGCTCCTCTCTGGTCGTCATAGTACAACACAGTAAGTTTGATGTCAAATACATTGGACATGTAATTTGCAGCACCCCTAATTTTAACAGCAGCCTAGAACAAGGAGATTAAGCACAGAATGCCATTCATACTGCTTATGTCCTTTCCAAGAGAAGTTTCACTTGTCAGGTGGGGCCTGGAGTTCTCCCAGAATTTTTTTTACAACTGATCTCTAGACTACAAAGATCAGTTCTCCTGGAGGAAAGGGCAACTTTGGGGGTGGACTCTATGCAGTCACATTCCTGCTGAGCAGCTTCCCCTCCCCAAATTCTGCCCTCTACAAGCATCGTCCCCAAATCTCCAGGAATTATCCAAACCAGAATTGGCAATCCTTAACTTGCTACATTTCTCGGAAGCAGGCTGCAGTTGCTTCTTGTAGGAGAAAGGCAGAAACAATAAAACAGAAAAAGTGACAGCACAACTTCTTGTTGTGCACAGGAGAGACTGCCTTATCCAAAAATGCCCCAATCCTAGCAATTCAATTTACATACTATGCTAATTAAAGATGCTAATTAGGCAAAGTAGTCACAGTAAATCAGCACACATAATCTGCTGAATTTCTGACTGACACTTCATTCCAGAAGGGGAAGAGATGGCTTTCCTGAATGTTTACTGCTACCCAGGAAGGGAAGGGAGGGAAGATGTTGAAGGTTACCAAAGCCATAGCTATGTACTATGAGGCAAGTAAGGGACTGGGAACTGTGTGTTTACCTCATGACAACAGTGAGGCAGGCAAGGGACTGGGAACCCTGTGTTTACCTCATGACACTCATGAAAGGTGAACTGTCAGGAAGAAGGCTCTTCCTTACCTTACCCTCTGATTCTCCCCTGTGAATATCCCCCACAGGCTATTTTAACATCTAGGTTCCAAGACTACAAATAAGCTGACTTACGGGGAGGCACCAATGGGGAGGCATTTGCAGGGGAGAGTCAGAGGGCATATGAACATAAGAAGAGCCCTGCTGGATCAGACCAATAGTTTATCTAGTCCAGCATCCTGTCTCATACAGTGGCCAACCAGTTCCTCTGGAAAGCCAACAACAAGGCATAGAGGCTGAGGCCTTCCCCTGATGTTGCCTCCTGGCTCTGGGATTCAGAGGTTTAGTGCCTCTGAATGTGGAGGTTCTCCTCAGTCACCATGGCTAGTTGTCATTGATAGAATCAAAGAGTTGGAAGAGACCTCCAGGGTCATCTAGTCCAACCCCCTGCACAATGCAGGAAATTCACAAATACCTCCCCTTCCACACCCACAGTGACCGCTGTTCCACATTTGCTGACAAAATAACCCCTCCAGGATCCCTGGCCAAACAGGCCTGGAGAAAAATTGCTTCCTGACCCCAAAGTGGCAATCAGCATTTCCCTGGGTATGTAAGAAAGGGCTACAAGAACTAAGCACTGAGGCAACCCTTCCTGCCTTCCCTCTCATAGCGTGACCAACGTATGCTGGGAATTCTGCTTTCGAGAATTCATTGACATGGAGTTTTTTTGTTTTTTAAAAAATATGAAAGAACATTCAAAACATGTTCCCAGTTAGCATGCGTATTATAAAATGGAACAGTCCATTCTACCACCTCTTTTTCTTGCATGTGTGAACGAGGCCTCAGTGAACTAGCTTTGCCATTTAATCACTGCATCAGTGAATGACAGCAATGTTTACTGCCCCCCATCACTTAATATGAAGGCAGGCATTCCAGGTCAATTTATGAAGAAACCATATCTCCCCGCCACCGCTGCCCCACTTGTTCTGAAACCTTTATTCAACCATCCAAGATTGTTCTCTCTTTCCCAAGGTTGTCATCCCAAGATAGCTGCAACCTGCCAGAAATGGGGATTCCACTGAGTTTCAGTCACACTCCTTTGCTGCTGCTTGACTCCCTTTCAAATCACTTTGCATTTTCTTCATGAACAAGTAAACAAATCAGGGACTGTTTTCCTAGCATAACTGATCAACAGACTCTCTTTGGGTATGAAAATCTCTCTTTGATCACAGTCCTTAACCCATTTATTTTAAGGGGTATATTTGTAGGGGCCATTTTGGGAGCTGTGGTAAGTTGTGCCTGGTGTTGTCCGTTCCAGATGAGGCGGGCTGCTGAGGCAACAACCGGCAACTGAAACGGCAAAAGGATCTGCTCAGTTAATGCCAATCAGTAGGCCTGGCTTCTAGGATTTATCCTGAGCCTGGACAATCCAAAGGCTTCATATTGGGAGCTGATGTCACAAACACCTACTATTTTCTCTGCCCTAAGGAAGCTCTGAGGCCCAAGTAGGGTTGACAGGCTTTGGGCTTCAAGTTGCGAGGCTCATTCTGAGCATGGTAGGTTGAGAACTAGGGCCGTCAGCTAGCCCACACACTTGATGGCTTATTTTAAGCCTTCTGTTCATGTCTGCTTTTGGTAGCAGCTACTGTCGTTAGGAGACAGGAGGCAATAATCTGGCACTAGCAGTTCAGCTACATTTTATTTTTAACTGCAACACATAGTTAATTTGCAAGGTACCTTTTTTTTCCTCTTCAGTCACATAACTGACTACACACATTCACAGATGCCATGTGATATGGTTTCTAGTGGTGTGGGGCAGTACCAACATTAGTACTGCTATTCAAGTAACATTCACCAGACCCTGTCACACATCTCAGTTTTCAAATGCCCAGGACCTAGAAACCAGAAGGGTAGCCAGCTTTTGATCTCAGAAGTTCTGTTATTTAGGCAGGGTAAAGGGGCACAGCCTGGCAGACTCCAGTGAGTCAGGGTGTGAAGTGAATAGCAATGGCCTTCTGCTGGTTCCTATGACTGATACTGATGGATGGGTGGTCTCAGCTTGCACTTGGGATCATTTAGCATAACACACAGGAGCTGCATTGGAAGGCCAGATGATGTTGCCGTTACCATCCATGCTCAAACTATGGGGGGATGCTATGGAAGGGCCACAAAGAAATCCAAAATCCCCTGCTCTCCTCCCCTCATTTTTTAACAGTGCTAGGAAGGCTCCACCAACTATATACTTCTAAACAGCAGATTAGTGGGAAGGACTGTCACAAAAGATAGGGGAGCTGCCTTACATGTTTCAGCACATGGGACAGCGTTGTAAGCTACAACACAGTGGCCCAATGCATTACATTACAATCTACTATAGAGAATACTATATATACTATAATATAGATAATACTACAGATACTATTCTACGTATAGTATAGTATAGTATAGTATAGTATAGTATAGTATAGTATAGTATAGTATAGTATAGTAATGTCTTAACTGTAACTGAGCCTATTCTTTGCCATGAAAAGCTTGATTCTATGCAGAGGATCGTAAGTTGTAACATTTCTATTGGTCGTTCCTATGGAATGGTTTGAAGCAACCAATCAAAATTGTAAATATGTTTATGGAGAGAACAGACCTGATTGGCCTTTATCTCTGTTATGCCATTTGATGTTATCTGTGGGCGTGGCTTAGGCAGCCCAGATTATTTAAAAAGAGAGCTGTGCTCCACTTATTGTGTGTTGTCGTTGTGTTCTGATTGTCTAGTTGCTGTTACAAATAAAGCTGAATCACTTTGCTGAAATCACTGCCTCTTGTTGAGTTGCATATTTAACATCCTATAATATAGATAATACCACGTATAGTATAGTATAGTATAGTATAGTATAGTATAGTATAGTATAGTATAGTATATAGATTATAATGTAATATATAACTCTCATATACTCCTCTTTAGAGGTCTGACCTTCCCTCCATTTCCCTCCATTTCCTTTCTCTCCCTTAGCTTATTCTGAAGCTCTCTCATCTACATCAGTTTCTTGGAGCCCTTGCCATGTTTCCGTCTTGCTGGAATAGTGAGGGCTTGAGCTCGCAAAAGTTCATGTTTGAGAAGAGCCCACCCTTCATTCGCTCCTTTCCCTTCCAGCACATTCCTCCGTGGAATGTCTCCCATCAAGTCTCTGAGTTCGTTGAAGTCGGCCCTACGAAAATCTAACCTACAAGTCTGGCTACGAACTTCCTCGACACCCCCCCCCCAGCAACTGGAATTCAAGGAGAACATGGTCACTTCCCCCTAAGCTCCCCACCACCTTCACTCCATCTACCAATTCTTCCCTGTTGGTTAATATCAGGTCTAGTATGGCCAAGCCCCTTGTAGCTTCCTCCACCATTTGAAAAAAGGAAGTTGTTGGCCAGACAGGTCAGGAAGTTGTGTGATTCTTGTCACTTTGTTGAGCCTGTCTCCCAGCACACATTGGAGAAGTTGAAGTCTCCCATAATTATAAGGTTCTGATGTCTGGATGCTCTACCAATCTGTTCAAGGAGGGCAGCATCTATTTCCTGTCCCTAGTCAGGCGGTCTGTAGCAGACTGCAACAACAATACCCTTTGTCCTACCTCCCCTTATTTCTACCCATATATTTTCCACAAGGCTGTCAACCACATTCTCCAGAATTTCCTGACATTCTAGCCCTCTCTTCACATACAGCGCCACTCCGCCTCCTCTTCTACCCTTCCTGTTTTTCTTGAACCCATACTTATCCACTACCACATCCCAGTCATGAGAATCATCCCGCCAAGTCTCAGTGATTCCTATTATATCATAGCCCTCTGTTTGCAAGAGAATCTCAAGCTCTTCCTTCTTATTATTCATACTATGGGCATTGGTATATAGGCACTTGTAGCCTTGTACCTTTGTTTGACCTGTCTTACCCAGGTGGACCCCTGCTGTTTTATCTTCTTCATTGAAGTCCCCATGTTGATCATCCCCTTCCCCTTGTGGCTTCAGTTTAAAGCTCTCCTTTTTTTTTTTTAATTTATAATTTTTATTTTTAAACATATGAACAATACAGATTCATAACAAGACATAAAATTGTAAATAGAAAAATTACCAGCAGAACGCAAACATTGCCATTTAAATTGAAAATTGATGAGTACTTAATATTCACCATAACAAGAATAGTAAAAGCGCATATTAGCTGAGATATTATAGAACAGGACGACGATTGAACAGTAAAGTATATTGTATTAACTGTAGAAATTATGAACACATAATAATAATAATAATAATAATAATAATAATAATAATAATAATAATAATAATAATAATAATAATAATAATAATAATAATAATAATAGCAAATAAATAAATAAATTAAAAAGGTAAAACAACAAGGGAAAGTAAAGAAAATATAATGCATATTTCAGATCCAGTTATAAAATTGTGACCACTGAGAGGATACAAACCGCTGCTGTGACAGATATTCCAAAATAGGGTACCATTTTCCGGTAAAAGTTGAACGATTTAAGTCTGGAGAAACATAAGATAATTTATTGGTGACAGCATCCATCAGATAATGATTCCATAATTTGCGGTACCAGGAGTCTAATGTTGGAGCACGAACATCTTTCCAAAAGGATGCTATTGTTGTTTTTGCGGCATCAAGCATAACTTCTATAGTGTCTTTGTGAGGCCTATCAGACAATTCCTTTGGCCATGTATTTAAAAATAAAACTTCTGGTAAAAATGGAACGTGTATTGTGGTGATTTCGTGAATGATTTTTAGGATTTGTTTCCAGAATGCCTGAACTTTTTCACATTTCCACCAACAGTGGGAAAAATCGCCAACTTGAAGACATTTTTTCCAGCATTGTGGCGAATGTGTAGGTGACACAAAGGAAAGTTTTTTAGGTGTTGCATACCATCTTGTCATTATTTTTAGGTTTTGAAATTGTACCATTATGGATTTAGTTTTAAAGCTTGTAGAGCTCCAGAAACGTTCCCAGATATCGTTATTCAGAGATGTCTGGCAATCTTTTTGCCAAGCTTTCTGATAAGATAATGGTTTATCACAAGCTTGATGAATCAGTATTGAGTAAAATTTAGATATTAGACCTTTATTTTGTGCATCTGGATCCCGAATCAGCATTTCAACTTTAGACAAAGGTTGAGTAATTAAAGATGTAGCCTTAATTATGTTCAAGAATTGTCTTAGTTGAAAATAAAGAAACCAGGGTATAGTTAAGCCTAACTTATGCTCTAAAGCAATCTTGGTAGCAATGCCAGTTTTGGTGATGACATCCGTAATGCGTGCTAAATTGCAACGCCTCCACCTATCTGCAAATGATGAGGTTATGTTTGATCTAAACCACTGGTGGTGTACATATGTAGAATAACGTGAGATTTTAGGTAACAATGGTTTTGTACACTTTTTCCAGGTTGTGATAGATGGTTGAATTACTGCTAGATTGTAAAGCATATCTCTAGGTATGTGATCAGTGGTCCACAACACATCTGCTAGAGTATTTGGATGTAAGAAATCATTACAGATCTCTACCCAAGTAGGTGACGATTCTATACGTAGCATTTTAATCCCATTAGCTAATAAAATTGCTTTATTATATAACATCAAATCAGGTAAGGCACATCCTCCTGAGGCCTTGGGTCTTTTAAGAATGGCAGAGCCTATTCTAGGTTTTTTCCCGTTCCAAAGAAATTTTTGAAGAGTAGTTTGCCAGATTTTAATTATCCGAGGTGGAATAGCTATGGGGGCCGCTCTAAATAAAAATATAAATTTTGGTAGCATAAAGGATTTAATTAAATTTAATCTTTCTGTCCAATTTATATTAAGCCTATTCCATTTATTAATGGTATTTAACAATTCATTATGCATTGCAAGATGATTTAAAGATAACATCTCAGATTGATGTATCAGTATTTTAAGACCAAGATACTCCAAGTAGGTATGAACCCAGTAATATTTAAAGTGTATTTTGATGAAGTCTGTATCATTTTGTTCAATTTTAAAAGCCATAAGTTGTGATTTTGCATCATTAATTTTCAAACCTGACAACTTACCAAAATGTTGTAATAAGTGATTAAGAGATAAGAGGGACTCTTTGGGTTTTGATAAATAGAGAATCATATCATCCGCAAATAAGGATAACTTATATTCTTTTGATTTTATTTTAAGACCAGCTATTTCAGTATTATTTCTAATTGAATTAGCTAAAGGTTCAACTGCCATTGCAAATAAAAGAGGTGATAATGGACAGCCTTGACGAGTGCCCCTTTGTAATGTAATATTATTAGTACAAGTCCCATTTATTTTGATTTTGGTCCTCGGAGAGGTATAGATTGCCTTAATCGTGTTAAGAAATCTACTTCCAAATCCCATTTTATCTAGAACCGAAAAAAGATAAGAAAATTCGACCGAATCAAATGCCTTTTCAACGTCAAGTGACAAAAACAAAGCAGCTTGATCAGTAGTTTGACAATGATTAAGAAGCGCTATAGTTTTGATTGTACTGTCCGCCAAATCTCTCCCCGGGATGAAACCTACTTGATCAGTATTAATATACTCTGAAATAAAAGTATTGATCCGCCTAGCCAAGGTAGCTGTTAATATCTTAAAATCTTGGTTAAGAAGAGATATGGGACGATAGGATGCTGGATTTAGAGGATCTTTTCCTTTCTTATGAATTACAACGGTTTGGGCATCTCGCCACGAAGGAGGGATACGTCCTGTTAAAAACACTTCATTACAAGCTGCAGTGAGAGGTCCCGTCAATATGTGTGCAAAACTTTTATAAAAATCTGATGGGTAGCCGTCAGGGCCCGGAGACTTAGCACTTTTTAATGTTTTGATTGTTTCTAGAATTTCAAGTTCTGTGAATGGTTTGTCGAGCAGCATCTTATGGCATTCTTTCACCTTAGGAAGGATTCCCTGTGTCTGCAGGAAGGAATCAATTTGTGATTGATCTGGAGTTGTAGAGGAATATAGTTTTCTATAAAAGTCTTCAAATTCTTGAGCTATTAATGCTGTTTGGTTGAGAATCTCTCCTGTTTTATTCTTGATAGCTAATATTCTATTGGAAGTTATTTGTGTTTTCACTTTATGTGCCAAAAGTTTTAAAGATTTAGAAGATCTAAACCAGAATTTCTGCTTAGTGAAAATTAATTTTTTTCTAATTTTAGCTGTTTCTAATAACGTAAGTTCTCTACGAGCTGCCAAGAGATTTTTGTAAACTGTTTTGCTACCTGATTGCTTATGTTTTTGTTCAAGTGTTTTCATTTGTTCTGACAATTCCAATTCTCTAAATTGTCTTTGTTTCTTCAGGTAAGAAGTTTTGGAAATTAATTTCCCCCTGAGTACCGGTTTAAGAGCATCCCAACACATGATTGAGGCAGTTCCTTCCTGAAAATTTTCCTTAATGTATTGTTTGATATCTTGTTCTATTTCCTGATAAACTAGAGGATCTGCCAATAAAGATGTGTTTAAGGACCAATGACTACTGTACTTAATTAAGTCACTCGGGAGTAAGGTGCATGAGAGCCAAGCATGATCTGACCAATGCGATGGCTCAATGGATGTGGAAAGCACTCTATCTTGCAGCGTAGATGAGACCAAGACAAAATCAATTCTAGTATGGATTTCATGGCGGGCTGAATAATACGTGTAATCCCTTACTGTTGGGTTCTTTAAACGCCATATATCCAGGAGATCATTAGCCTGAAATATTTCTTTCAATCCTGTATATCTCTGAGACCTTTTAAGCGAATTAGGTTTAGGATGGGATCTGTCAAGCTGATTGTCGACAATGAAATTGAAATCTCCTCCTAAAATCAAATCACCTTCTGAAAAATCCTTCAATTTGGATAAAGTGTCTTTTATGAATTCCAATTGACCGCCATTTGGAGCATAAATTGTGGCCACTGTGACTGGTTTGTTATCAAGGAGCCCTTTCACAAATAAAAATCTACCTTGAGTATCTTTTTTAGAAGAGATAAATGAGAATTTAGTATTTCGTGCTATCAAAATTGCAACACCTCTGGACTTTGAAGTTCCCGAGGACAAATACTGTTGTGGGAATTTGGGTGCATTGAAAACCAATTCATTAGATTTTTTGAGATGTGTTTCCTGAAGAAGCACTATATCTGCGTGTTGTTTTGATAATTGAGACAACACACGTTTCCTCTTGATTAAATTATTCAAGCCGCGTACATTGGAAGAAATTATCCTTACCTCATTAAGAGCCATTTCGATAGGTGTAGCTTACAAGAATCAGTGCAGGTACCAGTTATTAAAGAATAGAAAATAAATAAATTGATTAGTTAGTGAGATAAGATACAAATTTCAATAGTGAAGATAAAATTAGGAGAGTATTTGTTACAATCCTAAGTATCAACAAATCCAATTAGATGCTTATTGCAATAACAGTGCTTAACACCAGTATATATCCCCTCAGTGGTCACAAAAATAAATAAATAAAGAAATAAATTTGTAGAAGTATACAACACAAAATACTAAAGGAATGACCAAAAGGAACAGAGAAAAAAAAAAAGATCCTTCGTTTCTGACTTTCTGGTCCTATTTCTTTTCACCCAGTAATAGAAGGTAGCAAGATAAGTTGGTAAAATTCAATTGCATATAGAAATAGAACACTAAGTAAAATGACTACTTGACTATAATAAAAATCTTAATATACAAAGGTAAGTATTAGCACTTAAATAATACTTTGGATAAACACATACAATACAGAAATTTAAAATCCAGACGTGTTTTACAAATATATTTTTCTTTCCAGTAGGATAAATCTCACAAAACAATACTAGTTTTGATCAGAGGATTTATAAAAGACTCAAAACTTTAACAATTATGCTCTAAAAGTTAGAAATTTTATAATAACACTTGTATGCGCTTTATTAATTTATAGGACTATATAAAGTGAATTTAGAAAATTCTTGTAGATCTAGAACAATGTAAGATGATCACTAACTAATTAATTAGTATTACTGATAAAATATACAAAAATAAAATTTTAGTAGTAAAGTAAATTGTAATTTGATTTACTGTGAGTTTCCCTGGCACCCGTAGCTATTAAATAGGCTACCGGTGGTTGGGTTTGTAAGAACCCAACTAAACTCAAGGGTAACACAACAATTAGAAGGAGCTAAAAAACTAGACAGTCCCCAGGTGTCCCCCCCCCAAACAAGAATTCATCATAAAGTTAATAGACCAACCCATTTTTATCTTTGTACAAAAATACCGCATCAAGTCTATAGATTAAAAAGAAAAATTATTTCATGAAATTCATTTTTACAACTGAATAACAACAATATAAAAAGATGCAGGAGTATTAGATAGTTATATTAAAAACAGTAATAACATTCTAATTGCAAAGCCATCATGTTAAATGAACAATCAATAAAAAGAACATAACACAACTCCATATAGCAATTATAGTATAAGACCTATAATGTATGAGGGCCACAGCTGCCTTCAAGATGGGAAATAAAAAAGATGCCAAGGCTTACAGACAATCATGGATCAGAACGCACAATCTTATTTAATTCCGGTGGTGGTGAGGCTGATGATTCTAGTCTTCTCTTTTGTGACTTCAATGACACATCCATAGGGATTTCCAAATTTAGCTTCCGTAGCAGAGATCTTCCTTCTTCCAAAGAGGTGACACGGTAGCTTTTTCCTTGATGCGATAGTTGTAGAATAAATGGCGACACCCATTTGTAACGACGATTTGCTTCGATGAGGCATGCCGTTATGGGTTTCAGCTCTCTCCTCTTCTCCAATACTTCCTGAGGTAAATCTTGGTACACCTCAACTCTCGAGCCTTTATAACGAAGATGACCTTTTTGTCTCGCCACCTGCATGATTTTATTTTTGAAACGAATATCTAGCACCGTCATTAAGATGTCTCTAGATGACTTGGTCTTTAGCATAGACAAGGATCCCAGCCTGTAAGCCTTTGTTATGACTGGCAAAATGTCTCCCTCAGTAGGAACTTCTTGCACTAGCCATTTAGAGAGGAAGGTAGGAAGATCAATAGATTCCTCCACTTTCTCTTCCAACCCACGGATCTTCAAATTATTTTGTCTCATGGACACATCAAGCTTAAGGGCACGTTCAGCTATCACATCTTCTCCATGGTGTATATCCTGAATCGCATTTTGATTAATCAAAGTGTTATTCATCGCACTTTCCGCTATGGCCCTATTTTCCATAATATTTTTCTGCATCGAGTCCATCTGATCATAAATTGGTTTCATTAAATTCGCCATGCTGTCTAATATTGATTTTTCTAATTTAGTTAGAGCTAGCGAAAGATCAGAAGTCGTGACAGGAGTAATTTTTTTCCCGCTCCCGGTTCAGTCGGCGCCATTTTAGCTGGGACGCTCCGTTGCTGTCCGGGTAGAAAGGGGCCCGATTTGGAGTTAATTTTAGTTTGTACCTTCGATTTTGTCGAAGCAGCGCGATGTAGGGGAGTTTTATCTATCTTCTCCATAAACTGGACTGCAAAATCGATCGGCTGGTCAGCAGTAATATTGAAAGGGGAGAAGGGGATCTCGGAGTGGAAGTTTTAGGCGGCCATTTTCTTCCAAGCGCCGCCACGCCCCCCCTAAAGCTCTCCTGATTAAGCTCTCCAGGTTCTTTCCAAACGTTTTCTTCCCTGACCTTGAGAGGTGAAGCCCATCACGTGCTAGAAGGCCTTCTCTAAGAAAACTTATCCTGTGGTCCCAGAACCCAAAGCACTCCTGCCGGCACCACCATCTCAGCCAACGATTCACCTCAAGTACGGTCTGTCCTCTTCTCTTCCTGTGACTGGAAGGATAGAAGAGAATACCACCTGTGCCCCCAATGCCTTCAACTGCCTTCCAGTGGACCAGAGCATCATCTTGGTCGATATCTTCAGATTTGTACTGTAGAACTGAGAGGAGGCTCAGAAGGGAGAATGACTCTTCCTTCTTCTCCTTGACTTTCCTCTTCATGTTCTTGCAGAGTTCCCAGGTTCTTGTCAATAAAATCCTCCCCTTCCTTGATTTCCTGAAGGGTGGTGATCCTCTCTTGCAGGCTCTGAATGTTCTCCTCCAAAAGCCTGACCAGCTTACACTTCTGACAAGTGAAGTCCGTCTTCTCTTCCAGGAGGAAAACAAACATGGCACACTCCATGCAGGTGACTGGAAAGGGGCCTTCAGTCAACATCATTGCCATCCAAGTATATTCTAAGAGTACTCTGAGCAGAGTTTCAGGGCCCTCAGGCAGATCCGCAGGCTAAGAGCCACAGGCCGAGGGCCCTTTAGCTCTCACCCTTTAGCTCGCACCTCTGGCGAGGAGGAGCCTTTTGTCTCGAAAGATCACTTCCTGCCAAGCACAGCAGAGCTCAGCACAGTAGGGGGGTGGGGCTTGCAATCAACAGCAATCAACAGCAACTCAGTCCCCAGCAGCCCCCAAAACACAATTAGCCCCACACAGAACTTAAACAGAACCACTCTCTAGCAGTCTCCAAAGAACCCACTTACTCTCAGCTTCTCACACAGCAGCTAGGAAAGGCAAAAGGCAGAAAGACAAAAAAACCCTTACCTTCTAGCAGCTGCTCACCATGTGCTCTCCACTCCTTGCTTCAGGCCAGCTGACTCATCTGCCCATCAATCTCAAATTGTGACATATTTATTTCCTTCACAATATTTTCCTCCCGGAATTAAACCCAAACCAATGGTAACTACATAAACTAAACGTTATTCCAGTTTGGTCCTTGAATCTGTTAAACATCTTCATTATGTAAGTAATGTATTAGCATTCATTATGTATGCTAATTTACTGCTCACCCTCTACCTATATGTATGGAGTGGAGAGGTAACTTCCATTACTGAGGAAGCGTGTGTGTGTGCACCCAAAAGCTTATACCCGGAATAAAACTTTGTTGGTCTTTAAGGTGCCATTGGACTCTAACTTTGTTCTGCTGCTTCAGACCAACATGGCTGCCCACAAGAATCTATATCCAGGTTGAACATCCTTACCCTTAGACAGAGGATAGTGACCACATCTTTCCCCCCCTCCCTATCTCACTTAATATGGAAATGAAATGCACTCTAAAGCATGGCTACTGCTTTGAAATGGGACTTCTTAACTCAGAGATGGCAAGATTCCTAATTACAGCTGGAGAGTACAAAGTTTATAGCTAGAGAATAACATACGACTTTATATCGGTGGCCTGAAGTCTTTTGAAATTCCATATTTATAGAAGGTAACAACCACCAAGTTGTTGATGGCTCCCTCAGCCCATCATTATACAAGCAGCAGTACACCCTAGAATTCTTAGTTTGTGGCACCATTATGCCCAAAGATAGCTAGTCTGCCACACAACATGTGAAGTCTGCTGAATTTCTACAGAATCAGATGCTTGAATTTTGAGGCACTACCAACTGACATGGAATGAAACAGAGATAATTTAAAACTAATATTTTTGCCATTGGTTTGACTAGGAGGAGGACAGAGCCTTGAATTTGCTAGCTATTGAATGTGATGGATTCTGCACTTCTGACATTTTGTTGTAAGCTCAGAATTGAGGCTCAGTACAGGCAATCTGAGACGGCAAACAGTTATTTTGTGGAACAATAATAGAAACATTTCAGGCAAAATGAACAACTGATAATAGCACACAAGGGCTTGGGCATGCCCAATGGGACATTTGTCCTTTGAACACCAAGGTATATTTCTTTCCCATGTAGTATAGTAAACTGCTTTAAGAACTCTCCTTTCTTTCAAAACTTTGTCATGCAGACACACATGTGCAATGTCCTCATGGAGTTCTTTGGATTCAGTCCATTGTAAATCATTTTTACAATTTCATATTCCCTCTGGAGGGAACAGCCTGGATCTTGGACCTCATCATCAACTGTCAGGGGCCAGAAAAGTCTGCCAACACACACATAGCCACTGATGGACCTCTGTTCTATTAGCCACAAGGTATAGATAGGAACTCTCAGTCTGGGGCAAGTGATGCTCTGTATTCTTGGTGCTTGGGGGGGGGCTACAATGGGAGGGCTTCTAGTGTCCTGGCCCCACTGCTGGACCTCCTGATGGCACCTGGTATTTTCAGCCACTGTGTGACAGAGTGTTGGACTGGGTGGGCCATTGGCCTGATCCAACATTGGCTTCTCTTATGTTCTTATGTTTTTACATTCACGTACCCCTACCATCTTCTGTTGTATCTATGGGCCAAAATACACACTTTTGCCAAAAGAAATTAATTGATTGCCTCTTTGTTTCTGATCTCAGTTTAAGATGCTGGCTCTCATCTCTAGAGCCCTTCACAATTGGAACCCATATATCTAGAGGACTGTTTTTATACAAACCTCTGTGCCAACTGTCCTCCTCTTGCCAGCTGCTGCTTGCTGTCCTGCTCTCAAGTCAGCCTCCTCCGACAGAGCCTTTTCAGTTGCAGCCCTGGTCTCATGCCAGATACTACCTCTGACTGTTTGCAGGAAGAGATATAAAGCAGCTCTGTTTGGGATGACATTTTATTGACTTCAGTGTTGTTGAAGATTGTCAAGGTAGAAGAGGATTTTTATGCAAGCTAACTGCAAATTGTATGAATGTCTGAAACTGCTGATTATTTCTAATTCCATTATTAATGCCTTCAGCATATTTTTGATTTGCTAGTCCCTTTGGAGGTAAGGAAAAACCCAAACATTTTAACTAAATGAATATAAGCAAAAGGCTGCTTTTCTGCCTCTCATTTGAGGCAGAATCATTACACTTAATGACCCAATAACTGAAGAAGGCAAAGTCTGCCCATCTTTTTTGGCATTGAATGGCAGGGCCACTACTGATACTTAATGGATGTGTTAAAAATAGTGATATGCATTTTGCATTTCCAGCCAACCAGCCAGATTTACAGAATTTCAGAAGACATTATGTTTGCACTCCCACACAGATAGGCATACAGTGTAGAGCAGGCAAAAGCAGACATTTAGCACCCCAAATCCATTGAGCCAGCAAAGACTGATGGAAATAAGCACCCTCAAGATAATCTTCTATGCATTTTTGGTAGCACTCAACAGGCCATCCTTATGACAGCACAAGAAGCATAACTGAAGTTATGATGCTATGTTCTAGAAGTGTAATCAAGGAAGCCCTTAAGAACATAAGAACATAAGAGAAGCCAATGCTGGATCAGGCCAGTGGCCCATCCAGTCCAACACTCTGTGTCACACAGTGACCAAAAATACCAGGTGCCATCAGGAGGTCCACCAGTGGAGCCAGAACACTAGAAACCCTCCCACTGTTGACCCCCACCAAGCACCAAGAATACAGAGCATCACTTGCCCCAGAGTCCCTATCTATACCTTGTGGCTAATAACCACCGATGGACCTCTGCTCCATATGCTTATCTAATTCCCTCTTGAAGCTGTCCATGCTTGTAGCCACCACCAGCTCCTGTGGCAGTGAATTCCATAGGTTAATCACTCTTTGGGTGAAGAAGTACTTCCTTTTATCTGTTCTAACCCAACCGCTCAGCAACTTCATTGAGTGCCCATGAGTTCTTGTATTGTGAGAAAGAGAAAGAGACAAAGGTACCTCTTTCTCTCCCTGCTCTATCCCATGCATAATCTTATAAACCTCTATCATGTCACCCCTCAGCCATCGTTTCTCCAAGCTAAAGAGCCCCAAGCGTTTTAACCTTTCTTCATAGAACAGCTGAGCTACCAGTGATTTTCGTAAACTAAAAACTATCCACACAAATTTCTTCCATTGCAAGATCCTACTGGCTGTGATGGTTGGAAAGGTAGGATGTCCCTTTTGTATGTCCTGCCTTTCTTCCCTTTCACTAAGCTTCGGTGTCTGTTTCCTTCTCCCTGAACTCTCCTTGAACAAGGTTAAAATGAAATGGATAAAACAAGTTGCGTTTATTCATTCATTGCTATATTCATTCATTTTTGTTACCCTAAGGAACATAACAAACTGGGCCTTGGTTAATTTTTTTGCATTTTTGTTTGGAAATGAATGCACATCCCTTCTGTCCAACATAAAATTCAAAATACTAGCTGTACTGATGAGACAGGCAAAAGCACACTCATGGGATATGCACTAATTAGGCAGCTGAGAGAGAATCAAAGTACTGGGAAGGCAGAACTGACATACATTCCCACCCCCCCCAGCAAACTTTATTGGAATTATAATCATAGTAGATACAGGAGAACTGACATACATGAGAAGGAAATAGATGGGGAAAGAGCGAACAGGAAAAATTAATGGGGCTAAAGAGGAAAACAGCCAGTGTACAGGATGGTAGAGGAAGACTGAACAGACATTTAAGGTGCTGATAATTCTGTTAGTGGTCTCTGGCTCCTCACAAAACTACAGTCGTTCTTTGCTGTCTCCTACAACGGAATTTAGCTTTGGAACATTCTAGAGCTCTACTCAAGCTCTACCCATTCTAAAGTATACCACAAGGGGAGGGACAAGGGTCTTCACCTGCTTCATTTCCCCCTCCCGACATTTTCCTGTAGTAGCTGAAGCTCTGTGCTTGTTCTCCTCATAATTTCTCCTTGGGAGTTTTTTTTCTCTCTCAGCTTTAGCCTTCCATCTCTTTTTTTAACAGTTAGGTTTACTTTCCCTGTTGGTTTATTTAGGACGAGGAGGAGGTTTTATACCCCACCTTTCACTGCCCAAAGTTGTCTTGGAGCGGCTTACAATTGCCTTGCCTTCCTCTCCCCACAACAGACAACCTGTGAGGTGGGTGGGGCTGAGAGAGTTCTGAGAGACCTGTGACTGACCCAAGGCCACCCAGCTGCCTTCATGTGAAGGAGTGGGGAATCAAACCCAGTTCTCCAGATTCGAGTCCACCGCTCTTAACCACTACACCAAGCTGGCCCAAGAACTGCCCCAAGAACCAAGTGGACTGTATTTCCCATTTTTGCTTCCTTTTGGTATCCCCCCCTTTCAGTCCATGCATCTATAGAACACAACAGCCTATATTTAAATATTGCTGTAGTTGCAGGGGCAAATTGCTTGTGTTTGAGAGGTATGATTTATGCCTTTTCCATGTTGGTAAATGCCCTCACTGTTTAAAACTTATTAAGTAGACCTGAGGAAACCGTACATTCTGCCTCTGTGTCTTGCTTTTTGGTGTCCAGTATATCTCAGCCTTAGTTAGAATACCACATTCTACCCAGGAAATTGGCATTCAAATCTCTTTCCCTGAGGAAAAAAATTGCCGCCCAGTGCATACGTCAATGGGAAGGGCAAGAGTGTGTGTTTTTCTGACTGCCATTAGATGGAACACTGTGATTTCTCCTCAGGAATTTCCCCTCCAATTAAATATTTCTCTCCACGGACTGACTGTTTAAGTATTCATGAAGTGCATGGTAGTACTTGCAGCTTTTCTCAGACAACAGCATGTAATCATCTGCCACAGTAGTGGTTGCTGGTGGCAAGTTACTGAACTTCAGACCATTCTGACCCTACCCTTGGAGAGACCAGTTTAAGTCTATTGTATTGTGTAGCTATGACGAGGCAGAAAATAGGTGAAGTCAAGGATACGGGGAGAAAAACAGAGCAGAAGGGATGAAGAGCGCAAGGGAGCGGCCAGGGTCAAGAGCAAGGAGCTGGTGTCATTGCCAAGAACTCTCTTTGGCTGCAATATAAATGGAAATTCTCTCTGAGGTGGATCGATGTGGGGAAAGGAAGGAAGCGAGGTGGTGAAGAAGCAAATGCAGCTGGGGTGGCCTGTCTCATCCCTCAGATAGCTTTGCCCCATTTGATTAGTGCAGCTTGCCAGTGACAAGTCAAATCCATTAGGGGCCGGGAGCCTACAGGCTGATAATACAGTGCGGGGTGGGGGTGGGGGGAGGCAGCTTGTTGCTTTGCCTGCTGGCTTCCGAACACATATAACATCATTCTGACGGGGCTCACTTTTGCCCTTTCTTCTTCCCCTCTTCGTTTCTGGTCCCTGTCTGGCAAATCCTAGTTACCATGGTAATCCAGATTAAACACCAATTCACCCCAACAATTGCCTCTTACAGTTTTATGCTCTGATGGCATTTTTAAGTGAACCCCTGAGGACCAATAAAACACACTAATGGGCCCCAAAGCCCAGAAGTTAATGCACATAATAATATAATTATTCCTTTGGTGTCAAGTCCTAGAGGAGAGGGAGAGACCTGCTCAGGGCATGCAAAAACAATTTCTTCTTAAAAGCCCACCCATTGCTTTCTTTTCTCAAAGAACTATAAAGGATATGACTTTGTTAAATCTTCTAAAATGTTCAAAGAAGTGAGATTGTATTGACTCATGGGTTCTTGAGCATCCCTCCTGTTAATTTCAGATTTTTGCTTAATGGTTAGACTGCAACCCTCCCACCACAGCTTGACAGTGGACTTCAGGGAGCTTTTCATTTTCCAGAATTAGAGTACCAGTTGTTCCACAGGCGATGCCTGGTGGACAAGCTTTTTCTCTCCCAGCCAAAGCAGAAATCTCTGAAGCAATGGCTCCATCTGGGGAGGGTAAATGTGCTAGCCAATGGGGCAGGAATCTTGGGGTCACAGGGCCTACAAATTAGGTTACCACCTGTCAAATATCCCACCACTCAGCTGAGCAAAGTTCATTTCTGTCTTCAGTATTACAACATTTATTCCCCACCATTCCTCTTGGCTCAAGTCTGAAGCACTTCTGTGATCTAAGGAGCTTTCCTTGAACTTCAGTGGTTCTTCTGTTGGAGGAAGAGCCTCAAGCTGGTGGAAGTCTCCTTAGGCTGGAGAAAGGCTGCTTGGAGGATGGTTGGATCCCCCCGATTACCTTAATGAGGAAAAATAAGCAGGATACTAGGCTGCTTACTACAACTGCGATACTACCATATTATTTTTAGGCATCCCAGTTGCATGTGGTGATCATGGAGTGCATCATTCAGTGGGCATATGAGTTTGCCTGTGAACAGAGAAGGCTTGTCTGTTGGGTTACTTTCTGTATCTACACATGCACAGCCAGTAGCTTGTAGCTCTTCCCCACCCTGCAGACAATACTTCCAGTACAAAACTTGTGCTTTTAGTATCCGTGTGTGTCTGACAACCACATTAATGGTTGCCATTCTGTCTAGGTGCAGAACAGTTCCCATTTGCACAATGAAGAAGCAAACTGCGAGATCTGTGCACTGTAATGACCTAATCTAGCTTTGACCTTGGGGAGAATCGATTTCCCTTACTGTGCAGGTGCAAAATTGACCACAAGGCAGAAGAAAATGAAACTCAACAACCACAGCTACTGTGTGGTCAAAAAATTTTTTCAAGAGACACATGAAGAAAACAGATTAATTCTCAGTCTGCTGGTATTCTCCTCCAAAAATGATGGTGGGAACTCCCTTGCCTTTCCCATAAAACATACAAATCTTAAATAGATCCTGAGAAAACAGAGGTGATGCTGCCTCAACATAAGCCACTGGGGATTTCTTCAGGAGCTGGTAGTACAAATTCCCTGGCATAGGTTTCTCCCCTTTTATCATTAGACAGGGTGGCCCAGTTCTGTGTGTGTGTGTAAAGTACTGTTAACACACAGCCCAATTTATGGTGACCCCAGTGGGATTTTCAAGGTAAGTAATTAAGCAGAGGCGGCTTGCTATTGCCTTCCTCTGGAAATTCACCCTTGGTGGTTTCCGTTCCAAGTACTGACCCAGCTAGCTTCTCAAATCTGACCAGTTCAGGCTCTACTACACCATTCTGCATCTCATGGCTCACTTAGGAATATGTAAAGGACCGCAAATTAGAAACAAAAAACCCCACATCTACGACCACTGGGGAAGGTACTGGGATATTCTACCTCAGGCATCACACTGTTTCAGGCCCCCTCTAAGAGTGAGGCATAACTAGGGTTGCCAGCCTCCAGGTGGGGCCTGGGGATCTCCTGCTTTTACAACTGATCTCCAGCTGACAGAGATCAGCTCCCTTGGAGAAAATTGCTTTTTTGAAGGGTGGACTCTGTAGCATTGTACTATGCTGAGGCCCCTCCCCTCCCTAAACCCCGCCCTCTCCTGGCTCCACCCCCAAAGTCTCCAGGTATTTTCCAACCCAGACCTGGCAACCCTAGGCATAACCACTGTTGGGTAGCTCCACTGGAGCAGAGAGGCAGACACCCAGTCTGCTCCCTTGCTTAGATCTTGTTTTTCTTTCCTACTCCCTACTCAGTTTTGTCACTTTATCCCTAGAAGTTCAGCACAAAGGAAACTGATTTCTGAACTAAAACTCATTTTCATTTTCGAGAAACAATTGTTTAGAACAAGTTTGCATTGCAAAAAGGGTAGCTGGGCCTGTCACAATTATTTCCACTGCAACATGTCAGCACTGTGGCCCTTTAGTAATGTGGTCAGGCAGGCTTGCTTGATGTCCCCGAGGCCCTCACCCCATGGGGACCCCCATTTTGTTCCCATTTTGTACATGTGTACACCTCAGCATGGGCCTAGAAATGATAGATAGAGACTGTATTAAACTAATATTAAATGGCAGTGAGTCACACTAAAGGTGTAAAGCAGGGGTGTCCAAAGTTTTTTTGGTGAGGGCCAAATACAGAAAAATAAGCAAAGGCCCGGGCCACACACAAGAGGTGACATATTGAATCTGCAGGTGAAAGTTGGAAAAAGGTTTGTGGGGGGTTAAAGGATACAGGGTTTCAACCTTGCGCAGAAGTCAGACTCTGGAAGATTTTTCCCCCCTTTGAATCTAATCCTGTGGGTCTGCAGGGACCCCTCCTCATCTCATCACCCCTTTCCCCACCTTGAAGTGCACAATCCTAAACATAACATAGTAAAGGTAAACGTTTCCCTTGCTGGAAAGCCAGTCAAATCCAACTCTAGGGAAGCAGTGCCCATCTCGTGGCCGGCATGACTGGAGGCCGAGGCGCACGGAAAGCTGTTACCTTCCCATTGAAGTGGTACCTATTTATGTATTTGCAATTTCTTGCTTTCGAACTGCTAGGTTGGCAGGACTCCCTCATGCAGCACTAAGGTCTGGAACCACCGACCTAAAGATCGGCATTCAGCGCCTTAACCACATAACATACCCCCGAGGTAATTCGTAAATAAGGTCAACGGAGCTTACTCGCTAGTAAGTGTTTTTACGATTGCAGCCTTGCAGTATCTCCCCCACACACACACCTGAGGGGGGCCACCCGGCCTGGAGCCTCGCTTCCCCACCTTCGAGGAAAATAAAACAGAAGTCATGAGCCTGCTGGAGGTTTTTTTTTTCTTTTCCTGAGGAAGCAGCCAAACAAACACCGTTTATTGATTACAAAAGGAAGGGAATCGCCCGCCGCAGGGACCTGCCCGAAAGTGCGGGTCGCGGAGGGAAACCGGGGAGGCGGCCAAAGTACCCAGGGAGGCTAGCACCAGAAGGAAAGCCAGAGTCCGGCGGCGGCGCGGGGGAAACGCAGCGTGGAGCCCTCGGCGGCTCGGTCGGGAAGCCCCACAAGTCCAAGTGCTGCAGGGAGGGGGAACCCGAAGGCGCGCGGCCAGGGAGGGAGGGAGGGGCGCCCAGCCCAAAGTCACCTGCCCCGCCACGCGCGTCTCCCGCCCGTTCGTGGAGCCAAGCCTGCGCCTTGGGGAGTCCGGGGAGGGAGGGGCGGGGAGGCGCGGGAGCGTACGTCCCTCCAAGCGCGCTGCCGGCTCTCGCTAGACCTTGGTGCCCATGTGCAGGCCATATTCAATTATATTTTCAGAATTTGCTGCGGGCCAATAAAAACTGACCCGCGGACCGCAGTTGGCCCGCGGGCTGTAGTTTGGACACCCCTGGTGTAAAGGAAGGCAGGACAGCTCTTCTATCAATCATGCAAAAGCCCACCCTAAGAGGGATTCATTCAAGGGCCATTTCCCCAAGGACCACAGAGTCTCTTCCCATATAATTTGATCTTAAATAATGCCCCATATTTGCAAAACAATAAGCAACAGGTGATTCCAGCAATTTCCTCCAGATCTTAACAACTGGACAGGAAGGTTCCTGCCCTTCCCCAATCATGACAAGTACCCAGCCATAGACACTTACATATCTAACTTCCAAATCTCCCCAAGGGAACATTTTTAATACTTAATGCAAAAGGGGAAAACTCCCCCTTACAATGCAAATAACAATTTTGTTCCCAAGCTTGCTCATATCTGAAAAGACTGAATTTTTATTACTCTTGCATTCCAATGCCTACACCCCTTCACTTCCTTATTCTTGGTAAAAGGGTATAAAGAGTTACCCCTCAGCCCCAATTCTTGTGGCCAGTTTGCACCCAACCAGTTACCCCAACTTCATGGCTGACCTTTTGCATCTTTACTCCATGGATCTGCACTTTCTTCTCCCACCTGTCAGTTTCACGCTTGTCCTGACACTGCTTCATTGCCACTGAGGACATCCTCCACCCACCCTTCTCTCCGAGATAATGCTCATATGAGTTGTTTTTATCTTTTCAGTTTTATTTCCCTATAGGCAGGCAGTTTATTAGCGGCAGGTTTGGCGTTGTTTTACCATTGCATTTTTCCTTTCTTTAAACCTCCATTTTGCTCTGCAAATCATTTAACTTAATTTGTTTTTTTCTGTTAATTAAATAAAACCCCTTTTCTGCTTAAGAAGCTTATTCCTCCTACTTCTTTTGAGTCTTGGACTGAATCTGGACCTTAATATACACAGGGTTAAGACCCAAAATGAATTTTAAAATACCCCAAATGCAAGTATTTGTTCCATGCTAATAAGGGGACACCTTTGTGTTCTGCAGGAATTTCAAAAGAACATAAGAGAAGCCAATGTTGGATTCAGGCCAATGGCCCATCCAGTCCAACACTCTGTCACACAGTGGCCAAAAACACCAGGTACCATCAGGAGGTCCAGCAGTGGGGGCAGGACACTAGAAGCCCGTGTCCTGTGTATGTCAATTTGGGTAATATTTCACGTGTATGTCAATTTGGGTAATAAGCTACGGTGATGGCCCCATCTACTTCCCTCCCTCAGAGGCAAGATTTTCCCTCTGTTTTTCTTTCCCTTTACTGACCAAACTGCCCTAGTAATGTGTTTTCTTCTTTGCTGAAGAACCCTGGGTGTCCCACCCTGTCACAGTACAATATTTTGGCTATTGGCTCAGGCCTGGAACCTGAGGGAAGGAGGAGTCTGCTTTAACTTACCGTAGATGGTACTTGAGGCATTTTGAAATTCAAAAATAACAAAGGTCAGGTGAAATCAGGGGTTGAAATTTCTGAGGTAAAATCATTACATGCACAGACTTTATTTCTTATGTTTCTGGCTAATGAGAGTTAAGCTATTCACAGTTATTTAAATCTTTATGTTGAGAGGCTTTTGTTCCAATGTTCTCCTAAACACTTCAGTACACTTTCTTTGAGTGTTCTCTGGCTCTTTTGGTTTTCAGAAGGTTGGTACACTCTTTCCAGCACCCAAACCCCTTCTCTTGAAACACCACTACTCATTTTGAGTTTTTAACTGACTCTCCAAAGGCAGTTTCTAACCACACCAGATCAGGGAATCTCTTCACTCTTCATAGCTGACTCCCTGTTTGACTATGTAGGGAAATTCTCCTCTCACTAAAGATCTATCCCCTTTCCTTGGCATGAATGGGAGTCTTTGCTATTTCCCAAAATTCCTTGCCAGCTTTCCCCCAGTTCTCCTGTCTGTGTTAAACTGCTCTCAGTCAGGGTTGAATTCTGAAACTGTCAGTATTCAACTCTTCTCAACTAGGGCTGAAACCAGATTGAATCCTCCTCAGCATCCAGTTCAGAAGTCTTTCCTCTACTCAGCTGATGCTGACCAATCAGATCTCTTGGAGCAGCCTGTCACTCAAGGCTCTCTGGCTCTGTGAGGAATTAACCCTTCACAGTACTTTATCTGTTTACACAGCACTTTTAAGTTTTTAAAACTGTAGTCTGCCACAGCTACACAAGCAAGGAAAGCCCATGTAAATCATAGCAAATAGGGAAAAGGGGGAAACTAAACTAGTACAGCTAAGAAACAAGGTCAGACAATGCACAGATGGAAGATTAACTTCAAATACTCATAACCAGCAAAAGCACACTCTTAATGCATTATACAGTAAATAAAGATGCACAAATACAAACAAATACACTAGTTAATACAACACAATAGGACAGAAGCGTATTATCTCCAGTGACAAACTTATATTCTGAACAAAGTTTGAGTTCAGTGGCACCTTTAAGACCAACAAAGTTTGTTGTTCTTAAAGGTGCCACTGAACTCAAAACTTTGTTCTTCTGCTTCAGACCAACACTGCTGCCCACCTGGATTTATATTCTGAACATCCAGGATGCTCTACGTGATGCAAAGTTTTCATGGCATTGGGGGGAGGGAAACGACAGAAAAAGGGTATATATGGACAGTGCATATTGTCTAGTGGATAGTCTGTTGAATCAAAGCTGGAGGGATGTCAGAAAACAAAATGCCATTTGGCCATGGAACCATAACATGATCTTAGACAAGTCTCTAACTCTCAAGTTTCTGTTTTCTGTCAACAAAATGGGAATTTTGTTGGGAATGTTGGGAATGTTGCAGGACTATTTATTTAGACAAAAATAATGCTGCCTCTTCAGGGAACTTGCCCAAGGAGGCTTACAAAATAGAAAATAATAAAAACAAATCATTAAAAGCTATTAATTAAGATCAAGCATTAAAACAGAGACCATAAAAACAGACCAAAAAGTAAAATGAAAAGACCATCAAGCAACTTAAAATAGGTTTCCATACTAAAAATGCACTGAAATAGTGGTTGACCACCCAAATAATTAAAAGCCTGGGTGAACAGAAACATTTTGGCCTGATGACACAATGGGAAGAGCATTTTGTAAGCAAAGTGCCACTACGGAAAATACTTTGTCTCTGGTCGCTACCCTGCCTTAGCTCTAAAAGCAGAGGTGAAAGACATAGAAAGCGTGGATTCTGAGGGAGATCTTAACTGGTAAACTGGACAATATGGGAGAAGACAGTACGTCAATTACCAGCACTGTGAATTCTGTCTGGAAATAAACAGCCAACCGGAGTGTAGCCTCTAGGTTTCCTTGCATGTGTTTTCTCTTTGGGGAAGGGACTGCAGAAAATAAATTGTTGTATAAAAAGGCCATGAGAGGACAGCAAGTACCAGGACACAGAAAGACTTTGTCTAAAGACCATGAGCAGCCTCCACCAATAGATTTGGGTAGCAGTGGGCTGGAGAGACGATCTCAGTAGAAGGCAACACATTATATCCATATGGTGGTTGCCAAGCAACCTGTTGCCAAGAGGATTTCAACTACCCCCTTCCACCTACTTGGCTTCTAGACAATACAGAGCCTCTCACCCCAGAGACATCTCTGACAAAACAGCAACTGGCAACTGTTGTGTCAGACATCATGTGTGGGCTGTCAACCATGGACTGTGGTGTCACCTTGAATATCTTTGTTGGGTAAAATGAAAGAATGACACAGCAAATGCTTCAGAATTTGAGTTAGCTTTCTACACAAAGGCAAACATTAGAAAGGAGCGAGGAAGAAAATTGTGGAGAAGGATGGCAAGAAATTCATCTCACACCTGCTCTTGTCAGCTTCTGGGCCTTCTGGCACTTGTACACTATCCTACTGAAGTCCGCTTGACATCAGCTTTTAGGGGGAGTCAAAGTAGGCCCCTCATTAAGAAACTGGCTTAGACACTGTGAACACTCAGCACTGAGGAGAAAGGCAGGATGCCAAGGGATCAATTTAGTTAAGGTGAGTGTCAACCCAAAAATCCCTCCTGGACTGACACGTGTCTGTCAGAGCAACCTGTGCATTGAAGGCAGAACTGGCAGGGAACCAAGCAAACTCATTAGGCAAGCTGTGAGGATACTTCCTTAGAGCTCTTCCGCCCCCCCCCCCCCCCCCCCCCCCGCCATGTGCTGGGGTGCTGACTTGTGCCTATCTATTTATTTTCTCTCCTGAAGTGGTGGCTGCAGAGAAGGAAAAATAATACATGGAGTACACAGCCTTAGCAAATGTGGTGGGAAAAGACTTTATAGCTAGATCATACTGAAATGGTCTAGCTAATAACAAGACCTTCTCAGTCAGAAGATTTGGGCTGCCATTAAGGACATGAGAATTTAGGTTTGCCAACCTCCACGTGGGGCCTGGAGATTTTCCAGATCAGATCTCTACAGAGATCAGTTCCTCTGAAGAAAATGCCTGCTGTGGAGGGGGGACTTTATGGTACTACTAGGAGCAAGAACCATTGCAGCAACAATGCAACGGGCTCTAGAAAGGCAGGAGGGTTGGCCCCCTGCTCTTTACCTGGCCCTCAGACCCTGGGGGGGTGGTGTGGTGAGGGGAAGCCCCGGCAGCATCTCCCTGCCTGGGCCATCTCCAAGCATATTTAGGCCCGGGCCATTGTCTCCTGCCCCTCTGAAGACCCTGGTGTCGAGGGGCGACTGCATGGGCCATCAGTGGCTCCCTGGCTGGCTGCGTCCAGCGGGCCGCAGGGCACCTCCATCATGGGCCACCCCTCATTCCGCAGAGCCTTTTCTCTCGAGGTTCTCACCTCGCGCCCAGGACCCTCTCCCCTTGTTATGTTCTGACTCTTGAATCAGTCCTATCTTTTGTTATGTTAAGCTTGAGTCAGTGAAATGGATTGTAAGAGTCGACATTCCCATTGGTTGCTTCTGTGAAACCTTTGTACATAGCCAATAAGAACTGCATATACTTTTATGGAGGGAACAGACCTCATTGGTCTTTATCCCTAGTTTATGACTGGTTGTTAACTGCAGTATGGGCGTGGCTTTGACAGCCCGGATTATTTAAAAAGGGAACTGTGCTCCACTGTTTTGTTTGTGTTGTCTGTTTGCTGTTAAATAAAGGTGAAATCACTTGTTGAAATCACTGCCTTGTTAAGTCTCATACTTAACACCCTGCTCTCAGAGCAGCCTGGCCATTCCACTGGGCTGCTCCCCTTGGCGGCATCCCCGGAGCAGCAGTGGTGCTGGCTGCTTCCCTCCCTCCTGGCTGTCCACCGCCCCGCCTCCTTTCCGCCATCTCAGCGGGCCATGCAGAGGTGATGCTGGCGCCGGCAGAGATGAGACCAGAGCAAGATAGGGTGGGGAGCTGCTGTCTCGTCTCCCTCTGGGTGTGGCCCGTCTCTTGGCTGCCGTCGCTTGGTCAGCCGGGTGTGGGAGGGAGGTGCAAGGTGGCCACATCCAGAGTGTGATGAGGAAGAAGGCGGCAGCAGTGCAGGCCAGGCCGGCTGGGGCTGGAGGGCAGCAGTAGGGCGTGGCGAGGCCAGCCGGGCACGTCCTCCTGCCTCCCTGCCGCCTTTGGGCACATAGGGAGTAAAGACGTGGATGCCTCACTGCCTCTGCCTGCTGAAGGGTCCATCCCGTCTGGCGTCTCCCTGTAGACTGAGGGCAAGAGGCTGGTGAGGGTGGGACCCCACCATGCACCCAGCCAATGGCGGCGGCAGGAGCTTCTGAGTGGTGGTTCAGGCCATCAACTGATTTTGCCGCACATCGAATCTTGCCACCCCAAGTGGCTTTTATATACAAGGACAGGATACCTCAGCAGGTATTATACCTTTCTTTCCCAAGCCCTGTTCTCCTCTGGCTCTACCCTGAAATATCCAAGAATTTCCCAACCTAGAGTTGGCAGCCCTAAATTTGACCTTGGAGTACTATCTGTTCCAAAGCCCCCGTATGAGCCATATTAAAACGAACAGGAGTTGAGCCTGGTGGTGTGTGTGTATGCACGCGCACACGTGTGCAAACATTTTAATCCCACCATTCCCCCAAAGAGCTCAGGGTGGCCTACATGCTCCCCCATTTTATCTTTACAACAACCCTGTGAGATAGGTTAGATTGAGAAAAAGGTGAAGTTCTGAGAAAGAAACTGTCCTTATGTTATTTGCAAAATTCCATGGCTGAGTAAACCCAAGTTTCCACAATCCTGAGCAGGCTGAAGTTGAATCTGATGAAGACGGAGGTCCTGTGCCTGAGTCGGGGTGGCCCAAGGGTAGGGATCCCACTCCTGACCTTCAGTGGGGTTCCTTTGGTGCCAGCGTCGTAGGTTCAGAGTCTGGGAGTGCTCCTAGATGCCTCCTTAACAATAAGAACATAAGAGAAGCCAATGTTGAATCAGGCCAATGGCCCATCTAGTCCAACACTCTGTCACACAGTGGCCAAAAATACCAGGTGCCATCAGGAGGTCCAGCAGTGGGGCCAGGAAACTAGAAGCCCTCCCACTGCTGCCCCCCCCAGCACCAAGAATAGAGTGCATCTCCTGCCCCAGACTGAGAGTTCTTATCTATACCTTGTGGCTTATAGCCACTGATGGACTTCTGCTCTATATGTTTATCTAATTCCCTCTTGAAACTGTC
The DNA here is from genome assembly GCA_029375565.1 of Gekko gecko. Classification (NCBI taxonomy): domain Eukaryota; kingdom Metazoa; phylum Chordata; class Lepidosauria; order Squamata; family Gekkonidae; genus Gekko; species Gekko gecko. The sequence continues at coordinate 41,132,037 of JAPDNY010000005.1, read as the reverse complement.
CATGCTTGTAGCTGCCACCACCTCCTATGGCAGTGAATTCCATATGTTAATCACTCTTTGGGTGAGCTGATACCAAATATCACTGCTGATGAAGAGTCCAAGCCGGGTGGTTCCTGTAGCACTGGCTGAGTCACTGGGCTTGGCTCTGCTTGCTTTTGGACACCAACGGCCTTTTATGACAATGACCCACAGGAGAATTTCCCTCCAAGTGAAATTATCAGTCTGCAATAGGCAAGGAAGTCCTCTTGCCATGGCAACCCCACACACTCTTCAGGCTGAGTCTGGGCCCTGAAGCTTTCAGTTGCTGATCAGAACCTACAAATGCACTCTCATGCAAGTGCCACTGTGAGGTCAGCCTTTGCCTGCTGCTACTGAGTCTTACTGGGCCATGGGCCTGTTTCATTCCTCTCTTCTGACAGTGAGCGGTTTCACACACGCTAAATAGGGTTGCCAGGTCTTACCTGGCTGATGGCAGGGGGGTTCATTCTTGGTCCAGAAGCCTTCAGGCACGTGCACGCCACAATGACGTCACCCAGAGGAGATGCCATCGCGCAGGGCACGTTGAGTGGGATGCTCTAGCCTTGGGTGGGGTGCTCTAGCAAATCCAAATTTTGTCCAAATGCTAGAGTGCCCCCGCGTGACATGCCTGGTGCAATAACTTCACCTCTAAGTGACATCATTGTGTCGGGCAGCTCCCCCAATGGCCAGCTGGCCGATGGATTGGGGCCCCTGAAGTTGGGGGAAACCTCGCCCCCATTGGGGGAATGGCAACCCTAATGGTAAATAGTGCATGTTCACTCTACTTCAATGACAGTTTGCAAGTGGATTTTGCCATTTCACACAGCAAAATCCAGTTGCAAAGTACATTGAAAGTGGATTGAAAGTGCATTATTTAGCCTGTGTGAGAGTGCCTAATGTCTCTCCACACCTAACCTTGAAAGGGGTTCTTGTGCCTTTGAAAGCTGCTTGGTGGGCAAAGACTCTTTGGATGCTCTGGAAACCACAGCATCATTCAACCTCTCTTCGCCGTGACTCCAAGCCAAAGGGTTGGGCAGTCATATCAGAGATGACATCATGACAGGTCCCTAAGAATATGTAAGGGAAAATGCAGGGTTGCTGCATGCCAGGGCGACATCCTGGGGCTTACTTTGAGGTCAGCTAGCACTTCGGCTCAGGGATGGTGGCTGTGTTGTGTACCACATCCTTGGGCTATGGCTACACAAACATTGCAGGCTGTGTGGTTCACGGTTGGTTTGTTTTCCTTGGTTTGGAAAGGATCCACTGCTAAGATTTGACCAAGACTAATGAGTCTCTGTGTGGCCATCGTGCACCTCTGGTCCACTATGAGCTGTCAGCACTGGCAGGGTCAGAAAGGAAACAGATGAGCCCCTCGAATGCAACCTTATAGAGCCTTTATCAGTGAGTCCTGAGGAATCTCCATCTCTAAATCAAACCATCTCAGCGAGTGCAGGTCCAGGGGAGGTGATGTCAGCTGTCAGAATACTCTGCTACTATGGTCCATTGGTGGCTGTAGCACAGTGAAGCTCTATACTCTCTTTCCTTCTCCTTGGGGCTTTCCTCACCTCTGGTGAAATAAAGCCAACTTACATGCAAAGCTGATCATATTCTTTGCTCTCACCCCCCCCATCCAAATTTGTTGCTAAGGAAACGCAAATGGTATGATAAGAAAACTCAGGTTTTGGTCTCCAAATATGGAGTTCAAAATCAATACAGTCTGTGCAAATGAGTTCCTTTTACATAGGCCTGCTCTCTTTGATTCTGCACCCAATGATATATTTTTTTTAATTATATGAGTGGATGTGGAGTCAAGAAAAAAAGATATCTGGATAAGTGAGGATAAGTAGAAGAAGAAGAAGAAGAAGAGACTGGATTTATATCCCACCCTTCAGTACCCAAGGGAGTCTCAGAGCAGCTTACAAACTCCTTTTCCTTCCTCTTCCCATAACAGACACCCTGTGAGGTAGGTGGGGCTGAGAGAGCTCTGCCAGAAACTGCTCTTTTTCAAGAACAGCTGTGCCAGAACTGTGGCTTGCCCAAGGTCATCCAGCAGGTGCAAATGGATGAGTTGGGAATCAAACCCAGTTCTCCCAGATTAGAGTCCGCGCACTTAACCACTACACCAAACTGGCTGTGAAGAGTGTGAAGAAAAAGAACGTGAAGAGAAAGCTGTAACATGGGTGAAAGGTCCAAGACTGCAGAAAGGAGGTGCATTCTAGTTTGTTATCTTAAACAATGGAATATTTTGCTGACGCAATACCAAATACATCATCATCATCTATAACACTATGGTCTAACACTAGAAATTCCAAATATCCCCTTCCAAATTCTGTGCCATATTCTAAACTTTGCACAAAATTATGTGGTCAAAGAACTGCAGAAGAATAGTCCATTCTATGTCACATATTCTATTGTGGGGGCAGGGAGAGAGCATACACATTGAGAGAAAAATCGGTTCGGAGAGTAAGAGAACTGCTATCATGAAATCTAATAACATAACCCACAAAATAATTTGTGAAATAACTTCAGAACCTGTATTTTCCTGCTACCTAGAAAGTAACCCCATGCAAAGGCTAATTTTAGTAGTGTTGCCCCCATGTGGCCATCCAAATTGCTTAGGAATGGTGGGACCTCATTTGGTGGCTACAATATTGTCACAGTCTCCGGCCTAACCACATGGAAACTCCACGGCTTAGGCCACTAGGAATGTGCAGGGGTGACGAACAGGCTTTATACAGTTGCGGTGAACCTTATAGAAAGTGGTATGCAGAAGCGGACTGTGGGAGCAGTTTCCACATATAATGTGCAAAAAAGCCCTTAGAATGTTAGGCATCTGTATATTTTCAGCATCTCATTCCTAAAGTAAACACTAGAGATGGTAAAGAAAGACAAAGCAACCCCTGGAATTTGTTATTTATTGGAAATACTTGTGCCCAACTTCCCAAATGACGATTCTTGTGCTGGCTCTATTAATCCCATTCCCCCTTTTCAAACTCCCCAGAAAGTAGTGGACTCCAGAATGGCTTCTGCAGTCAACTCTGAGAGGCTTACAATAGCTAGGCTACATATGCCATGTGATCTCAGGCATGGTGAAAGCTTGTTGACTTCCTCTGTCTGTGCCGGACCTCTCCCCTTTGTATGTTTCAAATCCTCCAGTGCAGTAAAAGGCAGTGATGGCTTTCATGAGATCACCATAAGTAGTGCCAGTTCTTCAGGAAGGCAACCGACTTTAGATCTGCTCCAGAACTGCTTCAATCAGAGTCTGGAGTTCTCGGCAAAATCACAGTTGGGAGAACTCCAGCCTATCCCTAGAAAATATATCCTGAGACATTCAGAGAGCCTGGTTTCCTAGTCAGACCAAAAGAACTGAATTTACTGAAATGCTACAGTTGGCCATCAAGCTGCAATACAAATAGCAGGTACAAATTCAGTGCATACCAGAAACCAGTATACTCCATAAGAAGACAGGTAAAGTTGGAGGGTATGCAAAGCAGTCTATATGATGTATCTTGCTTGCACCCAAGGAGTGGTTTTCCCATTTGTTAAAGCATGAAAGAGGACTCTTGCTAGGGGAGGATCAGGTGCAGCTTCTAAACGGGGAAATTTCCCATTGCTCAGGAGTTACAGGCCGTTCCAGAAAAGCACAATGAACAATGCTGTCTGCCGTGGGTCCCTTGTGTAACAATTAGCAACTGTGTCTGCTGTCGGCAGCTGGTGGATCCATTACAAGAGCACCATCTGACTTAGCAAGAACAACCACGTGCTGCTGCTATCCAGCAGTGTTTCCATTTGCATGCTTTTCTCAAGGGGCCACAACCCTGGTTGAAAGCTGCTGAAAGCAAATAGAAGTTGGAATGGACAAGATACCCCCAAGCTTGGCTGTCTTTCCATTGTGATCCTTTTGCCTGTTATGTAGAAGACAGCTGCTTTTCAGAACTGTTGCAACAGCAGTCCAGGAGTAGTACAGGTAGTCTTTCTCCTCTTCTTGTCCCATCACTATCACTACAACATCCACAGAGGGAGAAGTCCAAGGAAACAAAGGAAGGAAGGAAGGAAGGAAGGAAGCCAGCATGCCACTTCCTTTCTCTAAAAGACTTCTGGCCTTTTTAGGTTATGCATCAAGGACAGAGAGTGTCCTGTCACACCTTTGCCTCTGTGTCAGCTGTGTCTTCTCATTTCTCAACCAGACATCTCCCTGGTACTGGAAGAGAGCCATTGCCATGACAGAAGATCCTCCTGCTGCCTGGAAAGGAGAGTGCTCTCTTTCACAAGTCACTACTGAACCATCTCACTCAGACCGTTACACACAAGGACGGATCTCCAAGGAGCTGACATCACAGAATGACATCCATCTGACTTGCTGCCATCTCTTCTCTTAGGTGTCATTCCAAGCCAAAGTGCAGCCAAGAAATGCTGAAGTTGCTGCCAATGGAAGAGCATATGTCCTCTCCCATCTATCATTCATTCAGCCTGTCACTTGTATGGACATAATGTGCACATGTTTTTCCTGAACTTGTTGGGAACAATCCAATGGTTACTTAAAGGGATCACTTATGAGCCCTTTATTCATTTCGATGGGATTTAAGGGTGCCTGACATTCCTTTCTCTTTGGAAGCAACTGGACAGTGTTCATTGCAACATGCAGACACTACCTTCAGGTGGCATGTGGAGATCTCCTGCTATTACAATTGATCTCCAGCTGACATAGATCAGTTCCCCTGGAGAAAATGGCTGCTTTAGAGGGTGGGCTCTGTGGCTTTATACCATGCTGAGATCCCTCCCCTGCCTGAACACCTCCCTCCCCAGGCTCTACCCCCAAATCTCCAGGTGTTTCCCAACCCAGAGCTGGCAACTCTACTAGACACACACCTGACCTTGCTCTAGACAAAGAATGGAAGGAGTTGTTGATGATAATGCTGTACCAGGGCAGACCTGGGGGCCCTAATCTTGGCAACAGCAAGAGGATCCTAGAGGATGGGGGCTTCTCCCAGCAGTCAGTGGCTTTCCCTTGCTCAGGAAAGTGAACTAGTGATTGGCAATAGCGGCATACTGCTGCCACCATGAGACAAATGATACTACTAGTTATCCCCTTCCTGTATCAGGAGGAACGGGAGGAGTTACTGCTGCCACCACCAAAGAAAGGGACAGAGAATAGGACAGGCTATGGGGGAGCCCAATCCTATCACAGCTAAAAGATGGTCAAAGTCAACAATGGGCCTCCCTAAGGCATTCAAGCCCTGGCAGCTATCCAACAATGCTGACTCTGGCCTACCTATAGCAATCCCAGTTCATACCCACAGCAAGTTGCAGACGCTGTATCTAGCGTTGCTGGTGGGGGAGGTCCTGCCCCCAGTTCCTGTTTCCTGCTGCCACTACAGGAGCCAGCAAGAGAAAATAAAAATTATTATTGGTGCAATGGTGTTACATCACTTCCAGGGAAAGCCCCGAAGTTATGTCAGTGCACTGACAACTCTATGGTTAAAGCAATGGTTTCCAGTGATTCCTAGAGTGGACTGACATCACTTCCAGGTTTCCCCCAGAAGTGATGTAATGCCATCTCATAATAGGGTTGCCAGGTCTCCTCTGGTCACCAGCAGGGGATGGGGGAGTAGGGTTGCCAAATACAGGTGAGGAAACTCCTGGAGATTTGGGGGTGGTGCCTGGGCATGACAGGGACCTTGGTGGGATACGGTGGCCATAGAGTCCACCCTCCAAAGCATCCATTTTCTCCAGGGGTACTGATCTCTGTAGTCAGGAGTTTAGCTGTAATTCCGGGGGATCCCCAGGTCCCACCTGGGGGCTGGCATTCCTATGCACAAGTGGTACCCCCCATTTCCCTGCCCCCCAGACTGCTGGCCAGTGGCAACCCTAGCTATATCTTTCATTCCATATCCTTCTTCCTCTCCTGATAAAGGGCTCTTGTTTTGCCATATAGGAGGGGTCCCCAACCTTTTTGAGCCTCTAAGCACTGTAATATTCTGACACACGATGATGGTCACAACCACAGTGTGGCTGTCAGAGGAGACAGAGCCAAACACAAAATGGCTGCCACAAGAGGTGAGCGACACACCCACAGGAAGCCCACATGCAGGGGAGAAGAGGGGTAATTTTAAAAACTACATCGAGAAATAGCAAGAAAGAATAAAACCAATACTATGGTTGCAGCTGCAACTGAAACAATATTTTATTGTGCTCAGCCAATCAGATTTCCAGTGGCCAATCAGAAATCCTGCTGGACAAGAGGCCCACATAGCCCCACCCATTTTCTAAAAAGACTTGGAGGGTACCAGAAAAGGCCACTGGCTGGCACCATGGTGCCCACGAATTCCACACTGGGGACCCCTGTCCTCTAGGAACGGAGGGTGGCAAACTTCCCCAGTGGTCTATGTAGCTGTCCTTTTGTCGGCAAGCTTGCTCTGCTGGAATTATCTGGAGAAGTTTTTGTTGGCTGCTAAAGGCACAGTTACAAAAGGGGGCTTAAAAAACTAGAGCGTTCTGCTTGACAAGAGATACTCTGGGTCCATCCTGTAGACTTCAGCCTAGCAATCCAATTCATAGGTTCATGGTGAAGACATAAGGTAAAAAAAGAAATCTCTGCACATAAAAGTTCTATATAAGCAAAACAATAGTACTGTAAGTTAGCATTGCTCGTTCTCCCAGGGGGGGAGTAAACAGCCTCGGCATGTTTGTTACATATATAGGGTTTTGAACTTTTAAATGGGTCCTCCTAGCTGTTGCTTTAATAGCAATTTGATCTGCAGCAATTATCAGTTGATGTTATTTAGTTCCATGCCATAAAAAGCTTCAACTGCCCATTTCGGCATATTAAACCTCTATTAAAGAGGCAGAACATTTTTTCCCCAGGCCCGCTGACAAATCTAACCATCAGCATAGTCCAGTACATTTTAGGCAAGCTGTTCACAGTACTTTTAATTCCTTCCAAGTTCAGGTGGGTGTGTGATAATTAAGTGATTTGCTAATCACTGGTTAAACACGGGGCTTTTTAAAGACAGAGATGCTCTGCTATGCTGATCACATTGCTGTAAACAGTGTGTGTTCATCTCTTCATCTGGCAGAGCATGCATTTTAAATTCACCTCCCAAACAATGATTTGCTAGTGTGTGACTATTTATTATTATTATTATTATTATTATTATTATTATTATTATTATTCAGGAAAAGCTGGTACCTTCATTAGCACTCACAGCTATAGGATTTGGAAAGCCATAAGTCATTAGAATTGTCAGATCCAGTTCCTGCCTTGGCTTGTGTACTTTTAAAGAGCTGAATGGACATGGAAAATCCCACCGGAATTGTTCCTAGTGCTACTACAGCACTATATTCGGCAGAGTAACACCTGGAAGGGGGTGGGGGAAGGACACTGGTGTGCAGTTCTTAAAGGTACAGAAGCCATTTAATAGCCTGGATCTGGCAACCTTTTGGACAACAAGATCCCGATTTAGGGTTGCCATCTGCTTGAAAAACCCTGTCCTTTTAATAGAGGCTTAATGGGACTTTGTCAGGTGACATTATTTATTTCCATGCCATGATAAGCTTCAGCTGTCCATATCCATACCTCAGGCTTCTACTAAAGGGAGCAGACTTTTTTTCTCCAGGTCTGTTGACAACCCTAGCCCCCCAGCAGTGTTCCCTCTAAGCTGAGTTAGTGTGAGCTAGCTCACAGATTTTTAGCCTCCAGCTCACAGATTTTGTCTTAGCTCAGGAAGGATGGATCCAGAGCAAACTAATTTATGCAGTAGCCAAATCGCTTGCTCACAATTTTAATGCCAGTAGCTCACAAAGTAGAATTTTTGCTCACAAGACTCCACAGCTTAGAGGGAACATTGCGCCCCGTGAATCCTGGGTAAGGAATTCAAGAGTTGTAGCACCTTTCTCTGCCCACTGAATGGGGCTGTGAAGACATAAGAACTGTAGGCTGAGGCAGTATCTAACAATTGTCTAACTGAACCAAAAAGCCACAATGGAAAACTGTATGTTGAATGCAGTGTTCACTTATATTCCAACTGAAATCTGAGGGGGAAGATTCAATGAGTTGGGCTTCAGGACCTCTGTGATAGGCCTGTAGCCTCTCATTTGGCTAGCTTCCTTGCATTATGTAGCACAGCCTTCCTGTGTGTCAGAACCGGGCCTCAACTTTTAAGCTCTGCGTACAGTATTGGACCCAGTTTTATATATCCATCTGATCTCCTTCCTATATCTTTTTCTTTTTTAAGGAGGCCTTGTAAAAAGAATTAAACTAAGGGGACTCACCTTAGGCAGGGAAAGACACAGTTATGGGTTATGATCTCCCCCCCCCCGCCATACACACATACATACATTTGCAGGTACTTCGTTCCAGTGCACCTGGCTTGTTCCTGTTCAGCTGTGGAACATCTCTGCATGGGCTGATTTTAAAAGGGCTGCTCTGATTCAAAAAGAATTACTTTAAAATCCATCGATGGATTCCTAGTAACAGGATCAAAGCAGGTCTCTGTTCACAGCGATGAGCAGCATGGCTGGCTTTCTGTCACTTGCCTGTTTCAGAGACTTTTGGAGGTCACTTTAATGTTTCATCAGGTCCCAAGGTGGCTGATGAACAAAACTCCATTTCCCCCTTGTTTAAGCATTTTCCCCCTAGCTCCTATGTTCCAAGTTCAGCTCCCTACAGTGGCAGAGAGGAATGAGGGTCTGACAAGACCCTGCCCACAGACCGCTTTCCAAGGATAGGGCCATCCATCTCAGCTCTTACGCGTGACTCTGGGCAGGTGGGAGGCAGAGAGATCTGCCTCCTCGCTTTACCTGCCTTCCTCAAATCTCTGCCCTTGTCAGCAAGGCATTAACATTCTGTAAAAGCACTCTGCCTGCAGCTAGTGGCTGCGGATTTGGGTAGGGAGATGAAACTTTCCTTTAGGATCCTTGCAAAAAACAACATTTGGAGTATTAACTGAATTCTCTGCAGGAGTCTCCAATTCTGGGGGACCCAGAATTACATCGTTAAGGTTCTGTGTCTATGCCAACACATCTTGCCTCCTTTCTTGGATGTCTGCCCCTTATTTATCATCCGTGTGCTCTGCTCCCCTTTAATGATGCAGTCTGCATGCAGAAAGGCAATCAGAGAGCCACCATGGTGTAGTGGTTAAGAGTGGGAGGCTCCTCCTCCCCATGCAGGCAGCTGGGTGGCCTTGGGCCAGTCACAGTTCTCTCAGCTCCACCCACCTCACAGGTTGTCTGTTGTGGGGAGAGGAAACAAAGGTGATTATAAACCACTTTGAGACTTAGGGAAGAGAAAAGCCAGGTATAAGCACTTACTCTTCTTCTTCTTCTTCATTCACAGGAATGTTTCCAGTTAGGCTTTCCTGCTGGCTTTCTCCCAAGTCAATCTGCTTGGTGAGTGGGCGTGCCACTGGAAATGACAGGATGAAGTACTTGTTCATGAGTAGATCTGCTTGCAGGTAGGCAGATGCAGAGTTTTAAATTGGCAGAGTGGGGTGCTTACTCACAAATACATTTGCCTGTGGATAGGAGCTGGCCTGTGGCTTGAAACTACAGTAGATTCTCTCTCCCTCCCCATCAAGTCACAGCTGACTTACGGTGACCTCTGTGGGGTTCTCAAGGCAAGAGACTAAGGGTGCGGTCACACTGCCGTTTTGATCGGGATTCGCTGCTGTTTACTTGCGCATGTCAGTTTCACGTTCACACGCGCCAATCCGCCTCCCGCTGCGAAGCGGGCTTACTCGCGCAATGCTTCCGGGTTTTCCTGACCCCTGGAGAAACTAGTGTTTTCCTGGCACTTCCACTTTGATTGCACGATTTCGCCTATGTGGACAGCCCCTCTCTCGCAAGGATTGCGAATTAGGGCCGTCTGAACGTTCTTGGGAATTTTTTTTTTTTTTAAGCGTCCGGTTTGAGCGCTTGAGCAAACATGCGCTTAATAAATCCATTTAAAGTTTAATAATGGATTTATTAAGTGCATGTTTAGTCAAGCGCTCAAACCAGAAGCTTTAAAAAAAAAAAAGCAAACGCACAACGACGGCCCTGGAGGCGGGAACGAGAGGTGGGGACTACGGCAGCCTGGATGGGCCCAGCAAGGAGGATGGCGGAGACGGCGGAGCCTATTTTCGTGGGTCAATGGCGGCAGCGGCAGCACCCCCCCCCCAAATGTCGGCAGGAGCAGCAGCCGCCCAAGCCTCCCCGTGGCCGGCAGGATTGCCTGGAAGGACGGCGCAGCAGTAGGCAAGCGGGTGCTGGGAAAGAGGGGCTGGCTGCATGTAGACAGCCCAATGCAAATAAAAATGTTCCCGATTTAAATAAACCGGGAACAAAGCGCATGTCAGTTGCAGTGTGACCAGAGGCTAACAGAGGAGGTTTGCCATTGCCTGCCTCCATGTCAGGCCTAGGCTTGCCAAGAACCTACCGTATTTCGGCGGGGGACAGATACATCCTGGCAGGACCATCCCCGGAGGAAGGAAAGATGCGTGCACGATGCCGTCGCCAGGAAGTGACGCTGGCCGACGCTCTGGCAATGCAGCTGGAAACTCAATGGTACCATGGAGTCACTTCCTGGCGACAGCATGGTGCGTTACAGGGAGGACTGGTCCGGTTGGGGAGCATGTGTCCCCCCACTCCCACACGGTAAGTGCTTGGAAACCCTAGTCAAGCCCCTGGTATTCCTGGGAGGTCTCCCATCCAAATACTAGCCAGGGCCAACCTCGCTTAGCTTCTGAGATTTGATGGAATCAGGCTAGCCTGAGGCATCCAGGTCAGGGCAGATCTATTCCTACATAGGCATTTAAAAAAGAATTTTCCCAGCCCCTTAATATACAAAATACATTCAATGGGGCTTACAACCTACGATTTAAAACCACATCACAGTAAAAAAACCCAAACCAACCAAATTAAAATTCTATTTAAAGCAACAGCACAAATAATATCAAATACAGCAGCAACCAGACAATCAGAGAACAGAGCAATAAAATCAAAACACCAGCATTAATAAATCACACTGAAGTCCAAGGAGGGCAGCAGCTGAAGTTATCCAACCAGAGAAAACCACAATTTTTTAAGAAATAAGAGCTAACCATCTGGCTGATCTTTGCTAGGCACTTAAAACTGTATAGACCAGGATACCTGGTGGGCTTTTTCTTGGGGGGGGGGGGGGTGTAAATTCCAAGTCCCAACCAAAATCACCCTGCTGTGGATATTTGTGGTCATAATTGTACAAAAAGGCTGAATCCAGAGTAGATATCTGCAAGTCTGATAATAAGCCCCATAATGAATAATGTTTCTGAACTATCTGGGTGTCACAAGAAAGAATGCAGGATGCTGGTTCCACAGCCCACAGCAGCCATTTTTTGTTGCATCACTATTGTTCATTCATTCACTCAGTTATTATAGAGAATTCCAGTGATTAACTGACAACTTGTTTTCTGTGTTGTCCTCCCACCTTTTTAAATACTTGGTTTGTGGTGATTTTTCTGAACTTTAAATACAGTTGCAAAGCCAGATTGTCTGGTGTGCGCTGAAAAATAGGACTGACAGGGTTACTGAAGAAATTTGGGGGCTGAAACCTGCAATCCCAAACACAGTTTGGGGCTTTGTCACCCTCTAGTTGATTGGGCCTCAGTAGGTGGCACTGCCACCCCTCAGGTTCTCTCTGGGTTTAACCGAGTGACAGAATCAGAGCTGTCTATACCGGACAAGTCAACAGTAAAAACAGCCATCACTGGCCTAGGTGTTTAAAGTGTTCACAAGATCTATTCGGCACTGGTGAGACAACTGAGCCATCAGCAGAGAGCTCCACTTTTTGTTCCATTATGCTAATGCAACAGAAGAGTTAGCTCTTCCACACCAGCCATCTCTTTGGTGAATGCTTTCAAAGCCTCCCAGCTGATTGCTGGGCTCTGCAAACCAAGGCACTGGCAGGTCCTTGTTTATAAATGATGCACACTGGAGTTCAAAATTGTTTACATTTTGCAGTATCTGATGGGTTCAGAAGTGGTTGCTGATGATTCTATGCTAGCTATTTTCCCTGTTATTGACACTAATTGCTCACACACTAATTCCTGAGAATCCAGAGGATGCTCGTGACAAAGTGTTGTTTTATTTGTTGCCCATCCACATTCTACCCTCCCAAGCACTGCTTTACTGCAATGTCTAACTTTCATTATTATTGCAGCACAGTCCTTTCAAATGTAAACTGTGGTAGTGCTATTGTTGCAGTCAGGGCAGAAGAGTGGCTGGTAATGTTTTTGATGACTATGTATAACCTGCTCCCCCTTTGAAGTAGTCACTATTCCTTTAATTTAAAAAGAGTAACAATTGACTACATTTTCCCTTCCACCTCAGCAATAGGTCTGAAGAGGCCTGGTACAAACTAGAAGGCTTTGAATGTTGGGCACTGTGTTTTTGCGTGTGTGTGTGTGAAATTGACAAGGATTCTTCCACCTAGGCTGAAATGGCAGAAAAGTGTTTTTCAGTATTTTCCAAAAATAAAGGCAGCAGGGACAGATAGGGTTGCCAACAGGCCTGGAGAAAAATATTCTGTTCCTTTAACAAAGTTTTACTGTTTGGAAATAACCATCCCAAACAGGAAAACACAAAGCTTATACAGAGTCAGACCACTGGTCTATCAAGATCAGTCTATTCTGGCTGGTAATGGCTCTCCAGCATGTCAGGTGGAAGTTGTTCACAGTACATACTACCTGATCCTTTTCATGGGAGAGTGAACCTGGGATCTTCTGCTTTGTGAAGTATGTGATCTTCCACTGACCCATGGCCCCATCTCTGTCCAAAAACAAGGTTTTGGGTTCATGGCAGATAGCTGGATGAAAATACCAACACAATGTACAGCAGCAGTAAAAAGGGCAAATTCCCTGCTGGCTGGTATTAAAGCTGCCAGTTTCATAATGCTTTTATGGTGTACTCGCATTTGTAGTACTCCATACAATTCTGTCGCTGTGTCTCAAAAGGAACATCATAGTGATGTAGAAAAAAGACACAAGGAATCTTGGTTTTCAGTCACTTTTCCTTATGAGGAATGGCTAAAGCCATTGTGGGGTTTTTTGGTTAAGGGGGGAAAGGTGGGGTACATGATACAGGTTTATAGATTACTGCACTGAGTAGAAAAAGCAAATAGAAAGAATTTTTCTCTCTGTCTATAACAGAATTTTCAGTCACTCAATGAAACAGATCAGCAATACATTCAAGGTGGGCAAAAGAAAATACCTAACACAACAGGTAATTAATATATGGAAAAGGCTGCTGCAAGTTTGTGATGGTCACTTGTTTGGAAGCCTCTAAAAAGGATTAGACCACTTTGTGAAGGACAGATTCACCAAAAGCTAATAGCCATGATTGCTAACTAGAATCTCAGCATTCAGAAGCTGAGAATATCAGATGCTAGGGGCAGACACAACAACACAAGATTGTGGCTTTTATGCCCTACATATAGCTTTCCTGGACACATCCAGCTTGAACCTGTAGGCTGGCCTAGATCTAGGGATGCCAGCCTCCAGGTGGGACCTGGGGATCCCCTGGAATTGCAGTTCATCTCCAGTCTACAGAGATCAGTTCCCCTGGAGAAAATGGATGCTCTGGAGAATGGACTAAGGCCTCTGTCCTCCCCAGGCTTCCTCCCCAAATCTCCATGAGTTTCCCAACCTGGATTTGGCAACCCAATCCCCACATACCCCACTGGTGGCCAGGGGGGACCTGGCACCCTAGGATGGCTCCATAGTCTGATCACAAGGGCAAACTGCCAGGCTAAAAGGGCCCTGGAGCATCCTGAGCTCAGTGGATCCTGCAGTGCTGGTCATGCTGCAGGCTCTACTTGGTTCGGACTTGGGCTTCAATGACAATGGCAATGGGTGTAGGGTCACAGGTGAGCGTGCTCTTGCCATCATCATCACCAAGCCCCAGGTCTGGCACTCATGGTAATGCGAACACCCCACAGGGGTCACTTGGTTCAGCCAGTCCCTGGTCATCCAGGGCAGCAGCCTCTCCCGAACTTCCCTGGTAAGTTCAAGAACTAGCCTGCCCATCTGACTGAGCAGGGATTCTTCTGAGGACCCAAGTAGCCGAGTTGTGTGAAATCTTCATAGCATCATGCAACATAATTTTTAAAATTTTTGTTGACCGTATAACCTTGTTATTTGTGACTTTGCATATCTTAAACATCATCATGTTACATGTTAATTTGCTGTTCAGTCCCTGTCTATACGTTTGAACCGTAGCTACCATTCCAATGTATTTGAAAAAATGGGCACGCACATGAAAGCTCATACCTTGAATGAACCTTCGGTGGTCTTAACTTTTTAAAAAAGCAGTTTTGGGGAAGCAAATTTGATGAGAGCCACAATACTGAGTGAGGGTGCCTTGAACCCTCTCCCTCAGCCTGCTTTCCCAATTGCCCCCTGAGCTGTTTGACCCATGGAGGTACCCATATATTTTCCCAGGCACCAGCAGTGGGAGGCAATTTTTATTATGAGCATGGATTGGGGTAAGAGTTAAATTGCCCTTTCCCCCACCGTGATGGTCCTGACCCAATTCAGTTCTCCATGGCTCACTTTAAATACACTGGGAGACCAAATCATATCATCTCCTGTGGCTGGTCTAGTTGCACTCTGACATTCTTATGCCAGAGTCCTTCTAAGCAGCATTGCATATGACCAGCGTTCCCTCTAATCTGAGTTAGTGTGAGCTAGCTCACGGTTTTTTAGCCTCCAGCTCAAACATTTTGTCTTGGCCTAGGAAGGATGGCTCCAGAGCAAACTAGTTTATGCAGTAGCCAAATTGCTCGCTCACAATTTTAATGCCAGCAGCTCACAAAGTAGAATTTTTGCTCACAAGACTCCACAGCTTAGAGGGGGCATTGCCTGGGACTGGGAAACAGTTTAAAAAACAAAATCACAGCCACAGAAGTAAATAAAAACTTCTTTCTTTCTCTTTCTTTCTTTCTTTCTTTCTTTCTTTCTTTCTTTCTTTCTTTCTTTCTTTCTTTCTTTCTTTCTTTCTTTCTTTCTTTCTTTCTTTCTTTCTTTCTTTCTCTGTGACTCGTTATAATTTTTCACCCATTAGCCAGCAACTAACAGACTCACTTTAATGCAGTTCTGTATCAGTAAGCAAATGCTCATATTTCAGATAATTGTTTTTTCAAGCAGGAGGGTTTCCATGCACATGAAAAGCTTTGACGTCTGATATTGCTAATGTGTTTTATTTGATTCAGTAAATATCAGTGCAGGAAAGGCAGCATGATATATAGCCTGATCTCATCGGCTCTTGGAAGCTAAGCAGGGTCGGTGCTTGGAAGGGAGACCCTGCAGAGGAAGGCAGTGGCAAACCACCTCTACTTCTCACTTGCCCTGAAAGCCCCTTGCTGGGGTTGCTGTAAGTCGGCTGCGATTGGACAGCACTTTACATACACAGAAATATCAGTGCAATCCTAAGAACACTTTCCTGAGAGCAGGCTCCACTAAATAGACTTGAATAGGAGTCTGAGTAGACGTGCTTTCTGTATCCCCTAAATTACTAACACTTAATGGTCTACTCTGTGGAACAATGGAAAATGCCATCTTCTATTTAAATGTCAGGTGGGGTGGATTTGGTCACTAGGTTGGCAATTGGCCAGAAACAAAATGGCCTAGGATGGTCTTCTGCATTTTCCAGGTGCTTGAAGTAAAGAAAACAGTAGATAGCACATTAGTAAACCTTATCAGTTGCTAATATCTATACAACCAGACATTAAAGGTACAGCTAATGGCCTAGCTATATGTTACATTGTCCTCCCAGCCGCTGCAAAGAATGGCATTTTAAAAGTCTGCCTGGGACGGATTCTTCTGGAACCATGGCATGGGGGGGGGATCGTCTTCCCTCCTCCTTTCCCCCAAGCCACAACAGCTCCATAATGGCACAAATACCCCCCCCCCAAAAAAAACCATTACAATTGGGGGAAATGATGCAGGGAAGATATGAGTTTCTCCCCCCCACCCCAGTCCAAAACCAACTCAGGGCCCTGGTGGGACACCTATTGTGTGGCTGTGGGGAAAACCGAGAACCCAGAGCTGACTCACTAGAAAACATAAATGAAGGTTGGTCCTAAGTGGCTGGTTGGAAAGGTGGCCCCTTGATCTTTGGCTGAGAAAACTCTAAATTCTCCCCATGTGTTGGCTCACAGTGATTACAAGGTTTTACCTGGAATTCTTTATGAGGCCAGACTGCAGCTTGCCTGCTGTTTCAGGGTTATGCTGTTTCTTTTGCAATACCGGGTTTTAGATATCAAATTTAAGTCCAGTGGCACCTTTAAGACCAACAAAGTTTTGCTCAAGGTATAAGCTTTCATATGGAAGCACACTTTTTCAGATACAATGAAACAGAATTTCCTCAACCATTACATGTATTAGGAACCTCATGACTGAGTTGTCAAATGAACTGAAAGCAGAAACCCATGCTGTTTTGTGTGTTTAACAACCATTTGATCTGGGGAAAATCTGCCAGGAAATCTTTCCCAACCATAGAGATTAATGTTTTGATGTGCTAATGTCTGCACATCAAGCTGCTATTAAGGGCTTAATGATGACAAAGGACAGATGGACCATCTCCTCCCATACTAGCCAGCCCACCAGTTACAATCTGCCTCTCAAGCCATACTCTCTGTCCTACAAAGGTGAGGCAGGTGGCAACTAGAGACAGGGCACTATCTGTGGTGGCACCTTGCCTTTGAAAAGCTCTCCCCCTTGAGGCTCACCTGGCACCTACTTTAGTTCAGGTTCCAGGCTAAAACACATCTTTTCCCCCTGGCTTTTTATTAAGGGGTTCATGGTTTGCTGTATTTTATTGATTGTTTTATGCTGATGATGTTTAATGGCTTGTGTGATTTTAAATTGTCAGCCACCTTGAACAGGACTCTGAAGAGGCAGCATAGAAATATTCTAAAGAAATAAAGAAATGATGAGTTATCTGCCTGACTCCCTTGGGATCCCAACATTCCTATATTTTAATACTGGCTTTTGTCTTCCAGACTCTATAACAGTAGGATTCTCCAACATTCTCAAGTTGTAGAAGTAGAGTCTGAATGAGTATTTACATAACATCTGCAATTGAGGTCCTTTCCACATTTGCCTGTGACTCCAGATTTTCTCAGTGTTCAAGTCAAGGCAATTTAAGTCCACAGCAAAACAGCACCCAAATAACCCAGGGCAACAGCAGGCTGAAACTGGGCTGACTACTGAAGGAAGGTAATGTAATACAGAATGGGTGGGAAACCCAGAATAGAAAGAAGGTTGAACTCGATTTTAGTGCAGAATGGGGGGGGGGGGAACCCTGGATTAAAAAAGAAGGTTGAATTCAATTTTAGTGCAGAATTGCTGGGAGGATACCATGGTGAAGATGGATTGAAAAGAGAGTGCCAAAAGGTATTTGAGGAGGGGGAGAAACTGTACCCTTGGTTTCCACTGTACTACACTGTCTCAACAAGGGCCCTTTCTGCGCTCTCCTTTTAAGCCACCTACCTCCTCCATAAGGTGCTTTAATCTCCCATTGTGGAGAAACGCCATTTTGTGGGGCCAGGATAGGAGGGGGCCATCAAACCTGAGGGAGGCTTGGGCCTAGTCTCCTCGTCCCCCCCCCTTCCTGTCTCCAACCAGTAGTCAGAGTACAGCTCCCTAGAGAGGACAGGAAGTCCATCATGGGGGTGAGGAGATCTGCCCCAGAATGCTGCAGGAGGGGGAGCCACTTCCTGGGAGGGAAACTGCTGGGATATATACAGGGGAGCTTTTGGGCGGGAAGGCAGTCAGAGAGAACTCTGAAGGCAGCCAGGCTGGTGGCTGGAGTCTGCAGGAGGCCGGATGATCGGTCCTCCAGGGAAGTGAAGTGCTTGTGTGACAGGGTGTGAGTTTAGAGAAGGGAGAGATGGAGCGTTTTTATCACTTTTCTTTTGATTCTTCTGTTCAGTGTTAACAAGCCTGTAAATAGTTAAGTTCAATAAATCCTTTTTACTGTTGACCTAGAGAAGTCCCTCTGTACCGCATAGTTCCCCCAGCCGCTTGGACACGCCAGAGGTGGGTCGGGGACTCCCTGAGGAGGAGAACAGGGGCAAAAGGGCCAGTTGCCAACTCTCCAGGGGAGCCCCGAAGATTATCAGGAAGCCCCAGGGTGGGTTCCTAGCAACACCAGAGGGAGGTTAGGAGGCTGTCCCGCCTAACCAGAGCCCAAGACAGGGACAGTGGTGGCAGCGATACCCGGAAGTAGTGGAGAAAAACTGCCCCTTCAGGTGCCGGGTCAGGCAAAGGAGGGGTGGGCAGAGCGGGGCCTGCCAACTGACGTGGGCCCGTTCCGCCACACCCATTAGAAGAACCTTTGCATGACAGCAGTCTAGAATGGTCCATAGTGAGAACCATCTAGCAATGACTGCCCTGCACTGCACATCTAATAAGGCTACCCAAGCCTGACAATTTTTGCATCCTTAAACAGGGAGATCGGTATGTGCTGTGCTGAAGTTCAGGATGTGCTATAGTAGCAAGAAATCACTCCTTCCTCACCCAGCATAACAGCTATTGAAATCTCTGAAGCACCTTTCAAGGCCAGATGTTTACATCAACCAGCATGGCTGCTGCACCCCTTCCAAGAAGCATCCTCCTTGCACGTGGTTCTCTTTCAGCACATTGTTAAAGTGCCTTTATAAACACTTCCTTCCATTTCCCTCTTGATGCCTTCAGCCTCCAGATTTGGTTCTTTCCTTCCCTTTGTTTTTCCTCCCAGTGATCCTGGAAGGGCGGTGGGGATATTATCCTTACTGAGCCCATGTGGTTACCCAGGCCAGAAGCCTATAATTAGCCCTAATTACCAGAATCACAGCTTCATTCCAGCAGCTAGATGCCATGAAGCACTCAACAGACGGTGTCAAAAAATACCAATTATCTCCATGGTGTCTGTTCATGTGCTAACGATAAAGATGGGAGACTTGGCAGATGGACAAATGGACTAGTGGAGAAAACAATGAGAAAAGGGGGGGCAAGATAAATCAGTTCAGCTGATCTCACTTCTTCTTGCCTTCATGACTTCCTCACCCTGTCTTGAGCCATTTTACGACTACCTCCCTGGGAAAAGGAGATGAAGGAAGGGCATGGGCAGTAAGCATGCAGCCTAATTTGAAGCTCCCTCCTGCTCTAGACATACTGGGGACTGGATTCAGAACATATACCAAATTGATTCCTGGAGCCAAGCCATCCAGAGGCTGAAAGGCATGTGATGTACTCAGGAACTCAGCTCTTCCTAAGGGATGGGGTGTTTGGATCTTTGGATGTGTGATCTACCTGCAAGCAAAAAAAAGCAGCCAGGGGATGGGACTTGACACTGCAAGGCTGCCTTCTGGCATTTGGGAAATTTTCAGAGCTGAGATTCAACCCTGGGACAAGTACAAAACCTGTTGCATTTAACTTGGGTTCAAATTCTACCT